>JAHFWI010000017.1:6199909-7599818 GCA_028554975.1 Himalopsyche kuldschensis | reverse complement strand
GTAAAGGTCTTTGTGACCGAGCTTAAGGAATGAAAATAAACAGAATCACTCGTAAAAACTGCAGTAAGCCGAACAATTATTCAAGATGCAAAGATTTACAATGCCCCGCTTATAAGTCGATTGTCATTCGAGGCACAATCTCTTCTCAGGAATTATTATATTATTTAAAGAAAGATGTTATGAATTATTTATAGCATGACAATTTATCTTAAATGAGTATGTAGTATATTTAAATAAATACAACAGAATTTATTGTACTGTTATAGTATTAACAACTGATTAATCAATGATGAGTAACACTGATTTGGAAAATTATTAAATTTGTAAATATATTTTAATTAACATATTGCCACTCCATCAAGAATTGCCAGTTAACACATTAAAAGTGAGTTTACATTGTTTACGGCTAGGCTTTTATTCGAATATAAAATTGGTTTAATTATTTATTGAATTGGAATTTACTTAGTAGAACTCCATTATAACAAGGTAAAAAAAAAATAGCAACGTATTTTGGTTCAACAGAAATTATTTCAAATATTTAATTTAATTTTTTACAATAAATAAATATAAAAATATTTGTTGTTAGCTATTTCGTCTTACACCATCGTCAGAACTATATTTAAACATACATTTACTTATCTACATATATATACTGTTGTAGACAGGGTATACAATACATCTTCTTTTCTTTTATATGCTAATAATTAACTATCAATTTCTGTAGAACTAAAAAACATTGCTATTTTTTTCCACCGTGTTGGTTTGATTATGGTTGGAAAAATAAATTATAAAAAATGAACTCTAATAGATAATAATAACATTCATCAGCATAATGTATGGCTTAAGAAATTTGCACTCGATTTCAAGAATGATTTTTCACAATTTTTTACGAGATTGAAACGAAGATAAAAAAAACACTACTAGCACGATTCTGTGTCTAAGTTATTGACAGTTTGGTTGTAATATTTTTAATTTTATTTCACCAGACCTTACGACAATAGTTATCTTAATATTTAACTATAACTAAATATTATGCCTAAATCTAAGTTAAATAAATTTTTGTGTCCCGATGTGTGGCCACTTAATTCAGTGGTAAAAGAGTGGCAATATAAACCAAAAAGCTTACCAAAAAAGATATGACTTTCTTTTCAGAATATTGATATATATTATCAGAACGTTCGGGGTCTTCGAACCAAGTCTGTTGGGTTTCGTAATGCTCTACTGGCGAACAGCTATCCAGTTGTTTGCCTGAGTGAGACGTGGCTCAATGAATCTGTTAATGACGCTGAACTTTTCACTGATGAGTATATCGTATTTCGTCAAGATCGTAGATATGGCCAAAGAGGTGGTGGTGTTCTCATTGCCATACGTACTGACTGTGTTGAGAGTGTTACTAGGATTGAGTGTAATCCATGTGTCCAGGTTGATGTTGTCGTTGTTGAAGTGATGTGCGGTGGGTCACTTTTGAGGGTTTGTTGTATTTATTTTCCCCTAAGTGCTCACTTGAGTCTTATGAACAAATTTTCAACTTTTTTTGAACTTGTCAGTGCGAAATTCTATTGCTATCATTGGTGATTTCAATTTGTATTCGTCGGCACCCGGAGTAGGATTTGAGTTTGCTCATTTTTTTAAGCTGTGTGAATCTGAAACAGTTCTCACAGATTGAAAAATGTGAAGAGCAAAGTCCTGGACTTGGTGCTGGCCGATGCAGATTGCTGTGTATCGGTGTATGCAAGTGATGACCCTCAGTCCTTGAGGACAGTTATCACCCAGCTATAGTGGTTGAGTTTCCTATTGCTTTTAAAAAAGAGATTATGCGCTTATCGTCGTGGGCGATACGTTGAGGGTGATGATTACCCTGATATCTGTGATACTAGAGTTTCATGGAATTTTTGCCGAGGTGACCTATTGCACATGTACAACGGGATACACAGCTTGGATTGGAGTGATATGTATTCAATCAGTGATGTAAATAAAGCAACATGTATCTTTTATAATAATATTTATAATGTTTTCAATGATTTTTTAATGTGTATGAGTACTCTGGCGTGAAACGTGGATATCCAAAATGGTTTACATCTGAAATATTGAATTCTATAAGATTAAAATATGAATGCCATAAGAAATGGAAACGGTCCAACTGTCATAGTGATTATATATTTTTTCTGAGAAGCGTAGAAGAGTTCATGAACTAATTTCGTGTAGCTACAAATCATACATCAGTCAGATTGGTCGAAATATCAATTCTGATCCGAAAACTTTCTGGTCGTATGTCCGCCATATTCGTGACTCTTCTGCTCAGCTCTCATCTATGTCTCTTAATGGTAGTGTGTTGAATGGTCACCAGTCTATTGCTGAAGGATTTGCTAATCACTTCCAGGTCAGTTTATTCAAAAACTCCTCCAAACTTCACCCTCTAAATCCGAGTATGTGCATTCTAACTGGCCAACACTAAATATCAACAATTTTGACGAGTCCGATATGAAATATGCTTTTTCACGTCTCTACCCAAAATCTTCAGTGGGCCCTGATGGTATTCCACCGTGGTTACTTAAAGGCTGCAGGGAAATTTTAACTACCCCACTACTGTATTTGTTCAATTTAAGTTTAAGTACCTTCACTTTTCCTGAATGTTGGAGTTTGACCCGTATAAGACCGGTTCATAAAAAGGCTCTTTGTCTGAGATAACAAACTTTCGGCCTGTAGCTATTTTATCAGCACCAGCCAAGCTTTTTGAATCACTTTTGCATAGATATATCTATATGCATGTTGATTGTCAACTAACTAATGCCCAGCATGGTTTTAGATCAAAGCGATCTACTGTAACCAATCTTATGGTGTATAGTGAGTATATTTTGCATTCTCTTGATTCTCATTGTCAAGTTGACGCCATTTATACGGATATTTCCAAAGCATTTGACCGGGTTGATCATGTTATTCTAATAAATAAATTAAAAGCAATAGGAAGCTCGAACAAGGTTATCAATTTTTTTCATTCTTATTTATCAAATAGACGCCAATATGTTGAATATGCTGGGTGCGTATCACAAATTTTTCCAACATATTCTGGCGTGCCACAGGGATCAAACCTTGGTCCTATTTTTATTTCTCATTTTATAAATGACATTGTGCTAAGTATGAGTGGTATAAAGTATCTGCTCTTTGCTGATGATTTAAAACTGTTTTCAACCATCAGGAATGAGTCGGATTGTACTATTCTACAGCATAATATAAACTCAATTGTAAATTGGTCCTTAATAAACAAACTTGACTTCAACATTTCGAAATGTTTCTGCATTTCATTCTCTCGTTCAAAATTTCCTATCAAATATAAATATGAGATATCGAATATGACTTTACAGCGTTTGTCTGAAGTTGTTGATCTTGGTATAACATTTGACTCTTCTTTCACGTTTCATTCCCACATTTCTTCAATTACCCTGCAGGCTAGTAAACTTCTTTGGATTCATAGTTCGGCAAAGTAAACCATTTGAAAACCCTACTGTGTTTCGTACTCTTTATGTTTCTTTAGTTTTAAGCAAACTAGAATATGGATCTATTATTTGGGGTCCATATGAATTTAAATTTAAGTCGCAACTGGAGCGAGTTCATAAAAAATTTCTGCGTTATTATTATTTCAAAAATTCAACTATTTTCCGTATGACAATTCATTAATGGAATATTATCCAACCAAGTTTCTTTTAGGAATGCTGTCATTTCACTCACTTGAGGCTCGAAGACTAATTGCAATATTAAAACATTTTTCTCTTCTTCTTCGGGGCCAAGTTGATAACCCTGACATCCTTGAAAATTTAAATTTGCATGCTCCCAGCTTTTACCTGCGTGGTCGTAACAAAGACAAATCAATTTTCTTTGTCAAAACTTGTTTGTCACGTAGGTCTTTTGAATCTCCAGTTGCAAGGGCTATTCGGCTGATAAATGCGCTGCCTGTTGATGTTGACATCTTCGGCAGTGAACTTGATGCTTTGTTTAAAAATTATGTTTTCTTATGTAAATAATATGTTTCTGTTCTGTTTCTTATTTTTGTGTAATATTTTATGTAATCTTTATTAATTTCTCAAATTCATGGCGCATTGGCGCTTGCTGTAATGCCATGTATTTTTAATAGTTTTTGCCAATAAATAAATAAATAAATAAATAAATAACGACCTGTCTGAGTTATCGTTTGATGATGTTTTTAATGTACTAAATATTAATACGAATTATAGGAGTACAGAGGTTTGACTTTGTCAGGAATACAGAGGGAAGAGAGCGGACAAACCGGCCCCTTATTACGTCTAAAATTAAAAGGCGACGATGGACCTGGCTTGGACATGTGCTGCGGATGCCCCAGGGGAGCCTGAATCCTGCCTGCCTCTTCTATCAACCTGATCGATCCCGACGCCGCGGAAGGCCTCTGATGACCATCCATAGGATGTACTCAGAGGAGCTAAGGGACGCCGGGATGACCTGGAAAGATGCGAGGAGGTTGGCGGGAGACAGAGAATCTTGCAGGCACCGTGTGGCGGCCATATGCTCCGAATAGGGAACGGATATGGGAAAAAATAAATAAATATTAATAACTGCAAAAAAACATACCCAATAAGTGTGAAGTATATCGTATCCGAATTGCGAGAAGTTGTTTCTATTACACCATCTGAAATCGGAAAAAAAGCAATGTTAGTATTGGTTATCACTTTTACTCTTTTACATACTTTATCAAAACCATTTTCTCTCTATCAAAAGTTAAAAATTGGTCATTTATATATAAGAGGTCGTTAGCTTATTAATAATAGACGATTAGATTATTTATAATTTGTGTGATTATCTGTTAATTCTTGACGTATCTTGTAGAATTTTTTACGTATTACTTGATCATTACTCATAATCAGTTTGACTTAAATGGCCCACCTTGGAGTTATATTTTGTCGACAGTATCAATCCAAAATAGCAATCACATTTAAATAAAGGCTCTGTAAAATCAGTAGGGTAGAAAAGTAGAAAATGAAAAATAAGCCAGACCCTAGCTGAAATATGCAAACATTATATAGGGTCTTTTTATAAGGACACTTAGTTTTGAAATGTAAATAAAACAAGTTGTTTGTGAGATTTCGACTAAATTTTAATTTCATTTGTAAGTATATTTTACGGCATTAAATATGGAATATAGCATCAAATGTCTGCCAATATCCATTCATTATAAAATGGGCCATGTCGCTAAAGTTGACTTTTTTGACAAATTTGGGTAAACTTCCAACTGCTCCAGAACCCAATCAGGCGTTGTCTGTGGTCGTTTACCTGAAGTTCCTTGGTTAGTTGGATTTTATACGGGTGCAGACATAAGGCCCGATTCAAAATTCGCCAAGTTGAAGTCATAGAAAAGCCAAGTTGTTGTGAACAACGAGAAATAAGCTGCCTTGGGTTTTCCTGTACACTTTCACACACAGCAGCAATGTTTTCACCAGATATTGTATTTTGATGACGTACAACTAGGTGTTGGCCGATTATTTACCAAACTGATTGACTCAAATTTGGCCACTAAACAATGAATAATCTACTCAGCAGGACAAAGTAACATATTTTGAGCGTCCCTATTGAAATACCTTTTATATATCTAACGATGATAAATGAGTGTAGTATTTTAAGACGAAAAGGTTTCCTTACCACAGTCTTAGTCTTACGTCTAACATTTTTAGACAATATCTGACGGAATTTAATCAGTCACCGCCATTTTTAATGTGATCAGTAATGAAAAAACAATTCCATGGTACGGATTTGCATTAATAAATATGTTTATATAATATCATATATGTATATCGTTATATGCCCTCCAACCTATATTCTTGTATTATAACATAATTATCTTGCTTCAATTAATACGTTATTCAACACAGAACAATTTATATATTTTATTATGAAAAACAATCTCTGACCACAAAAAGAGTAATTGAAATGCAAATATAAATAACATGTTTATATGCATAATATTGATGCAAACATATTAACATACCATATGTATTAATAATGATGAACGATACTAATGAGATGGAATTCTTTTGAAGTGTTTGCTTCCTTGAGTCAAATTATAATTCATAACGAAGGAAATAAACAAAAATTATGTAGTCATCAATTGTAAAAATGTACCAAAGCTTAGAATTTTCAACAACGTGTGATTGATTTAGAACAAAGCATAATGTACTTATGTTGGAATTGTTGCCACAGATTGTACAAGTCTGATTTGGGTGCTTCAGAAATACACTGGACCAACTCCTCGAAATCATATTTAGATACTAGATAAGTTGATGGTTCGTAAATAGTTCATTCAGTTTTAAAATGAGAGTGCTTAGTGGATTTTTTTTTAATAATTTGAATCTTTCAAATGTGTACACTTCCGATTGTCTTCAGTTGTACATTTTCGGAATCTTCAGGCATTAAATTGAAATTTTTATATTATTTAAATTACCTTGAAAAAAGTAATCAACAACCTTTGTTGCAAAATTTTAACAATGGCAGATCGTATCAGTCACCGAGAATTTTCCAAAAATATCAGGTCAGCTCACCAAAAATAGTTCAGGTCAGTGCATTCGTGCGCTTGAAAGACGAAACCCGGGTCGTTAGCGACAAAACTCAGATGTAGCTTTAGACGCAGATTATGAAAGTATATAAATTAAGTTACTTATTTTTTGGAATATCAAAAAAACAATTGTTTTTGGCTTTTAAAAATAATTATTATTTTCCAACTAATTCTGGCTGTATAAATTGAACTAAACATTCTATCGAAAATTGCATTTCTTCGATTTCATTGAATTAGGAAATAATTAAGAATAGAATGATCCAGCATCTGTAAATAGTTTAAGATTTTCAGTTCAATTCTTGGACCTGGTTTTGACTGCTGGTGTTGACTTGCTGAAATCAGGACGTCTGGCAGCCCTGGCACCAGCCCAAGTTTTAGTAAAATAAACAGGTAAATGATAACCGAGACGTCACAGTTTCCATGTATTAATATCAATTCAAGGTTATATAGTGCACGTAATAAATACAGGTATTAACAGTTAAATTATAAAAAATAATCTTTTCTTGAAAAAACTATAACTCTTAGCATAATTCTTTGAAGATCGTTTTGCTAAGTAGAATGCACTGGATATGATACTTAAAAAAAGCATTTATGTATTCATTACAGTTCTCTGTATGTACAGTCGGTAACAATCTTTTATGTATCCCTTTTAGGGTATTAACTGTCACTTCTTGTTGGAAAGACATTATTAAAAAACAAATCACCCATTATATATCGAGTCACTGTCAAAGCATGTTGGAAAGGCTTTAAACTACTAAAGTAAACATTTTTATACTTATTAAACATAAAATTTATTTTGATCAGGACCGGTTTCGGTCATTGCAAGCATTTTCAACTGATAATAAGTATTTTATTAATGGCACAGTACTTCTTATTAATGGGTTTAATTTATAAAACATATATAACATAGATCAGAACGAATTTTGGTCATCGCGAGTATTTTAAGCTGCTCTGTATTTTCTTATCAGTTACAAATCTTTGCGATTAGCGAAACCGGTCCTGGTCTCAACAAATTTAATTTGGAATAAGTACATTTTTTTAAATTATTGGATAGTATTAGTTCAACTGACAATGCTCGCGATGCGCGAAACCGGTTCCGATCTTTATAAGAATATATACTGAATAGTCCTATATACATAATGTGTTGTAAAAATTCTTTTAAATGTAATCAATCGTGTTGCAAGTAGAAATTAGGTACAATTATGTTTAGTGATATTTTTTGAATGCGGCGAAGTTTATGTTTTACTAAATTACTCATGCATGTTCGTTGTGGGTAAGGGTAAATAAATAATGATTAAATAATAAATGATATAAATACACAAAGTAAAATTTAATGTATAAATTATGTATATTATCGTGACTTTGTTGTGTCACCCATTTAATCATGGTACCCGTGAGGGGTTTACTTAACCGGATCGCTGCCACAGATGTCTTAAGACGCGAACTTTTCCTCGAACGGTACGCCAATCATACAACAAATAACGTATATGGACGCTCGCTTTAAGCGGGATTTTACTAACTAAAATCAATTGTATGAAACATACAAATATTTTGAACACACAACGACATCGTTAATATCTTCATTTACTCAAAATTGAAATAGTTTTTGTTTTTACCACTTGAAATGTACATTGAAAAGAAGTCTGTCACCGTGGTGAATAAAATTCGTCGCCCATTCATGCACATGCTGGCAGTTAAAAAGTTAATTGATAACCTGAAATCAGACATTTCTTTGATGGTAGATTGAGCTGTAATTTTTTATTGGTTTATTTTACTTCGGCTATCTAGATTATAGGGGCAAGGTTATAATATTGCCGTGGCCCTCGATGAAATAATTTTGTGATTATGAAATCGTTTAGGTGATTGATAAGAACTATTTACTTTTCAAACGTGTAACGGATATTGCCTATCCGCTATTTCTCACAATGTTTGCAAAGCGCTGAACAAACGGGTTCTAAATAAATTTTCGAGGAATTGTCGGAACATTCAACGACAAGACAAGCGATAAACTTTCAAAACTTATTCTCGTTGCAAAGTTAACGAAAAAGATCGTGTAAATAAGAGATTTGCAGACATATATAATCAAAATGACCATTGTTAAATTTAATATTACTTATATCACATTATATTAATTTAAGCCTGACGAAGTGTTTCTTCAAGAAGCGAAATCATCACACCGAGAATTCACCAAGGGTTTATTGATAATTGGATGAGATGTGGATAACAAGTCCTCAAAATATATTCAAATTATTAATTATTGTTTCCGAAAATGAGTACAAGTAATTCAAAATTCAAGTATATCACTGACTACAGATTAATATATTAAACATTATTTGTATCTGTTTCTCCTCAATCAATTAAAGATTCGCTTTATTGATCTGTGTAATAAAACTGTTTTTCGTAAGGATAGGAATTATTAATAGTACGATATTAATTGATATTGTGTTTAGGATACTCCTGAATTATATCAAAATAGAGAATTGCTTATTACTCAGTTGCTCAACTTTGAAGAGGGACGGTATATAAATGGAATAGAACTATTTCCCATTCTTTAAGATGGATATGCAGGGAAACACAGGCATCCATATCTTCGAAAAGAAATCAATAATTTAAGCTACCTGATTTAAGGTTTGAATCCTTAAGCTGTCGATTTTAACCCGCGACCACTGAACCATACAGTCAACTAGGGTCAGTTAACTCGTTACAAGATATGGAGTGCTAAATTGATCAAATAAAACGTCAAATAAATATGATAATAAGCCTGGAAAATAAAATAAAACCAACTCATTGTGTTGCTAATCATCGTTAATCATCTCTTCATCGTGCGAACAGTTTAAAATCATAATTATTTTTCGCACATGAAGAGCCAATTTATCTTATATTTATAATATAAATAATATCCCTTTTTTAATACGGTAAGAAAAATAATAATGTATTTTAGTTCTACATAAATTATTTTAAATATTTGTTGATAGCTATTTCGGCTTACGCCTTCGTCAGAACTATGTTTTAAACGTGTATTAGAGATAGCTTATATACCTAGGCTAGACAGGGTACCCCATACATCCTCTCTCTGCTCAACCATACCAACGCCACATGGAAAAAATTTAAATAATAATTGCGGATTATAACATTAAAGCAAATTTTAATTAGCTCTAATGAAATGAACAAGCTACTACACAAATCAGGTTTAATTGGGTAAATATTTTTTTTTAGTTATGCTATTGTGCGTATAATTTATGCATATATATAATGCGAATAATTAAATTGTCTTATGAACTATGTCTTTCGGATGTCGTTTTAAGCCTTGAACTGTTATTGAAATTATCTCATTAAAGCTTTAATTGTTTCGTCAAACTTTTAATGAGTTCATTTTGAGTCAAAGGAAGTCAGTGTCATTAAAAGTAATTGGTATTATATTTTTTTTTGCTAAATTTTACTTGGGTGAGAATAAAACTATCGTTAGACGGATCATGTTAGTAAAATAGCTCTATGATTGGCGTGTGAATTGTTTCAATAAAGAAAAAGATAGCGCTATTACGCACAGCTCAAACGCCGATTTTTTCGTGCGTTTGAGTTAATGATACACGATTTCCTAAAAAGCTTTTTATGAGTGCCTATATATTAGAGACTCCAATTACTCGACATCTCAACTACTCGAGGATCGAGTAGTAAAATTATAAAATACTCAAGTATACTCGAGTAGTTTCAGATGTAGCAATTTTTTTTATATATATATGTCCGCTCCCAGCTTAAAGCATATGGACTCCTCACGGAATTTTTCTCAAAATATTATTTCTACGAGAACTGATTGTTACTCAGTTGCGCAACCTCTCTTTTTCGAATAGAGAAGGGATGGATAGGATACGAAGACTAGGACAGGACTAGTGGTAAGCTGATGGCTGTAACTATGCGTCTATCTTTGGGATCGGGATTTTGAACAACACAAACACCAATTGCCTCTGCAGAATTGATTTATCGACTGAAAGGATCTGCTCGTACCGGGAATCGAACCCGGGCTAAGCATATATATATTATTCTATAGCTAAATACATACTTTTAATTCAGATGCGTGTATATAAAAGAATAAGGTTATTAAATTTCATTAATACATCTATTTCAGTTTTGTTTTTATAATTCCTACAGTAGAAAAAAAAGGTGATTTGTCATATTGGGCCGTATGAAACGTCATTGCGGGCCGCAGGTTTTACATCACTGCTGTAAGCTCTCAGTATTTAATTAACTTTTGCTGCAACCCTCTACAATTCTAAATATAATATATCCCATCTCATTACATAAAATATATTTTCACTGATAATAATGATGACACTGATTCCTAATTTTGGGTTTCCAAATGGACCAAAGCTTTACGTTGGACATTTCGTAACATATCTGACTAAAAATTCATCATTATTACGTATCTGAGTATACAAGTACATACTATGAATATTTAACCGAAAGATATGTGTACCAAACCACTTAAACGTGCGTTAGAAATCACGTATTGAATATTTAGCGGATGACCTTGGCGGCATGTAATATTTAGATTATACGTAATATTAATTACTCAACTCCATACATACCGCCGTGGAAGATTAAAAAATGTACGTTTTAAGTACAACGATGCCAGAATTATTAGTAAGAATGATACATATACATTTAATGAAAGTGAATCTTCATTGCTTCTCGATATTTTGAAGTTACCAATAATTACAACGTTGTCGAAGTTAAATATAAATATTACAATTAGGAAAAATGTTTCGGTAAATTATGGATATACATATGCTCACGGGACAGAGTCCCAATCCTCTCGAGATAAGCTCAAAAAATGTTTACATACTGGTTTATAATTTAATGTTTTGACTTTACTCTTTGAGTTCTTGTGGATTATTATAAAATGTGGAATCAAAATGATTAAATTTGAAGAATATTACTGATTATTGTATGAGTTCTGAAAGAAGAATTTGTTTTTTAATATTAGCCTATAGTAAAATTATTCTTTTTAGTTTAAGCAAATAATAAACTTATGTGACTGTCTCTAACTGATAATATTATTATTTGTGTAGTTTGTGGTTGAATTTTTGCTCCTGTATATTAAAACAACTCGATTTCATACTTATTGCGAAGTATTCTTTAGGATCTTCTATTATAAATGATTTAAAAATTAAAGACGAAAAATTTCAAAAAAATCGTGAGCCTTACACTAATTTCATTTAATGTGCTTATTTTTTATAAATCTTAGCAAAAATTCTGTCTCGTGACCATATATCCATAATTTACCAATATTTATTGCATTTTTTCGTTGGTTTTGATTGTGGAGAGCACAGGCTCCCACTGGAACTGGAAGTCCAGTTCGTGCAGTTTCGTTTGGAGACATGAGTGTCTGTGTTGTCAAATAGTTGATCTCACTCCCATTATCCAAGTCTAAAAACGGGATGCAGTGAGAGCGATAAGCTAGCCATTTATAAAACTTACTCATAGTATGTAATATTATGTTTTTTTTTTTTTAATTATATCCATTTAAACTAAATATTGAAGTGCGTATAACCGTTCCCAATGTATCATACTTTCTGCAATATATTTGGAATAATTTAATACGTTAACGTAGCATCATAAAATTAATTTAATTAAAGCTGTGCCTCTTTGAGAAGCATCTTCAGACTTTTTAAGCGAACGTTATCAATTTTGTATTTAAATGAATTTCCACAAAATTCCACCAAATCCATCGAACGTGATATAAGCCAGTCAATATAAAATTTTATAGAATTAGATCTTTTTCTATGAGATTTAGTTAAGATTAGTGTTAAAAAACCGATTGCAAGCTCACTCTCTTGATCTCATTTTGATTGAAATGCATTTGATATTCGAGTTTTAAATCGGCCACTTAGTATAAAAGAAACGTATCTAGATTTTCGCCGGCTTTGAGTTGAGAATAAGTTTATATATGAGACATATAAATTCAAAAACTGGATACTTCCATACGTTTTTTTTTTCAAAGCTCTGCAAAACATTAAAACAACAAAATAAATAGATAACTCAATTACTATTTAATATTTAACAAATAAATCAGATAACTAAAGTATAGCCTTAAATCAAGGGTGGCCAACGCGGGGCCCGCGGGCCACGTGTGGCCCGCGAGTGTCTACCTGTGGCCCGCGGAGCATATGCAGACATTTTTTTCTTTTAGTGTACATAAAACCAATTTTCTAAAGAAGTAAATTTCTCAAAAATAAGCCTGTATTGTGACTAGGCGTGTCGACGACATTAGAAACCATATTGAAGATAATTGGAGAAATCGAATATCCAAGTTCATATTTTATGCTCTAGCATTGGATGAAAGCACAGACCTACCAGATACCACCCAAAAGGCAATTTTTATTAGACGTGTTGATGTTTATCTGAACAAAATAGAAGAATTAGCGGCATTAGCGGCTTTCCTGTTTGCTTTGAATAAAAAAAAATATTTTGTTGTGTGGCCCGGTAGGAAATCTCATTTCCAAAATTTGGCCCGGCTGCTGAAAAGGTTGGCCACCCATGCCTTAAATGATAATGAAAAAAAAAATGAATGTGTTAAAAATAATTAAAAATGATTACTGATAAAACCTGTTTCTCTCATGAAAAGTAAAGGAAAATGAGTTAGATGTCTGCTTCTAGGGGGCTGATATAATATATAAATCATAAATAAAAATCGTTAAATGTAAGCTTATAATATCTAAAAATATTTGAACTCACGGTGTAAAAAAAACAATTAGTCTTTTTATATTCTACGACTTCTAATTTTATATTTTACCATATGTATATTTATAAATATAAATTTAATGATCCGGTTTTTAGCCATATGAAAGTCTATC
This sequence comes from Himalopsyche kuldschensis, assembly GCA_028554975.1. Classification (NCBI taxonomy): domain Eukaryota; kingdom Metazoa; phylum Arthropoda; class Insecta; order Trichoptera; family Rhyacophilidae; genus Himalopsyche; species Himalopsyche kuldschensis. The sequence goes on along the minus strand of JAHFWI010000017.1, from coordinate 7,586,393 downwards.
ATAAAACATTACGACTATCTGCTAATTTTACAAATGTACAATTTATTTTTAGAAGCAGTCAAGTAAAAAATATTTTTTAATGACTGGGAGGCTTCGTTGGTGTATTTTTAAGTGCAATCATTACATTGGTAAAAAAAACACAACGTACGAATGAACTGTACATAGCAAGATCAGGAAAAACCCCACATACGTTTTTTTAGAGTAACACTTGGTTTATAATTAAAAAAATGTCTATGTATATAATGTACTTAAGAATCAATGGTTGACGTCATCAAAACGTTGAACTTGTAGTTAAGTTGCAGACGAAGGTGCTTGGTCAATTGTAGTACATAGTTATTTATGCTGAAAATATCAAGATCCGTTTAATGCAAGAATAAACTTTTAATAGATAAATAACACACTTATATTACTTATTCTACATCAAATTTATTGGATCAGCACCGGTTTCGCTCATGGTGAGCATTATCAACTGATAATAAATACAACGAAACAGTGATTTATACAAAAATTAACCAATTGCTTGTCATACCTTGTAATTCTTGTTTAACTTTTGTATAAATATCACTGTTTCGTTGTATTTCTTATCAGTTGATAATGCTCATCATGAGCGAAACTAGTCCTAATCCAACAAATTTGAAGTGGACTAAGTACTAAAAATTTGTTATTAAAATGCCATTCCACTAAGTAATGACAGTGAACACCTTAAAAGTGGTTAAAATAAATTGTCAAGTGACTCATCGAAAATACTCGCGATGAGCGAAACCGGACCTGATATATATCAAGATATATGTAGAAGTTGAACTGTAATATATATTTTATCAATTTAAATATTGCCTTTTCACCAAGAAGGAACACACTAAAAGTGAATAATCTAATTACATGATAAAGCTAGCTATTTTATTGGTGGAGTAGGCATTTACTTGGTAGAACTCCATTATAATACGGTAAGAAAAATAACAATGTATTATAATTCTACATAAATTATTTTAAATATTTGTTGATAGCTATTTCGGCTTGCGCTTTCGTTTTGGTCATGCGCGCTTTCAATTTAGAGCCTTTGGACACCTCTTGGAGCTTCATCCAACAGAAATATTTCTTCGAAAACGTCTCGTTAGTCATTTCATTTTCACAAACTCTGTTTTTCGGAGAGAGATGGGATAGAAAGGTAGGGTTTTGACAGGACTTGTTGTTTAGTTAATAGCTTTCGCTAAGCCCCAATTATAGGGTTTGATGGGTTCAAGGAATATAATAATATCAATCCGGGATTCAAACTCGCGATCACGGCTAATGAAGCCAACAGCGTCAACCACATGCTGTCAATTTTAGATTTAAATAATATAAAAATTGTGGCCGATTTATTTGAGTGGTAAAAACATTCATTAGTGCCTCCAAAAACCGCAAACATTTATTTCGTCGATTAAGTGAGACGTGTTCGTCCGCAAAATGTAAACAAAAGAGAAATAACCTGTAAGCAGAAGTGATTATTAACTAATTCAATAATTTATTTGTGAACATCAGTGGCGGATGGTTTATTTTTACAAAAACTATACTAAATTTTCACGTAATAATAATAAGCCAAGATCTTATATATAAAACCGAAACGGCGTATGTATGTCTGTGGGTCTGTAATTCCCTTTTCCATTGTTGGTCATTAAGTTGCCATAAAAACGAATATGAAAGAAAATATGTTTGAATTTTTATCGGCGAAGACATTTAGTCAAAATGTAATAAATTAGTCTTCCTAACTTTTGCCGGCTTTTATTATTAATAATAATGTTTATTATTTACATGAAGGTATTATTTGACAGAAAATTAGATTTTTTCCTTGAATTTGGACATTTTAATGGGCGAGAATGGGGCTGTCATCAAATTGAATAAATTTTGTGATTTTATTTTATCTCTATTTTGTTAGATTTTGTGATATAATTATGTCGAATCATATAACATTAAATAATTATTGGTCGCTTAGTCCAAGCGACGCCGGGTAGCAATACTAGTTATTTTCTAAAGCTTTCCAGCGTTTTTTGGTAGTAATTCACTTTTCACTCGTTTAAATCGTTACCTTACATTGAAAAGGTTATAATTGACATTTCGTCTATAATGACCTATTGGTCGAGAAAAGCTTGTATTTACTGCATTACATCATATATATTTATGAATTTAAGAGTTATCTATCGGTGCATAGCCGAGTTAGCAGAATTCCAGAGTTGCACTGCATCTGCACACTTTTTTACTAAATCTATTTGACAATGTTCTAAGATGGTCATCGTTAAATCTTTAAGATCATTATTTCTCAGCAAAAGTTGTGAAAAAGTATGCTTTAAATAAGTAATTTGAAATATTTTAACTTGCTCAAGTGAATTTTTATCAATCGAAACTTCAAGCGCTCATATCACAAAACAGTGTCAAGTGCAGTTAGAACCTTTTCAAAGTAAGCTGTCGAAATCCTTTGTAAAATAACGAAAGTGTATGAAATTGACGAATGAAATATTTTTATAATTTGATTTCACTAACAAAACCGGTTTGAAAATACTACACAGTTATGTATACTGCTTTTTGGAAACCAAAGAAATAATTAGTACAGAGGATAAATCTGAATGTGTTTTTTTATGATTGTATTCATTTTAATTTTGTTTTAAAATTATTTGCTGATAAATAAGTACGTAATCGGATGATTGAGAGTCTGTATGATGAACCAGAAAAATTGCATCCATCAATCGCAAATGGAAAAGTTGTTTTGTCCCGGGTTTCGCTTTTCCGCATCTTAAGGAATTTAAAGTGCACGAGTAAGCTTGATCTGACGCTTTCATGGAAGAGTACAAAACTCACACGATTCAAATTAGATATTGAAATTCCATTAAACAATTAACGAAATTCTCAATTATAGTATATAGAATAAAATTAAATATGATTTTTTTGATTTTCCTCTTATAGGTTATTAACACGTTATCTTGTCATGATGGATTTGTTTGGATGTATGATTGTTAAAATCCATCTTTTCAGACAGCTGAACGATATAATAGAATGTAGATTTGAAATAATACATCACACATAACCAGATATTCAATTCAATAATCAATGGCATGTATTTAATGGGTCAGTAACTAATTCAAGTTTTGGTCAGTTAAATAAATAAGTGGTCAGTTAAAAATCAAAATGGTCAGTTAATATTATAAACGGTCAGTTGTCATTGTATCGGTGTAAATGTGATCAGTTATTAAATAAAACGGGCAGTAATATATTTTAATAGTTAGTTATTTATTAAAAATTGTTAGTATTTAATTTAAATAGTCAGCTATTTTAAAAAAATGATAAGTTTTAGCTTGACAGCTTGTGAATTTTATCAAATATGGTCGTAATAGGCAAATTTATGACATGTTGTTTTTATTTAAACTGACCATTTAATATTTTTAACTGACCGTTTTAAGTATTTATAACTGACCATTTATCGAATTAGAAACTGACCAAATAATTAGTAGTCATAATCAATAAACAAATGAATCCATTTGGGGATTTGACGACAAGACTTCTAGCCAATGTATGACATCAAACAAAAATTTCTTTTTGTTTGATTCATATCGCCAAGCAAGTTCCTTTGAGAACAGCACGCCTCTGACAATATATTTACAACCAGTTGAGTACATTATGTACTTATTACGCTATTTGTTGTATGTATACCATTTCGCAAGGCTTCGCAGGCTAGGCCAGTGGCAACTGCCTACTTTCAATCGATGAAGAATAAATAATACAGAAAAATTAATCACAGCTTTATAATAAACAAACTTCAGCCAGTATCCTCATGGCCTCGTCACGTGATGTAATATAATATAATGACAGAGTCATTAACAGGAAATTTTCAGCAATAAATTATCAATTAACAATTCGATCGACGTTTAACTGAAAAATGCACTAACGTTAGGTTTTCAATCAATCATGTTTGAGAGTATATATTAAATAATACAACGGGTAGAAATACTTTCAGACCGAATAATAAAAATATACCGATATATTATTTATCATGTGCGGCTATATAGTCGAGTGTCAACATCGTTGGATTCAGTAGAGGAGTGCATGGCCTCGAGTCCCAGTCCGGGGTAGTTTCATTTTTCAATCGAATTATTGATTTCTGTGCATAGACATGGATGTCAGTCTGAGTTACAATACTCTCACACAACCACTTATTCGATCGAAAAAATGGGACATAGCGATTGCGATTAGACGAAAACTAGTTCTGACCTTAGAGTTTATCCACTTATATATCTCTCCGAAATAGAGATATTAAGCTACTTTGTCACAAGCTGGTCTCAGTAGAAAAAATCACGTTGAAATAAATTCCATTAGGAATGCTCGATATTGGGAGCGGACATCGTTCAAGAAAGGTCATTCATTATTGACTAGTAATTATTTGGTCAGTTTCTAATTCGATAAATGGTCAGTTATAAATTCTTAAAACGGTCAGTTAAAAATAATAAATGGTCAGTTAAAAATTATAAATGGTCAGTTAATAACTAATTTTGGGATAACTGACCACATTCACACTGATACAATGACAACTGACCGTTTATAATATTAACTGACCATTTTGATTTTTAACTGACCATTTATTTATTTAACTGACCAAAACTTGAATTAGTTACTGACCCTGTGTTTGAAATTAAGTTTTAGTCGGTTTTCAATATAAATTACGCACGATTTATGATAATACGCAAATAATACATAAGATGACTTGTAAAGTTAAATAATATCGGCATACGAATTTCCCGTTGTTCTGAGACCCCCAACTAGAGAATTCAATTCGAGTATCGACTACTCGATACTCGAGTATACTCGTCTATTTTTCAAGTACTCGATACTTGAATATTTTGAAAAATACTCGAGTAATACTCGTTATTTATAAATGAAGAATTTTTCCAAATTTTATTCACTCAATACAAAAATTAAAAGAAAATTTTTAAAAAGTTTAAATCATTTAAACAGCGGACAGAATAAATCGATACTCTATTAAATTCATTGCTCACTACAAAGCTGACGTCCACAGTAACAAAGAGTTTTTTCCAGGGCTGTGGAGTCGGAGTCGGAGTCGTGGAGTCGGAGCTTTTTGGCCGGAGTCGTACTCGGAGTCGGAAATTTTGAAAAGATTGACTTTTTATTTTTGCATTTAATATGTCAAATTTGGCTTTTGGCCGCATTGATAGGGTTGATATTTAATTGAATACACATAAATAGGAAAATTAGGGAAAAAAACTGACGATTTTAACCTTTTTTTAGTCGGAGTCAGAGTCGGAGTCGTGTTTTTGGTCAATATCGGAGTCGGAGTCGTGGTTTTGTTAAATGCCGGAGTCGGAGTCGGATTTTTTTTAACCGACTCCACAGCCCTGGTTTTTTCTTCTGCAGGAATTATAAAACAAAACATCATACTAATTTAAAAATTGAGACGCTTTCATGATTGAAATATATGTTTTATTAATTGAAATATATGTTTTATTTATTGAAATAAATGTATTATTGAAATTAAATAAGCGTATTTTTTATCTATCATCTATTTATATACACAAATTTGAAATAATAATATATATTTTGGTACATCTGAAACTATTCGAGTATACTCGAGTATTTAAAAAAATTACTAATCGATACTCGAGTAGTTGAGTTGTCGAGTAATTGGAGTCTCTACCCCCAACCAAACACTGAGTGAAAACAATCCTAATCTTACGACAAGTTTTACAAATTGTTTTTAAATAAGATTAAACAAAACATGTAGATATATAGTTTCTCAACATTTCGTATGCACATTAAAATTTCACCATGCATGGGATAAATCAATCAGTCACGGCATTAACACGTTACAACACATTGTATAAAAACTAATAATGCCTATAAATCGTGATGCACTAAATTTTATTGCGTGATGAAAAATGTTTACCGACACGTTTACTACCTTTTGGGCATCCAATATTATCGAGTGGCCACACTGTATTTGATTACCTGATTTAAGCTGCACCGTAAAAGCAAGTAAAGCATACCACGTTAAGTTGAACGTAATCTTAAAACGAGTTGTCTAAAAATAAATTCTTTTTTAACGTGACGTAATCACTGTCATACAGTTTCTGTACTTCGAACAACGAGATAAAATCAAACAGTGTCATTAAACCATTCTCCACTTGCGGAGTGGCAAAATCGGGAACTACAATATCGTAAATCTGATTGTAATTTGTCACAAACGATCCGGGCTACACTTTTCGGTGTCTCGGGAATATAAAATGAACGGATATACGCAAACAGACAAAAACAGTTGATTCTAATTTTAAACAAAATCGTTTTCAAATTTTCTAAAACTAACGGAATTTTGTGAAATTCGAATGCATTTGCTTATAATGCGGAAAAAAATATCACTTATTATTAAATGGCGACACTTAGTAAATTTATTAGCACATTAGTTATTTAATGGTGTAATTATTATTAGGTGTAATTTTGAAATATTCGTATATTACATGTTTACTATGTTTTAATTGTTAATAAATTGTTTTTTTTTGTACTATTACCACATATACTTTGTAAAGATCAGTTGAAAAATAATTATACTAGCTCATTAGTGATTTAATCTGATGATTATGTTTAGGTGTAAGTTTGAAATATTAATTTTGAGTAGTTTTTTTTCTTTAATAAATGACACATTTTTTTTGTAATATTACAACATTTAATATGTAGAGATCAGTTGAAATACTCGTAATGGACGATACCGGTCCTGATCAGTACGAACAAAGTTTTTTTTTTAATTTCAGTTAAAATTAATGTCTTTGACAGTTGAATGTGAAGCATGTTACAATTAAAGTTAATGAAAATAATATATCTTAGTTTTACGACAGATTTTTTGTAAACTTCTTTCATGTCATATAGATATCTAAAAACATTATTTACTATTCTTTTTTGCTTCTAAGTAAAATAATTTCATTTAAAAGTTGTCGACCAATAGCAAAGATTGACACGCTTTTTTATGTCGTGTTGCGGGTTAGTGTAATATTTTTTGACGGAATAGTTGGCGACAGCTGTCATTAAATATCGTTGCAAATAGGCTGGCCAAAAAGTAATTATCTATTATATTTCATAATGCAAGGATCGATAGTTTTAAGGCCACATTTAAGTTTTGTAGGTTGATTGATTAATTGATTTGATGCAATTTATATAGTTTTTTACGCAATGAAAATGAAAGGAACTGTAATTCAAATATAAAGCAGATTATAAAATATATCCGGTAAAAAAATGTTTCTATTTTTTTCCCAAACAAAATGTCTATGAAATTGTAATTAATTATCTGATGATATGGTTGTAAAAAATTGCATGGCTGAATGTATTTTTGTTTGTTATTATATTTTTTTACATGAAAATGATTGCGTATAATTCAAATCAGTTTTTGTTGATATGTATTGTAAGGAAATGTTTTTATTCACACCTTAATCGCATATATTTTATTTCATCGTAATTTGGTATACACCTAAATCTTTTTTTGTGCGGTAGATGCGTTCCGCAGGAAATCACACAAAAAAGCTATGCCTTAATATGGAAATATAATATTTTCAAGAACGCATATGTCAAGGTCATATTGTAGTAAACAGGTGAAACACTGGATTTTGCACGTACATTATGTGAACAACGCGCTGTTAATCACGTTATTACATATGTACGTTTGTAGAGTCCCAGAAATATATTTAAAAAAAAAATATTAAAAAAAAACCGTATAACTTTGAAATCGCACAAAAAGAGGTTTTGACAGTTGGAAGGCAAAATATGAAATAAAATAAACCAAAAATATCGGACCACCCATGATTTCATAAATACTCCATGAATTAATATTTTTGATTAATGTACACATATAAATATAAATTTAGTGAAAAAATATATTTAAAAATTCATTATGTAAATGTGATCGAATGCATGAAAAATAGAAAATGTTTTGGAAACTCTTGTGTGATAAATCTGACGGAACTGAATGTATAAGAAAAATATTTAAATTTAATTTGATATTTACGGAAGTGCATCGCATTGCTTTCACAAAAAAAATATAAATTTGATTGAAACAATTATTTATTTAAATATTTGTATATTTAAACAAAATAATAAAAAAATCATTCCAAGTTTCGGAGAAAGGATTTTCCAATCGATTTCGATTTTTAAAACTTCCTCCCACCTTAGAACAACATATAGCGAAAGCGATCAGCTATTTATAAGTACTCTCTATTTCTATCCAGAGAATTTATAATCTCTTAGAAAAAGAGTAACAATGAACTGTCGTAGAAAAACTTGTGTTGACAAGTTTTATTATGCACCATATTGATTCAAAATATATCGGCTCTTTAAGATAAAAGTAACATATTTCGATGTCTGAAGGTTTTGAGTTATGGCTGATACTTTATGCAAAATATATTTTTTTTCTAATATTTGGCATTACAGCTTACGCCAATGCGCCAATTATTCTTAATTGTGAAAGTCATACGAGATTAACTCGATGATAAATAAAGAATCAGTTGTGGACAAAATCATCGATAAATAACATACACCCAGCCCAAGATCTCTTTTTTTCAATTGAAAAAATCAGACCTTGCCGGGAATTGAGCCCGGGCCCCCTGATCACTAGGACAAAACTCTTGCCACTAGACCACAGAGACCGAAAATATGTTACTTTATGTGTCAAAAAGACATATCGATAGAAGAAGTGAATACGTAGTTATTTCAACACGTATTAAAACAACTTTCTTGTTCATAGCTAGACTGAACCCTAAAACAACACATAAGAATAAATTTCTATTTTATATTTAGCAATTAAATCAAAAACCATACGCCTTTAAAGATAATGAAAAGACAATTTTTACCGTCAAAAAATAGCCAAAGTAACTTAGTGTTCTACTTATATTTTTGTATATAAACGATACAAACTGTCTACTACGCGTCAGTTCAAGTACATCCGTGCACTTGGAATGCCTGAAGATGCCGAAAGACGAAACCAAGGTCGTTAGCGACAAAACTCATGGAAAAGTACAAAATTCAAAAAAATCAAATTTAGCTAAACTTGAATCTGGCTCTTGGGAAAAGTAGAAATAAACGAGTAAGGGTTTTCCGTCTCTAAATGGCTGATATAAATCAAATAAAAAAGTACTGATTTACTAACCAAAACCAAAGGCGTTGACAACTCGGTTACAGGCCCTGAACTCTCGTCAGTTAATTGCATCGCAACTTTAAATACGATTCCTTCTACTGGAAACTGGTTTTTTTTTGTCTCGTCATCAATGATTTCCGAAGTGCACAAAGCAATAGTAATATCGACTTAACGATTAATTAAAATTTAATCAATTTAATCATTTGCTTCCTGATAATTTAATAATTTATTCATCACTATGACTGAACATTTTTTTTGTGACGTGACTTTGTTTAAATAATCAGACTGCCCGGTAGATCTAACAGGCGAAATAATCGCTGATTTGACCGACTTGCCAATGTAGTGAAGCGTCTAAAGTGTATTTTTTTCGCTCGCTTTGTATCTAATTCGTCCATTATATAAGTATCAAGTATTTTCCGGAAAAACGATGAAAAAAGGCTTCACAGAGAGCGCTCGCAGAACGAAATCATTCAACCGGAAAAACAGAAGAATTTAGGCTTGTCACTAACTAGGACAGAATTCTTTTTTCTTACAAAAATATGGTACAAATATATCAGTCATGGCAGTCTAAAAACAGTGCTATTTTCCTCGCTGGTACTACTGATACACGATATTGGACAAAATTCATTCATTTATCAAGTTTTTTCATACCGTAAATAATGTTTCGCTCTATCATTAATTCGTGCTGATAAGCACAAACTACCTCTCTTTAATACGCTTTTAACATCGTTAATGACGAATAAATAGCTGAAAAAAATAAGCAAATGTTTGATATTTTCTTTATATTAAATTATGTAATTTATCTCCCACGGGCATCGTTTTAAAATCGTATGTAGAAATTCTTGTTAACACTTGCAAAGACATGCAGTCACGATAATCAGTTGAGACTTTTAAGGTGTTCACTGTCAATACATAATGGGATGACATTATAATAAAAATATGAACACATTTTTAGTACTTATTCCACATTAGATTTATTAATACCAGGCAGGTATGGCTCATCACGAGCATTATCAGTGTGCTATTATTTTTATCAACAGTTGAGGCATTTAAATAAAGAGGAGAATATCAATAGCAAGTTTAAGATTCCAAGAATGAAATCATCATTGAAAACATTTTGCTTTTTATATTTCAGGTTCTAAAATAAGTTTTTATTACAATGTACGGAAGTATACTAATGATACTACACGATTTTTATTTCAGATTCTAAAATAGTTTTTTAATGACAATCTATGGCAGTATACTAATGCTACTACACGGTGACATAATGAATCTTTTAGGATGGCTTTTTAATGATGACGCACGGTGAGGATCTTCAATGAGGGAAGTATAACTCCAGTTCTGCTCAATGATGGTTTCAAATTTTGGCATTTGTTTTTCATTAGTTAGTATTCATTGCTTTGTGACGCGTTCTGTCAGTCTTCCGGTGGCCATATTATTTCTCACGAAAGTTTTCAAGATGTTTGAGCCTTAACTGTAATAAAAAAGTAGTCATAGATAATCGCGCTTTTCTGAAAAAGCGCCCTCCGAACACTTGCTCCTTTTAAGAGTCTGCTACCCATGGTAGTGGCGCAATATATAATAAATACTAATCCTTTAGTTCAGAGGATAGTTTTTATTATTCTTAATAAAGTTGTTGTATAAGTTTTCAAAAACACGTCTTTCCTTCTTTCAAAATCACAGTGTATAGATACCATTAATTGTGTTAAAATGTGCCACTTTTCAATCTTATTTTAGTGCGTATTACAACCATTTGTATTGTTTATCTTCGTTCTATTTTGTGTTTGTTTTTATTAAATTTACTTATATGTCACTATAATTATTACTGACCGTGACATTTAAAAATATGATTCGACATTGACAAATTCACGTCTGAGACGGCGGGTAAAAAAGAAGAGTCATATGACATGAAATCTGTTTTTAATAGTGATTTGACCATCTTAATTTTTATCTGTAAATCATTTTACAAATACTGCAGAATTATTTGTGATCGACACCTAAAAATAGCACTTAAAAATACTGTTAAAATCAATTGTGCTTTTTAAAAACATATTTCTTTCAGCCATTTAATGGAGATGCCATGCTTATGCTTTTAGTGAAATTTGGTCTTTATCAGAAAAACTGGTTAGGCTTGAAAAAAATCGAAATTATATACAGTAGAACCTCGATTATCCGGACTAATAGGGATGAAGATAGTCCTGATAATCGAAAAAGTCATAATTGACAGGAAAAGACAAGGATATTCAGTATAAATCATGTTTATTTCTTTAGATTAATACATAGATTTAATAAAAAACCATATTTTATTGAAAAAATCAAATATCTATTTCTGCTTTAAGCTAGCTTTTCTTTTCGATGTTGCCGAATCACGAATATGTACTTTTAAGACACATTAGTTGTCTTGAATAGCACTCTTTTTGACTCTCAAGCCACTTCACGGCGATATCTAGACACTGAAAAGCTTCAGAATGTGTTGGACCAATATCTTCCCCCTCACAAATCTCTTCTACGTCTTCTTGATCTTGTTACTCTGAACATGGTTCAAAATAAAATGTTTAAAATAAGACATGACAATTACTTTTCCTATACTTATATTATTCTTACTCTATAGAAATAAGTATAAATACTAACTGACGTACTACCAGTTAATGTTAAAATGATTTTATATAACGAATTAATATACTTGACACAATGTGTGGACTAAATATATGTATATATACAAACTAAATCAGAAACCACTAGAGTATGAAATACTTGTCATATTGAATGTATTATATCGATGATTATATTCAAATGTTATAGCCAGCTAAAAATTTTCGCAATGCACTTAACTAAATAAAATTTATATTTGACACATTAAAAATGATATTTTAGTTCGCAGTTCGATTGATAACCGTACTTAATTAGCGAAACTGCATTCACGCTATCTTCAACTTCGTAACGATGTTAATGAAAGTTGTCGAGTGCAATCCAGTGGGATAAAATTGCGAGAAATGAAGATATCCTTGAGCTGAACGGCGAACGGGATGACAAGAGTGAGGCCGTAAGACCCTAGATCCCGGACTATTGCGAGAGAAGACGACCTTCATGGTAAAATAATGACGCTCAAGTGAAATTGAAAGCGATATCACATGCAGCCATCTACAGCCATAGCAGAGAGAAGTCCGTTGACTTAAGTACAGTGTCCGTTGGCTTAGTTATAAGTGCGGTAAAGATAAGTGGAATTTTCAACACTGTACAACAGTAAGCCTTTTCACACGTTCGTGCAATGTTTGGTTATGTTTGAAGTAAATGCTGTTATTTTTTTTAACCTTTACTTTAAGGTCCTAAAAAACACATTGTGTAGTCAGCACACTTCATGAAAAGCAGGGCTGTGTCGCTGTGATGTGAGTCGTTAAAAAAATACGACTCCGACTAAAAACAGTTTAATTTCGACATATTTTTTTCCTACCTTTCGTAATTATGTGAATTCAATTATATATCAACCAAAGAATCCGGCCAATAGCCAAATTTGACATATTATATGCAAAAAATAAAAAGTTCAAACTTTTCAAAATTTACGACTCATAGTACAACTCCAGCCAAAACCTCGCGACGACTCCGACTCCGACTCCACAGCCCTGATGCAAAGATGTAATTTTTATTGGGATTGATTGCATATCTCATAAATTCAATAAATCACAATAAAAACACAATCCTTCTATGAAGCGTAAGTGACTACACATCACCGGATAGGATGTGTTTTTTTGTGACCGTAAATAAAAGGTTAGTATCATCGATTTTAGAAGTGTAAGAAAACAATAATATATGTCATACAAAACAATGTGAGGTATCTAAAATTATTATAACCTCAAAATAATTTCGATTAACTTAGGATACTGACTGAAAGTGTTTATGTATCTTGTGTGCTTTGAATAAGCTTTGTCGCTAACGACTCGTGCTAAGCCTTAAGGCATCTTCAGGCATTTCAAGTGCTCGATTGAACTTGAGCCGACGTATATGAAACTGATTTATTCATTATTATTTACCGACCTACCTAATATGACTATTTGCTACACGTCAGTTTGTGCATTTATAATTCCCGAAGATGTCGAAATGTTAAACCTGGATCGCTTGCCATACAAACTCGTAGAAAAATACAAAATTTAAGCGATTCAAATATCTATAAGCATTTAACAGATAACGTTCCTTATCCATGTCTGGTGTTAGCGTCAAGTGTGGTGCATAAGGACTCATCATACAGCTCAATTGTTCAGAAGCTTTTCTATGAGAACTGCTTTTTTACTCAGTAACTAAGTAAGTAAGTGACTCAACGTCTTTTTTTTATAGTGGTGATTTAAGCATTATTATTGAGAGGGAATTTAAGGCATCATTACTTGCAACAAAGCTTTGCAAATGTTGGGCTTTATCCTCCGCACTACCAGGGTCTTTCCAGGAGTAAAAATTTTGATACTTATGTATAATTCTTTGGTTTGAAGCCAACTTGGGAGTGGATCGATTGTTTGGGCACCGACGGGTACGAAATGTGTTCTTATGGTGGAGAGGGTTCAGAAGAAATTTTTGAGAATTCTCTATTTGAGAACATATGGGTACTACCCATGGCTTTATCCAACTGACTTTCTCTTAGGGATGCTCACTTTCAATAGTTTGAATGCTCGAAGAGAAATGTACTTGGAATTATATTTCTTTCGGCTTATCCGAGGCCAAAATGAGAATTCCACCATTCTTGAAAATGTTAAATTGAATGTTCCTGATAATGTTTTGAGAAATCGTGAACATGAGTTGTTTGTTCTTCCAAGGGGTAGAGCCAGTCTGCCAATGGGAATGCCACTGGGAAGAGCTTTAACAATTTTAAACGGTATTGCTTCGGAGTGATTTCAGACGAATACTATATTTTATGAATAAAATTTGGTTTTGTCGGAACTCACTCGGTTGACATCTTTAAAATTTCTAATGTGATTTTTAAATTTTTTCTCTCTGTTCTTATAATTACAATTTGTAATTTTTATTATGTGTATACAAGTATGTATGTGTATGTTAATACATTTGTCAAATGCATGGCGTATTGGCGTAAGCTGTAATGCCATGATTTGTATTGTTTATGAATAAATAAATAAATAAACAAATAAATAAATAAATACATACATAAATAAATAAATCATAGATATTCGATGGTAAAACGATTCACAAAATGATACACAGAGCCCGTGAGCTCCGTAACCGAAACCGAGGACGTTGACCATTCGTCCACGGACCCATTTATTTCCATACCAATTATGTTATATAAAATAATTGACAGTTTTATTATAATCAATTATTTATTGATATAAATACTATCATTATTACTGTGGCTTTGTTTTTGTTTACCGCATTGTAAAGGTCAGATAAGCATCAACAGGTAAACTGTTTTAAACTATCAAGATATCATTACTTAGTAAGTTTATCATAAATTCTTTAATGAATATAATGCATAAATATATTAAACAAGTAGGTAATTGATAATAACACATTCTTCTTCAGCATTACATAACAGATTATGTAGTGATACATCCTTGTGTCAAAAAATCATTATATTTACTTATTCAATAACTATATCAGTAAATTTCGCGTAAGCTGTCAAATAAGTATAATAAGGGGTCAGTTATTAGCTCCGTATCACATGAAACCTTTGATGCACTTCTCAATATATTATTTTTTCCCTTCTAGCAACTCCTCAATTGATTTCAGAAATTGATTGTTGTCACAAGGCTTGCGTATTTAAAAGCATAGTAAAACGAAATGCTAAAAAATATTACAAACTTTAACTTAGGCACGCAATTGAATAAATACGATTTTTTAAATAAGGAAAATTTAAAAATAAAAATAAAAAAATTACAATGTCGAGCGGGTATCGACATAGGAGTTGCGCGTTACCTATACGGTGTCGTCATGAGAGTTTGAAGAGTTAGGGTTTGGCTATATAAAATCGGCCGTAAAGCCCGGTACGTGGCGCAGTGGCAACGGCTTTGACTTGCGTGCCGGATCGCCCGTGTTCGATTCCCTGTACGAGTGGATTTTTTCTGTCGATAAATCTGTTCAAAGGCATATTTGTGTAATGTTGTCCTGAAAATTTATTTACCTTCCTGGCGAAAACCCAAAGAGCGACGCATATTGACAAATATTAATAAATAATTTACAAGTCCTGTCCTAGTCCTCGTATCCTTTCCATCCCTACCCTCTTCGAAAAAGAGAGGTTGAGCAACTGAGTAACAAGCAGCTATCGTAGAAAAACATATGTTGAGATAAACTCCGAGAGGAGTCCATATGCTTCAAGTTGGGAGTGGACATGGTTAAAATATATATATATATAAAATACTGAATATATACAATATACATACAACGCAAATATTTTTTTAAAATTTATAATGGTTATATAAGTATATTATTGATTGAGTAGGCATTTACTTGGTAGAACTCCATTATAGTACGGAAAGAAAAATAACAATGTATTTTAATTCTACATAAATTATTTTTAAATATTTGTTGATATTTATTTCGGCTTACGCCTAAGTAATAACACATTTTTAGTACTTATTCCACATTATATTATATTGGCATTGTCAACTGGTCTATCTGTTGAATAAGTAGTACAAACGAGTTATTATTTATAATTTAATGCCATTCCACCAAGTAGTAACCTTAAAACAGTAGAAACCTTAAAAGTAATGGAAGATGGTTTTTCGACTAAAATCTCTTATGGGAATGCAGTATCATTCAGCTTATTCATACCTACTATAAAAGTCAAGAAAATAAATAAATTTACTCATGGCCTGACGCAGAGCTGAGCGTGACCACTTTTTCAACCACAAACCGTTCCAATAATCTTATATATAAAACCGAAACGGCGTATGTATGTCTGTAATTCCCTTTTTCATTGTTGTTGCAAGTTGCAATATAATAATGTTTATTATTTACGTGAAGGTATTATTTGACATTTCTTTGACAGCAAATTAGATTTTTTCCTTGAATTTAGACATTTTAATGGGCGAGAATGGGTCTGTCATCAAATTAAATAATGTTTGTGATTTTATTTTAACTCTATTTTGGATGTTAGATTTTGTGATATTATTATGTTGAATGATATAACATTGAATAATTATTGGTCGCTTAGACCGAGCGACGCCGGGTAGCAATACTAGTTATTCATAATACTCTCTTGAGTATTTTGATGTTTTGAAAATCACCGACTGTCTAAAAAACAAATGCGATACTGATCGAATAAATATAGGCCAAGATAAATTTTGACGCCGAGCGGTAAAGAAGTGTAGATAAGTAAAATTTGGAACAGAAATGGCTCGCAAACCTCAAGTGCAAACTACTTTCGCTAATATGGCGGAGCTCTTGAGGCCAACTTGTGCGGCGATGTTATTTTGGCTCGTGTAATGCAGGGTTTCTTGCAGATAACATTATCACTGTGAATAATATATATTTTCCCATTTGCATCAGAATGCCCATCAGAATACCTGTTTGAGTGATGGGTAATCAGCTTAATAATGAACAGACTATTGAAGACTAACTGAGATGGGATGGCTGTGAAGGATTTAATTGCGGCGGAAATCAATCCTTGACAGATGGAGTATCAGTCACGCTGGACACAAGCGAGAATAGTTCATATTATCTCAATTATGAACGAGGAAATAATTGCTAAATATTACATTTACAAAAAGTGCAGAAATAAAGATGATTGGAAGTTCATTATTGCAGTCTATGCCAATAAGGCCAAAACACTGGGGTCTTTTTTTACCCCCCTTCGGCCTGAGAGTCATTTTTCAAGGATAGTCCTACGAAGGTTAAGGTGTTCACTGTCAATACTTGGTGGAATGGCATTATAATAAAGATAATAAAACATTTTAAGTACTTTTTCCACATAAAATGATTATTATAAAATTTAAAATAACTTTGATTTTTCCACGTATTGTGTAACTAACTGTGACACGTGTTTCGCTTCTTTCAGAGGCATCTTCAGACTTACTATCGCAAAGTTTGCTTAAGTAATGAAGCAAGATAAATTCTAACATTTTAACATTTTAAATTATGAAATTACAAAATGGATTACGGGTTTTTTTTCCTTCTAAAGGAAACAAGGAAGGGGGTGATAGAATCAAAACAATGCAATAACATAATGATACTAATAAGGTGCAATCACTCAATCAATTAGATTGGGATTTTTCCTTTTTAAGGGACGCAAGAGAGGGTTATAGAATCGAAACAAAGCAAACAAATATATTTCTAATGACGTTAAACATTACAAACTAATAAACTATAAACTAATGAGCTGCAATCAATCAGTTAGGTTGGGTGATTACTCTTTTGAATTGGGAACAATGTTAACAGAGGCGAGCATCCTGTCCTGTTAAGAATATTATTTAATAATATATCTTTTTTTTTTTTTATTTATTATTATTTATATATTATTTTTATATTATTATATATTATATATTATTATATATTATATATTATTAAATAATATTAGCACAATACGTGGAATAATCAAAGCTATTTTTACTTTTATATGACTTATGTCAATCTTACAAAGTAAAGTTGGAGTGATAAAAGTGCTCCAAGAAAGCTTTAACTTTGTCAAAACTTAAAGCTCTTGTTTAAAGACTGTTTAATGCTTAACTAAACTTGTTTATTACATTACAGGTGCTATTTAAAATTCAAATTGTTAAGCTTTTTGTGACGAGAGTGATCAGAGATAAGAGCCATTTTATTTCAAACATGCACAAAAAGTCACCCATTTTTCGTATGTTCTATTAGTTCCAAAAACAGTCGCGATAGTAAGTCTGACGATTCTTCCTCAAGGAGCATCATATCTATCATTATTTTAACACAGTTCACGGAATAAACAATAATAATTTTTATTTTATTGTAATTCAAAACTCGTTTGGCAAATAAGTGAAAATGAACGTAACTTTATTGCTTCGATTTTTTTTATTACTTCGTAATTTATAATATTCTATTTCGATATGGTAAATTATTAAATGGTAATAAATTATTAAGTGTTCAGTATGATGGAAGGTTATTATGAAATTAAAAAAACTAAAAAATAGTATCATTTTAAAATAAATATTTTATTGATTTACATGAGTGCCACATGTAATTATAACATATACGAAAGTGTTTTATTGAAATCGGTAAAAAATCCCAATGTGTATATCAGTTTTTTGCAATTATTATTAACCTTATATAATTTTGTCTAAAGATGAATTCGCAATTTACATAACTGATGCCGTTTCCAAGTACTGGATTTATGAAAAAGAAGCACTATTAGGAGTAATCAAACATTTTGGTTTATAATTTGATTATGAATGACTGTGGCCAGCCAACAGTTGGCAATGGCTAAGTATCATGACTAGGGTTTCCAATTTCGGGCCAAAATTTTGATCCCGAGATTTCGGATCGCAATAAGTGGATTCCGGGATTTGGAATATTTTTTTAATGGACGATAATTTTCATATTTATTAAATTTTAGCCATGTTAATGTATCATGAAGAATCGTTAGGTATAATTGATGTCACTATCTATCTATGGATATTATATTTCTGTTCTTTATCCATTACTGAAGAGCGAAAATATTCGATTGAAATATAATGTACGAGAGTATCGGTCTCGTTCGAATGCGATCTGATAGCAGTGATAACTAATTGAAATTAAAAATATGTCTGGTTATTAATTTTTTTTAAATTTCAAATTGTTAAAATGAGGACACATAAATGGAAATAAATAACGCTCTTGTTGTTGACAAATCAATCCCGAAAATTTTGGGATTATGTTTTCTAATCCAGGGATTCATCAGGTATTGAACATCCTCGAGATACGGGATCTCGGGATTGGAATTCCTAATTATGACTCAATTATATGCTTACTCGTCAAGCGAGACTGGTACTTTGTTACTCGTTATTAATGGCGTATTTTTTGCTGATCAAATAATCTTGTACGGGTTATTTCCATAAAAAAATAATCGCGGATTTGAATTAAAACCAGTGCTAATGATCTACTAAAAAAATGTGAAGATTAATACTTTAATAAATTATATAGAGTGTACTTTAAAGCTTAAATTATGTCATATTATATAACACGTAAGTCGCATGACAAACAATGACAAGGACAAGTCTGTGCTAAAATTATTATTTGTATATCAGGTACGACAGGTATGTGGTAAATTTTTCAAGATTTTTGGTTATTGTTTTGGTACTCAAAGTGTCATAAAAATGATTATTCAATTTTTGCTCAAAGATATCATGATCTAAAACAGTGTTTCCCAATCTGGGGGTCCGCTAAAATTTCCTCGAGAAGAGTTGATCGATATCAGATCAAATAATTTGCATGAAGTAAAATATAATGAAAAAAGTATTTCAGAATTTTGGATAAGGTGACAGCAAGAATATCTATTGCAAAAGAAGCCTTTTCAATCTTAATTCCTTGGCGACTGCATACTTATGTGAAACAGCATTTTCGACATTACTTTTGACAAAAAATAAGCCCAGATCATTCATGCCTTTCCACGGAGACTTTGGAAGATTCATTGCGAGCATTTCTGCAATTAAACCAGATATTGATTCGTTGTGTCAAAACATGTAACCACAACTATCTCATTAAATTGTTTGTGAGCTTCATGCTATGTACAGTTCTTCTTATTTTATTTTTAAAAACTGTTAAATAAGTAAGTAATAATGTATGTGATAAAATAGAAACATGTGAAATAAAAAAAAATACGACTATAATATTTTCGGGGCTCCGAGGAGAATTTTTTTCAGATTTAGGGGTCCGGCATGAAAAAGTTTGGGAAGCACTGATCTTAAACACGTAGTGAGAAGAGGGTTGTTAGCTTACTACCAGTTTTATCTTACCCCCATTATTAGATAACCACTGTTCATATATTTCATATGATTGAAGTTAAAATAAGACGTAACTAAAATCTATCGAAACTGTGCCGTTGTTTTAACTAGAACCAAGATGAACGCATTGGTCAGTGAATGAATTTCAAGGGGAACTTAGAAAAATTAGAAGGGGAAACTTTATTTGTTTTGGTAATGAAGTTTATGAGATTTATAGTAATAAAGCAATCAACAAATGCCAAAATTAATCAATTGTGTATGTATATCAGTGATGCACAACCGAGGCCCGTTGATTTAAATGAAATTTATGGAAGCTCGTAGACAAAAAAGGTTAACGCAATTTTACCTTTTGTAGGTCAACTTAATTTACGTTCATTAATACTCAATAAATACTTAGTTTTGCTTTCATTTCAAGAGATACATAAAATCGATTTGTTACAATTAATACTGTATTACTTCAATATACAATTTGAATGATAGAATATATTAG
Organism: Himalopsyche kuldschensis; assembly: GCA_028554975.1. Lineage (NCBI taxonomy): Eukaryota > Metazoa > Arthropoda > Insecta > Trichoptera > Rhyacophilidae > Himalopsyche > Himalopsyche kuldschensis. Next base: position 7,565,872 of record JAHFWI010000017.1, on the reverse strand, counting down.
AAGAAGTTTTGTGTACCTTTTCTCCATCAGTATGTATAGATACGTTTATGTATGTTTAAAGATAGTTCTGACGACGGTGAAAGTCAAAATAACTACCAATTATATTTTTTTTTTGTAGAGCTAAAATACATACATACATACATTGCTATTTTTCGCCTAGTTTGAATGGGCTCTACTAACCCAATCAATACATATGAAAAAAAATATGTCAGGGAACATTTTTATTGACTAAGGTTATACGCAGAGGTGTAGCGTTGGACAACAGTTTCCCAACCATTGTAAGAGAGCTATACACGTGAAGTATTTGTTATTTGTGAGCAAGTTAAGTGTTAACACACATCTTGGGCCTGAAGTAAAGTTGCCTCCATACAGTGTCAGTGATCAGACTAGAGTTGACACAACGCTATATCTTGAAATATATACAAAATTCCTCAGTGAATGAAACTTCTTAAAATGTATATTTAAAAAGAATCTCTTAAATGAGTCGCATAGTATCAAAAGAAGAAATACCCACTCTTCTACTTTTCGAGAAAAACACGAAAAACGTTTTGTTGGCTTTTTGAGCTTTATTTGTAATTTTTAATAAAAAAATAACTAGGCTACAAAAAAACATAACTTGTAGAAAGTATGATTGACCATACCATTATAATACGGAAAGAAAAATAACAATGTATTTTAATTCTACATAAATTATTTTATATATTTGTTGATAGCTATTTCGGCTTACGCCTTCGTCAGAACTATGTTACTTCGTCAGAACTACGATCAGATCACAATTATTAGTTCACCTCTGTTAAAACCTTTAACAAACAATAAACTTAAAACAATTTAAAATAGATGCACTTAGACATTGCAGATTTTAAGTGGTTTCACACGATCCAATAACCCAAAAATACCCAAATTATTGTTTCCCACCATTACTTTAGACCAATAAATCAAACTTATTTAAATTATTTCTTGTGACGTAGGTATGGTTTCAACAGACAGAGATTATGTAGGGGGCACCCTGTCTAGCAAAGGTATATAAGCTATCTCTAATACACGTTTTAAACATAGTTCTGACGAAGGCGTAAGCCGAAATAGCTATCAACAAATATATAAAATAATTTATGTAGAATTAAAATACATTGTTATTTTTCTTTCCGTATTATAATGGAGTTCTACCAAGTAAATGCCTACTCAATCAATACATACCATTATACTTTTATTTTCAAAGTCGTGAACCTAAGCCAACCATCATTTTCTTTTACGTTTTTATACCAGATGTATATGATTTTATACACATATTTTCTAACCATACACTATGGCCAGAATAATAATGTGACAGCATTAGTTCAGTTTCGAAAACTATTGGATAGTTCTACTTATACAATCCAACTCAAATAGTGACAGAATATATCACAATATCCGTAAAACTGATATACTCTGAAATGGCAAAGTGATAGTAAATTCAATAGTTGTGCATCTCTGATTTATATCGTTATAACGTCCAGAAATTATATTACCTGTGACGGCTTAAAATTCATCGTATATATAATATTATCATAATCCATTGATAAAATATTCATGTCTTGATTTTTTAAAAATTTTAGTTGAGATTTCATACAATCATTGTGCAACTTTTACATGAAGGTCGTGAATTTTTAACATAACTTTTTTAAACGTTAATAAAATGCAAGGTCTTTTAAGAAATAATACAACGGGGCAATTGTTACGTTTATGTTATACATTAATTTAATGCGATAAATTAGATTAAAAAAGATAGTTAATATACAGTAGTAAAATGAGTATTTATGAGTAATATTAGATTGACAATAAGTTGTAATATAATACAAAAAAAAAACTGAAAACTTATAAAGCATTGAAAACAATAGATATGTTTAAATTTGTTGGGTCCGTGGTCAAGTGTCAACGTCGTTGGCTTTGGTTGCGGTACCGTTCGGAGAAATGGATATAATTATGTGTTATCCAATTTTCTCCCTCATCCACTTCATCATAAAAAAATCCAGGATGGAGTAAGAGCGATTGGTAAACCACTAGTGCTGCCCTAATCATATCATTTATATTCCTACTCTCTTCGAAATAGTGGAATTGAGTAACAATTGGTTCACGTAAAAAATGATGTTGAGATAAACTCCGTTCGAAATCCATATGATCCACATTGGAAGCGGACACAGTGAGGGAAAAATAACTTTGATTAATCCACGTATAGTGCAACGAAGAGTGACACGTGTTTTTCTCCTTCTGAGGCATCTTCAGACTATATGACGCGATGGAAATTCTTCTGATTTATTGGTACACGCACCAGACTGAAAAAACAAAAAATATTGTGAATTCAAAAGTCACAATTAAAATACAAACACTTTCTTTCTTTGAGTGGAATTGCAAACGCATTTCGAGTACTCGCGCGTATATCATTTATATTTCCGTTTTCAAATATTAGTAATTTAGGCCAGGGAAAATAAATACGCAATCAAAACGAATGTGGCATTAAGCAAACCAAAAACGAATGATCATCGGCAATATCACCTCTAAGTTTCGCGCATGCGTGGCCACGCAGCAGTTTGAAAGCCCCCGCTCACTAGCCCTAGGCTGGCGCGAATGATGGCGTTCATAGTTAATAAATTTAACGACCTGACCAATATCCACAATATAGATAAGCGTACATTGATAAAGCATGTTAATTTAATTTATTTTTATCCATGTCCGCTACCAAAGTGTAGCTTAAGGTCTCCCAATAAAGCACTTCAACAAACGTTTTTTATGCCGCGCATTAGTTGGATTGGCTTGCATAGTATTATATTTGAATTTTCCACGCAGGTAACCTCTCGGCTTAAGGGAAACATTGATCATCGGTTATACCAGGCACGGGCAAACTGCGGCCCGCCGAGTGTTTTCTGCGGCCCGCCAGCATAAATCCTAATTCTAAGTAAGAATAAATTCTTAATATTTTTTTAAAAAAATATTGAAAATAAAATAAAAATTCTTCAAGATATTGAGTGAGTATACAGATATTCCTTTTCACAGTTAAATTCAAAACCTATGCTTGGAAAAAGTGCTTCGAAGAGTTCGGGAAATAAATATTATAATTTTATTCTTGGAAATGAAGAATGTTACGACTTTCTCGATACTGATGATTAGGGATTTGTGATTTTTCATTTACTCTGGACATCGTGCTACACTTAAGTACTATTAACTCCGTGTTATGAAGGCTCTAAATGACGATTTTTCACAAAGATTTGGTGACTTCCGAAAAATTGAGACAAGTTTGGCGCTAGTAAGCGATCCATTTTAAATATTTAGATATTAAAACTGTATTGAAAGAGCTACAACTTGAGATTATTTATATGCAATGTAACACTGATTTAAGAGATTTACACCATCGTGCCGAAATCTGCAAATTTTACAATGATCTCAGTTCAGACAAATTCGACCAATTTAAAGATTTTGCACGAAAAATGTGAACAGATATTTTCGATCTTGAACATCAGCCTAATTCTGATTCTCTATGACCATTCACAAGCAGCTTGTTGAGAAATTTTAATCTTCGAAACAGCTTCATTCTTCTGATATTTTTCGTGATAATAAATAGAGTACACCCGGTCCTCTTTTTAAACGATTTTTTTTAGTGATTTCGATTTTACGTTATTCACAACGGTATTCGAGTTATTCGAAGGTATGTGATTTTTCTTTTTACAGGCAAACTCTTGCGATATTATTGGTAACTCTGCTCTGAAACTTATTTAAGCACAAGGCATTTATAAAATTCGTTGAATAGCACTTTTTTTTTAAATTTGTTGAAAAATTTTTTTAGGTCGAATTTGAAAAATAATTTTTGTTTTTTCTTGTATTTTGGATACCATTTTTGCGATTTTTTTATGTGCGCCACTTTTTGAAATCAATGTAAAAATGATCGGGTGTATATCTAAAAATGGTGTTTTACTTGCGGCCCGCGGCTCATTTTGAATTCTTGGAATTGGCCCGCCATCCGAAAAGTTTGCCCCCCCCTGGGTTATACTATTCAGATATATTAAATTCGGCCAGTCAGGTTAGGTTAGGTTAGGTTAGATTTTGGGTTTTTTTGTGTTTGCAGATAAGTAAAAATACCAAATAGATGTCAACTCAAGAAAACTTTGCAATCAGTACTACTTTTAAGGTGTTCACTGTCAATACTTGGCTGACAACTGACATTCAGTTGACAATGCTCGCCATGAGCGAAAACGGTCCTGATCTAATAAATTTTATGTGGAAAAAGTATTAAAAATGTTTTATTATTTTTAATAATCAGTATGTATTTATTTCAAAACTGTTATTTAAAAGATTAAGTTACAATTTTATCCAGCGAGCAAAAAATAAATAACTTTCAATCATTGATATTGAATACGTTAGCGCTTCGTTTTTCAAGGATATTTTATACTTGCTTTCATTGCGCATTACAGTATGATATATAATATATAATAATATCGTTTATTATTCAATTAATAGTATCGTAAAAGTGCCATATATCAATCAAACGTTTATTTTCGCGCATATTGATTTGTTTATTATGTTCAGTTCGTAAAGAATGTATGAATTATCTAATCGACCTCAAATAGAATTTTTTTTACACATCGAAAAGTTTATTAAATAATTTTTAATATGGTTTGTCGTTCTAGAATTAGGAAAATTTAATTTGCTCTTTTTGACGTTGCGAATGATTAACATACACCTAAACCTTTTTTTGTGCGGTAGATGCGTTCCGGGGAAAATCACACAAAAAATAAAACAGGTGTCACACTGATTTTGCACGTACAGTATGTGACAAACGCACTATTTATTACGTTATTACATGTTTATAAAGTGTCAAAAAAAAACAATTAATTAAAAAATTGTATTAAAAAACAGCATAACTTTAAGATCGCACGAAAAGAGGTTTGAGTGTACATCCTTCCATATTTCAGTTCTCAGGAAAAGAGTAACTCTGAATAATCTTCAGCAGCGAAATCTTGCAAAGGAAATTTACATATAATTGTAGATTGCGAGCTACATATGTACATAGGTATATCCTTCACTTATACCACTTTCATACTGTTAAATTATTTTACGTTTTACATATTTCTAAATCAATTTGTATTTGAATTCGAAGATTCGAGGCGAATTGTCGTAAGTCAAACCAAGGAGTACCTGTACACCTGTAAGATTGATAAAATACGACATGCTAGGATTAAAACAAAAAACTTGTGCGTTTTTTAGGGGCTTTAATAGTTCCGCGCTATTTTTTTAATAACTACTTATTAACTATGATTGCTTTGCTTCCACCAATAACATCTCTTGCTTAAGTCATACACTTTATAGCACTTTTGCCATCTTAGAGTATTCTAACAGTCGGGTACAGCTGAAACTCTTCAGAGATATCCAAAACAGCATTAAACTATCATTATACATTTCACAACGTTCTAAAAACGACACTGATTAAAATTGATCGACCATTTGCTGTCTTTCGAGTGTTAATTCAGCTTTTAAAAATTACTACATTACAACTTAGATAGCATACAATTTAAGTCTGTTTTCGTTGCTTATTTTACATGAATGCTAATGCTGGCAAAGATAAGACTATATTATATTCGGCTCCAAATAACATTCCCTTGTTGAGTTCTTACTAACTCTTTCAAAAATGTAAATCAAAAGTGATAAGTTTATTCTATTGAACAACAGAAAATAGCACAAATCGTTATCTTCATATGAAACACAAAGAGATCTATTATATTACGGATAATCTTATACTGAACAAGACGATAAATAAGTCATATTATATCTTTAAATCACAACAAACTATCAGTACGTATTTATTAATCGAGGACTACAGCTCCAGTCAGTGTTATTGTTATTTAGGTAATGTAATGTTACTTGTGTGTACGCATTTGTATAATTAGCTATTTGTGTAATGAGTTATTTGTATAATAGGTATTTTTTATATGTTTCATTACACTCATACAAGTTGCAAATACTGCATTGCATTTGTCGACAGGCTGCATTTAACTGGTTAACTCCCGACCATTTAGCGGTTAGTAGTTTGTCATCGATTGATCAACGTCGTCGGTTTCAGTTTAAGTGCTCACGGGCTCGAGTCCCAGACCTGACAGTTTTATAAATTGACTTTATAGAAATGGTGGCTAGCTAATCGTTTCAGCTTCACCCCGCTTCAAGGCTTGATATATGGAAGGGACTTTTAGATACAATTAAGTATAAATTAATGACTACACTGCAGTCAGAAATTCAATCTATGGAGATGATGTACGTAGGTACTAAGATGTTTATCTGCGACCACCATAAGCGAAGTCTTGGAACCGTAATATGTGGACTTATTTTAAAAACGATTCTCAAATTTTAAATAAGATCTAATTGCTACATCATAAACTGATTATTACACATCTAAACATGCAAATAGTTAAATATAAAATTGAAAAAATATTATTCCAAGAATTATGTAACAACTAACACGTGCTTCGCATATATGCGAAACATCTTTAGAAAAAATATCGTAAGATAAGTTTATTAATAAGGAAATAATTGAAACTAATTCCCAAATTATAAATTACTATATGGTGGTTCCATACAAACAGAAATACTACAAACTTATTAAACTAACACAACAAATTTATGTGTTGCATTGAGGGTTAATCACCAAGTATATTACGCTGAATTCTAAGCGGTTAATAGTATCTCTACACGTTCTGAAAATGGTTTAAAAACTTGCTACTATCATTACACAACACGTAGAATAACAATGTTTTTAATTAAAAAAATATTATACAAAAAGGTACCGCTGAAGTAATCGAAAGTTTTTAAAAACAATAATTGCGAAGCGTATATATAAGAGTCTATAATAAAATAACTCTCGATTTCAACCTGATTAACAGTGGATCGAGTTTCGAGTAGTTGAAACTGAACGAGTATCAGGCAAGACAAGTATTTGCGTGAACCAAACAACTCTGCAAGGTGCCAGCCACCTATTACATACTAGCTGCAGTTCCACGCCGTGTTCCCTTGACCAAGTATTCGCGAGTTGTTTAAAATGGAAAACCAGACAGCCTGCTCGGCGCAGGGTTGGGAAAATTGGCAAGGTGAACAGGGAAATGGAGCCCAGCGAGGTGCAAGTCTACCCGACGCTCACTTCAAGTACAAAACAACAATTGTGAAACGGGCCAATTAAAATTGATTAAAATTTAAATCTCACGACACTTTTAATCGAGAAGGCTCGATATCTTTTCTTTTCACATAAATTTTATACTTTATAAATTATTAAATTGTAAAATAATCTCACCAGTATTTTTTTAAATATTTATTCCCAGTGTTGATAACTCACGATGATTGAAAATATGCGTGGAAGTTGCGCAAAATAATGTCTTATATATTTAAATAAAATACATTTCCAACAAGAATGCGACAGATTCTTAAAATTGTTTTAATGGTATCCTTATTGAAAATATCTACCGACTGTATGGATTTTTTAAAATAATAATTTGCCATCCCTTATGTGAGGTTAAAATTAATAAGGATGGGGTTTAAAAATAGACGTTTAGTAGATTCCTTATTCTTTCCAAATTTTAGTAAGTTTAAAATCATTATATTATATTTTAATTTAACTATCATAGAGGGCGTGTTAAATTTGAATGATTTTTTCTTTACAGAATGTCCCTGATAATTTTTTGAGGAATCGTGAACATGAGTTGTTTGTTCTTCCAAGGGGTAGAACCAGTCTGCCAATGGGAATGTCACTGGGAAGAGATTTAACAATTTTAAACGGCATTGCTTCGGATGTCGACATATTTCATATTGACGTGAGTGAGTTCAGACGAATACTATATTTTATGAATAAAAGTTGATTTTGTCAGAACTCATTCGGTTGACTGCCTTGAAAATTTCTAATGTGACATTAATAATATTTTTACCTCTGTTTTTTTATGACTATTGTAATTTTCATCTTATTTTTAATTTTTAATTAATTTGTGATTTTTATTATATATTTACATGTATGTATGTATATATATATATGCATGTATTTATATTTGTCAAATCCATGGCGCATTGGCGTCAGCTGTAATGCCATGATTTGCTTTTTCTTAAATAAATAAATAAATAAATAACTTGAGACAAATTGACAAGTTGAAACCGGCAAAAATAGTTCGCGCATCGAGAGATAATACTTATTTTATAAAATTGTTCAATAATTAAAGTAGGATTCTGTCGTTTTTTTATGAAAACAAAGCAATAGTGGTTCACCAAAAATGGCCATAAATAGGCGTTAAATTTCTCATAGATGAACGAAAAATTCTAATAGAAAAAGGACATCGTCTACGTAGAGAGTTGAAAAGAGCTTTAAGTTTTACAAAGTTTATTTATGTATTTTCATAGTTAACGCTGTTGTTTTTTTATAAAGTTATCTGTTTTAATTTTTTATTCTTTAAAGAGAATCGACACATTGATATTTAAATTTGTTTATATTAACACTTTACTCTTATAAATCATTCATTTCTTTTATTGCTACTAAGCAGGCGTGATGTAATAATTAAAACACTGCATGCCGATACTTTATTAACAAATTACAATCTAGCTGCAACAAAAACTACACTGTAGAAGAAAATAGAAAATACAAACGTATGGAAATTTTGTTGCTGAATTATAATTCGGTCACGGCCGCCTCGAATATTGTGGAATAAACGAAAAACCCACAAATAAAAAAAAAGTATTTTTATTACAGAACATAAATAATTGGCCATCAAACAATTTTTCATTTAATTATGTTTCTGCTTGAAATGCTCTTATATTAGTTGTGTGGCAACCCTTCATGCATAAATAAATTGCACATTGCAGTTCGTTGCATCGAAGAAACGAATAGTATGCAATATTATCAATATGCGGTTGTTTTGATTTGAAAATGAACACGCCTGCTGCACAAAACACTATCAATTTAGTTACCACCTAATTGTTATATCTTAGCCAGTTAGATTTATGAGGTAATGACGTCTTACAGCTGTCGTTCTGCGCCGATGAATTACTTCTCTTTGAATTGTATTTTTTTTCGCTTCGTCATCTTTAAAATGGCATGTGCGATAACTCAATACAGAAGAAATAGACCAGACAGGACTTAAGGATAAAAAGATCCTCGCAAGGGATCTAAAAAATCATCGGTCCCTGTGGTCTAGTATCAAGAGCTTTGTCCTAGCGATCGGGGGGGCCGGGCTCAATCCCCGGCAAGGTCAGATTTTTTCAATTGAAAAAAAAAGAGATCTTGGGCTGGGTGTATGTTATTTATCGTTGATTTTGTGCACGACAGATGCATTATTTACCATTGAGTTAATCTCGTATGACTTTCACAACTCAGAATATTTGGCGCATTGGCGTAAGCTGTAATGCCAAATATTTTTTAAATTTAAAAAATAAATTTAGCGCATCAAAAAAAATGTAATGTTTAAAAAACGAAAACTGTTTTCTAATCAAAATACAAAAATCAACGGAAGTCCAGGATAAAAAAATGCGTTCAGAAAACTTTAAAACATTGTATTTTTAAGACATAACTCGAATTAATTCTTGATAATCATATAATATTTTTAATTGATCGTTTCAAACCATGACATTATTCCTTTAGTCAAATATATTTATATTTTTAAAGTGTTATTGTGCTACCTTTGTTTTACATTTCTTTGAATTAGAGCTTCATAATTCCATTCAGAGGGTTTTTAATTATATGAATTTTGCTAAAACGGTTTTTTATGGAATACATTAGCATTGTGAATTTATTTTGACAATCAAGCACCCCACTTTCTTCGTGGAATATTTTCTACCTCGAAAAGATCACTAAGAATATCCTGAATTATTTAATCTGTTAGAAGAGACGAGAAAATTTTATATATTGTTGAGCAGGGAAAAGGTACCGATAGAAACACTTTACCGAAATTCCAATTTGATTTTTGACAGAAATATTTGGTTTTTCGTGTCATTTTTTATTCATTCTTTCTTATATCGAATGTTCACCGATAGCATTATCATATTTTACGAATAGCCGTCATCGATGAGTGAAAAAGTTAATTGGCATAACATATTTCAGTTATGAAAACATGGCATTTATTCTTATTAGGGTTGCCAGACGTCCGGAAAATATCGAATATTAGGAAATTAAATACAAAGAAAAGCAATCGATAAACGACGATTCAATTCTGATTCAACCTGCTTACTTTTTAAAAAACTATTCTTATGAAAAATATCAGTCATATGATTGGATTAATCAATGTTTCAATGTGTAAATGATTTTACTGAATATTTGAATTCATTACAACTTGAAAAAAATAGTTCCTTCCTCATTTTGATTTGATTGTGTGAATCGTGGATTCTCCTTCTCTATATTTTTTTAATCAACGCCACATCTAATTGATATTATTTGAGAAAGTTGAGACTAGAAGAAAATCGTTTGTATCTCTTTAAATCTATTGTGTTCCTTGTAAATGTGGATGCCTAATAGAACAAAGGACCTGGTTGAAAGATAGTCTCTGGAAAAGGAAAAGAAAAATGGTGGTACTTGGAAGACACTTGGTATCGCCTTATCTATGTATGTAAGTCCCTTAACAACATCGCTCATTGATTATGTAGGTAAGGTATTAAGTCTTACAAATGCTTTAAAATACAAATGTATTAACCGATTGAAGATTCAATGTATTAACGTTTCCATACGAGATACCAAGCACTAGGATGTAAGAGCGAAAAATGTTTAAAATAAACAAATTAATGTTTATATTTATAATAAATGTTGATTTATTTGACGTTGTTTTTTTGTTTGAAGTACAACTATGTTTTATTTTGATTTATTTAAGCGTTCTTATCAAAAACATTCATACACTCAACCCCAGATCACTGGCGTGTCTAACGTGGGGACATCCCATCACATCGTGACAGTATTAAATCACTAACGTGTATGACTAACGTGTATGAGATATATGAAAATAAAATATGGATCGTTCAAAATTGCAGCGTTTACAGTAAAGAATTATTTACACTTGCGTAAGAATCCACGGCGTGCTCGAATCCGCCAGTTAGTTGGCCGGGCAATAATTATTTTTGCCATAACAGTGTTTTTTGTTCACAAGCGATAGCCATAAAGTATTTTAATGCGGATTTGTAATACTTCAAAAAATTATATAACAGTTTTACTTTCAAAATTTTAAGAATGTCACTTTTTACATCATGCACTTTGAATTATATTTTATACAGTTAAATACGTAATCAAATCTTTAAATTGAATTGTATTGAAATATGCATTTTCTTGCATTTTGTCGTATTCTAGAGCAGTGGTTCTCACGTTGTGCTGTGGCCACATCGTAAACAAAAGTGGTCATATGGAAATGTCTGGTGGCCGACGAAATTTTTGTTTTAAGTCTGCTTGTGCTTAAGTTTTGTCAAATGGCACAAAAAATGCTTAACAATTTACTATTGGTATTAATTGCATACGAAATGATTCAATTTCAGGGTATTTATTGACAAATTAGCTTGTAAAGCCAATTTTTTTTAATATCAATATTTGCTATCAAGCTGCTGGTGGCCGCACATGAAAACCACTGTTCAGCGACAGAATCTATCTGATTGAAAAAGGATAAAAACGTGATTCAACCTTACATGGGGCATCCGAAGGGTTGTTATGAAGACAATCGTAATACATATTTTGTGTACTCTCACGTGTCATCTTTGGAACACCGGATGCTCGTGGAAAATAAATTATTTCCTGCGTTATGCATTGATGACAGCATCGAATATAAAAATGAGAACAAGAAAATATAACACCACAAAACTGGAGCTCATGTATGGTGATAAATAATATTTTAATGAGTGCCAAATACATAAAATTTAAAGACCAGTCCCTGGACCGACGAAAATTTTGACCCAGGATTGGAAACTTTGAGAAGGACTAACTAACTCAAGCATGTACCCATTGCATTTAATCTATGGCCATTTTAAGCTAACGATTTTATATATTAAAAATATCCCGTAGCCAATGCACTACAATTGTTTATTCATGAGGTTGTTCCAATATGTACATACATATCCAATTGATTGGCGGTCAATAAGAAGCATATAAACAGGAATTTTACAAATTGAAGCATACGGTAAAATACGATATTGATTAAGTTTAAAAATTCTCATAGAGTAACACGATGTTCGAAAAAAAATGAGGGTGAATAATCGTTTACTGCGAGGGAAGTATAATTTTGGCTTTCTTGCCGCAAAAGGGTACTAATTAATAGTGGTGCACCTTTCCACATTTTTCAACCGTTTGATAAATAAAAACGGTCAATCGAAGCCTACTTAATATCTTTCGATGTATTTGGCAATACCTTTGAGGAAGTTCATTCTAATAGACTATACACTAGTCTTTTCTTTGCGCGCTTTTTAAAACTGTACTTTCGCCGAAAAAATGGTTTGATTGGCTATTAAAAAAAGTGGTTTTTTAAAAAACAACTTCAGTTTGTTATACCTTTTAAATTTGTCTTAAATTTTGTATAAACACTGCTGTATTTTTGTATTTACTATCAGTTGATAATGCTCGTAATGAGCGAATCAGGTCCATATCTAAATATATTCAATGTGGAATAAGTATTAAAAATGTTTTATTATTTTTATTATAATACCATTACACCAAGTACTGACCGTGAACACCTAAAAATTGATTAAAAGATTAATAGCTTCGAATAGAAATTCTAAAATTCATACAACCTGCGATTTTCATAAAATTAGTTAGGGTTGGCCAAACTTTTACCACTATAGGCGACTTTTTTTTGAAATTTTTGGTGCGATTGGCTCACAAAATAAAAGGAATTTATTATCATTGAAATAAAAGAGGAATCTCAGATTCATACATCTGTTCACCAGACAGCCGGGTGACTTGGAATATCTACGAGATTGACGCTTTGGCCTTATATCTTTTAAATCGCTTCGTTTGTATTTCTTGCGATATCTCAATCAATTACTATGACATAAGATAGTGGCACTTTAAATCACGATTTAAATAATATTGTTGATACTCGCGTGCTACAATAAGATATTTTCAATGACAAGCCAGCGCCAAGCCAAGTAAAATGTGAGATTTAATAATTGCACGTGTTCTTTACACATGAGCGCTTCTTTGATGTGCATCTTAACGGAAAGATAAGTGTGTTTTCCATGCAGAGTAATTATACGTCAAAATGCCTCTTCGAAATATCGTATAGGCTAATTAATGGCTTTCAAATTAAATCATTAACCGCTTCAGTAAGACTGTTAGGCTACTGTCACAAATACTGAATCTTCTTGAATATTAAAATCAATATTTGTTTGTTCGTACTCGATGTGCTGCCACACTGTTCATCCGATTGCAATGAAATTTTGGTTGTTTTTTGTGTAGACACCCGGGAAGGTTCTTGTGTTCCCAAATCGGTCCGATTGCGATAAATCGTTGTTGATTTGTTGTGTGGACGCCCACAACAGTTATGTAATTACCTATATATATATTAAAATAAATGCTTTTTTGTCTTGTATGTGATCCTATACCGTGATTACCTATCTAATGGTTCAGAAAGATATGCCATTCGGATAAAAACGTTTGCAGTTTCCAGTTCAACTCGCATATGCATTGACCATCAACAAAGCACAGGGAAGTGTGTGGACTCAATTTGGAAAATCCATGCTTTTCACATGTGAAACTGTATGTGTCCTGCTCACGCGTTGAAAACCTTTCAGATTTATTCCCATACGTACCAATCAGAAAAAGATAAAATGTTGTATATCCAAAAGCACTTCTACGGCTAGTAATTTATAAAAAATCTTACAATAAGAAATCCCATGATATTTTTCTTTGCATATTAAGTGACATCTATTTACTGTCTCTAGAAAAAATGGCCCTTCTGTCATCACTCAATCTTACTGAAAAAAAAAGATTTTTTAAGAAGTCAACCAGTAGATGTATTTAAACCAGTGGTTCTCACGGAAAATTTCAATGTGGCCGCATCGTAAAAATAAGTGGCTCTACGGAAATTTCTGGTGACGGCACCAAATTTTTGTTTTGAGTCTGTTGTATTTGAGGTATGTCAAACGGACTTTACTATTGGTATTAATGGCATACGATATACATATTTAATTTTCAGAACCTTTGGTGACAAATTAACTTGTAAAACCTCATTTTTTTAAATATGAATCTTCTCTATGAAGCTGTTGGTGGCGGCAGCCAAACCCTCTGGTTGCCACACATGAGAACCACTGATCTAGACTATCTAGAGCAGTGGTTCTCACGTAAAATTTGGCTGTGGCCGCATTAGGAACATTAGCGATCCTACGGATATGCCTGGTGGCCGCACCAAATTTTTCTCTCTTTTTTTTGTCAAAGAAACCTTAAAATTTATGTGTTTGAGTTTTTGCTAACTAACAATTCTTGATGCACAATACAATAATGCATACAAAATATCTAATTTTCAGTAAATTTCTTGACAAAATTAACTTGTAAAAACATATTTTTATTAAATACCAAATAAACTATGAAGCTGTTGATGGCCGCAGCAAAATCCTCTAGTGGCCGCATGCGGCCACCATGGGCGCACAGGAGAACCACTGATCTAGAGCCACCACTTTGCTCGGTACTGAATTAGTTTAAATATTATTGTGCAATATTATAAGTTTTATTTTACATTTATGACCAGTATAAAAAATGTAATGATTAATATACCATACATATAATATATTTTACTTTTATACAATTGTTTACGTAAATAATTATTGATTATATAAAATACAGTTTCAGATTTATTGATGCGATTTAGATAAAAAATATATTATATTATGCAACCGTATTACCGTATAAACTACTAATGAAGTTTATTCCAACATTTTTTACCAAAAACTTATTATTTCTTAGGTTCTCAAACTTTTTTCGTCGAATCGAATATGGGTAAAAGAATAATTCTAGGACACGGTTAGTGTACAGTGTATTACTTTTTTTTAAAAATTATAAGGAAATTTTTGATAAAATATCCGCGTTTTCAGAATCCATAAATTGAAAAACAATTTATGAAACTGTCCGCAATGGATTCGAGCCAGTGAGCACTGTGCAGCAGACGACCTTGACCACTCGACCACGATAATGACAAAGAATAATTAGCATAGCTTAAAATATAAAAGATTTTAGAATAAAAAAATGATAAAGTATTTATATCGAGTTAGTATTGCTTTATGTTAATGATTTAAATAAACGTTTTAGTATTGTTCTAGGCATAGCGTGGCACCGAAACCCATATCAATAATTTTACTATATAATCCTTGTGAAAATAAACGCTTTGATATTTTTGACTAATATAATGGAGTTCTACAATGTCAATACCGGATACAACATATTATTTATCTAGCATTTCAATTTAAGCCGTATATTAAGGGGTATACCTTATGATTATATCATTGGACTGTTTTCATATGAGTTTGAAAGCTTTACGTGTAAGTAATTTGAGAATCCGATCCATGTGTCTGAGTCCAGATTAAATCTTCTTAAAAGTGTATAGAAAGTCTTCGATGTATATTTAAAATGAAAAGGAAAAAATGACTGTTTTATATGGTTAACTAACGCGTGTTACCCAAGCAAATTGTTGGCTTTTTGAACATCCTCTTTTTCTCCTAGAGTGTCTCGTCGGTAATCCTGAAGTCCTTGAGACTCTTGAGAGTGTAAGCTTGCGTCCATACGATTATCATCTAAGTGTCCTTAGCCATGATAGTTTATTCATTGCAACCTGTTTTTCACATCGGTCATCTAGTTAAAAAGACTAGCCAGTTGATCAATGCATTGCCTTTTGAGGATACTAATATCCATCATTGTTTTTTTTTTTCATTTGTTGGTCAAAGACGCATTGGTAATTTTGCGCAAAGGAATTAAACAAATAATGATATCAATATAAGAAAAATATTTTAGTAGTAAGCAATTTATTGATTGTTGCCATTCATCAACTGAAGAAGTTTGATCAAAATTGTGATTTTAATTAAATATGGTTCAGGTGTTTTATCATAACTTGTTGTACTACTTCAATATATATTGTTTAATATCAATAATATAAGGACCGGTTACGCTAATCGCGAGATTTTCAGCTCATTAGTTATTTTTCAACTTGAGATAGATATTGTAAAATCTTCTTGCATCAGAATGGATACTAATCGGGAATCATCAGTTATTTATCAGTCTCTCATCATGCTTCTCATTGTGGCAAAACACGCTGACTTCATATCGAGACTATTGAATAGAAAAAATATCAACTGTAATCAGATATTTCCAGGTACATTGATTATTTGTAATGAAAATCATTGGATTTGCCGTAACATCAAGGTAGTTTTGTCGGGTATTCATTAGGTATGGATTTTATGTATGCATAAACAGAGGTTGGTTTTAACATTGAGACAAAATATCACATCTGTGAGAATTTCAAGTTCTCAAGTTGCATGTAATTTTAAATTACGTTTTATTTACAATATTTTATAAAGTTGTAATGTTTAAGTTATACACATAAATATATCTCCGTATTTTAAGTAGAACTGCATATCATTTCAACTAACGGAGAGAATCGACAGCTATTAAAGACTGAGTAAAAGAAAAAAAAATCTGTAGTAAGACTGATGCGGGTGAAGGGGTAAATATGCTACATCACACCACGGGTGATCATAAATTATTTTACCAGTAATATGAGAAATAAAAAAGCCACATGTGAATAGCTTGCTCATTTTAAATGAGCAATTTAATCTTCTTAACTCCTCCCTGTAACATCCTTTTGAATAAATATTATAAATTAAAACAATGCCCAAATAATACGTAAGATAAAACCCACCGATTTAATTAGTAGGCATGCTATTATTTGGTAATTATTTTTTACAATTCCACATTAAAAATACCAGATAATTATAATTTTCCCATAACTCATTAACATCTAAATATTCGCTAACTCATCCGGTTAAGTTTGTAAAAAATATACATCTTCTATTATTCTTAAATGTAAGCGTCACAAAATATTTACTACATGTCATTTCAAGTTCATTCGTGCTCTTGAAATGCCTGAAAATGCCTCGGGTCGTTAGCGACAGAACTCATATAGAATTACAAATCAATTTAAACGATTCTGATTTTAAAACATTTGCTGTGTTAATGTTTATTCTTTATGTAAAAAAATACTCACGTAATTTTCAATATACTCTTAGAATGTTTACACTCAAAAGCTTGCAAAAATACGTGATTGTGCTGTCAAACTAATGAAAGGTTAATGAATACATCATATGAAGGACATTATAATAATGCAAATTATGATGTAATCTCATAACTAATGCTTATTTAATAAACGTATAACGAAAGAATTTGCTCTTGAGCACAATATTCGCTTCTGCAGTATTTATCGGCAGTTATTTAGTTCTAATTAATGAATGCTGAGTAACTATTACAGCGATACTGTGTTTAGGAAGAACATTAAAAATAATCGTGTATTAAAGATGAAGAGACGATTACTTTTAACGTCAAGCATTTGAGGTCATTAAACCTGAGTTAACACTTCCCGAATGCTGGATATTATCGCAGGAAAAAATTGCACACAAGAAGTTAAATTACCAACATACTTAAATAATACTGTAAGATGATTCCGATCAAAAACAGTGGAGACATTTCGATAATACGTATTCACCAAATTACAACGAAAATATTCTTTATTTGGATATACAATGAATCAATGGTAAAATCTTTAGTTAAAAATCGTGTTCGAAATTCAAAATCAATTGGGAGTAGACATCCCAACTACTAGTGTCGTAAAATTTTAAAATACTCTAGTATTCTCGAGTAGTTTTAAATGTATCAAAATATATATAATTGAATCAAATTTCTGTATATATTACAGTGAAAATAGATTTGTATGACAACATGATTACACTGGTCACGATCATTGAAATTACTGGCCTAAGTCGATGATTTGCCGGCCTAAAATGTTAGTTTGCTTCATTGAAACAAAATCAGCAAATAGTCTCTTTCATAAAAAGAAAACCGAAGAAAAAAAGGCTGAAGATAGGGCGGTCAAATTTAATTTCAATGACAGCTTGAAGAAGAATATATTTTCACAGAGAATACAGTTTCACTGTAACATATACAAATAGATGATAAATAAAAAGATAAGCTTATTTAATTCCATGATTCATTTACTTCAGTATATAAAACAAATATTTAAAAAATATTACTGAATTAAATGTCTCAAATTTGAAATGGGTTCGAAGATTTGTTTTAAAATCCACACGTGAGACTCAGTTAAACGCAACGGTTAAAACAATTATATTATTTTTTAAATAAGTAAACGAAATTTGGAAACAAATCTTCAAATTTGAACCGTTTGAATTTTGTACTTTTCCATGAGTTTTGTCGCTAACGACCCGGTTTTCGCCTTTCGACATCTTCACGCATTACAAGTGAAGGAGGTATTGTCAGTTCAAATACATCTGTGCACTTGTAATATCCAAAGATGCCGAAAGGCGAAATCCGGGTCGTTAGCGACAAAACTACTGGAAAAGTACAAAATTCAAACGAATCAAATTTGATATTGAAATTCCATCAAGCACCCTCAGTCGAAATTCATTTATTTACGAGTATTACTTGAGTATCGAGTACTTGAAAAATAGACGAGTATTATCGAGTATTCGATTCGAAAGAAAATGTTTGATGATTGAAGGTATGTCGCGCATCTGTTGGATTGGCCTGTTCAGCCTTCGGATTTCCCGCGCTGTAAATCTCTTAGATTAACGAGAACATTAGTGTTGGGTCAACCACATAATGCCTATTTTTATGGTCGGTATTTCAGGGAAAAGATGCAAATAATGATGGACGTAATATTGACTTTTAAGAATTGCGGAATTGCGAGGTTGTATGCGTTTGTGTGCAATTCTCGTTTTATTTGTGTGTGTCATCGCCAAGCCATACACAACATGGCAAGTCGTTTATTTTTACGCTTGCTCTGCGATATGTTGCAACTCCATGTCTCGACCGTTTTACTGCTAGCAAAACTGACATTATTAAAAAATAGCGCAGATGTAACGTTTTATCAAATTTTGACGAAATTTTGATAAAAATTATCGTCAAATAAAATTAATTGGATTATTCAGTTATTTTTTTTTTAACCATGTCCGCTCCCAACTTAAATAATATGGACTCCTCACGGAGTTTATCTCAACGTATAGTTTTCTACGAGAACTGCTTGTTACTCAGTTGCTTAACCCCTCTTTTTCGAAGAGAGTAGGAGATGCAAAGGATACGATGACTAGTGATAAACTAATCGCTGTCACTATGCGTCGATCTTTGGGGCTCGGAAAGTTGGGCAGAGATTTTCAACAACACAAACACCCATGCCTTTGAATAGATTAATCAACTGAAAAAATCCGAATCTAACCCGAGCGGTCCGATACGGAATAACGTTGACACTGCACCACGGACCTGACGAATATGAATATATATATATGAGACGTCTAAAAGTAAAAGCCTTCCATATCTTGTCAAGATATAAGAAAACATATTTACAGTAAATCATTCAACACAGTACTATGTCACAACATAAAACCTGACAAAAGTATTAAAATATATCACTTTTAATGTGTTTACTGTCAATATTTGGTGGAAAGGATGTAAATTAAAAACAGTAGAAAAATTACGTTAAAGTGTTTTGCAAAACCTGCCCAAAAATAATTGACTGCGGAATAAGTGCAAAAGATTATTTTTTAATGAAAATATATGTTGAAACTCTTCCGCATGTCACGGAAAACATACACAGAAACCGATATGTCCAAATCTATTCCGTTTATATTTGTTGCAATAAGTAGGCTAATTAAATTGGCTTATTGTTTTAGTCGGTAATCTGATACGATGGATACAATAATAAATTCAGTGCCTTGCAATCAACGCAATAACCGATATGTACACTGCACAGTGTTCATATCGGTTTTTGCTTTAAGGAACCTCAAAAATTTTACTGTTTTGTTTGGCATGTTTAAACATAGATTCTAAAAAAGCAACGGTTGGAAATAAATCTATCCGTTTGAATGAACTAACAGATAAACTGAAAATACTTACATAGTTCTACTTAACTAATTAGTTATTAGTTTAATCTGTATATTCTATTTTACCGTTATGTAAATAGTATCTGAATGGTGAAAAATGTCTTCAAGAAAAGTAATTAACCATGAAATATTATACAATTATTTTTTATCACTGTCGCAGTTACAATGTCGTCATACGCATTTAAATGGTCAAGGAGAAAATAATAAAATAAACGTCGTTAGAAAAAATGAATATTGTTATTTTTTTTTGCGATGCAATCTGGCAATAATTATTTCAAAACAATCGAACATACGTTTTTTATTTATATGACAAATAACATGACATACAAAAGTTGACAGATTTTGACATAGCAGGCGATCTAATGAGATATTTTTTTTAAATTTACTGTGACTTATAAGTACCGCACTTTTTCTAATAAAGAATGTGCAATATTTAATAGTTCAAAAAAGGTTCTTTGTTAAGAGTAAATTATAATCCAATCCATAACTGAAACCAAACTGTTAATGTGAATTCAAAAAGACTGTAAGTGACATTTTTAGTGTGACGACAACACGGTTTTATTATACTTAAGGCATACGTGGGCAATGCGTGTCAAAACAATTTCATATCTTATTTTATGTGTGAAACATATAGTTGTCTGGTAATGAGAAAAAAACAACAGTTTTCGATAAATATTGGTTTATCGATTTGTTAATGATTTGTTTGTGAAAAATGTCGCGCAAATAATATGTATTTGTCTCGTTCGAATATTGACTAAAGTCAAAAACTTTTTTTGACCTCAAACATTGTTTTGATAAAATGAATATTAAACGATATTGATTATTTTGTATAGATGTTATTTTATTTTGTAATTTCATAATAAAAAATGAAACTTATATCATAAATTATTATTGGATGCTTTTTTTATTGCATGGGGAACGATCCGTAAAATTGCTAACGGACTATCACATAAAAATATTTTTTCATGAATGTAGTCATATTGTTGTTTATTCGTAATTAAACGTAATTGGTAAATCTGCTCGTCCAAGGACTCGAATCCGCGCGGTCCGTCACGGAAACCAACGACGTATACCACTGCACCACGGAGCCGACAATTATGTTATTTTAAATAATCTTTAATACATTTTTCATGCTCAACTCACTCGACTTAGGAATAATATTGTAAGTGAATTCACTTGACATATGTAAATGACTTAACAACATTAATCTACCACTTATCTCTTGCTGTTTATTTTGAAGTTGACCACTGCACCACGGACCTTTCTTTAAAAAGGTAATATAATATTGATTTGATCACAAGTAAAACAAATGGCATTGGTAAAAATAATCAAATTTTTCTCCAGGTTGTCGGTATAAATGTATTTTTCTTTGAAATATTCAGTTGCATACAATGGAAAATAAATTGAGATAAAAAACCACAGATAATTTTATGATTTTTAGTATCAATTGTATTTTCCATTCAGACTGTATTAAGCAGGGCTGTGGAGTCGGTAAAAAAGTTCGACTCCGACACCAGCATTTACCAAAACCACGACTCCGACTCCGACTCCAACATTGACCAAAAACACGACTCCGACTCCGACTAAAAAAGTTTAATGTGGTAAATTTTTTTGCCTAATTTTCCTATTTATGTGTATTCAATTAAATATAAACCCTACCAATCCGGCCAAAAGCCAAATTTGACATAATATATGCAAAAATAAAAATTTCAAACTCTTCAAAATTTCCGACTCCGGCCAAAAAGCACCGACTCCACAGCACTGGTATTAAATATCAGTGTAACACCTTGTTTTGTAGAGATTTAATATTTCTCAATCCATATTGAACTTTGTTTTAAAACGTTTCTTAATAAAATACGCTTCTTACTGGCATCCTTTTTCCTTAAGTCAAAGAGCGAATCAGCGAATTATATGTATTTCATAATTTTTTCTATCTGATTTTATTCTGTATGTATTGGGAATTTTGTATTTTGGTAATACAGTACCAAAAAAATACGTTTACAAATACTACAATAATTACTTTTAAGGTGTTCACTGTCAATACTTGGTGGAAAGTTATTATAATAAAATAATAATGACATTTTTATAGTACTTTTCCACATTTGATTTATTTTTTATCAGGACCGGTTTCGCTCATGGCGAAACAAGTTATCAACTGATGATGATTATCAGTTGATAATGCTCGCCATGAGCGAAACCGGTCCTGATGTAATAAATCAGATGTGGAAAAAGTACTAAAAAATGTGTTATTATTTTTATTACTACAATAATTATTAGGAAGGAAAATTTTGAGAAACGGCGAGAATTATTAACCTGTAAATAGTGAGCTTCTGAGAGTTATAAAAAACAAAATATTTCGATATGATAACTTACATATAGTATAATACATAATACAAAATTGTATTATTTGTGTGTACACACAATACAATTTTGACCTCAAATTCAAAAGTTTAAATAGTCTTAAAATATATCAAAAATCATGCTGCAAGAATCAGCCAGGATTGTCTATCCAGTTAGGGACTGAGCAATTTATATTATCAGATTAGGAAACTCTTCAAGTTCACACCAGAACTAAGCGGATTTCTTGGTGAAAGTTGAACCTTTTTAAAGATTGCAAAACAATCATTCAAGTGTTTTTCCCACACAAAGCTTTCAGCTAAAAGAATCTTTTAGATATAAAAAAAACTTGGTTAGCCTACATGCGGGAAAGGAAAACAAAGACTGTAAGTGACCTAGCAAAAAACATAGTCAGGAAACTAGGCCCGCTTTGCGGACTCCGTATATAATTTCAGTAGGAAAGTAATGGTAGGGGGAAAATCACGCTACAAAACGTATACCTAACGTAATTTACACCACTCTTTGGATAATATATGGCTACAATTAACGTATTAACGCAGCAATTGCGTCATATTCATAAAGTGATCCCTCTTATAATGCGTGTGTGCGGCAGTCCTTTATAGAGCGCCGTTTTCTATAAAAATCTAAATTTTTAAAAAGTCAAATTATATATGTCGTTAATATGACATATTAAACATAAATATCTGCATTGAAAAAATACTTTTTAATGGCTGTTTGTTTAACAAATTAAGTCATTTAAAATATGTATAGCTTCAGTCGGTAATGCATGCGAAGAGTGAAACCGGTTCTCATCTTTATTTAGTATGTAGAATCAGTGTACGAAAGATTAATATAATTCCTTTCCACCAATAATTTACAGTTCATGAACCCCTGAGGTAAAGTATCCTACAAGTGAATAAATATTATTAAAAACACACCAAAATGGTAAAATAAAAAGTATACTCCGAGCAAATATAAAAGCTTTGTCATTTTGCTACTTGGTTCACTGCACTTCTCAACGACTCAAATGAGATTTTTGCAGTTAACCTACTTCACCTCTTTTGTAACACTATTTTTTATCATTATTTTCCTGATACATTTTTTCTCTTTATCTATATAATAAGCTTCCAAGTAATGTTTCACAAAAAAACGAAGTAAACACGATTGAATTTAAAAGTCCAAAAGAAACGTTTCACCATTTTTAGACTTGGCTAACTTCACCTCTCAAGGTGAAATATTAAAAATGTTATATACATTTATTAATCAGTTGAAAATAACCAATAAACAAAGACACGGCGACACCTTACTTTGAAAAGGTTGAACTACTCTTGACACTCTTTTGAAATATGAAAGTTTGAAGATTTGATGATTAAAATTTACTTGTTACAATGAGTAACATCATTGGACCAGCCAGTTCATATCTGGCCATGGTAGTTTCGCTGCCAAGCTCTTCCAGCTTGGCCGGAGGGTAGATGGGCCGACATGCAAATGCGGCGAAATACAGGATGTTGACCACATACTGTGGGATTGTCCATTAATGTCGGGAGAAAGAGAAGAGTTGCTCAAGGTGGTAAGACCTTCTGTCGGACCCACGGGACATGCGGACTTGGTGGCTAGTAAATTGAATTACGCGGCCTTCAGCAAATTTGCGGCCTCGTACGGCAACAGAGCGGACCTATTCGTATAGTCCCCCCGCTTCGCGATCGGAAACTAGAGTCATTTCACTGTTTTGCATTTTTAATATTTTAAACTTAAATGATAGAGACAGTCAGCACACTTAAGTGCAAGCCTCCAAGTACTTGAGCTTCTGCTCTCGGACAATTCCTGCGATCAAAACTGAACAGATACGCTTCACGTTGTTACGCCACGGGACACGTCTGCTGAAACCAGAACGTACGGCCGTGGCGGGTGGTGGTTGGGAACAACGCATGTTACAATGAGTAAGTAACCATGTTTCAAATTACTTAAAAATGAGGCATATTTTTTCACAACTCTTGCTGAAAAATATAGATAAATATCGTTGAATAACTCCGCTATAGATAATTTTGAAATTCGCAGCTTTTTCTTCATTCTTTATTGGAGATAATAATCCAAGCGATGCAATATGTAAATGCCCTTCGAAAATAATGAGGAAAAAATTAAACCGAAATCATCGTGTTTGCTTAAATGTTTACTAGCCAAGCATTAAAATTCATTTTTAGCGCTCAAATGAATTGACCAGATGAAGTATGAAGCGAATCCATCTCTTGACCGATCAATTAGCACGTCTCTTGGTCGACGGAAATATATTTTAAGTTATGCGGTGTCGAAATTGTAGTTTTGAAGGAATGCACGTCCGATTCGTATTTTTCGATTCAATTTTATTAAAAGTATTACGTATACAGTTTATAATTGATTTTTATATAACTCGTTGAACGTCGATTAATGGGTACTTAAAGTATAAATTAGGAAGTAAATTGTGTTTTAGCCTAGACTAACTACTACCTGATTTGTCACTTTCAGATAAATATGCTGACAAAACTTAGTTTCAAAAAATGTTCGTTGATGAATTGTTATTATATAATGTATTTTTAGACCGTGTTCACTCTAAATATGGAGCATATGGACTCCTAATGGAATTAGTGGAAACATTAGTTTTCTATAGGAACTAAGTTATTCAAACATTCTTTTTCGGAGAGAGTGGGTATAAAAAGATTTTTTTTGACTCGGATATGCACGGAAGAAATTTCAAACAGAACAGACATACATATTGAGACTACCTTGATTCGGCTCCCTCGTAAATCGAGAAGGAGCCTCCTATCCAACACTCAGGAAGAGAAATTTTGGGAACGTAGTAAAAGAAACGTGGTGCTCTTATAAACAAAAGACGATCTCAAAGCGTTATGTGGGTGCGGTTAGCACCCATTATTTAATTGTTACGAATTTTCACAGACTTTACACACGGATTTAACACAGATAGATTAACAATACACGTTACGTTCTACAATACATAACACACGACTATTATAATTGCAAAGGCGATATCAGGTATTTACTACACTTTATCCTTAGGGAGAGGATTAGGCGCATGCATTCTCAATGCTGTCCAATCTCTCACTGCCAACTGTATGAAAGAAATCGGTTTCATTGGGTACCAAAAGACCGTTTAACATCTGCCCGATAAGCCATTATTTATGGCCCATCGAACTTTGCATTAAATACCATGCACTCAGGGCGTGAAAGAGTCAAGAGACATTTAGAGCGAGACGTTCGCATAAATGTCTCTTTTACAAATATGAATCACTCTATATTGAATCGCTATAGCTTATTAAAAATGAATTTATTTCCTGATATCGACTAAAACTCATTGACTGAGGTGAATAATAGATCGTTCGAGAGAGTTCTGATGACCTACCACATAAGGCGGTGTCAATATATACCAACAAACGGAAATCAATAATTTGTTTGAAAGATGAGTCTGTCTGGACTGGGATTTCAACATGTGAGCTTTGCAGCCGAAGCGAACGATGTCAGCCAATAGACCACGGGCAGGATATATAATGACGGGAAATCATAGCACGGCTTTAAGTCATTTTTAGTATTTTAATAACAACTTAATTCTACACGAAACTGCCTGGTCTGGGATTTGAACACGCGCCCTGCAGTCGAAGCCAGCGACGTTGACATTAGACCATATACTCGATGAACTGATAATAATATTATATACGTATTTACTATAACTATGAGGCTAAATGCTAAACAATCTAAATTCTACATACATAGTTGTAAAATATTGTATTCTTAATATGAACAAAAAAACCAAAAATAGTATTTTTTATTATCTGAATGCAATGAATAGCAATTTTTTTTGCATCAAAACATTTTTATATCTATTAAGTTTTGAAGTTTGAAATTTTAGTTTGTTTTCGATGTCCTGTAAAATTTGTCATATTATGAGACTTGCAATAATTGTCAATTATTACAAGTTGTAATCATGTGGCCCAATTTGACAAATATCAATATTTTATACACACTACAAATATCAAAAATTTATTCACCTTTACCCATACAGAACTTGAACTATTTGAGAATTGATTATCTGGACCTTGTCCCAAAAAGGTTGTGCTTAACTGCTCTACCTGAACAACAAGTTGATATTTTATTATGTATATAATATATAATTGAAGCGT
This sequence comes from Himalopsyche kuldschensis, assembly GCA_028554975.1. Classification (NCBI taxonomy): domain Eukaryota; kingdom Metazoa; phylum Arthropoda; class Insecta; order Trichoptera; family Rhyacophilidae; genus Himalopsyche; species Himalopsyche kuldschensis. The sequence goes on along the minus strand of JAHFWI010000017.1, from coordinate 7,539,263 downwards.
ATATGTATAAATGCTTAACAATTATAATTATCTTATAAACGTTTTTAGTTATAGAATATTGGATTTGCATTTGGTCAAGACCTAGTAACACAAATCAAGTCTCTTAAGATATATACTACATACTTGTATAATTATAATCATGTAATATAACCATAGTATGATCTTGTAATGCATCTTATTATAAAATTGGCCTTTAAAATTACAATCACTTTTAAAGAAGAGTGTGTATTTTTTATGATAAAATATTAAGTATCGTTCATTTTATTTTACGTAACTTTATAATTTTTGCTAAGGATTTGAACTTGGTAAATAGATAACTTTTTTACCAAGTTTACCATTGTTTTACCCTTTTAAATAATTGTCATTTATTAATAATTCAAGCACTTGCTATCATTAAATATTAATTCAAATACTTAAAATCAATCAACTCATTAATAATAGGTCGGTTTAAACCCTAGATTTATTTTAGATATTCCTATATTATTATATGGTCATTAATATTTTAAAAAATCCCCATAATTACTATAACAAAACCCACTTAATTCATTGAAACTTGTATACATTCAATTTTCGCTAATTTACATTTTAATAGCCATTTAAACGATACAAACTGTTTACTATGCGTCAGTTCAAGTACATCCGTGCACTTGAAATGCCTGAAGATACCGAAAGGCGAAACCCGGGTCGTTAGCGACAAAACTCATTGAAAAGTACAAAATTCAAACAATTCAAATTTTATAATTTTTGCCTGTCAATACTTGGTAGAATAGCATTATAGTAAAAATAATTAAACAGTTTTCAATAAAAAAGCTTCAGATAGATAATCTTCCTATGCAGATTAATGTACGATATTGCATATTTACGACATATTTAATTTGATCTTTAAAATTTTACTTTTAGTAACGGCGCTTTAGAAAACGAGCCATATGAGGGTTGAATTTATATGACGCAATTGCTGCGCTTACACGTTCATTGTAGCCGTATATGATTTGTGTTGTAATGGAGTTCTACCAAGTAAATGCCAGTTTAATCATACTTTTTTAATTTTATTTTATTTATGCATGATTATTCTTAAATTTTTATCATTTTTCTTACGCCAATTGTTTAGTATACCGTGTCATCAGTTAAAAAAGCGACAACGGTCCTGATCTTTACAAAAAAATATGAAAATAATAGACATCAGTTGTGTTTTATTCGTTTAAACGATGTTTTTATTGGAACATACTAGGATGGCTTATTTGCCATTTTCCAATACGCATATAATTTATGTTTTATGTAATTTACATACATATAAATATATGTATGTATAAATAAATTGCAAATTTGAATCGCTTAATTTATTAATAGTAAACAGTTGCACGTGACAGTGGCCACGATCAATTTCTTGCGCCATGGTCTGTCGGTGAAATTTTAGAATACGACGATCCGTTTTGACCAAATTGAATTTATAATTTTGCGCTGATTTTTGTGAACATCCGAGAGTGTTTGTATAATTTTAAATATACTTCTACGCTTGCCGACAGATTCTCATGCCACTTTTATGACATAAATGGCGTATCGATTGCCACATGGAATAACCCACTAAGTCAAAAAAGCGCGTGCCATATTTTGTTGGGTCAAGAAGTATCCAATGTCATGTATATTTATTTATACCGAAATATTTAAACTAATATTGATTTAAGTATCATGTCAAGATTTTTGATAAAGCGTCAACGTAACTGTACGCAAAAATTGTTGCCAAAATTAATAATAGATATGAATTCGAATAAATCGTTATTTTACTTTGAAAAGGTACTAATTGACATATTTTGGCGAAAAATTACCCTTGGGTCGGAAAAACTTGTATTTTTTTTAACCATGATCAGGACCGGTTTCCCTCATCGCAAGTAATTTTAACTGATTCAATTTTCGAAACTTAGAGATAGAGAGAGAGAGAGAAAGATTGTGTGCGTAAGCATCAGCGTTGTACAGTTGTTGACACGTGGAGTATAGTATATATTTTAAGCCATGTCCACTCCCAAGGTGGTACATATGGACTCTTCACGGAGTTTATCTCAACATATATTTTTCTACGAGAGCTGCTTGTTACTCAGTTGGTCAACCTCTTTTTTACGAAGGGACTAGGCATGGAAAGGATACGAGGACAAAGACAGGACTAGTGGTTAGCTAATCGCTGTAACTATACGTCGCTCTTTGGGATCGGAAGGGTGGCAAGGGATTTTAACAACACAAACACCCAAAGCCTCTGATTATCGACTGAAAAAATCTGTTCGTACCGGGAATCGAACTCTGGCGATCCGACACGGTAGCCAACGACGTTGACCACTGCACCACTGACCGGACAAGATAGCTTGTATTTACCACATTCTACCATGTATATGAATTTCAGAATTATCTTTGGTTGAATAACGGAGTAATTCAAGCGCAGAATCCTTGCTCATTGTTAAAAGAATTCAAGTGCAATCAACTTTTTTATCTCAAAACAGGGTAAATTTATTTTAAAAAGTAGTTAAGATTTATAGATATCATTCTTCTTTTTTTGAACGCTGTATAATTCATTCAGTTCAGTTAAAAAAAATTGAGTGAGGGATAACTTTAGTGAGTTATTTTAAAATTTTTACGTAAATTTATCATGCAAACTAACTCCGTATATATTCAATGTGTTATAATTGATTCAGATTTAAAATTGGTTTAAAATTTTAACAAGTTAACTTAGCAATTGTCTAGCAGTCAATAGACGGAGTCATGAATTGTTCCTGCGATAAAATGTTGGCGATCAATTGTTATGTCTATTTTTTCAACAATTTACATAGTGTGGTAAAAGTGCAAATATCTTAATTTAAATATAACATGTTTGTTCATTGATACTAATGTATTGTTTTAAGCAGTAACGACATTTATTGATTAAATTGGCATTTACTTGGTAGAACACCATTGTTATACGACAAAATAATAACAGTGTATATTAATGGTACAGAAATTATTATATATAAGTGTTGACAGCTATTTCGGCTTACACCATCGTCAGAACTATGTTTAAGTCTAAATTTACTCATCTTATATATACCGTTGTAGACAGGGTACACAATACAACTTCTTCTCTGTTCCACCATCCCAGTAATCTTATATATAAAACCGAAACGGCGTATGTATGTATGTATGTCTGTGGGTCTGCAATTCTTTGGGAATGATATAACATTAAATAATTATTGGTCGCTTAGTCCGAGCGAAGCCGGGTAGCAATACTAGAAATACCGAAACGGCGTATGTTTGTATGTAAGTCTGTGGGACTGTAATTCTTTGGGAATGATATAACATTAAATAATTATTGGTCGCTTAGTCCGAGCGAAGCCGGGTAGCAATACTAGAAATACCGAAACGGCGTATGTATGTATGTATGTATGTATTTCTGTGGGTCTGTAATTCTTTGGGAATGATATAACATTAAATAATTATTGGTCGCTTAGTCCTTGCGAAGCCGGGTAGCAATACTAGAAATACCGAAACGGCGTATGTATGTATGTATGTATGTATGTATTTCTGTGGGTCTGTAATTCTTTGGGAATGATATAAAATTAAATAATTATTGGTCGCTTAGTCCAAGCGAAGCTGGGTAGCAATACCAATCCATATAAAACTAACTGTATTTTTTTTCACCGTATAGTAACAAAATTGCAATTGTCTCGCAATGTATTGTAAAGGCGTATATATCCTTATGTAGATATTTTTTATGATTTACGAAAAGTCTTAATTGTTTTTTAATTGATACAAATGTATTGTTTTAAACATTAACGAAATACATGCGTGACTGGGTTTCTGTGTTTTATGATTCCTTTGAGAATTTTTCGAGTTGAAGTGTTATTCCATGCAGCAGTTGATATTTGCTTCTAACGTGTGCAAATATATACATATATCAAGACTATTTGCCTGGTAATATAAAATTGCAAAATTTTCGTCATCCGCTTTTGCATTCAATGAAAACTTTTGCTAATGGCATACTTTTAATACGAAGTCAATTACGTTCAATTTTAATAGCTATTGTTAAATAGTGTGAAACTTTAAACGTATTTATTTCTACTGTACGATTGATTTTTTTTTTAACCATTTGCAAAAAAATGATAGCTGTTCGATGTCCAGGTTCATATTAACCCTTAGGCGCCCGAGTATTTTTTGCGAAATATCCGCGAGACCCATAGTTCTTATAAAAATAAGTATATCTAGTCGGTCCCTGTGGTCTAGTGGCAAGAGCTTTGTCCTAGCGATCTGGAGAGCCGGGTTCAATTCTCGGCAAGGTCAGATTTTTTAAATTGAAAAAAAAGAGACCTTGGGCTGGGTGTATGTTATTTATCATTGATTTTATCATCGAGTTAATCTCGTATGACTTTCACAATTAAGGATATTTGGCGCATTGGCGTAAGCTGTAATGCCAAATATTTTTTTTATTTAAAAAATAAATAAATAAATAAAAAATAAATATATCTCTAAAAAAAGTCAGCCTATATGGGTAAAATAAAAGATCGCTTTAAATTTGCGAACAAAGACCAGCACCGCAACTTGTACGCTTTCTTATTCCTAGGTTAGCAAATAAACGAATCATACGGAAAGAAAAATAACAATGTATTTTAGTTCTACATAAATTATTTGTTATATTTGTTGATAGCTATTTCGGCTTACGCCTTCGTCAGAACTATTCTATATAGTTCTGATGAAGGCGTAAGCCGAAATAGCTATCAACAAATATATAAAATAATTTATGTAGAACTAAAATACATTGTTATTTTTCTTTCCGTATTATAATGGAGTTCTACCAAGTAAATGCCTACTCAATCAATAAAATAAACGAATCCATATTAGCTACAGCTATTTTGAAAAAAAGAGTCGGTCAGCCCCAGGGATAAATTTCTACGTATGGAAAAAAAATCTGTATCCGCATTGAAATATATTGTATATGTAGTGTGAATAACGCTGATTTATTACGGTCTACCAGATATAACACAACGTATATCCCAAGAGTCAACCTTGTAACGCAGAAGTTTATATTCCTCATTGTGACAAAAATATTTAACGAAACCGAAAATAAAATTATGAATTGGTATCTCAAAGACATTATTTATTAAAACTAATATTCATATGTTGAAAATTATTATCATAAATCAGTGTAATCCGATAGCGAAGTGCACGATAATCACTGGTTCCATACAGCTTTTAGAGGTTAATATTCAAAAAACATTCTTACGTTGAGAAATAAATAGCTTATTCAATTGTTAACAAAAAAGAATTCGATTCGATCAGCAAAAATACGCTGTAATTTTCGTTAAAGTATATCTTGCCCAATTTTTGTTTGTTTACAGTACACAAAATGACAATGAATCATTCCAATAATAGTAAGGGAACAATAAATACACGTGTAGTGTTTTTATTTCACCTGTGTATTAGCAATCAATTTATGCATGCGTTTAAAAAACATTTAAATGTGTGTTTTTCCCGAAACTGCAGCGTTTATAAATGAAGAGGTACTGTTGACTTGACATTTTTGTAAGAAATGCAACAGTATAATATTAATGGCTTATAATTTATTTTGAGTAGACATTGATTAAGTTCAATTGTAAATATCTAATAACGACGGATCGGTCTCGTCCAAGCCAGAGTTATCTTTAAAAAGCTTTTCTGTTCGCGACAAATTTTAATTGTGCTATAATTCCCATACACCATTTTTTAACCATGTCTGCTTCCAATGTAAGGCATATCGATGACTTAAAGAGTAAACTTGCTATCTTCGTTTTTGTCGATTGTGCAGAAAAGGGTAAAAACTGATTATTTTGGTATTTTCAAACCGATCGGGAAAATTTCATATAGGACTTTCAAACGATTTTTTTTGTACCACCGCTGAAAAAAAAACGTATGAATGACAGGTGACAATAGAAAACGGTGGAGTTGGATAATTAGCAGTGTAGATTTTAGAACGACAATGGAATTATCAAATTTTCCTAAATCGTTTTTACGATGCGCTCGAATGAGTTTTGGTTATAAATTTTTTACGGGACATGCACATTGCATGAAGGAAGAAGTGGAGTTAGCAAAATTACTCTTTAAGCCATCGATATGTAGCCTATCTCAACATATGGTTTTATCTACGAAAACTGATAGTTACTCTGCTGCTCAAACGCTTACCGTTTTTTAAGTGAGTAGATATGCATTTTTAAGGGAGTAGGATAAAGGAAGAACTGGTTTTGAGTTATGAATGCCACTAGATACAAAATAAAGTGTTAGATTATGTGTCAGATATATCAATAGGAGACGTGAATACGTAGATATTTCAATGTGTATTAAAATCAGTTTCTTTCTCATAGCTCCACTCCACTAAGCCTTAAAACAACACATTAGAAAAAACTACTATTTTATATTTAACAAATAAATCAGAAAGCCAAACGTCGTTTTCAACTGTTTAATTGATTCCTGGTGAAACCTGTTTTTTGTCTCTCCTGAAAAGTAGAAAAACCAAGATTTTCCAGCTTGTAAGGATTGGAGTCGAACTAAGTTTCGTAACGTTAACGACACATTTTTACTAATAATTGAACACATATCTTATACCTATTATGGCGTTAATTAGAGTCAAATAAAAAAAGTTTATTTTTGTAATATGTGATGGACTTCCTTCTTTAATATTCGATTATTTATAACAAAGTATATCATTGGTATGAAGTTTCTAATTAATGCTGTCCTTCAGCAGTGGTTGGTTATAGTATAGTTAAATAATTGGAATGTGCGTGATGTGCACAACCTTCCATGCTAAAGGATAAAAAAATCATCGCTAGTTGGCTGAACTAAATCAAATTATAAGTGTCTTATAAAATCAAGAATTGCTTTTAATCAAATAATTCGTTAAAACAAAAATGTACACTTGGGTAAATTAAAAATAATAAAACATTTTTCGTACTTATTCCACATAAAATGTATTGGATCAGGACTGGTTTCGCTAATGGCGAGCATTATCAACTGATAAGAAATACAACGAAACAGTGATATTTATACAAAATTAAAGCAAGAATTACAAATAAATTGACGCAAAATACAAGTAAAATAGACTAAAATTAAAATGTTGAAAACCTCTTAGCAATGCAAGCTCATTAACAAAGTAAAAACCAAAATACGTGCACTTGGGTATAACACGGTTGATTAATTGAGGCATATTTGTGTACAATACGGTTTCATATAAATTATTACTAAAAAACAGTTAATATTTGTCGTGGTATTGGTGGAGAGGGATATCATATAAAAAATATCAAAGAAATACTGAAGAGGATCGTACATTGAAGAATAAGAATCAGTCGAAGTTTTGGATTAAGCTAACATAATTAATGACCGAGAAAGCACTTGCATAGAAGTAGTTGCATGTTTCATTCATATTATAAACATTAGATGGCGGTTTTCGATTGGCTGATTAATTAGAACATTTTGTTTACAGAAAAAGAACCTATCACGGAAGATGTTTGAAGTACAATATAGAACTATAAAATATTTGGCCTTTATCACTTAATACGTTAAGATTTTTAAGCTACAGTAACTTACAACGGAATTTTTAAAGGCTTCTGATGATGAAAACTCACAAAGGATTTCGAAGAAAAGTCAAACATATAGAATTATAGCGATGATGAATGAATGATCTTTCAAAATTGAATGTTATTAACTCCTTTGTCGAGTCTAGCTTAACATCGTATGGTTAGGTTAGATTAGGTTAGGTATGGTTAGTTATAGTTATTATTATTTAAAAACCGTATTTATTGGATTGCGTGCCTTAATTCAAGTTTGTAACATGTCATAATGTGTTATATATTATTCGATATTTCGTTTTAACTTACTGATAAATACTGGCAAACCCTGTAATACCAAACAATTTCAATTTATTGAGGAGTTGCCGGAAGGAAAAAAATAATATAGTGAGCAGTGCAAGCGGTTAAAGTTTTTCTCAAAAAATACGTAAATGTCTATTTTTTCAATTGTTTAATAAAAAATATTTTGGATTTTTTTTTGGAACGCCGACTATTTTTGTATGACACGACGTTTTTCTGGAACCATATGACCGTGCTATACGAGGCCAAAGTGTACATATATAAACTATGTTGTTTTGAAATTCAAGATTGATTCCCGTTTCAACAAAGAATGAACATTTGTAACAAGATTGAACAAACTAAATAAATTATGAAGATTGATTAATTACTAATGCTAAAATAGTTGCTGAATAAAAGTACCTTAATATCTTCACATCGTTCCTAAAGTATTGAAAAAATAATTAGGTATTAGATCTAGCAAGAAAATAATTGTTAATTAAGATACATTTCATAATATTTACAAGATAATAATGCAGACTTGTATTTTATTTCGATTGGTATGAATTCAAATATGTTAATAAAATAACAGTATAATCTTTTGATTTGTATAGTTTCTTATCTCAGTTAATAGACGAAGTATTAATTTATTAAGTTGTATTGATAAATAAATACTATTTTCCAACGGTAAACTAGTTACATATTGATGAATATAATATTTTATTTTATACAAAGTTGCTTGGCGTATTCTATTTACAAATATTATCTGTATTTATAAACAAACATCTGACTGATTTTTCATTGCTAGGTCTAGAGCTTAAAAAAAATGACTACTAATTATTTGGTCAGTTTTTAATTCGATAAATGGTCAGTTATAAATACGTAAAACGGTCAGTAATAAATACTTAAAACGGTCAGTTAAAAATAATAAATGGTCAGTTAAAATAATAAATGGTTAGTTAAAATAAAAAGAACATGACATAAATTTGCCTATTACGACCATATTTGTTAAAATTCACAAGCTGTCAAAATAAAACTTATCATTTTTTTAATAAAGCTGACTATTTAAATTTAATACTAACCATTTTTAATAAATAACTAACCATTAAAATATATTACTAACCGTTTTATTTAATAACTGACCACATTTACACTGATACAATGACAACTGACCGTTTATAATATTAACTGACCATTTTGATTTTTAACTGACCATTTATTTATTTAACTGACCAAAACTTGAATTAGTTATTGACCCATTAAATACATGCCAAAAAAAATTAAATATCATTTATCACTTTAAAGACACTATATATAATAAAAACAATAAAATATTTTTATTACTTATTTCATTTTTAAATTTATTTAGATCAGGACCTGTTTCGCTCATCGCGAGCATTATCAAATGGTTGATTATCAACTGATCATCAGAAAGTAATTCTCGATAATAAGCGAAACTATTCCTGATCTAAATAAATTCAATATACAATAAGTATTAAAAATGTTTCATTATTTTTATTAAATATCATCTTATTTCGATGAAAATATTTCTGGAATAAAAGGTCGAATGTAAGAAATGGAAAACGAACAGTTAAATCTTAAATCACAAATTAAAAAGAAAATGATTGCTTTACAAAACTCCTATATTAATTACATTTAATTGAAAAAAAATCAGCAAAATATTTAATAAAATAAGTATTCCTTGCCTTTTTGTAAGGGTATCCAAAACAAAAACTTCACTTTAATAAAAGTCACACGAAATTATTCCACAGAAAATGTAACAATTACACATTTATTTTATATTCTTGAAAATAGATAGTATAATAAACTGTTTTTGAATTTGTATATATATATATTTGAAATTCGAATATAAACTGTTTTTGGATTTTTTTATATATATTTGATATTCAAATATAAACTGTTTTTGAATTTGTATATATATTTGAAATTCGAATATAAAGTTCGAATAATATCACACGTTTGAATAAACGTTCACTGTTGCATTAGGGGTTGGGCTTTTCCGGAGTTTCCCGCGCGCCTGTTTCGACATAAAAGTGCGCGTCTGCGAAGTGGCACGCGCGATGGTCAGACCAGTCGACTGTCGCAATACTTAGCCGTCGGCGGCGAAACTGACGACTATACCGTGTGGGGCACCAAGCAAGACTGCACGAGAGAGGCGATTTTGCCCGATGGTAATCTGGTGGCCAAGTAAATACGTATTACTTCGTGTTACATACCATTCTTTGCACAATTATTTTTGAAGAATTCTTAGAAATTTTCATACAAGTCTTTAATCTATGTACGTCTGAGATCAAGACGATGTCAGCGAAGGAAATGTAAAAGGGTTTATATCTGACAAATAAAAAACTTACAAAAAAAACATAAAAATTTTCTGTATGCATAATAAGTTTTATGTACTTATTGATTAAAATGATTAAAAATAAACCGTTAATAATAAGTATGTACCTCATATATTTAACAAAAACACAGCTGTATTTTTTTTTAAATAAGAATGAATTTTTATTAATCACTTTCAATACTTGGCGAAAAGGCGTTAAAATAAAAAATTAAATTCTCTTTTTTGTTCTTATTTCACAATTAATTTATCTAGATAAGTACCGGCTATGCTCATCTTCGATTTATTGATTCCGTTCGAAATTCTCTCCCACCCATCCGATCATATAAACGGGTAGCATAACAGCAGTGACTAGTTACTAGTCCTTTTACCCTTTCCGTCCCTACTCTTTTTTAAAAAAAAAGTTGAGCAACTGAACGAAAAACAGTTTTCGTAGTAAAAAATATATTTTGAGATAAACTCTGCAAGGCGTCCATATGCACCACCTTCGGAGTAAACATGGTTAAAAATATATATTATCCTCCACGTGTAAATAACACCCGTCAACATCTGCTCAACACTCATGCTCACGCACACACTCTTTCCCTCTCTATCTCTCTTTAAGTCTCGAATATTGAATCAGTTAAAAATGCTCGTGATGAGCGAAACTAGTTCTGATGTAAATAAATTTACTATGTAATAATTACATAAAATTTCTTATTATATTTTAATAAGTTTGGTAGATATCATGCTATTTCACATTTTATGGCCAATTAGTAAAAGAAAAACTTTGTGAATTTCGCAAGCATTGTTGGTAAGAAGATTTTTTAGTAACTATTCATTTTCATAATCAACCATCTAAGATCAAACGATCTTGTCGGTAGAAAAAGAGCTTATATTATGTATGAAAAATATTGAATGTTTTACAAGACGGCAAAAAGATTATTTTTAAATACTTTAATTGAAGAATATTCAAAGTTTTTCTCCATCTTTGGAATAAGGTCTGTAAGATCAAATAATACGAGTAAAAAAGGTTATTTGTCTTGTAAATGGAAGATGTCCAATAAGTATATTTGTCACTTTTAAGGTGTTCACTGTCAATACTTGGTGGAAAGGCATTATAATAAAAATAATAACACATTTTTTAGTACTTTTTCCACATCTGATTTATTTCATCAGGACCGGTTTCGCTCATGGCGAGCATGATCAACTGATCAGTTGATAATGCTCGCCATGAGCGAAACCGGTCCTGATGAAATAAATCAGATGTGGAAAAAGTACTAAAAAATGTGTTATTATTTTTATTATTAAGTATATTTGTATATCTTTGGGTCCGTGGTCGAGTGTCAAAATCGAGTTCAAGTCCCAGCCTGAAAAACTTTTACGAAAACGAATTATTGATTAGTGACGCATAGTGACAGCAATTGGCTAATCACTAGTCTTGTCCTAGTCCTCGTGATTTCTGTGATTATGGTCCGGTCCGTAGCGCAGTGTCAACGTTGTTGGCTTGATCAAAGTTGGAATCGGACATGGTTAAAAAATATGATTATGTTCGAATATGTGAATTTCTGTGTTGTCGACAATACCATCTCCCGTTCATTGGATTTGAAAACGGGACATAATGAAAATCGATTATCTAACCACTTGTCCTGTCCTAGCCCTATCTTCTGTATACTTACTCTCTATAGAAATAGAGGTTGGGCTACTGAGTAAAAAGCAGTTTTTTTGAAAAGTTTCTAATGTGATAAACTCAATTCAGATCCTATATGGTCCCTACTAGGAGATGGCACGGGGAAAAAAGCAATATTACAAAACATTCTCATTGAAAGTAATTTCGTAATCTTTATTCAATGTCATGAAGTAGATATATAAATAAATGTAAAATCCCGCTTTGCAATAACTCGTTATCTTACTTTGAAATGGTTATAACTGTGATTTTGGCCAAAAATTACCTCTTGGTCGGAAATGTTTGTATTAATCATCATCTTCAGAAATATATATTATTGAATTCCGGAGTTTAACTGCACACTTTTTATACATAATTTATTTGATAAAGTTCTAAGATTGTCATCATCATATCCATCATTAGATCATTAAGACCATTATTTCTCAGTAGAATGGTTTGAGCTATCAAAAAATATGCTGAACATATGTAATTTGAAACCTTTTAACATGCTCTTTGTTACAAGTGAATTTTATCTTTTGAATAGCATAATATCAATCCAAACTTCTATCGCGTATATCTCAAAACAGAGTCAAGATCAGTTGGAACCTTTAAAGGAAAGTAAAGTGTCGAACTGTCAAATGAAATTTTGTTGATAACTTTTCCGGCATTGTCAAAAATATGCCAAAATACTTAATTAATATTGCCTTTTATAACAATGTTCAATGATACTTGAATAAATCGTTCAATTAAACTACTTAATAATACCCTATTTTATGTTCATTTGACAGTTTTTAAAATAAGTATTTCATTCTTTCCGCGTATTAGCGTGGTCTTTAAATGTACATATATATTCATACAATATTACACAACAATCAATGTTTGATAATGAACCAGCCGATAAATAATAACAAAACATTGGAAAAATACGTCAAAACATTAACCCGAGTATCAATGAACTATTGAATATATTAATTGTTGTTCTTTGAACTTTTATAATAATAATTCGATAGAGGTAAGAGACGTTCGTCATTCGTTTTTTTTAATTTGAATTTAATATTAACTAAATAACTGAAATAAATGATTATCTCAAATGATTGAACCGAAAGAGTTACAAAGTGTATATAACCAATACTATTTTTCGCGTCATTAATTTCTACGATGTTGAATTCTATCGCCATTAGTCTAAACCAGGGATGCCCAACTGAAATCAATTGGTGGGCCAAACAAAATAATGCATGTCTCTGGTGGGCCACACATTAATATTTTAAACCAAAATTATAATAAATTTGAATCGTTTAAATTTTGTACTTTTACAATAAGCTTTGTCGCTAACGACCCTCTTTTTACCTTTCACCTTTCGGCAACTTCAGGCATTTCAAGTTCACGAATGAGCTTGAACTGACGTCGAGTAAATAGTTTGAATCCGCCGTATTCATGAAGAATTTAAAAGAAAAACTACCTTTAAAATAATTTATCACCCTGTTTCGTCACTTTTGAGTTTGAGAAAAATGAATCGAATTGATATGTGGTGCCAAACGCACATTCATAATTGCCTTAATTTCGGATTTTGTTTATCGATAACATTCTTGTGTAACATTATAATACGTCACAAATTAGTTATTTTTTTAAAATTACTAATAACAAAATTTATAGAAAGTCTTCGATTGGGCCACATGTGGCCTGCGGGCCAAGAAATGGGCATGTCTGGCATAGGATTTAAGAGCAAAAAAATTTTAATTTCGAATGAATATAGTTTGTTCATTCGTATTTTACAATTACATGTCATATATACGACCTTTACTATTTATTCATGACAATTTAATGACCTATTTATTATGCCTTAGTTGTAAAATCAAATAGATTAGCATTTTATAGACATTATTTTGAATATTTTTAATTTCAATTTCATGCATCGATTAAAATTAAAAATCCACAAAATTGCATCCTATGCTGATTTCATCATTAGATATCTGCATGTAAATAGGCTAGGTGATTATTTCGTCTAAATATTGGCTGATGTTGAAAATTAGTCTAAATGTATCATAAAAACATGCAAAGTTCAAAAGTTTATTAACTTTAATGATTACAAAACTTACTCGTAACTGTTAATTCTTTGTAAAGAAATATATTTTGTAATGATCAGGACAGGTTTCAGGGATTTTGAATGCTAGATCATAACATCTTAATTGTATGAGTTGTGAAAATAAGTATCTTATTTGTTTAAGAAATGATTAAGAAATTCGCGACAAATTCAGCAAATGTCACATATAAGCAGACCGCTCTTATAATTTTATTTAATTACGTTAATCTCAACTAAAAATCTAGGATAAATAAAGGGCCTTTTTATAAGGACGCTTAGTTTTGAAATAAAAAAAAACAAGTTGTTTGTGAGATTTCGACTAAATTTTAATTTCATTAGTAAGTATATTTTACGGCATTAAATATGGAATATAGCATCAAATGTCTGCCAATATCCATTCATTATAAAATGGGCCATGTCGCTAAAGTTGACTTTTTTGACAAATTTGGGTAAACTTCCAACTGCTCCAGAACCCAATCGGGCGTTGTCTGTGGTCGTTTACCTGAAGTTCCTTGGTTAGTTGGATTTTATACGGGTGCAGACATAAGGCCCGATTCAAAATTCGCCAAGTTGAAGTCGCAGAAAAGCCAAGTTCTTGTGAACAACGAGAAATAAGCTGCCTTGGGTTTTCCTGTACACTTTCACACACAGCAGCAATGTTTTCACCAGATATTGTATTTTGATGACGTACAGGTAGGTGTTGGCCGACTATTTACCAAACTGGTTGACTCAAATTTGGCCACTAAACAATAAATAATCTACTCGGCAGGACAAAGTAACATATTTTGAGCGTCCCTATTGAAATACTCTTTATAAGCAGACCGCTCTTATAATTTTATTTAATTACGTTAATCTCAACTAAAAATCTAGGATAAATATATTCTTGAGCTTATTTCAAAGAGTACTTTTTCACCAAAAAGTGACAGTTAATTTCTTAAAAGTGAGTAAATTTTATTAATCTTTTGCAAAGTCTACACTTAATAGATAAAATACTACTGTCATTGCATACAACTAGGTTAGATGAATAACTTGCGGTATATACCGATAAAATTATGCGACAATATTTGTTAATCTTAATAATAATTATCTATATCGTTAGTTTCAATTAGGAAGATTGAAAAACAAATAATAATAAAAATATTTGATATTACAGCTATTGGCAATAGCTTTAATATCAAATTATATATATTTTAATTGTGAAATATTTTCGCCAAATATTTTAAATTGTGAAATTGATACGAGGTTAACTCGATGATATTCTTTTATCAACAAGTCAACGAAAAATGACATACACACTTGTCCAAAATCTCTTCTTCAATTGAAATACCGTTGCCGGGACTTGAACCCGGGTCCACTTAATCGCTAGGGCAAATCTCTTGCCACTAGATCACATTGACCGAGACGTCTCACGTCTTGGATGAATTCGGTGGTTGCTGTGAGGAAATGCAAGTGAAATAAAAATGACATTACTAAATTTTTTTCCAATTAGTGATAATCGTGTTCTGCTTCACTGAAAGATGTTCAAGGTAATATTTTTTGTAAAATATTATTTGCGGGTGCTTAGAAAATATCGGACAATTAAAATATAATAAAAATAAAAGTGCATTGGCACGACCACCAGTGCAAGAGCAATCATAGATATTCTTGTGATGATGACTATCCCAAAACGCAACCGACGAAGTTTCATGACTTTCTTGAAACAAAACTTTTCCCTCCTGATTCAGGAAATTGTTTGTTTTTCTGGAAACTGACGATTTTTTCACAAATACTATACCCGTGTTACTCTATAGTACAGGGGTGGCCAAAGCGCCGACCGCAGTGAACTGGTCGCCCGCGTAGCTATTCCTAGTCGCCCGCCTGTTTGATGATGTATAATGGATACATATCTGATGCCTTGAAATGATTGAAACAACTTTTGATCTATTAGATCTGTAGTTAATATTTACGATTTGTTATAAGGCTTGCGGTAATAAAACAAAATAAAAAAGCAACTTGTTTTATTTACATTCTTTTTTATGTTTGTGCGAAGTCATCAATAACTTGATTTCGAAATACTTTTAATGTTACACATGTTTTTTTCAATTAAGAATTATTTTTGGGTTAAGATTACTACTTTTAATTTATGTTGACCGCCGCCAATAATTTCAAAGGCAGGTCAACCGTTGTGGTTGAAAGTTTGGCCACCCCTGCTATAGAAGAACAGATAGTTTTCACGGGGGATACGAAAAATATTTTATTTTTTCATCGTGTTATAATGGATTCCTACCAAGTGAATGCTAATTCAATAAATATACTTTACTCTTATCCAGGGGTTCACAAAGTGTGTCCCGCAAGCCAATTGTTGCACGCGGGACTTTTTTTGATGAGTCTTGAGAGTGTTATGTTAAATCTACACTTTTTCTGTTAACATATAACTAAAATATTAAAAAAAAAAACTGTGAACAAACAATGGAGTGTACATTTTTGCTCGATAGCAAAAAAGTATGTTTTTCGTTTCACTTGCAAACAAAATATACCTGTTATGAAAGTGCTTAGTAAAGTTTTGTTTTAAAATAATTGGGTTTTCGTATAAACAATTAAAAAGATAAATTTTTACATATATGTAGGTATTTAGTGAAATATAAAAGCTTAGATAACCAAATATTTTTGATTTAAAAATTGCCCCTTCGACGAAAAAGTTTGTGAACCCCTGCTCTTATCGTTATCGAAACTATTTTTTTAATTCATCGTGTTAATCAGATTAAAATGCCGAAAGATCTTAAAATAATATTAAAAAATCTTGCGTTACAAAAAACGATTCGATTTTTTCAAAACGAAATAAAGTAACTATAGTTTTACGATGTGTGATATAAAATATTTTGCTGAATTTAAAAAAAAATCATTGCCACACGTCAAATTGACTTGGGTCGTTTTAACTTTTGTGTCAACACAAAAAAGATTGACGTACCTAATTGGGCCAGTCAGAGTTTGAACATAGGTCTATTGGCTCGCTTAAATACCACTGAACAGTTACTGAAACGTAATAGCGGTTTTCACTAAAATAATATAAATAATTCATCAGGAACACGTAAGTTCTTTGAAGAATTTGCAAAATCAAATAATTCATGCATATTTTTCGTACACATATATGGCTTAATTTTTTAGTACATGCCAGTGTTGCTCAACAATTTTTTACACGTACACTTCTTTTTTTAAATTGAATGACAGCGAGACGTAGAAAAAATACAAAAATAAAAACTTGAATTTTATTGACACTGGACACAAATCTATACCATGTTCACAATATAAACTGACGCATTTCAGAAAATGGGTAAAATAATGTACATACATATATATTATATGAATAGTCGATTAAAATTATTAAAATAATTAATTCATTCGGTTTTTTTCGTGTAGACACTGTAGACTATTCACTAAATTATATAATACTAGTATTCGAACCCGGCTTCGCTCGGACCAGTTTTGGGTTATGTTCACCTCGGCGCGTAAATTCAGACGGGCCAAGTTGAAACAACTGGCAACTTAATGACCAACAATGCAAAAGGGAATTACAGACCCACAGACATACATACGCCGTTTCGGTTTTATATATGTACTACTCGATACTCGAGTAATTGGAGTCTCTACACACACATTGATAACGAAACAAATTTACCGTCGAAACGTTCGCGAGCGAAATCAATTGGTTTGTTTGAACTTGCAACAACAATGCAAAAGGGAATTACAGACATACATCCCCCGTTTCGGTTTTATATATAAGATATGATTTTACCTTAATTCTATGTATTGACTTTAGGATTTTAAGCCTTATTTGCAGAGCTGTGGAGTCGGTTAAATAAATAACGACTCCGACTAAAAAAAGTCCAATTTCGTCACGCTTTTTTTCTACCTATACAGTAACCTCCCGGTTAAGTACGCAAAAAATGTGGTACGCATCCCGGTTAAGTACGCATGAAAAATGGCAAAAAACTTGGATCAATATTTATTATGCAAAAAATTAAAGAAAACTGAACACAATTATTTTATAAAATGGAAAACAGTTAAGATAACAATTAACTATTATACAAAGAGAAAAAAACAAATTTACATTTTTATTTAGGTACAAACATATCGTAAAGTGTCAACTGCACATTGTTTCTATTGTTTGATTTTTTTGAAATTGATGCTATTTTTATTATTTTTTTTTGAAAGTTTTCAAAAGAGCATAGAAGATCGCTGTAATCAGCTCCAGCTGCATTTTTAACAACTGGGCATAAAAGCTGATTTTCTATATTTATTGCCATTTCACACAAGTTGTCAAAGCCTTCAAACTTGACTAGACATTCGTTGTTTTCCAGATCGGAATCGTCAGATAAGTGGCTTTCATCCGGTACTTCTTTCACATCTTCCAAAACATCGTCCACATCTTTGAGAATTTCCTGAACATATTCTTCAGTGTTTTCCTCGTCAATTCTTTCGAAGTTTATAGCATCGTTGACGTCAATTTCAATGCTTACTTTTGCAAACATTGAAATGATTTCATTGATCCATTTGTTCTCAGAATTCTCAACAGGAACGGGTGTAAGGGTCATTATCTCGGTTTTGGCAAAAGAGTTTGCGATTGTCTCTGCTGAGATGGCGTCCCATGCCTCCTTAACAAAATTGGCAGCATCTAATAAATGTGCTGCATTTCCATATGCAACACCAGCTGCATCCCTTGAAAGCTGTTTTCCTTGAACTGCTTTTAAGCTTTTTAAACCATCATCCATTTCATAATAGTTAAGGACTTATTTGAGATACAAATATTTATATCGCTTTTTCAGGGCTGCAATAATTCCCATATCACATGGCTGTTTCCAGCTTGTGCAATTAGGTGGGAAAAATGCAACCTCCACATTATCTCGTTTAAATGCCTCAAAATGTCCTGGTGCATTGTCCATAAGAAAAAGAACTGGCCTTCCTGTTCTCTTTTTGATTTCGGGATAAAAAAACTTCACTAAACCACTTCCAACAGGTTGCCACATCCATCCAAGCTCTTGATTGATTAAAATATTTAACCGGCCATTCTCGATTTTTGATGCATGCTGGACGTTTTGGTTTCCCAATAATTGTGCAAGGGATTTTGTGTATACCTTATTGCATCATATTTACCATATTGCACCATATTTTTTAATGTAAGTGGGAGAGGTGCAGAAAAGAAAGGGGGCGGGCCTTAAAATACGTAAGTACGCACCTCCCGGTTAAGTACGCACAATACCTTTTGATTCAATATGCGTACTTAACCGGGAGGTTACTGTAATATGTATGTGTATTCAATTATATATCAACCAACCAATCCTGCCAATATCCAAATTTGACATATTATATGTAAAAATATTAAAGTTCAATCTTATCAAAATTTCCAACTTCGACTCCGACTCCACAGCCTGTTTATTTGCGATATAATATAAAATAATAAATTGTTTTTTAATTAAAATTTGAAAAAAAAATGGTTATATTAGAATCGTTTGAAATGTGTATCTTAACATGAATTTTATCAATATTGACCCGAGTTTCGCCTTTCGACATCTTTAATTTTGAACTAATTAATCCTACATTAATGTTGCTAAAATTATTTTAGCTGTGATTTTTTAATAATACAGTCTTTTGGCATATTCTTGTATTACAGTTTTTTATATAATTTTATTTGTTTCCAACTCGTTTGCTGTGTTAATTTTATAATGTCTTAAATTATTCGATTAAGCCGATCAAAGTGCATAACTATCATAACTATCGAATCTGCGTTTTACAATATTTATGGCTGTTTTGAAAAAGAATAGTTTAGAAGCTGTGGTGTGTGTTACTATAAAATAATTGTGTCAATCAGGTGATTATGGGTATGAAGAAAATGAATGAATAATATAATTAAATATGGTTGGTTACGAAATTGATCTGAAAAGGAAGATCACTGAATACATTATTGTGACAGCTCATTGACCTCTATTATTTCTATCGAAAACTATATCATAATGATGCATCAACATTTTTTTACTACCGTAATTATCGACAAATATAAATATTTATGAATCTTTTCGTTTGTTTGTGGTATTCAGTCCTCAATGATCTAGTTTCATAGACGTGAGAAACTTATTTTATTACCATAGTTGTCATAAACAAGTTGTGGAATTTATGAATAAGAATAATTTTAAAAACTTTGTTCAAATACTACTTTAAAAATACCAAACAATATCTACAGGTAAAACGTAATGAGTGATTTTTTTTGACCCGCGTCTGAATCAAATATTGAGCGTGTGTAAAAGCTATGCAAAAAATGTAACAGAAGTTGCTCAATACAAATCGAATTGAACAAACCGATTCTGTTTTTATTATAAAAAATTTGGAATACGTAAAAAAAATGTATTACAACCAAGAATTGACAGTTAACATACCATGAAAATGATTTAACAAAAATCTCTTCAGAATAAGGATACCAAATATTATAATTTTGAATATTAAAATTATTAGAATATTCGAAAATTTTAATGTACAAAATCCATACTGTATGGATAGTGTATTTATTATTCATTGTTTTTTTTATACTTCGATAGAGGAGAATTAGTTGTAAACATAATTATACTAATAGCCATCACGTGTGATTATTGAAATGTTAAAGCATACAAAATATATAAAATTGAGACAGACGAGGTCGAATTACGTATTTTGCAAACCCAGTGGTTCAATAAACATACTACAAATTTATCAATATTTGAATATCCGAATATCACATAAAGATTAGTGGTTAGCTTTTCGGGTTTTAGTACGCTTTCCAGGATCGGATAGGCTGATAAGGTGTGAGTTGTTGGATATTTGAATATCACAGTTCTTGGACACACATCGTTGGAAAAAAGATACATTAGATCTTCCGCTGAAAAAAATGAACTTGTGATACGACACGGGTTTTGCCTTTTGGCATCTTCAGGTATTTCAAGTGAACGAACGAACTTAAGCTGACGCAGTACTTAACAGTTTGTATCGTTTATATAAAAAAATAATAGTAAATCACTAAGTTTCATTGTTATTAACGTAATCTATATGAATTAGCGAAAGTTTTGATGTTCATTAGTTTCAATGAATTAAGTGGGTTAATTATAATTTTAAATGTAGTATCGTAAAGCTTATTACCAGATTATAACATAGAAATGCCTACTTATACAATAAGTGTATTTTATCTGACCTATTATTTACGAATTATGTCGTCTGAATTTATAATTAGTGATATTTATTTAAATCGGTATAAGAGTGGTGAGTTTGGAAGATTGAGTTGCTCGTTTAAAATTGGCAAACTATAAAACTGAGCCCTATTTATTTGCAACATTTCCTAATAAAAATAGAAACCCGGATTGTTAATCAAAAATTATAAATGGGAAAGTACAACTTTCAAATTTGATATTGAAATTCCATCAGGCACCTTCAGTCAAAATCCTCAACAGATATGCTCTCTAGATGCACTATAGTTGGTAGAGCCAATAGCTAAAAGCGGAATGTATAATTCTATAAGAGAAATTTCTAAATCAAATGATCGAACAATTCCTTTCAAATCTTGAAGGTTGTCATCTTTCACTGCTAAAATATGCATGTGTTGAAATTTTTCATATTGAATATGCATGTTAGAAAACTTCACGCGAAATTTGACATTTGTTTTCTGTAACAAATAGCGGCTGTGTTTTATACGGGGGAACTCGAATCGTCACACTTTTGTGGTAGGCTTCCTGGTTATTGCGATCGCCCATAAAAATGATAATTTTGAATTTAACAGCCTTGACTGTATTATTGTTTTATAGCCGGGGCCTAAATATTCAGCCGTGCTCAATTTTAAGGTGTTCACTGTTAATACTTGGTGGAATGGCTTCATATTAAAAAAGTAATAATACAATTTTTGTACTTACTCCACATTAACTTTATTAGGAATAGGAACAGTTTCGCTCATCGCGAGCATTATCGTATGACAATTTTTAATGATCATTCTTACTTTATTGGTTTTAATGTAGCAGCTTATATAGGTACAATCTCTTGCTTGCAGAATTATGACGAGAAGGCATCAGAGAATCTATATAGACCGAGAGCTATTCTTCTCGATGACCCTCCCTAGGTAGAGAAGAAATAGTTAGCTGACTTCTTGAACTGTAGCGATCGTGCCCTCCTGTCGGCAGCGATGGGAAGGGAATGCAAACAAATAAAATTTAAAAGTTAAAAACATTTAGAGACGAAGGAGACTGGAAGAACTTTGGCGCTGACACGCCCTAGAACTTGATGCTCCGTCAAATTGATATCCAAAAAAAAGAGGTCCTGAGCATTTTAATTATAGTCTATTTCAAGCACATGCGGCTCAATTGAATTTTTTGTGTTTCCCTTTCGAGGATTTCCACTTTCTGTACATTTTGTTAGTGATAAAATTCATTCCTAAATTTGTAACAAAATATAATATAACAGAAGGATTTTATCAAAAATTTATAAATTTACGAAATTAAGGCAATGTAAATAATGTATGTGAAGTGATTAGTGAAACCGGTCCCGATCCTAATACCACGTGGAATAAGTACGAAAATACTGTACGCACAACTTGGTTAAGACAAGACGAGGAGTTGGAGAAGATTTCAGACATCATAGGTATCGATTCTTTCAAACAAATCTCATTAAATCATTGAATGATGCCGCTTGTACTGGGATTCAAGCCCCGTTTCGGCAATCGAACCCAACGTAGTTGCCATTCTAACACGGATCTGACATAAAATAATAAATTAAATTAAATTTTTGAACAAAAATCACCATTTGAGTTCAATGCTTTCGTTAGGCCTCAATAATAATACAAAACAGTAAAAAAATCAGTTGGCAAACATAAAAATATTACACAAAAAGTTCGACGACATCTAGTTAGAAAAAATATCAAACAGTTTTTGTCGAAGCACGCAGTTACGTCTACACAGAATATACTTATAAAATTATGGTGCTATATTTCATCTAAAGAATCGATGAACTTTTAACAGTGCCATTAGGAAGTTTGTTAAAAAAAATATGCCAACAAATTTTCAAAATTAAATAGTTAACCTTTTAAACGCTAAGCCAATTCCATGATTTTTTACCACTGGTCACCATTTTCAATCTTCGAAAAATGCCACGTAACATACCCGGAATATCATTTTATAACCGACTTATTTTTGGTTTTCAAAGAAAAGTGAAAAATATTTCAAAAGTGTAAGATTTAAAAAAAAAATCCTGGGGTGTTTACGATAATAAGGTGCAAGCCCTAGTGACATATGTTAGCTTAATCTAAAATAAAATAAAAACGGCTAAACATATCGATATTTTAACAATCACATTACGTTGAAAAGATGTGTCTGCATTAGGCTTCATTTAAAAATACTCTATTCAATAAACTCGCAGTGGTATGTGCGTGCGTGTCTGCACGCCGTAGCGTATGAACGGTTGATAAAACATAGTCAAGAATGGACAGGCTCTCAATTATAAATATTGCCCCTTTCATACTGTTGAATTTCACTTTTAAGGTGTTCACTGTCAATACTTGTGGTAGAATAGCATTATATTATAAAATAATAGGACATTTTTGTACTTATTCCACATTTATTAAGATGACCAGTTTCGCTCATCGCAAGCATTGTCAACTGTCGTTTACGAAATAAATTGATTTATTCGCGATTTTATTGTAGCTAAATAATCAATGATTTTGGGTTTACATTATATGTATTCAATTGCACAGTTTTGAATCCTCATTTTATATGTACACTTTCATACAAATAACTATTTTTATAAAATTGATTTCTACGATTATGAGTATATTAAAATAAAGCACACATAAAGCGGTCGGTCCTTTTGTAGCGTAATCAATCTGCTCTTTACGTCTCCAAAAGTAAAGACTTAGAAACTGAATAACAACAAGTTTTCATACAACAAACTACTATTGCGATGTTTTATTACGAGTAAATAAGATCTACACTTAGTCTCGCCATGGTTTAAATATTAATTATTAAGAGATGCACACAGTAAACAAATGGTTTTAAGAAAAAAATATGCTGCTTCATTATTAAGTCGAGTGTCAACGCAATTCGCTTCGGATGCAAAAATCACACGTCCCGATAAAGGTAGTTTCATAAATTAATTTTCCAGACAATTCATTGATCTGATGTCTGTAATTCCATTCCAATGTAAGGCAAAACCCGGGTCGTTAGAGACAAAACGCATCGAAAAGTACAAAATAAAAACGCTTCAAATTTGAAATTGAAATTGCATCAAGCATTTTCAGTCAAAATACTCAATTTACCACAAATATTTGGTTTAATTTGTGTTACTTACAACTTCATTCAGATGAGATAATCTTATATTTAAAAGTATATGATTTTTAATTTGAAGTCAACGTTATTCCAATCTATAGCATAATAAAAGTATCAAAATCAATATAATACAGACTCTGAGAGAAAGTTGTGGGATAGCGAAATTTTGAAGATACTTATACTATCCTTGATCAGCCACATTGCTAATCGCGTTGAGTCAGCTCAACATTTGTAATGTGCGATGTATTTATTCAAATATAAGTCGGTGCAATTCGTTAAAATATATTATTACATGAAAACGTTACATAAATTGCGATTGGTTTTTACTTTCATTGACTCTAAACATACAGTGTATTAAAAAATAATCTCTTCAGCAGAATTCAGAACTAGATGCAGTCTTATTTATTGCTAAACTGTATAAGAATTCAAATATACATAAAAATGCCAATACAATCAATAATGTTTTGATAATGCCAGTATTGATTGTCATCCCATTTTTTATTAACGTGATTATAACAATGCCAAAGAAAGTATTAAAATGAATGATGTGAGTCAAAACTAAGATACGAAATAAATGACGCTCGTTGTAATGCCAAAATAGCAACGTAAATAAAGGTTTCGATAACTCAACTTAAAATATGGAACTCATAATTCAAGGTAAAGGTTTTCATTTTGCAAATTAAGATTGGCATTAATACTACTAGTAGTTTATCTACATTCATTTATTTTTCATAATATTTACACACTTAATAAACCGCAGTATCCGGCTCAAGGTTGACGGAGGATCGAAAGAAATGGAGACAGCTGATGTATGAGGACATTCGATGAAGGCCATCGATGACATGTTTTATACCCAAGCACTTTACATTATTTTTTATTGTGCCCTTTAGATGCTGTGGCTTTCATATGTCCCTTCATCAGAGGACACTTGTTTATCTCACAGATCTGTCCTGAATACAATATTTATTGACGCTACGATTTATTATTCATTATTTTGTATTATTTTCAATCTTATTTTGTCTGAGTACATATTGCTTTCCTTGTATTGTTTCTCGCGTAAAGTTTTTGCTAGCTTGATAGTTGATTGAACGATAAACCAATAGAAATCTCAGATAAAGCCAGAAATATTTAATGATACAATTCATTGGTCATTTAAAATAGTTTGTGAGATTTTTCGTGGATATGTTATTGTTTGAATGGTTAATGCGTATAATAAATATGATATATATTCATATAAAAAAAAAAAATATTTTATATATTTTTTGTATCAAATAAACGCAACCTCCTTTTTCTGGTAATATTTTTAATATTGGTAATTAAGCTACTTTTTAAAAGAGAGAGCTGCTGCAGGAATAAATCGTTATGGACACGTTCGCTGAGAAACACGCACCTGGTGCGTTAACACATATATTGGAGTGACGCTGATTACGCGCCTGGTGCGTAGTTCGATTTTCCTTCAAATATACTTGTAGCACATCTTATTACGTCAGTGTCACCATTTATTTTGATAATATAGAAAGTTTTAATAAGTATTTTAAGGTTTTGAAAAATTGAATTTTTTCAGCATCTCTCTTAAATGTAAAAAAACTTCTCTGTCTATCTAACCTTGCGAGAAGGAAGCGTTCATTTCTTTTTGCCCATATATCCATGTCCTTCAGCATTAAAATTAGCTTAGTATTAATTGAGATCAGAAACACTGCTACTATAATCGTCCCTACATCTTAGCTATTGTCAAGATTTTTTGATACGGCAATAAATCGTGATTGTCACGCTTAACAATAAATTTTATCTAATTTCCATAAAATAAAGCAGTTGATTCAGATTTAAATTCCGACTTTACACTTCCTTATTATTAAATCAATTTTCGGTTCAAGATCCAATGTCTATTATACGACAGATAAAATATGATAATATTGTTATTCGGTGACAAAACAGTTAAAGGCGTACTTTTGAAAAATCGATCACCAATGAAGAATTGTATAATTTATTTAAATACATATACAATACAAAATTTTTCCCTTTTGCAATGGACAGAGGACTGAACCATTGTATAATTTTTTTATCTTTACACTCCCTAATTGGAGCATATGGACTCTTTACTTCAAGATATATTTTTATTATAATGCCATTCCACAAAGTATTGACTTAAAAGTGGTATATTTTTTACGAGAACTGCTTTTTATTCAGTTGCTCATCCTCTCTTCTTCGAAGAGAGTCAGGCTGAAAAGGATACGAGGACTAGGATAGGAATAGTGGTTAGCTAATCGCTATGGCTATATTTCGCTCTTTGGGTCGGAAATATGGAAAGGGATTACTACATCGGAAATTAGCAAAGAGGTCAACCGATAAAGTCCCGCGAAATCAAAAGTAATACTCTAAGTCTGAATTCACTCACGTCCACGTGGAATATATTGACCAAAGCAATACTAGTTCAAATTGTTAAGCCTTTTTCCAGTGCATCCAAATTGATAGGCTGGTTCTACATATTGGGAAAATGAATACTTCTTGCGGACCATTTCTCAGAAAATTTGAGGGAAATTAACCACCTTACTTTTCCTCCTTACTCCGGTGGGTGTAACAGTCCACCACCACTGCCATTTTATCTTAAATATCTATCCTTATATTATTGAAGCAATGTGTAAACTTGTTGTATTATTAAATCAATGTTTTTTTACACCTTTTGAAAGAAAAAACGATGAGAAAATAAAAAACGAAGTATAAAGATACGTTAAAGCATAATATAACATTTTTTTAATGCAATCTATACCGATAAAGCTATACCACTGGGGTATTTTTAGACCCCCTTTTGGATCACGCGTTATTTGTAGGAACCGTCTTTTGAATGTTAAGGTGTTAAAATAATGCTGGTTCAATTGATTCTTCTCACATTTATTTTGACAATAGCAAAGTAATCAATAAAAAATAGTCATGACGCCTTTTGACTTCTGCCGACCTCATTTCATCACAGACGAAATTGTTTACTATTCATATTTATGTTTCGAAAAACAATTATTATGATATAACGCCTACTCAATACGCTGCTTATCGCGGAACCAAAAAAATGTGTGAACCTTAAATTATAACCATGACATTTAAATTTGGTTTTTTTTCAGAGAGGAGAAATTTTCTAACAATATAATTATTGGATTAAAGAAGACGTAATTTATTTTGTATGGTTTTTGTTTTTATTTAATTTTCACTGTTTATAATTTGCTTTTTATATTCGACTGTCTATCAAAGCTTTAATACGGAAATTTTCAACGAATTCCAAGATTAAAATTTTTCTTTAAATCTGCTCCAACTGCGTATGTCATAATCCGAAATTTTTACTCACCAACTGATTAGCTTAGATGAAATCAGTTATGAGTTTTGCAAGATATCTTGGTTTATCAATCGCTTTCTCTCTTTCTCATTTTAGGGAATCTTTTAATTCAAAATTTTTGGCCAATATCCAAAACACCCTCCGACTTATCATCCAGAAGTCAACAACAAGGTATAAAACATCTAAATATAACATAAAAATATATAAAAGGTAACATAAAACATCTAAATATGGGGACCAGTTTAATTTTTATGATGTTTTATATTAAAAAAGTATAAATGCATAGACATAAAATATAGTATAATACGAAAAGAAAATATTCGTTTAAAACATGTATTCATATTTAGAATATTAAGACTTTGTACTATTCAAATAGAATAAAAAATTCACTTCATTTCATTATATTCTATTCATATTTCTGTGAGATAAGTTGTCAGCACGTGTCTTGAGTGAGTATTATAGTGCTAAAATACATAAAGTAGGTAGATTATATAAAGGTACAAAGTGACGCCAAATGAAATTGTTTTTACTGACCCAAAAATTTAAATACATTAATACTCTGAGCAAAATAAATAGAGTTTAAATCATTTTCAAATGTTCGAATTTTCGAATATTCGTATATCGAAAACAAATACGAATATATTCGGATGTTCTATTGAATCTCTACTTGTGACTGAATGTTTATGGTCTTAATTTAGATTTCTTTATTTTATATTTTAATACCGTGAAAACTGTAAAACTCACCTTCTGATAATATTTTTATGTAACATAATTCATAATATACTATTTTTTGGCAATCTGTTCCGCTTAATCTCAGTTACACAATTTTCTGTTTCAAGTAATATCGATTAAATAAAAATGCCAGTACATCGTCGTATCTTACAATTTGCGTTATACGTTCAAATTCCGGCTTGTTTGAAGTAATTAGTTAATTATTTGAATCTAGAACTAGCCCTTCAATATATAACTCTAATGCAGGAGTTCCCAACCCCGCCGACCGATTTATGTGCGCCCACCAACGTTAGCTCGAAACATTTTTAACTTTACATTTTTGCAAAATTTGTTTTGTGGATATCACATCGACAAACGAAATCTATCGTGCATTTCCCAAATACGAAGGAAATGGTAGATAACAGTGAATTAAGCGTCATACACATTCAAGTGCTTCAAAAACAGTTTGAAGAGAGATTTCTGCAGTTTACGACTATCGAGTCAATGGTCCTCTTAATTATAAAATTTAAAATAACTTTGATTATTCCACGTATTGAGCTACTAACTGTGACACGTTTTTCGCATTTTTCAGAGGCATCTTCAGGCTTACTATCGCAAAGTTTGCTTAAATAATGAAGCGAGATTGATTCTAATATTTTAAAATGATAAAATTACAAAATGAAGTTTCGGATTTTTCCTTTTTACGGGAAGCAAGGAGGGGGAATTATTGAATCAAAACAAAGGTTGTGTTCAAGAAGAGGCGCAGCAAGAAAAAAATGACACTGACAATCTTTTCAACGAGTTTTCACTTTATTAAAAAAGGAAAGGTTGAGCAACTGAGTAACAAATAGTTCTCGTAGAAAAGAACATATAATATTTTAAGATTATCGCCGCAAAGAGTCCACATGCTCCGCGGTAGTGGCGGACATGGTTGAAAAATCATTATCTTTTTATAATATCCTTAGAAAAAATAGGTGGCGCCCGCCGCCCTACATTTTTCTTGAAATGTGCTCTCGGGTCTAATAAGGTTGGGAGCCCCTGTTCTAATGAAATCTAACGAGTTATTTGAGAATATGTTTTTGAAAATACTAAAACAATTCAAAAATTCTCGTTCAATTTATCATCTTATCAAAACTGGTTTTAGATAATATGTTTTGCTATTCTGGATGATATTTTAATATATAAACCAATCAGCGGGTTCATTTACTTGGAGCAAGTTCTATCAACCTGCCGTGTAGGTTGTCGGCATAAATGACCATATGCATATCACACAATGTTGGCATACGTGGTCTAGTGATAACAAAATTACCATAGAGATCAGGTGGGTCTTCTTTCCCGGCCATATAAAATTTAGATTTTTTCAATTTGGTATTTGAGATCTTCTTCAATGCCTCAACCTTGCCTGGCTCTTTTAACCAAATGTGGGATTCCGATAACCTGGACGACCGCTGGGAAAGTTTTTAAAGTTTTTGAGCTGCGCGCGCTTGACGGCGCAACGGTTTCAATAACCCCGCGCTGGTCCCAGGTTGGCGAGCACTCTAATAGTTGATGAATGAAACTAACTCCTCAATAAATATTGCTCAAAATATTTTATCATGTTAATAAAATTTATTTTTAAATTAATCCATGTCCACTCCCAATGTGGAGCATTTTTTGGCTTGATTATGAAGCATTTCAACAGAAGTTGATTGATGATTGAAATTATGCCGTGCATTTGTTGGATTGGCCTGCTCAGCCTTTGAATTTTTCGCACAGCCAACTTCTCAACTTACAGGGAACATTGCTGCAATTCGTTCTAGGTGTCCCGAAGATTTTCTAGGTGGAGATGAGAGATGCTGACATGTCCAAGGAGGAAGCAAAGTAATTGCCGGGTGACAGGGAATCATGTAAATTGCCACGTGTTGGCCATATGCTCCATAAATGGAGAGAATATAGTCAAACAATTAACTTTAACCCTTTGCATTCCTCAATATATTATTTTTTTTCTTTCCAACAACTCAGCTCAATATACTACACTATGACATGTTACAAACATTAACTGGGCAAACAATCCAATAAATACGGCATTTAAAATAACAATACTTAAAAATTAATAAAAAATATTTTTTTAATCAAGTTTTACAATGTCGAGACAGACTCAGCATAGGAAAGGTGCGTTACCTGTAAGATGTTGAGCTCGAATTGACATGTGAACTGTAGGAGTTAAAGAACATCTTTCATCTGCATTAGTCCATTGAATATAAAATACAGACTGACCACGCTACTTATGCACTAGAAAGAGTGGCGCTGTGGGAATGTCCTGAATGACGCCGACAAAAAAAAAATTGCCAGGGTTCTAAGATTTTAAATTCGTTAGTTTGATATAGACTGAACGCGTGGGCTAAGTGCGGTAGGTGGATTCTTATGTCAGAAGGGAGAAAATTTATTTAGTATCAACGGCTGCCGCAAGCTCGAGTGAACTGTTAAAGAAGTCAGAGTGTAGATAGTTTATTTTTGATGACTCTGATTCTACAACCACGGTTGCGACACAAGGAAATTAATAACTATATTGACTAACCACTTTGTGTTAAAACATTGCAGAAATGCCGTTGATAATAGCATAATGAATATTTAGCCCGGAAAATTTACAATCTTATGTATCAATCATAATAAACAATTCAGTTCTTTGTCGTATGAAAATTTGAAGCGGTTATATGAATAACGCGCGGTTTTCTATTCTGATTCACATTAAAAAATGCAGCAATCTGCATATTTTATTTCTTAGCGAAACGCAACTCTGCAATAAAAAAATCATTTTTATATCAATGCAGGCAGGCTGAAAACATTAGTATCATAACTCTAAATTGTTATCTCATACAGGTAATCAATCGCTTTAGTATATTTTTACTACATAATAACATTTCTCTTAATTTTCACCGTTGCTTGGTTACCGAGCAACGCATTGTTAATCAAGAAAACCAACATCATTGATTAGAATTTAGCCGCTTCTTTTTGGCATACGGCTAATATCCAAGGACTGGAGATTTTGATTTTTTAAATGACATCAGATAAACCCATGTCTAAGATTTCAAATACTAAATTTTATAATTTCTTTCTTAGGAACAAAGACTGATTTGGTAGAATGGGTTGTTTGTGTATCTTTCACACATTTTGTGTCTCAAACAATTAAACAGACAAACTGATAAATGTCAAATATATTGGCTACAGTTCAGAGGCAGTAAAGATAATTTTTAATATAATAGATGCAATTTTGTCTAATAAAAATTATGAAAACTGGTATAATTTAATAAAATTATCTCCAATGCGTCAGTCAAAACTTAATGACACAAAAGATTATTAAGTTTTACAGCTGTGTTAGCAAGAAAACGAAGTTATATTTAATCATCTTACCGTTTGTGTGCAGTATGGAAGTATTAATTTGAACAAACTGTGTGTTGTTCGTTATCTTACACCCCTGACACACAGTTTGTTATTCGTTTGAAGAAATGGTATTTTTATATCAATTTAAAAATGAAAATCACTTTCTTGTTCACAGCTCCACTTAACCTCAAAACCACTCATTAGAATAAATAGCTTTTTTACTTAAAAAGTCAATCTTAAAGCCAAAGAATGAGCTTTGACCTTCGAATGACTGTCATTGAAAAATAGCTCGTAGGCCGAAGGGGGGTCTAAAAAAGACCCCAGCGGTATGGCTTTATTGGCATAGACTGCAATAAAAAATGATTGATTATGCTTTGACGTATCTTTATACATCGTTCTATAAAAAAATATATATGAAAATCGATAATGTTCCTATTATAATTCATATTTTAAGTTGCGCATGAATGAGACAACCTGTTTTTGTTTATTCTAGACTGGCGATATCAAACCTGTGAATGCGACTTCTTATCTACACCTTTTAATGTAAAAAGCATCCATTTGATTTGGAATGTCCGTTGAAATAATCGCGTTTGAGCTAAGATAACGTTGTCTTATCGCGTATAGACAGTGTAGTTTTAATCCTGGCAATTGGTAGCGACAAAATAAATGGTTTTCGGCCAGTAATAATCCGCATTATTTTCTTTTTTATTTAATTGCAAGATGAATAGAATTAACCTATTTAAAGATGTTGCAGTTTTGTTTTGTAAGAGAGGCCAATTATTGTTTTCAGCTAAGTATAAACGATTTCATCTGTGTAATCGATTGTTGAGACGCGCCAAAGATTGTTCATCAATTATCAGCACGCGATTTTTTGCAATCTCGCGTTTTACGTAAACTGTAATCAAATTATGTATTTACTTCTTTCATTTGAAATAATAATATTTTAGGTCTTCAATTAGTATTTCGCAAGAGTTTGCGTCTTTTTGTCAGCAGTAATAAGGTTAAGTGTTTCATATTATCATTGGCAAACATATTTTTAGTATTTTTAATAATAATTGTTGGGCCAAGGATGTGGGCAAAAGACTGTTAAAATACATTGTGTAACTTATTTTGATAGTCTTTTTAGATGCCCTACACCAGGGGTTCTTAACCTTCTTGCGATTTCGGGCGTATTTGAGGTTCAGTAGAATAGTGACGGGTGAAAGTCGGATTTTTAATAAATGAAAATATGAAGTAGTACATATTTTCCTGGGTTGTTTTGCATCTGGTTATGTGCTAAATTCATGTACAGTTTTTTTGTAATTTACATTTCCAAAAGAATTTACTAAAAATATCATACAGCTACATCTCAACAAAAACTTATTCGTGAAATAATTTCAATAAATAAAACACAATTCTGGAAAAAAATTGGGTTTGTTCGTAATTTGATACTTTCTAGAGGACGCACGATAATTGCTCCGCGGGTGCGCACATGCCCGCGGGCGTAGGGTTAAAAAACCCTGCCCTACATGGATTCACATGAGCGTTTTTTTTTTGCAAATTACTTATTTACCCCTTCGGATAGAGAATAATTTTCTATGATATATTTCAAGCTTTCCCCGCTACATATGTGAAACATATGGGCTACGTATGGAGTTGAAGTAGCTATAGCTTTCTTCTTCGAATCGAATAGGAATTTGAGGAAACGCTAATAAAGAACTAATGGTTAGCTATTAGCGATACCCACTAAGCCCCAAGGATCGAATGGGTAGGTGGAAAATTAAAAATCACAGAAATCTATCTTTTCGAAAAGATATCAATAAATCGACTGAAAAAAGTATACTAAGCTATCCATGCTGGAATTCAATCCTGCGAGCTTCACAGCTGAAGCCATCAGAATTGACGTCCGTGAGGACTCAGATATAATAAAATAATTACCCAAAATATTATTTATAGTCGGAATGTATTTTAATTTAGAAAAAATAATACTACTCTTCGCTACTTGACTTGACTATATAAGGAGAATTTCATGAGGAACTCGACATAAACTCATTTTATTGATATAAATGTCTATCCTTGTCGCTCCCAACATATTTCACTCGAACCCAAGGTCAATGACAACTGATCTGCTCAGCGCACGCGTGGCACACTGAATGTGGCTGTGACATGAGAAAGTTGGTACATTAGCATGTTTTATTTGTGGTACTTGTCATAGAACAAATACTTCGTGCAAAAATATATTTTTAATACTTTTAAGCCAACCGCTTTATCTTTTTATTATTTTAAATCGTGTAAACATGTAAAATTTAATTTATTCAGCAATGGATTTGTAATTTGATAGATTAACTAACATATTTTATTTATCTATTATTTTTGAGGGTGTTCTACAAAATTTCATAAATTTTAACGTTTTATCGTTTGGGTATAACACAATTATTCTTGAATTAAATTTATTTTCAGTTTCAAGTTTATATCACATTTCTATGCCTCAAATACATCGAATTTCTACGTGCAATAACTTGATCACAAAACAGAATAATTATATTATTCTTGTTTAGTTTTTTTAATTGATTGTTCAAAGGGTCGTGTCTAAATAACCCGTATTGCAATAGGCCAAGCGTGCGCCACGCTATATTACAAGACACCGGACTAACTGATATGATATCATTTTCTTAGTATTAATTAAAATCAGATATTGTTATTCATGTAATCGCATTAAGATTTAGTTAATGTTTTCAAAAGAATTACGTTCGTCGAAGGGTTCTGTCACCTTAATCTAATCAAACCTAACCAAACCTAACTTCACCTAACCTATCCTAACATAAACTCACCTAACCCTAAGCTTTGTTCAATCTATAGTCTAGACAACTGTATTCCCTTTACAAACATGTTATGTAAAATATTGAGAATAAATTGCGACACGTCTCTTGACGAAAACATCCTTGTAATCAAAAGCATTGGAGCCATACCTAACCTAACCTAACCTAATCTAACCTAACCTAACCTCACCTTACCTAACCTAGTCGCACCTAACCTTTGTTAGTTAAGGCATATTATTAAAATAAGATTTGAATCGTTTGAATTTTGTATTTTTCCATAAATTTGTCGCTAACGGTCCTGGTTTCATTTTTCGGCATCTTAAGGCATTCAAGTGCATGAATGAACTTGTACTGTCGCGTCATTTACTAGCGACAAAACTCAAAGAAATATACGAAATTAAAACAATTCAAATTTGATATTGAAATTTCATTAAACACCCACCTTCAGCCGAAATCTTTAATTATTTAGATACGGTAGAAAAAGATTCCTTGATTACCATGCATATGTTCCCTAGCATAGTTAAATTATTTACTTGGCGTTTTCGGAGGTAGCTTTGTGGAAATTATTTTAATATAGCATTATAAATAACTTACACGCAATAACCAAACTGTAAAAAAAGGCTTATACAATTTAAGCTTCTTTATATACTACGATGAAATATCTATTAGTTTTATCGAAAAAGTGACCTACTCTGAAAAGATAAAAGATTGATGTTCTTTCGTTTTTTGATATGGATACTCCAACAATCAGTGTTACATAAAGCTGGTTCAAGATAAGAAGAAGATGAAAAATACTTTTGTAGATGTGCTACTATGTTGTTGTGATGCTAAAACTGAACTTTTCATTAAGATATAAAATCATTCAACACGGACGGGGCCGCAGATAGAAAATATACGAAAAGATTTCTTAAATTAACAATATCGTTGACTAGCGATATTTCCATTAAACACTCATTATTAAAATTTTCACACATAAATATAATAAAAGGCTATTACACGTCGCTTTGAATTAACAGAAAGTTATCATTATTCACACGAATACATTGCTGTTAATACCTTATAATTAACATAATCCATAGGCACATAATTATATAAATGTAAGTAAAATCCAATCTTAAAACATTTAGTAGCAATAGCGATTAGCTTATTGGCATATACTAGGTTGAGCATTACTCTCTCTCTAATACCCCTTACGAAATACAGTAGAAGATCTTAAGTTAGTCATTTTCCAGGAGACCTGTTTGACGTTCTGATAATTTTCTATAAATAAAAAAAAGCCATAGCAGTTCATATTTTTCTTATTATATTAATATGAATTTTAACATTTAATTTATGATTTCGACTGAAGGTGCTTGATGTACTTTGAAAATCAAATTAAATCGTTTGAATTTTGTACTTTTTCATGAGTTTTATCGAAAACGACCTGGGTTACGCCTTTCGGCATATTCAGTCATTTCAAATACACGAATGAACTTGAACTGATCAAGTTCAAGTCAGTACAAGTTCATTTATGCACTTGAAACGCCTGAAGATGCCCTAAGGCGAAGCCCGGATCGTTAGCAACAAAACTCATGGAAAAGTACAAAATTTAAAAGAGTAAGTTAGAATACATTTTCAATACTTATTCCACATTGAATTCATTAGATCAGAACC
This sequence comes from Himalopsyche kuldschensis, assembly GCA_028554975.1. NCBI lineage: Eukaryota > Metazoa > Arthropoda > Insecta > Trichoptera > Rhyacophilidae > Himalopsyche > Himalopsyche kuldschensis. The sequence goes on along the minus strand of JAHFWI010000017.1, from coordinate 7,503,208 downwards.
GGCTTCGCTCACCGGAAGCATTATCAACTTTCAGTTAATAGATAATGCTCGCTATGAGAAAAACCGGTCATAATCTAATAAACTCAATCTGAAATAAGAACTTAAAATGCTTTTTTTTATTTTTATTATAATGTCATTCGGTAGATTAGTTAAATCTTCAATTATATTGTTTATGAAACGTGATCAAGTGAACCAAGTCAAGATCAAGTTTTATATGGCATTATTTTAGTTAGAGATATGAATATGATTATTGAAAATTATGTGGAAATATCGGATCAAAGCATCATAACTATAAAATATCAATTTTAATGACTGTGTAGAAAAGTAGTGTCGTAAGATTGAACACAAACAGTGGAATAATACAGTTTATTCTAATCATAATATAATATTAATATACTTTTTTTGTTTATAGTGGAAAATATTCGAAAGCTGCTTTCAATGAGTGCGGATTATTAGCTCATTAAATCTTTGCTAAAATTAATATTTAGCAAATCTTAAACTTACTTTAAAAAGGTTCTAACTGACACTTTGGCAAAAAAATACTTTATGTTCGGAAAATTTTGTATTAACCGTATTCTAGCATACATATAGGATCGTGACGTCGGCCTAAATCGAATTATTGACTATTTTCGAATACTGTGAATGTCTGTGTTATCGAAAATACCCTCCCACGTCTATCCTATCTGAAAACGGGATATAAAAAAACTCGATAATCTTACCACTAGCCTTATCCTAGTCCTATCTTCTGTATATTTACTCTCTTTACAAATAGAGTTAGAGCTACTAAGTAACGAGCAGTTTTCGTGGAAAGTCATAAACTCCATTAGGATCCTATTTGGTTCCCATTAGGAGCGGACATGGTGAAAAAAGTAATATTTCAAAGAAGACAGAGAAGAAGATGTATTGTGTACCTTGTCTACAACTGTATATAAGGATGAGTAAATGCAGACTTAAAACATCGTTCTGACGATGGCGTAAGCCGAAATCAACAAATGTATTAAATAATTTCTGTACAATTAAAATAGATTGTTATTATAATGGAGTTCTTCCAAAAAAATGCCAACTCAATCAATAATATTTCGAAACATGCTCATTGAAAAATTCACAAAAAATGAGCTTTCCAAAAGTTAGCGCCGAATTCATAGAGAGATACAAAAACTCGTTGTGAACTGAGAGTCATTCTGCTCGATGACCTTCTATATGTAAAATGAAAAAGTAAGCTGACATTTTAGTCTTATTAGTGATTGCTCAAGAATAAAGCGATTGCGTCTTACTCTCAGCAACGATGGGAAGGGAATGCAAATTGAATATTAAAACTAAGCTTAGAGATGAAGGAGAAGGGAAGAACTTTGACGCTCACACCTTAAAACTTGAAGCTCTATCAAATATATATCAAAAAAAAAGTACTCTATAATATTATATGTATGTACCTGAAACATTCTGATCGCCTATTAAAATCTATTCCGTTAGATGTCGTTATGAACGTTTTTATAATTAAATTAAACTTAACTCCAATAGCTATGTATGACGTCAGAGACAATGTGTCAAATGCAGGGCATGGCACGCCATTAAAATCTCATCTGAAACTCGTTGACGATAATAATTATTGTTTCTCAATAATTTTTATTCTATTGCTTTGAAACATGTTTTTGATAAAAAAAATATTTTGTGCTTGAAACGACCGTAATACTAGCAAATAGTGGTAGATAGACTAAGACTATGGCCACAGTGACAAGCTTAAATTTTGGCGTAGCGTGGCGAGATTTGCTTTATAATTAAAGGTTGCCATAATGGCGCCTTCTGAGAAGCCGAAACGCAGCGTCATAACGTTAACAATTGGTACGCTGAAGCAAGCGCTGTTAAATTTTAAACTGATTTGACTTCGGCATTTACGCAGCGCTTCGACTTCTCAGACGATGCCATCGTTCAAGCCACTAAGGCAACCTTTGATTATGAAGCAAGACTCGCCACGCTACGCTAAAATTTACGCTTGTCACTGTGGCCATAGCCAGACGAAAAAAAATTGGAGTGCCAGCGATGATTATAAACACCAAATACTGATTAACACTTAACCCTTTCAATCCCAAGGGATTAATGTATCAGCTACGCGAACATATGCGAAGAATGCCAAAGGTCATGCTTTGACGGAATTTGTTTTTCCTCTCAATCCATAAAGGTTATGAGACTAAAATAAAAAAAATACTTATTACACTATGCATCATAAAATTTTAAATTACACTTTTAAATTGAAATTAGTTGATATGGATCGGGATTTTTTGCGGGCACCTTAAATTAAAGATTTTTATGATATTTATTATTTGAGTGTCAATTAACTTTTATGAAATGCAAACATCAATCTCAAATAAGGAGAACAGTTTTTCTTTTTCAATACATATCTGATCTCAACGTAGAGGAAAGGGCTTCCTCATGGAAGTATTTCAACATACTTACTAGGAGAGCTGCTTGTCACAAAACCACTCTTTCTTTAATCACTTTTAAGATGTTAAATACTCGGTGGAATTGCATGAGGTTAAAAAATAATAAGATATTCTAAATACACCATTAAATCGTATAGATAATTTGCAACTCCCATGTCGAATCCTGCTCGACATTGTACAACTTGATGGTAAAATATGTTTAAATTATCTAAATTTCAAATACCGCTAATATTGGATTGAGTGCCTTAGTTAAAGTTTGTAACAAGTCATAGTGTGGTTAATTTCAGTATTTGATTTTACCTGTGAAATTGAAGAGTGCCGAGGGTAAATAATAAAAAAAACAGAATTGATAAATCTTCTGAAAAAAGTGCTGCTCATACTGGGACTCGAACCCGCGAAGTACGTCACGGAAGCCATAAACGTTGACCAGGTTTGTATATGTGTATTGATCATCGCGTTGAATTAATTAATCGTTTAAAGTAGTTTACTGTATACTTAAAAAATGTAGTTCTTATGCGTATAAATTTTTGCACTGAATAATTTATGTTAATATAGCAACATATTTGTATTATTAATGAGTGGAAGTTATCGGAGTTCGAATATATTTATAGATTATAAGATTCACGTTTATGACGTCAATAAATGACTTTTTTTTTAAATTCTTATTCATAATTATGTGTTGGATATTCTCACATAAAAATATTGTATTCGCGTAGGATATACCACAAAATAATATAATACTTTCATAGTTCGGTCTACGGGTCGCTTATTATGAAGTAGTCAACATTTTTGTATAAAGAAAGTTCATTAATATAATGAATGCTGCGTTATCAAAATATTCAGCATAATCTTTGTGACTTGTAATTAATTCCATATTTAAATATTGAATCGAATTTTAAATGCATAACTCCAAATAAACATCAGTTAACCAGCAAAAAGAAGTTTTTGTTTTCACTAAAATGTTAATATTTTAATTAAGTTAATGTTAAATTTTCTGCCTATTATTTTATACGGATAAAAACCGTTAGAAAATACGTACTATTTTTACCACAGATGCTCAACCTTTTTTGGATTGTGATCCCTTTTTATACCATCCAAGCAACTTCCGACCATCGGTGCTATTTTTTTTTTATTATTATTATTTTAACCATGTTTATTTCTAAGAGAACTGCCTGTTACTCAGTTGCTCACGCCCTCTTTTTCGAAAATAGTAGGGATTGAAAAGATACGAGGACTTACGAGGAGGAAAAAAGCTAGTGGTTAAGTAATCACTCTTGTTACTCGCCGCTTTTTGGGATCAGAAAGGTGGGAAAGGATTTTAGCAACACAAAAACCTAGCCCGCTTCGCGGTGGAGTGGTCATCATCATTGACTACCTTGACGGACCACCCGGGCTCGAGTTCAGGTACGAGAAGATTTTTTCAATCGATAAATCGATTCTGCTCGAAGGGTGTTTATAGGATGATGAAAAAAAATAACAGATACCGTAAAACAATACAATTTTAATGTCACACGTATGGGATTCAATCTTTGGACCGAAGCTTGACAGACTTTGTAGCCTATTTTAAGCACAAGAGATTATACTTTTTTTTTTTAAAGGAATTCAATGAGCCAAGAAAGTTTTCTTCCCGGTTAAGTATCAACATTAATTTTCATTGTAAATAAATTAGTTCACAAAAACGATGATACATAAAACATTGAATTTTGCATAATATTATAAAATATAATAAGAAAATTATGTATAAAAAACTCAATAAAGGATGACACTGCTTAACCCCCAGCTAAATACAGTGGCCCACGAGTTGAGAACCTAGGTAATCTAATATAAAAAATCAATGTTTGTTTGTTTTTTTGTTTGTATATTATGCGTTACCATACTGTTCATCCTATTTCGATACAACTTTATTAACTTATTGCTTGCACTTGCACGAAGATTATAGGCATAATAAAATCAACTTACAGTAAGACTTTTATATACAAATCAATGTTGCTTCATATTTTATACGCTGCCATACCGCTGATTTTGACAACTTATTGTTGCACTTGCGTGAAGGTTATCGGCATAGTACAGTTAACTTTCAGTAGGTGGCGCGTGTGTCACACCATATACAAACGGCAAAAAGTATTGTGCATCCGAAAGCACTTCAATTAACAAAAAACACTTTCTTTCTTTGAGTGGCATTGCAACGCTTGCCGGGTACCGGCTAGAACGTTATAAAATTTAATAAGGCATAGTGTGAGTTTGATAAGAGATAGTAGTTTTAAAAAAATGGGTGTTGCAGAAATTACCTCGGAAGTTATGTAGAGTGAAAAATATCTAAAAATTCTTTCTAAGTAGGCCGCCCAACTTTATGAGTTCAGTCTAAAAAATGCGCTGGTGGAAAAAATAATTGATTTAATGACCTTCACTTTCAACATACATATTGCTAAAGAAAGCGTTATGTAATTCTACTCGAACGGTACCAAAAGAATTATGTGATAATAGCATATGTAATGGATTATAAGGAACAGCTTAACAAGCAGTGGGGTAACAAAGCTCGGTGTAGTGGGTCACAGGAAATCACCTAAGCAAAAAAGGAATACATTATTTATAATAAATTCCTAATGTTATAAATACTTTTTTTTATATATATGTAGATATTACGTATATTGTAAATTTGAAGGTTATTTTTGATTTGAATGCAATTTTAATTTCTTACTGGGGCAGAAGTTGAAATTCTTTAATTCTCAAGACTATTAATTTTGTCAGAGTGCAACCGGTTAAACCATAAGTTCCCAAACTTATTTGAACCATGGCTCGCTTTTCAGACACAAAATTACACACGGTCCCCCTGTAAATTTCCTTCATGGCCCATTCTTTGCTTCCCTACTCCCCCTGGGTGTCCTGGATGCCCACTTTGGGAACCTGTGGGTTAATCCTTAAAATAACTGAAATATGTTTTTTATTAAAAAAAATCCTTTGCGTTGGTCATATGACATGTCAACTGCAAGGGCTGTTTTGCTGATCAAGGCATTCTTTTGAGAGGAGGATATATTCTACAAGAATCTTGCATTGTTTTAAGGATTTTTTTTATTTTAATCAAAAACTGATGTTATTTTATTTGATGTAATAACTTAAATTGGAATTTAGAATATCCTATTAAAGTTCATCAAATTATCTGTTTATTTCTATAATAAATATAAATATATTGATTGAGTAGGCATTTACTTGGTAGAACTCCATTATAATACGGAAAGGAAAATAACAATGTATTTTAGTTCTAAGTAAGGCGTAAGCCGAAATAGCCATCAACAAATATATAAAATAATTTATGTAGAACTAAAATACATTGTTATTTTTCTTTCCGTATTAAATAGAAATATATTAATGGTTGCTAAAATACAGTCTGTTGTATTCCCTCATATATTTTGTCACTGGAATCGTAATCTCACGGCCACTACCTAGTAAAGATCAGAATAAATAAAAATAGGTTACTTTATAAGAAAAAAACCCATCAAATATTTTCGTCAAACAACATTTCTCTTCCTAAATTGTGAAATATGGTGAATTCTTTAACCAAAAAATGTCAATGTCGTTTTAATAAATTAATAAGTGCGAATGGTTACAAGGGAGTGAAACTATACCTTCTAGTGCAGTGGTTCTCACGGAAATTTTCGCTGTGGCCGCATCGTAAACATAAGCGGTCCAACGGAAATAGCTGGTGGCCACACCAAATTTTTGTTTTGAGTCTGTTGTGTTTGAGGTAGAGGTCTGCACGGGCCGGGTAACGAGGGTTTTAATTCGGGCCCAGGCACACAAAAAATATAACAAAAATCGGGCGATTTCCGAATGAGCTCACCCCATTATCGTAAATCTAAATTTAATACCATAATAAACGTCACGTACTCGTTACAGTCATCTTTTCAACGCCTTGTTCGTTATTTAAAAATCTTATTTTCTCTTATGAACACATCCATTCGATAGAACAACACGCATTGTTCTCGGTTTATTGACTGCTTACACCACAATATTATTTTTTAATGGATAGTCTTCTGTTGAGGAGTTTGTACAATACGCATAGTAAATTTCATAATATGATCCTGTATTTGTCAAATGTATTTTGAAAAAATGCACTCACGATAATTGGTCAATCAATTTTAATTATTTTTAATTTTTATTAGAATTGTCGAAAATAGATCGGCCTTTTTTCGGGCTAGGATGAAAAATATCGGGCTCGGGTCGGGTTTGGGTAAGATTTTGGAAATGAGCCTCGGGCTCGGGCCGGGCCGGGTTGGAGGTTTTCGGGCTCAGGCCGGGTAAAATTTCAAAATTTCGGCCCGTGCAGACCTCTAGTTTGAGGTATGTCAAATGGAGGATGTCTGACAATTTACCATTGGTAGGTTAGGTTAGGTTAGGTTAGGTTCCATACGAAATATTTCATTTTCAGAGACTTGGTTGACAAATTCAAAAAAAATCGTGAAAACCACATTTTTTTTATATCAACATTTTCTATGAAGCTGTTGGTGGCCGCAGCCAAATCATCTGGTGGCCGCACATGAGAACCACTGTTCTAGTGTATGTATATAGAATTGATTTTCGGATTGGATTTCGCGTGAGGATTATTTGAAGCAATGGATCTTTTTGAATATCAATAATTTATATTTTCGATGGTTTCGGCGGTAACTTTGTGGAAGTTCATTTTAATATAAAATTTAAAATAACTTTGATTATTCCACGTATTGTGTAACTAACTGTGACACGTGTTTCGCCTCTTTCAGAGTCATCTTCAGACTTGAATCTGAAGTAAGTAACTTAAGTCTGAAGATGCCTCTGAAAGAGGCGAAACACGTGTCACAGTTAGTTACACAATACGTGGAATAATCAAAGTTATTTTAAATTTTATATTCAATAATTTATGTAAACCCACACAGGACATATTGAATTGCTAGATTTGCTTAGACTTTGATGCGCTGTTTCGTGAAGAAGTCAAAAACTTTTAAAAGAATTGAATGCCATATAACAGTCCACTTTTTAAGTCATAAAAAATTATGTGTGTAATTAATGAATCTATTATCAATTTTATATTCACACTTTTTCAATATTGGCGATATAACAGTGAATTTACTTGAATATTTTGAAACATATTGTTTAGCTTCAAAAGCGTGGGTGTTAAAAGTATTTCTCAAGTCATTTGATATACATATATTAAACATTATATAGGCACAGTAATACATTTGTATTTTGTATTATAAGTTACGTCATTGTGGCTTTTCGAATTCTCAAGATATTTGTGCTTATTATTGAATATTATCAATCAGTTCATTTCGGACCCAAATTTTTACTATAAATAATACAGTAGTTAGTTATGATAATGTAACAAGTGTTATAGGAATAAATTTATAATGGTCGGTAAAAAGCGCCTGATACAATAATTAGGAACTAGGTCAAGCCAATCAGAAAAAAGAATACTTGACAGTTCGGGTATTATGTAAAATAAAAATCGTTTAAATACCATTAATCAATTCACGTTTTAATCAATGCAAGTTATTTAAAAAAAAATAGTTTATTTATTACTCGATGACATAACTCTTTAGGCGTGTTATATTGTTAGACTTGTCAAACTTTTCAAATGTATATTAACTTTAATTAATGAGTGAATTTATCTTCTTTAAACTGTTTGGTATAGAGATTTCTATAAGAGTTCTAATGCTAACGGATTTGCCTTTCTAATGCAAAGTAAGTTAGATATTAGATAGCCTCCAATTCGAGAATACTCGTATATTTTCAAGTACTCGTTATTTATAATCGAAGATTTATTTACTTATTTAATACATATATAAATAATGATAAACCGTTACGTTTAACTGAGTCTTACGCGTGGAAAAATCCACGCGTAAAAATTGGCAGGAAATATAATTTTTTCAAATTTTTTTACCGTTGACAATGCTGTGCGAGAATTTCTTTTGTTACTTTTGCTATGAGTCCTGCAGAGTTGTATACTAATATGATTGCTTATCAATGACACGTTTATTATGACAAGGGACATAATAATATTATGAAAATACACAAATTTGAAACAACTCAGGTATTTTAAAATTTAACTACTGAATACTCGTAGTTAAGTTGTTAAGATGTTGAGTAATTAGAGTGTCTACTCCCATTCCATATCTGATACTAAGAACGGGGTGGAAGATACGTTGACGATTCCCTTTTTTTTCATTGCGGCAACCTATGAAAATGAAGCAACTGACGACACGCCACGCAAGAAGTTACGCCTATCACCGTGGCCGTACCATAAGATTGTCACTTTCTATTTTTACGCCTCTTTCTTAAGTGGGACCCTGATAAGTTAGAAAGGTGTGGAATAATCGCAGCTCTACTAAAACTATTTTTTAGAACGACTACTTTGTATGTGCTATATATTATCCATCTGAAAATCCTGTCAATAAAATTCAATACGTATACCAACAAATCGAATTGACACACTTTCGGCGTCAAAATTGCCATTGCAAAAATGTTTGAGAAGCACCTGTTGATATTACGTGGCGACTCGAGATGAAATGAGCGAGATGAAGCAGCGCGAGTTTCGTCGCCCGCCTCTTTCGCACGCACACGAACGCCCGCGCGGGGAGTGAAAGAGAGCGCAATGAGGCTGCTGTAATGCATTACCGTCCCGTTTTGGTTACGCAATAACTTTCTTTTAACGGAAATATTGAAATGACACCATTCAAGCCTGTGCATTGTAAGTGACACCAAAACGTTGAGAAAATGTTGTTATTCAACTGTGTAATCCGAATAAAATAAACACAAAACAGATTGTAAGAGTCTATTATAAGCAGGGTTGTGGAGTCGGTCAAAAAAAGTCCGACTCCGACTCCAGCATTTACCAAAACCACGACTCCGACTAAAAAAAGGTTAATATCGTCACTTTTTTTCCCTAATTTTCCTATTTATGTGTATTCAATAAAATATCAACCCTATCAATGCGGCCACAAGCCAAATTTGACGTATTAAATGCAAAAATAAAAAGTTCGACTCCGGCCAGAACGCCGCGACGACTCCGACTCCACAGCCCTGATTATAAGACAATAATACAATCCCTATTACCTTTTAAGAATTAAGATTAATTTATTGAAAAATATTTGGCATTACAGCTTACGCCAATGCGCCAAATATTCTGAATTGTGAAAGTCATACGAGATAAACTCGATGATAAATAATGTATCAGTTGTGTAAAAATTAACGATAAATAACATACACCCAGCCCAAGATCTCTTTTTCAATTGATCGCTAGGACAAAGCTCTTGCCACTAGACCACAGGGATTTTTATATTATTTTGATTGTTATCTTACAGATGAGGGGCTTAATCAAAAATTTTGCAATTGACACATAATTCAAGATGGCTGTCGACAGTTTTCCCTAATAATTAATTGCTGATGTAAGTTTAGACTTGTTGGAACAAGTAATATTTCTACGAGTTAAAAAAACCTATTCAAACCAAACCTAGCCTAACCTTACCTAAGCAAACCAAACCTAACCAAACCTAACCTAACCTAAACTTAACAAACCAAAAAAACCATGCCTTACGCAAACCTGACCAAAAATAAAATCCCACACATCAGCAATTAATTAATAGGGAGCACTGTCGACATACATCTTGAATTATGTGGCAAATGCAAATTTTTTGATTTAAGCAGCGGGCATCAGATGAGGGCATCTGAAAGATCACCCTTCTATTTATATATAGTTAGGTAATTACTACGTCCATGATGCAGTGGTCAACGTCGTTTGCTTCCGTGACGGAACTCCTGGCTTTGAGTCCCTCATTTTTTTAAGTCGATTTATCAATCCTTTTTTGAAAGTTTAGTGTTTTTGTTGCTAAAAATATTTTTCCAAAAATAGGCGCCTAGCGAGAGCGATAAGCCTACCAATGTCCTAGTCCTCGAATCCTCTTTGAATCCTCTACTCGAAAAAGAAGGGTTGAGCAGCTGACTTACAAGCAGTTCTCGTAAAAACATAAGTTGAGATAAACTTAGTGAAAGGTCCATATGCTCCATGTTGGGGGTGGATATTTTTTCTTTCATAATAAATGTCGTAATTGGATGTATTTCTGCAAAAGATATTCAACCTACAAAATTGAACGAGAATTTACATATCTATGTCAAAAACAATTAGTTTACTTCATTCCTTTTTTATTTTTCTTTCTTACCGCTTCTGAAGGGCGAGATTGAACGAATAATTTAATGTCGTAAAACTACCTAATTCATTTTAGATGCCTTTCACATTTGCAGTTGAAATAATAACACATGTTTTTAATTTTATGAATAAGATTTAATTTATATTTCAAAGGGTTGCCAATGAACCAGATATTTTGAATTTCAAATCAAAAAAACTCAAGGTCAAATTAAGAATAGTGAAAAAAATTACAATCACAAATGCCGTATATTTCTAAGATTTAATACAACAATAAATAATAGCCTATGTTTAGAATTGACCTTGTCAAAAATTTCACATATAACCTTCTGATTGCTAAGCGGAAGTGTTACTGATGACCCAATTCATAATCGCTTATACTATCACTATACATGATTTATATTACTTCTGTACATAAGGTATCTTATATAAAACTGAAACCACGTATGTATAACTGTGGGTCTGTAATTATCTTTTGCATTGTTGGTCATTAAGTAGCCATAAAAACGAATATGAAAGAAAATATGTTTGAATTTTTATCGGCGAAGACATTTAGTCAAAATGTAATGAATTAGTTTTCTACTGAACTTTTCCCGGCTTTTATTAATATAATAATGTTTATTATTTACGTGAAGGTATTATTTGACATTTCTTTTACAGCAAATTAGATTTTTTCCTTGAATTTGGACATTTTAATGTCATCTAATTAAATAAAGTTTGTGATTTTATTTTAACTCTATTTTGGATGTTAGATTTTGTTATATAATTATGTCGAATGATATAACATTAAATACTTATTAGCGACGCCGGGTAGCAATAATAGTATTTTATAATTCTTGAAATGTGAACTACTTTTCGTTCATTCACTTTCATTTTCACAGTTCTATATAAACTAAATATATAATTTAAAATAACTTTGATTATTCCATGTATTGTGTTACTGATTGTGACAGGTGCTTTGCTTCTTTCAGAGGCATCTTCAGAAGCAGTTGAGTAGTACCTAACCTAAAATACTTGTTATAGTGAATAGTTTGGAAGTTCTAAAAATCGATAAAAGCATCAACAGTGAGGAAGTATTTTTAAATAATATCCTAAATAGGACAGGTTGCTCGCCACTGCTATATTTATTTCCAATGGCTTTAACCCTTCCTAATTGATTGCATCTGATTAATAAATAATTTTGTAATATGAGCGTCATTAGTAGTATAATTATTGCTTGGTTTGTTTTTATCCTCCCCTCTTTGCACCTCGTAAAAAGGAAAATATCCCAAACTTAATTTTATTAATTTTTCATTTTAGAATATTAGAATCAAGTTTGCTTTATTACATAAGCAACCTTTGCGCTAGTGAGGCCGAAGATGCAACTGACAGAGGCGAAACACGTGTCATAATTAGCAACGCAATATGTGGAATATTCAAAGTTATCTTAAATGTTAAATTAAAATGAACATTCACAAGCTACCACCGAATCCATCGAAAGTACTAGAACATAAATCTGTGTAGCTTATTTGATGGATTTTACAAACAATCGTCCACAAAATATAATTTAAATATCATTGATGTAGGTATGATAAATGCTTTTTAGCATTCTGATTTATTTATTAAAATCTATCGATTTGTATAGTTTTTGGTTATGCTAATAATTATACGAAAATAACGAAATAAATAATCATATAAAATTTAAAATAACTTTGATTATTCCACGTATTGTGCTACTAACTGTGACACATGTTTCGCCTCTTTCAGAGGCATCTTCAGACTTACTATCGCAAAGTTTACTTAAGTAATGAAGCAAGATTGATTCTAACATTTTAAATTATGAAATTACAAAATGGATTTCGGTTTTTTTCCCTTTTAAGGGACGCAATGAGGAGGTGATAGAATGCCTCTGAAAGAGGCGAAACACGTGTCACAGTTAGTAGCACAATACGTGGAATAATCAAAGTTATTTTATATTAAAATAAATAATCTGTGGAGGCAGTATATGGTTCCTTTTTTGTTTTTCATTTTTAACTGGAAAAATTGTTACTAAAAATATCTAGAAAGACAACCGTTAGCATACTATATCCAGTTGTTATATAAAATCAAGAAATAATTTTCATGGATTTCCGTGTCAATTACAATAATTAGTAATTTTACAATTAGTATCGATTTCGCAATTACTAATTATATTTTTTAATTACTTTCAAGCAAGGTGCAAAAAGATTTTTCATGACCACAATTAAAAGGAATGACGTCCAAGGTAATGACAGTATCTCTAATTGGTCATTTTTCTGCAGTTATCACATTATCTGTAACAGACTTAATCCATTCTTTTTTATACTCATACAATGTTGCATTTATGAAACTTAGTCTTGCATCAAATTCTCCATTTACATACCTAGTACAGCGAAACCCCGATTCTACGTTTTTCAAGGGACCATAAAAACAAACGATAAAAAAATGATGCAAATATGAAATAAGACTTATAAAAAACCGTATACTACTAGAAACCAATTTTTCGAATACTCGATACTCGAGTTATTTGAAAAATACTCGTTATTTATAAATGAAGATTAATTTTCAAATTTCTTTTTTTTTAAACAGTGGACAGACAAACTTCATAGCATTATTGAATTCATTGTTAAATTTTAAGCCGTAGTCCACAGCAACAGATAGAGTTTCTACCGCAGGAATAAAAAAACAAAGCTTCGAACTATGTTAAAAATTTGAGACGTTTAATTATTTATTATTTTCGAAATAAATGTTTCATAAATTGAAATAAACTTATTAATGCAATAAAATAAGCTTATTTATTTATTTATCAACTATTTATGAACAAAAATTTGAATTAATAATATGTATTTTGGTACATCTGAAACTACTCGAGTATTTTTAAACTTTACTACTCGATACTTGAGTAGTTGAGATGTCGAGTAATTGGAGTCCCTAACTACTACGTTGCTTCTTCGCAGTTTGGCACTTCAATTTTAACGAAGACCATTCAAATTCGCATATTTTCTAACAATCATCTATATTCTACAATCTAGATATATGCTTGGAGTAGAAAAATATTTTTTTTTTCGAAGGCCAATAACGCTTCTGGTATATTTCATTACAGGTTCATTATTGCATTGTTTGCCATCTTCTTCTACCAGAGGACACAGGTGCTCAGTAAGTGAGTCATCACCGGAAACATTATCACCATGAATCGTAAACAATTGCACATTTGTAGAATCAGTCTTTTTTTCTAAGAACCGATGGTTGGGGTTGAGATTGCTTATGAGAAATATTCAACCCTACACGGTCAATCGGGATAATATTTATGACGGGACCATAAATATTAGACGAATAATGCGGAATTTTTTAACATTGTTCTTATCGGGGTTTGGCCGGGACTATAGAAAATTAGCGAACCACGCGGGAAATGCGAGAAGGTTAGATCGAGGTTCCACTGTATTTAAAAATTTTACTACTTATACTCGAGGATATTTATGAAATGGCTTATAATTTATTTTAATTCTTTCAATTTTCTGTCCTTATTGTTTTTTTAAGTGACAAATGTGACAAACTACTTCAAATACCAATTATGAATGTGATGTTTTCTGGATCTAAAAAAAGCCATTAGGTTTTTGTACCAAGATAATAATTAGTAGGTCCAAACGTTCTGAACCTAAGATAATTAAAGAGTAAATAGGATCTGACAATCCTTTTCAATTTTCCGATATAATCAAGGTTAAAACAATGTCAGAACGACTAATTAACTATTCCAAATTAACGATCCATCGGAATCCTAGTAACTTCAATAACGGCATTCAATAAATTATGCAAATATCTTTAACCCATTTTTTCCCAGTGTTCCAATATTGGAACATTTTGTATTTTTACGCCCACTTCGTTATGCATGACGCAATAAAAGTTTTGATTATATCAGTCTGTAGCTAGCAAGTGTGGATATCGTTTCGTGTAGTATTTTTTCAGGTTTGAACCTGTTGAAATTAGCAGTGTCTTTTTATTTACATCAATTATGTTCAACAAAAAACGTCAGCAAGCAAAAAAATTTACATATTTTTATAATACATATATAACATATTGACTATATATATTATAATCTCTTATTGTTCTAGATTTTATATGTGTAGTGCATTTTTTAATTTTTCAATATGAAACTTTTTTACACACAATATTATCCATGTTCCAACTTTGGAACACTGGGATTATACCAAAATTGAATTGAACTAAATGATTGGCCAAAATTGAAACAAACGTGTTTAAGTTCGATGCCTGAGCATCCATACTGTTTGATCCCTTAAAAACTTCTCTTTTATTGCACGAAAATTAAAATAAATCATGTTTTTTTTGGTTAATACATAACTACCGTAAAACGGAATGAATATAGACTCATATAGAATAGAGTTTCATATATTCCAATCATTACTATTTGTTTTTTTTGTCTCTATTCACCCTTTTCTTCTTTATTCATCCCGACTCAATGAGAATAGAGGCATCGAACAAAATTCACTGTGTCTTAACCTTCGCTGCACGGTGATATGTATTTACTACAACTCGACTCTAATAATGAGAATATTTCTATTAAATATAATAGATACTGATCTGAGAATTTTTGTATTCCTCAGTAATGTTATTACGTATTAAATAAAATTACAGTTATGTATGGTTATTCTATTGCAGCGATGGAAATAAATAATTAGTGGAAGAATCGGGCAAAGAATCACCCATACACACAAACGTATTCCAATTTATGCGCATTGCACGTGTTCAGCTCCGGCGCGAAAGCGCATGCGTAGAAGTGATCGACTTCGAACTAGCCATTCATTTCGTCATTACGAATTCGACTGCCGACGGGTGAAGACGTCGGAGCGGCGGCTAATTGCGATGTTTTTTTCTTCTTTTCAGACACTTAGATTACAAAAATTGTTATATTTCAACTTCAACCATAGTCAATCAAAGCAATGTCTAGAAATATTCACATTTTTCCGGTTTTTAAATAACTTTTTCATATGGTGTAGTAAATACATATCACCGGAGCTCGCGGAAGTTTTTAGCACAGTATGGGGAGGGTTAATTAATAACGATAGTGAATATTTCACAAATATTGTCATAAATGTGTAGTATGACCATAGAAACACGTTTCAAGCCATTCATATTTGAATTATGTGGTGCAGGTATGAAGATACATAGTCGTGAAGGGTAAAAAGTGTCTTTATTCACCCTGTTTTACGGTACATACTTTTAAAAAAACTGTACAAAATGATAATCTGGTATATTTACATTTTTGATTTACAGTCAGTTCTCGACTTACGACCACCTCGACTTAGGACCATGCAGACAAACGACGGAGACCAAAACGACCAAATTGACCCAAAAACGTACCAAAATTTCGTTCCTGGTGACTTTTGACATCTAACGAATAAGGGGAGGAGATTAAGCTACTAAATATAGAATATATAATGTTTTTTCCAGTACCGATTTTACCTTGATTGTGGTAATTATTATAATATTATATGTACAGTGAAACCTCGATTCTACGTTTTTCAAGGGACCGTATAAAACAAACGATTATTGCGGGAAACGATGAATGCGGGAAAGTTTTATATATGAAGTAAATGCCGGGACTATGAGAAATGAACGCACCACGCGGGAAAACGTATAATGCGAGAACGTAAGATCGGGGTTCCACTGCATATAACATAACATACCACTAACGTAACTCGCACTTTTTATGTCTATCATTTCATTATTTCTTTGTATGAAATTCGATTTACGACCATTTCGACTTACGTCCTAGGTGGTGGAACGGAACCACGTCGTTAGTCGAGAACTGACTGTAATTGCAAAGGTTAAACTAACTATTGCTACTGCATGGCTAAGAAAGTACTGTACTTATGCCAAACATAATTTATTATGTGTCACTGTATCTATCCTGGTTTGCTTTTATGAATCTCAAGTCAATTGGCTGATCTACTACCTCCCATTTTCCGCCAATCTTTTCATAATCGCTTCTCTATAATTAAATTTATTACTCACCGATTACGATAGTAATTTTTAAGATTCAGAAGTAATTTTTAATAGCATGTTTTTATCTTATAATTCTTCACATTAATGATGCAAACTCATGTAATTATTTGTGACTGGCATGAAGTAGTTAGGTGTTTCCAATAATAAATTTATTCAATATTATCATCAGGGCTTTAAAAATTTTAGCAATTTTAAAGTATTCATTTTATATTATATTCTGTTTGCAATTTTACAATTTTTACCATTTTGGTAATTTTGGTGTTTACTTGAAATTCAAATATAAAAAAATTCAATAATAATAGGTCGGATAAAAGCCACGAATTATTAACCGATATAACCATGTCATTGTCTTGTAATTAGTATTTGCGATACTTAATTCAAAATGTGCGATAATTAAAATTTACCCACATAATTCATTGAAACTCATTTACATCAAAATTTTCGCTAATTCATATAGAAAACGTTCATAACAATAAAACTCAGTAATCTACTTTTATTTTTGTACATTAACAAAACAAATTGTTTACTACGCGTCAGTTCAAGTACATTCGTGTATTTTAAATGCCTGAAGATGCCGAAAGGTTAAACCCGGGTCGTTTACGACAAAACTCATGGAAAAGTACAAAATTCAAACGATTCAAATTTTAAAATGAAATTCCATCAAGCACCTTCAGTCGAAATTCTTCATTAAAAAAACATGAAATGAAAACCATTTTTTATTTGATCTTATTTTATTAAATCTATAGAAAAAAACCCCAATTTTTATCCGAAACAACTCACCACTCAAAAGGTTAATTTTAGTGGTCTGTGATTTTTTTCCTTTTTTTACCGGTCCGCTGTCCGGTGTAAAAAGGTTTGGGAGCACTGATTTAATCTACGACGACTTTTTAGTTGTTACTAATTTGGTGCAACAGCAATTTTCACTTCACAGACATCTAGCACATTACATTGATAAGTAATTTGTCCTGTATCATAACAAACTAAGTTATTTGACCGAGAGGCTGCGAACCCGTGTTACGACGCGTGCAGATGATAAATCTTTACCATTTTGTAGCTTAACTCTTTTGTATAGACGCAAAATATATAAGCGCATTTTTTTATAATTATTTAAAAAATATTGTTTTGATTTGTTATGATTTTTTTACTCGAGTTGGAAGAGAAAAATATTTAGCTTAGACTCTTAAAATAAAACAAAGTTCAGCATTGTCCGAATAAAAAAATCTTATTTGTATTAACACTACCCAACATTGTCATATGCTCAGAACAATCTCGAGCGATCTTTTAATCACCTCAATCAATAAGTTTAAGATTGATACCAGTAAAAGATTCATTGCAAATAAAATTTACAGCTATTGCTATGTATGAAGTTTGTAAAATAATGGAACCGACGTCTTAGAACGACGTCTCCGTTTCGATACTGGAGCAACCATCCCTCTCTAGAAATGTATGCCCCGCTCGCACACTCAGAGCGATGCAAGATATAGATTTTTCCTTCACAGAATCCGATCATAAAGTGTGCCCAGCGTCAGTTTAATCTTTACTCTATTACTATATTTTTGTAACTTCTGTGTTTTGTTTTAATCTTTGCTACTGTGGTTTAAACTCTTATGTAGCTTCTGTTTACAATAATAACTCTACTGTTATTTTAATAAACTATGTGTTAAATAAATTCGCCCGTTTTGACTGTAGAGTAACGGCCCTTGTAACCATTGAGATCTTTATGTTCAGAGCTACCTCTCATCCCATCCTTCTATAAGTTCCTTCTCCGAAACATTGTGGACGGAAGCTGTCTCCCTCTATCTTAGGGACTTGAGATTCTGGTCGTCTCAGTATGCATTATATATATTTTTTTATGTTTGTATATATATGTTACGGTGAATCTGTATTCTCAGTGAAAATATATTCTTCTCCAAGCTGTCATTGAAATCAAATTTGACCGCCCTATCTTCAGCCATATGTTTGTCTGTGTTTTTTTATGGTTCTCTTTTTATGAAAGCGACTACTTGCTGATATTGTTTCATTGAAGCAAACCAAAATTTAAGGCCGGCAAATCATCGACTTGGGCCAATAATTTCAATGATCGTGATCAGTGAAATCATGTTGTCATACAAATCGAAAACATGATACATTTTCACTGAGAATACAGTTTTACTGTAACATATTGATACCGTATCGTATTTTAGGACATCAGCACTCTCTCGAAGGATCTATTTATCACCTCAGTCTATGAGTTTAAGTCGATATCAGGAAGTAAATTCAGTCTAATCCAACTCTATATTGAAATCTATAGCGATTCAATATAGAGTATTTTTTAAGTTTATCAAAGCGACATTTTGGCGCGGCGTCTCCTTGAATGTATACGCACAGCCATCTCGCTCTAAATATAGCTGACTCTTTTACGCCCTGACTGCGTGAGATACGTGGTATTTCACGCAGCCTCCGCTGGACCGGAAACAAACGGTATGGCTAGCGCATCTCGAGACGTGATGCTGCGCCGTTCGGATAGCGACCAAGTAGATACTACCCGCTATGAACGGGCGGTAAGGCGCAGATAAGAGCCGGATTTATTTTCAATTGGCAGTCGTAGTCGCAGTGACAGTCAGTCACAGGCGTTGTCACAGTTAGAGACTAGAGAACTGTGAGGATGCACTTTTCCATCTCACCAGAACATCTCCACCCTCTCATCATCACCACGACACCAAGCCACCCGCCGCAGAAGCCAGCAAAACTGAGGTTCATTAAACATCTCATCTCGATGGAGCACAGCAGATGGAACCTCAGACTCACGCCAGCCGACGCAAGCGCCGCAATGGCTGAAAAGATATCTCTCTATCAACCTCGACCACCAGCAACCTCGGCCAATAGCAACATCTCCACTCTCACATCATCACCGCGACACTAAGCCTTCCGGTTGCCGTAGAAGCTAAAAACGCCAGCCGACGCAAGCGCCGCAACGGCTGAAAAGATTTATCACAAAGTCAAGAACTCCTCCCCCGTGATGCGTTTTTAACATCACGTCACGGACGAGACGAACTTGACTTGTCTCCCATCACTCGGTTAATAACACAGACGAAAAGGATTAGGCCTACAGCCCAAGTCCTCGCTAGCGAGTCCATATATACAGTACAGCAGTCAATCAATAAAAACATGAAAATGCCACTTAAACTCTTACAGAATTATAATATTTGTATTGCTTAACCTCTTTAAATGACCGCTGTCAAAATAATGATAAAGCTATTTATAAAAAAAAAACTAATTAGTGATATTAGTTATAGCACTCTTATCTAAAAATTCTTAAATGCATTTGAAAGTGAGTTTCAATGTTTATAAACAAACTTGTAGATTGCTGAGAACATGCATTAATAAACAAAGAAAAAATACACATATTTAGCAAGAAAACATCAATTAAAAGCGTTGTTTAATAATAAAATAAACTGATTTAATTAGTAAGCAAGAGAAATATATTGGCAAAAATTTGTTCTTGAAAGTGTGAAGAGTACGTAGCAGTGATAAAGAAAAAGCTTTTTTAACCGGATTTTTATGAATGTAAACATCACATTTCTAACACAAAACTATTTCTTTTTTCGAATTTGAAAGAGCTAAAGATTCCGATTAACATAAACACTGAAACCCTTGAAGCATATGTGGTCAACGCATGGACATTTAGAACCATAGAGGCCATATTTGTCCCGCGGAGCTGAAAATTTTTTTTAACTTTTATTGTACATTTTATGCACAACAAAAGATTTTCATAATGCACGGTTAGTGTGTGTAAACGTTTCTCAGCTGTCATGACAATTTCTTCAGTATTCGTGTTAAGAAGCGATCAATAAAAAAGAAATGTAATCCAGTCAATAATGGAGAATCAATTATATGTTTGTATTAATTTTGTATGAATGATACATATTTGGCTTTGTATAATTATAAAAAAACAATTGTTAAGATTGTGGCACAGCAAGAAATATCATTTCTTAAATTTGCCTTGGCTGCTGAAAAGGTTGGGTTAATCATTTGAGATTCGAGCCCTTTTGTAAAGCTGATGAATACGTACAATGAGTAATTTAATTTATTTTTCTATTTTAACACATTAACATTTTCAATCATCATTAACAAATAATAACATCTTTCTAAGAAATAACTAACGATGTATTTATTTGAAATAAATAAACGAAAACCTTAAAAGCTATTAAAAATGTTTTTAAATGACTTTGTTTACAATTGCAAAAACCAATACGTCATATATATTATCAATTACATAGAAATAAAATCATTTGGTTTTCCTGTTCGAAAAAGTGACACTTTTTTGACGAGCAATCGAAAAAATTCTTCAATGTCGCACTATTTTATTTGGATATTAAAAAATCGCAATTTTTTAACGGATATATTTGAAAATTGCCGCCAGTATTAAGTTAATATAAGCAAAAAATCAATTATTTAATGAGTCTACTTTGTATATATATATAATTGGTAATTATTCAATATTATAATTAATTGTTTTACTAATCGTTAGAAAAAATAAGCCATAATAATTTTAATACATACCTAATTGTATGGCATTTTAAAAATTAAAGAAAAATGAAAAAATGGTTTGTGAATTATACGTAGTTAAGCAAAATCTTTTTTGCAAAATTGAACTTTCCACGGGTTCAAAAAATTTAATATGCTTATAGTAGCCAAACTAACTAGACAACTTTATCACTTTTAAGGTGTTCACTGTCAATACATGGTGGAAAGGCATTATAATAAAAATAATAACACATTTTTAGTACTTTTTCCATATGAGATTTATTTCATCAGGACCGGTTTCTGAACATTTTATTTTTAGTCTATTTTTCTTGTAATTTGCTTTAATTTATTTGCTTAGTTGATTTACCAATTGTTTGTCATACCTTGTTTTCATACTTAACTTTTGCATAAATACCACTGTTTTATTGTATTCCTTATCAGTTGATAATATTTTTTATAATTTATAATTTATAATTAAAAAAAAAATATTTGGCATTACAGCTTACGCCAATGCGCCAAATATTCTTAATTGTGAAAGTCATACGAGATTAACTCGATGATAAGTAATCAATCAGTTGTGTACAAAATCAACGATAAATAACATACACCCAGCCCAAGATCTCTTTTTTTTCAATTGAAAAAAATCTGACTTTGCCGGGAATTGAACCCAGGTCTCCAGATCGCTAGGACAAAGCTCTTGCCACTAGACCACAGGGACCGACGCTCACCATGAGCAATACTCGCCATGAGCGAAACCGGTCCTGATGAAATAAATCTCATGTGGAAAAAGTACTAAAAATGTGCTATTATTTTTATTACACAACTTTATTATATACATGTTTCATAAAAACACGGTTAGCCATCCAAATACCTTGATTGAAATATTAACTATTTCTAGGTTTTTCACGTTGAATTAATAATAAGCATACAAATATGTTTGCAAAATAAGTCCATGTGAATTGAATGTGTTTACCTTTGAGCACTTTTATTTTACTCTATTCGTTTTTTTCTGTTTTATAAATATTTTTTTTCGTCTGATTTTCTTCTCCCGGTCATACAATAATGAATTGTGATTTTTTTGTGTTGATTATTAAATGTTTCTTTTACCTAAGACTTAGATGGATAAATTTCAATGCTTCAAAGTTCAATTAATTGTAACGTTTTGATTAACACACACTATTTTTTTCTCTTTTTTTTGCTTTCAAACAACTTATGGTTGTACTTGATAATTTTCTACATAACACAAAAATCATATTTTTAAACGTATCATAAAAAAAAATCAAGCAAACGAAGCCCTACAACTTTTTCAATCTGGAAATGTCTCTGCTGTAGCTTAATTAAAATTATTAAAAATGCACATATAAGCATTGAAATGATTTTTTTTATTTTAATATATAAAAAAATATTTGGTATTACAGCTTACGCCAATGCGCCAAATATTCTTAATTGTGAAAGTCATACGAGATTAACTCAGTGATAAGTAATAAATCAGTTGTGCACAAAATCAACGTTAAATAACATACACCCAGCCCAAGATCTCTTTTTTTTTTCAATTGAAAAAATCTCACCTTGCCGGGAATTGAACCCGGGTCTCCAGATGGCTAGAAAAAAGCTCTTGCCACTAGACCACAGGGACCGACATTATTTATAACAGCCTTGTAATTTTTTATCATTCCATCTAACTTTCAAACGCGTTTTTCTCAGATTGACATTTTAGCTCTAGCCAGGTAGTTTACCACATCCAATTAATAATTTTAACGCCAAAAAAATTCACACGAGATCTACTTTTATACTAATTTAAAGTGGAGATTTTTCATATATTTAAACCGGCAATCAACGAGAGTCTCTCAAGGATGGTGAGCTTATCATTAATTTTTATAATAAAATTAATTAATGAAGATCAGATCCAATTTTTTTAATTGTGGGCTATTTAACGTCAATTATGCAGATCTTGCTTAATTGTCTTAATAACTACATATATTCATAGTTCTGATAGCAATAATTGGTTGCTACACATCAATTAATAAACTGTTATAATTAATAAATACTCTTTCAATTCGCATATAAATAAATACTTTTTGCCAAGGATCGTTATATGCTATTTTTAATATACAATAGTAATATTTGATATATTAAAAAGTAATAAAACATTTTTGGCAGTTATCTCACAATTGATTTTCCAAGATCAGAACCGGTTTCGTTCATTACAAGCATTTTTATGAACCATTTTCATATTTCTGTTACCAATTGTTTATTGCACCCTTATTATTACCCTTGCTTAATTTTGTATAAATAACTCTGTGTTGATGGATCTTCTTATCAGTTGAAAATGCTCGCATTCAACGAAACCAGTTCTGATCTCAATTTTTTTTAACCATGTCCGCTTCCGACTTGGAGCATATGGACTCGTCACGGATTTTACATATCTCAACATATGTTTTTTCTACGAGACCTACTTGTTAAATAGTTCCTCAACCTCTCTTTTTTGAACAGAGTAGGGATTGAAAGGATAAGAGGACTAGGACAGGGCTAGTGATAAGCTTAAGCTAATCGTTGTCACTATGCGTCGTTCTTTGGGATTCGAAAGATGGGAAGGGATTTAACAACACAAACACCCATTGCCTCTGAGCAGAATCGATTTATCGACTGAAAAAATCTGCTCGTACCGGGAATCGAACCTGGGTGATCTGACACACAAGCCAACGACAGTGAACTGTGGAATAAGTACAAAAAACGATTTACACAGCTTAAAATTAATTGTATTTATTTCGCGATTAGCTATTCGCAACTAAGCATATTGCTATGTTTGCAATTCTCACGTTTCCGGATCATTCAATGTCACACTATTAATGTAAAAAAGTGCCAATTGCGTACGTTGAATAACAATATTTTTAAACAAATATTGTTTCATGAAATTATCATTACGGATAAAAATGAAATTTGAAAGTCCATAGTTCTTTCGTAAATTCGACAGTCTGAAGGTGTAATTTCAATATGAAATTTGTTTCATTTGAAATTTATACTATTCCGTGCGTTTTGTCTCTAACGTCCCGGGTTTGCCTTTTTGGCATCGTCAGGCATTTCAAGTGCAAGAATGAGCTTGAACGGACGCGTAGTATATAGTTTGCAACGGCTATATATTCTATAGGAATAAAAGTAAGTCATTTTGATGTAAAATTTTACCCCCTCCATTCGCTTTTTCATCCAGATTGCGATAATAGCAATTAAGCATTAGTGACTTACTTTTATTCTTGTGTATACTTGTAATTAACTATTTACTTTGCGTAATTTCAAGTTCATTCGTGCACTTGAAATGCATGAAGATGCCAAAAGACGAAACCCGTGTCGTTAGCGACCAAACTCATGCATAAGTACACAACTCAGACGATTCAAATAAGATATCATTCAATATTACATAATATAACATTAAGTCAGTTAATTAATAGTTGAAAAAAATCAAAGCGACATAAAACTGGAAACACTGGTATTGAATTTGTCGGCTTCTGCGATTACACGATTTATTTTAAAGATTAAATATTTTCGTATGATTTTGTCGGTTTTTTATAGTTATATATTGGTACAATTTATGTTGAATAGCTTTATAGTATATGAGAGTATTTTTTTCTAGATTTTGAATAGATCTGATATTTTTTTTTTCGCACCTCATTAACCCTCGAAAGATGGTCTCTGAAAAATAACGTGCAAGTCGAATGGGGGTCGAAAAATACCCCAGTAAAATGTTTTTTTTTCGTATAGATTTCATTAAAATGTAATATAATGCTTTAACGTATCTTATATGTAAAAAAATCTATAGTTTTCCTGTAATTATTTATATTTTGAGTAGCGCATGAAAGAGGCGACGCGTTCGCTTTGATATTCACGACAGACTGGCGTTATCAAAACTATGAACACGAGCGCTTATCGACCCCATTAATGTAAAAAGCATATATTTGATTTGAGACGTACGATTAAATGAGACACTATTGAGATAAGATAATGATATTTTAACGCGTACGGGTTGTGAAGTTTGAAACCTGGCAATTTGTAGCGACGTTATAAAGAGTTTTCGGCCAATAAAATCCGACTTTTTTCTTTTTTATTTAATTGCAACAAAACTAGTCGATAAAAGAATCTACAAAAGGTGTAAAAAATAATGATTTTTGAATACGAAAAGCTTACACATTGTATCACTAATATTAAGATGGTATGATTATTTTTAGATAAAGTGGTAGTATGGGTCGTCTGTCTCACCCACCGTGAAGGAAGTGTTAATTTAGTAATCACGTTCAAGTTGAACTGAGGTATTAACAAGAGAATATCTTTTTTAATCGGTACTGTCGGATATACAATGCTCATTAGAATATAGATTACTTATTATACGTGTCATTGTAATCAATTATAATCTCTCGCTGGTAAAATCTGTCGTTGGCTCTTATCAATTTATTATTAACATAATTATCCATTCTTACGGACACTAACTCGACACGTCGTCACCTATGAGGTTATGTTATAGGAACAATTCAGCCTCGATGAATAGAACAAAGAAGCCGGTAAAAATATTTTAAAAATCGAACGTTTAGATTTCAAATGAAAGAATCACCGCTCGTTTAAAAATTTCACCGCGTGAATATCACGTGATCTCACAGTTGCGGTGATTTTAACGCGTGCCGGTCAATGATTTGAAGTACGCTAAGCAACGCCCCATTCTCATATCATATTGTAATGGGTCTTTTTATAAGGACGCTTAGTTTTGAAATGTAAATAAAACAAGTTGTTTGTGAGATTTCGACTAAATTTTAATTTCATTTGTAAGTATATTTTACGGCATTAAATATGGAATATAGCATCAAATGTCTGCCAATATCCATTCATTATAAAATGGGCCATGTCGCTAAAGTTGACTTTTTTGACAAATTTGGGTAAACTTCCAACTGCTCCAGAACCCAATCAGGCGTTGTCTGTGGTCGTTTACCTGAAGTTCTTTGGTTAGTTGGATTTTATACGGGTGCAGACATAAGGCCCGATTCAAAATTCGCCAAGTTGAAGTCGCAGAAAAGCCAAGTTCTTGTGAACAACGAGAAATAAGCTGCCTTGGGTTTTCCTGTACACTTTCACACACAGCAGCAATGGTTTCACCAGATATTGTATTTTGATGACGTACAGGTAGGTGTAGGCCGATTATTTACCAAACTGGTTGACTCAAATTTGGCCACTAAACAATGAATAATCTACTCAGCAGGACAAAGTAACATATTTTGAGCGTCCCTATTGAAATACCCTTTATAATGCATTGTAATTTTTTTTTAATTTTAGCTATCCGTTTCGTATCCGTTTTTTTTACTTCACCTCTCTTCTCATTTTCAGTTATATATAACTTATATATATCTTTCAGATAACTTAAAACCAAAAACTGAAACTGAAGCAGTTTTCGCAAGCTCTATTTCGTGGACAGCTTGAATTCTCCAAAATAAACTCTTATATGTACATTGACAGCGCAATCGATTTATTGGTATATGTCCAAACATATGGTTGCATCTCTGGCATTTTTTCATTCCGATTGACATGTGGAAAAAGTATAAACAATATGTTAAATTAATTCTTAATGAACAATAAATTAAATAATAATGTATGATGAATGATGTATGATGTAGAGAAAAATGTCGAAGCATTTTAAATGCTGAAAAGGACCAACTTCCTTCAACAACAGTAACTTTACTGGTATGAAATTTCGGATACATTCAGCTGGTAAGTCCGTTTCATTATGTGATACTTTTGGTTTTGGTACGTTCAATTCTATAACCGGAAAATATTTTATAAAAACCATAAGTATCATAGGTGTTACCTGGGCCCGAAGAGGTTATGACAATATTTTTCAAAATAAAACAGTAATGAAGAGTAAAATAAGTTTAGCAAAAGCTGCTTGTTACCAGTCCACATTCAATAATTCAACTCGCTGAATAAGGGTAGAAGAATTCATAATATATTAATACCAGTTCTTGGTAAGGTACGACCTTGATAGGATGTTAACCTTGAGTACTGCACGGTTGAATCCAACACATATCGGCGCCACAAGAAAAATAAACAACCAAGAGATTGGTGGTAGATAAATGCTGTAAAGTGAAGCTACATACAATATAATTCCTTTGTTGAATGAGGTGAGCATTAAAAATGGACAAACTTTTAATTAAAATTACTATTATAAGGTTTAATTAACATTACTATTTTTAGGTTCAACAAAGATTATTAAATTCAGTCAATCCTCCAATAGCGTAGAAATACTGACCACGCTTTAAGAAAGTTCCGTACAGGAGGTTAAACACCCATAAAAATTTGAGGTAAGGTTTTTTAAATTACATTTTACGATTTGAATTAAATTAACAGTTTTTTCATTTAAAATTATATTAAAATGTGCGTGTTTACTTTTTTGTAAAATATGGTAATAGGTACACGGGACAGAATCCCAATCCTCTCCTGTTTAGCTCCACCCCTAAACTCTCTAGGCTCCAGGGAACCACTTTTGCATTTTCAGAAAGATAAATTGTCTATGGTGTTGCTTGAAGTCAAATGTCACTGTGAGTTTATAGATAGATAAATAAATAATTCCACGTAGGAACGTAGGAAGCTATTTGAAAGCAGATAACATTATTTTAATTAATGTAAGGCTTCACGATTTTTTTTGAAATGTTTCGTCTATAATTTTTCAATTTACTATAATAGAAGATTATAAAGAATACTTCGCAATAAGTATGAAATCGAGATGTTTTAACTTTTGGGAACAAAAATGCAGCCACAAGCTATACAAATAATAATATTATATGGATAGAGACAGTCACATAAATATATTATTTGTTTAAAATAAAAAGAGTAATTTTATTATTGGCTAATATTGAAAAATATATTCTTCTTTCAGAAGACCACACATCCATATGTGACCTTGAAAGTTTTGCGATTTGTAGAAAATTATAATGCTATAAAAGGAACCGCCGTGCGAAAAACTACCGCATTCTCTATTGGAGAGTACGCTATAGAAGTGTTGACTATACCGTTGAAAATTATTATCACGTCATAATCTTCAGTATTTGTTGCTTTATTATCGACGATGGTGTAATAACAATGAACTAAGTTTTACGACTCTTTCAATCAAGACCTGATCATTTTGAGCTAAAAAAATGAGTTTATTTTTCAGCACGATTGTGGCTTGAAAAATTCTCTGTTTTATATTATTAAATAATATAAATATACTAGTATTCGAACCCGGCTTCGCTCGTACCAGTTTGGGGTTATGTTCAGCTCGGCGCGTAAATTCAGACGGGCCAAGTTGAACAACTTTTTTCAAAATTCAAAAGTCTAGGTCAATTAAAATGGAATTAAAATGAACATTTCAGACTGGCATTGACATTTCACAGCCCCTTTCATATATTGACAGCCCCATTCTCGCCCATTAAAATGTCTAAATTCAAGGAAAAAATCTAATTTGCTGTCAAAGAAATGTCAAATAATACCTTCACGTAAATAAAAACATTATTATATTAATAAAAGCCGGGTAAAGTTCAGTAGAAGACTAATTTATTACATTTTGACTAAATGTCTTCGCCGATAAAAAAATCAAACATATTTTCTTTCATATTCGTTTTTATGGCAACTTAATGACCAACAATGCAAAAGGGAATTACAGACCCACAAACATACATACGCCGTTTCGGTTTTATATATGTACTACTCGATACTCGAGTAATTGGAGTCTCTACACACACATTGATAACGAAACAAATTTACCGTCGAAACTTTCGCGAGCGAAATCAATTCGTTTGTTTGAACTTGCAACAACAATGCAAAAGGGAATTACAGACATACATCCCCCGTTTCGGTTTTATATATAAGATTCATTTTTACTGGGCAGGTTATTAATGGAACAAGTAGTATTTTAATAGATTCCGATATGTTATGTTGAATGTATAGAATTATGTAGGATAATTAATAGGGCGTGTGCTGTTCGCAAAAGAAGTTCATATCGAAGATAAAGGCAGTGTTGCCATATTTTGATTCTGTGCACAACACTTTTATCTGTTATTTAACTTTGAGAGTATATTGAATCGAGTTGGTAGATTTGAATAGCCAAAGCGCGAAAAGTTAGTACTCGAACTTTGCACCCAAAGCGACCATCGAGCAGGTGTGTCAAACACGCGACTACACCTTGCTTTCCGACACACAGTTATTTGCATTGAATAATAATTCGAGAAATTGGCAACACTAATCGTATACATATTTGGTAGTTTCGCATCAAAGTTATGGCAGCCCAAAATATTAAGTTACATTTATAACGTTGAGTCTAGAGAGTTTATTCCCATGTATTAAACCAGAGCTTCTCATGTGCGGCCACCAGATGATTTGGATGCGGCTACCAACAGCTTCATGGAAAATATTGATATTTAAAAAAAATGTGGTTTTACAAGTATGTAAGTTGCCAACAGAGACTTAGACGCAATTAATACCAATAGTAAATTTACATTTTTATTAAGGTTTTGGCCCATTTGACATACCTCAATCACAACAAAATCAAACCAAAAATTTGGTGCGGCCACCAGACATTTCCGTAGGACCGCTTATGTTTACGATGCGGCCACAGTGGAATTTTCTGTGAGAGCCATTGTATTAGACCCATTAAACAATCTTATACTAAGAATAACACATTCATTTTGAATATAATAATCATTATTTATAGATATATTGTACTCTTCCATTTGGGGATTTCGACTAAAGGTGCTGGATGGAATTTCTATGTCAAATTTTAAGTTTTTGATTTTCTTAATTTTCCATGAGTTTTGTTGCGAACAACCCGGGTTTTTCTTTTAAGCAACTTCGGGCTTTCAGTTAAAGTTAACGACAAAACTAATGGAAAGTACAAAATTCAAACCATTCAAATTTTGTACTCTTTCATGTTTATTTTAAAACATAGTCGCTTCCAATTTTTAACATAAAGCTTCGTAATGGAACTGATTGTTACTCAGTTTCTTAACCTCTCTTTTAAAGACAGTTGTGATAGAAGAATAAGGCTAGGACAGGACTAGTGGTAAGCCCATCACTCTCGCTGTGACAGAGGCACCGGGCGTTATCCATATGCTCCAAATAAGGAGTAGATATGTCGCAAGAAGAAGTATAATAAATATGCTCGTGCTTATAGCCCATTCCAACGTGGATTACTTGATAGCCTCTGTCTTATATAATTTCTATAAGTGTATGTTTGCAGATCTTATGTAAACACCAGTGTGTGCTTTGACATTCCGATGTATTCATTTATATACCAACATACATTTATGAAAATGATCATTGTCATAACTCGTTATGTTGGCAACAGTTAAAATATTTATTATTTTTCGATATGTACTTAACGATATTGTAGATACTAATATTTTATCCAGTATCGCAAATATTTTAGAACCGAAATTCGTGCAAAGGGCGTTATATGGTAAGCAAGAAAATCTTTTGTTTACCATGTCCGCTCCCAACTTGGAGCATATAGACTCTTCACGGAGTTTATCTCAACATGTTTATTTCTACGAGAACTGCTTGTTACTCAGTTGCCCAACCTCCCTTTTTCGACGAGAGTAGGGATTGAAAGGATACGAGGACGAGAACGGTGCTTAGTTAATCACTCTCACTACTAGTTGCTTTTTGGTATCAGAAACGTGGGAAAGGATTTTAAACAACACTAACACCCATTGCCTCTGAGCAGAATCAATTTATCGACAAAAAAATAAACTGCTCGTACCGGGAATCGAATTCGGGCGATCCGACACGGTAGCGAACGTTGTTGACCACTGCACCACGGACCAAATCTTAAATTAATCAAACCGCAAATCTTAGCTTACTGAAACTATTCCGTCATCCCTGGCTTTTTATATATATTTTTTTCATATGGGTTTTGAAAAATTTATTAGTCAATCATTGTGTTATTCATAACATTTTTTAAACATGTGAATTGAGTGAAACCTACATATAAATATTTATATGTTATACATTTTTTCATGTAAAATGTAAAGACTTTTTTGTGAATTAGTTACTGTTAACAGACAGTTAACAGTGTGAGACTCTTATTATTTTCTTTATCATAACTAGAAGTGAGTAATGTCGGCCTTAAGAATATATATAGGATAGTAATAAAATATTAACGCTATAAAACGAGAAATTATATTTAATTATAATGGAATACTTCAAAGTAATATGCATTAATAAAATGAATAACTTTACAAATAGTGTGACGCTTAAATGCGCTTGTGAAAATAGTCAGTCCGATTACATAGGTCAAACCATAACGTGGCTACGCGACTAAAAAACATTTTGATTGCTACAAGTTTCCTGTGTGAGAAGGCCTTTTAAAAGGAAAAAGGGGAAGTTATCACTTTTTTTAGGGCTGTGTTGTCGTTAAAAAAACAAGACTCCGATTCCAGCATTGATCAAAAACACGACTCCGACTCCAACATTGACCAAAAATACGACTCCGATTGCGACTAATAAAATATTAATTTTGTGACTTTTTTTTCCTACATTTCCTATTCATGTGTATTAAATTAAATATTAATTAACCAATCCGGCCAATAGCCAAATTTTACATGTTATACAGATAAATAAAAATGTTCAAACTGTTCAAAGTTAACGACTACGACTCCAGCCTAGACAGTGCGACGACTATAGCCGAAAAACCGCGACACCACGACTCTGACTCCACAGCCTTGCTTTTTTAATTGATTTTATAACATAAATGTCTGTAGCGTCTAAATCTCAACATTACCATCTGATGTATAATATCGGTAAGGACCAAAAGCAGTGGAATACACTGAGAACGATAAACTAACCACTTGTCCTGTCCAAAAATTCTCTTTTATATCTCGACTCTCTTCGACAATGAGAGGTTGAGCAACTAATTTAATAATTAAAATTAATTAATAATCAATTTTTCAACTCAATCAATGTCTTCTTCCTCCATGTATGTAAAATGATGAATGCAAAGGATTTTATATTAACAATTCATCCCAAAGTCTCTCTTCCAATTACAAAACAAATAAAACCCAATGAAAGGGAAGGTCATTTGAAATATTAAGCACCAACAAATGAACCTCAGTGCATCATTCAAATAATAGCCTAATTATTTTTGTAACTCACCAATTAAGACATGTGTTCGAAAAATGGAATAGCCATCTTGGAAATAATACACAAGACACCGTGGTTCAAAATACAATCAAAGTTATTGAACAATCGTTGACCGGATCGATCGGGGTCACATGTTTATAAACAAAACATTAATTTGAAAACAGAATTGCCTTTTTTGTATCAAATCGCGAAAAACATAAATTTTATCTTTTTAATTGATAAATTGTTATGAATATATAAAACATGATAATAGAATCATTTATGCTGTGTATTGATTATACCGGTAGTGCGTAATATAATTTTTTTAATCGGCTAAATAAACATATATATATATATAATATTGACAGTCTGGTGCAATTCATAGGGTAATTAAATCTACGTTCTGCCTATAATCTAAGAATATGTTACTACATCAATGTCAGAATAAAGGAACTGATGGTTTCCATTATCTCTATAAACTACCACTTTACTTGCAATAAGTATATTATGTCGTCATAAATCGTAAATTTACGGCTTTATTACTAAAATTTAATAATTATTAGGTATTTGCAGTGTTCGTCAACCTGTAGTCCGTGGATCGGCACCGGTTCGCAAGAATTTATTGCCGGTTCGCGAAAACTTTCATGTTTCGAAAATGTTGGTTAAAAAAAAGAAGCAACGTAATATGTCGCACTAACAGTTTATTAAATTTTTTTGAGCCTTAATAAACAAAATTCTATGTAGCATTGGCTATTAATTAATTTATTATCCTAAGTCCTGTGTAAAATATGTGTCAGTCATCGTAAATATTCGATACGCATTGAACGTTTGTTTCTTGAAAAATATTAATATCTATTACTGATATGTCAACGAAAAGAAGACGTGTCGTTGTTTCATTAAAAGACAAATTGGATATAATCGATGCTTTGAAAGGGGGTGAGTAGGGACGTTTTTTGTCTAATAAATATGGTGTCGGAACGTCAACGATCTCGGATATAAAAAAACAAAGTGAAAAAATTTTGAAGTTTACCCATTGTTTAATGTCAGAAGATGGAAGCACAGAGCGTAAAGTTATGAAAACATCACGAAATGAAGAAGCTGAAGAGTGTATTTTTATGTGGTTCATACAAAGACGATCATCTGGACAGCCAATATCTGGTCCATTTACTATGTAAAAAAGCAATATTTTTCAATACAAGATTCAATGGAGATTCCACCTTCAAAGCAAGCTCGGGCTGGCTTGAAAAATTTAAAAGGCGACATGGTAACACGGAACTTGAGATTCATGGGGAAAGGCTTTCTGCTGACATACCTTCAGCATACTGAATATACTTGTCTTTTCCTGATAATTATGATTTTTTCGATTATCCGGATTTTTCCTTATCCGGACTATCTTCAACCCCAATTAATCCGGATAATCGAGGTTCTACTGTATGTCAAATTTTATACAAATAAAAAAACCTTTAAAAAATTCGCAAAAAATTTCAACATTTATATGGGTCACTGTGGTATAAAATATTTGACAGAAATTGGAGAAAAAAAATATACTTTAATGATTTATTCTCGGTCGCCTTACCGTGTAGTCGTAAGAAGTCTCCAATCCCGGGCCAAAATTTTGACCCCGATTTTCGGGATTGTAACAAGACGAGGGATGTTTTATATATTTATTAAATAGAAGCCATGTAAATTTATCAATAAAAAAATAAGTAATATCACTGTCTTTTGTGAATACACATTATATTTCGGCTATTCAATAATATATCTATTATTGAAGGGTCAAAATATTTTATGAATATATGATGTATTCGTCTCTTTAGAATGCAATCTGATAACTAATTTAAATAAAAAAATATTCCTAATTATAAACATAGCATCTAAGACACGGATTCCCAACCTATGGGTCGCGACTCTTTTCTGTGGGGTCGCCAACTTATAAAGTCAACTGAAATAAATATTTACTCTAATGCATATTCGTTGTTTTTACCTTTTTCAAATGCATAGAGGTCGCATGTCACATGGCTTTTATAGAAAGGGGTCGCCACTCGAAAAAGGTTGGAAACTTATGATCTAAGAGAAGGAATTTTTAGATTTGTCATTTTTTTTAATAAATGTATACGGGTAAAGAAATCTTTTCATTTTGAATGACCCAATCGATAAATTGACAGAATATTAGAGTCATAACCTCTACTAATTGAGTAAAGATGACATATAGATATTTAAAAAATGTCGACGGCTTGTACGCTTCTTGCCGAGTTAAACTATTTTATTATATTGTGATTCCTCGTCAAGTTGACTATATTTTTAATAATTTTACTCTGTTGTGTAACGAAGCATCAAGGTGAAGTTTAAAAAATTAACTAAAACATTGTTTTCTTAAAAACAACGGTATCAATGTTATTTAATTAAAAAAGTGATTATAATAAGTAAAAAAACGAGAGAAAATTTTATAATATCTTAACGCTTATTTTAAGATATTCAAATAATGATATCTGTATTATCATTTAAATAGCTGCTATCATTTTTTAAATAAATCTTGTTTTAATAATGTTTTTTTTTTATCTATCGTACATGTAAGAATATCAATATAATGCGTATGAAATAATGTATTTTTATGTATTGCATGTAAGTGACGTTTATTTTTATTAATCACAAAAAATATTTAATACTTCTTTCGATTAATCATAGTTAATTTAAACATTGACACATAATAAAAATAATAACACATTTTTAGTACTTTTCCACATCTGATTTATTTCATCAGGACCGGTTTCGCTCATGGCGAGCATTATCATCAGTTGATAATGCTCGCCATGAGCGAAACCGGTCCTGATGAAATAACCATGAAAAAAGTACTAAAAAATGTGTTATTATTTTTATTATAATGCCCCTCCACCAAGTATTGACAGTGAACACCTTAAAAGTGATTGACACATAATATAATGTAAACCTTAATAACAGATTTATTTTATAATAATTACAAAATATTGTGGAATTAAATTGATTTCACTAAAGTCGATTGAAAATATAAAAAAAATTGCTTACCATTTCCACGGTTTTTTTTCTGAAGAAACGAAATACTAAAATCACTACACATTTAATTTCATTAAAACATTAATAAAACACAACCAAGATAAAATAATAAAAAACATTTTCGTTAAATTGTAAATCTTTCAATATAAAAAGATAGCACTATTCTTGAAATTTGTTAATCCCGTCACTTAACATTTGATACAAAGCTAACAAAGAAAGTTCCGTAAAAAACTAATCAGAAAGAGTGTAAATAAAGCTTTTTTGGCTAAACAGCTAGACAGTTTCTTGCGACTGTCTCCTGTAACCTTAAAACCGTAAATGAAAATGTTAAATTGTGTGGAAAACCAGTGTCAGCTAAGATGAGATGCAATAATATTGCACTTTGTAGTATTAAAATAAAATGCATTATCGTGATTAAGGTTAGTAATTGCATCGGAAATATTTACTTGTTTTTAATTACCTTTTTACAACCGTTTCCGCTCTCATCATAGAATAATATAAGGAATCTTGTAAAGTTAATCTTAACACACGTTTTTCAACGACAAATTATTGTTACCTATTTCGTTGTTGCAACTGTAAACGTCGTCAATTCTTTTTTTATTAATATCAGTATTTTCCGCTTTGTGATAGAACATGGCGTGATCCATTTTTTTACACTGGATCCCGGAGTAATTATCTAGTTTTCAACGTTTTTCTTTTTAAAAATGTGATGTGTTATATGTTTGAGTGAATCAGTTTGTTTCTTCTCCAAAACAATGTGTTACTATACATAGTGGATTTTGTAAGCGTAGTGATGATTTGGTCAAAGTCTCTTTAAAAAACTTTCCTTATTGGGATTCGGTCAAGTGAGCATAACTACCGAAGCTAACGACGTTGACCACTCGACCACGGACCCGACAATTTTAATTACCGCTGAAGGATTATAAACTTACTAGTATTGCTACCCGGCGTCGCTCGGACTAAGCGACCAATAATTATTTAATGTTATATCATTTGACATAATTATATCACAAAATCTCACTTCCAAAATAGAGTTAAAATAAAATCACAAACTTTATTTAATTTGAAAAATTACTCATAAAATATTATTACAAATACAAACAAAAACCTTTTCAGATTTTTAACGTTTTGATATTTTTTTTTAACATAAAACTTGTATTGTTCAATAAAATATTGCAAATCATAATATTCTCGCCCATTAAAATGGCCAAATTCAAGAAAAAAATCTAATTTGCTGTCAAAGAAATGTCAAATAATACCTTCACGTAAATAATAAACATTATTATTAATAATAAAAGCCGGCAAAAGTTCTGTAGAAGACTAATTTATTACATTTTGACTAAATGTCTTCGCCGATAAAAATTCAAACATATTTTCTTTCATATCCGTTTTTATGGCAACTTAATGACCAACAATGCAAAAGGGAATTACAGACCCACAGACATACATACGCCGTTTCGGTTTTATATATAAGATATGACCACTGACGTACTTCCATGTGGATGGTCACTAGTCAGTTATAGAATATAGATCATTTTGAGCCAATAATAAATATCTAATAGACGGCATGTTCACCAGATCAAGCTTTCGTTATAATACAATGTTTTCTCTATGGTTTTCTAAAAATGAATAAACATTTTGTCACACATTTTCTCAGCTTTGTATATTCAATCATTTACGCTTGATCTGAAGTTTTATATGTAAAAGTAAAAAAACTCAAGCATCTTTTTGTGCGATTTCAAGCGGGCTTTATTTAATACATTTTTTTTTAAAATATATTTTTTGGATTATATACCGAAAGTGCAAAATCCAGTGGTTCACCTGTTTATTACAATGTGACCTTGACACGTGCGTCCTTGTACATTTTATATTAAGCCATAGATTTTTTGTACGATTTTCCACGGAACGTATCTACCGCACAAAAAAAGTTTCTGGTAATTTGAATTTTTAAACTCAATATATAATATATAAATAAATGTAATTTCTTGTATTTATGGAAATATACAATATCTTAAATAAAATCAATTAACGTTTGTTTGTAAGACATTAAGAGAAATAAGAAATTATCAATTAAATAGATAAAAGCTTAATTTCTGACAAGTCCATTGATTTTCTTTCAATTTAACTTTTGTTTAAGGTGTTGTAATGAAATTTCTCCTTGAGTTAATCTGGCGTGACTTTGTTTGATTCGCCTTGAGAATATCGTATGGTAAAATCTTTGACGTATCGATTTCCGAGGATGTTACTAATTTAGTATTTATAACTTATTACCTCATGTAATTTCTTACTAAAATCCGGACATCAAATGGAAATACCAATAAATAAGAATCACTTCTTCAACCTTACATTTGAAAGATTCTTGTTGACATTTTGGCCAAAATGACCTATCGGTTGGAAAAGGTTGTATTAACCGCATTTTATCAAATATGTATTCAGAGTCATATACTGTTGAATAATGAAGTTTGCTGAATTCTTGAGTTCTATCTGGTACTTTTTTTTTATAAATTTAAGGTTCTAAGATTATTATCAGTATATCCATCTTTCCATCATTAAGATCATTATTCTCTTACAGAAAGGTTTTAATAGTGAAAAACTATGTTTAAAATAAGAAATATTTATACATATTTACTTGCTCATTGTTAGAAGTGAATTTTATCTGTTGAATCAAATAAGGCGTGTATTTAATAGGTCAGTATCTAATTCAAGTTTTGGTCAGTGAATTAAATAAATGGTCCGTCAATATAATAAACGGTCAGTAGTCTGTTTCCGTATAAATGTGGTCAGTTATTAAATCAAACGGTCGGTAATGTATTTAAAATGGTTATACCTAGACTTTGACTTGATTTTTGACGTTTGAATCTTAGGTTAACAGCTTCGATACCAAACTCTCATCATTTATTACTTGCAAGGTAATGAACACCATATATTTTTGGTGATATATGATGTAATATAACTTATATCCTCCGTTTATATATATCTACTGAC
The DNA here is from genome assembly GCA_028554975.1 of Himalopsyche kuldschensis. Taxonomy (NCBI): domain Eukaryota; kingdom Metazoa; phylum Arthropoda; class Insecta; order Trichoptera; family Rhyacophilidae; genus Himalopsyche; species Himalopsyche kuldschensis. The sequence goes on along the minus strand of JAHFWI010000017.1, from coordinate 7,464,931 downwards.
CCTTTAACAGACAATTACTGATCATTTTACAGTAAAAAAACTAACCAAAATTAATTATTAACTGACCATTTATAATTTTTACCGACCGTTTCATATATTTATTACTTACCATTTCTTTAATATTTACTGACCATTTATCGAATAAGAAACTAACGAAATAATTAGTTGCCATTAAAAAATATGATAAATCCAAACTTTCAACACTTATATCTCAAGACAGGGTCAAGAGCAGTGAGAACCTTTTCAAACTAAGGTATTGAGGTGTTAATTGTAATTCTTGGTAAAGGGGCAGTACATATATTTAAATAAATTAAACACTAATTTGACATTGAAAATTTAGCATTGTTTATATAAATTCTATTTGAAAAGCTGTTTTTTGACTTTCTTGGATCTACACAGTCATAAAATAAATGACAACGTGTGAAATATTTCGAACTTTAAAAACATTCGACCCCCCAATAGCGTAGATATTATAAATACCCTACAAAGAACTAGGTATTCAAACAAGATTTTAGGTTAGATTCTCTCAATTGTATATTTTGAATTGCCCAGAAAGTCAGAAAATTATTTTTTTTCCCATTTTTATATATATATCTAGCTGTACCCTGCGCGCGTTGCTACGCCAGCAATTGTTGGGGGGATTGGGGGGGATGGGATGGGGGAGGGCGTGTACGCCAGAAAGTTTCACGGAAGTGTACTCGAGAAATTTGTAAAAATTCGATATCATTTTTGGGGGGAGGAGGGTTGTTTGGCGGGGTGGGGCTTGGGGGGCGTATAGGAGGGGTTTGCCAGAAACCTTCGAAGGAGTGAACTCGAAAAATTCATAAAGTTTAAAAAAAAAAATTGAGGGGTGGTGGTTGGGGGGTGGTTGGGGGGAGGGGTTGGTAGGCCAGAAACCATTGCGGGAGTGTACTCAATAAATTTGTAAAGTTTCAGATCGATCGGTTGAGCGATTTAGTAGTCCATAGCGGACATACATACAGACATTCATTTTTATATATATAGATAGATGACTACTGAAAAATATTTTTTCAATGCAAGCGTATAAAATATGTATTTATTATATAATATATAAGTACCCAACCTTCTTCGGATAGCGATCCCCAAAGCATAATTGATAAAGGCACCATGAATGTATATTAATTGCATTTAAACAAATTATATTAAAACTGCAACAGCGGTGATGATAGCTTCGAATGCATTAAGTAAACATCTGCATTCGCGACTGCAATATTTTCTCCGATGAAGGTCTCCGGTAAAAGTTGCCGACCTCGTCGGATCCTTCTCGGAAACATTTTTCTGGAAAAATAACAACCGATTGAAAAAAGTTCTCGGTAAAAACGACGCGTGGAAAACACTGCGTCCAACAATGGAGTTCAAAGTGTTAATTACCAATGTGAACCTTTTAACTCTTACATATTATTCAACGTGACGTGCGAAAATTTGCACTGCGTCAAGGAATAAACTTACCGTACGTGTATTATCTCAATCAGTTGTGTGTCAAATGTTATTGACGTACTATTTGATATTATACATACTATAATTGTTTAACGTTTCCACTTCTGTAATTTTAAATTATACACGTGGGCCTCGTATAACACAGTAATATGGTTCATAATGACCGTGTAATATAAATCCGTGTTATATGAGGTTTGAAGTTTACACAAAATTGCCAAACAAATTTTTAAAATATTATCTATTTTTGATATTACACGGATTACACAGAGTCGTTGAAAAATATACGACTTCAACTCCAGCATTTACCAAAAACATGACTCAGATTCGGACAAAATAAAGTTGAATTTCAATACGTTTTTATTTACGTATTCAATTATATGTACATATATCAACTAGAGACTCCAATAACTCGACTTTTCAACTACTCGAGTATCGACTAGTAAAATTTCAAAATACTCGAGTACTCGAGTATACTCGAGTAGTTTCAAATGTACGAAAATATATATTTTTAATTCGAATTTGTGTATATTTATAAATGACAAATAATTAAAGAAACTTATTGAATATTACTAATACATTTATTTCCATTTATGCAACATATATTTCAACAATAATAGAGAATTAAGCGACCCAAATTTTAAATTGGTTTGATGTTTTTCTTTATAATTCTCGCAGTAGAAAAAACTTCGACGATTATTACTAAAACGAGTATTACTCGAGTATTTTTCAAAATACTCGAGTATCGAGTACTTGAAAAATGGACGAGTATACTCGAGTATCGAGTACTCGATACTCGAATTGGAGTCTCTAATATCAACCAATCAATCCGGCCAAATTTTACATATTATATACAAAAATAAAAAGTTTAAACTTCCAAAATTTCCGACTCCAAGTACGACTCCGGCCAAAAAGGCGTGACGACTCCGACTTCACAGCCCTGTATTAAACAATTGACATAATATAAGCAATGTGTTTTTTAAAAATAATAATAGATTATTCTTATGTATAGATTGTTCATTCACCATCGTCGTCATTTACAATTCTTAACCTTTTGTTTCTCATGACTATTTTTAAAAAATAATCGAAGATTTAAATCATAAAATGTTGGTTAATAAAGCATGTTGTTCCACTGTATTTATCGCCCTGGCCCATGAAGCTATCAGAATCTTTCCGGCCAGACTCCGTGGCCTGCTTTTAAGGTTTCACTATTTTTCGGACTTTTGGCTTTTGGATTAAGGGTTGATTAAGGGCGATTGTCTGCTTGTATTTCGTGATAATCTCCACCTCGAATATCCTACAAAAAATTCTAGATGGTATTTTTCTGGATACTAAGGGTTAACTGACTTAAACGCTGTTAGAATTTAACCGACGATTTGTCATAGCTGACGATAGATGACGTTGTGTACTCTTTTACGATCAAGATAAACATGTCACACAAATACATAAAATGTGACATGAATGTTATTTTCTATTACCATATAAATTGTTGTGTTTTGATATCCTGTTTACATTGGTCGAGTAAAAAGCAGTCGCTGAGACTTTTATCGGTCAGAATAAAACGTATATCCGGTAAAAGGAACAACTGTTAATTACAGTGCTTTCAGTTTCTTTGTTTATTTAGTAGTAGAGCGGGAACATGTTATTAAAGACTTTGCATTTCAAGCAGGTAACACGTCTAAAACCTAGTTACACAACCAGTTATCAAATCAAATTGTTTTGGGATTTTACATGGTGTGCAGACACTGTGCTCGGTGATTAATATATGTGGGTTTTGTAAACCTGAGGGTCGCAATGTAAAACAGGCTCGATAAACATATTTAGTAGGACGTGAAATATTTCCAACAAAACAATATTCATTAACTTACAACAGACCAAGACTTTAATAAAGTTAAAAAAATAGAATCCATAACTAAAAATATCTTAAACAAACGCTTAAATATAACAAGCATCAATCAAAGCTGGTCAAAACAATTCTGCAAAAATGTGCGAAAATCTATGCAAGTTATACATACATTGCCAAAAAATATATACTCACAACAATATATCATAACCAATAAATGAAAAATATTATTTACAATACTAATAAATGATCAAGTAACTGAAATGCGTAACGCCAGCTGACGCGTCGTCAACTAACAAGCGTGGGTTTGAGATATTATAATGAAATGCGGGAACCCTGATTTTGACCAATGGGATATCTCTTTATTCCAGCGATAAACTCGATAATTGATGTCTTTTATTGTTTAAGCTTATCCGGAGATGGCATTGCTAATAATTAAATTGAAAAAAATATTTATTTCATTTAGAGAAATACTCCAAAATGGCAGAATGGGTATCGTATGTCACGGACATCTGAAGGGTTAAGATTAAGCATTCTCCAAATATTATATTTGGCAAGCAACAAGAGAGGTCCTCATGTTGGATATACACTGTGTATTGCCTGCAGTATTGGCAAAAAACGTTATATTTGACAGTAATGGTTTGCTTTGCGGTCACTTTAGGGAATTCACAAAAATAGTTACATATTTTGCAATGTGTCAATAAGCCGTGTCGAGATTTTATATATTACTGTTTGAACTTCACAAAATTATTATCAATGGCATTTCCTTTCGCACTAAAGTAACAATCCTGGTCAATATTTGATTACTTTGCATGTATAAAAAGTTCTTTGTTTGCCTATTTGACCACATGCTGTATAAATAACACCATTTCAAGATTCACTGACAAAAGCGATCAATCTTTCATGATAGGAAAATGTAAAACATTCAATTACGTGGCTTTTTCATCATTAACTGTAAACAAAACTCCATCCACTTAATCTTATACTGTGATAAAAACTTAACTCTTTTGTGTCTGTGGTCTAGCGCCATCGTTGTTGGCTCCAGTTACGGAGATCACGGGCTCAAATTCCAGACAAATGTGCTTCATTTTTCAATCAAATTATTGATTTCTGTAAGAAGACTCAACTAACTATAGTCTTGTCCCAGTCATATTCTTTGTATCCTAACTCTTTCCAATTATGAGAGGTTGATCAAATGATACAAGCAGTTCTCTTAAGATAAGCTTATGTAGAGATAAACTACATTAAGAGTCAATATGCTTCCATTTTGGGAGCGAACTTTCTACTGACACCTCCTAGTATTGTAGGACATCATCACTCTCTCGAACGATTTATATTTCACCTCAGTCTATGAGTTTAAGTCAATATCAGGAAATAAATTCAGTCTTATAATACTCTATATTGAAATCTATAGCGATTTATTATAGAGTAATTTTAAATTTGTAAAACCGACATTTGAGGGCGACGTCTCCGGATCGTATCTGCGGACATCCCGCTCTAAAATGTCTTGTCTCTGTTACGCCCTGGCTGCGTGAGATACGTAGTATTACACGCAGACTCTGCTATACCAAAAAAAATGGTACAGCAGACGCATCTCTAGACGGATGCTACTCCGTTCGCATCACGAACAAAGGAGATGCATCTGCTACGAACAGACGCTAAGGCGCAGATAACATCGTGTTTTATTTTAGGCTAAATATATATTTTTCAACTGTATACATTTTTAAAGAAATGTAACAAAGTATTGGTATTTTTCTTTAAGTAATAATAAGATAATTTTAATACAATGCCATTCCATCAAGTATTGGTTGTTTATTTACAGAAAAAAATATAATACAAGGAATTACAGATGACGCCAATATGCCATATTTTTGACAAATATAACACATATCATATTAAATAGCAAAACAATCATTCGATAGATAATGGCATCAAAGATACACTGAAGAAATTGAAAGAGAAAAAACCAAACACCAAGCTCACTGCTGATAACGTCCACCTCAATAAGCTGTGCATTGATCAGCCAAACACCCCTTACGCAACAAACAAGTTCTGATAAAATAAGTATTGACAGTGAACACCTTAACAGTAGGTACTCTACCGATTGATTGGACTTACTTTTGACCTATTAGATGGTACAAGCATATTCAGTTGTTTTTTTTTAATACAGTTATTACGACAAATGCTGCCTTTATCAGTTAAGTTTGATTAATTGAACTACGTAGCCATCGTCTTACGATCCGTTGATATCAGCGTTGTCTTTTTCACATAGTGATGCAGATGACTGCCTTGTAACTAATATAGTATCACGCTATAGTCATTCGCATCAGATATACATCGGTAAAACAATTAGAGACAAAACTTATTTCTCGAAAATGATTACAATCGTATGAGAGAAAATTGATTGCTGTTTCTTCGTATTTTTTTAATCTGTACAAATTAAGTATTATTTAACCACGATTGAAAAAAAACCAAACTTTCTATTGAATATTAATATTTAATTAAATACATACATAAATGAACTATCAAGAATTGATAAATCAAAAGTGTTTTAAGACATTTTGTGTTTCAAATCGATGGGGATAACCCAACCACGCACGGCGATTAAAAGACAGCGTGAACCAATCAGAGTGCTGCAAAATTTAGCCGAGCGCTGAGATTGGTGGACGGCGCAATCCAATTGGAACACACATTTCCTTCAATTTCTCTTACAGAATGCAGGTCTCAGCAGGAAGGTACTGCTTGCATCTTTTTATCCCAAATGTGGTGAGAAACATCTCACGTGGGATATAATTGTGGTACATTTCGTTGTAAAGTAAGAAACCGAAAGTCATTGCTTAACGGACCCCCTTGCTGTAACCTGGGAAGTCGAACTCAAGGGATCTTAAGTCTGTTAATCTGTCTTAAGAGTTAGTCGGTCTATTTTCAAAGGCCTTGCGACCCCTTATTGCGGGGATCCATAGAATAACTTATTTATTATTATTTACTTATTTATTTAATATTATGATTATTTCAATAACAGATAATATTAGTTTTCATTGATGAAGCTTTTTCTTTCTATTACTATTTAAGTTTAATTAGATATTTGTAAATGCAATTAATTGACTGTAAGAATAAACAGCTTCTCAGTCAGACTTTTTTTTTCAATTAAATCATCTTGATATATTTTTTATCAACAGCGAGAGGATGGAGAATGGATTCTTATCTTGTTAGAACCAATAATTAAATTTAACATAAATATTTATACAAATAATTAAAACCTTCTGAGAAAATACCAAGCATCGCAAACCACAACGAACAATTAAAATAAGCACAAGAAAATGTAAACATCGTTTTTCATTACACATGTTTGCGACACTTAATTATATCCAATCAAATCAAGAACTGTCAATAAAATTTAATTGTCTAATGATCTGTAATTGATTACCGTTTTACACGGGTATTGTTTTTAGGCTTGTTAGAATGTTTAATTAAATAAGGGACAATTGATACATATTATAGAAAACACTTTGACCTTCTTACTAGATCTGCCATAAAATCGTTTCTCCAGGGTTGTTATAATTATTTATAATCGCCTCTATTAATCATACGTCTTGTGTTTTTAATCTACATTGATGTTTAAAGTGATTCAGTTTAAAATGATATTATTTATTGATCTCTTTACATCATCTTAGAAGTATTGCATACTCAAAAGCTTATTCAAAAGACATAATAAACATGAATATTTCAACGATGTATTTCAAAGTATTACGAGCAATCTTTAACCACCGCAAAACAAGTGCTGTGGAGTCGGGGTTTTTATTTTTGCATATAATATGTCAAATTTGGCTATTGGCCGGATTGGTCGGTTAATATACATATAATTGAATACACGTAAATAGGAAAATTAGGAAGAAAATGTGACGCAATTAATTTTGTTTTAGACGGAGTCGGAGTCATGTTTTTGGTCAATGTTGGAGTTAGAGTCGGAGTCGTGTTTTTGGCAATACAAGTGTTCAAACCATTGCTGTGGAGTCAGAGTCACAGTCGTCGCGGCTTTTTGCCAGAGTCGTACTCGGAATCGAAAATTTTTGAAAAGTACACATAAATAGGAAAATTAGGAAGAAAGCGTGACGTAATTAAACTTTTTTTTAGTCGGAGTTGGAGTCGTGTTTTTGGTCAATGTTGGTGTCGGAGTCGTAATTTATTTGAACGTATCCACAGCCCTGGTTCAAACTCATACAATCAGAAAGCTTTTAAAAAATCTAGATTGATCAATACGACAGCCCTTAATCCTGTAAATTTTGGGGTATACATATTGCTAGGATTAAAAAAAATTAACGTTGAAATTACTAGCAATTCTTGTTGAAAATTGAACTTCTTTAATGATTCCACAACAATCAATCTCTTGAGAGGTTTTTCTTAAGTGTTTTCCCCACACATAGCCCTTAGATGACTAAATCTTTTATAAAATCAAAACTTAGCTAGTTTACATGCGGGAAAGGGAAACAAGGTCTTAGATTGTACTCTGTACCCACCCTAGCAAGAAACATGAAAGCCTGGTTCGTGGACTCCACATATAGTTTCAGTAGGAAACTTAATGTAGAAAAAATAAGTAAGACAAGGCAGTTCATCCTCCGTCTCGAGACCGAAAGCATCTTCCAAATTTGAAGTTCTTTAAAACGTGTCAAATCAATTGTCCGTGTGAACAACAACTGATAGTATTAGTCCTACGAAATCCGTGCCTAAACTATTCTTACGAAGATTGAGTGTAGCCACATTACTGTTTCACTTGTCCGTGTAATTTAAATGCTTTCGACACTGTTTTAAGTTGTAAAATTCATCAATAAATAAAGCTGAGCTCTTAGTGAAAACAATTGTGACTGTGAAAGAAAACCTCACCCGTTCCATCCACCGCGCTCCTTTTTTATGGCTTTGTTCGAAGCTTGTCGCACTGTTTTATAGAGCTGGACAGTGAAGTCGTCTCATATAAAACTGATTGCGAGCTGATTAAAAATGAAGCCGCATACTAGAAAAACAAATAAGCTCGAATTAATATGATTATGTTAATCAAAATGTAAATAACATAAATAATATACAATTGACAATTAGAATCTTCTAACGGATCATAAAGCCCCACCCATACGAAGACGGCAGTGAACTTGTCATTAACTACCACTTAATGTATTATATATTATTGTTTTAATACGCACAGATTATTCTTTGGTTTTACAGTCTTATATCACACATACACGGAATTGCTTGCAGTAGTTATAGAGTGGTGCAGTTTGTATTGAAATGGAATATTAATTATTGAGAGGACATTATTTCTACGACAACAGGGTCAAGGGTTCTACCCGGAGTTCGCGTTCTGTGCACATGCAAATTTGCTTGTAATTATTTTTAATTTTTTCAAAGCAAATGGCTGACACACGATTAGAGACTCCAATTACTCGACATCTCAACTACTCGAGTATCGAGTAGTAAAATTTCAAAATACTCGAGTACTCGAGTATACTCGAGTAGTTTCAGATGTACCAAAATATATATTTTTAATTCGAATTTGTGTATATAAATAGATGATAAATAAATAAAGAAAAATATTGAATATCATAAAAACATTTATTTCAATTTATACCTCATATATTTCAACAATAATAGAGAATTTCACTAATAACTTTCAAACTCAAATTTTTAATTAATTTTAAGTTTTGATTTTATATTTCTCGCAGAAGAAAAAATTGTCGACGGTTATTACTAAAACGAGTATAACTCGAGTATTTTTCAAATTACTCGAGAATCGAGTACTTGGAAAATGGACGAGTATACTCGAGTATCGAGTACTCGATAATCGAATTGGAGTCTCTACACACGATGCCTCCAAGATTCTCTGCCATCCACCAACATGTTTGCTTCTTTCCATGTCATCCCGGCGTCCTGTAGCTGCCCTGAGTACATTCGATGGATGGTCATCGGGGATGCGAGATCCATCAGGTTATTAATACAGGCAAGGATCAGGCTCCCCTGGGGCATCCACAGCACATATCCAAGCCAGGTCCATCGTCTCCTTTTTACTATGGATTTAATGTGGGGCTGGTTTGTCCGCTCTCTTACCTCCGTGTTCCAGATAAAGTCAAACCACCGCACTCAAAACAGACGCTTGCGTCGAATATTGACATTATTGAATATGAACTATCTCAAGCCGTTTCCGTCAAACAGCCACCTATTGGCGAGTGTATTATCTTCGCCTGTCTCATATAAGAACCCATTGTAGACGAATCAATGTCATCTGTATTTCCATGAAGAAACTTGTCATGTGTTTTCTGTCAATACTTGGGTGGAAAGGCATTTTATTTTAAAATAACAAAACATTTTTTGTACTTATTCAACTATATTTTATTTTAGACTAGCTGTACCCTGCGTGCGTTGCTACGCCAACAATTGTAGGGGCGATTGGGGGGGGTGGGGTGGGGGAGGGGGTGTACGCCAGAAAATTTCGCGGAATTGTACTCGAGAAATTTGTAAAAAATCGATATCATTTTTTGGGGGGAGGGGGGTTGTTTGGCAGGGTGGGGTTTGGGAGGCGTATGGGGGGGTATGCCAAAAACCTTCGAAGGAGTGAACTCAAAAAATTCGTAAAGTTTAAAAAAAAAAATTGGGGGTGGAAGTTGGGGGGTGGTTGAGGTGAGCGATTGGTAGGCCAGAAACCATTGCGGGAGTGTACTCATTAAATTTGTAAAGTTTCACATCGATCGGTCGAGCGGTTTAGTAGTCCATAGCGGACATTCACAAAGACATTCATTTTTATATATATAGATTATCGCGACTATTTTCAACTGATAACAATGTACATTAACACAGAGCTATTCACAAAAAACTTTCTCTCCTTTTTTTACCTTTATTCTTCTACTGAAACTACAGGAGTCCACGAAGAGAGCTCCCAGTATCCTTGCTATTTTTTTTTGCTGCGGTGAGTACAGAGTACAGAGTACAGACTAAATCTTCATTGCCCTTTCTCTATTTCGTCTTTCTTTCTTAAGCCAGCCTAGTGACTGTCTACAAAATTTTATCTTTGTGTGTGGAAGAAACTTAAAGAAAAAAAAAAAACCCCTTACGAGAATGATTGTCTCTGGACGGATGAACATAAGGTTCAATTCTTACCAAAAGTTACTCGTAATGTTGGCTTAAGCTTGAAGAGATTACTATTTTTATAATAGACAAACCCAGTCCTCAAAAGAATAGACGAACCTGGGTAATTGTAATAAGTGGAGCATAATGTGTGTGTGAATGTCCTTGCGAGTTTCATGGATTCCATAAGTTGGTTTTAATCTAATATATAAAAATCAATGTTTGTTTTTTTGATTGTTCGTATTTTATGTGTTGCCATACCGTTGACCCGATTGCGATAAGACTTTGTCAACTTATTACTTGCACTTGCGCGAAGGTTATAGGCATAGTAAAATCAACTTATAGTACGTCTTTTATATAAACATCAGTGTTTTGTTTTTTCTCAGTGGTTATAGGCATACTACAATCAACTTTCAGTAGGTGGCGCGTGTGTCGACCCATAGACCAACAGCCAATGTCAAACGGCAAATGTCGTCGATACTGATCAATGTAAATGAAATTATTTATCTAAAATATTGTGGATCCGAAAGCACTTTAAACACAAAAACTTTCGTTCTTTAAGTGGCATTGCAACGCTTGCCGGGTACTGGATAGTTCTTTATAATTTTCACAGCTCGGAGAGTTGGCGCGATGTGGAAACCCTGATTCGAGCTCTTCATGAATAAAAAATGTTACATATTCATAAGCTAAAAAAAGGCAACAGAAAATCTTCAATTGTGCTGCATGTTGGAATTATCTGATCTCATCGATACAGTGATCGGGATCTAGAATATAAAAAATAGTATTTCTAATGATTTCCTTATTTTCATCTGCCATGTCGTATATACAATTAATTATCGCCTTTTGCATTATTAAAAGAACCAATTTATTTTTATTGACAATATTTCTGCAGTAATCATTGCTCTATTTCAAATCACATGCGTATTTCATAATAATTAATTTTTATGACAAGAAGGTACAGTGGGATCAAAAGCTTATAGCCTCATTCTTAATGAACGTATTATGGAAAATAATTGAGGTGTAATTTTCCGGGTTCAAGATGCAACCGTTATTAGCATCTCGGGTTAGAAAAATAAGAATTAAGTCGTAGTGCTTGTATAGTCTTGAACTTGAGAGATAAAAAAAACACTAATTACCGAGCATATTGTGTTGTTAAAGATCACTTATTGAGACAGTCATATTTCAGCGAAAAAATAAGCTGCAACGTCACAAAACAAGTAAAAACAAATAAATACAAACACATTAAATTACTTAACCTTTTAGATACCAGACAATTTTGGAAAGTGGGCGTGAAAACACCCTAGCCATTTTTTTCACAAAAAAATATAATATTTATTTAAAAAACAATTTGTTTGATCATTTCAAGATTTATAGTGCAAAAGATATTGTTTTTAAAAAAATGATAAAGCAGTTAATTGAAGAAAAAAAAGAAGCGCCTTGTTTATATAATATTAAAACCTTTTTTGAAGTGAACGTTCAATTTTTATGAAATAATGGTTCAATTAACTATCGCTTCTGCATGGCTAAGTATGTCAATACCTTACTTTTAAAATGTTCTAACTGCTCTTGACCGTAATAATGATCATGAATGATGGAAGTTATGAAGATAATTTTAAAACTTTAGCATATAAACAAATTCAAAAGATGAAATCATTCAATATTTAATTGAATACACGCAATCCTTTTTTTTCATTTAACGCGGTGGAACGGCGTTCACGCACCTTTTTCGCAGTTTTCAAAATCAATTAGACAACATTTTAGTTAAATGATATTTGAATATAATTTTATGTACTAAAAAGCTTGACATAGAGTGAGTTCCAGCACCTTTTTTTTAAAAAAAAAGCCCTGAATACACATAAATAGGACGTGGCGAAATTAAACTTTTTTTTAGTCGGCGTCGTGTTTTTGATAAATGCTGGAGTCGGAGTCGTATTTTTTTAATGACTCCACAGCCCTAAGCATAACCAGTGGTGTTATAAAAGTATCGGTTTTAATTTAATTTTATATATGTATGCAAAGTAGTTATGGGTTATCTTTTTCCGTCTTAAAATTTATGAACTTATCTCTCGCCTATAGCTGAGAGATGTATTATTTATTGGGAGAGTCCGCAGTTATTTTGTTCGCATCCCCAACTGAATAAATAGTCTGTCTCACCTTGAACAATTCTTCGCGAGGCCGTCTCCCGCAAAGCAAACCCGGCTTTTCTGGATTCTGTCTTACCAGTTTTACAAGCCGCTTGTTTGATTTTAATCTCTCACAGCTGTTTGTATCTGCATTATGAAGAAAACAAGTCGGGAAATATGCAATTAACCTTCGAAAGACGGCGGCCAAGAAATAACGAGTCTGCCGAAAGGGGGTCTAAAAATACCCCCGGCTTCATTGGCATAGATTGCAATAAGAAATGGTTCATGAAACTTTTAATTATCTTTTAGTGCATGGTTGAAAGATCAGTCCCTTGCAGCTCAGTCTCAGGCCAAGTAAGTGGGGAGTAAATTCGTTTCTTTTCTTGATCGTATAGCGTTATGAAAAGCGGCTGTGAAAAACGGCTGCACCCACATAACGGAAAGGTTGTGGGACAACCAACTTGTTCATCTGGATATATCTTTAATTTTATTTTTTCCCATATCCGCTCCCTATTCAGAGCATATGGCAACCACACGGTGCCTCCAAGATTCTCTATCTCCCGCCAACCTCCTTTCATCTTCCCAGGTCATCCCGGCGTCCCGTAGCTCCCCTGACTACATCCTATGGATGGTCATCAGAGGCCTTCCGCGGCGTTGGGATACATCAGGTTGATAAAAAGAGGCAGACAGGATTCGGGCTCCTCTGAGGCAACCGCAACACAGGTCCATCGTCGCCTTTTTATTTTGGACGTAATAAGGGGCTGGTTTGTCCGCTCTCTTACCTCCGTGATCCTGACAAAGTCAAACCACCGTACTCCTAATATTCGCCGCAGGCATCTGTTTTCAAAGCACAGTATACGGTTACCCTGTACTTTTATGATGTGCCATGACTCGCAACCGGAAAGCAGCACAGTCAATATGCATGCATTGAATAAGTGGCACTTGGTTCTGACCGAGTACAACCGTGAGTCCCAGACTTTCCGCATTGAATTAAATGTTACTCCAGCTATCCCTAATCGGATCGCGAGCTCATTACGCGGGTTGCCATATCCCGTGATGTGTACTCCTAAGTACCTAACACCATTGACTCTCGGATTTCTTGCCCCGCACTCATCAGAGAGTAGTCTGGATCTGGACAGGCGCTGTTGCAGAGTACATTGGTTTTACTCGCGCTGTCTATGAAGCCAACGCGATACAAGTTGCTTTGCAGTCTATCCATTGTTTCCTGAATACCCTCAACTGATTTGTCAATCTATCTTTATTTACGTCTTTTTAAATATATTTCAGATTAAAATCGATAGTTTTCTTTTAATTATTATATTTTACCTGTCGCATAAAAAGACGACATCTCTGCTCTGATATTCATGCTGGACTGACGTTGTTAAGCTTTGGCAATCGTTCTGTAACATGCACGATAGCTTATCTTCGCCTTTTAATGTACAAGCATCCATTTAATTTGAGGCAAACGATCTGACTGATGCGTGTCAGCTAGATTACCTTACTTTTTCGCTGATGGACAATGAAGTTAGAATTCATGCAATTTTTACTGACGCAATTAAGGTTTTTCGCCCAATAATAATCCGACTTATTTTCCTTTTTATTTAATTGCAATGCAATATGTCAATACAAATAAAACTGCAAACGGTGTAAAAAAACTATGATTTAAGAATACCAAAAGTTTACACATTGTATCACTGATATTAATATATATATTTAAGATAAAGTGGCAGTAGGGGTCATCTGTCTTACCGGTCGAGAAGCAAGTGCTAAAAATCTTAAATATAATGTCAGTGATATGGTAAGATAAGTAAGTGCAAAGTGGTTTTTAGAGTAATCAATAAACATGCTAGTCCTTTTCAAGGTCATTCATAAAATCAAAATGCATTTACACGGATGTATTTAAATGATTGTGTTCATTGAAAAATATCTGAATGCTATTATTTATTACTCAAAATCAAAAAAGATATTCGATGTAACTAAAAACATATAAATAAATATATTACGATGAGAAAAATGACAATGCATTTTAATTCTACAGAAATTATTTTATATATAATGCACGTTTAAAACATAGTTCTGACGAGGACGTAAGCCGAAGCCGGTCCTGATGAAATAAATCTCATGTGGAAAAAGTACTAAAAATGTGTTATTATTTTTATTATAATGCCTTTCCACCAAGTTTTGACAGTGAACACCTTAAAAGTGATTAATACGGTAAGAAAAATAACAATGTATTTTAGTTCTACATAAATTATTTTATATATTTGTTGATAGCTATTTCGGCTTACGCCTTCGTCAGAGCTATTTCTGACGTAGTTATTCATAGTTCTGACGAAGGCGTTAGCCGAAATAGCTGTCAACAAATATATAAAATAATTTCTGTAGAATTAAAATACATTGCTATTTTTCTTACCGTATTATAATGGAGTTCTACCAAGTAAATTCCAACTCAATCAATACACATACATTTATTATGATTAAATACTTTCACAGACTTTTCTGACAAAGATAGTAGAATGGTTACTATTTATTCTTCTTTTTTTACCATACTAACATAAGACACCTCTAGGATTAACTGTCACCCATCCATCGCTTTAATTCCTCTGATGACACACCAACGTCAACTATTTCCAATGAATAAACCCTTGATGACTTTCCAAGACATCTGAATCTCCCGGCGTGAATGAAGGTCAAAAGATGATCACTAATGTGAGCGCAATTTTCAATGGCAATATATTAATTATTTAGTATATTATTTAGTATTTTATTCAATTAAAATAATTAATTTCTAAATATTTAAATCAAATTTTATGGCGGTCATTTAAATAAGCTTCCATTCTCGTTGGGCTTTGATAACACCTAAATAGTTAGAAATCATTTCTTCGATTGTGTATATATTCATTGTTTATTTGGAAATATCATGAAAAAAATAATCAAATAGTAGTGACTAATTTCAAGTCAGTTTTGAATCGACTTAATTAAAGCTAGCTAAGAACAATCAATATACTAATGCATATACTTGTGTAATTAATAATTATAAGCTTTTAATTCGCATATAAATAAATACTTTTTGACAAGGATCGTACTATGTTGTTTTTTAATATACGATAATAATAATTGATGTATTAATAAGTATTAAAACGTTTTTTGTACTTATTCCACAGTTGATTTATTATGATCAGGACTGATTTCGCTCATCGCAAGCTTAAGCTTAAAATTTTGGCGATGAGCGAAGCTGGTCCTGATTTTAATAAATTAACTGCGGGATAAGTACAAAAATTGTTTTATTATTTTCAATATAATACCTTTCCACCAAATATTTTGACAATGAACACTTTGAAGTTAAAATTTGATGTATTGTTTATCATAAGCCAACAACGTAAATTCCGCACATACTATGATTGCACGGCAGTGTTGTGAAATGTGCAAGTACATACGTTAAAATTTCAATACAGTTTTTTTTAACACATTCATTACGGGCATTTTTGCGAAATTGTGCAAAAAATTAGGTACTTTCGAAAAAAAATATAACTGTGAGACATTTAAAAAATCATTTGAACACCAGCTGTACAACACCCTGTGGCCAGTGACGGGGTGCTGGGGGTGCAAAAGGAAGATTCACTATTTTTCCGTACTACGGAAGAGAAACAGTTGGTATTGCGAACATCTGAATTGAAAGTCCATGCTATTGAAGTGTTTTAAAATCCTATGAATAGGAAAGAACTCTTGCAAAAATGGTTGAATCTTCCTTTGCACCCCCCAACACCCCGTCACCAGCCGTCACTGCCTGTGGCATAATACTGTATATATTTTAACTTGCTTTTATTAGTGATACTCAACCTTATGTATTTTTTAAGATAGAAAATCGGGTATTTGACATAGAATTATACATTTCATCGAAAACGTAATAAATAACAACCCAAGTAGTCCTTAATATATTATTCAATATAAAAAATTCAAACAAAAAAATATTAAGTTATATTGTTACTGCCTGCTGATTTTTTTTTTATTTCTAGGAAAATCACCGAATATTTTTTTTTTGTGAACAATTTTTTATATTCTATTTTTTGAATGATGCATCAAACATTTGTTATGCCATTTCAGTAGAGAATCTAAAATATTTGTCGCATTGAATATTTATATTTCAACGCCTCAGTTAGAGAGTTGTAAAGACTCGTATACGAGTCATCCGTAACCAATGTGTTTATAGCATCTGAACTCAATGAAAATGACGTTCGAACAGCTTCAAAGACATTTCAAGCTGTTTTCAAATACGCCACCTGGGGGGCTTGCCGACTCTGTACCATCTGCCACAGAGCTATGGCGGTCGGCAGATCATTTAAGGCAGTATTCTGGTGTAGGATTCTGAAAAAGCCGTTTTTTTTCATTGCAAAAGTTCAAACTTTTTAAAATATGTTCTTACAAGATTTTTGTTTAAATTCAAATTATTGTTAGAGATAAAGCTACTTTAATGTCGTAGAACCTTATCAATCTGGGGGGTTTTTTAACTTTGCCAGAAACTTTAAACACGTTTTTCTCGGATTTATTAAAAAATGGTTGCCATGTTATCTCAAGTTTTACAAAACCGATTTAGATGAATTTGGTGGTCCGATGGTGAATTTTTTTTACACATTTTTTTATGGTATATACTAGGATTAATAAAAAAAAATTTTCCTTTTTTTTTTAAATATCGGAAAAAAACAGGGGAAAAAAAATTTCAAACCTCCGCCATTTTGCGACAAAATATTTTTTTGAATTTATTCTAGTATATACTAGAATTGCATCTTTATTGAATACGAAAGTAGCTTCTTTTTATTTCATGTGACTTGAAAAGTTGGAACCATGGAGCGCCATTTTTTTGAGATCCTCTACTTTACCAACCTGTAACTTTTCAGGTTTTTAGTTTTTTGGTTTGAATATTTTTTTGTTTATTTTTAAAATATTAATCAATATGGTAACAAAATGGACTTAAAATTGTTATAACTTTTTTTTCTATAGCACTTAAAAACCTAAAATTTTAGCCTCTACACCAGAATACCCCCTTAATTATCCGCGGGACTGTTACTATGTCGTTTTCATTTTCTTAAGTGACCCAAATAGTTGCGAAAAGTCAGCCAGGAAGAGTGAACCGAACCGTTTGCGTAGGAAACTAGTTTTGTTTGCCAATGTGCACGCACATACATACATACATAATACGAAAAAGTTAATTTCTTAACTGAGCCTCGAACCACCGACCGGTTGGTGAGTGGTTTACTTTTAACATATCGCAGCACTTGCGTTACGTAGGAGTTGTTACCATGTTACTGTACCTTATTTGCTTTATACAGCTGTCACCGAAAGTCCGTTACCAATATTAATCATAATAATTATAATTTCCTCTCGACAAAATTTTTTTTAGATTATTTTTGATAAGATAGCAAAGAAAGAAAGATAAAAATATTAATTTCAAAATAACTTGTTCCATGTATTGTGTCACTATTTGATACACGTGTTTCAGATGCATCCTCAGACTTACTTTCACGCACGTTGCTTAAGTTATAAAGTAAAAGTGATTCTAATATTCAAACACGGTAAATTAAAAATGAAGGTTGGGATTTTTTCTTTTTACGGGAAGAACCTTTCCAAATTAACTCATTGGTTGTTAATAATTTGTAATGTTAACAACATTAGTAGGAACTTATTTTTTATTTGATATTATCCCCCCCCCCCCCTTCTGCTTGCTTCTCGAATACAACCATTTTTTACTGTTATTTTTTCTATTCTTAAAAAGGCTAAAGAAATGACAATTTAATTTGGTTGACTCATGTTACTCCAGCGCTTGTCAACAAATATTTTTAAATGGCGATTAACGGGTTTGATTGAATCGGTAGAAAAAATCTATGCTTTCAAACATCAATCCATAATCCGTCAACCGATTTTTTTAATTATTTTAAGTCAATTATTATAGTAGATATGAATATTCATAGCAACCACCCGACACATATTGACCGTTTTAAATTAAAGGAAAATGGACGGTTACTGATTGATATATTATATATCATTTTAGCTGAATTTTGCACATGATCCAAAAATAGTTTTGATTTGATTTGTCAAAATGCGAAGTAAAAAAACTCTTTGAAAAATCTCTATACCGTACACCGTATAAAAATAATATTATATCATCAAGTAACGTGACTTTCGGTCGTCATGTATCGCGATGGATTCTCTTTTTGTCGGCGGACGAAACCTGATTTTTTTATCTTGCGAAAATGCATTTCTACCGACCGGCATATAAATATATCGCTGGCTAGCATTGTTGAATGCTGAATGCACCATTTCCCAGGCGGTCTTGCAGGCTTTTGACAGAAGTAGACTTCGATTGGCCCCCAGTGATTCGAGCTTTGCGATCAGAACTGAATCCAGGGTGCAATTTTTGGCCAATGCATCATCAATTAATCACGATGTGAATAGTGACTTGATTTTGTATGGAAGCACAAGCTGAAGGAACTGATTTGATTTATTGATGACGTCAAAAAAAGTAATATTTCATATTTTTAGTTTCAATGCTTAAAAGAAATTTTTGTCGTTTGATAAGAGTAACAAAGCTTCGTGGTCTGGCTAAAAATATGAAATAATTGAGTTTGTCATGATTAATAATTTAAGACAGTATTTTCAGCATCATGCCATTGCTCAAACTTACACTAACTCAATATATGTATATGTGTCCATATAACATTTTCCCATTTTTGAACATATATTTCATTTTAAATGACTCAATAGTCAAGCTTTACAACAGCTTCTGAAAAATAAACATTCAATGCAAATAATTATGTATAAAAATGAAGAGTTTTGTAAAAAGTGCGTTAAGAAGGAGCACTATAGAGGAGAGACAACTGTACGTGATATAGGAGGGGTTAACGTACGAAAATCACTATCTTTTTCATAATTTATTATGTATAATTAAATATATTTTCATTACTGGCAATGGCGTAATACTGTTAGAACAATTAATTATTTTTTACGATTGCTGCGTTCATGATTATAGAATTACTTATAATGAATTAATTAATTTTATTATAATGAAAGTTTGCTAAAGAAATAAGAGACTTTATTATTGTTGTTTATTTGTTGCTTTAAAAAGTGATTGAGTTTATAAAGTAGAATAAAAAAAGACCTGATAGTATTCAAATCTATTAAATAACAGAAGAAAAGCAGTGAGTAAAAAGCTATCATCTTTTTCGTGTACTCGTCTTCCCAACCCCTCTACCACCCAAGGGAACAGATGGCTAACTATTTTCTTTCCTGACTTTATCCTTATATATTATTATTACCCGACCCAAAAAGAGCGACCAGGTGAATGAATAACAACTGTTTTACATTTGGAGAAAATATGACACTATATTTTATTTATTTTTAAGCCTAAAACTAAAACATACGTAAGTAATATTACATCAACAAATAAAATGAAAATTTTGAACAGCTATTTTCTTTATTGATTTTTACTTTTATTTACACTTTAATATTATTGTATAGCAAAGGATTCTGAATTAAAAAGAATAAACTGCGTGGCCCTCAAATATTGGTGGGGTGTTTTGAATTTATATATACATATATAAAAACACGACTCCGGCTCCGACTCCGACTAAAAAAAGCTTAATATCGTCACTTTTTCCCCTATTGTTTCTATTTATGTGTATTCAATTAAATATCAATCCTATCAATGCGGCCAAAATCCAAATTTGACATATTAAATGCAAAAATAAAAAGTTCAAACATTTCAAAATTTCCGACTCCGAGTACGACTCCGGCCAAAACGCCGCGACGACTTCGACTCCGACTCCGACTTCACAGCCCTGATTGCAAGTATGAGAGTTGTGTTTAGTAACTGCGACCAATATTGTACTGGTGTGATCAACTTGTTAATATTTTTAAATAGATTTAAACAAAAATGATACGCCTCTGATTATTTTACGGTTTACATAAAATTGGACCAAAATGCACCGCACCTACTAAAGTATTTTTGAAAACGAGCTTTCAATTAAAAAATCTTTCAATTAAAGTGATGTTGAACATATCCGGTATTTTTTAAATTAAGAAACATAACTTCTCGTTATTTGACTAAATTACAACTTTCGAAATATATTTTTATATAGCGTACTTATTTTGAATTTGCGATAAATATTCTTTACACCAGTGGTGTACAACCTTTGGTAAATTATGGATATATGGTCACGGGACAGAATTTTTGAAAATATTTATGAAAAATTAGCATATTAAATTAAATGAATGTAAGGCTTACGATTTTTTTTGAAATGTTTCTTTTTGTCTTTAGTTTTTAAGTTTTTCATAATAGAAGATCCTAAAGAAGTATGAAATCGAGTTGTTTTAATTTACAGGAGCAAAAATGTAACCACAAACTACACAAATAATAATAGTATACAGATAGAGACAGTCGCATAAGTTTATTATTTAATTAAAATAAAAAGAATAATTTTATTATAGGCTAATATTAAAAAACAAATTGTTCTTTCAGAACTCATACAATAATCAGTAATATTCTTCAGATTTAATCATTTTGATTCCACATTTAATAATAATCCACAAGAACTCAAAGAGTAAAGTCAAAACATTAAATTATAAGCCAGTATGTATAAATTTTTTGAGCTTAGCATCTCGAGGAATTGGAATTATGTCCCGTGACCATATATCCATAATTTACCCAACGTTTTCTGAAAAAGTGCCAGATAATCAATTCTCAGATCGTTCGATGGCCGCATAAGTAAAACTGATTAAATTAACGATATTTTTGGAGTAGAAACAATTGAAAAAAAAAAATGCGGGCCACATGAAATAACATTGAGGGCCGCAGTTTTGCATCACAATTTATCACAAGTCTTTGGGATCACGAGGGCATATCTACTAAATGCATGTATTGAGAAGTTAAGTCTAGTTTCGGTATTATTGTCAGTATATTCATATACAATGGCGATATCTCGCTTAACGCCTACAATATATGGTTCAATATTATATATTTTAATATAAATATAAATAATTAGAAACACAGAGTCATAGTACCTATTTTTCCATTTGTATAATTCATTCATTTAAATATGTATAAATGCACATCTCTTTAGTTAAATAACGTCATAAAAATATGTATGTTTGTTTGAAATATTGTTATAGTGTGTTCTTTTAATATTTACCATTTAAAAAGTGGTCAATGGAAGAACGTTGAAGGAAAGCCAATATAAGCCTGGATGGCCAACCAATTAATAACTAACATAATATTATGGAGCCTTAATAAACTAAATAAGTTATTATGATATAAGTAATTATTCAACTTTTATATGAAAGAACTTCCCATCAAAAATACAGTTACCACCATTAATGAAAAACGAGGATATTTTATGAATAAATAAACACAATTTCATGAGAATAATACAGTTTTAATTTAGAACAATACACTCCCATCTATGATCTATGAAAAGAATCATATATTAATCCATCTGTAAAACAAGAGGAAATCTTTCAACTTAAATAACATGTTCAAAGATGCCGCTACAAAAATAAAGAATATCCAGGTCTCACTTATCTCACAACTCTCTTAAAACTCACCAACATTGTTTATTAATATTATTTGGTTTCTTATTTTTTCTTTCACTATTTATATCAATCTATCATTGAGCTACAATGTAAAATAATATATAATTGTAGAAAATTATTGATTATTTCTTCATGCTATTCCCATAAATAAATAATATCTTAACATATCAAATGAATAACATCTTCATTGGATTCCATAATCGATGTTTATTTATTTCCAATGTTTCACTGATTTATAGCATATTCCATGAGTTTCCACTATTTTTAAGAGTGTTACACATTACTTAAATGCCTTAACACTTCACAATTACTTTGTGTTGCGACTCAAAAAATCTAAATAATATTCTAAACAGGATTAAAAAAAAACTCCTTTATTCATAAATTGTGTGTCATAAATAGTTTAATAACTATTGTTTATTACTATATATTAACAATTGTATAATACAGTCAAATAAAAATCAGTGGAGTACGTGCATTTTCAAAAAATTCTTTGAACTAATGGTTGTATAATTAAATATATTCAAAGAATTTCCGATTTCAATGATGCTGGTCGATTCTGATTAAGGTGTGACCTACTCCATAAAACTTTTATTTTCAATTATTCTTAGAATTTAAAAATGACTTTAGAATTTAAAACAACATCTGTACAAATGATTTTATGCAAAAATAAATGGTAACAGTTCCGCGCTTCAGATGAACTGGGATTATTTCTGTCCATGAAAAATTTTCCTTTCATATAAGACCGGTTTTAAAATTTCCAAGTCTTAACCTTTTTAGTCAATAGGCTCTTTTAAATGGAAAGTAATGGCAAAAAATATGTTTAGATAAACTCCATGAGTCCATATGCTCCAAATTGGGAGTGGACATGGTTAAAAAAAATAAATATGTATGTACATTCGAAGAATATTTATCAGTCCGTCCCTTTACTTTTGATAGTCAGTCATAAAAAAATCTCTATCTTGGTGCTTTAGGAGGATCAACTGTATCACTTTCTAATGATTTTTTAATCCGCCTTTCTATTGAGAATAAATCAAACTTATTTACAATTTTCAACAGAAGGAGATGATTTAGCATTGTCGAAAATATAAGCTTCTGATACTCATCTGACGAAGGATTTCAACAAATATATAAAATAAAACGATCTAAAATAAATTGTTATTTTTCCGTGATATATTTTGTTCATCCGGGATTTGAAATGCCTTTTTAATGGTCGATGATATTCATATACATATATATTAAATATTAGCCATGTTAACGTATAATGAAAAATAGTTAGGAAGAATTGATGTCACTATCTTTCTATGAATATTATATTTCGATTGTTTATCCATTACTGAAGAGCGAAAATATTCGATTGAAATATAATGTACGAGAGTATCGGTTTCGTTAGAATGCGACCTGATAACGTATTGAAATAAAAAAATATGTCAACAAATCAATCCCGAAAATTGGAAATCCTTGGGATCCCGGGATTGAAAACCCTAGTCACAACTGCACGTCAAACGATTTCATCAGTATTTATTACGATCCAGAAAAGATAGAAAATCACATTAAATGGAAAAAAAAACAGATTATCGTTTCTAGATATATTCCTGGAATTGCAGCCTCGCTCGTGTCTCGGTCACATTTTGACAACCTTGATAAAATTACCGCTAAAATGAGCAGCTTCTCAAAATATAATAATTATTGATTGTTTGCAAATTTGTCATCGATCGCGAGGACGTTTCGGCGACTGAGGTCGATCACACTTTTGACAGAAAGAGTAATTGAATTTCACGGTGCATTGTCAAAATTTTCTTACCTCCGAAATGATCGATATAATATTAACTTTCGCAAGATATAAATAACTTTATGATAATGAGTCTAAAGATGCAGCTCAGAGAGGAAAAATACAAGTCACTTCTTGTAACACAATACGAGGAATAACAACGTTTTAGATGTTTCATGGTTGATGATCATCAATAGTGAAATTTGGTCGAATAGATGAAATATAGAATATTAGTCAGATAGTATAAAACTAGATATGTATATCCGATATTTTTCGAAACTTCTAGTCATAGTATATGGCTAGCGAATAAATCTTATATTTAAAACCAAAACGGCGTATGTATGTTGATGTATAGTGGGTCTAGATAAATTCTTTTGCATTGTTGTTCATTAAGTTGCCATAAAAACGAATATGAAAGAAAATATGTTTTGAAAATTTTTTTATCGGCGAAGACATTTAGTCAAAATGTAATACATTAGTCTTCTACTGGACTTTTCCCAGCTTTTATTATTAATAATAATGTTTATTATTTACGTGAAGGTATTATTTGACATTTCTTTGACATCAAATTAAAAATTTTCCTTGAATTTGGACATTTTAATGGGCGAGAATGGGGCGCTGTCATCAAATTAAATAAATTTTGTGATTTAATTTTAACTTTATTTTGGATGTTAGATTTTGTGATATAATTATGTCGAATGATTATAACATTAAATAATTATTGGTCGCTTAGTCCGAGCGACGGCCAGGTAGCAATACTAGTATTTGTATAAAAATCAGAGCTGTGGAGTCGGAGTCGGAGTCGTCGCGACGACTTGCCCAGAGTCGTACTCGGAGTCGGAAATTTTGAAAAGTTTAAACTTTTATTTTTGCATGTAATATGTCAAATTTGGCTATTTTCCGGATTGGTATGGTTGATATTTAATTGAATACACTTAAAAATTAAAATTAGGAAAAAAAATTAACGATATTAAACGTTTTTTTATCGGAGTCGTATTTTTTGTCAATGTTAGAGTCGGAGTCGTGATTTTGGAAATTGCTGGAGTCGGAATCGAACTTTTTTTTACCGACTCCACGGCCCTGCTAAAAATTGTGTACAAAAACTTAAAAGAAATGATGTTTGGTATCGAAATCAGAGCGGCAAAATAGTCATTATGGCCGCTCATACAAATTTTAAGTTTCAGGGCTTTTATGTTCTAAAAAGCCAACAAAACGTTTTTCGTATTTTTCTTGAAAAGTCGAAAAGAGGTGGAAGGAAGAGTTCTATTTTTGATACTATTGGAATCATATGTACCTTGAATAACAAAATATCATCCTTAATCCGTAACCAATTATAGTTTATTCTATTGATTAAATTAGAATTAACTTGGCATAACTCCATCATAACACGTTATAAAATAGCAATGTATTTTAATTCTACAAACATTCTATAATATTTAGTTTATATAAATCGATTTTTTTTTAACCATGTCCGCTCCCATCTTGGAGCATATGGACTCCTCACGGAGTTTATCTAAACATGTATTTTTCTACGATAACTGCTTGTTACTCAGTTGCTCAACCTCTAATTTTCGAAGAGAGTATGAATGGAAAGGATACGAAGACTAGGATAGGACTAGTGATTAGCTTATTGCTGTCACTATGCGTCGCTCATTGGGATTGGAAAGATGGGAAGGGATTTTCAACAACACAAACACTCATGCCGTTGAATAGATTAATCGACTGAAAAAAACTCGCTCGTACCGGGAATCGAACCCGGGCGGTCCGGTACGCAAGCCAACACCGTTGACACTTCGCCACAGACCGGACTAACCATATATTATAAATTCTTAATAGAATTAAAATACATTGCAATTTTTTCACCGTGTTGTAGTTTATTATCTCGATGAAAATATTTGAGAATCTGTGCAACAGAAGGTAGTTGGTTGCTTTACATTTAGTTCACCATCGAATGTCAAACTCTGGCCCACAGACGACTCGGGCGCAGGTAACATTTAAAAATGTGTGCCAGTGTGTCAAGGTTATCTCATCATACCAACAGCACTTGTGTTACACAAATGTCAGTTTGACTCATAAATGGCATACAGGAAATTTGTTTGATCAGCTGTTTTGTTTGACTGTGAATATTAGGAAATCTTCCCTTGAACTGCGCGTCAGGTTATTAACTATTTGCTTTGCCTTCACCCGACCTCTCATCGTTAGCTTCACGTCTCCTGGGAGACGATGAGTTACCAATAAAATGTGAAAAGGTGAACAAACATATTCTTTAGACCTTGATTGATTAAATGAAATAATTATAAGACATAGGGTGATTGATATAGTTAGTAGGACGGCTATAGTTATTGGACACTTCAACTTTAAGCATCCAAAATATAAAATTTATTAGTATTCCCGTTAGTGTGAAGAAGACAAATGTATTTAGTGTTTCATACCAACTAGAACAATTGTTATATTTTGGATGCTTAAAATGTAAGTGTCCGATAGCAAAAGTAATAAAAGTGCATGGTCAGATTTTGGGCATTTGGATTTCAAAGTCAGAAAATACTTTTTATGCTAGAAATTTCATGTCATTCGATTTTTAAAATATCTCAGATTACACGTTTAGAGTATCCATTCACGGGATCCCGAAAACTTTCAATACCTGTTGAGCCCTGGGATAAGAAATCGTAATCGATTGATTTATTTATCAAGCACAAACAAATTATGGCCTCAAACAAAATCGTAATATTTCGTGTGCTTGCATGTGTCATCTTTGGAACACTGGATGTTCGTAGAAAATAAATTATTGCTGCGTTATGCATTGATGACAGCATCAAATATAAAAATGGTTGTATTGAAATGAATTTTCAAGATGAAAAATATTTAGTAACAAACTAAAGCTCATCCATGGTGATATATCCCGGGATACCGGAATCGACTAATTGCAATCCCGAAATCCAGGGATCAAAATTTTGGCCCGGGACTAGAATCCCTATCCACTTTGTACTGCAGTTACACTCTGACATCTTCAACAGTTTTTCTTGAGTTTGCGGCAGCCGTTGATACTAAATAAATTTTCTCCCCTCTGACATAAGAATCCACTTACCGCACTTAGCCCAGGTGTTCAGTCTATATCAAATTAGGGAATTTAAATTTTCGAACTCTGGCAATCTTTTTTTTGTCGGCGTCATTCAGGACATTCTCACAGCGCCACTATTTAGAGCGCATAAGTACTGTGGTCAGTCTGTACACCCCATAGTTAAGCGCTTTCAAATTATTTATAGAAAAGTCTAACGAGAAATTAGTCGAGAACAGGCTGCTATAAAAAGTGTGCTTTAATAAAGACAGATATTTTTATAAAAAAAGCTTTTCAAAAACTAACCAATCTGTACGATTTTTTTTTAATGAAAAGTACACAAAACCGTGGTATATTTATACACGAATAATTTTCAAGGGAATGTGCACAAAGGTAAACAATCCTTCATTGCAAAAGTTCAATGTATTGTGTACGCATGTACATAAAAATGTCACACTATCTTCACAATACAGTGACTTAAACAAACATAGCTATATTTAATTCGTTGAAAAATAATTTATTCGTAAATATCACACGCTGAGAAATTTAGATTATAGTGGTACTCTCCCAATGTCAAAATTAAAATATTTCGATTCATTTGAACAGTCATAAATAATAAAACATCACTACTGGTATAATTTTATTTCGATTGGTGATAAATAAATTGATGCATCCGGGCTTCCTTATTCTAATCTAATCCTTCAATGCTGTTTTAATCATTTAGATGCCACTAAATTAAATGCAAAACTAAATGATTCCCAAATAATTTAGACATCGGCTAAATTCTTGGATCGTTTTTCTAGGACTTAAATTCATATTTTTACTTGATGTAATAAAGTTAGCCGGTTCCTCAACTGGGGAATCAACGGCTTAGGTGACGATGTCCGCGGGTTCAAATCTCAGTACGGACAATTGAATTAATTGATTTTTCATTCTGTGACTCAGTCTGTGATGTTTAAAACTCCCGTCCACCCGTCTAATCCTGAAAATAGGGATTAGCGAGGGCGATTAGCTATCCGAACTCTCTTAAGTAAGTGACTGTTTTTGAAATCTTTATTAATTATACATTAATATATCAATGAAACTAAAGAGAACAGGTTAATATAAACAACCCCGCAATCGAATATGACAAATTAGCATCGATCATTCGGCTAAAAGCCCAACGACTGCAATAGCTACGGATGCATATGAGTTAAAAAGAGTTAGGTCGAAAGATCAGTTAAAAATGCATTTGGTACCAAATTTTAAGATTTCACTTTCACTGTCTTTATGGAATGAAATTTCGCTCATTCCAAGTAATGTGACAAAGTTGCATTTTAATAGGTATTGCGAAATATGTTACTATTCTAAAAACAAAAAGAAAGTAAACCTTTCGGATAATTGTGCAGTAAAAATGTATGTAAACATTTCAGGTTATTTATGATGTGAATGCAGCTTTTCCGAGCTTTTACAGACGTTGCCAACATTCAATTTTTTATTATCGTCGCATTACTGTAAAAATTCTAACTGCTATTCAGTTCTGAGTATTATTGCTAAATAAGTTATTTGAATAATACGTTCACTGCGGAATAGTCCAGGTGTAAATAGATGTTGCTCCAAAGTGCACATAGGTACTTACCAAGATGGTGAATAGTTTTGTGAAGAGGACTGAAGATATGAGGAATCAATGTTCAACTATTAAATGAAACTGAAATTGCAATGGTTGAGATAACACGCCTAGTGCGATATATTTACTTTTTGAATAATTTAGTTGCGTTTGCCGCACTGGATGTAGTAAGACATTTTACTACTATTGAAGAAGTAGTGAATTATATCCGCTGCTCTTATATTACATATATGTTTCGTTGATAATTACTGAAAAAAATGTTTGCTAGATTTTGTGAAAAGGTAAAACGTGAAAAAATTGGGTAGGTTTAACTATAGGAACGACACTTAAACTTCTGCTAGTTAAGGATACACAATAAAAGAAAAATTGTGTCACATATCGTGGCAAAGGACGAACGTTGGGCGTCCTGAACCGTTTTTTTCTCAGTTCAAGAAACTGTTTTATGCTAAAATGATATTTGTACAGAATTACTCATTAATTTTATGTTTGAAGATAAGGCTAAGAACACGCATTTTGTTTCTTTGGTAATTATTTGTTGGAAGGGAAGAATTCTGAAACGACGTAAAGAATGGCATTACTAAGGCATTTAATACTTTTATAATTTATGAACGAAAAAAAAAATTGGAGATCAAATAACACCCCAAGCCGGTCTCGGATGAAAGAAAAGGCAAGAGGGTTAAATAAAAGAATAAGTAACACAAATTATTATATGTATACGATCTGTTAAATGTTAAGTATAAAGCAACAAAAAAAGGGTATTTCAATAGGGACGCTCAAAATATGTTACTTTGCCCTGCTGAGTAGACTATTCATTGTTTAGTGGCCAAATTTGAGTCAACCAGTTTGGTAAATAATCGGCCAACACCTACCTGTACGTCATCAAAATACAATATCTGGTGAAAACATTGCTGCTGTGTGTGAAAGTGTACAGGAAAACCCAAGGCAGCTTATTTCTCGTTGTTCACAAGAACTTGGCTTTTCTGCAACTTTAACTTGGCGAATTTTGAATCGGGCCTTATGTCTGCACCCGTATAAAATCCAACTAACCAAGGAACTTCAGGTAAACGACCACAGACAACGCCTGATTAGGCTCTGGAGCAGTTGGAAGTTTACCCAAATTTGTCAAAAAAGTCAACTTTAGCGACATGGCCCATTTTATAATGAATGGATATTGGCAGACATTTGATGCTATATTCCATATTTAATGCCGTAAAATATACTTACAAATGAAATTACTACTTACTTTGAAACTAGTTTTATTTACATTTCAAAACTAAGCGTCCTTATAAAAAGACCCTTTATAATGTTTATTTATGATTTTTGCTTCAACAAGTTTGCTCGGTGATTTGTCGTTTCTTTTGAAATGTCATGTGTTGCAAAGAATAAAAGAAAACGAAAATAAGCAGTCGCCATCTTAATACCTCTGATGCTAAATGTATTGCAATTCCTGTTAATAAGTCAAT
This sequence comes from Himalopsyche kuldschensis, assembly GCA_028554975.1. NCBI lineage: Eukaryota > Metazoa > Arthropoda > Insecta > Trichoptera > Rhyacophilidae > Himalopsyche > Himalopsyche kuldschensis. The sequence goes on along the minus strand of JAHFWI010000017.1, from coordinate 7,434,929 downwards.
TTATTAAAAAAAATACTAACCTGTTCAGCTGATCGAGTTAAAAAAAAGTGAAAGTGATATTGTTTTGTAACTTTTATTACCCTGTGTGTCATTAATAAAGAAAAAAGTATTACTTACTGTGATCCCTTACACTTCAAACCAAACGGAACCAGTTATGTGATTTATAAAAACATACATTATTATTTGATTACTGTGCATTGAGATGCTTTAATTATAAAGCACCGAAGAAACTTTCGTGGTTTTTTGATACGGTGAAAAACAAGATCATTATCAGTTCCAAGTGAATTGAATATCTGGGCACAATATAAAATACTAGTGTTCGAACCCGGCTTCGCTCGGACCAGTTTGGGGTTATGTTCACCTCGGCGAGTAAATTCAGACGGGCCAAGTTGAAACAACTTTTTCAAAAATTCAAAAGTCTAGGTCAATTAAAATGGAATTAAAATGAACATTTCAGACTGGCATTGACATTTCACAGCCCCTTTCATATATTGACACCCCCATTCTCGCCCATTAAAATGTCCAAATTCAAGGAAAAAATCTAATTTGCTGTCAAAGAAATGTCAAATAATACCTTCACGTAAATAAAAACATTATTATATTAATAAAAGCCGCGAAAAGTTCAGTAGAAAACTAATTTATTACATTTTGACCAAATGTCTTCGCCGATAAAAAATCAAAGATATTTTCTTTCATATTCGTTTTTATGGCAACTTAATGACCAACAATGCAAAAGGGAATTACAGAACCACAGACATACATACGCCGTTTCGGTTTTATATATGTACTACTCGAGTAATTGGAGTCTCTACACACACATTGATAACGAAACAAATTTACCGTCGAAGCTTTCGCGAGCGAAATCAATTCGTTTGTTTGAACTTGCAACAACAATGCAAAAGGGAATTACAGACATACATCCCCCGTTTCAGTTTTATATAAAAGATTGTTTGCCGATCAACGTTTCCTTGTTCACTGATTTACATTTTATAATAATTTAAGACTTAATGTTTTTCCACTTCTGAAAAAGTCTTAGATAGAGACAATACATATAAATACCCATTTCAATACGGTTAAAAATTGCATCTGTATCGGATTACTCCAACGGTATATCTTTAATGAATGAAAGTACGGCATTAAAGATTTTAAATTTCAAAGGCCAAACTCAAGTATTATGATTAGATATTGATAGTACCTGAGTTGAGTGAAGGCAAAAAAAAATCACTACCTGAGATATTAATAATTATTCTTAACATTTGGAGATGTGATCTTTCGTCGATTTCGTAAAATATTTCATCAATAATTATAACGAATTCTATTCTGATATTTTCCCAAATATCCGAATATCGAATATCTTTAAAAGTGACGAATATCCGAGCTAAAATTTCTAGCTCAATGTTATCCGTAGTTGCATTGCTGAATATAACAACTCTCCATATTCTCATTCATAATTCTCAACCTTCAACCTCCCAGGTCATCCCAGAGTACCATAGCTTCGCTGAGTACATCCTAAGGACAGTCATCAGCGGCTTTCCAGCGCGACGGAATCCATAAGGGTGGTAGAAGACACAGGCAGGACAAAGGATCTCGTTGGGTATCCACAGCACATGTCCATGCCAGGTCCATCGTCGTCTTTTTATTTTGGACAACAGAAGTAGTTCTTTGATTAATCTGCGCCTAGATCTATCGAAATTTACCTTTATAAGTAATCAAACTCTATTTAATTTTGACGAATCGCCGTGGCTGATTAGTAACATGCTGTGCCCTTTCGTGTTATTGGCTCCTATAAATGTTACATAATAAACATAAACAAAATCCGCACCAAAACAATTTCGCGATCACGGGGCTAGATTGTTTTACCATGTCTACTCCCAGTGTGAAACAAATGGACTCCTAACAGAGTTTATCTCACCTGCTTGTTACCAAGTTGCTCAACCGTCAAAAAAAAGTCTTTGAAAGAGTCCAAGATGCCTCTGAAAGATGTGTCACAGTTAGTAGCACAATACGTGGAATAATCAAAGTTATTTAAAATATTATATTAAAATGAACTTCCACAAAGTTACCGCCGAAACCATCGAAAGTATACATACAATATACTGAAATCTGACAGTATCTGGAATTGCGGAGGAGGCATAAATAATAAATGCAAGTTTTTTATAACACTGCACACAAGCCGTTATAATATATTATTTAACCTCGAAAGTTTGTTGATACCATCAGGGTTGATATGATATGCAACATCGCTTTAAAACGGCCCGATGTGTCCTTAAATCTCCAGTTTATCACTTAATTTACAACTGAAAAGACGTGTTGCCATTTCAAAAATATTGAAAACATAATTATTACGTTTTTTTTTAATTTGTACAGTGTAACAAAAGTTTTATTTAATTTTACGAAAAGAAATTTATCGACTGAAATAAAGTTTCATATTTTCGGTGGGTTCGTCGATATAACAATTGTATTGGAAACGTTGTGTAACTCTATGTGTGACACGTGTTTCGCGCTGAGAAGATTTTCTACTATATCAATATAGTATTTTTAAATATTACGAAGGAAGTCTGAATAGTATTCTAAAATAGGCGCGATACATGTCACGCCTAGTTGCACAACTAGTGGAATAAGTGAATTATCAGTTGTTTTCTTTCAAGCCCTTTGAAACTCTGTGTGTTTTTACCTTTTAATAGATTATGTAAAAAAATCGGTTCACAATCACATTTTTTTTTATGAATTCCATTATTTTTTAGACGGTTTTTTGTTATCCGCTTTAAAAAAGAGTGAATTATTTCACTTTGTTTTGTTATTATTCTCATTTGTATGTATTTACAATTAATTCGTCTAGGTTCGAAAAATCGCTTACATAATTTTATAACTTATTTTAATAATTCAACGAAGTTTTTTATTTTTGATATTAATTTTACTAGCTTTTTTATTTACTTTATTAATTAATTTAAACATCCTGAGTCTTAATAAGAGAATTATCCCTTCAATTTGATTTGACTATACTGAAAATAACTAGTCTTCAAAACGAACCAGTTATACCATGACAACATACACTTTTCAATAAAAAAAAATTAGAAACATTTTATGAGGGTATTAATTATTATTCAAATGCCGATAAAAATGCATTCGTTTTGTAGGGCATCTATTACTCAACGACCAATAAAGTAGGGCTTACAATAATTAATTATTCGATCAGCTGTTATATTTGGAGCATATGATCATCATACAGTGTGTCCAAGATTCTCTGCTCCCTTGTTACTATTATAACTATCACAGTCAAATAGTTTTTCACTAATTTCCTAATATCAGTTCGAATTTTCCAAAGATAGATCGTTAACGGAAATTAGCTGCAACTAATGCGATTCTTCTTCTTCTCTTCCTCTTATTTTAGACTAAAATCTGAAACAATGGGTAGTTTTGTCAAAAAAATGCAGTGGATCTTTGAATATTATTTTACTTGTAATATTTGAACTCTTGAAAACTGTTATTAAGGTAAATGTACCAGTAGCTGACCGCTTAAGAGAAAATTTCAACAAAAATAACGATTAAGGTTTAGCAATGTACCGAATGATGGCAAAGCAAGTATACTCATATTGGATCAAATTTCTTAATTAATATTATGTAACAAAAATTACGAAAGGGCCTGTTTAAAAAAGGCTGTGTTAAATTATTTGGAGTCATGTTTTTGTTTCAGTAGTTGACCATCTCACAAATCGAAAAATCTAGTAGTTGACCATGTCTAAACAGGGGGCTTTATAGTGAACTTTCTGTCAGAGTTGCCTCAGGGCTTTCTGTCACACCACTCTTGGTTGAATCAAGTAGCAATGGGTGGTTCAGGAACAAGGTACACACAGTTTCTAGATTGATCACTTAAGAAATTTTAAATAATACACTTTCCTCACTAGGTGTTGTTTTCAAATGGCCACCCTGGCACTCCATTGGCTATATGGTGATGTGTTAGTGGCTCATTCCAACCACAGATGCCTTAACTTGTCTGACGAGCAATCCCGCATCTGCATTTCTGAGCCCTTTTATTCTCAAAGGGTCAACTACTGGTACATGATCAACTTCTAGTACATTTACCTTAATTAGATGATTATTGGAATAATCGATATTATGAAAATAAAGTTTTCATTATAAACAATATATTTCTCTGATCTTTAGTTATCTTTTTTTAGCAAAAGCGAGCTCAAGACAGAAAGAAAGAGAGCTCGCGTGAGTGTTGCTTTTATAAGGTTGCCACTAAGAAAAAGAGTGGAAACCCCAATTACACTACCTATATTTTGTATTCGCCGCAAATCATTTCGACAGTATTTTTTTTGTTCGCGGAAAAAAACAAAATCCCTAATTTTGTATGACATTCACTCCCCCAATTACACTACCCCAAATTTCACGGTCCCGACTTTAGTGTAAATATGGGGTTTTACTGTACTAGTATATAATAACTTAATATTGTACGCATTAATGAAAGTTAAATGCATATAAAATTAATATCGAATTTAATGAAATTTCCTGTCTGCAAAAAAAGCTGGCCTTATGAGATTCAGCTTTTATTTTTTTAAATAAAATTTTGTAACCGATTTTATAACATTGAAATGTTAATATATTAATTATTATACATTGATAATGCAAGTTTTTTTCTTATTATTATCCGGTCAAGGTCGTCTAATTACATTTAAACATTTATTATGGATATTAAATCATATATTATTATCTACGTAATTATCTGTTGACGTTTGAAATTCCATACATTATGTATAATTGAGTAACATTATTATCAGCATTGCATTAAAATCTATTAGGAGAAATGTCATACTGTTTCGTCATATTATATTATTAACTTGATGGTCTATTTATTAATTAATTCACATCAAGGATCACACAATTTAAAAAAATCAGAACTCTGGAGTCGTTAAAAAAATTACGACTCCAGCATTTACCAAAAACACGACTCCGACTAAAAAAAGTTTAATTTCGTCACGTTTTTTTCCTACCTTTCCTTTGTATGTGTATTCAATTAAATATCAATCAATCAATCCAACCAAGAGCCACATTTGAGAAAAGAGAAGTGAACAAGTTTGCAGTTAATATTCTCCACATCGGTGGTTATCATGTGCGGCCACAAGAGGATTTTGCTACGGCCACCAACTTCATAGTTAATATTCATATTAATTAAAAATGTATTTTAACAAGTTAATTTGTCAACAATGACACTGAAAATTGAATATTTTGTATGCATTGTATTGTGCATCAAGAATTGTTAGTTCGCAAAAACTCAATCACATACATGTTTAGGTTTTTTTGACAAAAAAGACTCGACACAAAAATTTGGTGCGGCCACCAGCCATTTCCGTTCGACGGCTGATGTTCCTAATGCGGCCACAGCCAAATTTTACGTGAGAACCACTGCTCCACATTGCGAGTGCGTAAGGTTAAAATACATGTGATATGGAATTATAATATTTATCAATTATATGCCATCATTTTAGTGAATTTGTGTTTTAAATTTGATAAGGTTTTGTTTGAATAAACTAAATGCTGAAAGAAAATTGTGATCATCCTGAAAAGTCTATACTTATTTGATTTCTTTATTATTTTTTTATATGTGATATAGGGGTCATTAATAAAATAAAATATAACAGAATGGCATCTAGAACCAACTGCATATCTTTACTTTTAATAACAATAGTTCAGTGCTTTTGTGGAACAATAAATAGTGTGGAAGGTTCGTCGAGATATCAACTCGGATTTAGAGATTATCAGAATATAGGTTTTCCACAACACCAAGCTAGCGATGAAAGTGGACGTGGCTTTTGTGGAATGTGGAACTAGAACTGTGGAATTTCAGCCGACCAGAATGGGGAAGATAGTGGGTGGAGTGGAAAGCCCTTATGGCGCATTTCCATGGCAAGTGAGTTTATATTTTTGTGTAATCTTATATATAAAACCGAAACGGGGGATGTATGTCTGTAATTCCCTTTTGCATTGTTGGTCATTAAGTTGCCATAAAAACGAATATGAAAGAAAATATGTTTGAATTTTTATCGGCGAAAACATTTAGTCAAAATGTAATAAATTAGTCTTCTACTGAACTTTTCTCGGCTTTTATTAATATAATAATGTTTTTATTTACGTGAAGGTATTATTTGACATTTCTTTGACAGCAAATTAGATTTTTTCCTTATATTTGGACATTTTAATGGGCGAGAATGGGGCTGTCAATATATGAAAGGGGCTGTGAAATGTCAATGCCAGTCTGAAATGTTCATTTTAATTCCATTTTAATTGACCTAGACTTTTGAATTTTGAAAAAAGTTGTTTCAACTTGGCCCGTCTGAATTTACGCGCCGAGGTGAACATAACCCCAAACTGGTCCGACCGAAGCCGGGTTCGAACTCTAGTATTATTATAATTTACAATGAAAACTACCAAAGGGTTCTTCAGAAACACAGCTTTTTGGGCACTTGATTAGTGATTTAAAGAATAGTTTATGTATTGTATACATTTGTAACATTTCTTTGATCGCACAAAACATGTTTGTAGTTCGTAGGGGCCGTTGCATGAAAAAGTTTGTGAAGCACTGGCAAAAAATATTCACTTTTTTATGTGTTTAAATATCACTTAAAATAAAATGATGGTTTATAATCCAGCGCCTCCCAAAGTGTGATATGCGTATCCCCTGGGAGACGGGAAAGGTATGGTGGGGTATTCACTGCACCTGCATCATTTTGTTTATGGAGGGGGGAGGGAATAAATACATTTTGATTGTGAATAAAGTACATATACAGATGCTTTTTTTTTGACGAAAACTACGTAAATTGTAGACAGGGTACATGGATGTCAAATGTTTGCGAAACATTGGTTTATGTCATTATATTTCTGTTTGAAAAACACGAAAATATCTTTTTTATATGAAAGATGAATGGATTATATTTTTTAGTAATATCATGAAGACAGCTTCATACAGAAGACATTGATGAGATTTCTGCCCTTGAACGACGGGACGTTAGTCTTAAATAAATTTAGAAAACAATGCATAAAAAATAGATAATATTACTTTGAAAGCATCCGTGATTTTGTCATTCATTTTTTTCCACTTCGGTTTGTTTTATGAAGTCGTAACAGCCCTTAGTAATTTCACAATATTTTCAGGTAGAAATCAAAATGCTGGACCCGGATTCAGGAATATTTGAGCACCACTGTGGGGGAGCGGTGATCGGACCCAGAACGGCAATTACCGCGGCTCACTGTTTTGATAAGGTATTGGCGTGATTGTTATTAAATTACTTCTGATAATGCCTCGTTTACACGCAGAACGTTAATAATTTTTGAATTTATTTCAAGTAACCAAGAGTTACATGCGTTTAAATGCGTTTAGTGATTATCTATCTAGTTGTCTATGGACGACCAAGAATGTGTTGAAATGTTAAATTCAATGCTTGGTAACTATATTATTATCAAATTTGATTGTATAGAAAGTAAACAATGAAATATCTAATAGGCAGAATAAATCCAAGTGAGAAACAATGGATTTGCGGGACAGATGACAAGACTTTTTATTTATAATACATTGTCAAAGATGTAATGAATTTTATTTCAATACTTTCGATGGATTCGGGGGTAACTTTGTGGATGTTCATTTTAATATAAAATTTAAAATAACTTTGATTATTCTACGTATTAATCAATACGTGGAATAATCAAAGTTATTTTAAATTTTGAATTTTATTACTTTTGCAACTCAAACACCTAATGGTCAACTTACGACTTAATACATAAAATAGTGCTTATTAGATTGAACTCACTTAAAATTGAGTTAGTATTTAGTTAAATACTATATCACCTAATGCGTGTAAACAAGGCATAATGGTATTCATAGCACAGAGCACATGCTTTTATGGCAATTTTAACCACTTCAGTGCCGTACGCCCAATTGTGTCCGCCGCGTGCGGAGGTCGCGAATATTGTAAAATATATAAAAAAACTTTTTTTAAGAATACTTATAATATTTTTCTTTTGATAGCTATTGACATCTTATACACTGTCTCTAGAAAAAAAATGGTATCAGTTAATATTGTTGATAAAAAGATTTTTAAGAAGTCGGGCGGTAGGACTAAACTGAAGGACTAGACCACGGGCTCCCAACCTATGGGGCACGCATTTTTATTTTAATGCATTTTCGTTGTTTTTCTAAATAACGTTAATAATAAAGTCACATGCCTTTTTATAAAAAGGGTCGCCACCCGAAAAAGGTTGGGTACCTATGGACTCGACGAAAAAAGTTGTAACCGTTTTTTCATCTAGTCAAAGTACTTAATACAGTTTATTTAAATTTATATCAGCGGCCACTTCAAATGGAACTATTCCGCGTGGTAACCGGAGAGCACCGACTCCGCGAGCGGGATAGCCACGAGAACAGTTTCCGGGTTCGCAACGTGGTGATGCATCCTGACTTCCGGAAAGGTAACTGTCTTGAATTTGATAATAATTATTCCAGATGATATCCTTTCTTTTTTCCATATCCGCTCCCTATTCCGGAGCATATGGCCGCCACACGGTGCCTCCAGGATTCTCTATCACTTGCCAACTTCCTCGCTTCTTCCCAGGTCATTCCGGCGTCCCGTAGCTCCCCTGAGTACATCTATGGATGGTCATTAAATGCCTTCAGGACGTCGGGTATCCTTTCTTTACACGTACTTAACCATGTCGTAGCGGTAGTTTATTGAATTCACTGTAGTTAATTAAATAAACAAAGATGAATATTATATTTTGTAATACTTTTTAGCACGCATACTTACCAGTAGTTAAATTTATGATTTGTTCCATAAAAAAATTATAAAAAATTTCAATTGAAAATTCTTACGATGAGCGAGACCGGTCCTGATCTTAAAAATTAATTGTGGAATAAATACTAAAAATGTGTTTAAATCAGGGCTGTAGAGTCGCTCAAAAAAATATGACTCCGACTCCAGCATTGACCAAAAACACGACTCCGACTCCGACTAAAAAAAGTTTAATTGTGTCATATTTTTTTTCTACATTTCATAGTTATGTGTATTCAATTATATATCAACCAACCAATCCGGCCAATAGCCAAATTTGACATATCATCTACAAAATGATGATGATGATGAAAAGCCCTGGTTATATTTTTTTAATTTAATGCCTGTCCACCAAGTATTAACAGTGGACTGCTTTTCAGCCAGATCAATTGTGACAAATATAATGTATGGTGTTTTTTTTAATTTTATTTCAGACGGACCACACAGTAACGACATTGCCGTGGTATCAATTGGCACGGGGCCCGAAGGGATACCTTTCTCAAGTCACGTCAGACCAATCTGCTTGCCACGCAGACCCCCTCCTCATTCAGGATCTTGTTCAGTCACTGGTTGGGGAACACTTAATGGTTGGTTTTACAATGCATGTCCTTCATTTTTTTCAATTTGCCGCAGTAAAATGTTTAAAAATGGCAAAAGTTTCGTTGCTTACACACAAGTGTTTCTTATGAAACTTTAAATAATTGGGGCCAAAAAACTTCTTATATAAATAAGTTGTAATAAAAAAAACATTTACAATTGTTTATTCCAGGGCTGTGGAGTCGGTAAAAAAAAGTTCGACTCCGACTCCAGCATTTACCAAAACCACGACTCCGATTCCAACATTGACCAAAAACACGACTCCGACTAAAAGAAAAATTAATATCGTCACTTTTTTCCCCTAATTTTCTTACTTATGTCTATTTAATTAAATATTAACCCTTCCAATCCGGCCAATACCCAAATTTAACATATTATATGGAAAAATAAAAAGTTCAAACTTTTAAAAATATCCGATTCCGAGTACGACACCGGCCAAAGTCCCGCGACGACTCCGATTCCGCGACTCCACGACTCCGACTCCACCGCCCTGGTTTATTCATATAAGCAATGTCAAAAAACATAATCCCATAATATCACCAAGTAAAAAGTAAGGGCATTGTTAGACACCCTATTCTTTTCTCTCTTTCTGTCAAGAAGAATGAGTCTGGTAAATATATATATATTTAATGACAATCAAAGTGGTTGTTTTTATATCATGAATAAATAAATTTTATTTCAGAGCAACTGGAAGCCCTTGCTCCTGTTTTGAGAGCAGCTGTTGTACCGTTGGTGGACCACGAGACATGCAAAAAGCTTGGGATATACGGAGGCAGACAGCAAAAGATATTGGACACCATGATTTGTGCAGGTATATAATTATAATGATCCTACAAGTAAGTTTTGTATTATTGTGAGTCATAAATCATCAAAGGCCCAAATGATTTAAAGAACCGTACCTGTTTTCAATATCAGTGTTGTTGTAACAAAAAAAAAGTGTAGCTGAAAGTATTCTTTATACACGAGAATATAATGTTCAAAATTCAACAATGTTTTATTTAAATATAATCAAATACTTATCAAGCAATCAATGTATGTATGTGGATTAACCTTTTTTATTTTTAATGAATGTGTATTATTTCTGATATATTAAATATCTAGAAGAATAAAATAGAGAGAGAGATGCATTGAAGTTTGAACACCTTCATATGATTATAATTTTAATATTTTCATCAATAGATCTCAATACAACAATATGTTAACTCTTATTTTGTCTTAGGATTTCTTCAAGGCGGTATAGACGCTTGCGGCGGTGATTCCGGTGGACCACTTGCGTGCAGGCGTGACGGAAGATTCGAGTTGACCGGTTTAGTTTCTTGGGGAGACGGCTGTGGAAAGAAAAACAGACCTGGTGTCTACACCAAAGTCCATTCTTATTCACAGTGGATCAAAAACACGATGGCGGTGATGGGAGATTGAAAAATTAACCATCTGTAGAATATATAATTTATTTTTAGTGAAAAGGTGTCAATACATACATTTATTCAATGTTGAACATATTAATATAATTTCTTAGCTTAGTTTGTGATATTTAACTCAATTTAAGTAGTAAAAGGTAATACACACACTATTAAACACCTGCTGTGCATAGACAAGGGATTGGGCGTTAACAGCTTTCAATTCCTTTTGTATTGCGTTAAAAGATGTCACTCTCATAAAAGTTGTAGCATTCCTTTCACTATTACTTAATTGAATAAAAAGATTCTAAATTTGAATTGATGAATTTACAGAACAATATTGAATCATGCCATTTTCTTGACACACAGAAGTTACCTTGTTATTTTATATTTTTTGTAAAATGAAGAAAATCTTCACAGGTAATACAAAAAGTTTTTTACCAGATAAAGTGTTGTAAAAATGAAGTAAAATGGCACAAAGGATTCAATTTAAAGTGTGATGATAATGAATGATTTTCAATCCATTAATTTAAAGTTTTCAGAAACACAATTGAATTAAACAGATATTAGAAAAATAAATAATGTTGTGTGTCTGTCTGTTACTTCTATGCTAATAATATAAACATCCACATTTCTTGATGATTGAAAAACTTATGCCCCATTTTTGGCAAAAGTACTTAGTAAGAGAAGAAATCTGTATTTGTTTTACGAACTAGACAGTGATATAAAAAAATATTTTTGAAGTGAGAACTTAGTTAACTGATGTAATCAAACACAATTATATTGAATTAGATACCTCAACTTCCATTACCTGTAATGTTCTGTTCTCATTATTAATACCATTCTGTTACCATTATTATAATACTTACTTAATTCTGCATATTAAGTTAGTTACAGTGTATGTAACATATATACCATGATTTATAATAGATTTTAATGTTGAACTAACAAATTAAAAGACTGCTATGAAAAATGATTAAAGTTCCTAAAATATGTTATATAAGTTAGAAAAATAGTTTATTTGTTATATATTATATTAATAACGAATAAAAAATCAGAAAAAAATAAGGTAATCTCCTTCTTTTAATGACATACTGCATATAACACATAGGGGATCATGATAATAAGCCAGCGAAAAGTTTTAGTGACATCTAAAATTTATTTTATATAGCTTAGTATAAAAATGTTTATCATCAATAATTTGTATGGATTATATTTAATTGTGTATTGGATGAATTTTAACAGATGTCTCTGTTTCCTAATTTCCTCCATCAATTTTTGCTTTTTTTCAAGATGACTCAAGAATTCTACTGCAGAACTCGAGTTGAATTTATTTTTTATTTCATAAAGGCATTTTTGAAAAAATATGTGAAATATATACGTTCCCGTACTTGCCTGAATGAAATGAGACTGCAATCGAGATTTCACGAGAAGTTTGAAAAATATTGATTATTTATGAAATTTTGATTTATTTTTCTTGAGCCGTGAACAAGGATTTTGAGATTAGATAAAATATTAAATTTTAACCTACGTATAGGAAAAAGGTCATTGCCTTGATTGCTTAATGTATTTTCCATCTAACTCTAAAATCATTATATTAATACCAAATCTGACCCTAATTATTATTTAACTTAAGCCTCCCCTTCTCGGGATGTCGAGCATTATATATTACAGAAACATGGGCTAACGAAAGAATCAATCAATATTTTACTCGTATTAACAACCATTATATTAATAACCATTTAATCACATAAATTTGTTTGGCAAGTCGTAAGAAAAAAATAATTTAAAACCCAACCGTTGATATTCTTGAGAATCCTTCAAAACCGATTCCTACAATCTTGAGAATCCGAAAAAATCAGGGCAGTCGGAGTCGCGGGATCGCGGTGTTTTGGCCGGAGGCGTAGTCGGAGTCGGAGTCATGAAAAACTTTTAGAAAGAAGTAAGAATTTTTTATTTATGCATTATAAACATATATAATTTGGCTATTGGCTGGATTGGTTGGTTGATATTTAATTGAATACACATCAATAGCAATGGTAGGAAAAATAACATATTTTTCTTATTTCAGTCCTGGAAAAAATCCTAAAAATTTCGATCTTTAGTTTTTATGAATAGCTTAATCTTTTAGGAGCAGCCAGCTTTCAAACGGGTGCTAGTATCATTGCAAAAAAATGTAAACCATATTTCTTGTAAACCCGTAGGTAAACCCTGTATTGAATATGTTTTTAATTTAATATAAAAAAAGCTTATTTTAAGTATATTTTATGCTGGGTGGACGGGCAGAATTTTTTAATTTTAAAAGGGTGTCGTAACTCAAAGATGTTTAGGAATCCGTGCGCTATGAATTCTCGAGTTTCAACAACCAGTTAATTATTTGTTATCTGCGTGAGGTTTCTGGGCCTTAAAAACAATAAAGCAAAACACATGTAGCGCTTAGTAATTGCAGCGTAAACCTGTATACAGCTCCAAAGAGCGGAAACGGTTTATTTAAACAAAAATAGCATATTGAATTAATTAATTATCATAAGTTATTATATTACTCGAGCAAAAAATGGAATGACTACTGTTGAAATCACTGAGCAAAATTGTTTTACGCTGACTGTCAAACTCAAAATAATATTCTTCCATTCGACGCACAAGGAATGCCCGTTGACAATATCTTCTAGAACAGTGTTCTCCAAACAGTGGTCCGCGGCCCGGTGCTGGGCCGCAAAGACTTTCCACCGATCTGCAAACAGAATGCCATATTTTAAGAAATTCGCTATACAAAAATATTAAATATAGGATTTTTTTTGTCTGCACGTTTAATTATATTTTTAGAAATTGATAAACAATAATAATTGTATAGAGTTTAGATGGTGGTCATTGATTGGTTAAAATTATATTGCAGCCAAGAATATCCAAAGATGCAACAGGATTTTCGCATTAGTTTGTGTTGGTAAAAGCACATTGTTTGTGTTAAAATTTAATTGTATCAGAGTTGGCTATGCATATTTGTTAGTTATAGTTACAAAATTTGCCTATCTGTCACAATATATGATTGAAAAAATATTTAAAAAAAAAAACATTTTAATTTCAGTATTAGTGGCCCGCGATTTTTTTTTCCTTTTTTTACCGGTCCGCATGTGTAAAAAGGTTGGGGAACACTGATCTAGACACCAAGGTCTGATTCTGATAATTGACAAAAGAAGAACAAAAGGTCTGATATACATATCGGATGCGCCTAGTTCGGAATGTTTGGTTTTTCGTCAGCTGTCTTCAAGGTCAATTGCTGACAAAACAACCCAGACATGACGAGTCCTGGCCCCTTCTATGATCCCCTGATATATTTTCCAACTAATTGAGGATTTCAACTGAAGGTTATTGATGGATTTTCAATACCAAATTTATATCCTTTGAATTTTGTACTTTTTTCTGAGTTTTGAGTCAGTTAGTTCATTCGTGCACTTGACATGCTGAAATACGCAACCCGGGTCGTAAGCGTGTTTGCAAATTTGCTGGCAATGAATTTCATTCTCAATTTGGTCTCTAGTTTTCCAATATTACTTGTCATTGAGTTCCAATTAATTTTAGGAATTTCAAACGCATTCGCAATAATATATTACATGATTACTTATTAAATACAAACAAAAATTTCTTTTGCACTTAAAATTCAACCTGGTATCCTTAATAATAAACTGTATAGCAACTGACAGATGCTTTAAAATGTTGCTGTCAATCTGCGAGACAAGTCATGTTTGCGCAATCAAGAGAATCAACATTTTGCTTTGGCTTCGTTCGTCACGAAACTGACATGAAAGAAACATGAAACCGTATAAAATATGAACAATTTAAATCTTACATTAAAGATAATCTATAAATCAGATGAACTCTGTGCTTTAACCTTTCAGGTGCCGTTGCGTGCAGTATACGCTCTGCCATATTGGATAAGCTTCCATTATAAAATCCATCGGTTTTAGAATATATCGCTGAAATAAAGGGGTTTTCGTTGGGGCAAAATCAGGGTAACCGCATTTCATTGCAATATCTCACATCTACGTTCGTTAGTTCGCGACGCGTGAAGTGTCATGACGCATATCAGTTACTTCATCATTTATTTGCATTATTTCATTTGTTGGTATCGAATCTGTAAAGGGTAAACATATATTTTTAACCTTTGAAGGAGTGTGGACGTACTTTTGGTTCAAACAATATAATGAATTAATTTCAATATAAAATTTTATTTACTTTGATTATTCCACGTATTGTGGTAATTAAGTGTGTCATGTGGTTCGCCTCTTTCAGAGGCATCTTCTGACTTACTATCGCAAAGTGTAATTTGTAATAAAGCAACATTATGTTGAATTACATTCAGTATAGATTTGCTAATTCCTTTAAAGGATAAACAATGTACACAGCATCAAACAACCCTAACTTTTGCATAGATTTTCGTGAATTTTGTCAGGAAGAAGTATTTTGACAGGCATTGATTGATGCATATTATATAAGTGCTTGTTTAACATATTTTTACGAACGAATTCTATTTTTTGTATTTAAATCTTGTGCTGTTGTAAGGTCAATTCTCCAGTCCAATTCAAAGTCCAGTTCACTATAGTAATAACCAGGGCTTTTTTTTGAAAAAGAAGGTGCCGGAATTCACTTAATTAAGTGAATTTTGAGCTTTTAATTTGTTAATGTTAATTCATACTTAATTGATTTTTGATGTGTTAGTTTTGCATTGCTAAGAGGTCCTGAACATTTTATTTTTAGTCTATTTTTCTTGTAATTTGCTTTAATTTATTTGCTTAGTTGTTTTACCAATTGTTTGTCATGCATTGTTTTCATCCTTAACTTTTGCATAAATACCACTGTTTTATTGTATTCCTTATCAGTTGATAATGCTCGCCATGAGCGAAACCGGTCCTGATGAAATAAATCTCATGTGGAAAAAGTACTAAAAATGTGTTATTATATTTATTATAATGCCTTTCTACCAAGTATTGACAGTGAACACCTTAAAAGTTATCAAGCTTATCTTTAGGCTTTTGACTTCTTCATGAATATATTTTCCGTGTAAGTTTAAATATGAACTATGCTTGGAATCAACGGACCATACTTTGTTCCTACGAATAAATACTATCACAGATTTGTTAATGTTTTGTCTGCAGCAGAGAAAGTTCATACGTGAACAATTTGATTGTGCTTAATTCAAATGTAAATATCATAGTGAGATAAGAAGATAATTATACCACCAATATGATAAGGCAATACAGTAGTAGGTACCTTAATAAAATTACCTGCGGAAAATCTTGCACTCATATATCACTGTAAAAAAGCACGATGTAAGATTGTCACTTCATTCAAAATTATTTCTATTTTAATACGTCATGTCCGTTCCCCCGATAGACTCCTCGTATGGAGCTTATCTCATCAGAAGATTTTCTGCAATAACTCTATGTTTATCTGTTATTCAGACTCTCTTTCTTTCAGAGAACTCTGAAATATATGTCTTGAGCAGGACGCTCTGGCGGCGGTGACAAGAATATTAGAGAGTGCAAAAAAACTAATGATGCAAGATATCCATCTTCCGTATATTTAAAAGATGAGATTGAAGGACTAAACCTTTAGTAAACGTAACAATATATACTCGAAAAGCCAGTGCAAGTTAATACACGTATTTGGCAACGCTTGTCAAAATTCTAAAATCTTTTCGAGGGGGAGCTCAGCACCAATTGAGAAAAGTCTGTATACAAAATTTTCATGTGGCGTGGTTAATACAGACGTTTTCACCTGACTTCGTCAAACGTTAAAGTTATATAAAAAGTGTTCACTGTTAATACTTGGTAGAATGGCATTATAATAAAAATAATTAAACATTTTTAGTGCTTATCGGGACCGGTTTCGCTCACGGCGAGCATTGGCAACTGATTTTTGGCACCGTCCGCAAAACATGTGTGAATCATCGCTCACCGCAATATTCGTATGGGAACACGCAAGAAGTTTTAAATTGTATTTAATTGGTATTTATATATTGATTTTGCTTGTTGTACGAATATAAATAGGAGATCAGTGCACCATAACACCATTTGCTTACGCGGAAGAGTGAGAAGGAATTTAATAAATCATTCGAGCAGAAATTTATGAAGCTATCTATACTGGGAATTGAGCAAGTAAGCACCGCAACCGAAGCCATAGACGTTGACCATTCAACCACGGATCCTAAAATAAAACTACAGCGTATCAAATAATTGTATACACATTATTACCTACGTATCTATGTATTAGATATATTACAATATAACCTATATAAAGTTTCCGATCGATTTATATTGAATTCGCTTTAAAAAGACGAAGGTCAATGCCCACATGGAACTATATAACTGTTCAAAAAAGTAAATCGTGCCTACCACAACTGGTCCAAATATTTTTTACCAAGAAATATTCCAAACCAGTTATGAATGATTTGATAAGAGGATAGATTTAATCATGTTTTTTATAAGTGTCTGAAGGTTAAATAATATTTCCAATTATTTTCCGCGAATTTTGATATTTTTTCAACAGGCGAGCATCTGTATCATACCGAATTAATCGAATATGTTTATCGGACCAACAAATATCAAATATCACTGAGCAGATAAATATCCACGGTTAAAACGTGTGCGACCTCCGTTTTATCGGTTTATGGATCTGTATCCGAAGGCATAGATTTTTTGTTATGCTTACACACTCTCCCACTCGTCCTGTCTGATGCTAAATAACAGGACACAGGCAAAGCGATTAGCTCATTACAAATACAGTAACGAGCTTATTACTTTACCTCACACATGTCGAGTGGTTCTCATTGAACACATTCTGTCATCGATTATCTATGGTATAATATTTTTTTTAAATAAATTTACTAATGCTACATAAATCTTACAAAAATCAGGACTGACTTAACTCATCGCAAACATTATCAATTTTTTAAATCGTTACCTTACTTTGAAAAGGTTCTAATTGAATTTTTGCCTAAAATGACCTTTTGGTCGGAAAAGCTTGTATTTACCGTATTCTATCATATTTTATATGAATTTCAGAATTATCTATGGTTGAATAACGGAGTTAACATAATTCCAGAGTTGCACTGCATCTACACATTTTTTTTACGAAATTTATTTGACAGAGTTCTAAGATTTTCATCATTATTTCCACCATAAGATCTTAAATATCATTATTTCTCAGCACGAGTTATGAAAAAATATGCTGAAAATAAGTAATTTCAAACATTTTTACTTGCTCATTGTTACAAGTGAATTAATCAATCGAAACTTCAAACGCTCATATCTCAAAACAGTGTCAAGAGCAGTTCGAACCTTTTCAAAGTAAGGTGTCGAAATATAAACACAAACAGGATTGTTGACTTGTGACAAGGACGACAAGGTATATCAAATATTTGCTATAATATATTTATGTCACATGACTGTACAGATATATTTTATTTTTATCAATTTAAGTATAATGCATATTATAATGTAAAATATGAAAAAGACAAATGAATATCTTTTCCATTTTGACAGATGCTTCTATCTAAGCGAATTAGTGTTGCCAGCCAAAAAAGAAACATTAAAATAGAGACGATAATATGATACACCGTTGTTTTGCGTGGTTCAGAACTGTCGAAATTTAACATAGATCATTATTGGCTTCAATTGTCAGTCAGCCTTAAAAGCGAATACCACTTTGACTATGGACACAGTGACAAACGTAAATTTTGGGGTTAACGCAGCGAGACTTGCTTCATAATCAAAGGTTGCGCAATGGCTTTAACGATGGCGCCATCTAAGAAGTCGTCATGATGTAAACAATTTGTGCGCCGAAGCAAGCGCTGCTAAATTTCAAACTGATTTGATTTCGGCATTCACGCTGTGCTTCGACTTCTTAGGGTACGGCCACAGTGACAGGCGTAACTTCTTGCGTGGCGTAGCGTCACTTGCTTCATAATCAAAGGTTGCCGCAATGGCTTAAACGATGGCGCCGTCTAAGAAGTCGTCAGAACGTAAACAATTTGTGCACCGAAGCAAGCGCTGCTAAATTTCAAACTAATTTGATTTCGGCATTCACGCTGTGCTTCGACTTCTTAGAACGTGACAGGCGTAACTTCTTGCGTGGCGTAGCGTCACTTGCTTCATAATCAAAGGTTGCCGCAATGGCTTTAACGATGGCGCCGTCTAAGAAGTCGTCAGAACGTAAAAAATTTGCTGGCCGAAATAAACGCTGTTAAAATTCAAACTGATTTGACTTCGGCATTTACGCTGCGCTTCGACTTCTCAGACGGTGACATTGTTAAAGCGATTGCGGCAACCTTTGATTATGAAGCAAGTCTCACCACGATACGCCAACATTTACGCTCGTCACTATGGCCGTAGCTTTTGTCTTACATAAACAGCGGACAGCTTTGAACAAAATCAAAAATTAAATTTAAATCGGTAAATATATTTGTATACATACTTCGTACGAATTTTGGCCACTCATTTAAATTGCCGATTGTTACACAGCTTATGTAAAGATCTCTAGCATGGCAATGGTTTTTTTCTGAATAAAATGAAATGATGAATACGAGATCTAAATAAAGATGTTTTATTAATGTCACGTATCTCAATGACTTTGTTGTAAATACAGGTGCTGTTCGTAACTCGATGTTTTAAAAATGCTTTTTACGGTCAAGGTTGGCTTTTGAATTTGCACGAAGACTCGTTTTACATTGATTGGCAACTACTTTTATTGATATTTACTCAGAGAAGATAAAAGATGATGACTTATTATGTTATAGATAATAATACTATACTATGAAATTCGTCTTGTTTTCTTTTGTGGTTGATTTTAGAACCACTGTAATATGAACGATTGTTTCATGTGCTGTTAGATTAATGTATTATTATTTCATTGATATAACCACATAAAAAGAAGATTGACAAACCGCAAAAAGACAAACTTGTTTTTTTTATGGCGCTACCTGTTGGCCAAATTTCAATGCAATAATAATTAATTTATTATACCTGTGCTGGATTTGAATTTAGAATACGATTTGGAAAAAAGTGACAGCTCGACCTTACATAACGTGTGAAGGGTAGTGCAAGATTAATCATTGTGCATAAAAAGAATTATGTGCAATATGTCAGAGGTTTAAAGTATTGGCCAACGATGCATTTCTTGCGTATGCATATTTTGAATTGATCAAGGACTTTTAATTTCAAAATTCGTTGGTTAAAGTAGTCAATCAATAGAAGATACAATATTTTAGGATGATAGCATATTTTTTTAAATATAACTGTATTTAGTAACACTTTTTCAGCTATGCAGTAGCTATAGCTTATTGAGACATTACAATTTGTAAAATAAAAAAGAAAATGGTGAGCTTAATAATATTCTTAACTATTATTTTATTCGTTTCTAAAATACACTTAAAGTCCTACAGCTCCTATGTCTTGTGTAGCTCGACATCGTATAGGTAACGCGCATCTCCTATGTCGATTCCTGTTAGACTATGTTTTTATGTTTTATTACTTTAAAATTATTCTAATTTCAAAAACCGCATTTGTTGGATTGTGGACTTTTGTAACTTTGTTAAGCTTGTAACATATCGTAATGTTGATATAATTAAGTATTTCGACTGAGGGTGCTTGATGGAATTTCAATATCAAATTTGAATTTTTTGAATTTTGTACTTTTCCATGAGTTTTGTCGCTAACGAGCCGGTTTTCGTCTTTCGGCATCTTCAGGCATTCCAAGTGCACGGATGTACGTGAACTGACAGTTTTTGAAAGACTTGTCAGTTCAAGTACATCCGTGCACCTGGAATGCCTGAAGATGTCGAAAGGCGAAACCCGGGTCGTTAGCGACAAAACTCATGGAAAAGTACAAAATTCAAACAATTCAAATTTGATATCATAATGAGGTATATTTTTCGGTATTTCTTTTTACCATGCTAATAAATACGCAAACCTTGTGATATGAATTCTTTCTCAAATCTATTGAGGAGCTGCTGGAAGGAAAAAAAATATATTAAGATGTGCAAAGGGTTAATAGCGACAATTTAATGTGGTCGACTTCGGTTACTCCACGGATTGACACAATATTTTTAAGATATCCATTCGTTATATTTTCAAGTGAAAATTGTGAAACCTATTTTTTCGGATGTCCTCAAAAGTAGAGAAAAATAAGTAAGGTTTGTCTGTCTTCAGAGACAGAATTGTTTCTCAACACATTTTCCAGATACTAATAAATGAATCCATTTTCCGCTAAGTCAAATGCTTACCGAAGCAATCGATATTTTCTTAGAACGCGAATCTTATTTACGTATGAACGTTGAACCTTGCATAACATGGGCTACACGACGATTTTGTGTAACCGTATAACCGCGTTATACAAGCCTCCAGTGTATATAATAATAAATTGATTTTAACGAAAAATTAGCTTTAAGTCACAATTCAATTTGTCTGGACTCATTCTGATTACTTATTTATTTAAACCATTGTTTTATGATTGGACTAACAAAAGAAGAAGTGCGAAAAAGATAACAATATTTGTTTAGTTATTGGTTGTCTCTTACTACGCAATTTTCTCTTTGCATTGTCTAAAATTAAATTAAATTCTCTTTCCTAGATAATAAATAAGGCTTAGTGGTATTTATTATATTCGATATTTCGTACGTGCGGTCGTGAGCCCTAGGTGAGTGCATTGTCACATACATGTCACTTAGGATGTGGAAAAGAGTTAGACAGAAATATAAGACGACCATTTATTTTATCTTACTTATTAATGAAACCATATACCTACTTTGATAGTTCTCTCTGGTTTATTCTACTTATCTGATAATATAAAATTACGTCATATAATTGCAATATGTCTTATTATGAAAATTAATCGGCATACTGTCCAAAACAGAAATAATTATTTAATTTCGCAATGTTGAGATTAAACATGGATTCTAGGAATCAACTTCAATTCCTAGACAATCCAGGCTAGTCCAGTACGGTTGGCAACCCTAATTTCTGTAATATAATATGACGAGACCGGTTCCCCAGATACCAACCTAACCATAAATATATTTTCGTTAAGTTTTCATCACAGTTAAAAAATATAAAACAATCGAGATAAGTAAGTAGAATCTTGAATTTCTTTCGGAATTGCATCTTAATTTGAATTTCACCGCTTGTTTTATTGAAATAATTTAAATGTAGTAAACACCTTGTCATACAAATCAATTGAATTGCAGTTTCAGTCACTCAACAATAAATTATAATAATTGAGGTTGCCATTTTTTTTTTTAAATAAAGCGTGGCTATATTTATGCCTATCAGAGCAAACAAATGGCAGCTAAGTAAAGATTTTTTAATTATCACATGATTTTATCATGAAATGATATTATTTAACCGGGATGATATGATTCCGGTACGATTGGCAACCTTACTATAAATTGATATAATAAAACAATGAGAAAGTTTCAAAAAAATTATCTCGAGAGACTTGCTTATGAGTGTATTAATCCAAAATAATGGAGCCTCTTTAACGAAACTATAAAACAGTTAAGAATTCCAAATTGTTTTTTTGTTTTTAAAAAAATGTGGTTAAAAAGTCTTCTTATAATCCCTCAGTGTTAATGCTTGCGAAGTTTCAATCAAAATTATTATTCCGAGAAAAAATGCTGCGGTTTTGTGAAAATTGCAGTAATTTTTTTCTATGCAATTATTCAAGCGATTTGGATTATTACTCGAGGCATCGCGAAGTGTAAAGTGTCTTTGTCAGAGATGTATAACAATTGGTTATTGAATCAATCTTTGTATCAAATAACTCAAGCTTTTTGAACTTAATTTCTTATAAAGATGCCCGCTCTCGATATGGAGCGTATGGGATCCTCATGGAGGGTATCTAAACAAGAATCAATCGATGTCATCTAAACTTTTTAAAATATTAAAATTAATTCTGCTTTATTACTTAACTAAGCAAACTTTGCGACAGTAAGTCCGAAGATGCTTATGAAAAATGCGGAACACGTGTCACAATTAGTGACACAATACGTAGAATAAGTAAAGTTATTTTAAATTTTATACTAAACGAAAGTCGTCCATTCGTTTTTGTGAAATAAATAAAACGGGCTAGAACTGCCAGCCCGGTCCGTAGTGTTAGTGATCAACGTCGTTGGCTTCCGTGTCGGACCGCCTGGGCTTGAGTCTCGGAAAGGGCATATTTTTCAGTCGATAAATCAATTCTGTTCGAAGTCAATGGGTGTTTGTGTTCTTAAAAATCCCTTATCACCTTTCCGCTCCTAAAAAGCGGCGCGTAGCTAGAGCGGTTAGCTAACCAATAGCCCTGTCCTAGTCATTGTTTCCATTGAATCCCAACTCTCTTCGAAAAAAAGAGAGGTAACAAGCAGTGCTCGTAGAAAACATGTTTAGATTAACCCTGTGAGCAATCCATATGCTCCATGTTTGGAGCGGACACGGAAATAAAAAAACTGCTTGTTTATTTTGGCAAATCTCTTCAAAGGGGTAATAACGGGAATATTTACAATCCTGTATTGATTTAGTTAAATACATCGATCGAAAAAAACTTGCCAAGATTGCAATGAATTCTAGTTACCCAAAAAATTATGGATTGGATCGGAATTAAAGATTAAGATAAAAATTGAACATGTCACACCGGTAATGTATGTCGTTATTTACCAGATTGATAAGTATACTAATCGTTGATTAGATGGCAACGGGCGAGTGTAAGGGAAATCCATTATCCCTGATAAGACGGATATGGCATATATTTTTAATTCCTACAGATTACCTAATCAAAATTGATCATCGTAGAAAATTGATACAGCGATTTTTTTATGTTGAACACTTACAATAACGTTACAATAATATATGACATTGAATACACATAGTCAGATGTTTCAAGCATGAACCGATTTTAACGTGTTACAAACAGTTTGGGACTAAATTGTCGCATTTGTGTCGATCCCAACTTTTTTATCAGCAGACCATTACAAAGGCGAAAGGGATAATCATGAAAGATATTGAAATCAAAACAACTTGTTATGCAATATTTTCCAAATGGGATAACACTAGAGACTCCAATTTTCCTCGATATCGAGTCCATTTTTAACTCGATACTCGAGTATTTTGAAAAATACTCGAGTAATACTCGTTTTAGTAATAATCGTCGAAGTTTTTCTACTGCGAGAATTATAAAAAAAACATCAAACAAATTTAATATTTGAGTCGTTTAATTCTCTATTATTGTTGAAATATATGTTGCATACATGGAAATAAATGTATTAGTAATATTCCATAAGTTTCTTTAATTATTTATCATTTATAAATATACACAAATTCGAATTAAAAATTTATATTTTGGTACATCTGAAACTACTCGAGTATACTCGAGTACTCGAGTATTTTGAAATTTTACTACTCGATAATCGAGTAGTTGAGAAGTCGAGTAATTGGAGTCTCTAGATAACACTATGCTTAGACGTTTTACTTTCAACTGTTTTTTTTTTTTAAATAAATAGGAAAATGCCACAGGAGTTTGAATTCAATATTAATTTATACAGTGAATAAAACACATTATATAGTACTATTTCCACGTATATTTTGATAATGATTAGGGCCTGTTTGTCAACGGACAATTCTCACTATGAGCGTGTTTAGTTTTATGTGTTTACCTAAACTCTTCCACCAATAAGTAACGGCTAACACCATAAAAGTAACAGTGGTAAACAGTTGATCTTGATAGAAATTATTACGGATCTTTCGGACTATGATTGAGATGAGTTATATGAAGTACTAGCTGTACCCTGCGGGCGTTGCTACGCCAGCAATTGTAGGGGGTATTGGGGGGGTGGGGTGGGGGAGGGGGTGTACGCCAGAAAGTTTCGCGGATGTGTACTCGAGAAATTTGTAAAAATTCGATATCAATTTTTGGGGGGGAAGGGGGGTTGTTTGGCGGGGTGGGGTTTGGGGGGCGTATGGGAGGGTATGCCAGAAACCTTCGAAGGAGTGAACTCTAAAAATTCATAAAGTTTAAAAAAAAAAATTGGGAGGTGGAGGTTGGGGGGTGGTGGGGGGGAGAGGTTGGTAGGCCAGAAACCATTGCGGGAGTGTACTCAATAAATTTGTTTAAAAAGTTTCACATCGATCGGTCGAGCGGTTTAGTAGTCCATAGCGGACATACACACAGACATTAATTTATATATATATAGATCATCTAAAAAAAAAAAAATTTTAGTACTTATTCCACATAAATTTTATTGGATAAGGACCGGTTTCGCTCATGGCGAGAATTGTCAACTGATAGTAGTATCATGTCTTTAAGTATTTTACTACTAAAGTGAGATTATTAAAAACATACTAAAATAATGTTTTTTTTTTCATAAAATAAAAGTATGCTCTGAGCTAGTAAGTAAAAAAGTTTAATCATTTTGCAACTTGGCTCACTTCACTCCGCAAGGGCTTAAGTGATATGTTTGCGGTGAACTAATCGCATCCCTTTTATAACAGTACATACATATTTCAATGATAATTTCCCAGAACCAATCTTGCATTTTCATTTATATGTGAAGTAAGCTTCCACGTTGTGTTAAAATTTTAAGATAGTTCAACAAAAAAACGTGATTGAACTTATTAAGCCAATAGAAAAGTTTCACCATTTTTAGACTTCACCTCTCACGGGATCATATGAAGTCCATATTTATTATATGTATTAACAAAGAAGGAGGCAATGTAGATTTAGTATGTATGATATTATAACAAGAGTTAAATAAACATGCTAATAAACAGTTGACAACCACTCAAACCAGAATAAAAAAGATTTAAAAAAAGATAAGATATATAAGAAGCAGATTCAGTCAGTTGTTTTTTAATACCCGCTCGGGCACGACGTCAAGGCGCTGTTAGATTAGTTGTTAATGGGCAAAAGTTTGCGACGAGTTTTTTTGTGACTAGTGTCTCAAGCTAAAATTGTCATTAATTATTTACAGTTCGGTTGTCAGGGAGAAGTGGATAACTGAAGTACCTACCGCGAAATATATTCAGTTACTTGTGCGGTTGTTAAGTTGAAGTGACAGTTTTGGTGGGATGAGCATTGTTAATTGGTGGTACCTATGATATCTTTGTTAATTATTATTTATATAGAATTTTATTACCACGTGACTTATTAATTATTATATTTCGCAAACATAGCCGGCAAGAATTGTGGGCTTGTTGTCAAATCTTCGTGCAAATATATTACTTACATTTATTTATAATTGAAGATTTTTCAGTCGATAAATCTGTTCAAAGGCATGGGTGTTTGTGTTGTTGAAAATCCCTTCCCACCTTTTCGATCCCAATGAGCGACGCATAGTGACAGCGATAAGCTAATCACTAGTCCTGTCCTAGTCCTCGTGTCCTTTCCATCCCCACACTCTCTTCGAAAAAGAGAGGTTGAGCAACTGAGTAACAGGCAGTTCTCGTAGAAAACATATGTCGAGATAAACTCCGTGAGGGGTCCATATGCTCCAAATTAGGAGCGGACATGGTTAGTAAAATTTTTTTAAAAAAATATTGCAATACGTATTGCACAATTTCGCAATGCAGAAGAAGTCGGTTGCGTTATATCGCGTTTTCAACCGACAACGAATACAACTTTTTATAGGAAGGAAGGAAGGTTAAAACAGTTTTCAACGCAATGTATACATAAAAAAAAACATTCAAGCTTCAATCGGGTTCTTAGAACTCAATGATCATACTCGCTAATATGCGGTGGCCATCTTCGTTTATTATAATACTACCGTACTGAACAACTTTTTAAAAAGAAAAAACATTTAACTTTTTACCCTGGTCAATTGCCATAACATGATTGACAGGTTCAATGACTGATCCTTCGACTATCGAAGTCATCAACCACGCACTAATGACTTGAAGCGTCAAAATACAAAAACCGATATGTCCACTTTGTATTGTTAGTAGAGTCTCCAATTTGAGTATTGAATACTCGATGCTCGAGTATACTCGTCAATTTTTCAAATACTCGATACTCGAGTAATACTCGTAATTTATAAATGAAGATTTAATTACAAATTTTATTTTTTCTAAGCATCGCACAGAAAAAAACTAGATAGCAGTACTATTTAATTCATTGTTAACTTTCAAGCCGACGTTCACAGCAACAGAGTTTTTTCTACTGCGGGAAAAAAAACAATGAACCAAATTAAAATTTGAGACGTTTAATACTCTATCATTTTAAAATATATGTTTCTTAAATTGAAATAAATGTTTTCATGAAATAAGCTTATTTATCATCTATTTATATACACAAATTTGAATTAATAATATTTATTTTGGTCGAGTATACTCGCCTATTTTAAAGTTTTACTACTCGATACTAGAGTAGTTGAGATATCGAGTAATTGGAGTCTCTTATTGTTAGTAATACGCGACGCTTGCGTTAAATGAGTTTTATCGGCTGTTTATTTTTCGCGTGATATTTCTAACGGGTCCGTGATCGAGTGTCAACGTCGCTGTCTTCAGTAGCGGGTAATTAATTGTACGGGCTTGAATCCCAGTCCATTCAACATTATTTTTCATTTGAATTATTGATTTCTGTTCGAAGACATGGGTGCTGTGTTATCTAAACCCATCCGATTCTAGCTTACTATCTTCCGAAACAAGAAGTTCTCAGTTCTTGTAGAAAACTTATGTTGAAATGAGCTCCATAAAGAGCGCATATGCTCCACAATGGGAGCGTACATGGCTTTAAATATAAAAAGAATGTGCCTAAAATTGGACATTTCGGTGACATACCGAAATATTTTTTTCGATTGCTTTTGTCGGGCATTAGAAGCGATACACCAGAAGTTCTTAACCCGATACACGCGAAGCACACTGTTTGGTATATTTTATAACTCTTGTAAAGGTACAGTAAATTCGGGTAACTTTGGACTTCAATATAACATTGGACAAAACTTGAGCAAGTACCGTTTTTTTTTCTGCTGACTAGTAATAGTGATCATTCTTGCGATTGATGAATATAACAAATCGATCTTTTGTCTTATATATGATCATCAAAAGAAGCCACATTCACCTTTAAAATTATTTTTAAAACGTCCAAAGTTACCCGAATCGACTGTTATAATATATAATTTTTACAAAATATTTGACTTCCACGAGACAATGTTAAAATGAATTTTTAGACGAAAGTCAATGGGTTAAAAACCCTTGCTTTATAAGTGAATACTATCGCGTAATATGTGAAAGGACTTTTGAAGAATATACTTTTTTTTTGATTCATGCAAAATATGGACTTAACGGTTATTGCGTTTAGACGATTCATGTGTTATGCTCCAAAAGAATTATGTGGGCAATTGCATGGTAAATAGCAACCACGATAATAATTGCACTCCAACATACATTTATATGATCAGGGCAACCAGACGTCCCTCGTTTATACCCTGTAAAATAAATATTATAAATTATGAATTCAAACAGTCAAAATAAACCAACTAATTAATAAAACTCACCTATTAAATTAGAATGCATTTCCATGCTATTAGCTGGTAATTATTGTTGACGATATTCCGTTAAAAACTCATCCATATTGCGATAATAACAATAATTTAACTTAGTCAATTAATTTTATTCTTTTTAAGCGATACAAACTATTGACAACGCATCAGTTTAAGTTAATTCGTGCACTTGAATTGCCTGAAGAAACCGCAAGATAAAACTCATGGAAAAATTTGGTATTGAAATTCTATCAAGCACCTTCAGTCAAAATCCTCGATTATTTATAAAGCTGTTAAAAATATTGATGATGCCTATATAGATATTTCAATCCAAAATATACGTATGTATATAGACACTTGGTTGTACAGTAAGAACTTCAGTACGCAGAATTTACAATGTACCTGAATAAATAATATTTTTATTTCGTGGTTTTTCCTTAACTGTGTGTTTGTAGATCCATTTTATTTTAACCTATCCTTTAAAACTAACATAAATAATTTGAAAATAAAATGCCTGCTTTTCCTTGACTGACGCAAAATCCTTTGGAATCAATAATTAATCACGTAAGTCGAGTACTTTTGTAGAGTTAATTCAAATAAAAAAAGAATCTTGACATGTTTTGGAGATTTGGTAACCCTGCTTATGATACAGTTGGCTGTTCCTATTGATTGGCGGTAATCGTTATAGCCTCATTTTCATTTAATATTTCTAACAGTAAAATACTTTGTATACTAGTAACTGACAACGATTAGATTACTATGTGCACATCATTTTACCTTTACTCTCGGAAAGAGACGAGATTGAGCGGGTAAATAGCAAGCGATTCTTCAAGAACAATTTCTGTTTGATTATGATGAAAATCTGAGGTTTTCCTAACGATTACATTTCACTTAACAATTTATGAAAGAAAAGTGCAGAATATAATACGGCTTAGTGTTTTTTATGAGACTGTATCATAATTATTTAAATGTTCTGTAATCTGCCATATAAAACAACTGCGATAAATCAATCTCAATATATTTTGACAGCTAAAATGGCGTGAATGGTAATAAATGCTATAATCACGTCAGTAAAAATATCGCAGTACAACAGAAAACTGGATATTCTTTATGTAAAAAGGCGATTCAAATCATTGAGCCATTCAAAGAAATGCTTTTGAAATTTAAAATCATTTCTGGATACATTTTTGATTTATTATTCTTCATTGATTATTCTAAGAATTCTGTACGCTATGTCATAAAAAACTGTTTTAATAGTATTACATATTTAGATAACGTATTTGACGCTTGACGCAATTGTCATACCAAGAATTTAATGTCACATCTTTACAATTTAACAGTAACAGAATATAATTATTATTACTGATGTCTGTTGTTCTTTTAAAACTGTTTATTTTGCATGAAGCAATCTGCCTGTTTCGGCAGTCAGATATTTTCTTAATTGACATCCCAGCTTCCCAAATTTTATTATCATAATCGGCTTCTATTCAAATTATTTCTCATTGTAATATAAATAGAAAACCAGTATTTGGATTACAAAACCTCGTGAATAGAGACTCCCATTACTCGACATCTCAACTACTCGAGAATCGAGTAGTAAAATTGTAAAATACTCGAGTACTCGAATATACTCGAATAGTTTCAGATGTACCAAAATATTTATTATTTATTCAAATTTGTTTATATACTTAAATAGATGATTAATAAATAAATAAGCTTATTTAATTTCATTAATACATTTATTTCAATTTAAAAAACATACATTTCAAAAATAATAGACTCTCATCATCATAAACTTGTCATTGATAAGGTAAGTCAGCAGGACCCACATCAAAAGTAACAGAAGAAATTCTCGCATAGCATAGTCAGCGGCCAGCCCATTTATTAAATATACATATATTACCTGACAATAAATGCACGCGTTAGACTCAGCTAAACGCAATGGTTAAATATTATATGTATACTTTTTTTAAGCAAGTACGTACATTAAATTTGGCAATCAATCTTCATTTATAAATTACGAGTATTACTCGAGTATTTTTCAAAATACTCGAGTAATACTCGTAATTTAGATACTAGATTTAGATAGGGTAATTTAATACTCGAGTAATACTCGTAAGAGTGTCAAGTACTTGATAAATGGACGAATATTCTCGAGTATCGAGAACTCGATACTCGAATTGGAGTCTCTACTCGCGAACCAGCTGACTTAAAAACTGTTTCCACGAATCCATGAACGATAAGGTTATTTGCTAAGAATGAGATTACCTTGGTAATGCAAACTTGTTACACATATCTAAGTGTTAATTAAACACCTGTCTAATTCTTTTTTTGCTTGTGGAGGTAAATTTGACTGCCTTCACTTCACTAATGCCCAGCTATGAAATATTATTATAATCAGTGCGTTAGTAGGTAATAATATATGTACATAGTATGTCGTCAACGGGATGCCGTATTGTCATAGCTGAATGTTTACAATTAGTTTGCAATATAAAATTACATGCAAGTGTAATAATTACATGCAAGAGATTATATAATAGTAAGTACCGTAACAAGAGGTCTGTGCGGATCGGGTAACGAAGGTTTGGTTCGGAAACGGGACGGGCTCGGGCCTGGGTAGACCTGAGTAGATTTGAACTAAAATCAAGTCGTTAGAGAAGCTGATACAACAACTATTATCTGGTTGAAATTTTCCCTTCATAAACAAGCTGTGTTAATTAAATTCGAACAAATTTGATGCAATTGCTGATTCGTCTATATAACTTAAGTGTTTGATACACAAATGTGTGATGTATAGTATAATATTTCGACGGAAATGTGGATTTTGCGATGAAAGTATGTAATAACGTAAAATTATATTCATGTCCTTGACATAAAAATATTGAAAACCATGACTATCTCTCATATTTGAATATAAGATAAAAAAAAGTTACAACAAGTCACTTAAAATAGGTTTGTTATATGTAAATGAATCTTATTTTAATTAACAAACATCATATGTAAACTTGTCGTGCGATAAAGCTAGTATGTTATGAGTTATGAGTGTTTATATTAATTGATTTTATTATGTTTTCATTTTATTAGTTTATCAGAAAAAGATTTATTCATTTTGAGTAACACTCTCAAAAACAAAATTATCAATTAAATATATTTCTAGTGATGTGCTGGTATGGGTTCGCACCGGCTCGGTCGGGCCGGTTGATAAAATAATTTTGGTTCGAAGAGCCGGTTCTTACAATGCGGTTTTTTATTTACGGCAAATGTACCAGTAGCTGACCGCTTAAGAGAAAATTTCAACAAAAATAACGATTAAGGTTTAGCATTGTACCATATGAAGGCAAAGCAAGTATACTCATATTGGATCAAATGTCTTAATTAATGTTATGTAACAAAAATTACGAAAGGGCCTGTTTAAAAAAAGGTCTGTTAAATTATTTGGAGTCATGTTTTTGTTTCAGTAGTTGACCATCTCACAAATTGAAAAATCTATTAGTTGACCATGTCTAAACAGGGAGCTTTATAGTGAACTTTATGTCAGAGTTGCCTCAGGGATTTCTGTCACACCACTCTTGGTTGAATCAAGTAGCAATTGGTGGTTCAGGAACAAGGTACACACCGTTTCTAGATTGATCACTTACGAAATTTGAAATAATACACTTTCCTCACTAGGTGTTGTTTTCAAATGGCCACCCTGGCACTCCATTGGCTATATGGTGATGTGCTAGTAGCTCACTCTAACCACAGATGCCTTAAATTGTCTCAACTTTACAATTTAGAGCAATCCCGCATCTGCATTTCTTATTTTGGACCATTTTATCCTCAAAAGGTCAACTACTGGTAA
Source organism: Himalopsyche kuldschensis (assembly GCA_028554975.1). NCBI lineage: Eukaryota > Metazoa > Arthropoda > Insecta > Trichoptera > Rhyacophilidae > Himalopsyche > Himalopsyche kuldschensis. Next base: position 7,402,775 of record JAHFWI010000017.1, on the reverse strand, counting down.
ATTTACTTTAATTATCGTAATTCAAATTGTACACGATCGCAGCAGATGATAGACGAATAAGAACCGTGACGGTTGAAGTTTCGGATGAATAAATTATATATAATTATAATTATAATATAGAATAAATATGTCGTGTATAAATTATCTAATTTAAAAAAAAAATTGAAATCAATGATTTTAAATTAAAAAAAAATGTATGCAAATCGATGTTTACCATGGTGCGAGCCGGTTGATAGAAGTTAGCAGCACATCACTGTATATCTCCATCATTTTATTATGGCATCGGATATTGATAAAAATGTTTTTACAGATAATAATCTAGGGAGAGGAACGAAATTCATAAAAATACCTTTTCTGAAAACTGAAAGCGGGGTTTTTGAAAAGATTGTAGGAAGGAGTTGATTGCTGGATTCACTGGTGGGAACATAATAAAATTATGTTTTTTTTAGTTTTAACGCTGAGTGCAATGACAGTATGTATAAATATCGACTAATTACCTACTAACTTTTTTTGAACAAACTATTTTTATTACGTTCTATAAATTTTATATCGATGTGTGTATGTGGGCATAGTTTTTTTTTATCATGGTTAATTGACAGCCAGCGACCTAAATAATACTAGAATATCGAATAACTACACAAATTTTTACAAGCATGACGAAATAATATTCGTGCATTATTACGTAAATTTTATCCGTGTTTATCCTGTTGGAAAAGCGTAAGTATAATAAAATTAATAACATAATTTATAATAGCTTTACTTAGTTGATAGAAAGTTGCGATTTCCAAGAATCATAAGTTTTTATTATAAGTTGGTACCTGAATCATAACAAATTTGCAAAAAAGTATTTAAAAAATTGCAAGCAATAAGTCATAATATATAATGATCATGAGATTCATGAGCAAGCTTCAAATATTCTTCTAAATCTTAAATTTTCACGGAGAAAAAGCGTATCGGAAATTTTGGCATCCTTACGTCAAAACGCATGCGCGTCGGTATAGCAGGAATTTATCCCTCCATTCATGTCAGTGCAAGGAAAATATCAGCTGTGTCTAATGGCTGTCAAGTATTTTAGTTTCAACTTTGACAAGCAATAGTGTATTATTATTGAACTGTGATAAAAAGTGATATTTATATTTCAAACATTATATCACTTTGTCAATTAAACACGTTTAAATACAATTATAGTCAGCGTAAAAAAATCTGTGAAGTGGTTTTATGTAAGGTTATGTTTACGTATTCGATTGGTGTATGGTAAGTTTTTTTTTTGAATATTTTAATTAGCTCTGACCTGAATTTATATTAAAAAGAGTGTGGCTTATTTCACAGTTTTTTTTTCTTCCATATTAAGTTATAGAACCTTTCGCCATATCTGTCTTTAATATTTCCCGAGTTATGAGTTATGACTAAAGAATAATGAACGCAGATGAATCAGAATGTATTTCTTTCTTGTCTCGAACCTTTTTTTTATTTCGTTGACATTAAAAAAAATCAATAGTTGTGTAATTATAGGCTATTGCACAATATTTATTTATATACCTATTTACTTAGACGATGTAGCTAAGACTAGGTGATTAATTTTTCCATATAGATAATGTAATTAGTCTAGCTGGAAAATTATTTGAATTTGGAAAAGCAGATTTTTTGACGCTTAAAATCATAAACTTTTGGATGTTCTTAATTAATATTGAATGTTTTATCTTAGGCTTATTAAGTGTTTATTTCAACACCTAAGAGCAGCGGTCGGCAACCGTGAAGCTGATAAAAAGTGAAAATAAATTCATACAATACTTATATGTATTTAAAACAAAATAATTAATATTCCTAAAAATCTTGTATAAAATGTATTTAAGTCTCGCGTGCAGTTGTCAAGTTGCTTAGATTAGGGTTATCAGATGAAAGACTTATATCACTACATAAAAGAATCTCAATTAATGATATTGTATGTAATAAAATGTTCATGAATGAAAGAACTTAGGGTGTGCGTCGGTCCCTAGCAACAGCTCCCTCCATCGCCCCCCTTTCAGTGTGGTGGTTTTTCATTTGGGAAAAGTTATTATTATGTACCCGTTGTATTTTGTGCCCGCCAATTAAGTGTCTGTTGATAAATTAACTTTTTAATATAATACCACATTGTTTAAAAAAATCAATATTTTCTATGAAGCTGTTAGTCGACTGGTGGTCGCACATGAGATCCTCTATACTAGACCACATAAATACATTCAAATAATCCAGCTGGGTTTTAATACCGATGTTTCGATAATCGTATTGACGGTGAATGAACTTTGCGGCAGCTAGCAACGCTACTGAACCGTGCTATGAAATATTGTCGTTATAACAGTATAATTATGTTGATTCAAAACTTATCGGTCTGTGTTGTTGTTTTTATTTTTGTATTTGTCAATGTTAGACCTTGTCTAAAATCATTAATATCTCAATTTAGGCATTTAACAAATATATTTTCCAAACTACCAATGAATGTAAGAAAAATACCAAATCATTCGCAGAAAATTTCGCATCGACCATTTCTGAGAAACAAATTGCACAATATTTATTTTTTAATGTATTCATGTGTTTACAAGCCGGGTTCTCGAAACTGTCTTCGATGAATTAAAGAATGACTCGCCGATAAATATTTTAATAATGCTAATCTGCAGTGGCGTGCCTTGCGTGTGAAATGCAACCACCATTACTTAAAAAATACCACGTACATTTATAATATATTAAATTTAGTTTACAAACACTATCGATAGTTATTACGGCGCCCATCATCATATTAAATAAATAGCATTCACGCGGTGGAACTCCATCATAGTACGCCAAAATCTAATTGAATTATAAATAATAGTCAAAAATTACCGATAGCTATTTCAGCATGCCGCGATCGTCGAGACTGATTTTTGCTCGCTTATGTTTTCTAACATATAAAAGAATCTTTTAAGGTGGTCACTGTCAATATTTGGTGGAATGGCATTATAATAAAAAATAATAACACATTTGTAGTACCTACTTATTCCACATTTAATTTATTGGATCAGGACTGGTTTCGCTCATGGCGAGCATTATCTAATCTTAATGTCAGTTGATAATGCTCGCCGTGAGCGAAACCGGTCCTGATCCAATAAATTAAATGTGGAATAAGTACTGAAAATGTAACTATTTTTAATATAAGAGAATAATGGTCATATATTTTGTATAATATAATGATTATTTTGTTGAGATGCATGCTATTTAATAGTCCATATGCTGCACATTAGCAGCGTAAATGGTTGAAAAAAATAGTCAATCATTTGATAATATGTTCCCTTCGATCGGTTCAACGTATTTTGCTTTAAATTTACGACAACTCGATATCTTTTTTATGGATAGGTCAAGGATTTAGACCAAATTAATTAAGTATAGTGTTTTACGTTTTTAACTAGAAAATTATTGTTGTTTTTTTTCAATTCTAATTTGGCATGGCTGCATGGGTATAGTATGTAAGTATTCTATGAATTAAATAATTGATGGATAAATTAGTTTGCGCTTTCGAGGCTTGTAGAACCTGGGGTCTTCTAGGTTCTCAAGTGTTGATTGTTGATTGAATTCAACAAAAAATCAAGAAGTTCTCGTCATTAGTAGTATAATTATTTGCTTTGTTTCGATTCTATAACCCCCTCCTTGCTTTCCGTAAAAAGGATAAATCCCAAACTCCATTTTGTAGTTTTATCATTTTAAAATATTAGAATCAATTTTGCTTCATTACCTAAGCTTCTTTGCGATAGTAAGTCTGAAGATGCCTCTGGAAGAGGCGAAACACGTGTCAAAGTTAGTAGCACAATACGTGGAATAATCAAAGTTATTTTAAATTTTATATTAATCTAGAAGTTTCTGAATGTGGACTTATTTTTTTTGTTGATGTATCAATTCCTTATAATAATTATAACGCCGTGTAAAATTTGCGGTTACCGAACAAAACAGAACATGACTTTTCAGAATATGATAAAACAGGTTAGGTTAGGTTTTTTATCATGTTCTGAAAAGTCATGTTCTGTTTTGTCATGGAACCAAAATTTGCGAGTACCGTATGTGTATTTCACGCTTTCGATGTACGGGTCGCGAAACGAAAAACGAAACTGCTTGAACAAAGCTAAAATTTGAAATTGCGGCAACCCTGTTGTCTTGTCAATTGACCACTTCGGTGCTTCGGATTCACGATTCGGTCGTTTTTATGAGTTGAGTCTATTGAGTGAATCAATTGAATTGTTATGTCAACACTATAAGCTTACAGCTCGTATTTATATAACAGTGTTTTAAGTGTTTATGAATCTATGAATTTTTGCCGTGTTTTAACATGCTACCGAAAAAAACCTGATTATGATAATTTATCGTATGTTCATTGCTGCTTAATTTAATATTAGTAGTTTAAACATGCGTTATCAATTCTCTATGATTAATGATTGATCATTTATCAAGATAACCACAAAATCCGTTCTATTAGCATCGTTTTGGTTTTAGTTGTGCTTCCCTTAGGGCACACAAAATAATACGTGGAAATGATTCGGAGATGGATTAGTGCAGTGATGCTCAACCTGCGGCCCGCAATGACATGTCATGCGGCCCAACATGACAAATATCAATCACTTTTTTTTCTTCAGAATTTTTTTACGGACGATGGATGAACATAAGAATACTATTTTTCTTGCCAATTTATAATACAAAACGAAAGAAAAAGTTAAAAATACATTATTATCTACAACAGGTGTCACCAGACTTTTTAAGAAACGGACCAGATTGAAATTTTTAAAAACTTGGCGGGCCGGATGACAAATAAATTCGTGTTGTAATCCAATTAGAATATTAATTTATATGTTCTATTATAATTATATATTGTAAACAAATGTAATTTCTATTGGAATTTATAATCAGAAAATATTTTATGGGTTCATACGTTGTTGTATCTTACAGGTACCAATTGTTGAATTGAAATAAATAGTTGTGAATTCACAACCAAATCATGAAATTTAAAAAAATAAATATTTGAATAATTTATTTTCAAAAATCAAGAGAATTTTTGGAGGGCTGGATGAAAATCTTTACCGGGCCGGAGTTTGGTGATCGTTGATCTACAATATTAATTGTAATAATTTCGCTATTATTAAAGCTCATGGACGGTGCGGTATCTATTATTTTTCAGTTTACCAATACTGTAACACCTAGTTAAGATTATATATAAAATGTGTCTTATTCCTTTATGTGTATATATTATATAAGTTATTGTACTGTTAAGAAAATCCATTGAATTTTTAAACTTTAAATAATTATCGAACACCTGCTTCTATATTTTAAATACAATATTTGATCGCAATAGCAAAGTTTCCCACCGCTGGGAAAATTACAATATTTTATGTTTTGGCTCATTATTTAATTATACAAGAGTGTATTATCTCTTTTTTTGAATTAAAAACATTTTCAATTAATTGACACATGTAAACAAATCCGAATATTACTTAATTTACGATTATAATTGACTTGATTCAATTACTTCATTTCTTTATATTTAATTTATCGTTTTCCTTGATTAATTTATCATTGCTTTTATGTATATTTTTAAATAAAATAACACTTTGTTTTTTCACGCGCTATTTATTCCGTTTTATCATAAATGGGACGCGTTAGCATTTTGATTTACGAGGAGGTTGTCTGTGGTCGCAGTCGGGAGTATTAGAAATTAATTTCTGACCTACCATTATAACTTGGCGGCCGGCTGAAATAAGAACTATAATAGTATATTTAGGGCTTGTCAATGTCGAGTTAAATACGACAGTTAATGCCATGTGTCTCGAAAATAGTTTGTGAGTGTGTGGGAGATTTTTCTGAAAGTCACAAAGATATTCTGAAATAATTGATAATTCCGATTAATAGCGCTGCGGATCGCTGGTCGGCCATGACAGGACAACATTGCAAGAATCATTCTATGAGATTCAGTTTTAATTTTAGTGTGCTAAGCTGGTTGTATTGGGGGAAAAACCCCTTACGAATACTGTCAGTCTATTTTTACAATTATTTGTTAACCATCTGAAATTATTGAAAGACGAATGGTAGTTTGACCCCCGAACAAAGTTTGGTCAAGCTCGACCAATGTATAAATTTGCAAATTTCCATTGTATCCATAGTGATAATTATTTATCTGTGTTTTGTAAATTGCGATGTCACAGGAAGTGAGCCATTTTCTGTTGCTATTGTTGACTTTTGTATCAAGTCCTTTCTATTTGGACAATTGTAATTGCGCTCAGCTTATAGCAGCAATCAGAGCATGGCAATATTGTTATCTCCTATATTGATATGGCAACCATACAAATGGATTATGGTTTTATGCGCCAATAGTTTTTCAATTTGTGTAATACAATTATCTCCCGTTGCCTAGCGGTCAACGCTCTTGGACGTTTGCCCTACTAAGTTGCGGTTGGTCCACAAGATCGCATCCTCAAATAGACAATTTACGGATTCATGTTGAAAAGCATGGACGTCTATGTTGTTTACATTAATTTTCTGTCTCTCATCTAATCAAAAAAAACAACCCGCTGAGAGACCAACTTACAAGTGTGTCTGAAAGTCAACATTTTGTTAAAATCGCGCAAAAATACTGGCATACACTACAAGTCATTTTAACTCTTCTTTATGCTACAGAAATCTCACGCATATACCGATAAATAATGCGATGCCGACATGTCAAATTTTATTCTGCTTATATCTGTTGCAAATAAGTGGTCGAATGGCGTATAAAAATAGATATATTGTTCTCAATTGGATATACAAGACGATGGAATGCATCAAACTTTAAAATTAAAAAAAAATATATTTACAAATAAGATTTCAAATTGTAGCTGTCGGTTTTTTAATTAGACGCAGAACTTATGTAGAACTCCTTTTTTCTAATATAAAATTTTAATTAACTTTGATTATTCTCCGAATTTTGTTACTAATTGTGACACGTGTTTCGCCTCTTTCAGATGCATCTTCAGACAAAAGCTTAGCTTGCCGCAAAGTTTGCTTAAGTATTAAAGCAAGTTGATTCTAATATTTTAAATACAAAATGGAGTTTGAGATTTTTCCTTTTTACGTGAAGCAAGGAGGGGGCTATAAAATCAAAGTAAAGCAAACATCCTTTTTATATTCACATCTCTCTTTTCTAGTCTTACTCTCCTTGTCAAATTCAATCATCTTTAACATAGTGAGTGGATCCCAGTATTTTATTCCAAAATCCTTAAAAACGGGGTCCAAAACAACTGACTGACATTTCCAGTGCTTCCACTAAATATTTTACGAACCTACTTACCCGAGAATGATTGATTATATCTTATATCTATGAATCGCGGCAAACATACGCGACATAGTCATTATTGTGATTGTGTATTCATTCATTTATATTTAATTCTCAGTTTGAAACAATTGCGATACAGTCGTCAGTCGATTTGCATGATGAAATCAACTTTCTCCAATTCTGCACGCCGAGATCTTCAATTGACATTAACGTTGTTTGAAACGATCATCCCACTGTAATTTGAACTGCACCCAGCAGGTAAAAAATATTTCGACATACTATATTCAAAATGGCAACAGTCACTCGAAAGGATTTTTCATTGTAATGCTATGAATATTTTAGTGTCGTGATGTCTTTCACGTCAATAATACACCTTAGTATTTTGGGCAATCTTTAAGTATGCAGTTCAGTGTCAAATTTAATACGGGCAGGTATTCGTTACCAAAATCAAAATATCGTAAAGAAAAAGACAAAATCTTCTCGTTTATGCTGGTGCAAATTACGTAGATCTTTTCCCCTACATTTACAGTCGACCCTCCTATAGCTTTATCTCCAATAGCAATTTTTCTTCTTGTGGTTTTTCGTATAACGGCCCCTCCATAGCGGTTTTTTTACAAAATTTTCAAGGTCAAATTATATTTTTTGTAGAAAAAAAAAACACTTTGAAACGCACGCTTATTGGCAATATAAATATAGTAAAAGGTCGTGAATAAAAATGTCTGATCTGGTGATTTTGTTCAATTCGTAAAATATAATATAAAAAACTGAACCTCAAAGTTTGTATGTGTGCCTAACCTCCTATATGAAAATTTCCTTTTACGTGGTTCCTCTCTTTACGCTATATGAGGGTTGACTGTATTTAGCTTCCAGGCTGATTTGTTTTTGGGTGAGTACAGGCTATTTCTGTATATCCCCTTTACCGCATCTATTTTTTTATAACTGAGCACTGTTTCGCTGAAAACTTTGTCCGAGGAATTAATTAATAAAACCCCTTACGAATACTGATTTTAATGCTCAGTTAAAACAGCACAGAGCTTAGACGGAACGTGAATTAAAAATAACTGATTCTAATCGAATATTGTCTCCGACTCAATATTTATCTAAAATAATTAAAGCTGTAAATTATCTACCACTCATTCATGCGTGATATATTTCTGGCCCAGATGAAATGACGCATACCTCAAAAAATATTTATCTTTCCACACATTGAAAAATAAATTCTAATTAATTAAGCTTCGACGCTAAACAACTTATTTACGTTTTCGTATCTGTTATGCAATCTTGGTTTTAATTCGACATTATGTCCCGCAGAAGTTCTAAACCTAATTGCGAATCCGAGCGCATTTGAGATTGAGGAGAATAGTGACGGGCGTAGGCCAGATTTTTTAAAAAACAATTCTGGTACATTTATACTTCAATTTTTGTCATTATTTCCCGTGAAGCTTTACATATTGATGGCTTAAAGAGTAAATTAGCTATCTCCGTTTTTGTCAATTCTGCAGGAGAGGATAAAAACAAGGGCTGTAGAGTCGATAAAAAAAGTTCGAATCCGACTCCAGCATTTACCAAAACCACGACTCCGACTCCAACATTGACCAAAAATACGACTCCGACTAAAAAAGTTTAATATCGTCATTTTTTTTCTAATTTTCCTATTTATGTGTATTCAATTAAATATCAACCCTACCAATCCGGCCAATAGCCAAATTTGACATATTATATGCAAAAATAAAAAGTTTAAACTTTTCAAAATTTCCGACTCCGAGTACGACTCCGGCCAAAACGCCGCGACGACTCCGACTCCGACTGGTACCACAGCCTCCGACCACAGCCCTTGGTAAAATCTGATTATTTTGGTATGTTCAAACCGATCGGGAACATTTCAAATAGGTCTTTCAAACGATGTATTTGTACCACCGCTAAAAAACAACGAATGAATGACAGGTGGCAATAGAAAATGGTGGAGTTGGATAATTAGCAGAGTAGGTTTTAGAACGACAATGGAGTTATCAAATTTTCCGAAAGCGATTTTATGATGCACTCAAATATGTAAGTTTTGGTTATAAAAAAATTACGGGACATGCACATTGCATGATACAACAAGATGGCATTATTAAGTCATTTTCAGCCAAAAGTGGAGTTAGCAAAATTACTCTTTAAGCCAGGGGTTCTTGACCTTATTGCGATTCCGGGTGCATTTGAGATTGAGGAGAGTAGTGACTGGCGCAGGTCGGATTTTTTAAAACACATTCTTAAGTACCTGGGACATATATGTATATATTATTTTTTGTACTATTTTTCATTTATCTTTACAAATTACACAGTTACAATTCTGATAAAATTGGGGTTTTTTCGTAATTTGATACTTTGGAGAGGGCGCACGATAATAGTTACGCGGACACAGGGCTAAGAACCCCTGCTTTAAGCCATATATATATATGTATTACATGCATGTACTATTTTTTAACCTACCTTTACAAATAACACAGTTACATTTTCGTGGAAACTCACTCGATAAATATGTTCAATAGATATAATACACTTCTGATAAAACTCTGATAACACGGGGTATTTTCGATATTCGATAATTCAGAGAGGGCGCAATTGTACCCGCGGGTACAGGATTAAGAACCCCTGAATAAAATATTAGCAGCATTTCTTACGAGACATTGTTATTTTAATGATTAAATTGTAATTAACATTAAATGCAGATAACGTAGTGATGAATGGCGGAACAGAATGAGCTGTTTTAGACAATTATTATGTTATGCATATTTGCAATATAATATCATCATTAATTATATTTTATTGCAAATGTAGTGTATTACAGTTTTCAGGAACTGTGTGAAATTGTATCCAGAAGAGTTCTTGTACAAAGCCACCATAAAAAATATCCTCATGAGTCTAGTCGCAAATATACTTGAGTCTGCAGTTATAAGAATACTAGTATTCGAACCCGGCTTCGCTCGGACCAGTTTGGGGTTATGTTCACCTCGGCGCGTAAATTCAGACGGGCCAAGTTGAAACAACTGGCAACTTAATGACCAATAATGCAAAAGGGAATTACAGACCCACAGACATACATACGCCGTTTCGGTTTTATATATAAGATATTTTGGTTCATATGAAACTACTCGAGTATTTTGTAAAATGTACTACTCGATACTCGAGTGATTGGAGTCTCTACACACACATTGATAACGAAACAAATTTACCGTCGAAACTTTCGCGAGCGAAATCAATTCGTTTGTTTGAACTTGCAACAACAATGCAAAAGGGAATTACAGACCCACATACATACATACGACGTTTCGGTTTTATATATAAGATTGTCCGTTCCGTGGTCCAGTGGTCAACGTCGTTGGCTTCCGTGACGAATATCCATTTTTGTGGCTCTCGCTATTCCTGATTGAGAAGATAAAATGCATTAGTTTGCAACGTAGATATCTCAAAATATGAGTCTTTGTGATTCAATTACGTTACATGTTGTTTGATGCACTTCTTAAATACTTATTAATGCAAATGTATGTATGAATGCGGACTTTTAATTGTCAATTGACTTGTAGTTCATTATATTTTGTAATTGTTTTACATTCAGACAAAAATCGATGCCTGTTCATGATTGTATGTCAAAATACAACATAAAATTGACCATTCGGAAAACACAAATTACTTCTCGGTCACGATTGCCGAATGAGACTGAATTGAACATGATTGAATTGCACAACCGATGTTCATTTGACTATTTTTATTTGAACCAATTAACAAACAAGAATGTGGAATCCTTTAAAAAAATACTTACTTAGACCGTAATTATTAAGCTACATTTGCGTTTGACATGTTTAATATGTTTGCCATGTTTGCCATGCATAATTATGTATATAAAAGACAAGGGCTATTGGTAAGCTAATTGCTCTCTCTACGCCTCGTTTTTTAGGATCGGATGAATGTAGAAAGATATTGTAGAAAACACAAACATCAATTTCTCCGAACAGAAAACAATAATTCGATTGAAAAATTAAATTGTCCGAACTGGAACACCTTGTTGAACCCGTGCGATCCGCTATTGAAGCCAACAACGTTGACACTCGAGCACGGGCCCGATAAAATATATTTTTTTAAATCAGGTACGGATTCACTTATCTCGAGTTCAACTGATTACATGTATAAATTATGTTGAAATTGTGCAAAAGAATGTAAATATACTCAATGCCTTTCTTCCGAGAATTGAGATTAAGAACCTTTCGAGTGATCCATTTGCCAATAATATTAATTTGATAGTTTTCTCGATACACTTTTCCGTTCCATAAGTGCATCAAAATACTATGTGCTGTGAGCTAAAAGATGATATTATTCGTGATTCTTTTTTGGCCACGAATGTCCTAGAAAAAATCCCCGCAGCCAGGTCGTCAGATCCGATCGATCAATTTTTGACAATGTCCCGTTCACTATCCTTATTGGTAATCTAATTATGTGATCAGTACACTGAATTATATTGCCGGGTCGACACGATGGACTATCTTCTAAACATTAAAATTTAAATCATAATACTCCTCGTAGTTTTAAATTCTAAAAACGATAAAAAATAAACTGTCCCTTTTGGCGAAACGAACTATTTTCGTCACTGACCAACTGTGTTTGTTCTTCCGTGCTATCAGCATTTTCTGGGCAAGGTTAACGGCCACTGATTTACGACTCGACATATTAATTTTATTGCGATTAGGTCGGTGACGTCACACTGTTAACACGTGCTCTTGTTGCTTGGCAACTTAGCAAAAAAAAATGACATTGTGTTTGTTCTCAGAATGCGGATATGTAAACCTACGGACTTACCTACTATGTTTGAAAATGGAACAAATATGTAATTATCAGAATTGAAGAGATTTGAAGAGACTAAACAAACGATTGCATCACTTTGGTTTACCAATAATTCGCGGATTTTCTGTGGTTTCGCGCGTTTTTTTCCCTAGGATTCAACCTTTGATCGATCATACCAATAATATTTGAAAATATAATTATACCTACCATGAACTAGCAATTATCATTACAACAGCTCAAGATTTCAATACAGTTAATAAAATATAATTCATTGATAAATATATGTTAAACATGCACACTTTTTAACTTTTTAACTCAGAATCACCAAAATGTTACTAACGCCATTTTGGCTTGTTAGTGATGATCTAATATGTGTCATCCTAACAAGAAAATGTGCGAAAATCTATGCAAAAGTTAGGGCTGTCACAACACCATACATTGTCTAAAAATATGTATTCACTTTTTACGGATTAAAATTCAACTCAAATAAATGAAAAATATTATTTGTAATACAAAGTAACTGACATGCGTACGCGTCGCAAACCAACAAACGTGGGTGTGGGATATTTTTTTTAAAAGCGCCAGCCATAATTTTGCCACAAGGGAAATCCCTTTATTCGAACGACAAATTCACCAACAGATATATTTTATAACTGAAGCTTATCCAATATTTTATTGGAAAACTAAATATTTTATTCAAGGATTGCTTCAAAATTGCAGCGCGTATATCATACGTCGCGGGCGTCTGAATGTTTAAAAAAAACACCTGATTTATTATTTCATTTCGATTTTCTCAAAACATATAAACCTTGACATACCTACAATATTCTTTGCACTATAAAATCCGATATGTACTGCTTATTCTAAGTGTTGGACCATTTTTCCTGACATCTCTTTTTCTTTCAGCTAAAGGTGCCATATTGAGCACCGCTATATTGACCCAACGCTTTTGGAAGCATGGACCCTGGCTTCTACAAACATGACAGAAAATCAAATCCGAGAGCCAAGGCGAGCTGCTTTTCAGTATTCACGTTCTGGTATGCATCATTTTTTTTTTTTTAATTTACCCATAATTATTTGAATAACTAAATCACCAGCCATCACCCCTTAAAACTGGGAACTGTTGCATTCGAAGATCACTGTCAGCTTACTGGAGCAACTAGTTTAGAGTTGTATTGTTTTTGATTGTTGGCATAGCAACCTAAAATAAAAATTTGAATAAATGTCAAAATAAATGCAGCATTTTTGCTTTAATTTATTTTGGCTCATCAGTATAAAACACAAAAAAGTATGCATTGAGACTTTCAATGTATTCAACGGTAATTTTGTGGTTGTTCGTTTTAATATCTAATATCATAGATTATTCCACATATTTTTCACCTTACAATTCGTTGAATAATCTAAATTATTTTTTATCATGTCATTACATTACTAATCCTTAGATTTAGGTCCATTTTTTTCTTAATGTAACACGGCTATACGCATATATAACCTGAAAAATTATATGCTGATGATTATAATATTCTATTCCAGGTGGTTGAAAGATATCTTCACAACCGGTTACAAAAGACATTTGGACGTCGAAGATCTGTATGCCGTACTATCTGACCACAAATCTTCAGACGCAGGTAATAAAATTGAAGAGATATGGGATCGCGAAGAGGCTTTGGGCCACAAACCTTCACTGATGAAGATAATCATGCAGGTGCACGGCCCCAGAATGCTCTTACTGAACGCTTCATTTATGTTCTTCGAAATAATGCTTAGGTAAGCATAATGACTCATTGTCACACAAATGTTTTTTTTAGATTTCGTTTTCTTATTTAGTGCTGTCAACATTGCACTTGTTACACAAAAGTACCAACGTCAGGGTGATTTCAAAACAGCTATTAACCCCTGAGAAGTGAAGTGGTGTTTTTGGAAAATATGAGTTTGATGTATTATCATATTCTTCAGGTCTAAAAGTGACCCACAAGTGAAGTGAGATTATTTAAAACACTTTGTATAAAGTATGCTCTTACCTAATAAAAAAGTTTCACAATTTTGCTACTTGGCTCACTTCACTTCTCGAGGACTCGAATGTTATATTTGCGGTGAACTAATCTCATAGTTTTTATAGCACTATTTCCCTGAAATTTTTTTTTCCTTCATTTGTGTAGAAAGCTCCCGAGTGTTAAAATGCTAAGATAGTTCGATATTCTTTGATTATCTAAAAGTGACCCACAAGTGAAGTAAATTTTAACATTTAACATTTAAAACTGGATTACGGGTTATTTAAAACAAGGAATGTAACAAAATGCATTAACATATAAAGTATCACTCTCTTACCTAATAAAACAAATAATGACGACGTTAAACATCACAATTTGTAATGTTTAACGTCATTAGAAATATATTTGCTTGCTTTGTTTCGATTCTATAACCCTTCGCGTCCCTTAAAAGGAAAATCCCAATCTAATTGATTGAGTGATTGACCTTATTAGTATCATTATGTTAATGCATTTTTTTGATTCTATCACCCCGTAATCCATTTCAATTTAAAATGTTAAAATGTTAGAATTTATCTTGCTTCATTACTTGATGTCTGCGATAGTAAGTCTGAAGATGCTCTGAAAGAGGCGAAACACGTCACAATACACAATACGTGGAATAATCAAAGTTATTTTAAATTTTATATTAAAACACCAAAGTTACCGCAAAACCATCGAAAAAAAAAACAAAGTTAAAAATGTGATTGAACCTAAAGGCCAGTAGAAAAGTTTCACCATTTTAAGACTTGGCTCACTCCACCTCTCAATGGCTCATATACATAACATAATTTTTTTCGTTTCCATGGTCGAGTGTCAACGTCGCTGGCTTTGTTTGCAGAACGCACGAGGTCTCGAATCCCAGTCTGGTCATTTTCATATTTCAATCGAATTATTCATTGACCACTTGCCTACAGTTCTGACAGAAAACGCAAATAATTATTGAGTAAACAAAGTGATTGATTCATTTGTGTTATTGAATAATTTATGTATGTGATTGTACAACTCCATTATTTTAATATTTATGACATCTTCTCTTATTTATAATCACACATTACTATACACAGCACTATATTTCAATACATATTATGCTGAAAAGATAAATATATTTTTGTTTCAATGATACTTAGCAACACACTAGATTGTTTACAAAAGCTAGAAACAAAAATTGACATGCTTGCAAAATTATCCTATATTGATATGTTAACTTCTGACTGACAAAAATAGGTCTTCATTTCGCTCAGTTAAATTCTATTTACGTATTTGTTGTAAATATATCATGCACCTTTTTTGTAAATATTAAAAAAAAAACACCTTCTACATCATACCAAAGATCTATTCTTCTCAATTATACTCGTAACAGCAACAAAGTAGAATATTTGAATACAACAATATCTTATAATTTTTTAAATCACATTAACCACAAACAATAGGTAATATATTTTACTGGCTGCTTTAGAATACTTGTTATTCAGCCATAAACGTTTGTTTATAAATAAAGAATCCTATTTTTTTTTCACTGTCAAAACTTGGTGAAGGAATTCTATATTCAAAATATACATCAATGAATAGTATTGTTCTTCTCTTGTTTCAGATTAGCTCAGCCTTTATGCTTGGGTGTTTTGATTTCTTACTTCTCACCTGGTCAAACTGATGTATCAAAAGATAATGCGTACTTGGCTGCAGCAGGAGTTGTCCTCAGTCTCGGTATCAATGTATCTGTACTGCCACCATTCCTCACTTTTCTGTTTCATTCCGCCATGAAAATCAGACTCGCTTGTTGTTCCATGATATACAGAAAGGTTTGTTTGATTATTTTTACTGTTGAATAGGTTGAGCTCATTCGATCCGATTTGCCTAGCTCAAAAAGTATTAAAGCTTTTACAAAATTAGAATCGTATTAATGAGCTTATAAACTTAAATATTCTAAACAATGAATGAAAAGTGAAAGAGAAATACCAAAAATATAAGATTAAAAAAACATTTTTAGAACTGCCACAAAAAATGGAGATAAAAAATACAAATAGAATTTATGAATGAATGAATTTTGATTAGATTTGAACTTTTTCCATCCTTAATGTCTACCAGGGACTATTGAAACCTGCTTCTATGAGCTACCTATGTATTTTGTACATGTAGTCAATTAAATAGCATTATTTGCTATAGGTCTTAAAATTGGATCTCCGAGCGCCAACGTCTGATGGATCAGGTCTCACCGGCAGAGTAATAAACCTGTTGACAAACGACGCCAACAGATTTGACATGTGCATCCTTTTCTGCATGGAGATGTTCAGGGCTCCTCTTGAAGGAAGCATCGTCATCTACATCATGTACAGGAACATTGGACCGGCTTCTTTGATCGGAGTCGCATTCCTGCTTTGTTTCATTCCACTCCAAGGTAAATCATTTCTTAGATTCCAGAAGTCAAACATAAATTTTCCAATCGAATTAAATGAAATGATGGGAAGAGATAATCAAAGAACATGGTTAACGTTAAAGCACTCCTCAATATATTATTCTTTTCATTCCAGTGACTCCTCAATACATTTGAAAAATTAAGTTATTGATATTAGCATGGTAAAATTAAAAACCGAAAAAAATACCACATTATGACATGTTACAAACTTAACTAAGGTACACAATCCAATAAATACGGTTTTTTAAATAATATTAATTTAAAATTAATAAAAAAATATTTTTCCAACCAAGTTATACAATGTCGTGTTGGACTGGACATAGGAGTTGCACGATACGTATATGATGTTGAATTAGACTCGACATAGAAGTTGTAGGAGTTAATACCATACTATCAAAGATAGATAGAAAGAAAAGAAAGATAGTAATAAACTATGTAATTGAAACTTTTAAGTAAAAAGCAATGGCAAGCTTTAGTTTCCATTGTGATATTGACAGTTGGAATTTTATTCATACCAAAAGAAACATTTCCTCAATTCAATCATTATGTATTTGTACTTAATATATATAATGATTCTTTGCAGCATTCCTCGGTCGTTTCGAAGCCGGACTCCGAAGGCAAGCAGCCTCCAAGACTGACCACCGGATAATGCTGATGAATGAAATCATTCAGGGTATACAGGTCATCAAGATGTACACGTGGGAGTATTGTTTCGCCAAGATTATCGGACACGCCCGACAGTGAGTATTGTAAATGCCATCCATTGAATTATATTTACTTTAGTTTGGAGCTTATACGTGCAGTTTTGTTTCACCATTCCTGTTCACAAAGTCGAGAATGTGAACCCCTGAGGGTTCATTTCAATATAGGTCAGTTGCTCAACTTTTCTGTTGAGTGAAGGTAAAGATTCAAGGAAATAGGAAATAGCTAGTTGTTATGTATTGCTCACTCTACTTGAATCAATAAAAAAGTACAAAACTTTAAAATTTCAGTTATTTGGAAAATGTATAAAGCAAACTTTGTCATGACTAAATTAGTATTAGTTTATATAGAATATTAAAAATGCCTATTTCAATTCCTTTCAGAAAAGAAATGAATAAGTTGCGAAAGATTGCATGGATTCATGTCGTAACCTTATTCTGCGTCAAACTCAACACAAGAATTTCAATATTCATCAGCATCATTGCTTACATCATGTTTGGACATCAGGTGACAGCCGCCAAGATATTCGTTCTCTTCTCGCTGTACGACTTGATCAAACTCACCGTAGTAGAATTCTTCCCGATGGCCGTGATGTTTATTCTGGACGCCTACGTGTCGGTTCAGAGGATTCAAGAGTTTCTGGTGCTCCCGGAAGTCGGCACAGCCAAGAAAATACTGAGCAGTCCAAACAGCAAAGAGAAATCTTTCAAGGTGTCTAACTTTGATTTGAACATAAGAATGTCGTCAGCTTCTAAACCTGTTGGTATTCGAGAAGCTGCCATAGAAAAAGGTGAAGACTTTGATGATATCGATAAAAAGATTGGCCTTGAAATGGTGAATGTCAATTCATACTGGAGGAATTTTGATGATAGCGGAGAAGAGAAAAGGATCGTCGCATTGGATAACATATCATTCAAGGTAATAATATTTAATTAAAATAGTTATAATAACTCATAATTGGTTAAAAATTAAAGACCCTGAAATATTTTTTATAAAAGGTGGAGATCAAATACTTTTGATTTCAAAATTGTCCCTTTGACGAAAAAGTTTATGAACCCTGACCTAACCTATATGTATGTATATGAGTATTTAAGGTAATTTAAACATGATCTTTGAATCCCAAATATCAAAAATAATAAAGATAAAATGTTTTAAATTTGGCATAAAACCTTTCATACCAAATTTTTCTAGAATCAATTGAAAAAACTTTTATAACTATGAAAATTCCAATTACTTTTCAGTTAGTGCCCGGTGAAGTTCTGGTGGTGGCCGGCACTGTCGGATCAGGCAAGACTTCCTTGCTGCACTCGATCCTCGGAGAGATTCCAATCGAACCTGGTTCAACTATTGATATCGGCGGAGAGGTTTCGTATTGCTCGCAGACACCCTGGCTGTTCGAAGCGTCCGTCAGGCAGAACATCATCATGGGTCAAGAGATGGATGGCAGGCGTTATAGAAGGATCATCGAAGCGTGTCAGCTGGAAAAGGATTTCAAAGATTTGCCTCACGGAGATATGACAATTGTAGGAGAGAGAGGTCTGTCATGGAAATAAATTAATTTGATATCTATTTTTAAGATATCTCTTAGCTAGAATCTAACCTATCATACTGTAGTTAAAATAACAATGTTTTCGATGTGCATTGATAAAAATAACGTCGTTTGAATTCATTTAGCTGTCATTTTTAAAAGATCTTTCTTTATCTTTACAGGAGTATCATTATCAGGTGGTCAGCGTGCTCGTGTTTCTCTGGCGCGCTGCATTTATCGCCGGGCTTCAATATACCTACTGGATGAACCGTTGGCTGCCGTTGATGCGCGTGTGGCTCGAGCATTACACACCGCGTGCACTAAAAGAATCTTACGCTCCGCTTGCGTAGTGCTGGTGACGCATCATTTGCAGCTGCTCGATGCTTCAGATCGGGTCATTATTATGCGAAAAGGAGGAGTAAGTTTCAACAAGATATTTCTTAAAAATACAGCTGACTTATACAATCCAAATTTGTGAAGACATTGTTTTATTCTAAATATATTCCTTTCACTTTGTATCAATGGTATTATTTGTCTTTTACAGATTGCATGGCAAGGCACATATAACGAACTGAAATCGTCTCCATCCAAATTCGCACAACTTCTTCCTATGGAGACGGAAGCCGATAAAGAGAGACATGCAAAGAATGCTGAAGCTGATATTGTTGTGAGTCGAAATTATCTTAATGCTCCGCTTGGATGTTGGCCAAATTAAATTTTAGATACTGCAAGGGGCTAATATTCATTATACATCTGTATTATGTAAATATTACTATTTTACTGTTATACAGGTATGCAAGATCGACCAGATTGATATCAAGTCGCAAATGAAGACTGTAAATTACAATTTCTCAAACATAGTTTTTTTATAAATTTTCTGTCTGTAGGTTGTATACTATGTTAGACGATAATATTTGAGTACCTTATTGAATATGACTTGTTTCATCTTTCTCAGGATCACGAATGGATCAGAAACCGTCCGTCCGTTAGTTCTCTTTCGTCGACGGGATCCAGATACTCTCTGGCTTCTGAAATGTTAAACGCCAACAGCACCGCCCAGCCGCCTCCGGAGGCCCAGCAGGCGGGTTCTGTGGGATTCAAAGTGTACAAGGCGTACGCCTTGGGAGCCGGCGGTCCTTTGAAGCTAGCTTTCCTCGCTTTGTTCTTCTGCATGGGCCAGGTGGCGTTCTCAATGAGCGATCTGTGGATCAGTCAATGGTAAATATTTTTTCATTATACATACATGTATTTATTTGATTTGTTAATAATATGAGGGACTTAATTCAGACTTTAATACATTGTTTACATGGGTCAAGCTTATCAGGCAGTTTGTGAGGACCGCTAATGTAAAATTTAATTCCATCCTTGAATCAAATAATACTCACTTGCCTTTGAACTTAGTCTTATTTTTCCCATTTAAAAAAGGCATGAATTAATGTTCATTGTAGACAGTGTTTTATTTTAAAAATCGGTTTATTCTAGAACTAGAAGAAAGCATTGCATTGCTGACCATCTTTAACGTTAATTAACAATTCCAACGATTACAGATATAATCAATATCTGCTCTTTCAATCATCATATAAACATAATCCATATTTTTATCTTTTTTTTACAACTGCAGCAATTACTTCTCACAGTCAAAGTTCTGAAAAAATTATAAATACTTATATGTACATATAATCCACTGATCAAATTTGAATCACTTGAATTTTGCACTTTTCCATGAGTTATCATTTTTATAGTCATTAATGTACCTGGTTTCGCCTCAGCCTATTCAAGTGTGAGTGAACTTATATTGAAATTCCATCAAGCATCTTCAGACGAAATCATAAATTATATCCACTCATATTAACATTGTTCTTTAGGGTAACTATGGAAGAGATTGCCGCGTCACAATTGAACGAAACCAATCTGTCCAACATGTCAATGTCGGCTGCGCTCACAAACGACATGCTCTCCAATAAAACTCTCCCGGATCTGACAACACTGAGTTCTATCAATTTCACAACTACTGACTCGGTAGAAGATACCTCATCATGGATCCCAATCGGTTGGTCTACACCCTTCAACCAAACCAATTTTCCATGGGAACTCAACAGAGAAAAGTGTGTTTATATTTATACGATACTCATCGGAGTCAGTATTGTCGTGATCTTCAACCAGCTATTGATGTACTTCACCATGTGCATCACCGCGTCAATAAAACTTCACGATTCATTATTCATGTAAGAACCGTTATTTGTTACCATTTTAATATTCACACAAATGTTTCTATCATATCTAATGAGAACATTTATCAAAATCTCCAATCCAAGCATTTAAACATGACCTTCATAATTGAAAAGAAATAAATTTCTTCACCAATTGACTTGTGGTATAGTATTATACATAAAATTATTTTTAAATCACACATCTAAACATATCCAGGCGAGAACATCCTATTATCAATTTAAGCATTTAAATGTTTATCATCATGTTGTTATTCTCAGCTACCTGGCTAATTATTGTTATTTTCCATTTCCAAAATCGATAAAGTTAATAAGCATCATGAGGATACACGGTGAAAAATATTGTGAGTGCGTATTCAATTGTATGATATGTCTTCAGGGGTATAACAAGAGCGACAATGTGGTTCTTCAACAACAATGCGTCAGGCAGAATTCTCAACAGATTCTCAAAGGATATCGGTACAGTCGACACCATGCTACCAACATCTCTTGTCCACTGTTTAGGGGTAAGTTTTTATTTCAATTCCATACCTTGAATTAACACACTCGAATAATTCATACTTTTACCCAATTTCATCAACACTCTCCATTAACGCTGTTACAATTCAAATCAAACTTTTTCTTTTTTTATATATAAATATACTTTATGGTGACATACCTTTATGGTGCATTTAATTGCATTTTTACACAATTTTATAAAGCAAGATTTAATAAAAACATATCGAAATGTCTATAAATTATAATATAAAATATTTTAATTGATTTCATCAAAAATCAATGTTAAAAAAGGGTACAAAATATGTGGTCCTTTTTGGAACATTTGATATCAAACAGACCGGAAGTAGTTAATTGCATTTAATAAAAATAAAAATTCTTGTAGGTTCCTAGTGAATATATTTATATAATATATCAAAAATATTACAAATTTTGTACCTTTTTTTTTAAGACAAGAAAATAAAAACATTGATTATTGTTAATAAATAACATCAATGAAAAAATTCAGTTTTCAAAGTTAGATTAGTTGCAAATAATACCGAGAGATGTCAGTATATTACTTTAGATGAAACTCGACTGCAGAATGTATTTGAGATATTATAAAGTCTTCAACAAAAGTATTATTTGCTAGGACTGTACTTCACAGGATCATTTCTGTAGTACTTCCTCCCTCGTAACGTGCACACTCTACCAGAGTGACACTCCGCGATGAGGAGACGTGGCGGGGTTCCTTGAGCGTGAGGCAGGTCTCGAATCGGGTCTTACGATCTGATTCCTGACCCTCGATGACCGTTCACCGTCCGATTGGATCTCGGACGGTTGGGGGACCTTCGCTTTCTGAGCGGCTTTTAAAACTATTAATTACTACGATGAATGATAAGAATAAATGAAACCGTTCGTGACGCAGATGGATGCTATTCCTGTCTGTCACGTTAATCGATGGCAGGATAATCTCGGACATTTCATTATAAACCTATTAAAATAAAAATAGTTCCCTGCTGTCATCGATATTAGTCGATGTCGTACCCATTGATACTTTTATTTAATAATATCTGCCAGCCTATGACACAACTGTTGTCGGCAAGCATTTTAGGTACCTATAAGCCGGTGCATTCGCTAGTCAAGAAAACGATACAAATTCGTCTCAGACAAAAACAGTGGCGGTGTTTATTTATAAATTGTAGCGATAGTATTTTCGGAATAGATTTCCGTGGCTCGTAGATTTTAAATAAAATACTTTTATCTTTGACAATTTATACAACCGTTTTTAGTCTATTTTTGGACATATTTATTAAATTGTTGTTGACGACAATAAAATTAGTATTCCACTAAATTCCATTCGCGTAATTTTGAATTGCAATTATGAAGTGACCAAGTAGACAAAGGTTGCCACCAACTCAAGATCAACATGTACTAGGTATTTAGCGAGTATACTGAGCGGTATTTTTCAAAAAACGATAAATATTCTGAAAATGTATGAAACATGAGTTTTACATGGAAATTGGCTAGAATTGTCAAGTCAATCCATGGAGAGCTAGCTCAAATAATATTAGGAAAACAGTGAAAATATTTTATCAAAATACTCTTAGAGTATATATTTTTTTTAGCCATGTCCGCTCTCGATGTGGAGCATATAGATTCCTTGCAGAGTTTATTATCTCAACATATGTTTGTCTACGAGGACTGCTTATTACTCAGTTGCTCAACCTCTCTTTAGTTCTAGTTTGTTTAGTTACAGCAAAACACAACAATCATTCAACAGAGATAGAAGTTATTCAAATTAAATTGAACAGATACAGTAGTAAGGCATATTAAATTGCCTTTCAGCAATTAAATAACCATGGTGAAATACCATCAGAACCCACTGGTTCACTAAACCAATGGGGGAGTATGGGACTGACCTAAAATTTTACATTTTATCATTCAATATAAAATGTTATTTGTTTCTTTTTTCCAGTTTATTGTTGAAATTCTTGGCATCTTGATAGTGGTCTGTGTTGTCAACGTGTGGCTGCTGATTCCAACATTGTTTGTAGTTGTACTACTTGGCCTCATCAGACTAATATATCTTCCTACTGGAAGAAGTCTTAAAAGGCTTGAAGGAATATGTAAGTAATCAACAATGTATTTGATATTGTCCTTTTGATATGAGCTGAACCTGATTCTGAAGTAGAACTAATATTTTAAAGCGGCAATCATTCTATTTGATATGCTTAAATATACATACTCATTCTTCCAAATTTCTTTGAAATGAGTTTGTAGACGCTTATACTATTGCAACAAAGAAACCTAATAATAGATAACAATCCCTTTTTGTTGATTGAATGTGAGTAGTGTTGACAGAATATATCCTACAAAAGTATTTATGATTGTAGCTTGTCATAGGTAATGAAAAGAAATTACTTCTGAATTTATTCCCTTGTTAAACATTGACAGATATATTTAAAATAAATTATATCTTCACAGGCAGATCTCCAGCATTCACCCATGTCAACGCTACCCTGTCCGGCTTGGACACTGTACGAGCATCCGGGCTGCAGAAAGTGCTGGTGATGGAGTTCGATAGGCATCAGGATCTTCACACCTCCGCGTGGACACTAATCATCAACACGAACAGGGCGTTTGCCTTCTGGATGGACACTGTCTGCTGTCTTTATTTGGCCGCTGTCACTTTCAGCTTTTTGATATTCTCCGGTGAAGGTAAAAATGTTTTACTCAGACTATTCACTCCTACATCTCGTATGTCGAGTCTAGCTCGACATCGCATGCTTATGCGCATGCATGTAACGCGCAGCTTTTATGTCGAAAGCCCTACTTTACATTGTAAAACTTTGTTCGAAGATAATTTTTTATTAATTTTTAATCATCCTTTTTTCAAAAACTGTATTTATTGAATTGTGTGCCTTAGTTAAATCACAATGTGGTTTATTTTTCGGTATTTTGTTTTATATCCTAATAAATATGCAAACCCTGTGATATTAATCAATTTCTCAAATCTATTGAGGAGTTGCTGAAAGGGAAAAAATAATATTAGGGGTTAGGTCATATTTGAATAAACATGCATTCAAAAGCCTGTGCCCAGTATAATATAATATAAGAATTCAAAGTTGAAAAAAGATATCTTTATGGTTTTGTGCCGAGGTAAACCTGAAACAACTACATAATTCCTTCATGTGCTGAAGCAAATCTTCGTCAGAATATTTGTGTCATGACCTTAAAAAAAATAATCAGTGATAGTACTATGGTAATCTGGTTATGCAAGTTACAATTTGCCCACTTTTTAGTGGACCAATAATATCTAATAATAAATAGAATGTGTTTGATTTCTATTTCAGATACATTCGGAGGAAAAGTGGGTCTAGCTATTACACAGGTCATGAGTTTGGTCGGCATGTGTCAGTGGGGGATGAGGGAGACTGCCGAAGTTGAAAATCAAATGACATCGGTGAGAATATAAATATGATTAAATACCCATAATGTCACACGAAAACGCCGTGTGCTGAAAACTTGGTCAATTGTTGTGAAGTGTGAGGATTCTTTTAATCAGGTGAAATTTTCCACAGGTGGAAAGGATAAATGAGTACGCCAACCTTCCATCAGAAGCTGCCCTGGAAACTAATGAAGCCGAAGTTAGAAAACTCTATCCCAAGATTGATCTGAAAGAATGGCCTTCAAAAGGTAAATAAACATTCATTCTTTGAATATTTATTCTTTGTATAATGTAAATCCTTTATTGAATATTGATATATCTATACATATTTTATTTTATATTGTTTTTCAGGTCGACTTGAGATGAAGAATGTGTACCTGAAGTATGATAAAGGAGATGATGCAAAGTGTGTCTTGCATGACATTAATCTGAAGGTAGAGGCTGGCGAGAAGGTTGGAATTGTTGGAAGAACTGGCGCCGGAAAGACTTCAATTATTGCAGCTCTTTATAGGTAATGCAAAAACACTTTAATCTAAAAATGATTGTCGTATTCTAGATTTGATTGTTTAGCAATTATCTATCGGGTAACCGTGTGGCTACTCTTTGAGAAGCATCTTCAGACTTAACGAATTAAGATGAAAACTTTCAAAGGGCCTGAAGTATCTCGTGATTCTACAGTATTCAATTTAAATTTGGGTATTAGGCAAATGCTCCATGAACCAAATCTATGAAATCCATTATTCTTTGCCATTTTATATATAATTTATAATTTCTTGTGTTACTTACCATAGATTAACGGAAACAGATGGCTCGGTGATAATTGATGGAATAGATACCAAATGCTTGGGACTCCACGGTCTTAGGGGAGCTATGAGCATCATTCCTCAAGAACCGGTCCTCTTTAGTGCTACTTTGAGGTACAACATGGACCCTTGGGATATGCACAGTGATCAAGAACTTTGGGAGGCACTAGCTGAGGTAAGAAATGGAATTGAAAAATAATTCATGCCCGGCATATTCGTAGCATCAGCTTGTCAATAATGAGAGCCTGAACTCATCTGGTTCGTTAACTTCGACAGGTTGACTTAAAATCGGCAGTGAGCAGTCTTCCCAGCGGTCTCAACTCAAAAGTGTCAGATGGAGGAAGTAACCTTTCAGCCGGGCAACGTCAGCTCTTGTGTTTAGCGAGAGCCTCATTGAGGAAGGCACATATTTTACTCCTTGACGAAGCGACTGCGAATGTGGATCCAGAGTGAGTACAATAATTTACTTTGGACAATTATTTTTGTCTATTTTGGTTAGTATAATTTTTATAGAAAAGAATTATCCAATTGTAAATAGCACAAGATAAGGTCAATTTGCGATGAGTATTCTTGCTGTAAATTGTGGAAAGAGTACAAAAATTTGCGTTTTATCTTTATATACAAGTTTCATTCTCATTTTTTGGTTATGATATGTTCCTTGGACCAAGCAACTGATTTTGATGTGTATGTATTTATTTTAGAACTGATCAACTGATCCAGAAGACGATTAGAAAGAAATTTGCCGACAAAACGGTCCTCACGATAGCCCATCGCCTCCACACCGTCATGGACTCTGACAAAGTTGTCGTCATGGATAGGTAACAGCTTATTTCAATTGGATTGAGTATTGTTTGTTTTCAACTTTCCATCGGTGGGATTTATGAGATAATATTTTCAGCTCTCACTAACCTGACTTTCATTGATTTGCAGAGGGAGAGTTATAGAATTTGGCCATCCTTACAAGATGCTCTGCCAAGAATCCCCAAGCTCACCGGAGACCGGCGACGCTCGCCAGTCGCCTGAGCCCCAAGGAAAAGGAGCATTTAGATCACTCGTCAAGCAAACGGGAAATGCCACTTTTGATATGCTGTTTGCCATAGCAAAGAATGTAAGTTAAAATGTCAAAAACATTATACCCATTTTTGAAATTACACTTCACAGTTTTCATTGACTCGCAAGTTGTAGAAGATTTTTTAACGTATTTGTATTGTTTGTTTCAGAATTATGAACAACGACACGAAAAGATAATGGAAAAATAAGCCTTCTATAAAAGTGACTTAATGAATATATTCAATTTAGCGCAATTATTACGTTAGTTTATTTGTTATTTGTTAGTATTTACTTAATAACTATAAGCTTAATTGTACTTATACTCTCAAATTATTTTGTTAATCTTCCTCAGGAACATTTCATTTCAGTCATTATATTTATTATGTTATTCGTTTGGAACCTAAACACGGATGCATGTTAAGTCTCGTGTATTCTCATCAAATAATTTTGATAAACAAAAAAGAAATGGAGAAAATATACAACTCCTCCATCGTTATCGTGCTTATTCTATTGAAATTGAGAGAAATTCAATAAAAGCGGTCAATTATGTTAAATTGTATTTAAAATAATATTGTAAAACTAAATTAGTGCCTTTCGAATTGTCTATTTATAACGTACACCGTCAGTCTAGGTGCGAAAATTCCAAACATCCCTCACATTAAATCAGTTAAATTGTGAAAATTTATGTTCGATATAAAATTCAAATTGATAACAATGTTATTCTATGCGCTGTGTAACTTAGTGCGACATCTGTGAAAAATCCTCATGCTTAATAAAACCAAAGCAAAGTTAGTATCATTGTATTGTTTTCGTTTTACAAACAGTATTTTAATGACGCTAACATGTAACATGTCATTGAATTTACTATATGTTTGTCCTCTAGGCTGATGATATTTTCGGTACTCTTCTATTTGAGTGACGACACTCGATTCCTAGCATTGATAAGTAATTAATCAGCAAGGCTTGAAAAATTATATATAGTACATATAATACTTATGTATGTATATGCTACACGTGCACTTGTCCAATATGATGTTTTTAAAATGGACAAAATTTTGTGTGTGTTTGCATTTTATTATTCTTACAGTATTACTTAAATATTTTATCATTAATAATGTGCTGAAAAACTTGTATTCGATTCCATAGTTAATCTTCAAATTATATAATAGTTTTTTTTACTACACAAATACACAAATTTTGTGTTAAAGATACACTAGCGTGTACATTTAATGATATTAAAATTAATTAAACTTATTTTGATATGCCATTTCAAATTTCATTTGTAATAATTAGAAATGATATTTTTTTCAGTGAAATTATTTTTATATTAATTTAGTTCATAAAAATCATTACTGAGAATGTGTGTGTTGGTTTTCCTGAAAATATACATTTACAATAAAATAGCTTTTAAGCATACAAATACAAGAGGAAAGAATATTTAATTTCATTATTATTTTATATAATTTGTGTGACAAAAAATTGGGATAGATTGTTAACCAAACATGCCAAAACATTGCCTTAAATTTGCAAATAAAACACTGTATATTAATGTAATATTTTAGATTACACTAACGGTATTCCATGCTGTGTTCTAATCAATTTTCAAATCACCTGTGTTCTCGATTGCCTAAAGCTGCCAAAAGACGAAACCCAAAAAAATGGTTAAAATTTTATATCCTAAGTTTCCCTTCAAGCAGTCAATATCATAAATTTCATAAAATTGTGCTTCATTTACTAGCACTTAATTTGGTTAATAACAGTGAAAAATATCTACTCATATTTTCGATCTTTACATTCTTGAAACCGTCATAATATTATATTAATATGATGATGCTGTGATATTATTTATGGTGGCATATCAAATAATGATTTTGCTGCGCAAAATGTGAAAAAGACAACTGGTTATAGGTATGTTTACAATAATTCTGCTTTACTACGATACCAAATAGTAATAGCAAACCTCCATATTTTACACTAAAGAAATGCATATTAAACCCTGAATTTTTTTACCACCAAAACTAATCTCGGGTGAGATGATTATTAAATCATATTGTACTGGAGTCAATTCTTAAATAATTTTTCAATAAATTAATATTATGTATAGCTCTGTGTTAGGTAGACATTTTCCACATTTTCCAATTTGTTTATTGTATAAATCATTTATCTTTTGGAAACGAATATTTTTTGTAATAAAAATGTTTGAATATTTATTTCTTTGTTTATTTTATTCCATCGTCAACCTTTTTAAACAATGTATAACCATAAGACTACTAATTATTTGGTCAGTTTCTAATTTGATAAACGGTCAGTTATAAATACTTAAAACGGTCAGTAATAAATACTTAAAACGGTCAGTTAAAAATATTAAATGGTCAGTTAAAATAATAAATGGCCAGTTAAAATAAAAAGAACATGCCATAAATTTGCCTATTACGACCATATTTGATAAAATTCACAAGCTGTCAAACTAAAACAAACTAAACATTTGTTTTAAAATAGCTGACTATTTAAGTTAAATACTAACCATTTTTAATAAATAACTAACCATTAAAATATATTACTGACCGTTTATAATATTATCTGACCATTTGGATTTTTAACTGACCATTTATTTATTTAACTGACCAAAACTTGAATTAGTTACTGACCCATTAAATACATGCCAAACCATAATAGTTGATGAATTTGTTATTTTAGTTACTTTATTATCTGCTAAAATGTAAAATCACAATATCCGTTAGTCGCTCCTGAGACAATTAGACAGCGGACGGGTGATCATTGAAGATATATTTTTCAGCCTAGGTTTGTTCTGTACCGGTCCTGTAGTCATTGCTCAACACTCTTGGTATTTTTCCTGTTTGAATGGAGACTTCCATAGATCGCTTATTCAATAAATTGATTGATATGTACGAAAAGATATATTTTCCAAAATACTCATATTAGACATCCACCTCCATTTTAAGATATAATGTCATAAATGGCCATTTCCGTATCTCCTCCTCCGCCCCCTCGACTTTTAAGTACATTGCTAGGTTAGCCTTTTTTAGGTTAGTCTCCGAGAAGTTGGTACATACATATACTAGCTTTACTAATATTCCTCAATTAATAAATTTTACATGGATGGATGAATCAAACTGAAAATAGTCATAATCATATGTGTTATAATACCAGACATATGAGTTGAGATGCTCATAGTAGTCCCAGAGTTATCGATGTGAACTTTTTTGGCTTAAAATACATGAATCAGTGGTTGCCAACTAATGGTCCAGAGATCACTGGCAGATTCTGATGGTCTGCGTTGTTGTAGTCTCGCCATTAGTGACAAGAAATCAACATTACATTTTTTTGTACTTCATACTCATAAAGGTATTAAGATCAGGACTGGTTTCGCTGATTGCAAACAATTTCTACTAAATGACTAGTTTCAAGTTGAAAATGCTCACGGTGAGCAAAACTAGTCCTGATCTTCACAAAATTATATGTGAAAGTAGGAAGTACAAAAATTGTGTTATATTAAATTTAAATAATGCACTTCCTCTAAAAAGTGACAGTCAATACATAAAAAAAGAGTTACATTTATTCTTTCGAATAAAATATTTTTTTATAGTTGAAATACTGTTATAATCAAAAAAATCTCCCCGGCGGGGAATCGAACCCCGGTCTCCCGCGTGACAGGCGGGGATACTTACCACTATACTACCGAGGACATGTTCCAAGTGGAAGTTTTGACATATCTAATCATGGAAAACTTTTGTTTTCCTGAACTACACAAATTAAATTTTGTAATGAATAAATTACGAAACAATTTGGTTTGTAAGTATTTCATTTACAATAGAAAAAAGATTTATAAAAAAATAAAGCTTCCATCTCTCAAAATACAATTCAGGTTAATTGTTACTATTCAGTATTGCAGTTCATTATTTATTTATTCAGCACTTTCTTTCATCCGTAATTATTTCCTCGCTCATTTCACAAAGCGGCAAAGTATTACTTCACAATGTGTAATAATAAATTGGAGAAATGAAATTTTAATAACCAATTATTATAAGTGAGTATGCAGTGACGCGAATTATCAATACGTACAGCGGCTCAACAAAAATACAAAATGATACAGAGATCCATACGTAACATCTCGACACCTTACTTTGGAAAGGTTCTTACTGCTCTTGACATTGTTTTGAGATATGAGCGTTTGAAGTTTCGATTGATTAAAATTCACTTGTAACAATGAGCAAATAAATTTGTTTCAAATTACTTATTTTAAGCATTGTTTTTCACAACTATTGCTGAGAAATAATGATCTTAAAGATCTAATGATGGAAATAATGATGACAATGTTTGATCTCTGTCAAATAAATTTAGTAGAAAACGTGTGCCGTGTGCCGACTCCGTTATTCAACCGTAGATAATTCTGAAATTCATATAGACAAAAATGACAGAACCTCTTCAAAGTAAGGCAACGATCTGTTGACAAACATACGCAAGCTAACTTTGGATAATATTTTTGATTGCGTTTTATAACTTGGCCGATTATGGCAATTTGTTGGTCGCGATAACCAAAGTTGCACCCGAGATGCGCGCGCAATGATAACATGATAACATTTATTTTTTAATCTATGTCCACTGCAAATGTGGAGCATATGGAAGTATTTCAGCTTATTTTTTCTGGGCGAACTGCCTGCTACTCCGTCACTCAACCTCGCTTTAACCGGTTGTATGCCAGAAACGTATATACGGTCTACAATTCCGTGAGCGCAGTGCCGACCATAGAAAATGAGCGTATATTATATACGATCCACTTTGCACCCACCAATACTGGACAAGGTACTTACTTACAATTATTTAAATATATATAATGTTTAACCGTTGCGTTTAACTGAGTCTTACGCGTCGATTTTACCATCGAAAGAATTGAAATAAATATATGCATGAAATTAAATAAGGTTATTCATCATTTATTTATATACGCTTGCTTTGCTTGTATAGTATATTTATTTCACGGGGACTTGGGCAGTAAGCCTAATCCCTTCCATCTTTATGAGTATTTACATTTTCAATTCAAAATTAATACATGATATATATATATATGATGACAAAAATTTTAACAATTAAGAAAAATGTAAGTTGAGCTAATTTCAATAGGAGATTCTTCGTCGGCGTCGTGGATGATTCCGATGCGTCGCTTTAGAAGTTCGTTTCGTCGTCAGTTGGGTGATGGTGATGAAGTCAGTCATCAGTGGTATCTTGTTAGCCTTTTCGGTCGCCTGTGTCTGCTTCCTTCAGTCCGAGTGTTCCATGTAGATTCTTCATCGGTCATGTTTGGGATAAACATTCGGTTTCAGTCGGCTTCCACGATGGTTTCCGCGATGGCTTATAGTGGCAGCTTTTTCGGTCGTTTTTGTCGGCTTGCTTCAGTCTGAGAGTTCCATGTAGATTCCTCGAATCAGTCATGTTTGGAGTAAACAAACAGTTTAGGCTGGCTTCGACGGCGTCCGCGGCGGCTTGGTGTCGTGGGGATAATTTTTTAATCTGAGATGTTGCTGAGGTCAAATTATGCGGGTCGTCATGGGTAGTTGAGTGGATCTTGGTAGCCTTTGCAGTCACCATGTGTCGGCTCGCGTCAGTCTGAGTGTTCCATGAGGCTTTCGCAATCAGACATGTTTGATGTAAACACTCAGTTTCAGCTGACTTCGACGGCGACCGCGGTGGCTTGATGATGGCAGCGTATTCAGGCACTTTTTGTCGGCTTGCTTCAGTCTGGGAGTTCCATGTAGATTCCTCGAATCAGTCATGTTTGGAGTAAACAAGCAGTTTAGGCTGGCTTCGACAGTGTATGAGTCGGCTTGGTGTCGTGATGATAGCATAGAAGTAGGGATGATGCTGTGGTCGGAATTGCGGGTCGTCATGAGTAGTAGTGGTGATCTTGGTAGCCTTTGCAGTCCCATGTGTCGGCTCGCGTCAGTCTGAGTGTTCCATGAGGCTTTCGCAATCAGACATGTTTGATGTAAACACTCAGTTTCAGCTGACTTCGACGGGGACCGCGGTGGCTTGATGATGGCAGCGTATTCAGGCACTTTTGTCGGCTTGCTTCAGTCTGGGAGTTCCATGTAGATTCCTCGAATCAGTCATGTTTGGAGTAAACAAGCAGTTTAGGCTGGCTTCGACAGTGTATGTGTCGGCTTGGTGTCGTGATAATAGCGTAGAAGTAGAGATGTTGCTGTGGTCGGAATTGCGGGTCGTCGTGAGTAGTTGGATGGATCTTGGCAGCCTTTGCAGTCCCATGTGTCGGCTTGCTTCAGTCTGAGAGTTCCATGTAGATTCTCCGAATCAGTCATGTTTGGAGTAAACAATCAGTTTCGGCTGGCTTCGACGGCGACTGCGGTGGCTTGAGATGATGAATAGTGGTGCGTGTAGTGAATAGTTATCCGGGTTGTGTGTCAATTGTGCAGGCGAAACTTTTTTCGGTTTGAAGACTGTTGAGTTTGAAGTATAGTTGTCGGCCCGGCAAGCTGTTAAATAACAACAGCTCACCGGACCAAAGTTCCGACGGTTGTATGAACGGGTTGGAATTTATATACACAAATTTTAATTAATAATATATATTTTGGTACATCTGAAACTACTGGAGTATACACGAGTTCTCGAATATTTAAAAAAATGTATTTCTTGATATTTGAGTTTTTGAGATGTCAATGTAGTAAGTAATTGGAGTCTCTTATCACCCGAAAAAGGCTCCCAACCTTTTTCGGGTGGAGATACCTTTTCATAAAAGCCATGTGACCCGCGACACCGATGCAATTGAAAAAGGCATTTTTAATAAGGTAATTAAAAGAAACAACGAGATGCAAACAAGAGAATATTTGTTTAG
The DNA here is from genome assembly GCA_028554975.1 of Himalopsyche kuldschensis. Lineage (NCBI taxonomy): Eukaryota > Metazoa > Arthropoda > Insecta > Trichoptera > Rhyacophilidae > Himalopsyche > Himalopsyche kuldschensis. The sequence goes on along the minus strand of JAHFWI010000017.1, from coordinate 7,369,107 downwards.
TTGACTGTATAAGTTTCCGACCCGTCGCGATCCATGGGTTGGGAATGCTCATATGTACAAATAGAATTTTTCAAATAATTAACATAAGCTGCAAATCAGTCTTATCTAAGATTTTTGCTTTATTTAATGAGAATAATTAAAAAAAAACATTGTGTAATTTTCAACTGAATGGTCTGCAAAACGAATTTGACATTTAACCTTATGATAGATTACAATAATGACTGCAAGAGAATTGCACAAATGACCGAAAAATTAATAAACCGATTATAGTTTGTGGTCGTTATGCATTTTTGCAACATACATACTCAGAGCAATATTAATCTCTTTCTGCGGAAGAAATTCTTGGAAATCGAAAGGGTTTTTTTCTCAATTTATATTCTACCGATATTAATAAAACTCTTATCCTAAATACAATATATTCAAATTGTTAGTTTGCTGTAATAATCATTCATGAGTATGTCATTTCGTATCCTGTTAGCATAGCTGTGACGTGAATTGACTGAGAAATGACAAGCGCCTTTCTCACCTTGGGGGATACCAAATGACAGTTTCAAAATCTGACCTGGAATAATCGATTTAGTTGAACTTGAAACAACGCACCTGAATTTTCAGTCAGTTTCGAATACCTACGTAAAGTTTGTAATTTGAATCGTCGTCGAGATAAATTATAATTGATACAGTGAAACTTTTGTTCAGTTCAGCACAAATTTGAATCTGAATTATGTAAGAATATGTCTAAGTTATTAAGCCTTTCACGTAAAAACACATTCGAACATTTTTATAGTTTCAACTGCCACTTTATCTTATATATCTATCTATAAGTGATTAAATGTGTAAAATGTATTTTTAAATCATTTTTTTTACACCTTTTGCAGAAAACTATGATTTGTATCGACTAGTTTCGTCGCAATTAAATAAGAAAGAAAATAAGTCGGATTATTAATGGCCGAAACCGAAAACCATTTTCATATATCGTTTCTTCAAATTGCCAGGATACAAACTTCACTGCCCATACACGATAAGATTATTTTTTTTTGAATAAATAAAAAAAATATTTGGCAGTACAGTTTACGCCAATGCGCCAAATATTCTTAATTGTGAAAGTTATACGAGATTAACTCGATGCTAAATAATGTATCAGTTGTGCACAAAATCAACGATAAATAACATACACCCAGCCCAAGATCTTTTTTTTCAAATGAAAAAATCTGACCTTGCCGGGAATTGAACCCGGGCCTCCCGATCGCTAGCACAAAGCTCTTGCCACTAGACCACAGGGACCGACAAGATAACTTTCTATCATCTCAACACGCCTCTATCAAATCAAATAGATGCTTTTTACCAGGGCTGTGGAGTCGGGGTTTTTTGGCCGTAGTCGGAGTCGAAAATAAGGATAATAAAAGATAAAATCTTTACATTGCCAGGACTTGAGTCCAGACCTGCTTGTTGGCTAGGGCAAAGCTCTTACCATCGACCACAGACGACAATAAAAATAGCAATTTTTATTTATTTAATGAACGCAGACTGACCCTGAAACCTGAAATCCCAATTTTCACCGGGGAGTAAATAATATTTTTTCAAGATTATTAAATTTGCCAGTGGTAAGAAGATGAAATAAAATTGATTTTCATATGCGGTATAAAAATTATAAGGATAAATAAGTTAAAATGACAGTTGAAATCACTATATCGAGACGACTGAAATACTCAAATTGAAATATTTTCCTGCATCTAAATTCATATTTTTTTCGAATTTTATCGTCAAGATTTATTTTGAATCAGGCGTCGAATATACCTATAATGATATTAATTAAGACCCTCCAATTTAAAAAAAATCAACCATAAAAGAATAAAATATCACACATCCATATAAAAAAAATATTTAAATTAAAAATAAGCGCACCGAAGGTAACGTTTTACAGTGAGGTCCATTGCAGCTGCTCATTCTACCAAACGAGTGATAATATAATATGATACTGCATAAATGGTACTTGTCAGTTTAACCTCTGCATTAAATTCACCAGAAGAATCCAGTTCCGTGACAACACAAGACAACTGAGCACTGAGACAACTGGATTCAAAGAAAATTTTATTTTCGTAATACGGTGAAAATGTATTTGAGCTTTACAAAAATAATATAATATTATATATATTTGATAGATATTTCATAATATATGTAGCTTGAATTGTGACGAATTGATTTTATGTATTTCTTGAAATGAAAGCGTTAACAATCGTTATTCTGTACTGGGAGCAACGACGCGGCTATGTAAGATTATCCGTCGTAATAATAATGTTAACGAATTGATTTTTCATAATCTAGCATGCAAATTTATCGGAATTATGCAGGCATCCACTTCTCCTATTGTGCCAGAAGGTGTTTCTTCCATAAAAAACCCCCTTCGTAGGGTATTTTGACGGAGATCGAATAAAAAGAGGAGCGGTGTACCCAGCTGCATGTGTTTCCAGTTGTTTTGTGTTGACGTGTCATGTGTCCTTTTGTCGTGTGTTCGGTTGTCTGGTCACCGAAGAATCCATATCAAGAATTCTAAAAATAAACTTTAAAAGAATTTTTGCGTTAAGGTAAGAATGTCATTTTCGATCAATAGAATTAATGAACACGTTGAAAAAATAGTAAATACAACCTTTTTCTGCGGTAGATGCGTCCCGCGGAAAATCTCACAAAAAATCTTTGACTTAATATGGGAACATAACATGTGCAAGGACGCACGCGTCAAGGTCACATTGTAATAAGCAGATGAAACACTGGATTTGGCACTACAGTATGTGAACAACGTGATGTTAATTACGTTATTTCATATGTACGTTAATAAAGTCCCAAAAATTTATTTAAAAAATTTAAAAAAATCATTAAAAAAAACCGCACAACATTGAAATCGCACAAAACAAAATTGCATAAAAAGAGGTTTGAGTGTACTGTATTGTAGTTCTACAAAAATTATATAATTGATAGATAGTGATATAATGAAGTTCTACCAAGTAAATGCCAATTCAATCAACGAAGCATCTGAAAGCTACTGAAGCTTATTGAAAATGAAAAAAGATAGACACAATTCTATATTTTTTTTATTAATAATCTATTCTAATACAATCATATATGTGCGTTTATTGTCAATTATTTTTTAATCATTTTTAGACAAAGTCAGCCTCGATTTTTTCACAGATGAAATTCTCATAAGAAAATGATTTTAAAAGTACCACTAATGCCTGTTATTTATTTACTCAACTTAACTGAAATGTCCAGATACATCAAAAGCTAACATGGATAAATAAAAATGATTTCACTGATAAAATTGGAGCAAAAAACATTCATTCATATTGAAATAGCCTACTCGCTTACGACGAGTGAAGACGTAACCAATTAAGGGGGTTGAGTCTATACCAGTGGTTCTCGTGTGCGGCCACCAACAGCTTGATAGTTGATATTGATATTTGATAAAAATGTGTTTTTACAAGTTAATTTGTCAACAATGACACTGAAAATTTAATATTTTGGATGCATTGTATTGTGCATCAAGAATTGTCAGTTCGCAAAAACTCGAATACATACATGTTTAGGTATTTATTAGTGCGGCCACCAGACATTTTCGTATGACCGTTGATGGTCCTAATGCGGCCACAGCCAAATTTCACGTGAGAACTACTAGTCTACACTGTGTGTTGTTCATGGTGAATTAATTAATACACGAATAAAAATAATTGTCAAATTACACAGTTGGATAGTAAATATATCAATAACAAATCTCAGTAACAAACTCTTCACGCGACCCAGATTGAGAAACAGCGAAAATTATCAGGTACATCACAAGATTGATGATTGAATTCAATAAATTGCGTTCACTCGAACAGCAAATCAGTTAATAGTCACGCGTCAGAGAGCAAGTACGTGTTGCGTCGCAGGTCTCTAAACGTACTCATTTTTATACCGAAGAGTCGTGCGCGGTACTCGTCATATAAATAGTGAATTCAACGTCAGTGCTAAATATCTGTTACCAGTGTCCTATGTATGTAATTGTATTTAATTTTTATAACCAACTGAACCTAATATGCTTTTTAACTGCTGTGGGCTGTGGAGTCGTTAAAAAAAACACGGCTGCGACTCCCAACTCCAGCGTTGATGAAAATCATGACTCCGACTAAAAAAAGTTTAACTTCGCCACGTATATTTCCTAACTTTCATGTATATGTATATTAAATTTAATACCAAACGGCCTATAGCCAAATTTGACGAAGCGAAGAATTTTTTTTCCGAAATATCCGACTCCGAGTACGACTACGGCCAAAGAGCCGCAACGACTCCGATTCCGGTCAAAAAACCGTGACTCCACGACTCAAACTCCACGGCCCTGCTTTTAACACTGTTTTTGTCCCAAGTAAATATTTTCAACATAATTGTGTGAAAATTAAATTTGAATTGTTTGAATTTTGTACTTTTCCATGAGTTTGTCTGAAGTCTGAGATGAGTTGACATGGTATAAATATGTATAAAAGACATACTTATGACAATCCCCAATGATAGCGCACAAATTAAGTTGTTTGTTCCATTATTGAAACATAAACGTCTTTTGTTTTCATTCTTAAGGATTGACGAGGAAACGAATAAGGAAATCATAGCCCTTGAGTTATTTCCTGGTAGCTTTAAAATGTACATACGTGGTTAATGGTCAATGTCGCTGGGTTCGGTTGCGGAGCACACGGATTCGAATCCCATTAAGGACAGTTCTATAAATTAATACATTTGATGGTTTCGGCGGTAACTTTATGGAAGATAACTTTGATTATTCCACGTATTGTGCTACCTAACTGTGACACGTGTTTTGCCTCTTTCAGATGCATCTCCGGACTTTCTATCGCATCGTTTGCGTAAGTAATGAAGCAAGGTTGATTCTAATTTTTTAAAATGATAAAATTACAAAATGGAGTTTGAAGCAAATTTTGCGTTAGTAAGTCCAAAGATGCCGCTGAAAGAGGCGAAACACGTGCCACAGTTAGAAGCACAATACGTTGAATAATCAAAGTTATTTTTAATTTTATGTTCTATAAATTGATTTTTCAATCGATGTTCGTTCAAATGCATCGATGTCCTAAAACGGGGTGTAAAGAAAGTGATTAGAACTTTTTACGGACGATGGAAGAACAATATATGTAAACGAATAAAATTTTATATACACTAAAAATATCGAAGTATTTCCCAAGTGGCCCTAGAATCTGAAAAATCTATCTGAGAATTGATTATCTGGCCCTTCTCCCAAAAAGGTTGTACATCACTGAATTACACCAATTCAATAATTTCCGCTAACTAATGAAGATACAAATCTTGATCTTGGATAATTGAGACGTCTTCGAGCAAAAGAGATGTCACCCCGACATTAGCGCGCCGACACTAGCGCGCAATATAAAATTATTTTGTATTTTAATTTCTTAAGTGTAGCAGTTTATGTATTTGAAAGTAGATAATACTATTATAAATAAATCAAAGGTTTGCATTTAGTTTTGAATTTATTTTATGTTTGTTCAGTATAATTTTTGAGCTGTTTTTTTTATTTTTTTATGCGAGTTAAAATTTGTAAAAATAAATGGAAAAAAGTATTACGCGCAAACGTCGGCGCGGTAATGTCGCTGCATCCATTTGAACATACTCTAACACAGGGGTTGTGAACATTTTTATGCCTACTGCCCATGTTTGCTTATTTTTCATGGTAAAATTTCCTTACCGCCCACCAACATCGCTATATTTCAATCCAGTAAACGGATAAAAAAATTTGAGGTACAAGAAAAAATCACCCACCACGGAACCCTTTACCGCCCACTAGCGGGTGGTACGGACCAGGTTGACGACCTGTGTTCTAATAATAAACGTAGTGCTGTGGCTGTATGCATATATGAATTAATGTATGCACATTACATAGATGACTTGTTATACGTTTTCACTTTCGAAATTAAAGTTTATTTAAATGATGATTGATTATCTAATCAAAATTATTTCATTGTGCTCAATGTTTGGTGTGATAATTGTATGAGACTTAAAAATCCTTGGTCAGCTTCTTCACTTTCTTGTTTTTTTATGGTCCGTCAAAAGATATGTTAAAAAGTAATATTAAATATATGGGTTCACGAGGTCACCATTTTAAAGTTTTACAAACGCGTTAAAAAAATATTTCAAATTAAGAATTCAGCTATTGGTTACTTCAAACTCTAAATTTGAATTTCAAAATGTCATTCAATTAGTTTGTCGTAACTTTTTATGAAAGTTCCGTATGTTATTGGGATAAAATATTTTTTTAACCATGTCCGCATGTCCAATTAGCATATGGACTCCTCACGGAGTTATCTCAACACATATATATTTTTCTACGAGAACAGCTTGATACTCAGTTGCTCAACCCTTCCCTTTCGAAGAGAGTAGGTATTGAAAGGATACGAGTACTAGGACAGGAATAGTGGTTAGCTAACCGCTCTCGCTAAGCGCCGCTTTTTGGGATCGGGAGGGTGGGAAGGGGCTTTTAACAACACGAACACCCACACCATTTAACAGGATCGATATATCGATTAAATAATCTGCTTGTACAAAGACTCGAACCCGCGACGTCTGTAATGAAAGCTAACGACGTTGACCACTTAAAAAAACGTCTCAGTTGATTTGAGTATTTCTAGTAAGTGACTGGTGGGATACGATGGGATAGATTATAATGAATAGGAAATCTTTGGAAATAGTTCAACAATACTTAGAAAATAAAAACGTAAATATATGTCCATTTGTGATAGTGGCGATTCCTATAATACCCATTCAATTCTGCTCACAGAATCCTCAGTTACGTGTACAGTGAAACCCCGATTCTACGTTTTTCAAGGGACCGTATAAAACAAACGATTAATGCGGGAAAGTTTTATATATGAACTAAATGCCGGGACTATAGAAAATGAACGCACCACGCGGGAAATCGTATAATGCCGGAACGTAAGATCGGGGTTCCACTGTATTTACAAATTAAATGGACCGACTTGTCACATCGTCACATCGAAAGCAGAATCATGCAAGGTATTTAGAGAGATTAATTAACTTAACCATCATATGTACTTTTTAAATATGACGAGGAAGTCAAAGTTAATGTATAAAAAAAAAAAATTCTCTTTACATGATATTGCTATCCGAATAAATAACACACTTTTGACAGATGCCCACACTCTATCTGCAGACTGACCACACTACTTATGCACTCGAAAGAGTGGCGCTGTGAGAATGTCCTGAATGACGCCCACAAAAACCAAGATTGCCAGATTTCGAAAAAAATTAATTCCCTTTGGTATAGCTATAGACTGAACGCGTGGGCTACGTACGGTAGGTGGATTCTTATGTCAGAGGGGAGAACATTTATTTAGTATTAACGGCTGCCACACAGTCGAGTGAACTGTTAAAGAAGTAAGAGTGTATTTATCATGCACTCACGGGTGCGTTGTAAATATACTTTTTCACCACCAATTAAATACTGCTCTATTACCATCGTGTGATCGGTTCTACATATGCATAATTTTCAGAGTAACTCTAACCGTGATATATATATATTATATGGAATATTAATTAAACAATGCATTGTTTGTATCACTCACGCAATCTTGACAATGTTGAAATAATAACGTTTAATACTTTCTCACACTCACTTACCCATACAACTCTTTCAAAAAACAATTATAGAAAATAGTCTGTCATTAAATACAGAAATGAAAATACAGGGGTGTATCGAGAATTGTTAATGTATTTATTTTTTAAATTTGTCAGTCTCATGTGGGTTTTATGAATATCTCTTTCTTGTTAAATCACTTATGAAATGAAGAAAGTTAGCGAGATATAACAACATCCTGGCATGATATTTTTATACTACTTGCTGACACACAAGTGAGGCTGTGGGAAAGAAATAAAGAAACATCAACCTGATGTTCAACATATTTGCCTGATTATTTAATCCATGTCCGCTCCCAATTTAAAATATATGACAGAGATATATAAACATATCGTTCTAATAGAACTGCTGTTTAGATTGATGAGAGTATGAATCGAAAGGATAAGCATATAATAGGGCTAGTGGTTAGCTTACCCGTGAGGTTCGTCACGGAAGCCAACATGGGGTAGAATGTGTCCAAATTTTCCATATTCGGCTCAAAATTAAAAATAAGGTATAGTTCGATTGTATTACTGAGTATCTACGTCACTTGTGAATAATTCACATAGTTTTAATACATACAACTTTGTCAAGAATTTACGATGCAATAAATCGTTCACCAGTAATAAAATAATATACATTAATGACTTAATCAAAGCTGGAAAACTAGGGAAATTTTAGATTCTGTTCGAAGTTTCGTTCTACCTGATCTTAAAAACGGGGCGTTGCGAAAACGATTAGCTAACCACATGTCCTGTCCTTGCCTTACCTTATATGCCCACTCTCTTTGCAAATGAGAAGGTGAGCAACTGAGAAGCAAGCAGATTCGCCCTTTAAAAATTCAGCTAATATAAGCACCATTATGATTCTACATACATATATATCAAACACAAATTATACTAATTAAATTATACCGCCCACTTTTGCTTATTTTTCATGGTGAAATTTCCTTATCAACATCGTTATATTTCAATCAGAATATGAGTGAAAAAAATCGCATAAGGATAGAGAACAACACGAACCTCTTCCTTCATATACAAATATTGAATAAATGAAGAGGACAACAAATATTATCTGGTCCAAAACAGTGGTTTTTCACAAAGATAAGGCAAGGATACGGACGAGGTTGACGACCCGTGGTTTAAATCTTGTACAATCGATATTGTTTGAGCGCCCACTGGAAAGCATATCGATGGCTTAAAGAGTAATGTTTTTAACTCCACTGTTGGCTGAAAATGACTTTATAATGCCATCTTATTGAATCATGCAATGCGCATGTCCAATAAATTTAATAACCAAAACATATTTAAGTGCATCGGAAATTTGATATCTCCATTGTCGTTCTAAAATCTACACTGCATATTATCCAATTCCGCCATTTTGTATTGTCACCTGTCATTTATTAGTTGTTTTTCACTGGTGGCACAAATAAATCGTTTGAAATGGGTTTTTTTTGTTTTTAGCACACAATTTTCCATTCTCAAAATAATCAGTTTTTACCCTCTCCTGCACTATAGACAAAAACGGAGATGGCAAATTTTCTTTTTAAGCCATCGATATCTGAGTATGCAAATTAGCAATAATATTCGTACAGTAAGTGTTATAAATATATATTTACATTGAAGTATTTTATTTAACGTTTGTTCCGCAATATTAAACATCTTAATGAGCGTTAAATTATTTCTTATGAATTTTAATCATAAACAAGTACCGAGTAATCGACGTAATATATTATATGAAGTGGCAGTTATTATTTTTCCCTTGAGAATTTTGCGCGCATATTAAAACGGAACTGTTGCATGATTGATTCGGAAAATACCATCATTATATTCAATCTTAAAGAGTTAGCATTGTTTTATTTTCCCTTGGTGCATTGGTGCGTTGATCTCCAATCGAAACCTTTACGGCCGAAGTGAAAAATGATTATTTTTAAGGTTTTCACTCGCCACACTTTTGCGCTTATTCCATATTTAATGTATAAGATAGGGACCGGTTTTGCTCACCGCGAGAATTTTCAATCTTAGTTAAAATGCTTAATGAAATGCGATTGTTAGGGGAGGGTTTTTGACCTGCTTTGGTGGCGCAATGTAAGAATAAAATATTTGACTTCTTAATTATTGAGCTTATCAATTTTGTTTTTCTTTTATTTGAGAACTGCTTCTTAGCAGCCATGCACTCGAGGGGAATTTTATAAATCAATTGTGAATTGAGAGGTCCATTTATGAAACTGAGATTCAAGCCCGTGAACTCTACAATCGAATCCAACTTCACCAACGTCGATGGATCTGCATCATTTTGCTGTTGTCACATATTTAATCTACGGTCTAGTTTCGTGTAATCGTAAAATAGCCTTGAGGAACATTCATTTGTTATAAATTCAACATTATTAAAACTCGCCATGTATACAATGTGATATGATGTGATTAAATTTACGACTGCGTATTAATCAGAATAAAAAGACCTCCAAAGTTTGTCTAGAGAAATCTCTTATAACACCTGTATCTAGAGCACCAAATAGTTTCACTTCGTCACTTGAAATAAACTTGAGATAAGAACTCAAATACTAAATTTAAATAAAAAAATATATCGAATTTGTCGGTTTGTGTGAAATTTTCAGTAAATTCAATAACGCAGAAAGTCAATAAACGGTATATGAGCTTAGAGATTCCACACAATCGGGTATTCTCAGTTATGTTTCAAAAAATACGATTATGAAGAAAGCCGTTAAAAACATGATATGTGATAGTCCAGTGGTAAAATTTCGGCATTCACGGGCTCGAGACCCGGAACGGACAATGTCAAAAGATGTTTTCTCAATTGATTTATGGACGGTCATTCGAAGGCATGGATGTATGTCATCACCAAAATCCATCATAATCATCTGATCCCTGGAACGAGGCGTTGTAAAAACAATAAGCTTGCCATTATCTACATATGTTCTAATTTTATCTTTCTATCTTTTCACCCTCCGAAAAGAGAGATTGAGCTCCATTTAGAATCAGAATCAATTTCAACGTGATGCTCTATGTCTATATTCTCTTTAACGTGTTTGTAATTAGGTACTTAGTACACTGGTAAAAACAAGTGCATTCTATTTAAAAATATGCATTTCTAATACGCCATTAATATTTATTACGATAAGGGGCGATAACATTGATATTGATAACGATGACTTATGTCAGTGAAATTTTTGTGTAGATAAGTGTTTCAACTATGTAATATGAAGCGATAAGAAATAGAAACGAGTGGCAAAGATAGAAACCTTAATATATTTTTTTTTACATATATTTAATTGAATGCATTGCATTTCTTGAGTTCGGATTTTTTGATCGATTTATTCTAACTTATCTGAAAGATAATTGATTTATAAAATATACGTAATATTTAAAATGACAATCTTCTTTACTAAATGAAAATATGCAATAACAATTTTATTTATTTATTATGTATGTTTATTCAACACCGAGTCTGTGGAATTGCTTTCATTAATAATTTTAATTTAGGCTTACCTTACCGTAAAAAAAATCATATAACGTAATAAATTGCAAATTGACTAAAACGCATTTAGTAAATTTACTGTTAAATTCCAATAGGACGTAAATCGAATAATATACTATAATAAAGCTAAATTTGACATTCGTATTAATATCGTATCTTATTGACAGTATAATAATTATGTATACAGGAAAATTCATTCAGTTGTCAGATAATTTGCCTAATCAATGAAATCGGCATTTTTTGACCATTTCATGTAAAAAGATTTTTCACGTATTCGTATTAAATATAAATTTTGCGCTTTTGCAACTTGAAAAATAACAAGAACATTAAACATTGTAAATTGGCGAAGAATTCAACCACTTTCATGCAGACGAAAAAATAATCTAAATATATCACTGATTGCGATACATTATAATACAGTGGCCCACTCTGATTTCGGCAGTGTTCCTCAAATGATATATCTCTAATACAGTTTTTAAAAACAGTTGAGAAAAACTGGGAAATTTTACGGAAAACAGACAATTTTCTTTATGTTTCCATCACTCTTGGCTGACAACATATATATATATATTTTGCCATCCCAACTGATTGTTATTGTTTTTGTGCGGTATTGTGATAAATATTTACACACAATTCTAGGAATTTATATATTTTATGGAGGATAATAAAATAAGCAATGAGAGGATGGAAAATTTTATGCATCGCCTAGAAAGCTATGTTGGATGTGTAAATATTCCATTAGGATTTTCTGATGCAGTTGAAAAGATTTGTTATCCACGTCATCTTTCGACTCACATACTGACGTCAATGTTAATGCTGTTTTTATTTACGTAAATTTTCCCACGTATTCCAGATTTTTGAAAAAACATTTATACGTGGATAATTGGCATATAAACGAATTTAACACATTTTCATTTAAATTTTATATGTTATAACGCCTGTTTATGTTATATTACCTTGTCTGTGGTACAGTGGCCCGTGTCGTTGACTTCGGTTGTGGGGCTCGAGTGAAAATCCGAGCAATCCACTGAGTTATTTTAAGGGATTTTTCAATTGATTTGTGAATGGCATAGGCCATAGATGGATTAACTTACCACGAGTACCGTTCTGGTACTATCTTATTTCTATTCTCTCTTCTGAAAACACGCAGTTATTGTAATCAGGATTCCATTGAGAGAGGACGTGGTTAGCAAAATATTAATTAAAATGATGGTATATTTAAGTTTTCAAATCAGAATTCCATTTTCATCCTAGTGTTTTTTACATACACGCAAATAATGGGTAATTTTAACATAACTCAACGAGAACTGGTGGAAATTTTCTTCTTTCTCTCAACGATTCTTTTTAACCTCTTCCATTCCGAGGCCGATTTCCGAATACTTCAACAACTAATCAGTGTTCGTGTTAAATACACACACATGGTGGTTATCACACAAAATAATGCGAATCTATTTGAATAAAAAAATCTTACACGTTACGATTTAAGTACTGATTTTTTTTTAATATCAATTTGCAACACACTGTTATCATGCGTTTCAACGTAAAATACGCTGCCTCTCAACGGGTTAAAATTATTTTTATAATTTAAAAATAAATGTCTCAGGCATCCATACTGTTAGACTCTAATCAATAAATCCAAAAATTATCGTTCAGGGAATCGAACTTATGGTTCCGTATCCGTAAATTCAAGCACTCCACTACTCTACACAAGTCTTTTAATGCAATTAATGGTCATCGACGTTAATTGGTTTTCATCATACATAAGTACTCAATTAATTATCAATATGATTCAAAATAATAGATACAACATCTAAGTACAGTCGAATACATTAATTTAGAATTAATAAAGAATTAAGAAATAAAAATTTTATGTTTAAAATCATTACCGGCTTAGTTAATGAATCATTTCAGACGATACAGAAAATATTCAAAAAACACTAATAAATTAAGTTATTTGATACGTAACTATCTATAAAAGATTACTTACATATCCAAAAACAAAATCACGTTGCTTATATCACTGTTCCCCAATCTTTTTACACCTGCAGACCGCAAAAAAAATGAAAAAAAAATCGCGGACCACTAATACTGAAATAAAAATGGTTATTTATTTCATATTTTTTAAATAAGAATTTCGACTGAAGGTACTTGATGGTATTTCAATATCAAATTGGAATCGTTTGAATTTTGTAGTTTTCCATGAGTTGTGTCGCTAGCGACCCGGGTTTCGCCTTTTGCCATCTTCGGGCATTTCAAGTGCACGAATAGACTTGAACGCGTAGTATTGTTTATATACAAAAATAAAAGTAGATCCCTAAGATAAATTGCTTTTATGGTAGCCTATATGAATTAGCAAAAATTCCATGTAAATGAGTTTCAATGAACGATGTGGGTAAATTACTATTATCAAATATTTTGAATGTAGTATCGCATATACCAATTACCAGAACATGGAAATGTTGATAAATAATTAGTGGGTTTTATCCGACCTATTATTATTGAATTGATTGATTTAAAGTGTTTGAATTATTAATAAATGCTAATTCTTTAAAGGGGTATAACAATGGCGAGTTTGGAAGATTGAGTTGTTCGTTTAAAGATGTTATACTATTAAGCTGAGCTCCATTTACCTCTAATAATTCTTGATAGAACAATTTATATTCACCCATGTTTATATATAACAAATCAATGCCTGAATCTATGCTGAACGCGTGATTCTCAATAAGTAAATGATTGGCGAAGGTTAAAGTACCTTTTTAATTTAATTGATTCGCATAGTGTTACATTTAAGTAATAATAAATATTTAAATATAAGTAGAAATGTTTCAGTTATTTCAATTGTTTTTTATAACCATGCCTGCCAATTCAGTTCATATACAGGCAATAAGGACGTTCAAAATATGTTACTTTGTCCTGCTATGTAGATTATTCATTGTTTAGTGGCCAAATTTGGGTCAACCAGTAAATAGTCGGCCAACACCTACCTGTACGTCATCAAAATAAAATATCTGGTGAAAACATTGCTGCTGTGTGTGAAAGTGTACAGGAAACCCCAAGGCAGCTTATTTCTCGTTGTTCACAAGAACTTGGCTTTTCTGCGACTTCAACTTGGCGAATTTTGAATCGGGCCTTATGTCTGCACCCGTATAAAATCCAACTAACCGAGGAACTTCAGGTAAACGACCACAGACAACGCCTGATTGGGTTCTGGAGCAGCTGGAAGTTTACCCAAATTTGTCAAAAAAGTCAACTTTAGCGACATGGTCCATTTTATAATGAATGGATATTGGCAGACATTTGATGCTATATTCCATATTTAATGCCGTAAAATATACTTACAAATGAAATTAAAATTTAGTCGAAATCTCACAAACAACTTGTTTTATTTACATTTCAAAACTAAGCGTCCTTATAAAAAGACCCTTTAGTTGTAAATGCAGGGCTTTATTTTGAAAAAAAAGGTGCCGGAACTCATTCCATGTCAAGCTTTTTACTAGATGAAATATCACATCTTATCCGTTACATAACAATACAATATTTTATCATTTTGACGAATTATATAAATATAGATTGTAATTACTTAAGCGCAAACATTGTTTCGTTTAATTGATATTGAAATTTTGAAAAAAAAATACCGTGAAAAAAGGTGCCGGAACGCCGTTCCACCGCGTTAAATGGAAAAAGGCCCCGTTTCTATACATTTGATTTTCAAACGTCATTGACTTATTTTAATTAGTACACATGAAACCTCTGAGTGATCTACGTTTAAACAAGTGATTATTATTAAATTTGGCATACTGTTTTCGGCCCGGTGGAAAACCTCTCCGGCCGCTGACCAATGGTTGGAGAACACTGGTTTATATCATTAATAACTAGACGCAAAACCTGTACGTACTCGACTGAACGTTAATTGTATTGTTATCAATAATTGCGTGAGTGCATTTTAACTACCGGAAAATGCCTGGTCATTGATTAGTCATTTAATTATGTGCGTTGTAAATTAGTAACAGATGGGGGAAAACCTTTTAGAATTAATTGCACGTCCCATGACTTCGACAGTTGCGATATTGACAATGCTGATAACGTGTTTCATAATAAGTTTTTTATTTTGACTGTTGTGTAGGAGAGACTCTTATTACTCGACATCTCAGCTACACGAGTATCGTAATTTTAAAACCCCTTTTGGGGTCGCGACCCATGGGTTGGGAGCCCGTGCGCCATGTACGCATCAGTTTGTTATTTCAACCATAACTATGCAAAGTTTCCAGATAATGAAGATTTTTATTTACATGGGAAAACAATTGGGATCATTTAAAGGTGATTAAAATAGTATTGAGGAAATAGTCGTATTACGCTTAAGATGATTAACAGATACTTAAAATATTTTTAACAGCCGATAAAGTGATCGATTTATTTTAACAGCTGATAAAATTAATATCATATGGCACCAAAATCAAGCGGTCGGAAAACAGTATTTCTCGTTTTTAAGTTTTTATATTAGCTATTGTTCAGAAGCTGAACTCACACAAATATGATGTTGAAAACTGTAACAAGATATTCACTGCCCCCATGTAAAGTGCTGGATATTGGTCGGCTTTCAAAATTTAGGGATGAACTTTTTCGGTTTTAACTATTTGTCGGATTTTACTGATTGTATCATTTTTTCGCGGTGCAATTGTGACAAGCTTCCAGTGCACCACTTAAGAACCACTGCGTTTGACAGTCGTAGCAACTATTTGACATCTCTGTCGTATTACACTTGTAACAGAATACAGCCAGCAAGGGTTACACATCCGCTGTGGGCGGTAATAGAGTTTCGATAGCTGCTTATGTCACTGCCCAATGTTGTCAAGCACTCAGAACACTCTCGAGCGATCAATTAATTACCTCAATGAGTTTTAAAACGATATCAGTAATAGGTTCATTATAAATCAACTCTAGATCATAATTTACATAAATTACAATTTGATTAAATAAGGGAAACTCCATACATTGTATTGAGTTCCTAAAATCATGTAACCGACGTCTTAGAACGGCGTCTCCAACTGTGCTTAATCTCTTAATATTGTGTTAAATTCTGTGTATAACTTTGCTTAGGTTTTAATTGTAGCTAATTGTGTAATAATAAATTCGTTGGCTCTGATCTAGAGTATCGGTATATAGCCATTGAGACGTTTATATATCCAGAGCTGCCCACCTCTCCCTCCTGCCCTAAGTTCCATCCCGAAGGTCGAGGACGGAGGCTGTCTCCTAATATCTTCAAGTCAGGTCGTCTCACTTACATATTCGATGTGTATTGACTTTTTTAGTAATTCTCGATCAAATGAATTAATTATGTTAATTCAAAACAGCGGAAGAAGAAATAATGGCGGAAGAATTATTAATTCATTGCTGATGATTAAGCTACACGGAATAGCGTTTTGTTTAATTATGTAATACGCTAACAAGTCGTTTGTTGTAACGTGATATATAATTAGCAGTAAAAAGATGTGAAGATGACTTCATGTTTTTTTTTTGCATAATTAGTAATAAGTCATAAACAAAGACATTTTTACAGTCAGCAAAATAGTATAAAAGAAAACTCACTGTCTATGCCTATGGCACTCTATGAAATGGTAAAAGGGGAAGATAATCATTTTTTCAAAACCAAATTGTAGCCACCACATTATTACACTATTGTCTATGATCTTAAAGCATGTACATATTATATTAAATTAATATTTAAAAGACCGATCTTAAACTTTTAAATCTTTACGTTGCTTAACTTTAAGTACAGACTTTAGGTCCAAAAGAAAGTATGTTCGTAAACGTTTTTATTTTTCAATTAAATTGTTGATTATGAAAAACAAAATTGTTGGCCCACACTCTTTCTTACTCTGCTAATCATGTACACTAAGCGAATGTTGTATAATATATTCAGTTCAGTAACTTAATTAACTGTGGTGAAATATATGAAACTACTTTGTTAATAAAGTGTACTACAATTGACAAAATAATTCTTATATATCAGTATTCTTTTAGTATTCAAAAGAAGGAGGACATACAAAAAAAACCTACTTTTCAAAAAAATCTAACCTCCGATTCATGGATTTTGAAAATATATAGCGCGGACATAAAAATTTTCGGACATTGCTTGAATATATGCCGAGATCAGTGCACCAATGCACTATTATGAGAACCGTTCATGCCTGGCAGTGAAACATTTAAATGTCATTTTTTTTCAAAAAAGTAAAGGAACTGCACAATTACGTGTAACAACAGTAACGTTTTGAAATACCAATACTAATTGTTGATCATTTTTTTTTGTAAATCGCTTATAATATGCATTCTTCATATGTTGCACATTAGAAGCGATTGTATTGATTCGTGGCTCATGAATTATCTTCATTAGAATTTGTATTTTACGAGAATTGACTGCAATTCAGTTGGTCACCCTCTCTGCTTGTAAGGGATGGATCCAGAAAGCATCGACCGCTCGACTTCTGACACTATCTCATTACTAGAGATTCCAATTCCTCAATCTCTCAACTAAATACTAGTATAGAGTTGTAAAATTTTAAAAACACTAGTACTCGAGTATACTCTGTATTTTGGTACATCTGAAACTACTCGATACTCGAGTAATTGAGATGTCGATTGATTGGAGTCTCTAGCCGTGAGATAAAAGCCTTATTTTATCAGTCTGTGAGATGTTGAGAATTTAATTACTCAATAAACGTTTGCAGTCATAATTCGATTCCCGTATCAAATTAATCAAACAAAATGGAGGTCGCCTATTTGTAGAATCAATTCGTTATAAGTTTGTATTGCCAATATTTTATGGTTGTTTATAGCAGCGTTGTCCAACACGCGGACCACGGGCCGCATGCGGCCCAAATTAAGATTTTCAGCGGCCCAATGTAATATTTTCTGCCGCTCTATTGGAGTTTGCAGCCTTCTACAAATATATTTTAAATTTCTTTATACATAAATCAAACAAAACAAAGCAGGGGCGTGAATTTATATCAGCATTTTGTGTATGACACCCAATCAAACATTGAGTTAAAATGCATGTTTGAAGGAAATAAACATGAGTTTTATCAGAAACTAGCTGTACCCTGGCGCGTTGCTACGCCAGCAATTGTTGGTGGGATTGGGGGGGGGATGGGATGGGGGAGGGGGTGCACACCAGAAAGTTTCACGGAAGTGTACTCGAGAAATTTGTAAAAAATCGATATCAATTTTTGGGGGGGAGGGAGGTTGTTTGGCGGGGTGGGGATTGGGGGCGTATGGGGAAGTATGCCAGAAACTTTCGAAGGAGTGAACTCGAAAAATTCGTAAAGTTTAAAAAAAACAATTTGGGGGGTGGAGGTTGGGGGTGGTTGGGGGGAGGGGTTGGTAGGCCAGAAACCATTGCGAGAGTGTACTCAATAAATTTGTAAAGTTTCACATCGATCAGTCGAGCGGTTTAGTAGTCCATAGCGGACATACACACAGACATTCATTTTTATATATTCAGAAATATATCCTCGAGGATAAATTTTCAAAATTAAAAAAGCTGGCAATGTCCATTACAGCTGCATTTGGAACCACATATCGCTGCGAGTCGTTCTTTTCAAAATTGAAATATAGTAAAAACGAAATGTCGCAACAGGCTGGCCGATGAAAACTTGACCAATCAACTGTGATGTGCATCGAATAAATTACCAGTTGATATAAAAAATATATCAAGTAGTATAAAAAAAACAAGTGTCACATTAATTATTAAGTAAATAAAATGTTTTGATAAGTTTTTTGGTTGTTTTTAAATAAAAAAGTGTTATTTTAATTATTAATTTATAAATTGTTTTTATTAAGTTTGTTTTGTTTTTTTATGCGGCTCACCAATTACCGGTAATATTTTATTTGGCCCACCAAACGATTTCTGTTGATCAACGCTGGTTTATAGTGATAGTTGAATGAGTTCAACATACAAATGTAATACTTTTATGGTATTCTGTTAGTTGTGACATCTTTTGGTCTTGAAACTAATTAATAAATCAAAAAACGGTTACACTTTAACCTTTTGCACGGTGTGTTTATAGGTATCATAAATAGATGTATTTATTTAATCTTGATAATTGATCGATGGCCGAGTGCCAGAATCGATGGTCAGATAAACTTTTTGACTAAAGTATTTATGCCGCAATAAAAAAGAATAACGAACTATTCGATCGCTACTTATGTAAATGCATAATGAAGATAATAATTTTCAAATCAAGCGTTCCAACTGTCATCGAATCAGAATCATACACAACAGATATAATATGAAAAATGTGAATCAATAATAGATAGTTTTACCGTTGGTTCTTTGTCAATAAAAATCTATTTTTGTTGTAGGGTTTTTTTAATTATATGTCCGCTCCAGATGTGGAGTAATAAAGATATGCAAATCCATGCCTCAGCGACGCTTTACAGAAAGGATAATTTTGAGGTTAGGAAAGGATCAAGGGGATAAAATGTTAAGTGTTAATTTTAATTGTCAAGGAAAATATTCATTCATAAATAAACATAGTAAATTCATCCACATACGAGATATTGCTCGGGAAACCAGTGGCGGATTAAGCACTGGGAAGGCCCCAGGCGCAAAATAATTTTGGAAGCCCTCTTTTCCGAATTATAAAAAAGCGTCGCAAAATTTTGTTCTAAACTATACTGTTCACAAATATTGTATGAATAATGTTATTGTCATAAATATTGTATGGCTTGAACAATGTACGGTATTCCCCGCAGTTCACAGGGTACAATTCAAAATGAGTACCTTGCACACCCGCACACCGTATTTTATGATTTATGATCCATTGGTCATTTAATATAACGGCAGTTGAAATGCATTTTCAAAGTAACATCATCATATTGATTCTAACTAAATATTGACACTTTTGGCATTAAGGCCCAGAAGTACATTACTACAATGTCTTGTTTGTAAATAAATAAATGAATATCCCGGTTTTCACAGTGATACGACAAAGATAAATAGTTGTGGCAAACGTGTTGTCTTGAATATTCAATCACTGCCATGTTATGCATTATCATTCGTATGTTTGTTATGTTGTAAGGCACCCATCCAAGCATTCCTAGCCGTAACTACCTTCATGTCACTCGTAACATTGCCTCCATATAAATATTATTATCCATCATAAGATGCAAGATGCTCTGCAGCCTTGACACGGATTTCGCCAATGATTATGGTGTCCACTTACGAATATAACGATCCTAGGTTCATATTGCTGTCCTTGAAGTAAGGCGCGAATAAAAGTCAATGATAAATTGAATTAATCAATAACATAAGCAATCTTCGTACATTGCATTAAAGCAGGGGTGGTCAAAGCGTCGATCGCGTAGCTATTCCAAGCCACCCGTCTGTCTGGCGTTTTAGTGTACACATACCTGATTTATCTTTTATTTCAATCTTAAGTAATAAATTCAATTTATTTTGTGAGTCGAGTAAAGTTTGGCCACCCCTACATTAAATGAATGATGCACCACATTTTTGGTAGAAGGGTTGGATAATCAATTCTCAGATAGTTCGAGGGCTGCATGCGTAAAAGTGATGTCATTAATGATATTTTTAATTTGTATAAAATTTTATTTTGTTTCTTAATCTCGTCCGTAAACAGTTCTGAAGAAAAATAGGTAATTGATATTTGTCATATTGGGCCGCATGAAACGTTATTGCGGGCCGCAGGTTGTGCATCACTGCATTAAAGGTTAAGGAACGTCAAACTGCTAAAATGAGTCGTTGGAATGCACTGATTTGCTATCAGAGAACGTACAGGTTTAAAGTTAGATCATTTCATGGCGCTTTAGAACAGCGGTCGCCAACCGGAAAATTTTGATATTCGGTCATTTTATTGTAGTATCGACAAATATGTAGAAGCAATATCATCCTCAACAATTTTTCTTTATTAAAGTGGGCCAAGAGATTCATAATCGTATGATGTTATTCATAATAGTACATATTCTTTGCATAATAGTATTCTTGAGTAACGAATACTCGATACTCAAGAATACTCGTTCATTTTTCAAGTTCTCGATACTCGAGTATTTTTCAAAATACTCGAGTAATACTCGTAATTTATAAATGAATATGAACAGAGAGAGTTTTTTCCACTGCGGTGATTATAAAAACTATCCTCCGAAACAATTAAAAATTTGATACGTTTAATTCACTATTATTTTTGAAATGTATGTTTTATAAATTGAAATAAAGGTTTTTATGAAATTAAATAGACGGACTGAGAGCACGGATGTACTTGGTCAGTTCAAGTAAATACGTGCACTTGAAATACCCGAAGATGCCGAAAGGCGAAACCCGGGTCGTTAGCGACAAAACTCATGGAAAAGTAAAAAATTCAAACAATTCAAATTTGATATTGAAATTTCATCAAGCACCTTCAGTCGAAATCCTTAATTAAATAAGCTTATTTATCATTTATTTATATACACAAATTTGGATTGATAATATAAATTTTGGTACATCTGAAACTATTCGAGTATATTCGAGTATTTTTGAATTGTACTACTCGATAGTCGAGTACTTAAGATATCGAGTAGTTGGAGTCTCTAACTACACAGTATTTTTTTTTAGCTTTATACATTTTAAATACTTTACAGTTGTTTAAAGCCTTGTATGTACTTAACTTATCAATCTTTCCAATCAGCACGAGCAGCTGTAATTTTTCCACTATTACACGAGGTTATCTTGAAAAGTGTCTGCCATTTTTTTCGATTCATATTTGAATCGTTACGGCGCTGGTATTCCCAAGTCACTGATCGACAAACATTTCCAGTAATTATCACATTAGATAGCGTTTTTAACGAAATAAACACAACGGATGGATAAATATATTAAATGTCTGAGATACAAATGTTTCAGTAGCTGTCAAAACACACAACAAGTGAACGGTTCTAAATTTAAATAATTTTAAAGTTTAAATAGTGTTTTTGTTTCATAGAATTTACGCGTCTGTGGACAAGTTGGAAAGTTTTAAATTTCCCTTGTTTTCATCGTCTTTTGATGAACTGCATCTCTGACAGTTAAATATAAATATCTCTAAAGCATCGCGGTGAGAAATTTACTGAAATATTAGTATTTATATAATTATTTTACTTTTTAACATTCTGATCCTAGAAGAGAGTTTCAACAAAAGGAATTTTAAGTGTACTAGTTTAGAGATTGAAGGGGTGGAGATAAGGGGTATTGTTTATTGATCGCCGTAACCAAGTGGTAAGCTTTCAATACTTCCGTCTTAATTTGTGTCATCTTCAAGTGTTCAAAATTCAGAATAAGTCAATGTTTTAATTGAAGACTCTAACTTGTTTGAGTTTTGTAGAGTCAGTTCAAGTTCATTCGTACACTTGAAGTGCCTAAAGACGAAACACGGTTGCTAGCGACAAAGCTCATAAAAAGGCACAAAACTCAAACGATTCAAAGGAAAAATTAAATGTTTTTATCCAAAAGCATGGCGTTTTTCATACCTTCCAACCAAACCCAAAGCTCAAAAAATTCTTCTCTTTTGGACATCCTTTTTCGTTTTCAACATATCATAAAAAATGCACAGATTGATTAAAAATCATATTTTCCAAAATGGTGGCCGATAAAACCGATGGAAGATTCGAAATTTAAATCGTGCATATAAATTTGTATATAATATTCACGGTGCACTAAAAAAGGATTTATTTAGAAATTAAATGGCCATAGTTTTATGGTGATATAATAAAGCGTGACCTGCCAGTTTTTATTTAACCTTGGATCAACTGTTCGTAATTCATTGATGAACTTTATAATTACATATTTCGAGTAAACCCGTATTCTTTGCTATACTTCTATTAAATAACCAATCTGTTTTTCTCCTATGTAAGACCATGACCTTTTAATATAACGTACAATAATAATCAAAAAAATACCGGAACATCGTGTTTACCACTTCAAATATTTTAAATGTTGTTTATCACAGATAATTGGTATTTGCATGGTCTTCTTTTGAAGTCAAATTACATACACAAAGTAATAAACTAAACTTGAATCATAGTTTTTTCACTGTTATCAATATCTGCAGTGTTGAGTTTATTGACTTAAATTTGGTAAGAATCTATTAAAATTGCAGTTTACCAATATTTGGCAATCCTTCAATCAAATCAATATATCATGTTTAATAATCGCAACCTGGAAATTACGTTTGTTAGATAACCGTTAAGATAAATTAAATACAATCTATTAGCATTCATTGAAAGATTCAAATTTAAAATTCGTTCAGAGGCATCTTCAGACTTACCATCGCAAAGGTTGCTCGAGTAATAGAAAAACAATGATTCTATTATTCTAACATGATAAATTATAAAATTGAGGTTGGGATTTTTTCATTTTACGGGAAGCAGGGGATGGAAACAACAATGCTAAAATTAACTGTTAAATAAGATTTTAAGATCACTTGGAATCATTGTCAGATATTGGTATCTATCACGTCTCCTGTGGAGACTGCCAGGGTTCTTATGTAGGGTAGACTGGTAGAAATTTTAATGTTAGAATTAAAAAACATATAAGATGTCAATTTAGAGGTAACCAGGGCTTTTTTTCGATTTAACGCGGTGGAACGGCGTTACGGCACCTTTTTTCACGGTATTTGTTTTTCAAATCAATTAGACGAAACAATGTTTGCGTTTACGTAATTAAATCTATATTTTTATAAGTCGTCAAAATGATAAAATATGGTATTGTAATGAACCGGATGAGATGTGGTATTTTATTTAGTAAAAAGCTTGACATGTGGTGAGTTCCGGCACCTTTTTTTTCAAAAAAAAGCGCTGGAGATAACAGTCACAATTTTAAACAAAGTAGTAATGTAGAAATACTCTGGTAAAAAAACGGTAGTTTATGATTAAAAAATCTACTAAGTGCTTCTTACACTTTGTAAGCACTCAATTACTAATAACTTCATTACAATTGATCTCGTTCAGCAAGTACGGAAACATTTTTAACGATCAGTTATTATTTTCTTTATCTAAACATACATAGACAATCGTCGCTCTCATTCCCAAGATACCTTTACCGTTGATTGCCGATACATAATTATTAAGTTGTATGTAATTTAACTTTCACTCAAACACTCAAGAAAATACAACACATCTGAAACTCTAATTATTATAGTAAAACCTCGATATAACGGATTAATACTGACAAAACGGTGTTCGTTGTATGGGGCATCTAAAAGCAAATACCGATATGTGTGCTTAGGAACGTTGGCTGTGTTTTTTGCTCAAATTATCGTTATATGTAAACTATTTTTCTACAGTTAAACATTATTTTTTTTTGTGCTTAGATAGGAAAATCGCTCAATAAATCTATGATTTAATGTGGGAACATAACATGTACAAGGAGTGTCAATGTCACATTATAATAAACAGGTTAAACACTGAATTTTGCACGTACAGTATGTTAAAAACGTGCCGTTAACTACGTGTTTTCCATATTTACGTTGAAATAGTCCCAAAAATGTGTTTTAAAAAAACCGCATAACTTTGAAATCGCACAAAAAAGTCGCGAAACGAGGTTCGAGTGTATCGTATTTCTTATGATAAACAATATGCCTTTATTTGATAGACAGTCATCTACTAATTACAATAAATACAAACATAATAAATTTCGACACACTGACTTTGCTGAAAACTTTCAAACATCTTTGTTAACTCGAGAAACTTTGAATGTAAAAATTATTTTTGTAATAACAAAGTAGCTTTTCACATACAGGTAAAGGCAATCCCGATTCATAATTTAAGGGATGCTTTGAAAAATGGGCGGGGTTTAACATGTATCAAATCATAGATCGGTTCGCATTAAAACATAAAAGGATTCTTATACACACAAGTTTCACATCAAGCCGTAGTTTTGTATGTTCTACTGAGGTTTGTTATTCTGTATAGCATTTGTTTACGTTTTTCTCATCAATTATCTATTGCCGTTACACATTCAAATTAAGTGGCTTTTTTACCATTCAATGCATGCGACACCGCACGAAGCATGTACTTTTTAATTACCACCATTTCTCTGCATAAATAATTCGAAAATTCGATAAACCAAAAAACCCAGTCACACGTTAACGAAGTACATAAGTATTGTAATATGGGACAACCGTTTCAGTGATTTATTACGAATCGTCGCGTTACGTTGTCCCGTTTTAATAATTAATCATTCTGACTATTTTTGACAAGCTGTGATAAAGTGGACTTATAAAATTGATATGTATACGTACATATATCAATAGATTCGAAGGCATTTCAAGAACAGTGAGTGGTTCCATGAGATCTTCTTTAATTGCTTTCAAATATTTTTTTATAGGAGCGTTTTTTATTATTAGAGTCTAGAGCAGTGGTTCTCATGTACGTTCACCAGAGGATTTGGCTGCGGCCACCAACAGCTTCATAGAAAATATTGACATATAAAAATGTGGGCTTACAAGATAATTTGTCAACAATACTCGACTGGTAAATCGACTGACATCTTTAGGTCCATTTGACATACCTCAAACACAACAGACTCAAAACAATTTGGTGCGGCCACCAGACATCTCCGTAAGACCGCTTATGGTTGCGATGCGGCCACGGTCTAAAGATTTTATGAGAATAGGTATAAAAGTATGGGAATATGACATGAACAGTAATCAGATAACAGCTCTATCTTTCTCTGTGAAATTGATTGATTTTTAACTGCGAGAACTCATATGTCGAGTTTAGCTCGACATTGTATAGGTAACGCGCTAGTCTTATGTCAAATCCTGTTCAACATTGTTAAACAGATGGAATGTTATTTTTATGAATGTTAAATTATCCTTATTTTAAAAACCGAATTAATTGGATTGTGTACGCTTGTAACATGTCATAACGTGGTATATTTTTCGGTATTTAGTTTTACCGTGCAAATACATACGTAAACCGTGTCAAATAAATCAATTTTTGAAATCTATGTAAGTGTTGCTTATAGGAAAAAAATAATATATTGAGGAGTGCTAAGGGTTAAGACATTTACACCTTCGAGTACAACTCCGTTAATCGATTGACTAAATCAATTTATTAAAGAGCCTGTACTGGGACTCGAAGTAGCTAAGTTCAAGATGTTTACCAATTAGCGACAGACTCAGCAATTAAGATGCTACAACAACATATTGACCACGCCCGAGTATACTCGGGTATTGAAAGACGTCAAAAACGGACATCACGAGATAACTCGGGCAAACTTCATACTGATCTAGTCCAAGCAAGGGCTGGACACAGACTAACAGATAAAAAATCTGCTATCACAAATTTGTGTGTGTATTTTGCATTTTCAAATGTGTGCATATGTGCATATGTTATCTCAATTGGACCGGCAAGTGGTTAACACTGATTTAATTTAGTAATATATTTAGTTCAAATATGATAATATGCTACAGTTAAGACAAATTGAAAGTAAAACTAAATGGTTAATATTTACTTATTTTGTATTGTGTTTCAATATAGGCATTCAACAAATCATTTTTTACCACTGTGACATAAAATCTACCAAAAAAACAATTCAAGTTCAAAGCTGTGATCAACAATTGTGAAAAAAATGTCGAAAGAAAGTGATAACAGTGTGTATGATGAAAGTGGCCCATCGGAGGTGGCAAAATGGTTCAAAGCCCGAAATATTCTGGTGACCGGTGCCACTGGATTCCTCGGAAAGGTTTTGGTGGAGAGGATTCTGAATGTCTGTCCCGGGGAGAAGTTGTACCTTCTACTCAGACCGAAGAGAGGCAAGGATATAAAAGAGAGATTGGAGGATTTCCTGAATTGCAAGGTATGTGATAGTTTATGTATTCATATTTTTTCCAGCGAATTCGTTTAGCCTGGAGCTTTTTTTCAATCAAATCACAAAACTATAATTTCCTGAGATGAGCAAATAAACGAAAAGACGCACAGTGACATATCTTGGAATCATGGTGAAATATTTAATCTTCATTGTCTGGGAACTATTAAAATATTTCCAAAAAAGGTTTACTTATTACATATTAATTTTTAAACTAAATTGCCGGCTCTTTGTGTACCTTCATATAATACTACTCGGCATATAAACGGTTAATTCTCTTATATATTACAAATCATAGAAGAAAAAAAACACTTTCAATGTGCAACTTTCTAGTGAAATGCCAAATCTTGTTTTCATTTTACTAAATTTGAATTAGATTTACCTTTTAAAGCCCCACGGTATGGGACCAGTGATTATGGTGCACTTCAGTATCGGATTACACTAATTTATGATAACATTTTTCAACATATGAATAGTAGCTTTAATAAATAATGTCTTTGAGATACCGATCCATTTTTTATTCTCGGTTTCGTTTAATATTTTTGCCATAATGAGGAATATAAACATCTGTGTTGCAAGGTTGACTATTGGGATATGCGTTGTGTTATATCCGTTGGACCGTAATAAATCAGCTTTATTCACACCATAAAATATATTCCAATGCGGATACAGACTATTTTCGCATACAGATAAATTTATCCTTTGGGGTGACCGATTCTTTTTTCAAGATAGCTGTAGCCAAAATGGATTCATCGAAAGTATTAAAATTGATTCGTTTATTTGTTTACATAGAGAATTAGAAAGCATACAAATTGCGGTGCTGGTCCTTATTCGTAAATAATAAGCAATCTTTTATATTGCTTATGCTTTTTATATTATCCACATTGGCTGACTTGTTTTAGCGATATAATTATTTGTATATGGGTCGCGCGGATATTTCGCAAAAAATTCTGGTGCGTTTAAAGGTTTATCAAGTTAATGTATTCAAAAACGTGTATCTTATCGATATGTGCAAATTAAATTGGCAGAATGTTTGATAACGATCGTATTCACGTTAATTGTAATATTCTGAACATTTCAGGTATTCGACACCATCAGAAAAGACCATCCAGAACGACTCTCGTCTATTGTTGCAATCAAGGCCGACATTTTACAGCAAGGACTCGCAATTTCCCCACAAGACAAGCAAGATATGATTGATAACGTATCTGTGGTATTCCATTGTGCAGCCAATGTCAGGTAAATTCCTTAATTATTTATTATATTACACTTGCGTGTGAAAAAAAAGAGATAAGATGGAGCGTTTATAATAAGATGCCAAAGTTTATGAGCTATGGCTCGAGACAATTCTGAAAGCTTTTGGTTTTAAAGTATTCTGAAAACAAATGTAGAAAAAGTACTAAAAATGTATTATTATTTTTATTATAATGCCTTTCCACCAAGTATTGACAGTGAACACCTTAAAAATGATATATTTAACCTTTTAATGAAGCTGTTGTTATATTGATGTATTGCATTAAACAACCTATTCTTAATGTTTAGAATATACGATATTAGAATCTAATTGTATAAGTTTTTCTTTGGTATAATACACGGGCTCCCAACCCGTGGGTCGCCAACTTATACAGTCAACTAAAAAAAATATTCATTATAATGCATTTTCGTTGTTTTTTCATTGCCTTATGAAAAATGCCCTTTTTTATTAAATCGGAGTCGCCATCCAAAAAAGGTTGGGAACCTATGATATAATAAATATAGAGTCAACCCTCCTGCAACACTGGGAAAAAGTTTTTTTAATGACTTACTTTATCAAAAGTAAATGGACGTACAGCTACTGATAAATATTCTTCGAATCTTACGCATATTTATGTATAATATTACGTATTTAGGAATCATATACTTTTCCTGAAGACGTCAGCAAACGTTATAAACAAAAACCCCCGCTTTATAGCAGAAGGTGCTGTAGGAGGTTTGACTGTATAATTAATACGCTAACCACAGTGTGTATGATAAGTACACTTTTGTGTTCAATTACTTTGTAAACATTAACGAACATTACATCCTAGACCTTCTAAAGAGGAAGTATCGCTTCGAGAATTAATTATATTAATAATCACCCTATTAGTGGATAATCACCATACGTGATGCGTGAATTATACCGCTTTGCGTTGGATGGCTTCTGAAAAAGATTAAAAATGTTAATTGTGTCACGATTATCGATGCGTTGTGTCTGCATTCATATAATCACAATAAGGATGTTATTGTTTGCCTAGTCAGCGTAAAAGATTTACTAGAAGGTTGGGGGAAAGAGCCGGCATAAGGCATCACATTCGAGAAAATGTTCTTTTTTGTATTTCTGACGTTTGGTTGACGATTTTGCTATGATCACATTATTTGAGTTTTTAATAGTTTCTTTGTTTTTGTTGGTTTTTTTATGATGTTACCTAGATATATATAGTTAAAAAGATCATCCGTAAATATAATAGGTAGTTCCCATTGAACCCAGCTCAATTTTTTTCTTGAATAACACGCAAAAAGTTTTCATTGAATATTTTTTAAATTGTGGTTTAATGTTTTTTATATAAATACATATCAGTCATACAGTTTATTAAGAAAAATAAACTGAAATTTTCAAGCTCTTCCCAGAGGCATCACCATTGCCAGGTAGTTCTATAATTTTGTGTGAAGAAACCAGGGCTGTGGAGTCAGAGTCGTGGAGTCGGAGTCGGAGTCGGAGTCGTCGCGGCGTTTTGGCCGGAGTCGTACTCGGAGTAGGAAATTTTGAAAAGTAAACTTTTTATTTTTGCATTGTATATGTCAAATTTGACTTTTGGCCGCATTGATATTTAATTGAATGCCATAAATAGGAAAATAAGGGAAAAAGTGACGATATTAACCTTTTTTAGTCGGAGTCGGAGTCGTATTTTTGGTCAATGTCGGTGTCGGAGTCGTGGTTTTGGTAAATGCTGGAGTCGGACTTTTTTTACCGACTCCACAGCCCTGGAAGAAACAAATAATTAACATTGACAATTTTTTAGATAATTTCTTGACGAGAACATATTGTTTTACAATTTCAATGTGATACAATTGTCATTTTGACTTTGTGTAAGTCCTTAAAAACATCGAAGAATTGAATGGTAAAATTTTCGGCTTAAAGTGTAGCCCATATAAAACAAAAAACTCGTTTCCTAGTTATAATACCTAATGTCGGTTCTGGTGCGAACCGTGGAACAATTCACACGGATAATCATTCGAAGGACTAAAATGCAAATCTCATGTACAATCACGAATTGCCGTTTGTATGTAAAATAATACGTTTTACTATAACAAAGCCACCGCGAGGTCATGTTTACAAATTCATGACACATCCACTGTCAATTTATTTTATACATTGATATCGATTTATCGATGCAGACATTGCGATAGCTTCAAATGGCATGCGAGAACAATACTAACCTAAAGTGACTTGGGTCAAAACGTAGAGTGCAAAACTTCAAAAATATAATACATACCGTAAAAGCGACTTATGCTTTATTTTTACGTTGCTGTGCATATTAAGTAGAACCTCCAGTCGAGTTTTTAACCTTACAGCAGCCCAAAAATTCAATAAAGATAAAAAAAATAGAATTCATTAGTAAAATATGTCAAACAAACACTTTTATGTTATGGGTATCAGTCAAAGCAGGTCAAAATACTTCTTCCTATCAAATTTCGTGATAATGTTACACCATACATTCTTAAAAATATATGTTCCTGTTTCAATGCAAATAAATGCTGACGTGTCGCGAACTAACAAACGTAGATGTGAGATAATTAAATTAAATGCGGGAACCTTTATTTTTCCCGAAGGGAAGTCCCCTTATTCCAGCGTTTTATTCGATAATCGATGTATTTTATTATTGAATGCTTCTCCAAAGATGTCATCACACGTATTTAAATTGAATTAATAAATTTGAATTGTTTGAATTTTGTACTTTTCCATGAGTTTTGTCGGTAACGACCCGGTTTTCACCTTTCGGCATCTTCAGGCATTTCAAGTGCACGGATGTACTTGAACTGAACAATTCGTATTTGATATTGAAATTCCATCAAGCACCCTCAGTCGACATCCTTAATTGAAAAAATAAATATTTCATTTAGAGATTCGCTCCAAAATAGCAGCGCATAAATCGTACGCCACGGGCCTCTGAAGGGTTAATGATCCTTCGTCAAGGCCTCGAAGATCCGCATTTCGCACCAGTGAGATTTTCAATCGATTCATTCTTTTCCATTCGGTCCTGAACACGAAACATAGAAAAAGCGATTATAAGTATATATTTTTCACTCGAACTTTTTATGATATGATTGATAGCAATATTATCACGTTCGATCCTTTTTCATGTAAACTTACATTACGTAACTAAAAATATTTGCAGGTTTGACCAGAAATTAAAAGGAGCTATCACCACAAATACACTTGGAACAAAAAAAAGTTTACACCTGGCGAAAGAAATCAAAAACCTCGATGTGAGTACAAAAGTGCATAACATTTTAATAACTTTCTTTCGCGTGAAGTAGATGTCTCAAATTTCATAAAAAAAAATTGAAACATCACCTTTTCGTTAACAGTCTTGGAATGGCATTGGATCTGGCTTAATCGCATGCCCCAGGTGTCTCTAGAAAGCCTCAATCCTCTTCTTACAACCGGTGGAGTTCCAGCGTCCAGGAAAAACAGTTGGGTACTGTATATAGGATGTAGTAGATCGAAATGAAGGATGCTGGCATGCCATGGAAGGAAGCGAAGTGGCGAGAACTCTGGATGTACCGAGTGGTGGCCATATAATTAACATTAACTCATGAAAAACACCATCTCACCAAGGTGCACTATTTTGCAAATGTATTAACACGCTGGCCACAGGGGACATCCAAAGACACCGAGAAAGGATGTGTAATCTGCGCCCCCGTAGCGAATGTGTTAAGCTTGTTACTCTTTCCAAAGTAGATTAAAATTGACATGTTTTTTTTGCTTAAAAGGTATTTGTTCACGTTTCTACCGCATACTGCCATTGCAACAGAGAAATCTTGGAAGAATGCTGCTATCCACCTCCACACAACCCTGACAAAATCATTGAACTGGTATCTTGGATGGACGATGAGATGTTGGAATCTATCACTCCTAAGTAAGTAAATAGCCTAAAAAAGATTACTCAAATTGTATAAGTTTATCACTTAGCATTGATTAATTATAATGAAATCTCCCCATCAATGATCCATGTTACATTGGGCCAGTTCTGAACTAAACATTATCCTATCTATGCTAAACATGCAACAATAATCTATATCACATTGCCTCTGTATTGGTATATAAATATGTTTGATCTGGCAACATTGAGTCAATTGTTATTTATCCTCAACCCTTAGGATCCCATATCATTTTGGAAAGTGCTTACGAAAAATCCCAAGGAATTTTTTCGCAAAAAAACGGAAGCCTTTATTTTACTATTTATCTCAGCTAATATTAACTTATCAGTGTTCATTTTCTTGTAATTTCATTTTGTGATGTACACCTAAACCTTTTTTGTGCGACGGATGCGTTCCGCGGAAAATTGCACAAAAAAGCTTCAACTTAATATGGGAATATAACATGTAAAAGGACGCACTTGTCAAGGTCACATTGTAATAGGCAGGTGAAACATTGGATTTTGAGCGTACAGTATGTGAAGAACATGCTGTTAAATACGTTTTTCGTATTATGTACGTTTATATACTTAAAATAAATTTAAAAAAATAAAAAATTGCATTAAAAAAACTGCATAACATTGAAATTGCACAAAAAAGGCGCACAAAAAGAGGTTTGAGTGTATAGTGGAATACGGATATTTATTTATAATCAAAGACAACATTAAGTATTTCGACTGAGGGTGCTTGATGGAATTTCAATATCAAATTAGAATTTTGTACTTTTCCATGAGTTTTGTCGCTAACGACCCGGGTTTCGCCTTTCGGCATCTTCAGGCATTCCAAGTGCACGGATGTACTTGAACTGACGCGTAGTAAACAGTTTGTATCGTTTATATACAAAAATATAAGTAGGTCACTAAGTTAAAAGGTTATTAAAATGTAAATTAGCGAAATTTTAATGAATACAAGTTTCCATGATTTAAGTGGGTCTGTTATAATTACGGGGATTTTTTGAAATATTAATGACCAGATGATAACATAAGAATATTTAAAATAAATCTAGGGTCCTATCCGTCGTCTCGTTAATGAGTTGATTGATTTTAAGCCTTTGTTATTATATTACATTAATGATAGTAAGTGAATTGATATTTAATAATAGCAAGTGCTTGAATTGTAAATAAATGACAATTATTAATAAATGACAATAAATTAAAATTAACAATTATTTAAAAGGGTACAACAATGGTGAACTAGGCAAATATAGTTGCTCGTTCAAAATTGGCAGACCGTTGAGCTGAGCTCGATTAATCTCTAAGATTTCTTGATAAAATAGTTTAAACTCACCCCTGTTAGTATGTAACAATTTAAACTATGCACTTGGAATGCCTGAAGATGCCGAAAGGCGAAACCCGGGTCGTTAGCGACAAAACTCATGGAAAAGTACAAAATTCTAAAAATTCTAAAGACAACATGTTGTAACAAACTATATTTATATTATAATTTTCAGATTGCTGGGAGGTTTACCAAATACATACGCATACAGCAAGAGTTTGTCAGAAGACCTTGTGAACTCACACGCAGAAGATTTCCCTGTTGTTATTGCCAGACCGTCAATAGGTATTAAAACATATTTTTTTTCACTCAAATAAAAACAAATATGCTCTAATTTTTAATGCAACATGTACAGTCATGTTTTTTCAATGAATATTTGTTTTTATTTGAAGAGGTTATTCGAGTGCAGTTATCCCGTATCAACCATATGTCATATTATTTTTGTAGAGCTCAAATACATTTTTTCACCGTATTACAAAAAGAAAATTTTCTTTGTGTTCATTTATCATGTGTCGAGTTGTCACGGAACCTATTTAGTATTATAATTATATTTTTTGTTTCCAGTCATTGCCTCTTTACAAGACCCCATGCCAGGATGGATAGAAAATCTCAATGGACCAACAGGACTTATTGTTGGAGCAGGGAAAGGTATACAAAAATTTATTCAACTTATTTTGGACTGCAATTTTTTTTTTTAGTATCTATCTAATTTATTTATTCTGCTCATAATAATAACCGCCTCATCTGTCAAGGTCATTCTACTCTTTAATATTTGATATCTGGTAAAATATGAGTAACACAGAAGAGTAAATTGTTGTTGGGACAAAGTTTTAGTTAATGCTTATTTCCATAGATAAGATTTCAAAGTTTTGGACATCTTTTTTTGAAATGTTAGTTTTCAGGAAGTTTACTGTATTGACATCTTTATTTTCCAGGAGTTCTACGATCCATGCACTGCAAGGAGCACTTTTTAGCTGACATAATGCCCGTAGATATTTGCGCTAATGCTCTAATCGCATTAGCTTATAAAGTTGGAAATGAAAGGTGAGGGCCAAATCAAAAATAATTCACAATTTAATCTTACTAGAGAATATTTTAATAAAATTTTTGCAGAACTATAATTTTATATTTTTTTTAGAAATATCTGGAAGCATTTTTGCCTTCCTGTGAAATTTAATGTTTAAGAATATAAAATTTTGTGTCGGTAGGTTTCAATTGCTCAGCGCCTGAGTTTTAATCCCAGTTTGAGCAGTAATTTTTTCATTCAAATTGATTATTTCTATTTGAAGATATGGACATCTGTGTTGTTTCAAAATTTCCTCTCACATCCATCAGATACTAAAAATGAGACGCAGCAAGAGAAATTAGCTAACCACTAGCCCTCATATCATTTCTATCATTTCTCGCTTTGAAAAAGTAACGTTGAGATACTGTTCTCATCGAAAACTAGAACTTTTCCAGGAGGCTATATGCTTACCTGGTTTAAGTATCAAAGGAGTAATTCTCCTGTCACACAAAATATGTAAAAATGGTGACCAGACCAATCGACACAAGTCAAGTCGACACATGGCACGTCAACACATGTCAAGTTGACACATAGACAATTCAGCACCTAGACATGTGTTGACGTGCCATGTGTCGACTTGGCTTGTGTCGAGTTATCACAGAACCGTAAAAATAACAAAAAACTGTTAGTATTCAATTTTTTAAGAATGATACTTCAATATAAATGTTTTAAATCAAAAAACATCTTTTCAGATCAAAGGAGCCCACTGTCTGCAACATTACTGAATCTGGAGTGAACCCAATTTCGTGGGGTTTAGCATTAGCTCTCGGTAAACATTGATTACAATCAAAACATAGATTTATTTTTTTATAAAAACAACATTAATTTAATAAAAATAATAATAAATTTTTAGTACTTTTTCCACATAAAATTTATTTGATCAGGACCGGTTTCGCTCATGGCGAGCATTGTCAATTGATGTGCAATCAATTGTCAATTACACCTTAAAACACCTTAAAAGTGATTAATTTTATTAATCAAAAAAAATTTTCTTTCTTGCCAGATTCCAAGTGCTGTTAGACTTTTCAGCTAAGAGGGTTGAATTATAATTTCACTTAAATAAAAAATACCTAAGATTGGTTTTAAATAATAATTCATTTACTTTTCAGGTAGAAAACATGTCTATGACAACCCATACACAATGATGCTTTGGTATCCTGATGGTTCAATTAAGTCCAGTTGGATGGTGCACATGTTCTGTGTGCTGTTTTTCCATTACATTCCAGCATATTTCATCGATTTTATACTCATTCTGTTCAGACAGAAGCCATTGTGAGTATAAACAATTCTCTATAATAGTCAAATTCATGGGTGGGCAATGTTTCCATAGACAATAATGTCAGAATGATTGAATGATGAATAAAAGAAAATTAATCACAAATGAAATGTTAAAATAATGTTTACCCATTCTCTCTCATATGCTTAGATTTATGTTACCTATATGGCAGAGGATGAAATAGCAGAGTGATTAAATGACATTTATCTTTAATCAAATCTACTTGCTTTCAGAAGTGACATCTTTAAATGTGTTATTATTAAGTTACCGTGACTGAGACAAGTAAATGCATTTAACGTCTCACACTCTTGGCCTGATCAGACAATACATTAAAGCTTAATACTAATAAATTAGCGTTTGTGATTTTTTTCTTTGGAATCTTTATATGATGTGGTCACCGTATTAGGGTGGCATATTGAATGGACAGTTAAAAAAAAATTGTATTTTATTTCAGCTTAGTTAATATTCAAAAACGTTTATCCGGCGGCCTTGAAGTTCTTCAGTATTATACACTGAAACAATGGATATTCAAAAACAGTAACTACTTGGCTATCAAAAGTGATTTGAAAGGATCCGACAAAAAGACACTTTATACAGACATGACCACCGTCAATTGGAATGACTATATGAAGAATTACATTCTAGGAGCAAGACAATATTGTTGCAATGAGTCACCAGCAACAATCCCGAAAGCAAGAAAAATGATTAAGAGGTAATTTTTAATGTTACATTATGTTGCTTTATGTTTATGTTTATGCTAGTCACAGTAAAATTAAACAAAGGTCATTAAATACAGTAAATATATTAGTTAAAATGTCATTGTTTTCTGTGCAACTTGTCTTTTTGAGTAAACTGTTGTAAGAGTGACAGCATTTAGTGACTTTTTGTTGGGCTTTACGGCTGACATCTTGCAGTTTGTTTGAGTCTGTTATTGACATATTTGTACCATCTGTTACATTTCTTACTACCATAACAGGCAATGATTTTGTTTTCAAATACATATGTCAAAAACTCTGTTCAAAAATTACAATGGCAATTCAAAATTCTCTTATTTCTGTGTAAGCCATAGATAAGTGTAAGCCAATCACGGCATTAGTGATGGACAAGTGGTAAGGCTTGTCATAAATATATGTCTAAAATACTATCTTGTTAAAATGTACAAATCCATCATAATACACCAAGTTAAATAGACTTGTTTTTTAAGCTATTAAATATTGTTTTAAGTGGTTTTGAAAATAAAGGTGTTACATCTGAATTGTTATTTTCCACCAACAAATTGAATAAGTACGAAATAAGTAAATAGTTGTTGCTATAGAAAACATAGAAGCTTGTCTATGACTGTGGTAACATGATACCAAAGACAATTTACAGTGTTTCTAAATTCAAAATAAGTTATGCAGACACAAGAATTATTGTCATTTTTGAAGATTAAACAAACAATTATAAACAATGGAGGCTCTAATCATGCCATCACATATTCTTTTTAGATACATAACTCAGCATTATACATAATTCTTACACTCCTCTGAATAAATTTGACATTTAATATACCTTATTGTGCTTAATTTATAATCGCAATTATTTAATTGTGCATTATGTTTATCAACTGTCATTTGTAAGTGCATCTAATCCTTAAACTCAATATTTTAAAATCCTCTACATGTATTTGCTTTCAGATTATTCTGGCTACATACAATTTGCAAGTATATTACAATTGGACTCATTGCATGGTTCATATGGACGTATTCAACAGTATTTCTGTCAACAATCGAAGCTGGACTTAGCTCTACAGCCGTGTTTCTTCAAGCAGCACGTACCAACATGTCAATATTGAACTGAAAAGATGATACTGAAATTATATTATTAATTAAGAATCTGTACGACAGATAAAGGTTGTATATATAACTGATCTTAGTAGTTTTTCTTGCGAAAATAATTGCTCAATAATTGTTCCATTTTTGGTGTCTACAAATTTATGAACTAGTAATAAATGGCCTTGAAACATTTCAAAATGTGCCCGTATATAGAACTCTTTTTTTATTTAATAAAATTGTAAATGCATGTAATAATAAATATTAAATACTGCAGATACATATAAAATATGTCTGATGTAAAAATTCCAATAAAATAAATTATCAAGTTTTCAGATAATGTGTAGATCTTAAATTATTGCCCACAATTTTGTATGAACTCCAGTAATTTCTGTAATATGGACAGAGCTTCATTTATTATGTTCTGTCATAATTCTTTACCATTTTTTTTCCATTTTACCAGGAAATGAATGTACCAAAATGTAATTGATTTCATTGATAATTTAGCGATAAAATATTCTTTTATTAGAAAACAACATATATTTTTTAAATTTCTCATCCCTATAGTTTTATTTGTTGAAATTTTGCTTTGTAAAGCTACACTCACGTAGTGCTAGATAATTTATAAATAATCTAATAAATATTTTACAATTTTATGATAGGTTATGAAGATAACTAAAAATTGGGTAAATGAGTAAATTTTTTTTATTGTTTTTATTGTATCATTATAAAGTGAATGTTAAAATGTAAATATTTTTCTACAAGGTAGTGTTATTAAAGTTAGACCAAACAATATAATTAAAATAAGGCTAATCTA
Source organism: Himalopsyche kuldschensis (assembly GCA_028554975.1). NCBI lineage: Eukaryota > Metazoa > Arthropoda > Insecta > Trichoptera > Rhyacophilidae > Himalopsyche > Himalopsyche kuldschensis. The sequence goes on along the minus strand of JAHFWI010000017.1, from coordinate 7,330,628 downwards.
ATGTATAAATATCTCTATCTATTAAATATACCATAATTTTATATTTTATAACTTCACTAAGAAATAAGTTATGTATGTTAGATTACTTTTATTTTGACTACATGCTTTCAATGCATACAGGGTGAGTAAAATTGCTAGACTTTTGTAAATATTTAAAAAAATTCAAGTGCTTTTATTCATTTTTTGAATACAAAAGTTGTTATCATTATCTAATATTTTTTATAATGCCTAACTACTTACCTATATATTTTTATGCAACTACTAAAAAACATTTTGGATCACTACATAATAAAACAGTAGAAACATTTTTTTTCTTATTCATTTGCAACTGAATAAATAAAAAAACAGTTGAATACTTAAAAATTTTAAAAATGAAAACAGAATATCACCCAACAGCATATCAGATAAGCTACGCTGTATTCCATTTGGAACAATCTACTGCCATCTCTGTGAAATTTGTGACTGGATTAAAACTCATCTCAAGGTCAATTCCAACATGAAGTCTGTTTCTTGCCTTAGGTCCAAAATGGCGCCTTTAGCACATTCATTGTCAATTTTTATATTTAATCAAATATAAATTCAGAGGCTAATAAGTACAAATGTTTGCCAATAAATGACTCAAAATTTGCCATGTAACAGTTTTATCTAATTGGGTGGTAAGACTGCTTTAGTTGTAATTAATAAAAATAATAAATGTGTGATTTTTAAAAGACATTTATGTAAATTTTTTCTTTTTTGTTAATTGAGAGATATTATTTCAATAAAGTTACAATGAATGTATATTTTTACCATTGTTTTATTATTATTTAAGCCCATGAGGTCCGTCACTACAAAGCCAACAACGTGGACTCCTGCACCATGGACCCGAATAAAAATATTGACAAATAAATAACAATAGAACAGGGTCCACTGTATTTTTGATATTTAGAAAAAAAAAATATATCACACTCACTCTTTACAGATCCAGTGCAGCAAATGCACCTGACACGCATAAAGCCACTGAACTAAATCCGTTGGAATACCGACCAGTTACAGGAAAATAATTATATTTTGTAGCCATAAAAGAAAGAATAGTTCCAATTTCAAATATAAATAAAACCGTTTATATTTGCAACCGTAATGACACTTTTCTGTCAAACTATCACTGTTGTAGCAATGATATTAATAAAATATTTACTACACACTTAATAAGTTCAATTATCTTAAAGATGGATTCAGATAGCAATGAAGAAATATTTAAATGCAAAAGTTTTAGTGAAGTGAAAAATAACTCCAAAATTCATCTTAAAAAACATCCGCTGAAATCTTTTATTCAGAAAGCAAAAGAAAGGGGCACTTTTCACAATCACATTATAAGAAGTTGTGTGTATGCTATTTGTGGGTGTATTGTAACATATTTTATATTTGCCTTGATGGTATTTGAGCTAAATATATCAGTATTAGTATCTGTGATCTTTTGCAGTATTCTAGGTATAATTTTGGTGATTGCGATGATTTGCAGTGAAAATTTGAGGTGAGCCGAACGATATAATTAAAAAGACAAAAACTATTTTAAAATTGTTAGTATAAATGGGCCTGTAGCCAGAGTGGCTAATGCTGTTAGCTTCAGTTACAGTGTTCATTGGCTCAATTCCTAGTGAATACAGTTTTCATCAGTTTTTGTGTTTTCAGTGTGAACTGTCAATTCTTGGTGGAAAGGCATTCTATTTAAATAAATAAACCACAACCTCTTTTTTTTCATTATTCAAAATATTTTATAAAGCTCAAGACTTAAGGAAATGATTTTTCAATTGGTGTATAGTAGAGGTCTACACGGGCTCGTGTAAGCCCGTGGGCCCAAGCCTGGCGCTTGGATTCGGGATCAAAAACATAAATCCAATTATTTTGGATGTATTTATATGCCATTATCGTAAATCTTAATTCCATACATTTATTATTTGCTTATAGGAAATTATTTTTAAATTTTCTTAAAAAGTTGAAAATACTGTCGGGTTAGGGTAATGTGTTTGGGAATGGGCCTCGGGCTTGGGTCGGAGTTTTTCGGGCTCAGACCGGATAGTGTTTTTAAATTTCAGCCCTTGCATAACTAACACAGTATGTTAGTTTGGTACAAAAGTAGATGTGCATATTTTCAGATGTTTAGTATGCTTAATCCTCCCTCAACTATTCTCAAAACGGGGTAGACAAGCCCTCGTGGCATACGCATTCATCATAACACTAACAGGGCCTACCAGAAACACAATACAAAATATTGGCAGACTTTCAGAATCCCTGGTATGCAACCGTGTAAGTACTTATATATAATTTGTTATAACTTTGATTATTCCACGTATTGTGTAACTTATTGTGACACGTGTTTCGCCACTATCAGAGGCATCTTCGAACTTACTATCGCAAAGTTTGCTTGAGTAATAAAGAAAGCTTGATTCTAATACTTTAAAATGATCAATTACAAAATGGAGTTTGGAATTTTTCCTTTATACGGGAAGCAAAGAGGGGATGATAGAAACTAATAATTTTACTACTAATGAAATTAGCATTACAAAATTGTTACTAATAAGATGCAATCAAAAGTGTTAAGCCCATTGAAAATAAATTTAGCAGTGGCGAGCAAACTCCTATTTTGGATATTATTTAACCCTTTTACATCCAGCTTTTTTTTAAATATTACAGCAATAAATCAATAGAACATCCACACCATGCATTAATTAGAATAAAACATGTGTTATTAAAAAAAATTGAGGGACACTTGACTGGAACATGGATTTCGTAGCGCGATCGCGCTGCTTGGACGTAAAAGGGTTAAATAATACTTCTTTAGTCCTTTTTCTTAACTCATTTCCTTCCTAGAACATAGATACTATTATCATCCTCAAAAAATATTTCATAGGTATTTTAGAAACTCAATTTCTTTTGACGGTTTTAATAGGAGCAATTGAAACAGGCAGGTCATGATTTGAAGAATGCATTAGAGCAGCCATTTTATGCTATCAAAGATTCACTCAACAAAACGGTGATCATAATTCAAGAAAATATTGATAAACTAAAAAACAAAATTCATTCAATTGAAAATGTGGTCAAGAAAATAAGTATGTATTTTCTCCTGTTGATTCCATTTCACAGCTAATTTTTAAGCTGTATTGTAATTCCATGCTTTATCATGCATGAAGTAAGCAACATAGGGTTTCAATAAATTAATTGCTGGCTGTATATGTTAAAATATATGCATATGTTAAAACTCATTGCTTACAGTGTGCACAAATTTGTGCTTAATTAATTACCATAGTAATTAAAAGGCTCGTAAGCAAAGTGTTAAAATTTGAATAACAAGGCAGTATTAACCAGTTCACTGCCAAAGTTATCACCTTCACGCCACATGTATTAACAAAAATCAGTGTCCACTCGTGCGCTTGAAATGTCTGAAGATGCCGAAAGACGAAACCCAGGTTGTTAGCGACAAAGCTTAAGTACAAAATTAAAACTGTTAAAATTTAATATTGAAGTTTCTTCATGAAATGCTCAATTATTTTTATAAGTTATTATATGGTGTTGAACTTTATAATCAACTGATGTAAGCTTCTCTGATATTAACCCATTGTTTACGGTGTGCACAAATTTGAGCGTAATTACTATGGTAATTAAGAAGCGTAAGCAAAGTGTTAAAATAGAAAAGTAAGTTCATTTGATTTATACTTTTCCTTTTTTAGCCTCAATATTTGATTCTGCATTTTCATGGCTGTCGTCCGTGGTTGGCATTTGCAATGATAAGCTCGGAAAACCATATGAGCGCTGCACTAAATTCCTTGAAGTGGCGAGGAAGAACTGCACCGCAAAAGTTCCTCCGGAGTATATGTGGGCATGTGAACCGTCGAGCACCTCTGAGACTCTCTGTTACATTGCGAAAATTGCCGATTATATGTGCCAGTTGGTTGACGTCATCGATGAAAAAGTGGTGGAAGTTATACAGAAAAGTAATAGCATTTTGCAATCGAAAATTAGTCTTTAATCAGTGGCGGATTACCCCATAAGGGCAAAAGGTGCACGCGTGAACTATTTTTTAATGGTAGTAATATTGAATGACCGATGTGTCATAAATCATGAAGTATGGTGTGCCGGTAAACTGAGAACTCATTCTGATTTTTTTTAGTGAACTGCGGGGAATACTCTACATTGTTTAACCAGTTAGCAGCTAGAAGAACTCTCCACATTTTGCCCTGTACGCTACGACTTTTTCAGAAATTTAAAAAGGATAATAACTTAAAAACTACTTACGTTATTTAACGGGCTTAGATGTCTTTGATCCCTTATGAAAGCAATCCTATGTTAATTACCATACCACATGGCTTTTAGAGCGTAAATACGAATCCTCAATAAGGGTTGTCACACACAGTTTATAAAATTATGTAAATTTTGCAGCCCAATTGGCTATCACAAAAATGAATTTTTCTTATGATTTTATAAATAATTTTTATTTATTCAATTGGTTTGAAACATATATACATGCAAAATTATATTTACATTAATATTGTGAATATTATAGTTGCCCATCGGTGTCAGAGTTTTCTTATGCTTTGTCATTAGCTTTAGAACTCATAAAAATTTAAAACGACTCAAAATTAAAGCAACATTAATAATCAATTGTGATATGTCTACTCTCGAATAAACTTTTTGACGCTTTTTTGTCATTCGAAAAAAAGGGTTTTCCAAAGTATTATTGTGCCTGGGGCATCCCAAGTGCTTAATCCGCCTATGTATAGACACATTATAGAATCACTGTATTTAAGTATTTAAGTGATGCCTTTAGTAATATTGTTTATTTTTTTATAAAGAACTTGATGAATTGACAGAACGAACAAAAGAAATGCTGTACTTCTCAGTGGACTTCACCCACTCTTTTGAATTTGATACAAACTCGTCAAAAAGTAGCAAACAAGTAGCTTCAGAAGTGATGAAAGACTTACTCGCCTCGGCAAAGAAGATTGAAAAAATATTTAGTTTGACAGGCGCAATATTTAGTGTATTTGCCCTGCTTCTGCTGTTGAGGTATTTTAATTATCTTCCCTATAGAGAAGTAATTATTAAATATTCTAGTTATATCTTATACCTTGAGCCTAAAATAATATGTGAATATATCACAATAATTAAAGTAAACACATAGTCAGTGTATATGTTATAGCGAAAGTAAATATAAATATTATCAGGGAAAATTTATTCACCCAAGCTCATGGTTGAATTTGACAAAATTTGTCTAATTTAATTTTATTAACTGAATATAATGTCACTTATAAATGCCAGTGAGAATATATTCTTGCTAGTGATAAAAAAAAATGCTAGTGAAAATGTATTAATAATTTACAAATGAACATACATTAAGCTTGAGAACAAGTGAACACTTTAACTAGTCCAGGTTTACCTTACTACACTGATGTAGTTAGTATTCAGAAACTTAAAAATAATCAAATGTGCACTCATAGTATACGTAACCTAAGCAGTTATGTAATTTATCCTCTGTCTACCTGTTCATACATTTAGTAGTTAATTCAAACATTGACTAGTCGAAGTTAATATATTTTTTTATGACATATTCATACTTTAAGGAGATTTCATATTTTAACTGTAAGATATATTCCAAATGGAAAATAGATAAAATGTGACATCAACATCAAATTAATTACATTATAAAAAGCATTGTCACAAATACTTAATTGATTTTTTTTATTATTATCACTCAGAGTAATCTGGTATCGTCAGAGATTTTTAGCGAGTGACCGTTTTGACAATCACTATGTAACTTCAGACTTTAACGACATTGATTCACAAAGAATCTTGAAATCAAAAATTTCTCTCCTTCCGCTAAATAAAAGAGAAAACAGACACTACATTCCAGTAAGATATTCTCATTTCTAATGATGTTATAAAAGCACAATATTATTATATGTAGAAAAACTTGTTTCATATTTTTGTTCCCACTAGGCAACATCTGTGAGGTTAATAAGAAAAGAGAAAATAAGTTTACTGAAGACTGCTATTTTCTTGATCTTAACTACAATCAAAATGGCTGTTCACATGACAGCTGATTATTGTCTCTTTTGGCTTATGGATATGGTTCACAATTTTGGCATGCTTCAGAGTCATATTCCAGGTTTAAATCAACGGCAATTTATTTTTGTATTCATCAGTTAACTTCACTGAGTTTATCATCTTTGAGGTAATGTTCATGGCTCTTTCTAGAATTAAAAGGTCATGTTACGTTTGGAGGTCGATGAAATGAAATAAATAAGATTTGACCAAATGAAATATTCTAGATTCAGCAACAATCGTGCCATGAAATGTGAAATCTTCAAACAATGATAGTTATTGTGTCAGATAAAACCAAAAAAGCTATTGCTTTCATATTGATCATTCAAATTTGATGTAATATATTAACTATTCATATTAGATAAAGTAGGTACAGTAAAAGTCCGTTAATTCGAAATTCAAGGGACCAGATTTCCCAAAAAAATTCGAATTACGAATTACGGGATCAGTATGAAAAATTGAATTTTCGCGGCAATTGTCGACGGCTTGGAACATCGCGGCCATTTTTTCGATTTTTATGGACCAAATAAATTCAAATTACGCAATCACTAAAAAAAAGAAATTTTCGCGGGAATTGTCGACGGCTTTGAACATCGCGGCCACTTTTTCGTTTTTTTTATGGATCAAAAAAATCGAATTACGATTTACGCGATCACTAAAAAAATGAATTTTCGCGGCAATTGTAGACAGCCTGGAACATCGCGGCAATTTTTTCGATTTTTATAGACCAAAAAATCGAGATACGAATTACGCGAACAATAAAAAAATGAATTTTCGCGGCTATTTTTTTCGATTTTTTTTATGGACAGGCATTTCATATGAATAAAAAACAGTTAACATATTTGATTTTTAGTCACTTATATTTAAAGTATTCGCGCGTAAAATAGAATGACGTTTAGGTAGGTATATTCTTATAAAAATGTACTATTGTAGTGAAGTTAGGTACATACTAATATTTGAAGTCTCGCTTGCACCAATGTTATAAATGCTCGAATTCGATTTTGACATACAATACTTCACTTGATATAGATGTCTCACTTACACTAATGGTTTACATAAGCTTTACTCTTCAAAACAATGTGTTTACTAACTTTTAACCTAACAAACTCACGAAATTATCAAAATTTCGAAATTGTTGAACTGTCAAAATTTCGAATTACAAGAAATCGTATGTACATTTTGGCGAAAACATTACGAATTATTAAGCGATATTTAGAATTAACGGTACATTTTACTATGAAAAGTCAATATTGGGACGAGCAAATTATGAAAATTTCGAATTACGAATTATCGTTGTTCGAATTAACGGACTTTTACTGTAGTATACACCAAGTATGTAGTAGTCTCATCTGTCAACATTTGCATAACACTCACACCTTCACAAACACACAAGCGCACTCTCTCTATCTCTGTGCATTGTGTAACAGGTGATGTGCAAGGCTTTGTGCTGTGCGATACAGGTGGAGCTTAATACGGCCAGATAAATCAAGACAAATACATATTATAATAAAACAAATTTGACACCATATTATATGAAATATATGACAGCAATTTCATATCCGTATGAAGTGATCATAAATGCAGATTAAGAATTTTTTTATTCCTATAGACGAAAGTATAATAACTCAATGGTAGTATTTTAATAAATTACCGATCTACCGTCTTCAGTGACTACAGGAGGAGTGGAAATGATAGTTGAAGGAGATGGTTTTTTGGCTGATCTTCATCGCTCAATGGCTGATTCCTTGAACCTAAATGTGTCGAGTGTCAATTTCGATCCTAAGTCATGCCTGCCAGTTCCACACCACCCCAATTACGAAGTCTACAGAAGGATAGGTGAAATCTCTTTATCTTTGGAATTTTAAATACTCTTACACAAAATATTAGCAATCAATTCCCGAACCATTTAATCTTGCAGGATATATTCTCCTACTGTGTTGGGTATCAGCCATTTTTGAACCGTACGGTTTGCGAGTTAGACACTTTGTTATGTCGCATTATTACCCAGGGAGAGCCCGTCAGCGGGCACTGTGGCTTTACCATGATATTTTGAAGAGAAGAAGTGAGTGTTTTACAAGTTTATCATCGTCTCTTCATTTTAAAGATTGTATATTTATAAAATAATCACACCATCAATATTTTACATAATTGAGCAATTCAAAAATCTCCATTTGCCGGTCTGTGGTAAACATCAATAGAAGTTTGTCCAATTCGGTTGTAATGTCTTATAAGTTTGAATCCCTTTGATTTTTCAGTTGATTCATGTATATCGCTTCTCCGGCAGAACAATGATGCAATTGCAAATTTTGAGATATTTGAGTTATCCAATGTGTGTATTTGAGTGACAGAGTGAGTGATTTTCAACAGTACGCTTTGAAAAACAATGAATTCCCTAAGAATGAAGCAATCATCACTTGCGTCGTTATTCTGCCAGAGAAGCGATTTGTGTTTCAAGAGCATGTATATCCAATCTATGTGATGTTTTCATAAAAACCCAACCACCATACACATAATACAGAGCATAGGGTAAGCGACCAACTACGTAGAGAAGTACAGCAACTAAAAAATAGTCCTCGTATAGGAACTTCTGTTAGGATCATATAATAATCTATATCGGACACAGATCTGGTTGAAATAAAAATCTCACAGAACAGGTATAAGCACATTATGAATTGCCTGTCGATAAGATGACGTTGGTTTAGGTAAATTTTCTAGTAGACTTCAAATAAATAAATCAAATAACATCACACTTGTTATCGATTTGATGGTTTTTTAGGTAGTTTTTTCAATATAACGAAGCGACAGATACAAGCCAGGTTTTCAAAGCATAAAAATGATCAACAGCATACTACATTTAGGGACTATTTTAGTGCACGTATTCCGTAAGTAATCCTATATCGTAACATTTATTTTATGTAGAGATTCATGACCAGTTTAATTCTATGCGATATTCTAAATTTGAAAATATTTTATCAGATGTCTACGACTAATTTTGAAAGATCCGAAACAAGATAATTGCACTGTTTGTGGTGACCAACTGAAGAATTTGAAGAGGTATGCGATAATTGTTGTATGGGGTGTCCTTGCTATCAATAGTGTATGTAATCATGTTGTAAGGAGATTCATGGGAATTCACTTAACACACAAAAGGGTATTTCACTCAAATTTACTGTAATGATTAATGTTGTGGAATCTTTATTGATTCTACATAATTTCTCATTGGCTACAAGAGGAATCAAAACACATAGAGAAATGATGGGTATTCCACGTACCCGTAGCCAATGTGTTAATATGAAGTATGAATTTTGTACTTTTCCATAAGTTCTCTCGCTAACGACCTGGGTTTCGCCTTTCAGCATCTTCAGGCATTCCAAGTGCACAAATGTACTTGAACTGACGCGCAGTTAATAGTTTGTATCGTTTATATACAAAAATAAAATTAGATCACTAAGCTTAATTTTTATTGACTTAATAACATAATAAAATCGTTAATGAGTTTCAATGAATTTAGTGGGTAAATTATAATTATCGAGTATTTTGAGTGTAGTATCGCAAATACTAATTGCCAGATGTAAATGTGGACAAATATAAATTGTGGGTTTTGTTCAAACCATTATTAAAGAATTGATTGAGTTGGTCATTTACTTGAAATTCTATATTAAGCACATTCAGTCGAAATTCTAAATTAATATGAAGTAATGATTTTATTTCAACAGGTGTCTATCCCCCGGCTGCGAGGGAATATTTTGCAAGGAATGCTTTGAAGACCTCAATAGCATATGCCCTGTATGCAAAATAGCAGAAGATGCCAATAACTGCAGTGATTTCAGCATAGAAAAGTAATAGTTATAGCGTTGGATATTTTCACATTATTCAGTATATTTGAGTGAACTTGAATGTCAGAAGATGAAGGGATTGATTTTTATTAGAAACACAGTTATCACATACTTATTATATAATGATATTGTTTTTCACAGTCTATGTGAGTGGTGCTCATATGCGGCTACCAGAGGATTTGGCTGCATCCACCAATAGCTTCATAAAAAATATTAATATTTAAACAAATATGGTTTTACAAGTTAATTTGTCAACAAAGACTCTTATAATTGAAATATTTTGCACGCAACTCATACCAATGTAAATTGACAAACATGTTTAGGTCCATTTCACATACCTCAAACACAACACTTAAAACACAAAATTTGGTGCGGCCACCTGACATGGCCTTAGGACCGCTTACGTTTACGATGCGGCCACAGTACAAATTTCTGTGAGAACCACTGCTCTATATTGTGGATTGTGCTGATAATGCATTTATTAGTCTAAAAATGAACAGATATGCATATACATAATGTGTTCAATACCCAATAGGTTTCACATTGAATGTTTTTTTTAATCTGCAGAGATTCGTCTGATGAAGACACCTGCAAAAAAACAGGTATTTATTAACTTCACTATACTTACATAAGAGTATGGACTTACACTTTTTTTGACACCCATGTGCATTTCAGTTACCCATAACTGTTCTTGTCCATCTCAAGTTGCAATAACTGGTGTTTTTGAACACATTAGATGCTGAGAACACACCTAGCGTGTTTCACTGCGTACTAAAACACAGGCAAACACAGGTCCACAGGTCTAGCATTGAATGTGTTCCATGTCGCTCCTAATGTAGATTATATGGACTCGTAATTTAGCTTATCTCAACATAAGTTTTTCTCTGAAATAATAGCCGGTATTTACTAATTTTAAATCATTTTTGGTGTCATTTTCAGTTTCCAGAGATAATATTTACTATGCCAGTACATCATACGAAGAAAATGAAATGGCTGGAAGATTACTGAAATCAAAATTTGGATCGCATAGCACACAATTTGATACGTCTGAAACAGATTCTTTCAAATCGAATTTCTCGTAAATATTTGTTTATTCTTTTTTTTCAGTTGGTTTACTAATGTTTAATGGAATGTGTTTAATATATTGTATCAAAAATGATGAAGCCAATAGTTTCGAGTGAATTTTACTTACACGGTAGCTAGAATTTCACTATACCTACATTTTTCTTTCTCCAGTGATTAAAAAATGAAACAAAATCATTATAAATTGAAATTCTTCATTCCTGTTTGACTGTTTATTTTTAGAAGATTTCGGCATTTTAAATCAAAGAATGAAGATGAATTTAGATTTAAACAGAGTGAATCTCAATTACAGGTATTTAAAAAATACATTATTTTACTTATCAATGGGTTCATATCAAGACACAATACAAAACAATTGTTTTATGAATTATGCGATTCTTGTTTTTTACATTAACACATTACATTTACAGCAACAGGTTTGGGACGAATTGACACTTGAACCAAAAGCATATTATGAGTGATTCAAAAAAACTGTAATTTGAAGCATGGCATGTTTAAATTACTTATTTATTGAGCTACTTTTTAGATGAGTAAGGAAAGAAGGATGGGGCTACGATAGGGATAGTGGTTGGTTTACCGTTTCCACAACGCCTTATTTTTTAGGATCGTTTGGGTGGGAGCGAATTTTAGACATTGATTGAAAAATGAATTGTTGAATTAATGCATACTGAGATTGGTAGCTGTGAGCAAAGAAAGCAAAAACCAACAATGCAACCACTTATGCCAGTAGTATAAGCATACGTTTATACATATTTCATAACAAACCTCCATCTATATAATATGTTTCATTCATAGATGTTATGATACCTAAATATAATTGTTGTTTTTATCTTATATTAATTCGGTGTGATGTTTAGCTATTTGAAGATGATGCCCAACACAATACACTTTCTGATGATGAAGATGGAACAGATTGTGAACTGAAATCTTTATTATCCAAGAAGCAGACTGCAGCCAGAAGACATTAATAAGGGTGATGTTCTGGTATTTACTTGGGAAAGTATGAAAAAAAATACTGCAAGGTATTGTATGCAATATTATTTAATCAGTCACGTATAAATTGAACACGATAGAATAATTTTTTATGTACAATAAATATTACATATTATGAGAATTCTTTTAGAACATTAATTATAAAGCTTACAAATTTGATATATAATCCTTTATTACCTAACAGCATCAAATTGAAAGGTATGTTGTATGTTTTAAAAGTTTTAAGACATCAAAATAGAAACAGTTTGTGAAGTCAAAAGTTTAAAAATCGGTGGTTAAAAAGTATCAACATACAAAAATAATTATTCACAAGGTAAATAAGACAAATTGCTTAATTTTTCTATGAAAAATAATGAGACTCCAATTATTATAATATCAAATCAGTGAATCACTGATCTAGCCAGCACGGAGAGTAGAATAACTCGTACTATATTTGGCAATCTACAAGATGAGGGGTTCAATCATTTTTTTTGCATTTGACACATAATCCATGATGGCTGCTGACACAGTGTTCCCTAATAATTATTTCCTGATGATTTTTCTGAAACATTGATGAATTGTGAATTGATTTATTGTTTATTTATTAAAATTTTCAGAAACATAATAATGTTATTTTTAATTATTTAATTTTATAAAACTAATAATGAATTGATTTACTATCGTTAATTATTTAAATTATTATGCCAAAATAATTTGTCATTATTAATTTATTATGTGGAATAATCAAAGCTATTTTTAATTTTATTTTTGGTCAGGTTTGGGTTAGGTTAGGACAAGCCAGAGCTTGTTCTCTTCATATTTGGCATAGTTCACGCTTCGGAATACGTTTCCCGGCTCTAACCTCATGTTCGGACCATTTTTGGCGGTTATAATACCTTATATAAGAAAACAACTCATACTCGTTCAAACACGTAGAAATAGACATCAGCAATTAATTAATAGGGAGCACTGTGTCGGCAGCCATCTTAGATTATGTGTCAAATGCAAAAAAAATAATTAAACCCCTCATCTTGTAGATTACACTATATTTCACTCAAGTTTAGTGTCCAGTAAGACAAATAATATAAGTTTCACACATCGATGTTGAAGATCACAAAGCTTCTATATCAAATAGTTTTGTACTGACAATAGGACTTTTATAATAAGATGAATAAACTTTGCCGTAATCATCTTTGTCAGTGCTGGTAAAATTCATCCAGCACACAGATTTTCAGCTGATACACTTGAAATTAATCATATCTTATGTATTATTTTTGCGTTATTCGCCGTCGATTTGAATCATCGACGGGTTGGCAATATCAATGACAGTACTTCGTGCTCCATGATTGGCATCCGGCACCTCAGCGACAGGAATATCGGCAGATTAACAATTTCGTTGATAGCGCAAACCTGCTGAAGTCCTTGTCTCAACAATAATCGTGATCCTGTTGTAAAATTATTGGTTTGTATTCTACTTTACATGAATCCGTCTCTAGCAACAGTTCATGGTGATAAGATTCCTGTTTTACTAGCTGTGTTTTAGAATCTTTTGCTGCTAATCTATCTACGTCTGTACATGACTGAACTTCTGTTGCATCATCGCCGAATTCGTTTTTAATTTTTAACCGTTCTACGAATCCGTTTTGATTTGCTACATTTTTTTCTTCATCTATTTCTTGTTTTATATATACTCTTTCGGTGAGTTGAGGAGGATGCTCTTCATCCTTTTCTATTTTGATTGTCATTGTCGTTATTCTTTCCGGTATATTGTTTAATGCAGTTTGTGCTGGTGTTGTTGATTCAGTAGGCGGTGCAATCCTTTTTTTTTCTTTGTGCATATTTTTTTTTCGTGGATGACGCATTTTTTAGGTGAAATTCTTTTCATTTTGAATCCAAAACTTCTGAGTAAATTACTCAGAGTCGTTTTTACTCCGGTGAAGTGTCCTTCTTCTTTTAGCATCTCGTGAAGCTGTTTGAGTGTGGGATATTCATCATAAGCTTCGTGGTGACTGATAATGGCGAGATTCAACAGCTCTTCGTTAATTTTGGCACTCTTTGTTTTTGGTCGATTTCTGTGCTGTCCCGGGGTGACGAAGCTTTTGTTTTGCTGGCCATCGACCGCTCTTCCCTCTTTGACGATTCTGTAAATTGTTTGAATGGAGACGTTGGTGGCGGCTGCCACTCTATTCCGCACTTGTTTAACGTTCTGCACACCATATTCGGCTTCGTCTTTCATATATTTGTAGACTTCATAGATAATTTCGCGTGACTGCGCGTGCAATACTTTTGACCCCGGCATTTTTGTGGAAAAACATACGATCGTTTATGTCCATAAACACAGTTAATAATTTAAGCCCGCTAATTGCACGAATTCATTTTTTTGATCAACTTCAAAAATAGTTTGAATGTCATATGTATATGCGATGGCATTGATAATTATTTAAACTAAAGAAATATCTACATTCGACATTGAGTCAAATAAGCCTGCTGTCAAACATTACCGAATGACTTTTGGGGCTGATCCATAGACAGCATGCGAGAGTAGGGTTATGAGCTTCATACCATAAGCAATAATTCATATCAACATTATAATATTAATTAATATTATATGATGTATACTTAATGCCATTCATAGCTTACGTTTTTACGCATTGTAATAGCATCCCTTGTAAGCTGTAAAAAGTTCAAAAAAAAATTATTTGAACTATTTTCATTTCATGCTAATTCGATAAATATTCTGAAAATTTGCATTTTAAAGCAATGTTTAAATAACGATGTTCAAAATTACATATTCAAATTGAAAGATCTTAATTTCATACTGACCTCTTCGAGATTTGGACACAGATTTTTGTAAAACTTCATAAGCCATTAATAGGTGTTCGGTTGATAAAAGTTGTTTTTTGTCGATGGCATTACAATAGTTAGTAAAAATTCTAAAGCAAATGTTTTTTAAATCACATGCAAAAAATACATAAATGCTAAAAAAAATAACAATTTTATCACAAATGTTATCTTTATATTTTGCTCAGTAAATTTAAGAGAATATATTTATGCCAGACAAAAAAAAAACAAATATATTTTTTTTGTTCTCCGTAGATTTGGAAAGAAGATTATTAGCGATTGAAAAGTTTCATTCGGATTTTTTGAAATAATTCATTATAGCTTTCAAATAATTATCTAAAAGCTTGATCTTCCAATTTGGGCCTGGATCTTTATTACATTATCTGAGGATATGCAGTTCTCTGTTGATGTTGATAGATAGTTATAAAAGGTAAAAATGTGCAAAATAAAAACATTGGTATTCAAACGTATTCGTTTAATAATAAATCACATAAATTATAATACTCTTAATGAATGATAATAAAATAAGATTCTGAAAAAATCATTCAAACTCCAACGTATCACTCAGTCTGACTGCGACTGATTTTCTACACCAATATAAATTATTTAAATAAGAAGCGAATTTTTGTATAAATATTCCTCGAACCAATATAATAAATTTTCGATTCATGGCTATGTAGAGTTAAAAAAAATCAAGCGAGTCGGTGTTAATTATGTCAGAAATGCAATTATGAAGAAAACACACGTTGGCGGAGAAGTATGTGTATTATTTCTATTGCAATCGGTTGTTTTACTGAGTAGAGAAGATTATAAAATTACATAAATTAATAAGGAATATGATCAACACGTTTCGATAATCCCTCAAAAATCATATACACAATTAACGAATCTTTGGTGTAACGATATGGTACACATGGAAACCAAGTCTGATTTATCCGTCGTAAAGTTTGATTTGAAAAAGCCGCTCAGAAAGCGAAGGTCCCCCAACCGTCCGAGATCCAATCGGACGGTGAACGGTCATCGAGGGTCAGGAATCAGATCGTAAGACCCGATTCGAGACCTGCCTCACGCTCAAGGAACCCCGCCACATCTCCACATCGCGGAGTGTCACTCTGGTAGAGTGTGCACGTTACGAGGGAGGAAGTACTACAGAAATGATCCTGTGAAGTACAGTCCTAACGTATTCCAGTTTTGTCGAAGAATTTATCACGTTAGCAATACACTTTGCGGTCGAGTTTTATTTCATTTTATTTCGTGACATCTGTTAACACAAGTTAAAACTAATAAAACTTGTCGAATTGCTTGAATTTTTTCGCTAACGACCCGGTTTTCGCTTTTCTTTCTCATCTTCAAGCATTTCAAATAGACGAATGAACTTGAACTGACCTTCAAGTATCTACAGTCGAAATACTAAATTTAAACTTATTAAATGGCGGCCAATCGATTTCACTTTCCGATGGTTTATACATTTTTTGTATTATTTTTCTCCAGTAAGCATATAAATTATGATTTTTATCAATGATTGCCAAAGTTCTCATCGCATCAATTTTAATTTAGGTTGCATTTTGAAACATTCGCAACAATGATTAACAATTAAGTGGAAAAAATATTTTAAGAATACATGGTAAGTACTACCTACCACAAAAAATAGATTTAAGTTGGTAAGTACTCCAACAACAATTGTTTTTGCATACGATGCGCCACATCCAATGTCTCGCCGTGAAAAGATTCAAAATCCAGCAGTTTTACTTCGTTTTAGTTCAACATCTTCTTATGGTGTCATTTTTTTGCTCTACATTTGGCGGCTCCCGGCAACTGTCTCTTGCCCAACTTAAATTTATCAATCTATTTTAAATCAGGGCTGTGGTGTCGTTAAAATAAATACGAAGCCGACTCCGAGTCCAGCATTTCCAAAAAGCACGACTCCGACTCCAACATTGATCAAGAACACGACTCCGACTCCGGCTAAAAAAAGTTTAATTTTGTAACGTCTTTTTCCTACCTTTCCTATTTATGTATATTCAATTATATTTCAACCAACTAATCTGGCCACTAGCCAAATTTGACATATTAAACGCAAAAATAAAAAGTTCAAGTTTTTCAAAATTTCCGACTCCGAGTACGACTCCACAGCCCTGGTGCCTATGTATTCTTAACATTCTTAAGTCGGGGTTCTTAACCCTGTGCCCGCTGAGCTATTATCGTGCGCCCACTACAAAATTACAAATAAGGAAAAAACCCAATTTTTATCAGAATTTATTGTATTTTATTTATTGAAATTATTTTTTGCAGAAGTTTTTTTTTCATGTAACTGAATGGTTTATTTTTTTTAAAATTTAAAGGGTTAATTAAAAAATAGTACATAATGTAACACATTTATGTTAAGACTTACCAGGAAACAATCATAAAACAAATAATAATTACTTAAGGGGTTCCCCCCATGTGACGGCCGGTTTTTTACCCTTTTCGGGATTTTATTTTGACGAACCTTATTAAACGTAGAAGTTTGAAAATTTTAACAGTACGTCAAAATATTTTCAGACTAAAATCTTTATCACAATGTGTGGTGCACCATTCCAAATGCACCATGTCGAAAAAAACGTGGAAAACGGCCTCCATCCGACCGGCTGATTGGCTTATCGGAAATCAAAAACTCTAACGGTGTTTTAATCTATAAAACTGTAAAAATCGTTTGAACTAGGATCTTTTGAAAATGAAGAAAATTGAACAATTGAAATTTTTTGAAAAAAAGTCAAATTTCATGATTTTTTTCGACTATTTGGTTATGTATAAACAAAACGGTTGGGAATTTTATCATTATCAGTTCAAACGATGACAAAACATGTTTTTAATCTACCATTAAAATTTCAAAGCAATCGGTTAACCCGTTCTTGAGATATCGTGGAGGCCAGTTTGAAAACACAGTTTAGAGAAAACACGCGTTTGAAAGTTCAAATACGATTTAAACCAAGACCTTTGAAGCTGCTTGCTTTGCTCTTGCTTAAATTTTGGTTTGTTTCATGAATTGAAATTACATGTGTATTGAAAGTTCTCATGTAACAAACCGAAGCGTCAAAATGTGACCGATGGCCCGCCTCGAAACAAGTGTAGTCTAACTTCAATAACTTTCCAACGACTTCAAATATTGTAAAATCACTTTACCAGCATATTCTACGCGTGTTTAAGAATTATTCGTTGAAAACAAAATGTTTCAAAATATCACATGGGGGGACCCCCTTAAGTACTTAAGATTTGTTTTTTTTAAAAATTCGGCCTGCGCCCGTCACTATTCTCCTCAATCCCAAATGTGCCCGGGGTCGAAATAAGGTTAAGAACCCCTGTTCTAGCAATGCAATGCCCAAAAAAGATCGGCGTCAGCCGAAAGGAGTCTAAAAAATACCCCAGTGGTTTGGCTAATTGGCACAGATTGCAAAAAATAAATATCTATTATGCTTTTATGTATCTCGTCATCGATTTTAAATCATATTAAAACGATAGTTTTCCTATAATTATGTATATTTTATGTCGCGCATGAAAAAAACTTGAAGCAAAGATAGCAGTGAAATCTGAATCCAGTCAATTTGTAGCGACGTTATAAAATTGAAACTTTTATTGTTTTATATTGTTCTTCCATCGCCCGTAAAAAGTTTTGAAGAAAAAAGGTGACTGATATTTGTCATTGCGGGTCGCATGAAATGTCATTTAGGGCCGCAGGTTGTGCATCACTGGTTAAACCCGTCGGTAGGAAAGGTTACAATATTTTTTCCACTTAATTGTTAGTCATTATTGCGAATGTTTCAAAATGCAACCTAAATTAAAATTGATGCGATGAGAACTTTGGCAATCATTGATAAAAATCATAATTTATATGCTTACTGGGAAAAATAATACAAAAAATGTATAAACCATCGGAAAGTGAAATCGATTGGCCGCCATTTAATAAGTTTAAATTTAGTATTTCGACTGTAGATACTTGAAGGTCAGTTCAAGTTCATTCGTCTATTTGAAATGCTTGAAGATGCCGAAAAGCGAAACCCGGGTCGTTAGCGAAAAAATTCAAGCAATTCGACAAGTTTTATTAGTTTTAACTTGTGTTAACAGATGTCACGAAATGAAATGAAATAGAACTCGACTGCAAAGTGTATTGCTAACGTGATAAATTCTCCGACAACACTTCGAAAGGTTAGGACTGTACTTCACAGGATCATTTCTGTAGTACTTCCTCCCTCGTAACGTGCACACTCTACCAGAGTGACACTCCGCGATGAGGAGACGTGGCGGGGTTCCTTGAGCGTGAGGCAGGTCTCGAATCGGGTCTTACGATCTGATTCCTGACCCTCGATGACCGTTCACCGTCCGATTGGATCTCGGACGGTTGGGGGACCTTCGCTTTCTGAGCGGCTTTTTACAAATCAAATATTACGACGGATAAATCAGACTTGGTTTCTATGTGTACCATATCGTTACACCAAAGATTCGTTAATTGTGTACATGATTTTTGAGGGATTATCGAAACGTGTTGATCTTTCCTTATTAATTTTTGTAATTTTATAATCTCTTCTACTCAGTAACGGGTCGTCTTAGCTGGGCGAATCTGGGCGAGGCGATCCGGCGCGGCTTTGAAAGCGGCAGAGTTTTAAAATATCAAACGGTCTTCGCCCATGCAAGTGTCATATGTAAGCGAAGCGATCCGGTCAGGACGGCATATGTCGCAAGTCGCCTCAAGTGCGCACTCATGGCGCCCACGAATCGCTTGAAAATATGAAACGGTCCAAGCTCACCAGAGCGTTAATTGCGTCTGGCCGAGCGATGGCACATAAGACCTTTGATCAACTACGTTTTAAATTGACTGGATTCGCCTAAATTCTCTTGCCGGTTCGCGTCGCTTACCTAAGACACAGGGTTAGCTGGGCGAATCTCGGCGAGGCGATCCGGCGCAGCTTTGAAAGCGGCAGAGTTTTAAAATATCAAACGGTCCTCGCTCATGCAAGTGTCATATGTAGGCGAAGCGATCCGGTCAGGACGGCATAGGTAATAACTTCAACAAATTGTCGTAAATCGCTTGCAAATATCAAACGGTCCAAGTTCACCAGAGCGTCTTACGATTTACCGCGCGTTACCGCATATGTTTACTTCGCGCGATCGGTTGATTTGATATTTTGAAACGATCTTGACGCGGCGGGCCTCGTCATATTATGACAGATGTAGAAATTTTACTCAGTTAACATACAAATAGACGCCAAATAATGTCGGACAATAGAAACAAAAGATATCATAATCGTTTATTTATTGAAAAATGTATATTTAATATATATGTGCATTACAAAAATAACAAATTATAAGTTAATTTTAAGCAATGGCTTCAATCTGTATTACGATACGTGAAACAGTTCCAACTCTCAAAAGCATATTAATTAAATTGGCATTGACTTGGGTAGAACTCCATTAAAATACGTTGAAAAAATATCAATGTGTTTTAGTTCTACAAAAATTATATAATAATTAGTTGATCGCTATTTCGACTCAAGCCCTTGTCAGACCGACCACTAAATTGATTAAATTTAGAACACGTTTGCAAAAAGTGTTGTATACGGGGATTTTAAAATTAAACACCCCGCAAATATCAAAAACCAAAGTGGTGCTTGTTTTAGTTTGACTATGAAAAATAGTAATAACGAAAATATTCAAATTTGAATTGTTTCAATTGACCACGCAAAGAAGCACACAATTTATTGACACTGTGAGACAACTTGTCCTCGTCACATTTACATATTCCAACTTTTGTGTTTATCCACTGTGTGTTTATAGAAAAAATAATAAACGATTATGATATCTTTTGTTTCTATTGTCCGACATTATTTGGCGTCCATTTGTATGTTAACTGAGTAAAATTTCTACATCTGTCATAATATGACGAGGCCCGCCGCGTCAAGATCGTTTCAAAATATCAAATCAACCGATCGCGCGAAGTAAACATATGCGGTAACGCGCGGTAAATCGTCAACATAAGACGCTCTGGTGAACTTGGACCGTTTGATATTTGCAAGCGATTTGCGCGCGCAATAAGTCAGGCACTTCGATGCGACTTACGACAATTTGTTGAAGTTATTACCTGTGCCGTCCTGACCGCATCGCTTCGTCTACATATGACACTTGCATGGGCGAGGACCGTTTGATATTTTAAAACTCTGCCGCTTTCAAAGCTGCGCCGGATCGCCTCGCCGAGATTCGCCCAGCTAAGACGA
This sequence comes from Himalopsyche kuldschensis, assembly GCA_028554975.1. Lineage (NCBI taxonomy): Eukaryota > Metazoa > Arthropoda > Insecta > Trichoptera > Rhyacophilidae > Himalopsyche > Himalopsyche kuldschensis. The sequence goes on along the minus strand of JAHFWI010000017.1, from coordinate 7,309,573 downwards.
CCCGTAATGAACGATAGGTAGGTAGCTTGCCGTGAAATCGCGACACCTTCTTTCACGATATCAGTTTTCAAATAAAAAGCGTTTGCGTCCCGACATGATGAATGTTAACCCTTTGGTTACGGACCGAATTTTCGAAAAAAACGGGAATGGTTTATGGGTTGCCAAAAACAATTATATTTTCTACATTATTCAAATTAAGTCATTGAAATAAAATAAAACACATCAAAAACAGTTTATATTTAAAGGAATCAAAGAAAACAATTTAAAAAAATAAAAAAATTGTAAAGATAAAATAAATACATATTTTTTTTGCATAAATTTTAATTTTGACAAGAAAATGCAATCTTATCCAATATAAAATAACAAATATTTTAAATATAAACTATGCAAATATAATCTAGATATATACCTACGTGTGGAAATTTAAAAAAAAAACACGTTTTTTTTATTTGCAACAAAAAAAACGTGAAAAATGCACAGCACGGAAGGCATTGGTATTAGATATGGTACTTTCAAACAAATATAACTATATAAATAAACAACTTATAAAAATATATATGTTATAGTTTAATAGATAAACGTGTATTAGTGCATATTAAAACAATAGTTGGATCGATATCTCCCCGTACGTAAAGGTACGGTACATTGAATTGGAGCTAAAACAAGCAGCGATAAATCGCTGCGCCGTAACCTGGCGCTGCGAAGTGGCACATAAGACCTTTAATCAACTACGTTTTAAATTGACTGGATTCGCCTAAATTTGCTTGCCGGTTCGCGTCGCTCACATAAGACACGGGGTAAAACAGCTGATTGCAATAGAAATAGTACACATACTTCTCCGCCACCGCGTGTCTTCATCCCAATTACATTACTAGCATGATTAACACACTGGCTCATTTGATTTTTTTAACTCGACATTGCCATGAATCGAAAATTTATTATATTGAGTGGTTGGAGGAATATTTATACAAACATTCGATTCTTATTTGTACCTATTGATGAAATTTAGACTGGTGTAGAAAATCAGCCGCAGTCAGACTGAGTGACACGTTGGAGTTTGAATGATTTTTTCAGAATTGTATTTTATTATCATTAAAAATATTTTAATTATGTGATTTATTATTTAACGAATACGTTGGAATACCAATGTTTTTATTTTGCACATTTTTTATCTTTATACGTAACTGTATTGTATTTTTTACAATAATTTTATTAATGTAAATTAAAAAACATAATCTTCCGGGTTTTAATAATTCAGAATTGATATAATGAATTTAAAACGTACAGCTATTCAGGAAACAATGGTAAAATAAATACATATGTACATACTAGTAAAGCATTGGTTTCTTTTTAAATCCGGTCCGCGCCCAGAGTCGTACTAAAGTTAAGAATACCTTGATAGCTGTAACTGCTACGAGTTTCAATAATTAATAACTGAAAGCTTTACAATTTTAGAAGTTCATTATTTTGAAAGTATAACCCAACGGGAACCTTTTCCGTTACGCCCCTACGTTTCTCGGTCTTCGTTTCAATGGTATCTTGTCTACATTTTCCTTCTAAATAGTACCTATGAAGGGTAAAAAAGTAAGAGCTGATAAGTCCACATTTTACCAAAATCTAACAAAAGGTACTAAAGTTATTTTACATATTTTACATTTTCTATCTCCGTTTTGGTCAATTGTGCAGGAGAGGGTAAAACTGATTATTTTGGTATTTTCAAAACGCTCGGGAAAAATTCAAATAGGACTTTCAAACGATTTATTTGTACCACCGCTGAAAAACAACGAATGAATGACAGGTGACAATAGAAAATGGCAGAGTTGGATAATGCAGTCATCAAATTTTCCTAAAAAGTTTTTCCGATGCGTTCAAATAAGTTTAGGTTTTAAAAATTTTACGGGACATGCTTAATGAATACATTATACAACAAGATGGCATTATTTTCAGTCAAATTGGAGTTAATAAAATTACTCTTTTAGCTATCGATATATTATAAATCTGCCATTGTTTAAAATTTACAAACCCGCACATCACGAGCAGAAACCGATAAATTTCATTGTTTTATTTAATTTTAGAGGCAAGAAAGGAAAGAAGAAGACTTTCGAAAGGGTTTATGAAATGGGAATTGAAGATTCTGAAACATTTGAAAATAGACGAAAAGGAAATTCTAAGACAACAATGGATAAAGTAAAGAAATTTATTAAAAAATAAAACTATGTTATAAATAATTAATTATGTTATACTTCATAACCATATTTTACACAAAATAAATATTGTCATGTCCTTTATATTTATGCAAATATAAAGTATTTTACGTTTTATTATCGTGTATAACATTTTGTCACGTCTCCTTTTTGAGCCGTCAGTCTCATGCTAACAGGTTGAGAAACCAGACATTACATCCGAAGAACATTACATCCATCCCGTACTGGGATTCGAGCACCTAAGCTTCGCAGCGAAAGTCGACGATGTTGATATTTAACCACGGACCCGCGGCTATGGCAAATAGTACTCATGCTAACACCAATTAGATATGAAAATGAACTTTCCCAAATTTATTGCTAAATCCATTGAAAGAACTTCACCCATGTTAAAATGTAACATGACCTCATAATGTACTAAGGATATAAAATATTTAATAGTGGTAAATAAATCTCACTCCGTCTTAATGATCGATGGGAGGTAAGTAAATATATACACTCAAATCTGTTTTTACACGGTAGATACGTCCACATAAAACCGCGTAAAAAGAACTGTGGTCGGTCCGTGGTACAGCGGTTAACGTCGTTCGCTACCGTGTAATACCACCCGGTTTTGATCCACGGTACAACCAGATTTTTTCAATCGATAAATCTGTTCAAAGGCATGGATGTGTTGTTGAAAATCCCTTCCCACCTTTTCGATCCCAAAGAGCGACGCATAGTGACAGCGATTACCTAATCACTAGCCCTGTCCTAGTCCTCGTATCCTTTCCATCCCTCCTCTTTTCGAAAAAAAGAGTGGTTGAGCAACTGAGTAACAAGCAGATCTCGTAGAAAAACATATGTTGAGATAAACTCCGCGAGGAGTCCATATGCTTCAAGTTGGGAGCGGACACAAGGTTTGTTACTTGAATTTCAAAAATATTAGTCGTATTTGAAAAAATAACAACATTGTTATACAGCGAATAGTATACAAAGGATAAGAATGAAGACATATTACGTAGATTACACGTAATATGTATTTTAATTAAAAAAAAATAATAATCAATATGTACTATTCATCGCTACTTGACAGTATACAGGGACATTTATGAAGCGATTTGACCTTCCATCACACGTCAATGTGGCAAATTTGGTCTGCCTTACGCAAGCGTGGCCGACTGTTTTTCGTTTCTGGAAACCGTGTTAAAAGAGAATCGAGTGTAAAATATATATAAAATACATTCATTCATTTAAACACACGTCCACCCAACCGAAGTGGACAACGTTGACCCCTGCGGCGCTACTGCTTCCTCCAATATGTCTACATACATATTTATATTCCATGCGCGCGAATCGATGATTTATTTGTTTCATCTCAGTGACACACATTTTTCTTACAAACATTCGGTTGCAGAATACTGCCGAGTTATAAATATATTTTTTTTCATATTCATAATTATTATATTAATATTCCGGTCGGTTATGCATGGACATGTGTAATCGGCACACACTATGTATTATACACTCCGTTTAATATAACTTTGTATTTCTGAAAAAATGCGAAAGAATACTGTTGAAATTGAATTATTAGTAAGCCGACTGTCCGAAAAGTTACAAAACGGTGAAATTTCACAAAAAACTTCCGTCATATAAAATATGAAATGAACGGTGTGTTGCGCATTACTTTTATTTAACGTATGGTCATCCAAATGCTTCTTTGTAAATCGCGATGATGAAGATATTTATTTATTGATGGTTGTTTTTTTAACCTAATGGGGCAGTGGACAGTTAATTATGCCAGTGGCTCAGCCTCTCTTTTCAGTGAGATTATATTAAAAAGGGTTCCACGACAAAACGTCCCCAGACAAAACGCCCCAGGACAGAACGTAGACAGACAGAATGTACTCGGACAAAACGTCCCCGGACAAATCGTCCCCAGGCAAAATGTCGAAGCGACAAAATGTCTACGGACAAGTAGTCTCCGGACAAGACTGGCAATTTTTTTTTGATACATATACAAAATTTATATTAATTTTAAAATTGCATTCACAGCTGCATAATTTTTTCGTTCAGTTTACACAGAGAAAATATGCAATATTCGCAAAAATAAATAATTACTTGCATTTCGCAACATTTTGTCCGGGAACGTTTTAGTAAGTTTTGTCGGCACACCATAAAAAGACAGCATAAGAAGTTATTTAGAAACAAACTCATCGTCCTGTTTTCACGACCCCTAAAGCTGAAGGTGGGGGAAAATATCACCGTTGTCAAAGCTTTGCGTACAGATATATTAACCGATACAGAAATAGTTGTATGGATGTGTTCATTTTGAGATTAAACCTGCGCAGGGGCCGATTAAAAACTTGGCACAATATAGATTTTGTGGCCCTCGTTTTCGTATGATAAAAAAGTGTCGAAAAATTTATTCGAGATAAGGCTTTTGTTATTGATCTTGATCTAATTTTTGGTCTAGCTAACACCTAGTCCTGTTATACACTGAGAGCCCTTATACTAGACTTACTAGAGTGTAGACACCGGGAGCTGAAATGTTAAAATAATTAAAAAAGAAAACAGATATTATTGGAGGCATCACGTAGTCACTATAATTTCAAGCTTAAATTATATAAGAGCTTTCTTTTTATTAAAAAAAACATTGAAACATAAGCTGTAATTCATCTTAAAAATGCTAAAAGTCGTCCCGCGAATGTATACAAATGCAAAACAGTTTTACAGAGCAGTGCTTACTAAATTGTAATGAATATTTATTTGTTTTGATGTGTGATGAGGAATTCGAAATAAATTTCCAAAAAAATCTGATTTCCATATTTATGGGCATTTTTCTAACGTATAATATTATATTCATGCATTATCCTTAAATTTCTCTGAAACACAAACGGTTTATGTGGAAGTTATTTGAATAGGAAAAAAATTAACCATGTATAATTAAAATATTGGTTGAATTCTTATTTACTTGATGCAACACCAGTACCGTTGCGTGATGCCGGAATAGCTGGCAACTTAACGACAATATTCTAGTATTCATTGCTGAGCCTTTTACGAAATAAATAAAAATGTGGTCGCGATCATTTTTTACTGATTTATAAATGATCAGTAGAAGATGCCCGTGATGAATGAAATCGGTCCTAATAATTTAAAAAAATATGTGTGAAAGGATTACAAAAAAATGTTTTATTTACTTTAAAGAATGTCTTTCCACCAGGAAGTGACGGTCAGGTAGGTAACGCCTTACTATAGATCAGTGGTTCTCACGGAAAATTGCACTGTGGCCGCATCGTAAACATAAGCGGTCCTAAGGATATGTCTGGTGGCCGCACCAAATTTTTGTTTTGTGTCTGTTGTGTTTGAGGTATGTCAAATGGACCTAAACATGCTTATCAATTTACTGCTAGTATTAATTGCGTCCTTAATATTCAATTTTAAGGGTCTTTGTTGACAAATTAACTTGTAAAACCACATTATTTTAAATATCAATGTTTTCTATGAAGCTGTTGGTGGCCGCACATGAGACCCACTGCTAAAGATGTACCATCATAACTTGACCGCCGTTCGAATTCGGAACTAAAATTGTCAACATAGAGTCCGTATATTAAAAAGTCGTTTAAATTATATTGTTTTAGTAAAAATATATGTATATGGAGACTTTTAATCTTTTGTATTTTTCAAATAAAAAAAGATAAGTAAATAAACGCGATGGTGGCGCTGTCACTAGCGGCCAAGATATAATGGATATAATAGTTAAGCTATTGAATCGATAGGCTTTAAAAGGTGGCCAAATACTGAACCTATCAACTTTTTGTATACTAGGTACTGATTTTTTAAAGTTTGATTCAATTTCTACTGCAAACAATTGTGAAATCGATATTGTAAAACTAACTGTTTTTTTACATTCGCAATAGTTTAACTAAGAATCTAGGCGACTACGGTTCGATCATGCCTTTTTATTCAAGTCTTTGATTAAATGAAAAACCAGTGAATGCAAATATGTAATTATTGTCGATTCAGATATCAGTACCCTTGAAATCGCAGCTGGATAGGGCAAAACCCTACTACGCTATGCCAACCAAGAAGCAATATTGATCCTGCAAATCTTATATATTTATAAAACCGAAACGGCGTATGTATGTATGTCTGTAATTCCCTTTTGCATTATTGTTGCAAGTTCAAACAATCGAATTGATTTCGCTCGCGAAAGTTTCGACGGTAAATTTGTTTCGTAATCAATGTGTGTGTAGAGACTCCAATTACTCGAGTATCGAGTAGTACATTTTACAAAATACTCGAGTACTCGAGTAGTTTCATATGAACCAAAATATCTTATATATAAAACCGAAACGGCGTATGTATGTCTGTGGGTCTGTGCATTGCATGCATTGCAACAATGCCCTTTTGCATTGTTGGTCATTAAGTTGCCATAAAAACGAATATGAATAGAAAATATGTTTATCGGCGAAGAAATTTAGTCAAAATGTAATAAATTAGTCTTCTACTGAACTTTTCCCGGCTTTTATTATTAATAATAATGTTTTATTATTTACGTGAAGGTATTATTTGACATTTCTTTGACAGCAAATTAGATTTTTTCCTTGAATTTGGACATTTTAATGTGCGAGAATGGGGCTGTCAATATATGAAAGGGGCTGTGAAATGTCAATGCCAGTCTGAAATGTTCATTTTAATTCCATTTTAATTGACCTAGACTTTTGAATTTTGAAAAAAGTTGTTTCAACTAGGCCCGTCTGAATTTACGCGCCGAGGTGAACATAACCCCAAACTGGTCCGAGCGAAGCCGGGTTCGAATACTAGTTGTTTATAAAATAACATCTTTTTCCCAACGGTACAAAAACTTTATTTGGTTTCACGTAGTGAAATAAACAAACATGTTATTTATTACGTAAATGCATTAATCATTTTATTTTTTCCGCACACTCTTGTATATAATTACCAACAAAAAGTAAACTGTAATTGAAATAATTATTGTTTTGCACTGAAAAACTGATAAATGTGTTTCTATGAATTGGACATATTAGCAAATCTTATTTAATCTAGGCAAAATACCTTCGCGAAGAGTTGTTGTTGCATTTTGCAATACGGTAATTTAGTGACAACTTTCTCCATGACCAAGAATGTTAATGAAGACAATGGGTCAATTAACACGACGATGGCTTCAGTGGGCGCGCTGGAAATTAATTGATTTTCAATAATTGTTGATTGATGAACCGCCTGCCGTAATTGTTCGACATTCAACTGTCAAACTATCCTCAAAACACATTTTGATACGTAAAAACAAAACGGCTGAGATTTTTTTCATTATCCTTCAAACGATGACAAAACATGTTTTTAACTATCATTAAAATGTGCTATGCGATCATCTTTAAGCAATATCAACGCCAATATTGATAGTCTCGTAATTCAAGTATAAGTACAATCTTCACACTAAATTTTGTAGTCAATATAAAATATTAATATTATGTTATTCATTTTATAAATAAAAAAATAATTAAATATTACTCTGTTATGTTTCATAATTTGGTCCGGCCCTTGACTCGGAGACAGAATGATAATTTGGCCCCAGACCTAGGAAAGGTTGCCCATGCCCGTATAAAAGAAAGCGTAAACAAAATATTGCAACTCGATGATTGTATTTTCTATAACAACAATTTAGTTTTGTGAAATTTTTCAGCTTTTTTGAACTTACATTAATAAATTGACTGCACAGAATTAAACCAGAGATATCTATATAAAATCGGTGTACATTTTTTTATGCCATGCCTCAATTACAATTTCCTAAATGAACATTTCAACAGCTTGTCTATTGAAACTAATTGTAAGACGGTTTGAGAGTGAGTTAAAAAAAATAATAGAATTACGAAAATATTAGTCGCACACTACGTCTGATTTTTAAGATTGGATAATTTTTGGGCAAAGAGATATGAAATGAGGTATCAAAGATATTTGAATTGCATATAATAACAATAATTATAATAATATATTACTTAGGTACTATAACGAAAAACAAAATGTTGGCTGCCAAATAATTTATTGGTTGACTAAATCAAGACAGTAATTATGACCATTGTATCATATTTAAAACCAAACAGTACACCCGATGTAAGCTGCCAGTAGTAATCTAACATTTTTCAAGGTTTTTTTCTATTAACATTATGATGAAATTGACCCAAATCAAGTTTTTAAGACATCACATGTAATCAAATTATGACTTTCGTCTTGGCGCAAATACACATTTAATTTTTTACTATTGTATACAAGCAAGCAATATTTAAATAATTTATATGCTTGTTTTCTCGTTTTACGATTGCTTAAATTTGCAAAACTTTTTCTGCGTATTACAGATGTGTTCTGGATTATTATTTTAATTACGAGAATATTACTGTGTATTTTAAACGATCTTTTCTTCACATGATTGTGATATAGTAGAGCTAAATAAAAAAAAAAACAATTATTCTCTTTTAAACTCTTTGCACTCCTCAATATGTTTTTTTTCCTTCCAAGCAACTCTTGCTTGCAAAAATTGATTAATTTCACAGTACTTGCTTATTTATAAACATGTGAATACCGAAAAAAATACCACATTATGGCATGCTTATAAACTTTAACTTAGGTACACAATCCAATAAATAAAGTTTTTTTTTTTTTTTAAATTTAAAAAAAATATTTGGCATTACAGCTTACGCCAATGCGCCAAATATTCTTAATTGTGAAAGTCATACGAGATTAACTCGATGATAAATAATAAATCAGTTGTGCACAAAATCAACGATAAGTAACATACACCCAGCCCAAGTTCTCTTTTTTAATTGAAAAAAATCCAACCTTGCCGAGAATTTAACTCGGGTCCCCTGATCGCTAGGACAAAGCTCTTGCCACTAGACCACAGGGACCGACAAGTTGTTGAAATTATGATAGTTTAAAGCTTAATGAACAGTATTTTTTCAACAAGGTTTTACAATATCAAACTGGACTCGAAATAGGTGTTGTAGGAATTAAGCGTACATTACCAATTGATCATAGCGCTCGTGATGAGCGAAACCGATCCTGATCTTTATCAGAATTCACGTGGAATTATAAAATAGTTGAGTAATAAAATGTGCTGTTTTTTTTGGTTCCTGTTAATTTATTATGATCAAGACCGGTTTCGATAACGGGCCCTGTAATAGTTGACAAGAATAAATACCACTGTGACGTTATAGCTGAAAAAACCTTACAATACGAAAGCCTAAAGATGATTCTCTTATTATCGAAAAAGGTGGTGTTACACAACCAGTAGAATAACACACTTGTGATCAGGTGGAATGATGAAATAAAGAAATGAAAAACTAATAATATTTTTATAACCCAAATACGAAATGTCAACTCAATGTAGTTTGTTTTTACTTAATCACTCCAAAATACATAGAATTCTGGTGTTTTTTATTGTTCCTTACGTTCGTTGAAATCTATTGGAAGCTACCAGCAGGTCAGGCCGCAGAGTTCACCAATATGACTCCAATAATTTGATCTTGGTTTGAACAATGGTCTTGTTTTTACATTTCAATGATCATAAATTTCCTAAAGATCAACCATAAATTGAGCGTGGCATTGATCGACGTCATTGATAGTTTGATTATATTGTTTACTTCGGACTTTGTCTTCAATAACAATGTTTTATTGACCGAAAATCACGGCAAGGGCAAATTACACACTGTGAATTGTTATAGTGCAATAATCATTCGGATTCGCTGGCAAAAGGTACGGTTTTCATTTGTGATGATTGAATTGAATCCCATTCGTTGGAAACTGAGGAATTTTAATGTCATAAGCCGATAGTAATCAGAATTCACGTGGAATTATAAAATAGTTGAGTAATAAAATGTGCTATTTTTTTTGGTTCCTGTTAATTTATTAGGATCAAGACCGGTTTCGATAACGGGCCCTGTAATAATTGACAAGAATAAATACCACTGTGACGTTATAGCTGAAAAAACCTTACAATACGAAAGCCTAAAGATGATTCTCTTATTATCGAAAAAGGTGGTGTTACACAACCAGTAGAATAACAAAATGGTGAAATAAATAAACGAAGAACGTATTGTATTTTTATTCTCAAATACGAAATGTCAACTCAATGTAGTTTGTTTTTACTTTATCACTCCAAAATACATAGAATTCTGGTGTTTTTTATTGTTCCTTACGTTCGTTGAAATCTATTGGAAGCTACCAGCAGGTCAGGCTGCAGAGTTCACCAATATGAATCCAATAATTTGATCTTGGTTTGAATAATGGTCTTGTTTTTACATTTCAATGATCATAAATTTCCTAAAGATCAACCATAAATTGAGCGTGGCATTGATCAAAGTCATTGGTAGTTTGATTATATTGTTTACTTCGGACTTTGTCTACAATACCAATGTTTCATTGACCGAAAATCACGGCAAGGGCAAATTACACATTGTGAATTGTTATGGTGCATTAATCATTCGGATTCGCTGGCAAAAGGTACGGTTTTCATTTGTGATGATTGAATTGAATCCCATTCGTTGGAAACTGAGAAATTTTAATGTCATAAGCCGATAGTAAAAATCAGGGCTGTGGAGTCGGAGTTGGAGTCGTGGTGTCGGGGGTTTTTGGCCGGAGTCGGAGTCGTCGCGGGGCTTTGGCCGGAGTCGTACTCGGAGTCGGGAATTTTTAAAAGTTTGAACTTTTTATTTTTGCATATAATATGTAAAATTTGGCTATTGGCCGGATTGGTGGGGTTGATATTCAATTGAATATATAAAATCAGGGAAATTAGGGAAAAAAGTGACGATATTAAACTGTTTTTAGTCTGAGTCGGAGTCGTGTTTTTGGTAAATGCTGGAGTCGGATTCGAAGTCGAACTTTTTTTACCGACTCCACAGCCCTGGGAAAAATAATAAAAACATTTTCAGTAGGTACTATATCATCAAGACCGGTTTCGCTGATAGCGAACATTATAAACTGATATAATAATAAAAAATATCACTTTTAAGGTGTTCTCTGTCAATAATAATGGTGGAATGGCATTATAATAAAACATTTTTGTACTTATGCCATATAAAATTTATTGGATCTGGTCCGGTTTCAGTCATGGCGAGCATTGTCAACTGATAAGAAATACAACGAAACAGTGATATTTATACAAAGTGTAAGTAAGAATTAAAAGGTATGACATGCAATTGGTATTACAACTAAGCAGATAAATTGAAGCAAGATGCAAGAAAAATAGATTATAATTAAAATGTTGAAGACCTCTTCTCTCTTAAGAGTGCTCCGCACACTCCAAGCCTTACAAGATATGTGTCGTCGCGCCCAGTCTCCGGTCAAAAAAGGTGTCCATTGGAGGCAGGCTTGGCAGGGAATCTTAGTGACGGACTATAGAGTAACTTCCCTTGTACTGCCGTTTAAATCTTTACACTAAGAGCTACCTTTCTCCCCAACCAGTGACGGCCGGTGCCGGGGTGCTGGGGGGTGCAAAAGGAAGATTCAACTATTTTTCCGTACTACGGAAGAGAAACAGTTGGTATTGCGAACATCTGAATTGAAGGTCCATGCTATAGAAGTGTTTTAAAATCCAATGAATAGGAAAGAACTCTTTTAACATGGTTGAATCTTCTTTTGCACCACCCAATACTCCGTCACCAGCCGTCACTGTCCCCAACCTTCCATAAGTTTCTTCTCCGAGCGTCGTGGACGGAGGCAGCCCTATGTCTTAGGAAAACGAGAGTTAGGTTAGGTTAGGTTAGGTCGTCTCAATGTACAAAATAGAGTAAAGGTTTTCACTTTCTATGCTTGGTATATAACAGGGAAGGCCAAACTTTTAGCACTACGGGCGACTTTTTTTGAAATTGTTGGTGGCGATAGAATAAATAAATTTAATTTATTATCATTGAAGTAAAAGAGGATTCAGAAATGTGTACATCAGTACGCCAGACAGGCGGGTGACTTACCCCGTGTCTTAGGTAAGCGACGCGAACCGGCAAGCGAATTTAGGCGAATCCAGTCAATTTAAAACGTAGTTGATCAAAGGTCTTATGTGCCATCGCTCGGCCAGACGCAATTAACGCTCTGGTGAGCTTGGACCGTTTCATATTTTCAAGCGATTCGCGTGCGCCATGAGTGCGCACTTGAGGCGACTTGCGACATATGCCGTCCTGACCGGATCGCTTCGCTCACATATGACACTTGCATGGGCGAGGACCGTTTGATATTTTAAAACTCTGCCGCTTTCAAAGCTGCGCCGGATCGCCTCGCCTAGATTCGCCCAGCTAAGACGACCCGTTACAATAGCTACGCGATCGACGCTTTGGCCACCCCAAAATAACACATTTCTTGTACTTATTACAAATCAAAACATCATCCGACGTTGTAAAAATGAATGATTTCACAAAACGCAAAATCTTTAAAAAACAAGTTTTATTAAATAATTAACAAATTCTATAAGCTATATAAAAGAAAAGTATACATAAAACAAAGATACAAAAGAAAACGTGGTTGCACAAACTATGTATGTGTATCATGATATCATTAAGATGATTATGATTTTTACTATTGTATTACGTCTAAGTTTTTTAATAAAATAATTTATTAGTGATCGTTTATATAAAAGTATTTCAAATTAATTAAATTTGTCAACATTCATTGCATAAGTTATATCGAAATAGTGACTCAACACTGAAAAGGGCCTATGTTGAAAATTAGTCGAATTGAGTTACTTTCGAATTTTTTTGCTCAACGTTTCGACAAACTATTTAGGTAGTTGGTAGATGGACATACGAAGTTTAAACCTTTTGCACTCTGACCAAATTTTCTCATGACTGTTAAGCAAATGTGATTATAAAAAATGATTAATTTAAAAATATATATTCTTGGTTACGTGAGTCACCTATTCTTCAGAGAAGATATATAAACGAACTGTAGATTTAAATCATAAAATATTAGTTTATCCAGCATGTTGCAGTGTTTCACTGTATTTATCGAAAATCCCTGGCTCGCGAAGCTGCCTATCAGAATCTTTCCGGCCAGACTCTGTGGCCTGCAGAGTGGTAAGAGTTAAGGACGCATTACCAATTAACACAGTTGCACGGCACCTAACTGACTTTATTATTCCATTTTGGATTGCATTATGTATTTTTCTTTCAGAACATTGATCAATAGATAGATGTTCAAATAATATAATTATGCGGAATATATATTTACAATACGACAAAAGTACTAACAAGCGGTATTTTTGTGTATTTTTTTTATTATCGAGTGAAAGAACCCGAGTACACTCAAATCTCTTTTTGTGCGACATTTTTTGTGCGATTTCAATGTTATGCAGTTTTTTTTATACAGTTTTTGGCACTATATGAATGTACATATTTATGTAATAACGTAATAAATAGCTCGTTGTTTATATAATATACGTGCAAAATCCAGTGTTTCACCTGTTTATTACAATGTGACCTTGAAACGTGCGTCCTTTGTACATTTTATGTTCCCAAAAAAGTCTTTTTTTTGTGCGATTTTCCCCGGAACGCATCTACTACACAAAAAAAGTTTTTATGCTTTAAATCATTCACTACGGTGACCGCGCCTGGTGCGTACACTACTAACATAATCACAGCTTGAATAAATCGCGCCAGGCGTGTTATCTCATCCATTGCAATTTCTGTTTCATATGATAGTTGAGAATTATAGAAATTGTGTTTCCCATACACGAAAAGTTCTTTTAATTTATCTTTATAGCCAAATTCGAATAAAATTTTGTAAGAAAGATGTCCGGTCCGTGGCGCAGTGGTCAACGTCGTTGGTTTCCGTGAAGGTTCGCCCGGGTTCGACTCCCGGTACGAGCAGATTTTTCAGTCGATAAATCGATTCTATTCGAAGGCAATGTTTGTTTGTGTTGTCAAAAACTTCTTCCCACCTTTCCGATCCCTAAGAGCGACGCATAGCGAGAGCGATTAGTAAACCACTACTCCTGTCTTAGTACTCGTATCCTTTCATTCCCTACTCTCTTTGAAAAAAGAGAGGCAGTTCTCGTAGAAAAATATATGTAGAGATAAACTCCGTGAGGTGTCCAAATGCTTCAATTTAGGAGCGAACATGGTTAAAAAAATACTGAAAAATATAATAATTTTATTGATTGAGTTGGCATTTACTTAGTAGAACTCTATTATAATACGGTAAGAAAGTTCTAGAAAAATTCGGTAAGAAAGTTATAGTTCTGACGATGGCGTAAGCCAAAATAGCTATCAAAAAATCTATAAAATAATTTATGTAGAACTAAAATACATTTTATTTTTCTTACCGTATAATAATTTTGCAAGATATACGAACTCACAATATTTTATTATAATTACAAAACTGACCACTCTTTCTACACTCGTTATCAAACAATTGCTTCGCTCTATAAATTTTATGAATTATTAATAATTATATGCAAAGAAAATTTTCCAATAATCTATATAGTTATCTTATATATAAAACCGAAACGGCGTATGTATGTATGTGGGTCTGTAATTCCCTTTTGCATTGTTGTTGCAAGTTGCCATAAAAACGAATATGAAAGAAAATATGTTTGAATTTTTATCGGCGAAGACATTTAGTCAAAATGTAATTATGTCTTCTACAGAACTTTTGCCGGCTTTTATTATTAATAATAATGTTTATTATTTACGTGAAGGTGGTTTATTTGACATTTCTTTGACAGCAAATTAGATTTTTTCCTTGAATTTGGACATTTTAATGGGCGAGAATGGGGCTGTCATCATGCCGAAAACCGAAACCCGGGTCGTTATGGAAAAAACTCATGGAAAACCCTTAGTCGCCCTCGCACCCTCAGTCGAAATACTAAATTAAATTAAATAAAGTTTGTGATTTTATTTTAACTCTATTTTGGATGTTAGATTTTGTGATATAATTATGTCGAATGATATAACATTAAATAATTATTGGTCGCTTAGTCCGAGCGACGCCGGGTAGCAATACTAGTAGTTATCTTATATATAAAACCGAAACGGCGTATGTATGTATGTGGGTCTGTAATTCCCTTTTGCATTGTTGTTGCAAGTTCAAACAAACGAATTGATTTCGCTCGCGAAAGTTTCGACGGTAAATTTGTTTCGTTATCAATGTGTGTGTAGAGACTCTAATTACAGTTATTCATATGAACCAAAATATCTTATGTATAAAACCGAAACGGCGTATGTATGTCTGTGGGTCTGTAATTCGTCATTAAGTTGCCAGTTGTTTCAACTTGGCCCGTCTGAATTTACGCGCCGAGGTGAACACATAACCACAAACTGGTCCGAGCGAAGCCGGGTTCGAATACTAGTATATTATAAAACAACTGATTCAAGTTTAATTTAATTGCGAGTCGATATTAATTAATAGCACAGCAGGATAACAACCGATCATTTATGAAAAACTGGTTATTACATATTTTAATACTACATTAGAGATATTTCGAATTGTGCTAGATATCAATTTAAATAGCATTTTCACAATCTAAAAGCATTTTACTATGCAATAGAATTATCGAACTGCAGTCAAAAAAGCTTGTCTGTTTTTTAATATACCAAAATGCCATAATTATAATATTTCGACATGATTAATTCACAAGTAAGTTTATTTTTTTATATACATATAAATATATATATGTGCAAATCACAAAATTCACTTATTATAAGTTGATTGCTTTTTCAATGTGAAACATGAGTAAAAGTTTTAACTGATTAATTGAAAATTAATACTGGAAAATTAGAGACTGACATTTCATTTTAAAGTGACCACTGTCAATATTCGGTAGAATGGAATTTTACTAAACAATTTTTTTTCCATATCCGCTCCTTATTCGGAGCATATAGCCGCCACGCGGTGCCTCCAAGATTCTCTGTCTCCCGCCAACCTCCTCGCATCGTCATCCCGGCGTCCCGTAGCTCCCCTGAGTACATCCTATGGATGATCATCAGAGGCCTTCCGCGGCGTCGGGATTCATCAGGTTGATAGAAGAGGCAGGCAGGATTCAGGCTCTCCTGGGGCATCCGCAGCACATGTCCAAGCCAGGTCCATCGTCGCCTTTTAATTTTGGACGTAATAAGGGGCTGGTTTTTCGGCTCTCTTACTCCGTGTTCCTGACAAAGTCAAACCACCGTACTCCTAATATTCGCCGCAGGCATCTGTTTTACAGGTTATTTTTTGTACTTGTTCCAAATTAAATTTAATATGATCAGAACCGGTTTGGATAGCGGGCCTTGTAATAATTGACAAGAATAAATGCCACTGTGATGATATGGCTGAAAAAACCTTGCGATACGAAAGCCTAAAGATGATTCTTTAATTATCGTTAAAGGTGACACACCTGTGTTACACAACCAGTAGAATAGCACACTTGTGATCAGGTGGAATGATGAAATAGAGAAAATCAAGAATTCTTTATGCTCGGATCTTCAGACTAAAGAACTACTTAGATTAAATAACTGTCCATGTGATAAAAAGACGAATATCCGATCTTGGTCTTTTTAAGACTCCCAGTTTGTATGGATAAATAATAAATAAAGTACGTGCATCCACATATGCATCTAAAATACGTCCCAATACATTTGAAAAATCTAAAAAAAAAATGATAATTTCAGTGATACAAAATTCCATTCAAATGCAGATATTTCCTCGATAACTTTACCGATTTTAATTTTTCTTTCTTTCTATTGTAAAAGAAGATTTCATGTTTATATTTCAAAGAACAAACGAGATTTTAAATCTTCAATTGTATTGAGCCAGACCTTGTCGCGTGAGTTTCTGGACATTAATTAATTATGGACAGCCAGCCGCCAATAATCGTCATTCGCGACTAAAGTATTTTGTTTAAAGTTAATATATTCATAACTAAAAGTAGTTAGGTCCATAATGAAACATAATGGTGTTATTTGACTAAGTCTATTATTGAAATTGCAGAAAATAAAATGGATTAGTAAAATTAAATATCGACTAGGAGAGACTTCGTCATTGTTTTGCATAATTTGAAAATATTCACAAGATAATAAAACGGCTTAGTCTTCAAATATAAAAAGATATTGTTTTTTTTTTAAGTTTATTAATACAAAGTTTGAGAATACTTATTTTAGTAGATTGTTTTTAGCTAAATATCTAATAAATTTGCATAGATACTTTTTTTATATGAGCATGATTTGAAGGTTTTAAATGTATGTGTTTTTGGGAATTTTTAAATGTTTTAAATTGTTACTGATAAATTTTCAATTAGAATTAGAACGGTTAATTGAGATAAATATTTTGAACAGATCAAATTTTGATAATAAAATACTCATTAGGTAATAAAAGAGCAACGATAATATAAAAAAAACTTCGTTTATTCCACGTATTTATTAGCATATCCTACGAGAACTGCTTATTACTCAGTTGCTCAAACCTGTCTCTTTTTCTAAAAGTGTAGGGATTTTAAGGATACGAGGACTAGGACAGGACTAGTGATTAGCTAATCGCTCTACGCTACGCGCCGCTTTTTGTGATCGGATAGATGGGTAGGGATTTTTAATTACTCAGACACCCATTGCCCTCGAACAGAGTTGATTTATCAACTGAAAAACCCGGGTGGTCCATCACGGACGACGTTGACCACTGCACCACGGACCGGGAAATTTCACGTATAGTGCGACATACATATGTTTTATAATGCACTCATTTCTAAATCATTACGAAAGCAACCGTGCGATAGTAGGTATGACGATGCTTCTGAAATAGACGAAACACGTGTCACAATCTGCCACACAATACATGGAATAATCTAAGTGAAATATGAATTTTCACAAAGTTACTGCTGAATTCATCAAAATTAAGCAACGATAAGCTCTATCAAACAATTTCCGGTTATTTTTAGGTAAAAGCAATTACCCAAGGCTTGGTCTGGCTTACACTTAATACAATGCTTACGGTGTGCACAAATTAGTGCGTTCGCTAATCGGCTAATAAATAGTATCCAAAATAACATACTTTATTACCAAAGTTATTAAAAGGCAAACAAAGTGTTAAAAACCAAAGTACGTAAAACCTGATTCTAATGTGAATCATAATATATGTACATATATTGAATGGTGTTCATCTCAAAAGAAATTGTTCCACGATAATAGTTTGTTAATCAAATTATTTATATTCAAAACTTTTGTTTACGATGCATCTACAATCAGTATTCGTAAGAATTTTTTCTTATTGTTTTTCGTATTAAACTGTCAGTCCTTTTATAAATATAGTACATGCGGAAAATTTATCCATAGAATTACTAAGAAACTGTAGGTAAAGAAAAAAAATACAAAACATATAGGTAATATGAAGCTTTTATGAAATAAATGTAATTCAGGAAGACAGAAACTTTAATATTAGAATGATGTCTAAAAAGTAACAATTTTTCTAAATTCACCAATCATTTAATAGAAAACGATTATAATTTTAATCAGAGTAGTAATGTAGAAATACTCCACCGAGCAAAAAAAACTGTTTGAAAATGAATAGTTTCAGAATGTTGTATTAACAGTAAAAAAAGTATCATTAAACAATTTCCTAAATAAACAACAGATTGCTGGTCACTGCTTACATTATTTCAAATGATGGTATTAACCCTTCTAATTGATTGCATCTCATTAGTTAATACTTTGTAATGCTAACGTTGTTAGTAGTATAATTATTTGTTTCTTTGCTTTGATTCTCCTTCTCCTCTCTTTGCTTCCCGTAAAACGGAAAAATCCCAAACTACATTTTGTAATTGTATCATTTTAAAGTATGTATTAGAATCAATCTTGCTTTATTAATTTAGCAAACTTTGCTATTACTTTGTCGTCACGTGTCACAATTAGCAATACAATACATGGAATAATCGAAGTTATTTTATGTTAAAAGTTCGTCGCTATGTTATTATATATCAAATATAATAAGCTTTCACTGATGAGGCCGATACAAATTTTAAATTTTTATTCAATTTCATCGTCCATTACTAAAAATACAAAGTTTTAAAGGGTCATTATTATTCTTCTGTCCTAGCCTTCTGTAACTATACCAAAATTTTCAGCTGATGCTATCGGTTTTGTTTACCTTCGCCTCAAATCGATGAAGAAATAATTATAGTAAAACAACAAGAATATAATGGCTGTGTTGGAATTTGAAAATACATATTATTATAGTTCCACTTGCCTAATACTTGATAATGATTATTCTGATTTGAAGTGATTCCGTCCCACCTTAAGGTAAACGTCACAAAACAGAATAAACGCAAATGCTCCGTGATTAAACAAATAAATATTTTATTAAACATCCGATACTTTCTGCTGCCTTGAAGTTATCTGACGTCGCGTCGAGGATTACTTCATGTCCCATACAACAGGCAATGTCAAACAGTCGCCTGCGGTCGTTAACAGAAAGCTTTTTTGGAACTGAAAGAAATTTACAGTTCGGAAAAAGACACCCAAATAACATAATTATACAAATGAAAAATACTTAATTTCAGAACACATATAGATGGTAAGTTGAGACAGTGAAATGAATAAAACAAAGCTAAAAATGATCCCACGTTTGTTACTTCTAATTCATAATGTACCAAACAGTAGGCAGAAAATAGATTTAATAGCCAGTATTTACTACGAAACACGCAACAATTGTTTTGGAAAATTTTACTCATTCGGTGCTGAGGTCTCCCTTGACAAGATAAGAAAAGATCAACTTGCACTACTAGCTTTTCACTTTTATATTTTTGTGATCAAAAAGGGATTAGTCTTTCCCAACGTAGCTCTTAAATATACTGAAAGTGGGTTTCTTGCATACAAGGTTTTATGCACTTCTTAATATTCTTGTGCTCGATCGCTACTGCTTACAATTACCCTATGGATATATGTTAGTGTGACGATACGGCACCAAACAAAGTCGTTAATTTTCTGCGACCCATCATTTGGTAATATTTAATAATAATAAAAAGTAATTGTTTTATATCGGGTGGAAAATCATTCAAATGAATTACAAATACCTTTTAACCGTTCAGACGCCACGGCGTGCAGGCACGAGACATCGGTACTACCACCTGAATGAATAAATTAAATATTTTTAAATGCAATATTTTGCAAAGACACCGTTTGGAGGCAATGTGATTGTTAGAATACCCATATGTTGAACCGTTTTTTTTTATTTGAAGTTGGGCTAACAGACGTCACTAGGGCTAGCACCTTATTATCGCAATGATCGCTCGATTGATAGAGCGTATCAGAGTGAGAAGAGAATAGCTAAATATCAATACAAGTGCGAGTAGACAACACATAGCATTTTGTGCCATTTATAAAATATAGTTTCTTTTAAAAAAATAACTTTCCAGTCATAACAAAATAATTCTATTCAAAAATTACATTATTTTTTTGTGGCAGTCCTAGATGCAATTTGTACTACCTTTATAATTTGTTTTATTATATAAAATATATGTATATTTCATATTTTTATTTATAATATTTATTCTTTTTAGCAGCCCTAGAGACGTTTTTTAAATCTTGTACTTTTGTTATATTCTTTTCATTTTCCTATGGAAATCAATAATAACTTAATAAAATGGTGGCGTACAGCAAAAATCCATGAAATTGGCTTGGCGTTTAAAGGGTTAAGCCGCTTAACAAAACTGAGCTGATAGGTTGGCCTCTGGATTCTTTACATCTATTCGCAGGGCCCAGTGAGATTAAAATGGGTTTTTTTTGCACTTTTACCTTTACCGTTTCAGATATTCAAGTCTTTAAAAAATAAATATCAATTAAGTCAAACGATATGCATTTCTTATTAGAACGATACGGCACCGAAAAAGATCCTTAAATTGTCTACGACCCGCCATTTAAGCGTGCCTTGCGTTACGCCATCCTGAGCAAATTTAGCTATCGTAAGCCAGTTGTCTCGATCACCGCAAAGTGCTGGTCAGTATTCATTGTGCGGTCTTAAGGCACAGTCGACCATCAGCGTTTTTTGGGAAAAAAGTCTCCAGACATCAATTAACATTTATTTGTGACTGACAGTGATATTATTTTATTCGATTAGATCAATTGAAGCTTGTTTCCACAGTAAGTGTCGTGATTTATTGCGAAGTGCCCAAAGTAGCAATAAACTGCAGGGGAAACAAAATTAGGAAAATTTTCCTGAAACACCGATTTACGTGAATATTTGTTATAGGTAATATATTATTTTGCATTTTCTTACATATCTTTAAGTAACTTTTCACTAATAAAACAATAATTTAGGGTAATTAAAATCATTTATTAGCTGTTCGTTTTTAACAATTATCAGCCAAGCTCGCGATGGGCAAAACTGGTCTCGATCCTTGTAAAATTATACGTGCAAGTATAACACAAAAAAATAGTTTTAAATAATGCCTTTAAAGAAGTGATAATTAACGTCTTAAAAGATATTAAGTTATTCATCACTTTTAAGGTGTTCACTGTCAATACTTGATGGAATGGCATTATAATAAAAATAATGAAACATTTTTAGTACTTTTTCCACATAAATGGCGAGCGTTGTCAACTGATCAATCATCAATCAACTGATCATTCAGTTGAAAATGCTCGCCATGAGCGAAACCGGTCCTGATCCAATAAATTTTATGTGGAAAAAGTACTTAAAATGTTTTATTATTTTTATTATTAAGTTATACTTTCATTAAGTAATTTTTTTAGTATTTAAATAAGTAGTAAATATTACTTCATATTTTTCGTGAAATTTTCGGATATAAGGTAATATAATTCTATACATGTTATAAAATCAAGTATGTAACGCTTATTTTGAGAGAACAACTATTGGTTCCTCACAAACTTAATATAAAAATATGACATTTAAAATAATTTAGATTGTTCCACGCATTGTGTTAGTATGGTTGACTCGTGTTTCGCTCCTCTTTTCTTTCTATCCTATTCGGATAAAATCCTAAATTGAACATATGAAACTAGGACAGGTTGCTCACCACTGCAAAATTTATTATCAATAGCTAAAAAATTGCCTTTTTAAATTTATGATATTTATCAAGTTAGAATAATTCTTACTTTATTCCTGAAGCAATCTTTGCTATAGTTTGTCTAATGTACATTAAAAAAAGCATAAATTATAAGATTATTGCTTTTGAAATGTGAAAAAAAATATATGGTTTACAGATATAAGCGTGAAAACAATACATTATAAATTGACAAAGAAGTCAACCGAGTGACTTCCGACAAAATCAACAATTAAACATAAAAATAGTACTCGTCTGAACTCACTCACGTCTATGTGAAATATGTCTGTCGACATTTAGATAGCAATACCGTTTAAATTTGCTAAAGGACTTTCTAGTGGCATCCCTATTGTATTGGTTGGTTCTACTCAATGGAAGAACAGACTATTCATGTTGACGATTACTCAAAAAAATATTAGGAACATTCAATTAAACATTCTTAATAATGGTTTTGGAACGAATTAAATATATATCTCGATGGCTTAAAGAGTAATTTTGCTAACTCCACTTTTGGCTTAAAATGACTTAACAATGTCATCTTGTTGTATCATGCAATGTGCAAGTCCCGTAATTTTTTTATAACCATAACTTATTTGAGTGCATCGTAAAAACGTTTTAGGAAAATTTGATAACTCCATTATCGTTCTAAAACCTACTCTGCTAATTAACTCCACCATTTTATATTGTCAATTGTCATTCGTTCGTTGTTTTTCAGCGGTGGTACAAAAAAAATCGTTTGAAAGTCCTATTTAAAATTTTCCCGATCGGTTCGAAAATACCAAAATAATCAGTTTTTACCCTCTCCTGCACAATTGTCAAAAACGGAGATAGCAAATTTACTCATTAAGCCTTCAATATATATTTTATAATTCACAATTAATATGAATTTTAATTGAACGCGTGGATGTAAATAGCAGATTTTATCCCACTCCTATCCGAAAATGAAATTTTAAGATAGATACATTTCATAAGTATCTCTGTAATAAATGTTGGATCATTTTCACTGATAAAACGACGCACACAAAAAAATTAGCATTTAGTATTTATTACACGTTTAGTTGTATCCAGTAAGAAGACAAAAAACCTGTTTTTTATAATTTTTAGGAATTGTCGTAAGAGACAAAAATATTTTTCCTTGTTCGATGATAAAACACCTGTTATAAAATATTTTTGAATATTTGAAGAAAAAAATTACATACGAACCAAACAAGTACCAACAAATTTTGTATTCAACCATTATTTGAATAAATAAAATACTTTATATAGTACTACTTAATTGATCACTTTTGACTGATTCAGTACCAAGCTAAATGGTGGACCTAGTTGCATCTGGACCGGTTTCTCTCATTGCATGAATTTTCAACCGATGAAAAACTAAATTCTCACGATGAACGAAACCGGTCCTGATCCAAATAAATTGAATGTGAAATATGTACAAAAAAAATCATATATTAGAAAAAAATGCTTTTCGACGGTATGCTCTTTTCTTATATATTTTATATACATAGTTTAGTCAGCGGTAGCAAAACTATGGTCGCTGCAAAGGAAACAAGTAGATATAACAAAGTTTATAATTATTTTTTTTTATAATTAATTTATTGATTGAGTAGGCATTTACTTGGTAGAACTCCATTATAAAACGGTAAGAAAAATAGCAATGTGTTTTAGTTCTACATAAATTATTTTATATATTTGTTGATAGCTATTGTATGTTGTAAGCTGAAATAGCTATCAACAAATATATAAAATAATTTATGTAGAACTAAAATACATTGTTATTTTCTTACCGTATTATTTTTGAAGATTGCATAGCACTTGGGAAATTTCGTGTTGCACAATTGACTATGTTTGAAATGGTTTTTCCAAATGCCGTGAACATTTACCCGGACATCTAAAATGCCCCCTATGTTACGGCAGATAAACATTACGACACCTTACTTTGAAAAGTTTCTAACTGCTCTTGACCCTGTTTTGGGATATGAGCGTTTGAAGTATGGATTGATGATACTATTTATTTCAAAAGATAAAATTCATTAGTATCAATGAGCAAGCAAAAATGTTTGAAATTAATTAAGTATATTTTTTCATAAATCAAACCATTATTTTGAGAAATAATAATATTAATGTTCTAATGAAAGATAAAATGATTTAATAAATTTAGTAAAAATAGTGTGCAGTTGAACTAATTTAATAATATATGATACTGAAGTTTTTTTTTTATATATTTTCGATGGTTTCGGCGGTAACTTTGTGGAAGTTCATTGAAGATGCCTCTGAAAGAGGCGAAACACGTGTCACAGTTAGTTACAAAATACGTGGAATAATCAAAGTTATTTTAAATTTTATATATGATACTGAAGTTATTATATATGCTATACCAGTGTTTCTCATGTGCGCCCTCCAGAGGATTTGTCTGCGGCCACCTCAGCTTCATATAAAATGTTGATATTTAAAAAAAATGTGGTTTTACAAGTTAATTTTTCAAGAAAGACTATGAAAATGAAATGTTTCGTATAAAATTAGAACCAATAGTAAATTGACAACCATGTGTAGTTATATTTGACATTCCTCAAACTCAAAAAACTCAAAACAAAAATTGTGTGCGGCCACCAGACATTTGTATAGGACTTCTTATGTTTACGATGCAGTCACGGTGCAATTTTCCGTGAGAACCACTGTGCTAGAATATGGTTAATACAAACTTTTCGAACAAAATTTCAGATATAACTTTTTTAAAGTTAGATAAAGATTAGTCTGGAGTTGTGAATTTTTATTAAAACTTATTTTAGAAGCTAAAATATAATAATGCTTAGTGGTGAAATACCAAAAAAACATGAAAAGGTACTATTTTCATTTTTATTTCAATGACTAGCTACTTATCAGAAATGCATGGCTAAGCAAGAAGAATTTTTTAAATTTGTCACACGATTAGTGTTACAATTTTTGTGTAGAAATGTTACATCCGTGATAGTGGGAGGTTAAAAAACATTGAAACATTTTCATCATTTATGGATGGCCACTATTGAAACATGCATATATTTCTGTGAATACCTAAAATATTTTATTTGATGTTGGTTTGATATATATGTACGATGATTTTTTTTATTTTCGTTTTAACATAATATCAATAATTAATATGCAGAAAAAAAAATATATCGCAGATATAAAAACTATCATAAAAGAAACAGCAATCTGGTTTCCACATAACGAGAAATATTCTTCTCTTACCAATCATTTAATTCTATTAAAAATTATTATTATTTTAAAATATGAAAAAATTGTCTTGCATCCTGGTTAAGGTTTGCTATCGCTGAATTGCAGTAAACTGCATATGTATTAGTGTATACAGTGTGCACATTTTAATGTATGCATTATTATATTTCTTGCATACAAATACGTTGAATATATTATAATATATAAACCAAAGCAGGATAAACTACTGTTTTCTGTTCGTCTGCACGTTGTTTTAAATATAATTTATAATGTAAACATGAATTATAATTGAAAGTGACATATGTATAGTTATACTAACCGACCTTATGATATAAATTCATATAAATACGTTTGCAAGTAAAATGTTACTATCGACAAAAGCATACAATTGGCAATGCATGGAAGAACAGCATTGTTGGTGATATGATGTGTCTGAAAGATAAAAAACAGATAAGTCCATATTTGGTAAAAACATAATAAAAATCCGTACTAAATAAGCCATTTCACAGTATGCAATTATCTTTTAATTGCAAAACTTAACAAAAGCATACGAAAAAAACGATTTCATGCCACAGATATTACGCATTGAAATTGATAAATTCAATGATATTTTTTTTGCTTCTACTGTAATTTTAGATAGAATGGAATTTAAATTTTAAAGATAAAGTATACACTGACACCGCCTTATGTGGTAGGTCATAAGAACTCTCTCGAACGATCTATTTTTCACCTCAGTCTATGAGTTTAAGTCGATATCAGGAAATAAATTCATTCTTATAATAATCTGTATTGAAATCTATAGCGATTCAATACAGAAGTATTTCAATTTCTCTTATCTCTTGACGCCCGACAGTGCATGTGCTTCATAAAAAGTTCGTTAGGCGATAAATAATCCCTTATCGGCGGGCGAACGATTTTTGAAACGGCCATTGTTTTTTCTTTCTAAAGTAACCGTTTGTTTTCATACAGCAGTGAGTGATTGGATGGCATTGAGAATGCACGCGCCTAATCCTCTCATTAAGAATTAAATTCGAGTCAAATTCCTGATATCTTCTTCGCTATCGTAATATTTGTATGTTGTATAACGTCTGTGTAAATCCTTAACGATTAAATAATGGGTGCTAACCGCACCCACATAACGCTTTGAGATCGTGTTTTGTTTTAAAGAGTTCCATGTTTCTCCTACTCCGTTCACAAAATCCCTCTTCCTGAGTGTCGGATAGGATTCTCCTTCTCAATTTACGAGGGAGCCGGAATAAAGGTCTTCTCAACACAAATTGACACATTCAATTATCAATAGAACTGAATGTTTAAGCGTAAAACACCAAACATTCTTTAGTTGTGATCACCATTACTTGACCGTCATTTTATAATGCTAACGTCATTAGTAGAACTATTATTTGTTTGATTTGTTTCTTTAACTCTCTCCTTGTTTCCCGTAAAAAGGAAAAATTCCAAGCTCCATTTTGAAATTTATCATTTTAAAATATTAGAGTCAATCTTGCTTCATTACTTTAGCAAACTTTTCCTGGAGTAGGTCCAAACATGCGAACCTGAAAATGGCGAAACACGTGTCACAATTACACAATACGTGGAATAATCGAAGTAATTTTATATTAAAATGGTCCCTTTTGAGTAGATATCTTCAAAATGCATTTAAGTTGGAGTTAACAATTTTGGCTGAGTATTGCACATGTGACACCACACACGCGATGATCGTAAAGTTTTAGTGGTAAATCTATAGCATTGCAAAATTTACATATCGGTTTTCACTTTTTGTCGCCTCATGTTTAATACTATAATAATGCCATGTAATCAAAATAAAAGCTACAAAATGAATTAATTAATCTTTTAATTATTTGTATTCGATAAACTCACGTAATTAATTAATAAGATTATTAAAGAATCAAAGAACATTATCTTCTAAAATGATGATACCAGTAAATTGTCACGTTTTGGCATTATATTGAATTTGGAAATTTAATGGTTTTTTTTATTTTGCAAAATCTGGGTAATGTTTACTATTTGTGAAATGACATTTTATATTGCGTTTGACGTCAATTCGAATCGATACTCGTATTAGATATGAGAATAACTTGTTTTTAATAAGAAAACGATTATTTAATGAATTAGTTACCAAGGAGAGTTGATTGCAAAGGAAAATGATAACTGGTTAGAGAGTGTTGCAATGATATGACTAACTTTCTAACTTCATTAATTATTGACAAATTACTTGCGGCGAATAAAATTTTCTAAATAACATTAAGGATTCATTATGCTGAATTAAAATTTTCTGACGAAAATATTCCCTTATAGAACAAATCGAAGAGGTGCATAATACAATATATCTGCTTAAAATTAATAACATGGCTGTTTCTGTCATAATATTCCCTCCCACACTTGTAATATCCTAAAAATGGGTCATGGCGAGAGCTTTTAGCTAACCACTTGACCTATACTTGCTATCCCAAATCTCTTCGAAAAACAAAAGTTGAACATCCATGTAGCAAGCAGTTCTTAACAAAAACTTGTGTATAGTTAAACTCTATTAAAAGTCCATATGCTTTACAGTGGGATTTTTTTTTTTGAGTTTATCTCAACATGTTTTTTTCTACAAGAACTGCTTATAACTCAATTTCTCAACCTCTTTTTTGAAGAAAGTAGTGATTGAAAGAATTCGAGTACAAGGGCAATTGGTTAGCTAAGAGCTCTCGCTACGCACCGCTTTTTGGGATCGGAAAGATAGGACGGAAAGATTTAGCAATACGAACACCTACTGCCTTCAAAATTAATCGATATGCAAAAAAATCTCGTACAGGAACTCGGACGGTTCGTCACGGGAGTTGATGATGTTGACCAACACCACGGACTGAGTAAAATGATATAGTTTTAAAAAATAAACATAACCAAGTCGGAAAAATAAATTTTGAGTTGGTAAATCGATGTTGAATGTGTTTAAACATTATTATACGATATTAAAATACCACGTAGTTAAAATGTGATATTTTTTTATTGTTTTTTGATATAAACGTTTTCGTAATTATAATTTCAGTGTCGTTGAACTCGCTTGTTTTTCCATACTTTAAACGAAAAAAAGGAACAAAGAAAAAAATAACTTCAAAACACGATTAATCTTAATATATTTTGCCAAAATTTCGAAGATATTTATGCAAATCCGATTCTCTGTATTCAATAACAACAATGATATGATTGAGGTTGAGATAAATGTCTTATAATTAATAAGTCACTGTTGTATATTATACTATATGTTAAAGTGGATGTATTTCCAAATAATGAAATACAAAGTACATAAGGAAGAGACCATGTCTTGTATGACCTAATTTTTCAGAGTGCGAAAGCAAAAATTAAGTCAAAACTGACTATGCTTACCAATATAATATAAATACCTCACAAATAAAATATTTGAGAAGTTGTCCTGTACACCTGTCTTAATTATTTGACAGTTCTCAATCCACCTCATGAAAAAGTTAGATAGCAAAATTTGCATGAATTATTCATTCACAAAGAAATAAATATTTTGTTCATCTTCTGATGCCATGTTATATTAAACCAACTGTATCTCTTCAGTCAAAAATCAGTATGACCTCTTTTATTTCTATAAGTGTGACAAAGATACTCATAAATGTATGTGCATTATTCGATGAAATGGGATAAGAAAAAGCACATTATAAAAATAGTGCTCCTATAATGCGCAGGTAAAGAATTGATCGTTGATTTAGAAAATCAGGCACTGCAGCCATATAAAATGTGTGCTTCTATGAATATAGAGGATTTGCATAACCGGTGTCATTTTTTATCTGACTTTTTATCTAGAGTCAAAGAGTCCATGCACTTTATTACTGAAAAGGTCAAAACTACATTTTTTATAAATAAATTGAATCAAGCATGATGATCAAAATAAAAGTGACGATAATTAAAATATCTTGATCTTCAGTGAAATGAATCGATCTCTTTACATTAATTATCTGAGATATATTGTATTATGTAAGATTAACCAAAAGGTAATCCTTAAACGCTTAAATCTGATTCAATTCTAATAGTTAACGTGAACAAGTGTAGAGAAACAATACGGAAGAAAATAAATAAGATAAACACTATCGTATCATACTTTAATATTATTATTATGGTACTATAAAATAAATTACAATTAAATCTACAAGATAAACAAGACCTTTGTATTGTTCATCAATCTCAATAAATTAATAAGAATAATATACACCACTTTTAATGTGTTCACTGTCAATATTTGGTAGAATGATATTATAATAAAAATAATAACACATGTTCAGTACTTATCCCACATTAAATTTATAAGTACAAGACAGGTTTCTCTCATAACGAGCATTATTAACTGTTTTGAAGGAAAACAATTTAGAGGACTTTTTGGTAAAACTTTTCGCTTTTTATTACTGGTTTATACAACAAACTAATACATTTATATTATTCCATAGATGAGATTAGATATCGCTAGATAGCTGTATTGAAAATTAGTTTCATTACTGTAAGCACCGAAAACGGAATATTTTGAAAACTGTCATTCCTATTTTTTTAAATACCAGTTTGTTTAGGTTTTTTTTCTATTAATTATTTTAAATATACAATTTTTTTGTATCTATGCGACAAAGTGGATTTTTACAAGTCATCCACAATCAAGAATCGAATGCATGTATTATAATATTGCAAAATTCGTATTGAGTGATTAGACCTTTTTCACTCAATGAAGATTTACTAGTATTTATTATTAATGCTCACTTTTAGCATTTTACACTTATGAAAAAAGAACATTATTTTCTTCTTCAAAAAAACATTAAATCGAGAATGATTTTAACTAAAACTGTTCCATTCAACGTTCATTAGTTAAAGAACGTAGGTATAATATTTTGTTCTTCATTCAATCGATACGTATGGCCAACAAATGACTTTACATCAGGTAATTCTATTTTATTTTACATTTATTCAGTTTATTTTCAGCAATAGAGTTTTGAATAAATTATGCAAAACCAGACAATCCATATTCATGATATTTTATTAAATTGATACAAGTCAATTTAATTAAGATAATGAATGTCGAACAATAAATATATATTTAATCATCATGACGTTGTACGAATTTACTGTGCAAAGATTTTTACAAATATCGATTAAGTGAGGCATTTAAAAGCAAATACATTTCGAAAAATACATATATACATACGTAAAAGTCTTTTCACTTTTAAATTGTTCTCTGTGCAATACTTGGTGAAATGGCAGTATATTAAAAAAGATTAAAACATTTTTTTGTATTTATTCCACAGTGAATTTACTTAGATCGATATTACTCTGTTGAAAATGAGCGCAATGAGAGGTGATCTAAATAAATTATTTTGGAATGAGTACAAAAGATGTTATGTTATTTTCACATACATAATTCAAAATTGTATATAACTTATAGCGATACCCGCCAAGAAAATGTTCAAGCTATTAAGCTATACGCAGGAACCCCGATTCTACATTTTTCAAGGGACCATGAAAAAAAAACGATAAATGCAGGAAACGATGAATGCGGGAAAGTTTAAAATATCAAGTAAAACTATCAAACCTAAAAAAATCATTTTCCCCTAATGTCCGGAATAACAAGTTGATTCTTTGCAGTTTGGCACTTCAATTTTAACAAAGACCCTTCAAATTTGCATTGCAAACACTCGATTCATCTTTATCCTTGTAATAGAAAAATACTTTTATTTTTTGAATACCAATAACGCTTCTGTTAATGTCATAATAGGTTCATTATTGCATTCTTCACTTCTGTTATTCGATGCAGTTCGGTTTTTTTCTATGAACTGATTGGATGGGGTCGAATGTGCTTATGAGAAATATTCAACAAAAACGGCCAATCCATACGAGTCCATATTATTTAGACAGTAAATCGAGGAAGCTGATAAATCGGGGATCGATTAACATTAAAACTTTTAAACGTGACTCTAAAATGCAACGTGCGGAGTCAAAAACTAAACAGGGTGATTATTATCTTTATCTCAAGCCAAGCCGTTGATTATTGCTGTCTTGGATACACTCCACAGCCAATTCAAAGCCACATGTTTTCTTTCAACATCGAGCAACTATTTTTGTTGTGTAACTAACTGGTAACACAAAATACGGCCTTGAATATTCACTTTCACGGTAAACTTTCTCATAGGTAATGTATGCATTGCATCATAAAATAATAAACGTTTTTTTCTGTGTCGAGCGAAGCATTAGCTTACTTTAATTTTATTTTGTGAAACATTTCAAATTTCCTCAATAATCACAGATTATAGGCATCAATATTGAATATGTAATATTATAAAGTCACTTTAAATGGATTCGCTGGTAACATTGTGGAAGTACATTTTAATAAACAATTTGAACTTATTTTGACTATTCCAAGTATTGTGTTATTGATTGTAATAAAGCAAGATAGTTATCCCCTCCATGCTTCCCTTAAAAATAAAAAATTCCAAACTCCGTTTTGTAATTTATCATTTTAGAATCATTCTTGCTTTATTACTGAAGTAAACCTTTCGATAGTAAGTCCGAAGATATCTCTGAAAGAGGCGAAAGACGTTTCACAATTACTAACACAATACGTTGAATAATCAAAGCTATTTTTTGTTATATTATATATTATAAAGTTACTTTATACAGGGTTCACTTAATGTGGTCTCGAAGCGAAAAGTAGGGGCTATACCTAAAAACTGTCTCATGTTTGTTTTTGACAAAGCTACAAAAGAAGTTATTGATTGAGTAGGCATTTACTTGGTAGAACTCCATTATAATACAGTAAAAAGTTCTGAGGAAGGCGTAAGCCGAAATAGCTATCAACAAATATATAAAATTTATGTAGAACTAAAATACATTGTTATTTTTTACCGTACTATAAAAGAAGGTTTGCTTCCATGCAAAAGTTTACTTGGTGGAAAGTCATATTTGAATATATTTCACAATTTCTTTTTGTAACCCTTCCATATTATGTTGCGATACTGTGATGGTCAGTACCGGTTTCGCTGATCGTGAATTTTTTTACCTGGTTACTTAAGTTGATATGGAACAGTAGGTACTAATCTTTTGAGAATATCTATAAAAACAGCAAAAAAATATATTATTTATTTAAATAAGTTGTATCAATGGTTTTATGAATTTTATGAGTACCGTCCTCAACTAACGACGGTTCAACTTTCGAAGTTTTTTTGATTGAAGATCTTGCATGTCTTCCAAATCCTTATTATTATAGGCAACTGTGGTCTCGTAGCGAGAGCTTTGCGCTATCGACCATATAGGTCTAGGATCAAATACCAGCAAGGTTGCTATAAGATTTAGATTTTTTCAATTCATATTTGAGATCTCTTTTTACTGCACGATCTTATCTTGAGTGACTTATCCATCTCTTGTGTAATTATTTTCAATGCCAAAAAATGTTTTGTTCAATAATTGCTGTTAGGAAGCTTAAAAGTTCAACCGTGTCAAACTGCAAGTGAAAATTAAAAAGTTTTTTTGTAATGTTGGATTATCTTGTCTGAATAATTTAGCGCATATTTTCAAAACATGGTGGACGATGGAAATTTTTAATCATTTCAGTTTTTTTCCAACATGTCAGCGAATCGACAAAGACTACATTTTTATTTCTTTGAGCTGAGTTCAGATTACTTCATAGAAATAAAATTTATATATTTAGTTTGTCATAGTTCTTGGCGGTTGGTGGCTAGTAAATTGAATTACGCGGCCTTCAGCAAATTTGCGGCGTCGTACGGCAACAGAGCGGACCTATTCGTATAGTCCCCCCGCTTCGCGATCGGAAACTAGAGTCATTTCACTGTTTTGCATTTTTAATATTTTAAACTTAAATGATAGAGACAGTCAGCACACTTAAGTGCAAGCCTCCAAGTACTTGAGATTCTGCTCTCGGACAATTCCTGCGATCAAAACTGAACAGATACGCTTCACGTTGTTACGCCACGGGACACGTCTGCTGAAACCAAAACGTACGGCCGTGGCGGGTGGTGGTTGGGAACAACGCAGTTCTTTTTACGAGCATTTAAAATTTTCCAGGTCAACTAGTTTCATATTTCATAACAACTAGTTTCATACGGGGAATAATGTATTTTAATTCTACATAGTTATTTTATATATTTGATAGCTATTTCGCTTACGCCTTCGTCAGAACTGTAGTTCTGACGAAGGCGTAAGCCGAAATAGCATCAACAAATATATAAAATAATTTATGTAGAATTAAAATACATTGCTATTTTTCTTTCCGTATTATAATGGAGTTCTACCAAGTAAATGCCTACTCAATCAATAACTAGTTTCATGTTACATTGCAAGTAGTTTTAGTTAACAGTTTTATTAAATTTAATAAGGACGACAAAAGGAAAATTTTGTCGAGACTTTTGTAATAATTTTTGTGGGTTGATATTTTATTGCCAAAATTTTGTCAAAAAAGTTGAATACTAAAATTTTATCGCAGATTAATGATTATAGGTCATGATTTACAAAAAATACAATTTTATCTAATATCATTAAATAGGCTTTTATTATACACCCAACGCACTAGTTTTTTATGTAAGGATTTTTGTGAAATCGTCCTGCTGTATGTCGTCACATACATATTTCACTATCAATTAGGAAGTTGACACTGCCTAATGTTGCCAAGTACTCGATGAGTTAAGACGAATACGACTGCTATTGCATTGATAAAGTCATGGTTAATAACTTTACATCATAATTTACAGCAGTTATGGAGTTTCTAAGATCATGCAACCGACGTCTTAGAACAACGTCTCCAGGTCGATACTGGAGCAACTATCCCTCTCTAGAAATGGATGCTCCACTCACACACTAGCGATGCGAGATACGTGCTGTCGTGCCCAGACTCTTTTCGACCATTAAACACTGGCTCTTTAGCGCATTCTAAACTTGTCAATCTTGTGTATAAAAACGCAGGTTTTTAACTAAATTCTACACTATTTCCTGTTCCCCAGGAAGCGAGTAAAGTTATCTCTGTGAGAATGTTATCTCCATTAACCGATTAAGTCTTCGTTTTGGTAGAATAGCCGAAGTGAAGCCCGTAAATGTTAACGCTACGAATTCATAAATCATCGTAAATCGTAATCGCTAATTTTTGCAATCGAATTGGTCTTATGCTACTTAAATAAGCTTGCCACAGAAGTGTCTGTGCTTAATTTGTCCTATTGTAAGTTAAAAATCGTTTTATGGCGTTACTTACATCTAAATTATTGCTAACTTAAATTAATCATGTGTTCAATAAACTATCCGGCTCTCATATAGAGTAAAAGCCCGTGTACTATCGTTGAAATTTTTGCACTTAGAGCTACGTTTATCCCCATCATGTCATACGCCTTTTGACGCCTAACTTGGCAATAGCCTGGTCATCTCAAGGTAGGAGCACATACCAGTTTGGAAAACGATGCCTTAATGTATTATAGTAAAATAAAGCTTTTCTCTAACCGTCAAATACTTCTGGCATTAAAGTTTATGTAACTAATAACATCATCTTGGCATTTATTAATAAATGGCATTTTGTAATTCGCGATTACCTTCGAGTGAAAGAAATTCTCTTGAAATACAATTTTAGCACTTGCCTACATGTAGTAAAGATATTTTGTTGAGCCATAAAATGAACAAAATAATACCATGTATATGTTTACCTTCATGCGAACATTATTTACTGTCATTTTTATCTTCTAAAAGAGGTTTTAGCAACGAAGGATAATGTTACTTCAAGGTGACATAAAGGTTTTTCAATGATGGCCTTTTATGGGTCAAGCGAAACCAATCGTAAAATTATAACCTCCCATTTTGAGATCGTTTAAGGATGCATTTTCAAGGACTAGATATGAAATCATTAAAAAAAGTACGGTGTTTCTTAGAAATAGTGTTTTTATATACAAAATAATAGATAAAATAGTTTTTTCTCTCTCCAATTTACGATGTCATAAATTAATAAATTTTAGAACTGAATTATTTTTATCGAGGCAAAGCTCTATTATGAAATATGACAGATCTAGCCAAAAAAACATGTTTTTTTTATTTCCTTTTAATGTTATTCGAAATCTTATGTATGTGGACTTGCAATGTATCTCTTGTTTTTTTATTACAACTCTGAGATGGAAAACTTTGCTAAGTTACGTAGGTTGATAAATCACGAATTTTACCGCGTGTCGTTTTTTTTTCATTTTCTTACGTTGACCTTTATTTATAACGACTGATGTATCTTTAGTTTCAGATAACCTATCGAGATGGATCCATCAATAGAAGCACTTCCAGATAGGGTCGCCGAATCCCTCACGGGGAAAAATATCCTTATCACCGGTGGAACTGGATTCCTTGGGAAAGTGCTCATTGAAAAATTACTACGGTAAGTTATATTTCGCCTCTTGAAGTTTTAAGTTTAACTTTTAGAAAATTATGAGATAGCAACATTTTAATGTCTTAATTACTTTCATATAAATTATGGTAAAGCTCCGAAACGGCTTCGTCATCGTGCGTATTATTAACTCGGTCCCTTCGGATAAAAGGAAAATATCTAGAATTTTACCGGTTTTGGGTTATGAATGCTAGTAGATACAGAATAATATTTTGCGTTGGTTCAAAGAGATTTATCATAGTGAAAAATGGATACGAAGATATTTAAATAAGTATTAAAATCACTTTCTTGTTTATAACTCCACTACACCTTAAAACAATACATCGGAATGAAATACTATTTTATATTTAACCAGGGCTTTTTTTGAAAAAAAAAGGTGCCGGAACTCACGTCAAGCTTTTTACTAAATAAAATTATATTCAAATATCATTTAAGTAAAATTTCGTCTAATTGATTGTGAAATCTGTGAAAAAGGGTGCCGGAACGCCGTTCCACCGCGTTAAATGGAAAAAAAGCCTTGTATTTAAGACATCAAAAGGAGTGAATACGATACTACTTTATATTTGATAAATAAATCAGGAATCCAAAGAATCACCTTCGAAGACGATGAAAAGAATTGTATCTATTAAAAATAGGTACAATTGATTACTGGTGAAACTTGTTATTTGCCACTCCTGAAATGTAGAAAAAAATGCGTAAGGTTTCTTTCTCTACGAGGCCAAACTGATGTATCTGATTAATCGATCAGCTATTTGTAGTACTATGAATTATGTTTTTAGTATTTAAAATAGTTCATTTTCACCTAGACGTGACAACTAACACCTCAAAAGTGACTGGAAATTTTGATTTGAATAATTAGATTCTTCAACGAAATGCATATAGTTTGATATTAAGGGTGGCCATTCCAGTTTTTTTGAAATAAATGGTTGATTAACGAGTTTCAGTGTTTGAGAATAAATTCAATTTTGCAATGGAGAGTTAGATAATTAAATGAGAATATTTATCCCTTTTTCATTAAGCAAAAGGTAATATTTTTTTATAGAAATCCAAAAGTTAGTTTAGTTACTATAAATGAAACGTAGCTTCGCGAGAGTTGTCGGATGATAGGCCAATGAAGCTTTATTTTAGTTTCGTGCTTAAATAATATAACCCATTCTAGTGTTTCTGATGGATTCAAAAATTAAAATAATGTCCTCATTTGCTTTAGATGTTTTGTCATACTTAATTAAAGTAGTGTAATCTCTATGAAAGTGAAAAGTAAATATATGGAATGAAAAAGGAAAATCATCTAGTCTTTCAACAAAAGACTTTTGAAATCATTAGTTTACTTAATTTATCAAAATTTTAATCTTCATTGTGTCTTTACAATGCAAAGGGTTTTCTGACGTCAATAACAACTGTCATTAACTAACACATTCATAAAGTGACTCGTGTTTGAAGGTGTGTAATCAACGCTTACGTAATAGAGCAAGTAAAACTTGAATCACGATATAACAATCAAAATGTTGTTTTTTTGAGGTTATGAAGATACACTTTTTGTACATCGAGAAAACAAGTTGACCGTGTGAACTTTGTTTTAAGAGATACGTGACGTCTTATTGACAAATTATGTATCGTTTGATTTATTTAAATTTCCATGAGTTTCCAAGTGCATTCTAAACCTTCGAACAAGAACCAAAAAAAATAGCTGAGATTCATAAAGCCAACATGGTTAAAAAATAAACATTATAATAAGTTGCAACTCGTATTGCTGATAGGAATAAAATGTACTTGTTTATGGCCTTGAATTTCTTTGTTTCACGTGTTTCCTCAACAACAATTTTCATACCGTATATAATCATTATTTTGAATGAGGTAAATCGTCTCACAAATATATCAATTTACTTAAATTATTAAAGTTCGTAAATTCAATTGGTTGGTGAGATTTTATGAAAAAGCCACTAAAATTTTCCA
Organism: Himalopsyche kuldschensis; assembly: GCA_028554975.1. Lineage (NCBI taxonomy): Eukaryota > Metazoa > Arthropoda > Insecta > Trichoptera > Rhyacophilidae > Himalopsyche > Himalopsyche kuldschensis. The sequence continues at coordinate 7,271,772 of JAHFWI010000017.1, read as the reverse complement.
TTTCTTTCTTGGTAAACGTTCTGGTTACAAATCTGAATCGTTTGAATTTTGTACTTTTCCGACCCGAGATTCGCCTTTTGGCTTCTTGCATGCAATTCAAATGCACGGATGTACTTGAACTGACGCGTAGTGAACAGTTTCTATCGTTTTATATACAAAAATAAAAGTAGATCACTAAGTTAAATTGCTATTAAAATATAATAAAAATAATAAAACATTTTTAGTACTTTTTCCACATGTGATTTATTTCTCATGACCGGTTTCGCTCATGGCGAGCATTATCAACTGATAAGGAATACAACAAAACAGTGGTATTTATGCAAAAGTTAAGTATGAAAACAAGGTATGACAAACAATTGGTAAATCAACTAAGCAAATACCAATTGTTGGTCATACCTTTGTTTCATATTAAACTTTTGCATAAATACCACTGTTTTGTTGTATTCCTTATCAGTTGATAATGCTCGCCATGAGCGAAACCGGTCATGAGAAATAAATCACATGTGGAAAAAGTACTAAAAATGTTTTATTATTTTTATTATATTTTAATAGCAATTTAACTTAGTGATCTACTTTTATTTTTGTATATAAAACGATAGAAACTGTTCACTACGCGTCAGTTCAAGTACATCCGTGCATTTGAATTGCATGCAAGAAGCCGAAAGGCGAATCTCGGGTCGGAAAAGTACAAAATTCAAATCAACTGAGCAAATAAATTAAAGCAAATTTCAAGAAAAATAGACTAAAAATAAAATGTTCAAGACCTCTTAGCAATGCAAAACTAACATTGCTAAGAGGTCTTGAACTCTAACTGAAGGTCTAACTTTTGCATAAATACCACTGTTTTGTTGTATTCCTTATCAGTTGATAATGCTCGCCATGAGCGCAACCGGTCCTGATGAAATAAATCTCATGTGGAAAAAGTACTAAAAATGTTTTATTATTTTTATTATAATGCCATTCCACCAAGTATTGACAGTGAACACCTTAAAAGTGATTAAAATATAAATAAGCGAAAATTTGAGTTTCAATGAATTAAGTCGGTTTGTTTATAATTATCGGGATATATGAAAAACTAATTGCCAGATAATAAACATAGGAATAACTTAAATAAATGCAGGGTTTTATCCGACCTGTTATTATTGTATTGATTGATTTCAAGTATTTGAATTAATAATTAATGATAATTATTTAAAGGGGTTTTAAAATGGTGAGTTTGGTAACCCGGGTCGTTAGCAACAAAATTCAACGTAATGTACAAAATTAAAACGATTCAAATTTGGTATTGAAATTCCGCCAAACACCCGCAGTCGAAATTCTCAGTTAGTTATGGTTACAGATTCACAAACTGATTGAAAAATCGACGTTCCTACCGAAATTTTCTTTCAAAAAAAAAAATACATTTTTGCATTTGTATCAGTATCCAACATGTAAAACGCGGTAAATTGTATAACCAGTTTAATTACAAAAATACGAATCAAAAAAAAATTGAAACTAAATGCGGATCGAACCATTTTAGTAATTTAAGTAGGTTTTTTAAATTGTTTTATTATAAAATACAGTGTTGCAATAAGTTCTAAATTTCTTTAAAATAACGATTAAAATGAATCTATATAACCTTCAAACAACCAGTTAATAAAGTTTCTAATAAAATCGATAATGCACAGTTAATGGTGGAATTCCAAATTATAAACGCATCATAAATATTCTCTGTAAATCAAGGAAGACATAATTATTTCTCTTAAATGGTTTTCAACCTCAATTTATTCATCTCAATCTATTTTTTGTATAACAATCTATTGACTCTACTCTCACGATTTTTTCGATTTAATTATCTTACAAATAGACTTCATAAGTATCTCTATATATATATGTATATAAAAATCTCGACACAAATTTTTGTCGTCGAACTCCTCCGAAACGGCTTGACCGATTATTATGATTTTTTTTTATGAATATTTGTTAGATATGAGAGAAGGTTGTAAAATATATTTCATTCCGCTAGGTGAAGGATGTTCCTATCAGGACTTATTTTTTCAATATTTCTGTTTTATTTATGTTGTTTAATCACAGATGGCGCTACGTGTGCTACCTACAATACATTCGTTCCAAATATACCAAAATATTCACTAGAAATAATTTATATGGCAGAATAGCGTTTGTCGGGTCAGCTAACCTATATATATAAAACAAAGTCGTTTTAGTTACACCACTTCAAAGTCGAGAACGGCTGGACCAATTTTGATGATCTTTAAGTTTCTGGCCCACCCCACCGTCCCGAATAGCAGAATAAGTTTAACAACATCCCAAAGTATGACGGCAAACAAATTATGAAGGAAAATGATATCTATATTAAAGTATTAAAACATCACATTTTGATTTTTACACATTTATTGAACTAAATTCATTTTGAGTATTCATTTTAACATAATATAAAACTGAATTTATTCAAGCTAATAAGTTAACACATCTATTAATTCTGAGGCGGTACGAAGTTCGCCGTGTCAGCTAGTAATTATATAAGCACCTGTTTAAATATCACTCAGAAATTACGTTTAAAAAAAGACAATGACGTTTTAAATTTAATTTATAGAAGCCTTTAATACTCTCATTTTATTATATTTATTGCTCTGAATTGGTTAGTCATGGGCATGGCTAAATACCTTCATTATTTCTACATATATTTAAATATTAACTATACACTATAAGAATCAATGACGAGCTTAATAAAGCGTTTTACTGTGCGGTAGACGCGTTTCGTGGAAAATTGCACAAAACAAAATCGCACAAAAAAATCTATGACTTAATATGGGAACATAATTTGTACAAGCACGCACTTGTCAAGATCACACTATAATAAACAGGTGTAACACTGGATTTTGCATGTATATTATATAAACAACACGCTGTCATTTACGTTATGACATATGTACGTTTATATAAGTATTAGCAAAAATATATTTGGAAAACAGTCGCAAAGTGACAGCGATTAGCTAATCACTAGTCCTCTCCTACTCCTCGTATCCTTTCCATTCCTACTCTCTACGAAAAAGGGAGTTTGAGTAATTGAGTAACAAGCAGTTCTCGTAGAAAAAACATATGTTGAGATAAACTCCGTGACAAGTTCATATGCTCCAAGTTGGGAGCGGAGATCGTTAAAAAAAATTCATAAAAAAAAACCGCATAAATTTTAAATCGCACAAAAATAGTGTTGATAGTAGTGCGATTTTTAAATGACAATATAAGCCAAACAAAGCCTACTGTGCTTGCGTATGTATCTACGTCATACTATTTTCACGTCGCATAGAGTCATATGCCATAATTAATGGTGTCAGCTTCATATAGCGTGACGTTTTTCTACATCAGTCGAAAAAGACTTCAATGCACGGTCAAGTATCAAACAAATTAATTTTGAGGACACAATATTTTTTGTATTATTCTTATTCAATAATTAAAAACCGGCTTAGTGATTGCCAGAACTACTTGATAATTATTAGTATATTTTTTTATAATAAACGGCGTAAAAGAAAATATGAAAATGAGATTTGTGGATAAGTTTTCAATATTCAACATTCTCTTGATATTTTACATATCGTTACCTTACTTTAACCAATTGCCGGTCCAACTGATTTAACATATGCACATATGCACACATTTGAAAATGCAAAATGCACACACAAATTTGTGATAACATATTTTTCATCTGTTAGTTTGCGTCCAGCCCTTGCTTGGACTAGATCAAATTCGGAATTTTCATATGAAGTTTGTCCGAGTTATCTCGTGATGTCCGTTTTTGAGGACTTTCAATACCCGAGTATACTCGGGCGTGCCCGGGAAGGGGTTAAAAAGGTTCTAATTGACATTTTGGTCGGAAAAACTTGAATTTGCCGCATTCTATCATATATATAATTTTCAGAATTATCTATGGTTCAATAACGGAGTTAGCAGAATTCCGGAGTTGCAACTACATCTGCACACTTTATTTGACAAAGTTCTAAGATTGCCATCATTGGATCTTTAAGATCATTATTTCTCAGTCAGAGATGTGAAAAAGTGTGCTTAAATTAAGTGATTTGAATCATTTTTACTTGCTTTTTGTTATTAGTGAACTTTAATCAATCGAAATTTCGAACGCTCATATCTCAAAACAGTGTCAAGCGCAGTGAGAACCTCTTCAAATTAAGGTGTCTATATTATACATTATTTTCAATATAAACTTTAAATTGAAGACTCTGTCGTTTTTCATGTACATGTTAGGCACGTATCGTTTGTCACGTGTTTCGTATCTTTGAAAAGCACTTTCAGACTAAATAATTTATACCATTTTTCAAAATAATAATAAATACATTTAGTAGCGGCCCTTCGATATTATCGATCGTATTGTATCAAGTTATGAGAAGTTATTTTACCCATCTATAGGCGGCTAAATTGTAAATTTATAAATACGATTCATGGCTTAATTTTCTCATAAATAATCATTAATGCAAGCAGTGAGTTCTTTTCATTTATCGTCTGGTTTTTTCTTACTTAGAAAAAGTCAGTACTGATTTCAATTATCATGAAAATTTTCAAAATGAATCATTTCTAATACGGAATGAAAAATAACAATGTATTTTAATTCTACATAAATTTATGTAGAATTAAAATACATTGTTATTTTTCTTTCCATATTATAATGGAGTTCTACCAAGTAAATGCCTACTCAATCAATGAATCATTTCTACTTGAATCGACTATGTCAATTGAAAATGATCGGGATGAGAATAAACAGTACATCTTTTTTCGGTTAAGATAAATAATAACAATTTTGATTTTATTACTTTTTTAAGGTCCCTCATTTAAAATTTCAGAACTATGAGGAAGATGATTTGAAAAATATAACGAAAGTCAGGTGAAGCAATTTATGGATAAAACCCAAAAAAAATATATCACAAACAATGTATCATGTATGGAATTTTAAATAGAATAAAACGACATCTGCTGTAAAAAGGTATGGGTGAAACCAAGCAAACAAAACATGTAAACGTTTTAAGTCGATTTCGTTGTAAATTATGTATGTTTGTACTTTAAAGTAATATCAATTTTCGTTGCTGCGGTTTACCTGCTATTTTGTCACATTTACTTCGAAATAAAATTTAAGTGGGAAATATTTATACATAGGCTAGTCAGTAAAGAATAATTAACATTTAATTCTTTGAATAAAACTGATCCTTTCCTCACAAAAAAACGTAACTCGTATCTAATTTTATCAAAGGATCATTGACGTCGCTCAATATATTCTGTGTTTTCATAACCGGATTTAAAAAATCACGTTTTTAATTAAAATTTATTTAAATCGTCTATAAACATTGAAATGATATCGATGTTTTAACTTGCACTGTACCAACATCTGCGCACATTAAGAAGTCTTTTCAACGTACATAGAATTCAGTAAACACATTCTTTTTGGCGCGTATTGAATGGGTCAGTATCTTAATCAAATTTTTGTCAGTAAATTAAATAAATGGTCAGCGATATGTCAAAATGGTCAGTGAATATTATTAAAGGTCAGTATACACTGAATCAGTTATTAATCTAAACGGTCAGTAATTTATGTAAAACGGTTAGTATTTAAATAAAATGGGGAGTCGTTTTAAATAAATGGCTAGTTTTAGTTTAAAAGCTTGTGAAATTGATCAAATATGGTCACAAAGGAGAGAAAGAAGGCAATTTTTGACAAATTCTAAGGCTTAAGATTTTTTTTGAAATGTATGATTTTTTCGTAACCCTAGCCTATCCTAATTATATCGTCTTGCCAATATGAATAACAGACCGTTTATAAAAGAAATACGAACCCTTTTACAAAAAAATAATGTCATTTTTTCAATAATATACTGACAGAAATTAATTATTTACTGACCGTTTTGTGTTTATTACTGACCATTTCTTTCATATTTAATGACCATTTATCGAATTATATACTGACCAAATTATAAATTGCCATTCTTTTTTCCAAATATACATTTTTAGCTATCACGCGTATTTTCAACGCTTACATGCTCGTGATAAGGGGTCGACTCAAGAATGTATTACAATATCGTTGCTTTTTTCTCACGGCCAGCCTTCAATGAAAAGGTGCTAACTCAACAATATTTTTTTTAACCGGAAAGTTTAATTTAATAAAGCAACCATTTTACGCGACATCAGTATGAAATTTAATTGCGACGCACTTTTCGTGTATAACAACTACGTTACCTTACTTTGAAAAGGTTAAAATTGAAATTTTGGCCTAAAATGACTCTTTGGTCGGAAATTCTTGTATTTACGGCATTCTATCATATATATGAATTTGAGTTTCATTACAAAGTTCTCTCACATATCTCAAAACAGGGCCAAGAGCAGTTAGAACCTTTTCAAAGTTAGGTGTCAACTAGCCACAAATTTGAAGATATTTTAGATCAGAGGTTACCAAGCTTTTCTAGGAACGGGTCGGATTGTATTTTTAACAACTTCGGGGGCCGGACAGCAAATATATTCTTATTGGAATCCAATTAGAATGTTAATTTATATGTGCACCACGTTCTTAGATTTTTCATCAAAGAGAATATCCAAGAAATTTTTGAGTCAACGAGCATCTCCTCATCGCCTCCGACTATTGTCTTCATGTATTCATTATATACGCTTTGGCAACCTCTGGCTTATATTAAAAAAGTTTTGCTTGTTACTCAACCTCTTTCTTGAGAATAGAGTAGAGATAGACTAGTGGTTAGCTAATTGCTGTCTCTACACTCCGTTTTTAGGATCGCATAGGTGTGTGAAAGAATTTTTAAAACCAGCACAGCCATCCATGTCTTCAAACTGAAATCACTAATCTAATTAAAAATGACACTTCCTAGACTGCGATTAGAACCCGTGTGCTTTGCAACCAAAACTACGTCGAAACTTGATCACACATAGACAAAAATATAATATATTAATTTACTATTATGACGATGCGAGTTGTCATATTAATCTTCGACAGTAAAAAGAAATTATATTATTTTTCTTGATCGGGACAAAAATGCTCTCACACGATCTTAACCCACTATATGCATCATATGGCCAATCATATCATTTAACAGTGAAGGTCAATAAAATAATCAGACAGGCTTAAGATGTTCAAAAATAACAACATTATAAGAGGCTGGGGTAATAAACGCAAGGAAAAACCATAAATTATTGAATAGATCTGCCAAGTTTAAAAAAAATAAAACAGCTATTAATATAGAAAACACACTCAGGCCATATAAAAGAGATGGTGTGCAGGGGAGGTGGTTGTAATGGACCGCACTATCTTTAATTAATTTATTAATTAAACATTGTCGGGCTTATTTATTTCAGTGTGATATTATCTTATTCGTTGAAGCTTAACTGGGGGACTCAAAAATGGTGTTACTCGTGTCTAGGGACTCCAATTACTCGACATCTCAACTACTCGAGTATCGAGTAGTCAAATTTAAAAATACTCGAGTAGTTTCAGATGTACCAAAATGTTTATTATTAATTCAAATTGTGTATATAAATAAATGATAAATAAGCTTATTTTGTTGCATTAATACATTTATTTCAATTTATGAAACATATATTTCGAAAATAGTAGATAATTAAATGTTTCAAATTTTTAACTTGGTTCGACGGTTTGTTTTTTTATTCCCGCTGTAGAAAAATTCTATCTGTTGCTGTGGACGTCAGCTTAAAAAATAACAATAAATTCAATAGTGCTATTAAGTTTTTCTGTCCGTTGTTTAAGAAAAATAAAATTTGCAAATTAGTCATCATTTATAAATAACGAGTATTACTCGAGTATTTTTCAAATTACTCGAGTATCGAGTACTCTAAAAATGGACGAGTATACTCGAGTATCGAGTACACGATACTCGAATTGGAGTCCCTACTCGTGTCCAACACTTACTCTGAAATGCCCTGCATATTAAATTTACAAAGCGTCTCATGGGTTTTTTTTAAATCGTTATATATGTTACAGCGAAAGTATATCATCAGGTGACAAATATATTCTCATTAGTTAAAATATATTTTCACTGATCTGGCCAGTGAAAATATATCAAGAAATAAATTTGTGATACTTGTAACGATTAAGGAAAGTATGATTTATTTTAATACATAATATATCGGTCAAAGACAAACAGCAAACATAGAGAAACATAAATATATGCATTACTTTTAAGATGTTGTCTGTCAATACTCGGTGGAATGGCATTTTTCGAATTTATTCCAAATTCAATTCAAGATCAAGACCGATTTCGTTCATCGCGAGCATCTTTAACTGATAATAAATACATCAATATTGCGTTATTTGTACAAAAACTAAGCAACACCAATAAAGATATGACAGACAATTGGTAAAACAAATATGTAATTAATTCAAAAAAATATAAATTAATTGATATAAATTAGACTATAATTATTTTTTTAAGACATCTTTCAAATATAAGCTACAACTATATATATATATTGAGACGACCTTGATTCGGGTTCTCTCGTAAAACAAGAGAAAACCTCCGTCCGTCACTCGAGGAGAGGAATTTAGGGATCGGAGATGGAGAATCAGGATGCTCTTTAATAAAAAACGATCTCAGAATGTCAAATAGTGCTATTGCACACACAATTTATTAAAGTTCGGTACACAAGTTATATTTAAATTACACACAAAAATAAAGTACAGAAGTTATACTCAAAATGACACAAATACTGATTAACAATTCCGAAAAGCCGATACTAGGGACTGTACGCGATTAAAAGATACTCGAAGGAGGGAGGATACCTCGACCAATCTTGCAAAGAAGTGCACTCGAGGAGTTTAAAACTCTAACTGCCTGTAAAAAAAAGCGGTTCTTGTAGGTAGAAGACCGTTGGAACAAAAGATCGATAAAAACGTCAAGTAAGATAAGCAATCTTATTTATAGGTTATTGCACTTAATATGAGATACCGTGCACTCGGAGTGACACAGCCAGAGACATTTGGGAGCGAGCTGCCCGTATTACAAAAATGAATTTAAAACTTAAACTGAGAGAACTAAATTGACTGAGGCGAACAAAGATCGTTCGAGAGAGTGCTGATGTCCTACCATACTAGGAGGTGTCAAATCCCCCCTACTTCTGATAATCAGCAACTATCTCGGACGTCTTCCTCAATCAATGGTTTCGCAAGAAAAATATAATAACAACAACAAGACACTAGACCAAAGTGTTACACAGGTCAACATTGCTGTCTAAAGGACAGTGGTAGCTCAAAGTTAAAAAAATCATAATTAAGTTAATAAAAAAAAAGTTACATCTTTGTATAAGAAGGCAAGTTATTTAAATTTATCATTTTTCTTGTTTTAAAACAAACAAGGGCCATTAAATATGGGTTACACAGTTAATAGAGTCAAGTTTAATTCAAATTAAAGTCAAACACACACACACACTGTAGTTACACGAAACACATCACTATATGGACCGGGCTCGTACGAATGGCGAGCGCGGCGGCGGCGTAGGGCGTCGGCTTCTGGCGTCGGCGGCTCGACGTCGGAGGTAGGTTCAGCAAAAGGCTGCGGCACGGGGCGGAGATTGTCGACGTGTGTCTTCCGTGCGGCTCCTCTCACGTTTACCCAGTAGGTATGGGCGAGTTTCGCGCGATTATTGGGAATGGACCTTCCACCTGGGAAGTAACGCCTGGGGGCGTTACGTTTGGAGATGGTGGTGTTTCGCAGATAAGCTTTGTCGCCGGGGTTGAATGTAGGGGCCTCGGCTCTATTTGCGGTGCCGTAGCGTCATCGGAAGTACTCGTCCTGATGCCGTAGAAGACTTGCATCAGCGTCTGCCCGTTGATGGTCCAGGAATCTAGGAGGCTCTGGATTCAGCTGCGATCGCCACTCACCTGGGCGGCACATTTCGTAGCCCAATACGGCTTGGCTAGGCGTCAGGCCGGTTGCTGCGTTCTCGCGCACTCGTAAAGAGAACAGGGTGTCCAGCAATACCTCGTCCCAGCGATGGTAACCGCCTGCCTCTAAGCGGATGCGCAGAGCCTTCTTTATCTCCTGGTTCCTCCTCTCCGTGGGGTTAGCGCGTGGATGGTAGTTGGGAGTCGTCCAGTGTTCGCATCCCCATCTATCCAACGTGTCAACCCAGTTCCTGTTACGGAATTGGGGTCCATTGTCTGTCAAGACGGCTCTGGCGTAACCAAAGCTATGGAAAACTCGCTTAAGCAACGGCAGTGTGGCTGCTGTTGTCGCGGCCGCCAGTGGAAACGCTTCCACCCATCGGGAGAAAGAGGTCCGTTACGACCAGGAGGTACTTCTTCCTACCCGTCGTTATAGGAAAAAGGGCCCATATAGTCAAGGGCCACCACTTCGAACGGCCTCGTAGCTTCTTTGTGGGAGCGCTGCGTAGCCGGCGTTTGTAGCGCACCGCGCTTTCTTGTGGAACAAGCGGGGCACTGTCGGACGTAGGCCTCTACGTCTCGCCGCCTCTTCTTCCAATAGAAGCGATTTGCAATCGCTCGGCCGGTTTCGTGCGCTCCGGGATGACCCGCACTTAGGTCCTCGTGATACGCGCGGATTACTTCGCGGCGTATCGCAGGTGGCATTATTTGCCAGGTACTGCCCGTGGTGGTTGACGTGGCAGAGGATGTTGTCCCTGACTCTAATATTCCGGCATCGTTGGTGAGCATCTGGATCATCAATATTTCGGATACGGGCCTGTATCTTGGGGTCAGCGCGCTGGGCGGCGACTACCGCCTCGAACACGTCACCGAGTTCAAGAACTAGAGCTGTGGGCGCTACGTCGGTAGCTCCGCCGGTCGGTCGGCACATCCTCTCGACGTCTTCTACTCCAGGCTCGAGTCGGGATTGCGTGACAGAGCGTCGGGGAGTTGGTTGTGCTTCCCGGCGCAGTGTTCGATGGTGAAGTTGAATTCGGAGAGCAGGATCGCCCACCGAGTCAACTTCGCTCGCTCATCTTTGGCCGTGTTGAGCCACGTCAGGGCTTTATTGTCAGTAATCAGTGTGAACGGACGGTCTTCAAGGTACGCCCTGTACCGTTTGATTGCCCACACAGCAGCGAGCGCTTCCTGCTCGTTGCTGTGTGGTACCGCCGTTCCACTTCGGAGAGAGACGGGCACTGGCGTAGGAGATTATATCTCTCCTCCGTCCTCTCGGGGGTGGAAGAGGACTGCTGCTATTCCGTGCCCACTGGCATCGGTCTGCAGGGCGAAGCGCCGTGTAAAGTCGGGGCGTGCCAACTGCAGAGGTTTTCGCAGAGCCTCTTTCACTCTATTCATGGACGCCTGTGCTTGCGGGGTCCACCGAAATTTCGTGTCCGTTTTTAATAAGTCCGTCATCGGAAAGGCGAGGTCGGCGAATTCTGGCACATACTCGCAGCCAATTGCAGAGCCCAAGAAATTCGCGCAGCTCACGGCGCGTGCGCGGAGTAGAGGCCTCCTCTACGCCTCGTAAATGGCTCGGCTGAGGTATGTTTCCGGTGGCCGTCACTTGGTGACCCAAATAGTCGACCGTGTTCCTTCCGATCTGGCACTTATTGCCTGACACGCGTAAATCGTGCTGTTCCAGCCTCTCGAATACCAGGCGCAGGTGTCGGAGATGGTCCTCCCACGTATTACTGTACACTATGATGTCGTCTAAGTATACGAGGCAGAATTTTGTACATATCCGACTAGTACATCCTGGCTCATGAGACGCTGGAACGTCCCTGGTGCGCCTTTCAGTCCGAAGGGCATTACCGTGAATTGATAACACCCTCCGTCCGGAGCGTTAAAAGCTGTCAGGGCCTTCGTGTCCTTATGGAGAGGCACCTGCCAATAACCAGTTTTGAGATCCAGCGAGCTGAAGACGGTTGCTGGTCCCAAGTCTTTCAGGGTTTCGTGGATCCTGGGCAGGTGCGTGGCTTCGTCTTTTGTGCGGGAGTTCAACTTCCGGTAGTCGACGCAGAAGCGAGGAGTCCCATCCTTCTTCTTGACGATCACTACCGGAGAGCTGTAGGCGGAGCGGCTAGGTTCTATGACCCCGTCGGCGAGCATCTGCTGCACTTCTGTCCGGATCAATTCTTTTGTGCCTTCCGAGTGCCTGTGTGGATTTGCGCGGAAGGGCACCGGATCGGACAGACGAATTTCATGCTCTGCCGTGCGACATTTGGGTCCAGTGGCCGCAAATCGACTGCCGAAAACTTTCAGTATTCGACTAAACCGGCCAATCAGGTGGTCTGGTACCGCTTCGTTCAGTGGCGGCACTTCGGGGGTGGTCGCCATTGAAGGTTTGATGAGGGTGGCACAGTGCACGGTGTGTCGCAACTCGCGGCCAAAATGCAAGCATCTACGCTTGAAGTCGAGACTGGCTTCTTCGCGTTCAAGCCAATCCAGCCCCAACAATAAGTCGAAGCGTAGATCTTCTACGACGAACGCCGTCGTTGTAAAAGCCTCATTCTGCAAGCGGCCCGTTACGTCGACTTGCCCAACTGTCGGAAGCGTGCCCCTCCAGCCAATCGCAGACCGGGTCCGGCCTGCCCTCGTTTGTAGTGCGGCACTAAGTCACTCCGAATAATCGTATGTGTTGCCCCGCTATCGATTATTGCAGACAGTGGTTGTGTCACGTTCGGGAGTGACAAAGGTACTCTTAGTAATCGCTGGTTGGCAATAGGGCCGTTTCGCTGATCCCTACTACAGGATACTCTTCTAGTTCTTGTAGTATTCTATTGGTCGTGAGGTTCTTCCGAGGAAATGGTACGGGAGGTTCCTCGACCTTCGTCCTCGGAAGAGAGGTCCATGACCTCTGTCGCGGTGCGGGCACTGGTGGTTGCGATGCTGTCAGCACATCATTTTCTTTGCGCACGTTTATAACTTTATTGTTTATGTCGTCAGAACAACTATTGGTATTGTTGAAACCACTATCGCTATTGTCGGTAATGTCAAAACCACTGTTGTTATTGTTTATAATATCCGCACCATTCAACTCGTCTATATTTTCTTCATCAACGTTATTGTTATTGTTAATACTTTTTACACTATTAAAATTATTATTATTTTTTTCTCTATTGTTTATAATTTTAACCCTATCTCTAACACTAATATTATTTGACAAAATTTTATTTTCATTGTTATTAACATTGTCTACACATTTTATATTTCTATTTTTAATTCTATCCTTAACACTACAATTGTTTGACACTTTTATATTTGCGCTTTTGATTTGTGCCAACCCTACACTATATTTGTTCATATCGGGTGTTTTTGGCACCCCTACACTACCGTTCGGCACTTCATTATCGATAACGGGCGCTGCGCATTGTTCGGTAACGGAAATGTTCGTTATCGTAGACGGTCGTACACACTGGGGACTTCCAGATGTTTTCGTCAGCATAAGGCAGGTTCCTGATGCTGATGATGGAGACATCTTGGCAGTCTGTTCGACCTGTCTGATGCAGCGGTCCCGTCAACGTTGGTTGCCATTGTTATTAGAGCGCGTTGGGCACTCCCTTGTCAGATGCTGTCCGTGACAGTGCCAACAATCTAGGCGGGTGGGCTGGCGTCTATTCTTCCGCCTACCTTCTTGGTGGTTAGGCGGGGGTCTGTTGGTGTCTGTCCAGTGCTCTCCTCTTGGTGCACTATCTTCTGCCCGCCTCCATCGTACTTGAGGCGGAGGTGGCGACACGTGACGTTGACGAGGGGCGTCGCGGTGGACGACATAGTACCGCCCTTGGTCTTCGTCGTACAGACGAACCATCTCGTCTTCGTACATCCTGCCACTTCTTGGTGGCTGTACGGTACGTGGTTCTTGCACGAGGTGTGGTGGCTGGATGGTGGTCTGTGGCTGCATAATATATGGCAGCTGCAGAGAATGTATCGGTGCCACTCGAGGGCGACTGATCTCCATCGTCTGCGCCGCCTCGATGAGCTCATCGAGCGTTGACCATGACAGCTTCGCTGTTCTGTCCTCGTCACGAGGCGTCATAAGGCGGTGCACTGTTTTTGCCAGGTCCCGTTGATCGGCTCCTGGCGCACATACCATTGCGATGGCTCTCTTCTGGTCAAGGAATTCGACCAGGTCTTCGTCGTCAGCCTGCTTAACGTACTGGAACTCGAATTCCACGAGTACTCTTCGCTCCTCATTTTTATACTGCCGCAGCAGCTGGAAGGTAAGCATGGACCAGCTGCTCGGCTTTGATTTGAGCGATTCCCACCATCGCTTGGCCTCGCCTCTAAAACTTGCCACCACTTTTATAATTTTAACTTCTTCTCTGGTCTTCGATGCAGAGAAGATGATGTCGCAATCCGCGAGGAATCGTGTAATGTCGGCCCTTGAACTTCCGTCAAATGTAATCACGAATTCCACTTCTTTGTGGTCATTTTTCTGGGGTTCGGGGGCGGCATCTCTTGGAGGTGTGAGCGTTGGTGACTCCATGATGACTCGGCCTTGGGGCGAGCCGACTCTGTCACTTTTACTCATATTGTTTAAATGTTCATTATTAATTAGGGCGCCACAAAGTACGCTCGTACTTTGAACACTCTGAGATCGGGTGAGCATGGATGAGGATCAGGATCAGGATGTGGATTCCGTCGTTGTCGAACGACGTCGGTCCCACGTTACTGGGAGCCAATTGAGACGACCTTGATTCGGGTTCTCTCGTAAAACAAGAGAAAACCTCCGTCCGTCACTCGAGGAGAGGAATTTAGGGATCGGAGATGGAGAATCAGGATGCTCTTTAATAAAAAACGATCTCAGAATGTCAAATAGTGCTATTGCACACACAATTTATTAAAGTTCGGTACACAAGTTATATTTAAATTACACACAAAAATAAAGTACAGAAGTTATACTCAAAATGACACAAATACTGATTAACAATTCCGAAAAGCCGATACTAGGGACTGTACGCGATTAAAAGATACTCGAAGGAGGGAGGATACCTCGACCAATCTTGCAAAGAAGTGCACTCGAGGAGTTTAAAACTCTAACTGCCTGTAAAAAAAAGCGGTTCTTGTAGGTAGAAGACCGTTGGAACAAAAGATCGATAAAAACGTCAAGTAAGATAAGCAATCTTATTTATAGGTTATTGCACTTAATATGAGATACCGTGCACTCGGAGTGACACAGCCAGAGACATTTGGGAGCGAGCTGCCCGTATTACAAAATGAATTTAAAACTTAAACTGAGAGAACTAAATTGACTGAGGCGAACAAAAGATCGTTCGAGAGAGTGCTGATGTCCTACCATACTAGGAGGTGTCAATATATATATTTAATATAATCATCCAATAGCTATTCACAAATAATACACTAACCTGTTGACTGCTAGTCTCATACGCTGACAAAAACTGATTGCGGTGTGCTGCATATTAATACCAACCAATAAATAGGGTTAACAGTGTTAAAACTATAACGGATATGATTTGTATTCAAATATTTATGGATCATGGTGTATGGTTACTCAATGAGTGTATTTAACACAAAAACTGATGAATTAATTTTTGAAATTCTATTTGTTCGAATATTCGTAAATCGCCTCAGGAGGGAATAGGTTTAAAGCGATCAAAGAAATGCGTCAAATGTTGCCGGCGATACAATTTTTACTTTTATTTGAATTGACTAATGACCAAAATTGAATTTATTTTGTAAAATATGTTGACATCATCATCAAAAATATGTTAACGATTATAGATTAAGTGCCACGTGTCAAAATTCTAAGATCAATTAATACACGCGTCGTAATGTTCGATAAATGTACATGTATCGTTGTGATCAAACACCCAGAAAATGAACGGAGATATGTATGTTTGGTTTGTTGCGTGGTAAAAAAAATGCTATTTTTTTTTTAAAGTATGATAGAACAATATTTAAACTTGTTTATAGATTCGCAGTTTATTAATTAATTCAACAAATCATCAACAAATAACCAAAATACCCTTAGATCATATGTATATCAACAACATGATAGATTGTTCGAATATCAACGAAGGATACAAATTATTATATTTTGCTACACGAGGATTTTATTATTATCCTCGATATTTTTTCCTCATTGTAGCAATAAATTATAAGTCTTTATTTTTGAAGTTTTTTTACATTATAAGGTCATAGTTTTTTTCCACGAGTGTTTTTTTTTTTCATAAAGTTCAATGAAATTAATTTACAAATAATAATTTTATATACATTCATAGTAAACATGACTGAGGCATAGAGAAGGTTTATATAAATCACTCATTTTCTGTCTCGAATGTATCAGAACATTTACAATCTTAAATTTATTTTAGTTTAAATACAGAATCTAGAACCAAGAGTGCAAAACAAGTGAGAATTGTAGGAACTACGGAGCCCAATCGAAAATTCTATATTCAAATATATTCGGCTGTTGTTTGATATTTGAATATTGGAATACTTGATGAATTATTCGGATAGTATTCGAAAATTTAAATATCGATGGCTTCAAGAGTAAATTTGCTCAACTCCGTTTTTGTCAATTGTGCAGGAGAGGGTAAAAACGGATTATTTTGGTATTTTCAAACCGATCGGGAAAATTTCAAAAAGGACTTTCCAACGATTTTTTTGTACCACCGCTGAAAAGCAACGAATTAATGACAGTAGACAATAGAAAATTGTGGAGTTGAATAATTTTCAGAGTAGGTTTTAGAACGACAGTGGAGTTTTCAAATTTTCCTAAAACGTTTTTACGATGCACTCAAATAAGTTTTGGTTATAAAAAATTTACGGGACATGCACATTGCATGATACAACAAGATGGCATTGTTAAGTCATTTTCAGCCAAAACTGGAGTTAGCAAAATTACTCTTTAAGCCATCGATATGACGTTTATACTATGTAAGTATTAGAATAACAAGAAACTTTATATGTTTTTGTATTATATTATATTGGTAAAATTAATTTTGTGAATTGAAAAATGAACACTTGAAGCACCACACCGAAATCAGGCGTCTCAACATATGAGACGCTAGCAGTTGACGGGTTAAGTAATAGAATCGAAACACTTGAGCTCCACCATTGCATCCAAGGTGTTGACTTTGAGCCTTAAGGCATCTTCAGTAGACGAAAAACTAGTAAAAATCAAAATAATCAGGATAGAATAAGCAGGACAAAAAAAAACTATTTCAAACCGATTGTCTTTGTTAAGTTTGTGCCATTTATTATTGTGCTCGATTTTTGAAATGCATTGTCAATAAATAGTTGAACTATCATTGTAGATAGAGCATAGACAATTAAACAATAGACTAACTTCAAACAATGTAACAATATGTATGTATGGATGCGAATGATTCAATAGCCTAACGACTGGAAAACTGATACAATTTTTTTGCTTATCATTTGATATAATTAAATTTTTCAACACACCATTTGTATATCAGTAGTTAATTGAGAGTTTTGAGAGGTACTTGATGAAATTTCAATATAAATTTGAATTGTATGTTTTTTTATTTTCCCATGAGTTTTGTCACTAACGAACTGAGTTTCACCTTTGAGCATCTTTACGCATTTAAAGTGCAAGAATGAACTTGAATTGATTCATAGTAAATAGTTGATATCACTTATATATAGGAGGAATAAAGTAAGTCACTAAGTTTGATTGTAATCATCGCAATCTGGATGAATTAGTTGCGTTGTGATATCGTTTACAAGCTTAATAGCATGGAAATTCCTACAAAATTGATAAGTGGGTTTTATCCAAAGTGTTTTAAAACTCATGGAAAAGTACAAAATTAAAACGATTCAAATAAGATAAATAAATATTTGTAAAGTTCACTCGTGCACTTGAAATGCATGAAGATGTCGAAAGGCGAAACTTTTCTTTCTTTTAATCTTTAGATCTTTAGCGACGAAGCTCATGAAAATGTACAAAATTCAAACGACTCAAATTTAAATATTTTTTACTGAAAAATTTCGCGGACCCCCGGTTTGGGAAGCACTGCTCAAAGCTACCAATTATTTCAAGATGTAACTGTACGGAACTAGGCCGTCGTTATATTCAATTAACCAAAGTAATGCATTTTATTTCGACAGTATTAATCCACAATGATTATCGCTATTTCGAAGTAAGTCGCCGCTTAATATGTACGTTAATAATAATCAGGAAATCGTTTGGTACCGCTGCAAATGTAGCACAGTGGTGCAATGATAATTCCTGGTCACGCTTCTTAGCCAACTGCTTCGGTTGAGCAGTCAGGTTCTTCGGAGTCGCAATAGTTTACTCGAACCGCATTGTTTACGACAATTAAACAAACTGTCGTCGATAAGTTGTTATTATTTTAATAATTATTGTTGACCTCGACATGACTAAATTTATACAGTAAAATCGTGGAAAGAAACGTGATAGCTTTTCAACTGAGCGAAACCGCATTAATGTAAATACATGGACATAACAAAAAGACCCTGGAATTGTTGTTAATATCTTAGATTAATATTAATGAGGTAACTTTTTACCTGTCGCTAGCGTCTAAAGCAGTGGTTCTCATGTGCGGCCACCAACAGCTTCAAAAATTCTTTGATATTTAATAAAAATGTATTTTTACAAGTTAATTTGTCAACAACAAAACACTGAAAATTAAATGTTTCGTATGCATTGTATTGTTAGTCAGAAAAATCTCAAACACATATATGTTTAGGTCTTTTTGACAAAAAAGGCTCAACACAAAATTTTTGTGCGGCCACCAGACATTTCCGTAGGACCGCTGATGTTTCAAATGCGGCCACAGCCAAATTTTACGTGAGAGCCACTGGTCTAGAGACTCCAGAGAATACTCGTCGATTATTCAAGTACTCGATAACCGAGTATTTAGAAAAATACTCGGGTAATACTCGTAGATTATTTTCTAAATTTTATTTACGTATTCAAAACAAGATGCACTATTCAATTGATTGCTTACTGTAAAAGAGAGAGTTTTTTTACCTTCAATAGGAAAACATACATATACTCAGTGACAGCTGGTGACGGGGTGCTGGGGGGTGCAAAAGGAAGATTCAACTATTTTTCCGTACTACGGAAGAGAAACAGTTGGTATTGCGAACATCTGAATTGAATGTCCATGCTATAGAAGTGTTTTAAAATCCAATGAATACGAAAGAACTCTTCTAAAAATGGTTGAATCTTCTTTTGCACCCCCCAACACCCCGTCACCAGCCGTCACTGCATATACTCAAAGATAAATCTGAAATTTACGAACACAAAATGTTTTAAAATAAAAGAGTACAGTACATAAAGAAACAATCAACTTCCAAAATAGTATACAAAATGCATATAATCACTTTTAAGGTGTTCGCTGTCAATACTTGGTGGAAAGGCATTATAATAAAAATAATAACACATTTTTAGTACTTTTTCCACATGAGATTTATTTCATCAGAACCGGTTTCGCTCATGGCGAGCATTATCAACTGATAAGGAATACAATAAAACAGTGGTATTTATGCAAAAGTTAGACCTTCAGTTAGAGTTCAAGACCTCTTAGCAATGTTAGTTTTGCATTGCTAAGAGGTCTTGAACATTTTATTTTTAGTCTATTTTTCTTGTAATTTGCTTAGTTGATTTACCAATTGTTTGTCATACCTTGTTTTCATACTTAACTTTTGCATAAATACCACTGTTTTATTGTATTCCTTATCAGTTGATAATGCTCGCCATGAGCGAAACCGGTCCTGATGAAATTAATCTCATGTGGAAAAAGTACTAAAAATGTGTTATTATTTTTATTAAAATGCATATAATATCGGCTCCTGAGAAGCACATAATCCTAACTGATGTTTCTCTACTATTCAGGAGAATCAAAAAGCAGGTTTTACCAGTAATCAACTTTACCTATTAAAAAACAGAATATCATCGCTTCAGGCTATTTAGTATTCTGATTATTTTATAAATATAAAATAATAAATTATTCTTATATGTTGTTTTAAGGCTAAGTGAAGCTACGAACAAGAAAGTATAAATCGTCGTATTCACTTCTCTTATTGATATGAGACACTTTGACACATAACCTAACATTTAATTTTGTGTCTAATCTTATATATAAAACCGAAACGGGGGATGTATGTCTGTAATTGTCAAATAAGCGCCAATCCTATTGGCCAAATTATTGAAACTTTGTAGCCCGCTTTCCCATTGGTCAAGATGGACGGATTCTAGCTCGAAAAGTCTAAACTGCGGACGCGCTCGGACGGGCTGGAAACGCGACGTTTGTACTGGTTATACTCGGACATAAACTTCTAAACTGGGAACAGTTGTTACTCTGCCTTGCTTGGCATTGCTTGCTTTGCAAAATATTGATAGAGCAAATAGTTTGCTCCTCTTAGAGCCATGTCAAAACGGAAAAGATCGTTTAATTTGGGTGAAACTGCCGAGGAACGAGAGTTTAGACAGTTGATTTTTTCCTTGAATTTGGACATTTCAATGGGCGAGAATGGGGCTGTCATCAAATTAAATAAAGTTTGTGATTTTATTTTAACTCTATTTTGGATGTTAGATTTTGTGATATAATTATGTCGAATGATATAACATTAAATAATTATTGGTCGCTTAGTTCGAGCGACGCCGGGTAGCAATACTAGTTGTCTTGATAACTCAAAATTGAAAAGCATCAAGATACGTTTCATTTATCCTAAGAGGCCGATATTTATGAATCTTTTAAATACCGAATTATAATGCAATGCAGTCACGTTGTGTTGTAGATTCTATGCATTTTTCCACAATATATCTAAATCATTATAAAATTTAACATAACTTGATATAAAAGCGGATTTTACGTCATTGAAAAAAGCTAGCATCATAGCAAAATCATTATTAACTTTTTCCAGGCTGAGGGTGAAACTGTTGACCACCACTGCTACTTTATCTTAAATAAATATCTTAATATTAGTGATGCAATGTTGTTTTTTTACATCTTTTGCAGTAAATATATGATTTTTATCGACTAGTTTCGTCGCAATTAAATAAAAAAGAAAATAAGTCGGATTATTATCGGCCAAAAACCATTTATCTTGTCGCTACCAATTGCCAGGATTAAAACTTCACTACCGGTACGCGATAAGATAACGTTATCTTATCTCAAACGCACCTCGAACATTCCAAATCAAATGGATGCTTTTTAAATCAAAAGGTTAAGATAAGAAGTCGCGTTCACAGTTTTGATCTCGCCAGTCTAGAATAAATAAGAACACGATCTGGTTGTCTCATTCATGCGCGATTTAAAATATAAATAATAATAGGAAAACTATCGATTTATAGAACGATGTATAAAGATACTTCAAAGCATAATCAATCATTTTTTTATATATTATACTTTTTTAGACCCCCTTTTGGCATACGAGCTTTTTTTCAAGGACAGTCTTTCGAAGGTTAACAAAGAAATAAAAAAGTATTTAATAGAAGTTGATTTTTTGACATCACCACCAATTTAAACATTTTGTTTATTTGAAAGACATTTTCAGAAATCAACGGGTTTATTATTTAAGTTAATAAAGGAGAATTTTGTTCTGCGTCGATTAAATTATAAGATTATGAATTATGCATATTTTTTTTAATTTTATTTAAGCTGTTTTCATACGTCGAATACCAATTGTTTGTCACAAATGTGTCAGTCTTGCCTAGTTTTTGTACAAATATCGCTGTATTTTTGTATTTATTATCAGTGTATAATGCTCGCGATAAGCGAAACCGGTCCTGATCCAAATAAATTAAATATGGAATAATTAAAAAAAATGGCTTTTTATTTTTATTTAAAAGTGTATTGGCTTATTGAAAACTTATATGAGCTGTAGTATAATACGGAAAGAAAAATAACAATGTATTTTAATTCTACATAAATTATAGTTCTGACGAAGGCGTAAGCCGAAATAGCTATCAACAAATATATAAAATAATTTATGTAGAATTAAAATACATTGTTATTTTTCTTTCCGTATTATAATGGAGTTCTACCAAGTAAATGCCTACTCAATCAATAAGCTGCAGTATAGCTTGTTTTAAGATGCTCATCATATATTGAAAACCAACATGGCGTTCGTTGTGTAGCTAATTATAAATAATGATTTTTCTCGTTCCTTTCAGGTCTTGTTACGATTTAAACTTAATCTACGTCCTGGTCAGAACAAAGAAGGGAAAAGAGCCAAAGCAAAGATTAGAGGAGATCTTCAATGGGCCGGTAAGTGAAATCGATTACGGTTCAATTAATTTATTTAAATGGCAACAAAAAATCAACGTTTCACCCGTGACGTCACGTTCAAGGGCATAACAATTCGTCTCGCTTTGTTGGTACTAATATAATTGGATTGATATTATATGTATATCTTTTTTTAACGCACATTTAATATTTATGCGTTCTCTATTACATAAGCCGTGATTATGTACCAAGGGCACACAGACCGCAATATACACTAGAGACTAGAGACTCCAATTCTAGTATCGAGTTCACGATATTCGAGTATACTAGTCCATTTTTTAGCTACTCATTTACTCGAGTAATTTGAAAAATACTCGAGTAATACTCGAACCAAATTAAATTTTGAGACGCTTAATTCTCTATTATTTTTGATAAAAAGCTTATTTATTTATTTTTCATCTATTTATATACACAAAATTAAAATTAATCTTATATATAAAACCGAAACGGGGGATGTATGTATGTCTGTAATTCCCTTTTGCATTGTTGTTGCAAGTTCAAACAAACGAATTGATTTCGCTCGCGAAAGTTTCGACGGTAAATTTGTTTCGTTATCAATGTGTGTGTAGAGACTCCAATTACTCGAGTATCGAGTAGTACATATATAAAACCGAAACGGCGTATGTATGTCTGTGGGTCTGTAATTCCCTTTTGCATTGTTGGTCATTAAGTTGCCATAAAAACGAATATGAAAGAAAATATGTTTGATTTTTTTATCGGCGAAGCCATTTAGTCAAATTGTAATAAATTAGTCTTCTACTGAACTTTTCCCGGCTTTTATTAATATATTAATGTTTTTATTTACGTGAAGGTATTATTTGACATTTCTTTGACAGCCAATTAGATTTTTTCCTTGAATTTGGACATTTTAATGGGCGAGAATGGGGCTGTCAATATATGAAAGGGGCTGTGAAATGTCAATGCCAGTCTGAAATGTTCATTTTAATTCCATTTTAATTGACCTAGACTTTTGAATTTTGAAAAAAGTTGTTTCAACTTGGCCCGTCTGAATTTACGCGCTGAGCTGAACATAACCCCAAACTGGTCCGAGCGAAGCCGGGTTCGAATACTAGTAATATATATTTTAGTACATCTAAAACTACTCGAGTATTTGTAAATTTTACTACTCGATACTCGAGTAGTTGAGATGTCGAGTAATTGGAGTCTCTTATTGACACTGAAACGTGCCTGACCATTGAACTGATATTTACTTTAAAGAAGGACATTGTGTTTTCTGAGCTTTGAGGTCAAACTCTCGTAAATGACCATGCTTAAAATTTTTGGAAGAAATATATTATTTGCAGTACACATGTACTTATGTTGAATTTAATTAAGGTAACTTATTATTTGGTCAGTATCAGTGATGCACCACCATTGGTGGATCCAGAAATCGTCCCTAGGGGTGGCCATTCAATTTGAAAATAAACATGATACATGAATAATACATATGATATGATTAAAAAAAGATATATACACCCAGTTCCCTTTTTACGCGATTTTTGTTAGATTTGTTTTCACAGAAGAAGTGATGATTCTGCATTTAATGAAGTGATGATTCGAACAAATCATGCAAATTAATTGATGACTCTGACCTTTATGTTTGATTCTTTTATATCAATCCAAAAAATAATCTTCCATTTAATTGTATACAGTAGCAAACGGTAAGCGGATCAACAATATTTTTTCATTTTTTGTAGTGTCTCAGGAGCAACTGACCACCGCTTGTGGTGGTGTGCGCTCAAGTTTACGAAACAGTACTCTTTTGGACTACTTTAAGTAATTTATAGCACTATGGTTACGCAAAACTAAACTATGTATTGGGCTAGGTCAAGTATTTAAAAAAAAATGTTTCATAATTTTTTATTCACCCTTCACTTCTAGTAGACGCTTAGGCGGCATCGGTTTTTGACTTCTATTTATTTATACACAACAGGTTTTATGTAAAATAATTTTTGTATCGTACAAAAAGACTGCATTCCTACGCAAGCAGGTATATTACATGCTGACATATTTTATTAAGCATGCGTGTGCGGATTTTACATATAAACAGTATAAAGTCCAAAAAGCTTAACCCACACAGAACAAATTACAGTAGAACCTCAATTATTCGGACCTTGATTATCCGGATTGGTCAAAATAAACAAAAATATTACAAATTTGCTGATATGCACGTGGCGAATTGCGTCCACTGCTTACGTACGTGATGGAATGCAGTCTTAATATTTTCATGGTTGCATTTGTTCTAAAAATAAGTCCCGTGTAAAATATGGATCAGTCATCGTCCAAATTCGATACGCATTTAACGTTTGTTTCTTGAAAAATTGAATTTAAATATGTATTTTTAATATTACCGATATGTCAATGAAAAGAAAACGTGTCGTAGTTTCATTAAAAGACAAATTGGATATAATCGATGCTTTGGAACGGGGTAAATCGGGACTTTTTTGTGTAATAAATATGGTGTCGGAACGCCAATGATCTCGGATATAAAAAAAAAAGTGAAAAAATCTTGAAGTTTACCAATTGTTTAATGTCAAGCTTTAAGCAGAAATCGATAATTGATTTTTTCAATAAAAAATTAGTTATTATTAAAGCTATGTATTGATCTAAAGAAATAAAAATGATTTATACTGAATATACTTGTCTTTTCCTGTCAATTATAATTTTTTCGATTTTCCAGATTTGTCCTTATCCGGACTATATTCATCCCCAATTAGTCTGGATTGTATTTTTTCTATGTATCCCTTTATAGGGCAAAGTTCGAAATTGGTTAATATATTAACCACTCGCGTTAAGATTAAAATATCCAGCCACATAATAAAGTCAATATTAGTATTTTAATGCATTGTTGATAGTATTAATTGGTCAGTTAATTTGTCAAACAGCGGATTGTTTTGGTTGTTCCCCAAAAATTAAATGTCTTTATCCGCAAGTCTTTAAATTAACTATTGGCAGTTTGTGCGCGCACAGCTTTGGAGTACCGTATTGCATTTGGACCTGAATTATGAAGGCTGTTTTGCAATTTTTTGAGAAAACTATTTTTATACACAAATTTCATACACAAATATCAGTGGTGGATCCAGAAATTGTCACAGGGGGAGGCCATTCAATTTGAAAATAAACATGATACATAAATATGTGATAAAAATATATATATATACACCCAGTCCCTTTTTTACTCGATTTAGATTTTACGCTATTTTTTTTACAGAAAAATGATGACTCTGCGTTTGAAGAAGTGATGACCACGAACAAAATCATGTGATTACAAAATGTAGTCAAATTTTCGTTTTCATCGGCCCAAAAAATATTCAGATTAAATATCCATTTTCCGGTGGAAATGTCACAAAGACGCCCTTATAGTCTTTCCGAACTCATACGATTCCTTAGCCAGCTTTTCATGCGTCGTAATGTGAAAAAACTACTTTCAGCGTCATTGTCAAACATAAGAAAATTCGTAACAAAACCACACAATTAGGATATAATTATAAATCACATGTCGTATTTAAAGCTATTAAGCAAAGGGTCATAAATAGAACTACAACATATTTAAATAAAAATCATTTGCAAATTAATATTTTAATATTTTGAATGGAAAATAAATTCTCCATGGGGGCGATGCCCAACCTTGGATCCGCTAATAACAAATATACATACATTTGAAAAGAAATACCATAAATTATCAGTCTGTTGTAGTCTTTGCAGCATTTTAATAACTAACTTACAACCAGAAAACAATGCATATTAGTCGTATGTATTTATAGTGAAATATGGATTTGGGAACGTGCCGTCTTTGCAAATAATGCCCTCATAATATGAAAAATACAATTCATCTATAATTCTGTTGTTTGAAAAAATGGCCGGGGAATTTTCACAACGTCACTCGCAAAGACGTCACTAAAACACTAATCGTGTTATTGACGTCACAAGTCACAAGGACTGGAATCAGAATCTTCTGTTCATTCGATGGATTAACTTACTGCTCACGTTTTCTGATATCATATTATTTTATTAATTAATTATGAATTGTGTATTAATTATTTATTAATTGTGTATTAATTAATAATTAATTGTGTTGTTTGTTATATTATATGTTATATGTATATGAAAATGAAGCACATTATTTTACACTGATTCCATAATTTTATCAAATGCGCTGGTTTTGCTGATCCGGTCCTCCAAAAATTCTCGATTTTTGAAAATAAATTAATCAAATTAGAAGGAATGTTTTTTTTTAATTTCATGATTTGGTTGTGAATGACAACTATTCATTTCACCTATAAGATACGACAACGTATGAACCCATAAAATATAATAAATATTTTCTTTTATATATTCCAAAAGAAATTACATTATATAATTATATTAGAATACTAAATTAAAATTCTTATTAGATTTCAACACGAATTTAATTGTCATCCGGCCCGCCAAGTTAAAAAAAATTTCAATTCGGCCAGTTTCTCAAAAAGTCCGGTGACCCCTGATCTTAAGTATGAATGATTATTAACAATTTAAACACTACAATAAGTGTATTTAATAAATAGATACTGCATCTTAATGTCCGTTATCTGTAGTATTGTTTAATTCGGTTTCTTTATTTTTTAGAGGATGAATTTCATTTGTAAAAGGGTGAAATAGGCTTGTGTCTCAAAACAAGGTCAACAGCAGTTAGAACCTTATAAAAGAAATTCGATGTATTACACACTTTTGTTTCGTCTCTTATCGTCGTCAGGTTGATTTCACCACTTTTGAATATAGCACCACATCTTACTCTCGCGTTGCGTCATCAGCCGTTTACGAAAATTGTTCGTTTTCCTAAGCATCCGACACTCTCTGAATGTTTGGCTTGATTTTGAAATGAAATACAAACACCAAAAGACTGGTTTGTTACAAAATACCGGTGCCGATATACCTCCCTCCATTCACGATACCACGCCAACTCAAATAAAACGTGTAAAATTCGCCTTAACACTCACTGCAAGTCGTACGTATTTTGAAATATTATAAAGACAGTGCATGAAATGGAAAAATAAAATACATACCTTGATACTAAAGATTCCAATTCGAGTATCTAATACTCGATACTCGATAATACTCGTCCGATTTTCAAGTACTCGATACTGAAGTATTTTGAAAAATACTCGAGAAATACTCGTAATTTATAATTGAATATTTATTTATTAATTTTATTCACGTATTTAAATACAAATATACGTTTATTTAGACTCAATAAAAACCCAGATTAACTTTCACAACAGAAGAGAAAATGTATTTTGTACCCTGTTTACACTAGTATATATCAGTGCTGTGGAGTCGGAGTCGTGGAGTAGGGGCTTTTTGGCCGGAGTCAGAAATTTTGCGTATTATATGTCAACTTTGGCTATTGGCCGATTTGGTAGGGTTGATATTTAATTGAATACACATAAATCTGAAAATTAGGCTAAAATAAGTGCCGATATTAAATATTTTTAGTCGGAGTCGGACTAGTGTTTTGGTCAATGTTGGAGTCGGAGTCGAACTTTTTTTTACCCACTCTACAGCCCTGGTATATATATATATAGATAAGTAAATATATGTTTGAACATAGTCCTGACGATGGCGTACGTCGAAATAGCTATCATCTATATATAATATAATTTCTGTACGACTAAAATAAATTGCTTTTTTATCGCGTTCGGATGAGATTTCGAAGTCAATATTTAAAAATAAAATTTCTTGCACAGGTTTTTATATAACAAGTTAAAAATGGTATTCTAAAATATATTTTTTTGATCAACACACAATTTGTGACATAAATATATGCATCGTCTTTTGCTAGCAATAAAACCTCTTTTCCTATGAATAGTCAAAGCGAATTATTTCGCAAATTTTTAAAAATAGGCAACTCGCATAGCAACCAATTTAAATAAGAAATATTTATTGACCAGTATGGTGGTGTGGCTTATCGAAAAATTTACAATTGCATCAATTTACACTTAAAATTAAGAGGTACTTCTTAATATGGACGGTCAAACGATAATTTATTAATTCAACAACTGTGGGATCAATTTAAATTTATTTCAAATAATGACAATTTAAATTTAATTGCCTTATGCTTTGAGACAGTGAATTAAAGTTTTCTGTGGCCTAGCCATCAAATAAGTCTGTGTTCGAATCTAAGCCAGTGTTCCGCAATTTTTTGTATTCAAGGTACACCAAAGAAAAAAACCAATGTTTATTTAATGTATTTTTCTTATTAAAATCAATATAATATGATCAGATGTTTAATGAGAAATGTGAGCCGGCTTAATTGGCTATTTATTTGTAATTAGAAAAGTTAATTACTTTCGCGACGACATAATCCCACACTAGCGGTTTGTTGTTATTGGCAATAGCTGTAATATAAAAATATTCACTAAAACTTTTTTTTAACATTGTATAAAAATGCGTATTGATTTTATTAAGACATTGGTCTCTTTAACAGAAAATAAAATACAAAGTATTTTATCGGTATTTTTCAACTGTATTTTAGTTAATATAGAAAATGAGAGTTCACATCTTGATTATGATTCAACCAAATAAACAATTTCATGTTTATTTTTTTTGATCGATTTATCATGTTGTGTATAATGATGGATGTTTTTTCTGTGATTTTTCATACCTCATAAGTACAGTAAAACCCCGATTCTACGTTTTTCATGGGACCGTATAAAACAAACGATTAATGCGGGAAACGATGAATGCGGGAATGTTTTAAATATTAACTAAATGCCGGGACTATAGAGATTGAACGCACCACGCGGGAAAACGTATAATGCGAGAACGTAAGATCGGGGTTCCACTGTAACTTGTTCTGTTGTACCCTTCGGACATCCCCTTCAAAATTGTATTAGTAAAATTTCAGAAAGTCTCATAAAACAACAGTCGTTTTAATACGAGTTTAAATAAACCATATTTTAGAAAAACAATACTTAAAAAAATCATGTAGAGTAAAACCCCCATTTACATTAAATACGGGACCGTTTAATTTGGAATCGTGTAATTGGGGGAGCGAATCTGATTTTTTTCCGCGAAAAATGCAAAACTAAGATTTCCCATACGTAAAAAAAAATCGACGAAATATTTAGTTACTAATTGCCTTTTTAATGCGACCGTTCAATTGGGGGATTTGCGGCAAATATTTCAAGCCAGCGCGTACTTCGGGGTAGTGTTATTAGGGGTGCACTGTAACTGCAAAACGCTTGATTAATCTAAAAATAAGGGTATATTCAAATTTTTTAAAAATTTAAAAGAGGAAAACTGTAAGAAGCCAGTTTTGAGCATTGCATTCACACATAAATAACAATAAATAAAAACTTTACATCTACCGGTTTATTGAAAAAAAAACTTAATCGGTGTTTCATAATAATTATGTATGAACAAGTAGTCGTAAAAAATTGGGACAAGTAAATCAAATTTACTATTATCTAGATTTGAATTGATTTAAAAAATTGAGTAACACACATTAAGTTAGTTGTAAATACGGCTTAAAACTCGCAAATACATAAAAAAGCTTAATTTTTTAATCTAAATATTGAAATTGGCATTGCTTAAATATTTATAAATAATATGATTTTAATGTCACATTTTATTTTACATAGTATTGTTATAATAACTCGATGAGGTTGATCGCTTTTAAAATTTCTGTTAATAGAAGAAAGTTGTCACCATTTTTTGAGTTGCGACACATATTAATTTGTTGCGACCACTCCAGAAAAATAAGGACTTTTCAATGTATGTACATATACATATGTCATTTGTAATGTTTTTTTAGGAACGGAAAGTGTATGAAACACACATTTATAAATCGACTGAAAAGTTAATAGTTATTAAATACTAGCGAGTACCCGGCATGCGTTGCAATGCGACTACAAGAAAGAAAGTCTTTCTTTTTAATTCTGTTCAAGTGCTTTTGGACACACGTTAATTATTTGTTTTTCTGTCTTTTCGCCGCAGAAAATCCAAAAATAACCAATCAACGTGTCCGAATTTCACATTTTACGACATATGAATTGTCATGAAACTGATAGCCATGGCGCATATCGCTTCCTTCGGCTAAATTTCTCGTTGTAAAACGGCTGTACTAATTAAAAGCGTCCACACAACAAATCACCAAAGTTTTACCGCAATCGGATGAACGGTATCGGAACCCATAGGGACTAACAAGCAAACATTCATTTTTAGATAATTCGGTCGGCGCTGATGCGTTTATTTTATTTATTTTTTATAAAAATATTTGGCATTACAGCTTATGCCAATGCGCCAAATATTCGGGGTTGTGAAAGTCATACGAGATTAACTCTATGGTAAATATTGTATCAGCTGTGCACAAAATCAACGATAAATAACATACACCCAGCCCAAGTTCTCTTTTTTTCAATTGAAAAAATCTGATCTTGCCGGGGATCGAACCCGGGCCCCCCGTTTGCTACGTCAAAGCTCTTGCCACTAGACTACAGGGACCGGATTATGAAAGACAAAGAAGTATATAAATAGTTATATCCTTATTTTGTCTCTTAACGTTAAAACTTTCTTTTCTGTTATAACCACATTTGAGTTGATTTTAAATTATATCAGTTCCAGTTTTGATGTAAAAATAAATTTGAATTTTGATTCTTCATGATTCCAAAAATTCGATTGTGTAATATAAATCATTTTTTTGAATTAACGCACCATTTATATATTTTTTTTATGTCAAACTATTTGTATGTTAATATCACTGTTGCGAAATAAACCATTGATTGCGGTTTTGATTGGAAAATATACTTAGTGTGTCAATGTTTCTGTTTCATAACATCTGTTATGTGTTGGGTCAATCCACTTTCTAATAAACCACCATCATCTGTAAAATTTCATATGCAACCGTTTCAATGTCAAGGGAAAGTGGCCATTTTGATTGACCACTCAAAATGGTGCGTGGCCGGAAACGGTTTACGAGCATTTGACGCCATTATTACGACGATAATGACGATTCATTGAACAAAAATGTAGTTAATTCTTGACATCATATTGATGGATTGTTATGACATATTTAACATGTTCGTGTGCTTGAAAATTTACGAAATCCGGACATTTTGTCACTCGTTTTCTTTCTTCTATATCCGCTTTCTATTCAGAGAATATGGCCGTCACACGGTGCTTCCAAGATTCTCTTTAACCCGCCAACTTCATTGCTTCCTCCCAAGCCATTCCATTGTCCCGAAGCTCTGCTGTGTACATCTTATGGATGGTCATCAGCGGCCTTCCGGGGTGACGCAATCCATTAGATATAAGATACATGCAGAATCCAGGCTCCCCTGGGGCATCCACAGCACATATCTACATAACACATGAACGTAATAAGGAGCTGGTTTGTGCCCTCTCTTACCTCCGTGTTCCTGAAAAAGTCAGACCACCGCAAGCATCTGTTTTCGAAGCACAGTATACGGTTACCCTGAGCTTTTATAATGTGACATGACTCGTAAACTCGCAACTGTAAAGCAACACAGTCAGTATGCATACATTGAACATGTGGTACTTGGTTCTGACCGAGTACAGCTGTGAGTCCCAGACTTTTCGTTAGTAGGTAGACGGTATTTTTTACCGGAATTCTGCCATTTTAATACTGTGTTTATTTCACAAATTATTTTTATTTGTTTTTCTCAATAATTACTGAATTAAATTTTTAAAAATCCGCTCTTAATGAGATGCAAATGTCAACCGATGGAGAATTTTTTCTGACGTTTTTTAACGGTAACTAATTGAAGTCATTAGCGACTATAGATTCAATGAGGAAAAGATAGTCAGTAGTGATTACTGTCTGGCAATTTAGGATCAAATAAGCAGTGAAGTAACCTTGGACATATGCATGGAAAAATTGAGAAACCAAACATTTTAAATTTCTGTTATCTGAGTAAAAATCACCCGACTTTCTAACCGATCGGATAAAAATTATATCAGTCGTGGCCAGACTTTTTTGCCCGCGATCGACTTTCGTTTGAAATTATTGGCGGCGATCGACCAACATTAAAATTAGTAATTTAAAGCCTATATTAATCTAATTACCAATCCTTGTTTGATCTGGGGTTTAGAAACAGAAATTCGTCGATAATCGGCTAACTTCGAGATTTTAGCGTGCTGTCCCTGACAGATCAGATGGACGATCGAATATGATGACTCTTTGGCCACCCCTAGCTTATATTATACTACTTAACTGCCAATTATTGGCGTAAATGAATTATGTATAATAATAATAAAGTATGTAGTATAAAAAAATGTGTTTTTTTAATGGTGTCATCGCGCTGTCTTCTTAGATTAAAATAGCCAATTGTAATAGCACGCAATGTTTATGATTACTGAAATAAAACAACTATTTTTCGTTGTGCTAATTTATATTATTGCATACAAATAAAAATTATATAATAAGCAATATTATTTACGTTGTAATAAAACAATAAATACATCAATTTACATCAGAAGATAATTTGCACCGAGGCCATAAACATAACATAAACTTTTCAACGGATGCGGTATTCATTGTCTAAGCAGCGTCTTATTTATAATAAAATGAGTCTTTTGAATAATTTAAACAGGTTTCTCTTTTATTTAGAATTATTAAAAGGAAAATGGAGCAACTATTAACCCATATAACTATAATGTTAAGTATTTAATTAATGTTCATAAAATGTACCAGCGATATTGTGAAACAGCGACACTGAAAGCGGATGTAAAAAGGTTAACTTGGCGGCAAAGTTAGCTTATACAGTCATTCCCAATTTGGAGCATGTGGACTTATAATGGAGCCAAAAATATTAACCACTCGTTCACGGAGTCGATATATATATAATATATCATAGGATTTTATTTATGCACTGTACCTTAGGCTTAAGTTAAGTTCGTCAAGCTTGTTAAACTGTTTTTTTGTTACTGATCCAATTTGAATTTATTTAACTTTTTCAGTCAATTTATCGATCCTGTTCGAAGGTATGAGTGTTTGTGTTGTTAAAAAGCGACACCCAGCGAGAGCGATTTTCTGACCACTAGGTTATATCCTAGTCCTCGTATCCTTTCAATCCCTACTGTCTTCGAAAAAGAGAGGTTGAGTAGAAAGCTGTTTTTCTAGAAAACATCAATCATTATTTCCATGAAATATTTATTTCTGTTCATTAATGTAGCAAACTTCTACGAAGTGTTAAAATGTTAAGATTGTTCCACAAAAAAACGAAATAAAAACGTGATTGAACTTAAAAAGCCAATTGAAAAGTTTCATGGTTTTTAGACTTTTCTCACATCACCTCTCACTAACTCATATTTCAATTTATTTGTTAATCAAGAACACGAGTTTTTTTCTCTTGAATACCTTGCGTAATTAATATATTTTTACTATCGTTACCACCACAACTTTTTTGACGTTTTGGTATGCCCTACATATTAACACAGCGTCCTTGACTATTTCAAATTTGAAATGTGTAAATATATCTTATTTCTCCTGTGCGAATTAATAATACATATCGAGGATAGGTTACCCACCAAAAAGACACCACCAATTTGAAGCAGCACATGTGATTTTGTTGAAATAATTTTCTACTGTTATAATTTAAGTAATTAATAGTAATTTTAAATCACCTTGCATCTTTTGTCCGTCAAAATAAACACTAAACATTCATAACTATATTTATTGTTAGTGTCTGTTTTTACTTTTATGGTTTTTAATGTAATTATTAACTCCCATTTTTAAGATGTCTTCAACATTTTGATTATAGTCTATTTGACATCAATTATGCTTCACTTTTAAGTTGTTCACTGTAAATAATTGGTGGAGTGGCATTATAATAAAAATAATTACACATTTTTGGTACTTATTTATCATCACTTAATAATGCTCGGCATGAGTCCGAAACTGGTCCTGATCCAGTAACTTTAATGTGGAATAAGTAATAAAGATGGGTTATTATGTTTATTTAAATTATGCTTATTTTTATATTATTTTCATTGAATTATTTTCAAATTTATAGTACCAATTGTTTTTCATACCTTTATAATCATAAATAACGATGTATTTTTGAATATCAGTTGAAAATGCTTGCGGTGAGCGAAATGAGTCCTGATTATAATAAATTCATAAAATTGATATTTATATAGATTTAAAAAAAAACACATGTGATGGATTGTAAATTAAATATGCAAGGCATATCAGAGAAAATATTGGACAAGGCTTGCAAAATATTTGAGTCCCTCCAGTTAAAATACTACGATAAAGATAATATCACACTTAAATAAAAAGCCCGCAAATGTTTCACAAATACATAAATAAAAGCCAGTGCTGTCCATTTCGGCTGCCTCGTCTGCATTTCATTTTGTTATATGGACTTGGATATGTTTTCCATATTGATAAATAAGATATATAAAGGGTCTTTTTATAAGGACGCTTAGTTTTGAAATGTAAATAAAACAAGTTGTTTGTGAGATTTCGACTAAATTTTAATTTCATTTGTAAGTATATTTTACGGCATTAAATATGGAATATAGCATCAAATGTCTGCCAATATCCATTCATTATAAAATGGGCCATGTCGCTAAAGTTGACTTTTTTGACAAATTTGGGTAAACTTCCAACTGCTCCAGAACCCAATCAGGCGTTGTCTGTGGTCGTTTACCTGAAGTTCCTTGGTTAGTTGGATTTTATACGGGTGCAGACATAAGGCCCGATTCAAAATTCGCCAAGTCGAAGTCGCAGAAAAGCCAAGTTCTTGTGAACAACGAGAAATAAGCTGCCTTGGGTTTTCCTGTACACTTTCACACACAGCAGCAATGTTTTCACCAGATATTGTATTTTGATGACGTACAGGTAGGTGTTGGCC
The DNA here is from genome assembly GCA_028554975.1 of Himalopsyche kuldschensis. Classification (NCBI taxonomy): domain Eukaryota; kingdom Metazoa; phylum Arthropoda; class Insecta; order Trichoptera; family Rhyacophilidae; genus Himalopsyche; species Himalopsyche kuldschensis. The sequence goes on along the minus strand of JAHFWI010000017.1, from coordinate 7,236,727 downwards.
GACCATTTACCAAACTGGTTAACTCAAATTTGGCCACTAAACAATGAATAATCTACTCAGCAGGACAAAGTAACATATTTTGAGCGTCTCTATTGAAATACCCTTTATAATGTTATTCCATCGAGTATTGACAAAGAACACATCAAACGATAGCATAGGTATACTAGTTCCGCATTGAACTAATCAACTTAATTTAACAACAAAAACTGTTTTGTACTTTTAATATTCAATCATTTTCATATTTATTACGGATCACGATTAAAAATCAAACTAAACCTTGAATCAAAAATGCACTTTGCATCCGCAGTAAACCCATTTTGTTCTTTGCCTGTAAGTTATATACATTTTTTGATACACTATTAAACAACAAACTCATGCTTTTTTCGCTATTATGACCGCTAGCCATTAATAATGACCGAAGCACTTTGTCTGCATGTCATAATTGACTACAGGTCACCCAAGACATTTTGTGGCTATAAATAGTAAAAAAAAAACATTCAAGATATAATTATATTTTTTGTGTTGAATTTTTTATTTCATTAATATTATGTCGGCAATTTAATTTTTTTTTAAAGTATATCAACTGTTGTTTCTGACGTAATGCAAAACACGCATTGGTGATGGCCTTGTGGCAATTGCCCAGTTAAAAAACTTTAGCCAAAGCTTCGAATATAAAATAACTGATAATTATTTATTTATTTAACATCATAAATACCAAATCATTCGATAATTCATCCAGATTGCGATAGTGACAATTAAACTAGATAGTGATATACTATTATTCTTAAATATATGCGATGCAACTACTAAGTACTAGTTCACTCTTGCACTTGAAATGCCTGAAGTTCATCGGCGATAAATCTCATGTAAAAGTAAAAAAAACAGTCGAAACTCTCAAAATATATGCGAAATAAAATTTGACACTATCGGCTTGTTTGGTGTACATACATGTATCCCGTCAAAACATATTTTGTTATTAACATATATTTATTTTCAGTAAATCTTGCGATGAGCGAAACCGGTTAATAACCGGTTAGTAATCGGTTATTAACCGGCTGAATTAATTGTGGAATAAGTACAAAATTATTTTTATTATTTTTAATATAATACCCATCCACTAAATAGTGATAGAGAACACCTGAAAAGTGACTAAAAAATCAACTAATAAATAAATAATCCTTGACAAAATCCTTATTTATTTGCGACTTATCAACACTGTGTGAATATTAAGATAAAAAATGCACTGCCTTGAAATCCGCTTGGAGATTATAAAAATAAAGCAAACTATAAAACAAAAACAAGTTTCTCTCGTTTGGTATATTTTAGAAAGCAGATCAAGGATGACACTAGCGTTTATTTAAATGTAAATGTTGCATTTAATCTCTTAAATAATAATAAAAAATTTGAATTATGTAATTTTGAGCATTTGTAATAGTATATTAGTTTATAATTTATAATCAAACAACCAACATACACTTTTAAGGTTTTCACTGTCAATACTTGGTGGAATGGCATTATAATAAAAATAACAATACATCTTTAGCACTTATTCCACATAAATTGTACTGGATCAGGACCGGTTTCACTCATGGCGAGCATTACCAACTGATGAGAAATACAACGAAACAGTGTACAAAAATTAAGCAAGAATTACAATGTATGACTAAAAATTGGTGTTACAACTAAGCAAATAAATCGAAGCAAAAAAGACTATAATTAAAATGTTCTTAGCAATGCAAGCTATTACATCAAAAATCAATTAAGTATGAATTATCATTAACAAAGTTAAAGACAAAAACAAGTGCATGTAATAAATAAATCCTAATTTCTGTAATCCATAATTAGACGTGGAAAGTCCAGGAAAGAGTTCAGTCCGATGAAAAAATTTCTGCGAAAAGATTAAAGACCATATCAATTCTTACAAATAAAGGCAAACAGAGGAAACTTAAAATTCACAAGAAATAAAAGTATACAAGAAAGAAAAATAGCAAGCTAAAATTAGGTTAATGAAACAGATTTAACAAAAGTGATGAAGCAAAAACGAATTGATCATTTAATGAAATAGAGTTAGGTAAGAATGTATAATATAATCAGTTGAATAAAAAGTTTTCACAACGTCGCTCTGTTCTTCATTCGATGATTATGCTCGCGATGAGCGAATCCGATCCTGATTTCATCAAAATATGCGTGGAAATAGTAGAACAAATGTGTTTTATTTATAATTACGGGTTTTGATTGAGGGTGCTTGATGAAATTTCAATATCAAATTTGAATTTTGTACTTTTCCATGAGTTTTTTCGCTAACGACCCGGGCTTCGCCTTTCGGCATCTTCAGGCATTTCAAGTGCACGGATGTGCATTTTGACTCAGGCATTGATTTGTTACATACTAGCCGGATAAGCGAATTTAAATTATTTTACCAAGAAATCTTGGAAACTAATCGAGCTCAGCTTAACAGTTTGCCAATTTTGAATGAGCACTGACGGTGGACGGGTGACTGACAGTCAGTTAAATTACACAGTGCACTTGAAATGCCTGAAGATGCCCAAAAGCGAAAGCCGGGTCGTTAGCGACAAAACTCATGGAAAAGTACAAAATTCATACAATTCAAATTTGTTTTATTTATGACAATAAAATTGCCCTTTCATCTAACGCCAAGTGGTTGTACAAATATTTATGCGTTACGTTTAGTTATGATTAGTTATTATTAACGCATAAGTATTACAGTGAACATTCTTCTTTCCGAGTGTCCTACTTATTCGAAGAAATGCAGCGGTGACGTTGAGTGCTTGCTGCACATGCAACCGGGTGCATACTGCAGTAAAGTGAAAACCAGTATCAGTTATTACCTAGCATGTGGTCTTTCATTACAAACGTGATGGCTAACATTTCTTCGGTCCGGCCTGGCACACTTTCAACTATTCAAAGCCATTCAACGAAATAAAGTGTTTGTGTTTATTGAAGTGCTCTCGGATGCACAATAATTTCGATTTAATTTCACTAACATTGATCGGCATCGATGACATTTGCCGTTTGACGTTTTATATTTTTCTTTTCCGGATGGTATATGGTACGACACACGCGCCACCTACTGAAAGCTAATTGTAATATGCCTATAACCTTTGAGCAAGTGCAACAATAAGTTGTCAAACTGAACGGTATGGCAGCGCATAAAATATGAAAAAACATTTATTTATATATAAAAAAGAGCAAAAAGTTTGTCAAAGTTTTATTGCGATCGGATGAACGGTATGGCAGCGTTAAGCGTGCGTACAAACAAACAAATATTGATTTTTATACGTAAGATTACTAGAAAAACATTGTAAGCATTCTTTGAAATGTACACGTAAAAAAGGAGTTAACTGAGGATGTAGGTAAATATATCTATTTATTAAGCATTATTTAGGGTGAGATTCGGTAAAAAATAGCGAAGTATTTAACTCCACGAAAGTTATCTCAGCATATCATGGTGATTAACTTACACTTCTACTTTTGTTACACCCCATTTTTTAGGCTCAGGTAGATGAGAGGGAAGTTTTCGACCTTCTCATACATTCACGCTTTAGAGAACACACCCATAAATCGATTTGAAGATGTTCATACAAGGATTAAAACCAGGGAACACTGCAAAGTTACTCACGGGCTCAATCCCAGTTCTGCTTTGACTAACATTCCGACACACAGTCAACTGAACCTAAAAACGTGACATATCTAGAGCGATTAGCTAACCACTAGTCCTGCTCTAATCATATCCATACTATAATCTAAACTGAGAGGTTGAGTAGCTGAGTAAAAAGCAGTTTTCATATAAATTTTCAGATACAATAAATGAAGAACTGCAAATTAGGAGCAAACGAACTTTGATATCTATTCGGATTATTTTACTCAACGGCAAAAAACGCTTCCTGGTATTTTTTTTATTGAATTACATTATATTACAAATGATTGATTGATGCTCTGCAAAAAAACCGAGCAATGTCCAAAAATGTGTTATAAAGTCAATTATATTGACGCTGTTGAAATTGGTAATATGCCCTTAAACTTTGGATGTCAAAAAGATTGCTAATTTAATTGGGCAAATATTCAACTTAATATATGCCTTTTTAGTGTTGAGTCACTATTTTCATAAATCGTTTGGGATACACTCTATAAAGAGTTATTATTATCATATGATCCGATGTATATTGAATCGCATGTACCGCAGCAGAATCGCAATTTGCAAATCACCTCGTAAAGGAATCACATAACATAAATTTAAATTCAGTGCCGATTTTTTCACATTTTTGAAATAAGGACCCTAAGCTCAATGCATTGGAACGGTTAAAAAAAATAGGTTTATACCAATGACATTCTTAATGAACAGACCAACATCAATGGATCAGTACTTCTTACGCCGTTAATAAGCGTTGGCATGTATTTAATGGGTCAGTAAATAATTCAAGTTTTTGTCAGTTAAATAAATAAATGGTCAGTTAAAAATCAAAATGGTCAGTTAATATTATAAACGGTCAGTTGTCATTGTATCAGTGTGAATGTTGTCAGTTATTAAATAAAACGGTCAGTAATATATTTTAATGGTTAGTTATTTATTAAAAATGGTTAGTATTTAATTTTAAGTTTTAGTTTGACAGCTTGTGAATTTTATCAAATATGGTCGTAATAGGCAATTTTATGAGATGTTGTTTTTATTTTAACTGACCATTTATTATTTTAACTGACCAATTAATATTTTTAACTGACCGTTTTAAGTATTTATTACTGACCGTTTTAAGTATTTATAACTGACCATTTATCGAATTAGAAACTGAACAAATAATTAGTAGTCATAGGCGTTAATGCAATTTTTAATTAATCAACTTTATAGAATACTAATTCTACGTTTATTACAGTTCGAGAAACACATCAAATCAATGTGTCACATTTAATTACTTATTATAAGCATATAAAATTTGGATGGTGCAACAGAGAAGAAGACGTATTGTGTACCCTGTCTACATCGGTATATGTAGAATAAGTACATGCAGGTTTAAACATAGTTCTGACGATGGCGTAAGCCTACATAGCTATCAAAAAATATATATAAAATAATTTCTGTAGAATTAAAATACATTGTTATTTTTTTACCGATTTAATGGCTGATATGTTTTTTAAGACGCTTCAATAAATTAGCGTGATTTGATTCGATATGGGTATAAGAGCCCGCACATTTGTAGTTTTAATTTACAGTATTTATTACGATAACTGTTGGCACACGAGATGTTTCGCACCACTGGAGTGGATGAAACTGGTTTCCTTTGCAAATAATATACATAATCGGCTTGCAAGAAAGTGAGCTTACTTATGACATAAGAGTGAATCTATCTACTTAGTACGTGTGCCAGTTAAAACGCACGACGTTGCACCGCCATTATTGCGGATAAAGTAAAATATACTGAATATACAGTTACTTAAAGTAGGAATGTGGGAGAAAATAATTGGAATACAACCAATGTTGCTATAAACGCGAGAAAATTGTCAAAAATTATGACTAGAAAGTCACTTTACCCAAACGCGAGAGACAAGCATTTCTGTAAATAAAATGACATTTTTAATCTCAGAAATGCGTGTTTATGATGTCTTTGATTCTCCTGTCTAATTCAAGGGACAAAAAAAAAATCAAAATGTCTGACGGATTTAACTGATATTATTTATCCTTATATTGAAAAGAATACACAAATAATCAATAAATTGCAATGAAACAATTTCTGTATTTTTAACAGAATTTTGGATTCTTTTTAAAAAAATCAATTCCGTAAATATTAATTATACAGTATATAAAATATAATAATATATCTTTATCCTCACCTTAGTTCAGATAATGACCTTGTTTTTCTCCTAAGTAACAAATTCAGCTTAATTTTCGATAAAGAAGATTTCTGCATATCATTAAAAAATATTCGTAAGCCCCAAATTCACGTTTGGAATGTTGTCTGTGGGATTTTGTATAATTTATTTTTTACCTCCTTGACATTACAATGGATTCATAAATTGTGATTGATCGTTTAATCTTTTAAAAATACTGTCTTAGAATCATTTTGTTTCTCTACATGCATATATTGCACTGCAGTTATTTTTCCATTTGACACACCTCGAAATTTGTATGTTATATTGTAAATTGTTAAATACTGCTTTGTTATATACGGAAAAGTATACATTTTAATTAATAAACTGTAGATTTGATTTAATATTAAAGAAATCGGGTAATACTTCATCGGGCATGTAATCGAGTAGTCAACGTTGTTGGCTATGGTTGCAGTGCACATAGGTTTGGGTCATATTATGGTTCTTTTCGAATGTAAATGAAGCAATAACATTCCTTTTCTAGCTTACAATCTTTCTTCTCCTGTTCTTTTTGGAAAAGAGAGGTTGAACAACCGAGTAACAAGCAGTATACATTCCAAATGTGACAGTATACGTTCCAAACGGACAATAATAAAAATGTAATACGGTAAGAAAAATAACAATGTATAATATTTAACTTTATTATATTTAAATTATTTCATGTGACGTTGGTATGGTTTCAACAGAAAGAGATGATGTACGGGGCACCCTGTCTAGCATGGGTATGTAAGCTATCTCTAATAAACGTTTAAAACATAGTTCTGACGAAGGCGTAAGCCGAAATAGCTATCAACAAATATATAAAATAATTTATGTAGAACTAAAATACATTGTTATTTTTCTTACCGTATTATAATGGAGTTCTACCAAGTAAATGCCTACTCAATCAATAAATTAAAATGTACCTACATATGTATATCTTTTTTCAAATCAATTAAATACATTCTCATTCAATTATCTATAATTGGAATCAAAATTGTCAATTGTTAAAATGTTTCTTACAAAAGAATAAATATAGATAATTTTTTTTTCAGCAATAGTTTATTTATATCCTGTCTTATCTTTCTAAATTTCATACACATAGCCCCGTTTCTATTTATATGTCACCAGATGAAAATTACCGCAATGAGCGAAACCGGTCATTATCTTTATCAGAATATATGTGGAAGCATTTATATAAAATGTTTTTTTTATTTATTAGTTTATTATCGAAGACTATAATGCTTTTTGGTTAAAGTCCATTGAAAATCAATGTATGACCTAACACTTTGAATTTTTTTTTTTTATTATTATTATGGTATTTTTATAGTTTTAATACATGCATTTATTTCTAGAATACATATTATGTTTTTAAAAAAAATATTTTGAATGCTTTTCATTCATATAATTATGATATATTTAGATGCCACAAAAATATTACGTAATATTTTTTTCTCGTTTGAATATGGCTTTTAATATTATGTTCGCGTTCTTAGTGAGGAACCGCTTTGCCACACAACAATACAAATCAAACCAAGCCACGACATAGCAAGAAACGTGAACGTGGAAAAAAAGTCGACCGTGTCCAAAATAACGTAGCGACTCATTTTTCTTTGGGAATCCAGTTATTTTTTAATTTTTACCGAGTTTGTGATTCAGAATTATCTCAATTAATACTATTAAGTAGTAATACCGGTTTCTATTTGAATACAAGTTTAAAAAATATTAATAGTTGATTATATTTTCGGATGAATATTTATTAAAATATGTTTTATATTTATTAAAATATGTTTTATATTTATTAAAATATGTTTTATCATTATTTTTTAATCCATTGAAGTATATTTTTATCGATGAGTTTTGTTATTGATAAGTATCTTAACGAAATTTGCTTGATGACATGTGAGTTACCAATTTGGAACATATCGTCAGGATACTGGCAGAAGTTGATAAGTGACACAATTTACGAAAATTAGGTTACATATTGCCGTGTTCCCCAACCTTTTGATACCTGCGGACCGGCAAAAAAGGAAAAAAAATCTCGGACCACTAATACTGAAATAAAAATGATTTTTATTTCATATTTTTTTAATAAAGAATTTCAACTGAAGGTGCTTGATAGAACTTTAATATCAAATTTGTATCGCTTGAATTTTGTACATTCAAATGTGTTTTGTCGTTAACGACCCGGGTTTTACCTTTCAGCATCTTCAGGCATTTTAAGTACACGAATGTACTTGAACTGACGCGTAGTAAACAGTTTGTATCTTTGATGTACAAAAATAACAGTACACCACTATGTACAATTGTTATGAACGTAATCTATATGTATTTTTATCTAAATTTGTTTCAATGAATAATGTGGGTAAATTAAAATTATCTCGTATTTTGAATGTAGTATCGCAAATACTAATTACCAGATGATAATAACATGGGAATGTCGATAGCAAATTTGTGGGATTTATCCAACCTAATTGAATGATTGATTTAAAGAAATGATTGAAATTTGGCATAATGTTTGCGGCCCGGCGGAAAATCGCGGACCACCGGTTGGAGAACACTGTCATAATGCACAATGATATTCTTGGATATTAATATATTGTCTGTAATAACCCACTTGGCTCATTTTGGTTCCATAGAATCAGAAAAACTTAATACATAATACACTAATCATCAATTGTACCTATTTTATAACAGATAAAAATAGTCTTTTCATTATACTTAAAAGCGATACTTTGGCTTTCTGATTTGTTTGTTAAAAATAAAATAATGATTTATTCTAATGGGTTTTTTTTAGGGCTTAGTGGAGCGTAGCTATGAACAAGAAAGCGACTTTAATATGTATTTAACTATCTTCGTATCCACTCATCCTCTTGATTTGTCTCATTGACTAGTATTCATAGCTCAAAACAGTTAAAAATCACTTTAATCCAGGGCTGTGGAGTTGGAGTCAGAGTCGTCGTGGCGTTTTGGCCGGAGTCGTACTAGGAATCGGAAATTTTGAAAAGTTTGAACTTTTTATTTTTGATAAAAATAAAAATAATAAAACATTTTTAGTACTTTTTCCACATGAGATTTATTTCATCAGGACCGGTTTCGCTCATGGCGAGCATTATCAACTGATAAGGAATACAATAAAACAGTGGTATTTATGCAAAAGTTAAGTATGAAAACAAGGTATGACAAACAATTGGTAAATCAACTGAGCAAATAAATTAAAGCAAATTTCAAGAAAAATAGACTAAAAATAAAATGTTCAAGACCTCTTAACAATGCAAAACTAACACATCAAAAATCAATTAAGTATGAATTAACATTAACAAAGTAAAAGCCCAAAATTAAGTGCACAAACTATGTCAAATTTGGTTATAGGCCGGATTTTTTGACTGATATATGCATACAATTGAATACACATATGTAAATAGGAAAACAAACGTGATGAAATTAATCGTTTTTTAGTCGGAGTCGTGTTTTTGGTCAATATTGGAGTCGTAGTCGTAATTTAACTGCCCTGCTTTAATCACTTTTACCCATGAGGCCCTCAAACAGTCTTCAAATTAATAAGTTGACCCTTCTGACAAAGAGGTTGTGCATCACTGCACTTAGCAGCTTATTTAGTGCACATACAAATTATACAGTGATAAATAAATCTAGCATTATTATAAAAAAATATTACACTGCATGGTTGAAACAGTACGAATTTCATACATGTGTAATTGGGGAATTTTAATAAACACTTTAAAATAAGTGAAATATAATTTGCTATAAATTCGTTAAAATCGTGTGCGATTAAATACATATGTAATTTAAAACACACACAAAATCACCATAAAAACGTGTATTTGGAAATCAGGTGTAATATGAAAAGGAATTGCAATATGGCCGCGAGTATTTTTGATTTTGTATTTCATATTAAGAGTCAATTTGGCCTTGTATAGTTTCAATTATGTTACTTAAATAATAAGAAAAAGATAACTTTTTAACTTCACTGTTTGAAAAACTAATTTATTATCAATACATTTGTTTTGATTTTCCATATGTCTGTAAAGCACATGTGATTGTAGGAAGAGTGTAATAACTGTGTGTGTGATTTAGCACGAACGTTGAGCGAATTTAAGCAGGTGGCATTACTACGTGATATACAATACACTTTTTAGCTGTTACCTTTCAATTCATGATGGAAGTCATTTTTTTTTGTCCTACTCTATCACATATTTTATCAATATCTGGAACGGTTTCGCTATTGTGTCAACTTTCGATGTGCAAAGCCGGTTCTGATCTTAACATATTATACGCGATAGTTGTACAAACAAATGTGTTTTGCTTTTTTAAAAATAACATATTTATCAATTTTTGTGGAACTAAAAAAGGATCTTTTCTAGAATCAAATTCAAATCTTGAGATTTATTTTATCATGGCTTCTAATATCTATTATTAGTGTCTGCGAAACTATATTCTTGATTTTTTTCTGCTCAAATTAAGGTATTAATATTTCCATCAATGTATTTAACTCAATACATCGTTTCCAGCAGGGCGTGGAGTCGGTAAAAAAAAGTTCGAATCCGACTCCGACTCCAGCATTTACCAAAACCATGACTCCGACTCCAACATTGACCAAAAACACAACTCCGACTAAAAAAGTTAATATCGTCTTTTTTTGCCTAATTTTCTTATTTATGTGTAATCAATTAAATATCAACCCTACGAATCCAGCCAATGGCCAAATTTGACATATTATATGCAAAAATAAAAAATTCAAACTCCACAGCCCTGGTTTACAGGTCTCTTAAGAATAATCCTGGAGGTTTGGTGACAGTGAAATCTTTTGTATATATAAAGGGTTTGGTGCTCTCATATCATTATAATATGAAATAACATGCTTATGCCTGAATACCATTCAATTAAATACATAGAAATATGTAAATTTTAACAAGAATAAGTAAATACAGTGAAAGGTCAAGTATTTTATTTTAACCCTCGAACACATAGCGACACGTGCATTTGATTTTTTTTATCAGATGAGTGCTGTCATTTTCTAATCGATTTTTTTTATTTATTTACATATACATACCTACATACATATATATATATATATATATATATATATGTACATTTAAAGAATCCCAAATTTTAAGTTTATTGCTTTTGCGATGTGATTTTTTTTTAAACATTGTATATCATTCATATGGCTTGCAAAAAAGAGAGCTGAGTGAGTTCCGACAAATCAACTATAATGAATAAAAAATAGTACTCGTCTGAACTCACTCACGTCCATGTGAAATATTTCGACATCCGAAGCAATGAAACACCATGAGGTCAGTTCTTATAAGCTAGCGGGGCGTAACGAGGGCGACTAGCTAACCAATAGTCGTGTTCCTACTCTGATCGCACTTAAATACGGATTGAGCGACTGGCTTACAATCAGTTCTCGTAAAAAAATATTTTGAGATTATTAGGAGACCATACGCTCCACACTGGAACATGGTACGGATAAAGAAGAAAAGAATATTAATTTAAAAAAAAAAAAACTGTATTCTATTAATTTTTGACAAAACCGGTCCTGATCTTTATAATGATGTGGGAGTAGTATAAACAATGTGTTTATTTATTTCAATGAGTTTTCGAGAGCTAAAGCTAATTACTAGCCATATCCTATTCCTAAATTATCTTCTAAAAAGCTCGGTCGAGCGACTGAATAACAATCAATTTTCGAAGATTAGCTTGTGTTGTGGTGACCTCCATTTGGAGAGGACGCGGTAACGTAAAAATAAATTGCAGCGTTCACTTGATTAAACTGTCCCATATTCATTAGATAAACTTTCACTTTTACCAATACACCTACAATACTCAGCTTGGCAAAAATGTCGTTATGCCAGATCTTACGTCTCATAATGACTATAATAAAAGTGTATGTAAATGAGGGACAGCAAGATAATTACGATCGCGTGAGTATGCTTCAATGAATTTATTTTGAAACAATCGATTAACATTATTGTTCTTTTTTCAAAAAAAGAAATGCTGAGGTTTTTAAATTTTTATCAGAACTGATTAATTCCCATTATTAAATTTTATCTAAAACAATAATAATCTAATATGTATATAAAAATCAATGTTTATTTGTTTGTTTGTTCGTATTTTATGCGTTGCAATACCGTTCATCCAATTGCGATAAAACTTTGTCAACTTATTGCTTGCACTTGCGCGAAAGCATAGTAAAATCAACTTACAGTTAGGTCTTTTATATAAACATCAATGTTTTTTATTAATATTTCATGCGCTGCCATACCGTTCATTTTGACAAATTATTGTTGCACTTGCACTTGAACTTGCGTGAAGGCATAGTATAATCAACTTACAGTAGGTATTTTATATAAACATCAATGTTTTTTCATATTTTATGCGCTGCCATACCGTTCATTTTGACAACTAATTGTAGCACTTGCGCAATATATATATAGGCATAGTACAATAACTTTCAGTAGGTGGCGCGTGTCGACCCGTAGACATTCGGCAAAAGACAAACAGCAAACGTCAATCGGCAAATGTCATCGATCAATGTTAGTGAAATTAAATCGAAAGTATGTATCTAAAATAGTGTGCATCCGAATGCACTTCATGAAACACAAACACTTTCTTTCTTTGAGAGTGGCATTGTAACGCTTGGCGGGTACCGGCTAGTAATAAACAAAAACGTACACGTTATAAGCACTATTTAATATTTAAGAGAGGAGTTGAGATATGTTGAGATAAATTTCATTAGGAGTCCATATGTTCCACATTATAAGCGGAAATGGTTTAAAAAAAAACTGAAAATTTTTGTTGGAAAGGCATTAGGTATATGGAAATAATTGTAATTTTCTCATATATTATATTTTCTTTCAATAATTAAGCCAGGGCTGTGGAGCCGGAGTCGGAGTCGTCGCGGCGTTTTGGCCGGTGTCGGAAATTTTGAAAAGCTTGTGCTTTTTATTTTTGCATATAATATGTCAAATTTGGCTATTAGCCGGATTGGTTGGTTGATATTGAATTGAATACACATAAATAGTAAAATTAAGAAAAAAGTGACGTAATTAAACATTCATTAGTCGGAGTCGGAGTCGTGTTTTGGGTAAATGCTGTAGCTGTATTTTTTTAACGATTCTACAGCCCTGGATTAAATAAAATACCATTACTACATAATTGAGGAGCTTGGGATCAAAAATGACCACATCCACTTTTTCCTGAACAGAGATATACACACTTTTCGTATAAAAACTTATCCCCGTCACAAATTATTCAAGTTTAAAAAAACACTAAAAGACCAGACACAAAAACATTAAACTTCACTCAATGTGGGCTGGATTACTACCGACTGAACTGTCATGGCCGACAAATGCAAACACGCTATTGGCCGATTTAGGATTTGGGCATTTATGAAACCAAAACTCAACAGGATTTGGGCAGTTTTGATTCTATAGTCATATTTTGATATTGAAATACATGGAAGCTATGAGGATTTCAGAGAGTTTGAAAATAGAATTCTAAGCTTTTGAATACGTACTTCCATATTACATCGCTAACTCGTTTTTATTTTTATCAAAACTGGATTTGAGCATGTTTGATCCCAAGCTCCTCAATTATGAAAGAGATTTTGAGCAACTTAGCACATTACCAACAGTGTCATTGCAGAAAAACTTAATTTTTAGATAAATTTCATTAGGAGTCCATATGCTCCACATTATAACCGGAAATAACTGAAAATTATTGTTGGAAAGGCATTAGGTATATTGAAATCTATGAAACACACTTTTTTATCATATATTATATTTTATTTCAATGATTATATTAAATACCATCACTGCATGGCCGAGCGAGTGTTACTCCAACATACTTTGTGTAATTATTACAGTTGGGTAAAATTTCTAGAAAAGTTCTCGATTAGTCATAAATATTGCTTTAAATACCGCGTCCTTGGTGTGAATCACTTTCAATTTTCAGCGTCCGTGCAACAATTCGATAAAGCTACAGTTCCGCGTTTCACAATCGCGTGGTCGCAGCAGTTTTCGTTTCTCGAATGATCTGTGGTCATCTTGCGACACCTGCATTCGTGCAATGCTGGTAGTGTAACCATAAATTATTGCTTTAATGCGGTCATATACTTAACAAATCAAGGATATGCACCGACACCGACTGACCTTTTTAAGCATTTTAAATTTAAATCAGAATAGAACTAAGTGTTTACTTGTATGTGTACGCGGGTACAAAGTTCTGGCAATTAACTTGTTATGAAGGATTGTTTAATTGGTGAATTATAAGAGAATCTCGTTTTTTTATCGAATAAATACAAAAGTAAAAGATTCTCATATCATTAAGTCTTATTATTAAACCAGTTCACGAACTGTTATGTGGTTGTTTTATAATACTTATATTTATATTATATTTATATTAAGAATAATAGAATTATCAATCGATTTTTTACTCACGTGACATGTACGAAAAATGCCACGTTTTTATTAGCAAAATCACACATGAATATGCTTGAAGTGACTTGAAAAACTTAGGATAACCCAATACATACTTTTCCATCTGTGTATGCGCATCGTGGATGAAAAATGCGTGTAGTGAACTTAAACAGGTGGCACTACCATCGTTATTTATATATTTACTTAAATCGTAAAAAAAATGAATCGCTTGAATTTTGTAAACAAGCATTTTGTCAAGCCGTAAGTTCAAGTTCATTTGTGCTATTTAAATGCATGAAGATGCCGAAAGGCTAAACCTTTGTCGTTGGCGACAAAACCCATGGAAAAGTAGAGCATTTAAACAATTAAAATTTGATATATAAATAAATTTCATCAATAACTGTCAGTCGTCATTACCAATTAAATCATAAAAAAAAGCTGTAAAGAATAAAGTATTATTGTGCTAATATAGAAGAAAAATTTGGGTATATCTTAAATGGGGTCATTCGGGCTTTTAAATCATGATTCAAAAGCAATAATTACACAATCGTAATTAAATTATTAAACTTATTTTCCATTTATTGAATTAGTAAATAAGAGATAAAATTATTGCCATTAATCGTATATGAATCGATAATAAATTATACAAATATTTTCAGGGTGATCGCTTTATTAAATTGTTTCATTGATTTTATAACTAAGTGCGCAAGTGCCTACTTGGGAAGATGTCGTTATTATGAAACACGTTTGGCCTCAAATCTCGATTGGGCGGCTGCGCATGACTTTACCGAAACTGTTATTCCACATTCAAAATGAAGGCCATTTATCTAGGTTTAACGACTTAGCAATATCGATACGGAATCTATTATGCAATACCAAATAATGTATTCGTTTTGTTGGCATTTAAGATGGAGACCGCCAATGTGTTGAGATAAGCAATATTTCAATTTTGATAATGAATATAATTTTAGCTAATGAGCTACATAATAGTACGGTCAGAAAAATAAGAATGTATTTTAGTTCTAAATACATAAACTATTTTATATATTTGTTGATAGCTATTTCGGCTTACGCCTTCGTCATTTATGTAGAACTAAAATACATTGTTATTTTTCTTACCGTATTATAATGGAGTTCTACCAAGTAAATGCCTACTCAATCAATGAGCTACATAATATTAATTATGATAATTATCATCAGAATTTTTATGAACCTTTCTTTTACGGTCCCAAAAAAACACGTAGAAGCACCATCTTTGCATGAAGCGTAGTGACTAGGCATTCCAACTATTCGGATATCTAATAGTAAAACTAAAGCTATCCGGATATATTCGGATATCCGCATGGTTTTGACATGGCTAAAATGTTGTACCTACAATAGTATTAAAATTTTGATTTAAAAAACATAATTTAATAAACAAGAAATTGTCAGTTGTAAGCCGACAGTGGTCTCGATTTTTAAGTTTTTAATAAATAATCGTATAACTTGCACGCAAATAGAGATGTTGCACGATCAATGTCTCCTTGCTCACTTATATACAATTTATAATAATTTAGTTCCATTGTAGAATACAATATTTAAAATTTGCAGTTGCATAATAAATGAAATTACGGCAATAAATGTTTTTTTAGACCCGAGTCCTAGCCGGTTCGTTAAAGTAAAGTATTATGATAAGATATTGATAGCACTCGATTTGGGCGACGGCGAAAAAAACACTAGCGGGGATATTCATAATTATTCTTTTAATGTGGAGAAATTGTGATGTGATCTTTCATCGAATACGAATGCTGTCCGAATATGTCCGGATGGAATCCCTAATCACAATACTATACATTCACGATGGTTTGTGGCTTGAAGTCAATATGTCTTTACTTACATGTTGTGTTCTCTTTTTTCAGTTGTACGACCAAGTGCGCGCCCTACGCGGTGGAACTGCAAACCTCTTGAGTAAGATCAGAGCCATACCCGGAGATGTGTCGGTACTTGACTTAGCCATGTCCCTAAAAGACAGAGAGGACATAGTCAATAATGTAAATATTATTTATCACGGAGCTGCTACAATAAGGTAAAAACAAAAATACTTTTAACAACCGTTTCTTATTGATACCAATACTTGCTTTCCGTGTAATTCATCTTTCCGTGTACTTGTCCTTTTACTGAGTTTTATCGCTGACGTCCCGGGTTTCGTCTTTTGGCATCTTCGGGCAATTCAAGCGTACGAATGAACCTGAGCCGAGTCGTTAGCGAGACAACTCATGGAAAGTACTTGATAAATGGACGAGTATACTCGAGTATCGAGTATTCGATGCTCGAATTAGAGTCTACTCCGTAGGTAGGATATCCTAATTAATTTAATTGTTGCGATATTTAATACAACTAAATAAATCAATAAAGCTTACAAATGACATTTGAAACAGAAGAGATCAGTGTTTCTTGTATAAGGTTAAAATTTTTGTTTCTCAATGCGTTACTCATTGAAATTGAAATTTAATATTGCGTGTTATAGTAATTTAAAAAATCATTACAAATTACTGAATTCGAATGCGTTGTAGCCTTGTAATTTATTTTGAATCACTTTCAACACATTTTTTTTCATCTGTCTCCCTCTTTATGAACTAAAGTTGTTGATGAAAACAAAAAGAGAGAGAATTAGATTAAAAATTTCAAAATTTAAAATCATTTCGAAAAAAAAAACGATCACTCGCCAAGATATATTAAAAGTTAATTATAGACTGTTATTTTTGTCGGCTTTTTTCGTCCAAGAATATTAGAATTCGTTCCTGGGTTATAGAAATATTATTCACTTGTATGGTGTTCACTGTCAATACCTGGTGGAATGGCATTTTAATAAAAATAAAAAATATTTTTAGTACTTATTTCACATTGAATTTATTTAGATCATGACCGGTTTAGTTCATCGCGAGCATATGATTCTAAGCTATTTATTTATTGTGTTTACGACTTCAAACTCGTATTGTAAGAATGCAAAAAAGTAAGTAACTGCATTATTTGTAAGGGGTGGCAATTTTGTGTTTTAAAGATTTAAAGTACCAATCTTTTTTCAGACTTACGTAGGTACTTAGCTTGATAATAATATAAAAGGACAAAACACGTAATTTTTCCATCCACAGACTCCATTAGTAATAAGTGCAACCTTGAAAAAGATTCAATGGTTTATTATTAGAATCATCTGAACAAAAAATGATTTAATGAGTCTTTTAATAACTACTTCATCCAATGAGAGTTTTTATTTTATGTTGAGTGACCCCGGATATTTAAAAAAAGAACAATTTGAAAAAAAAAAGTTCATTTTTTTCCGCTGTCGAAGGTTGGTACGCTTTTCAATTCCATATTAATCGCAATTCATTAGTCTTCAAAAACTTAATCTCTCAAGTGTATACTAAATGTATATAATTTAATTTCTTGTATCTTTTTTAAAGGTGTACACGGTACAACACGCTTCTCTCAAATAATGGCATGTGTCGATTATATGTAAACTACAATAATCAGTGATGTGCAACTAGGGTTTACAATTCCGGGACAAATTTTGGATTGCAATTAGTCGTTCCCGGGATTTAGATTTTTTTTTAATAGTCAATAATTTCCATATTTCTTAAATATTAGCCATGTTAATGTTAACGTAATGGTTCGGTATAATTGATGTCACTATATTATAATTTGGTTGTTTATCCATTACTGAAGAGCGAAAATATTCGATTGAAATATAATGTATGCGAGTATCGGTCTCGTTCGAATGCGATCTGATAACTAATTGAAATAAAAAATATGTCCGGTTATGACAATTTCAAAAAAATCACATCGCTAAAATGGGGACACATTAATGGAAATTAATAACGTGTTTTCTAATCCCGGGATTCATCAGGTATTGAACATCCTCGAGATTCCGTGATTGCAACCACAAATATCAAATATAAATATGAGATATCGAATATAAATCTGCAGCGTTTGTCTGAAGTTGTTGATCTTGGTATAACATTTGACTCTTCTTTCTCGTTTCACTCCCATATTTCTTCAATTACTCTGCATGCTAGTAAACTTCTTGGATTCATAGTTCGGCAAAGTAAGCCATTTAAAAATCCTACTGTGTTTCGTACTCTGTATATTTCCTTAGTTTTAAGCAAGCTTGAATATGGATCTATTATTTGGGGTCCATATGAAAATAAATATATTTCGCAACTGGAGCGAGTTCATAAAAAATTTCTGCGTTATTATTATTTCAAAAAATTCAATCTATTTCCTTTTGATAATTCTTTAATGGAATATTATCCAACCAAGTTTCTTTTGGGAATGCTTTCGTTTCACTCTTTTGAAGCTCGCAGATCGATTTCAATGTTGAAACATTTTACTCTTCTTCTTCGGGGCCGAGTTGATAACCCTGACATCCTTGAAACTTTAAGCTTGCATGCTCCCAGTTTCTACCTACGTGGTCGTAGCCAAGGCCAATCAATGTTCTTTGTCAGGACTTGTTTGTCACGTAGGTCATTTTAGTCGCCAGTTACAAAGGCTGTTCGGCTGATGAATGCACTGCCTGTTGATGTGGACATCTTCGGTAGTGAATTTGGTTCTTTGTTTTTATATTTTTTCTTTTTATGTAATTAATATGTTTCTGTTCTGTTCCATACATTTGTTAATTCTATATTTATTGTATTTTTTCAATTTTGTGTAATACTTTTTGTGTTATTTTTATTAATTGTCAAATGCATGGCGCATTGGCGTCAGCTGTAATGCCATGTATTCTGTTTAATTTTTTACAATAAATATATAAATAAATACATATTGTCGAACAATATGTAGTTAAAATCGAACAAAAAATATTGCATTGACGTACATGACATGTAATGATATATAATTTGAAAAATTTGACAAAAACATTTGAAAAATATTAATCGCCTCAATTACCAGAAAAATATATTCGTCAAATGGAACATTTTTCAGGATAGAGACATAAACATTTTCTTCCCCAAGACATTTTGTAAAAACAACGGATTTCCAAGCTAATCTAATAATTATCTTACCATTTATTTAATATTTTTGTGTATCTGAAAGACTGGAAAAGATAGTTATCGCAAACGTCCGCAAGATGGCATTCAAATGTCAAATTCGATATAAAGTGACAGTTGATGTCATTTTTGTGTTAATTTAATGCGTAAATTGTGTACATATAACAAACTAGTATTGCTACCCGGCGTCGCTTGGACTAAGCGACCAATAATTATTTAATGTTATATCAATCGACATAATTATATCACAAAATCTAACATCCAAAATAGAGTTAAAATAAAATCACATACTTTATTTAATTTGATGACAGCCCCATTCTCGCCCATTAAAATGTCCAAATTCAAGGAAAAAAGCTAATTTGCTGTCAAAGAAATGTCAAATAATACCTTCACGTAAATAATAAACATTATTATTAATAATAAAAGCCGGTAAAAGTTCTGTAGAAGACTAATTTATTACATTTTGACTAAATGTCTTCGCCGATAAAAATTCAAACATATTTTCTTTCATATTCGTTTTTATGGCAACTTAATGACCAACAATGCAAAAGGGAATTACAGACCCACATACATACATACGCCGTTTCGGTTTTATATATAAGATTAATATTCTATGTCGATTAAGGTCCTAAAACAAGTATTTCTAGCGTAGTGCATATTTCTACAACGCAATATAATATATTATAATCGACCAATAATGCAATGCCTGTAACTCAATAAAGCTGTGAACAACTTTAGAGTAAAGCATAATAATTGTTACGAGAAAGACTTAATGACAAAAATTCATTTAATAATCTAAATCTCTACATTACTGAGTTTGTGTTTTAATAAACAATAATTGACAAAAAATACTGGATTTAAAAAAAAGCAGCCAGACAACATAAAAACGCAAAATTATAATATACCAGTTTGCAAGGACTGAAATAGTATTGCCAGTGTGGAATTATATTACAAATAATATTTATTTACTGTGAATTGATGACATTGATTTTCATATCTTGGCAGTATTTATGGTAGCACTTTTTTAATTAACGTTACCGCCAGGGCAATCACTTAATTATTTACTGAAAAAATATTGCCCGTTTTTTTTATACCAACATAAAATTTATAAATCAACATTTGAAAGTTTCGACAGTTCAGACATTTGAACCAAGGTCAACATTTCTCTATGCGATTATTTCTACATTTAAAAAAACTTTATTACATGATATATTATCATGAGCAGGAATTAAATTACACATTTGGATAAATTATTGTCATTTATGGTAAAGAGCACTTTTTTTGCTTTACCAAAGATTCCAAAAATATGGTAGCTATTGTTATTAAAGTAAGAATCTAAACAGAGATGAAACTATTTTTTTGTTATTTTTAATGTTGTTTTCAAAGTAAAGCGTACTTAGTTTTAATATTGAGTGGGAAAAGATGATACTGAAAAAAAAAACACAAGCTATCATAATATATATTTGCGATTGAAACCGGTCCTTATCTCTTCTTATAATAATAATCAGAATATCTGTGAAACTAGTACTATGTCATGTGTTTTATTTACATTTTTTTACATTTACATTTACAAGTCATTTTTGTGTGCTTGCCCTCAATGGAAAATAAAGCTTACATTGTATTCAGGCATTCAAATAGAGATCAAATGCAAAATCAATTTATTTAACCTGATACCAGCTAGAAGAATTCTCCACTTTTTGCCCTGCACGCTACGACTTTTTCAAAAATTAAAAAAAGACAATACCGTAAAACTACTTACATTATTTAAGGGCTTAGATGTCTCTGATCCCTTATGAAAGCAATCCCATGTTAATTACCATACCACATGGCTTTTAGAGCGTATTTACGAATCCTCGATAAGGGTTGTCACACACAACTCATAATATTATGTCAATTTTGCACTCCGATTGCCAACATGAAATTAATGTCTGTTGAATTTTTACTATGATTTTATGAATAATTTATATTTATTCAATTGGTTTGAAACATATATACATGCAAAATAATATCTACGTTAATATTGTGAATATTTTATTAAAAGTTTTGACAGCCCTGAAAACCTCTATACACTTTTTGTTGAATATATTTTAAGACAACTATTAAAACGAAAAGTTTATATCCATTTTGTGAGCCTTAAGAGTTGTCGGATACATATTCGATGTGATAATTTGAGAAATGTTATTTTTTTATACCTTAAAAATAGTTGCCCACCGGTGAGTTCTTAGCTGTCGGAGCTTTTCTTATGCGACACACCAGTGTGTCGTTAGCTTTAGAACGGTTAAAGTACACGAATATGCATTTATCTAAATCGATTTTATATTATAAAATATCAATTTTTCAACTTCTTCATTGTTGACAAATAAGATATTAAATTTAAAAAAAAAATTGGGGTCGAAAAATCTTGCTTGGCTTAAAAGTTGAATGAGAGCAATTAATAAAATTGTTACAAAAAAAATAGCGGTGATAATGTTCTCAATGAGTGAAACCGGCTCGGTCCCGATCCGAATAAATTTAATGTTACAAAAGTACAGTCAATTCCGGTAACTTTGGACGTCAATATTGCATTGGACAAAACTTGAGAAAGTACATAAGTACCGCTTATTTTTTTTTCTGCTGACTGCAATCAGGATCATTCTTGCGATTGATGAATATAACAAATCGATCTTTTGTCTTATATTATATAATATATGATCAACAAAAGAAGCCAAATTCACCATTAAAATTATTTTTCAAACAAAAATAAAAATGGCCAGAAATTAGATCTTTTCGCAACCTCTTCACAATTTAATAAGATTTTGCTGAGAAACAGCATGAAATTCTTAAAAAAAATCTTTTTTGTGAAATATAAAGGATAAAATAATAGTTTCGAATAAAAATTACCTAGAGCATTTGAATAATTTCTGATGATGAATTGAAAATGACCTTCGAAAAACAAGCGGCGCACATGACAAAAGATCGATTTGTTATATTCATCAATCGCAAGAATAATCCCGAACACTGTCAGCAGAAAAAAAAATAAGCGGTACTTATGTACTTGCTCAAGTTTTGTCCAATGTTATATTGACGTCCAAAGTTACCCGAATTGACTGTACCAAAAATGTGTAATTATTTTTTAATATAATGCCATTCGACATTGTCAAGTATTGGCTGTGAACACCTTGAGAGTGAAAATTGTGACTTGCAATTTTTAATAATCACCTTTCAAGAATGGTGCGGCATCTATTGGAACTCCGTGTAAGACATAAGACAGTAATAAAATATTTCATAGATGGCGCTCATTATTTTTTTTGTGATTATTTACAGATTCGACGAGCCTCTGAAGACAGCTGTGCTTCTCAACACACGTGGAACCAAACTAATGATTGAGCTGGCCAAACAATGCAAGAAACTGGAGGTGTGTAAAAAGAAAAAGAAATAATTATTTTTGTCCTTTTTTTTAAAAAAATAATATATTTTAGGCTTGAGTTGATCGATTCCTTTATTTTTATAACAGTCTTCAGGCAAAGAATATTCTACGTAAATATGTGCATTCGAAGAATATTTATAAGAAGCTGTACGTCCCTTTACTTTTGGTAAAGTAAGCCACAAAAAAAACCCTATCTCGGTGCTGTAAGAGGGTTGACAGAAGTGAAATTATTTTATAATTAACACCACTTGTGAACTTAAATAATAAATCTTTAAAATTTGAGAATCAATAAATCACTTATGCAGTGAATACGCTGAAACCCAAAATGTAAAACGTCAAAAAAATAGGTATTAAATGTACTGAAATGAAACAAGTCGTTATTTTTTTCACTGTCTCGCTGATATCTCTTGTTATAGTAATCTGCCTAATTACACACCCATTGCATTAAGTTAGATGGTTAAAAATAATAAATTTTTATGATTGTTTTCATATTTTATATAACATTCTTTTTTCAAACTTTACAGATCTTTATCCATATTTCAACTGCATACTGTCACCTGAATGAAATGCTCCTCAAAGAACAAACCTACCCACCACCAGCAGACCCTCATAATATCATCAAGTGCGTAGAGTGGCTCGAAGATGACGTCGTTAGCGCCATGACTGAAAAGTGAGTACAGTTATTTCTTGGTAGTGTTATTTCTTGGTCCGAACGTGTTTTTAAGAAAGATTCAAACGTTTTTTGAATCTTTAAAATCAAATATATTTATGATTGAATGTTTAAAAATATGGTTTTTAAATTTCAGAATTCTTGACACATATCCTAACACATATGCCTTCACCAAGGCGCTATCTGAAGGACTCGTTGAGGAAGCGATGGCATTTATACCAGCCATTATTGCCAGACCATCAATCGGTGTGTAAAAATGCATTTTTTTTGCCAAATATTGTTTATTGGGAAAAAATACAATACATGACAGTTGACGTCAATGCGCCATTTATTTGACAAATATAATAAAGAAAGCATGTTATTACCATAACACAACAATCCTTCAACAGAGAATGGCATAAAAAACACAATCTGCCATTCATATAGAATTATTAGACCAAATACAAATTCAAAAACATCTGTTGAAAATGTTTATCTCCCTAGGCAGTGCATTGTTCAGCCGAGCAGCCCTTGTGACTGGTGACTAAAATGCGACAAACAAGCTATGATATTAAAAAAAAATTGGCTTCGGTTGACCACGTAGTTAAATAATAGATTTATGAATATAAAAATCTAATCTGAGGATCAAAATTAGACGGACCCTCAAATATTGACAAGGATTAACAGGGTTAAATACAATTTTAGAGCAAAGGAAACACTTCTGCTAAGCAGATTAAAAATTAATAGCACAACGCGACAATCCACCGCTTAAAATTTCTGTAATTAAACTCGGAACATATTGCCAAACTTTAGTAGATATCTACCTGTCATATTTCATCAGCTAAGTTTCTCAAATAGTTATAGCTATAGTTAACAATTAAATAAAATCTCAATCTCCTCTTTTTTTTCAGTGGTTCCAATTTGGAAAGAGCCCCTGCCCGGATGGACTGACAACATTAATGGGCCCGCTGGTTTACTGATTGGTAAAAATATGCTGATTATATTTATTCGATTCTAATTTAGACATCTGTCGACTTGAAATGGAAACTATTTTTAAATATAAGTTAGCTTATTGCAGCCATTTTCAACAATGATCTTTTTAAATTTTAAAAAACTATACGTAATCTAATACAGCAAATTGAAAGAATTGTTGTAAAAAATTAAAATTATTGATATTATGTATTATTAAACTAATTTGATATCTGGTATCAAAATAATAAATACCGTCCTTACCAAGCCAATAGTAACATTTTGGTGATTCTGAGTTAAATATGAGGTTAGGTTTGCAAAAAAAATATGCACAACTGCTAAAAGGATGTTCTTAACAAAAACTCCAAAACATGGAAAGAAGTGGTAAAGAAACAAAGTTGTTCTAATTGATACAATATTAGTTCACTCTTGTTGCTCTCCTGAAAAGAAGCGATTTGTCACTAATGCGCTCTTTTGGCTTGTAATGGTCGATATTTTAGCACAAAGTGTGAAGCATCTTCATACTGAATTGACATTAATAAAGTAATCTTACGATATAATCAGTCTGGAGATGTTTCTCTAAGAGGCAAACACGTTTTACTACTTACTTGTAACACAATATGTGGAATAACAAGTTTATCAATTTTATTTTACATTTAAATGAATTTCAAAAATTAACCGCTGAATCCATTGAATGAACTAATTCACTACCTACTGTTTTCCTAAGCTTTTTGAATAATTCTATAGGAGCTGGAAAAGGAGTCATTAGGACAATGTATTGCAATTCCAGCGGATACGCTGACTTTATCCCGGTGGATATCACAGCTAACAGCCTCATACTTATGACGTGGTTCTTCATTGATAACAAGTAAGCCTCCAATTATATTAAAAAATATGCTTTTAACCCTCCCCATACTGTGCTAAAAACTTCCGCGAGCTCCGGTGATATGTATTTACTACACCATATGAAAAAGTTATTTAAAAACCGGAAAAATGTGAATATTTCTAGACATTGCTTTGATTGACTATGGTTGAAGTTGAAATATAACAATTTTTGTAATCTAAGTGTCTGAAAAGAAGAAAAAAACATCGCAATTAGCTGCCGCTCCGACGTCTTCACCCGTCGGCAGTCGAATTCGTAATGACGAAATGAATGGCTAGTTCGAAGTCGATCACTTCTACGCATGCGCTTTCGCGCCGGAGCTGAACACGTGCAAGAGTACGCTCGCACTCGCGCTTACACACGCGCATAAATTGGAATACGTTTGTGTGTATGGGTGATTCTTTGCCCGATTCTTCCACTAATTATTTATTTCCATCGCTGCAAATGAATAACCATACATAACTGTAATTTTATTTAATACGTAATAACATTACTGAGGAATACAAAAATTCTCAGATCAGTATCTATTATATTTAATAGAAATATTCTCATTATTAGAGTCGAGTTGTAATAAATACATATCACCGTGCAGCGAAGGTTAATCATAATTATACCACTGAAATAATTATTACAAAAAGTGGATTTAAAACTTTTAGAACTACGCCATACTGTTATTAACCCCTTAGCCTCAGAGCACTGATCTATCGGCGCACCTAGACTATGCGAAAAGCCTCACAGCGCCGATATATAGAGAAAGCAAACATAGTGAAACAAAAAAGGCCATTGGAGAAATGTTTTATCATTAAAATAAACTAATTTACGAATTATTATTCTTTAATATTCATGTTTTTTTAACAGTTATATTTTGAGTTCCGCACGTGTTGTCACGTATTTCGCTCCGATGATCATTATCTGTTGGCGTGAAATAATAAAAATCAATAAAAATATGTTTTGATATATGGGATTGCATGCAGGTACTACCCTAATTTTTTATTTGCAAAATTCCAATATTGATAAATAGCAAGTTGCCCTTCGTTGATGAATACTATATACTATCTTTTTTTTATGTATGTTAATATAACGAATTATTGATTTCTCTCTCTAAAAATGTTCTCCTTCATCTATTAAAGTGTTGTTTTTTTTTCGCTTTAAATAAAAATATTTACTAAAACCAAAATATACTATGTTTTCATAAAAATATCTCTGAGTTTTTTCGCATGTACCCGCAAAAATGTCTGACGCTAAAAGGGTCAAGCATAGTATGTACATATTGATATGTTACTTTGAAACTGTATTCTCAGTGAAAATATATTCTTCTCCAAGCTGTCATTGAAACTAAATTTGACCGCCCTATCTTCAGCCCAATGTTTAACTGTGTTTTTCTTTGGTTCTCTTTTTATTAATGGGACTACATAGTTGCTGATTTTGTTTCATTGAAGCAAACCAAAATTTTAGACCGGCAAATTATCGACATGGGCCAATAATTTCAATGATCGTGACCAGTGAAATCATGTTGTCATACAAATCTACTACTTGATACATTTTCACTGAGAATACAGTTTCACTGTGACAGATACATAATTTGAAACACTGTCAATATGACAGCTTCGATATGCCAAATAAGAACCTAACTTTATTTTGTCTAATTTTTTTTTTTTTTTAGGGATGCAGCTCAAAGGGTTATCCACATTACCAGCTCGGCTGAAGTGAAGGTTTCCTGGCAAGAAATGATTGACATTGGAAGAAGCATTGTGACAGATAGAATTCCACTCAATGGAGTTGCCTGGTGAGCATAAACTGTTTTTATTGTATGTAATTGAAATATGTACATTGATATTCCACAAGTCACTGCTTGTGTGTGGAACACAGTGAGTGCTATAAAAATTCATAAATATTCCATTGAAATATAGTGCATTACAAATACGCTTGGGCCTCGTATAACACGGTTTTACACAACATAGATTTATAAGTTGTGACATATTTTTATACTACACGCTTTAAGGAAAACAAAATGTAATGTATTGGTGGAGAAGGTTTTTATGACATGGATATTCATGACATCCAAGAAATATTGATATCTAAGAGGATCGTACGTTGAACGAAGAAGAATTACTTGAAATGTTGGATGAACCTACCACAACTAATGACTCAGAAAGCAGTTGCACGATTCACATTAAAAACAATAAATGACGGCTTGGAATTGGCTATTAGATAAAAAAAAATTATTATTGAAAATGATCCTATAATGGAAAGAAGTTCGAGATTACCAAATATTTTGGAACCTTATAAAGATATACGTAAAGATTTTTACGCTGAAAGCAGACAATCGCTTATTACAGAGTAGAGCCTCTTTTTGAAGACTAAAACCACAAAAAGAGGCCTTCGATGATGGAAACTCACAACCGATTTCGAAAAAGAGTAAAACATATAGAATTCTAAGTGATAGCGATGATGAATGAATGGTATCTTATGTTAATAAAGTTTCTTTCAATAAATATGTCAAAATGTCAAAATACATTTTTTGTTGAATATCTTTTTTAATGTGTAATGTTAACAATTTTCAGGTATCCGGGAGGTTCGATGAAGAATTCAAGATGGGTTCACAATCTTTGCATGTTCTTCTTCCACTTTCTTCCAGCGGTTTTAGTCGACTCTCTGCTTTACCTGACAGGAAACAAACCTGTGTAAGTTGTCAACCACATATGTATTTGATAATTTCTTTTCACCCATCATCAACAGTATTCTGTATCAAATTGAAATATAATTTCTATTAATACTTAATGGCAACACAACAGTCACAAAATTGTCCTTCTGTCTCTTGTCTCTCTATTGTGTGCAAGCACTGTGTTTTTGGTATGTGTTACAGACATATACACTAAGCCAAATAAAAGCTTACAGTAAAAAATTATTGCAATTTTTTAATGCATATTTACTTTTATTATTAATTAATTTTTTATTTAGATATTTTTAAAACAATTCAGGTCTTAATGGATTATTTCGCCCCATAGAGACATAGAAACCTAACTTATTTTTCTTTGCTTTTCAGGAAAGCCAAAACACAGAATTTACTAATAATACTGACCAATACAATTTTTTTTCATTATCTTTAAAGGCGATGCTTTGGTTCTCTGATTTATGTGTTAATTATAAAATGGTAGTCTATTCAAATGTGTTGTTTTAAGCTTTAAACAAGAAATAATACGAAAAGTTTATGTGTTTTCCGTTAATTTTAGATTGATGAGAGTTCAGCGCAGGATAACAAAAGGATTCGAGGTGTTTGAATATTATGCTAACAAGCAATGGGACTTTGAATCAAACTGTGTCCAGTATGCAAGAACAATGATGAATGCAAAAGAGTCACAGACCTACAAAATTGATGGCAATGGTAACTATAACTACATTTTATAAAATATGTATTTACATAGAATCATGACAGTGTCATCTATTAACATTATCACAGACTTATTCTTTTGAAACAGTGTCTCGGATAAAATAAAATGCGGATGGCTGATTTTTTTTATCTGATAGCATTTTTGCAGACGATAATATTATGTTAGTAATACCCTTTAAATGTCAAGCTTATTTGATGGATTTTTGCCACAGGCCACCATTTTCAACCATTGGTAAAACCACAACCACAACCATCGGTCGGTAAAAAATAATAAACGGTCGGTTAAAAATAATAAATAGTCAGTTAAAAATTATATATGGTGCATTTTTGCTTCTCTAATTAAATCAACTCAATGTCATACTTAATGTTTCAAAGTATTCTTGGGGATCTTTTATTATAATAATTCTAACAATCAAAGACAAAACAATTAAAAAAAAATCGTAAACCTTACACTTATTAAAATAATATTATCTGCTTTCAAATAACTGAACATAAGAAATCATTTCATTTAATGTGCTTATTTTTCCTAGATCTTGTCATAAATTTGCCTTGTCATAAATGACCATATTTGATAAAATTACAAGCTGTCAAACTAAAACTTAAAACTGACCATTTTGATTTTTCACTGACCATTTATTTATTTTATTGACCAAAGCTTGAATTACCTAGATAACTACTTGAGATACTGACCTATTAAATACAAGCCATAAATAAAGTCGTAGTGCGTATGAACGCTCAAACGGTGACATCTAGGAATCAGTTAATGAGGTTAAGGTTATGGCAGCTTATGTCAGTTTGTTAAATTTTATTGCAAAAAGACCGCTGTCAGAATTATAGAATGAAACTGTTATAATATAACATTATTAAATTTTTCAAACTTATGAATCGTAGAGTTAATTAACATTTCCACATTTGAGAAAGTTTCAAATTTGTTGCAAACATATCTCTTGACAAACAAGATAACTTGAAACCTAGTTTAGTTTATGTTATAAAAATAGATGGCTTAATGAAAGAAGCCAGAAAGGAATAATTTGGATCCCATTCGAAATATTGAATATTTTTCTCATTCCAGGTCTCAATATCCATGACTATTTTGAAGCATGCATCAAAGCAACCAGACTCTACATATTGAATGAACCAGAAAGTACTCTGCCTGCAGCCAGGAGGCACATGAAAGTGTAAGACATAAATTGTTATATTTCTTAAGATTAGTGGAAGTAAGTCATAATTTCTATTATTTCTAAAGATTAATGGAAGAACTTAAGCAATAATTTGGCATGTTTCTTAAGATTAGTGGAAGTAAGTCATAATTTCTATTATTTCTAAAGATTAATGGAAGAACTTAAGCAATAATTTGGCATGTTACTTAAGATTAGTGGAAGTAAGCCATAATTTCTATTATTTCTAAAGATTAATGGAAGAACTTAAGCAGTAATTTGGCATGTTACTTAAGATTAGTGGAAGTAAGCCATAATTTCTATTATTTCTAAAGATTAATGGAAGAACTTAAGCAATAATTTGGCATGTTTCTTAAGATTAGTGGAAGTAAGCGTGTTCACTAAAAATAAGATATGATATAGTGGGATGACTATTAGTATTAATTTGTATCTAGTTGAAACACATACCTATTTGATTTAGACTTTTCCAATTTATAACATAAAAAGTATTAACATATTATTATGACAAATATTTATATTTAAATGCGTAAAAAAATCTTCTCTAAAATTATTAATTTATAGATAGATAATCTAAAATTGTCCACTCAAACCTCCTTTTGTGCGATTTCAAAGTTATGCGAATTTTTTGCGGAAGCATATTTTGAGACTCTATAAACGTACATAAGTAATAACGTAATTAACAGAGCGTTTTTACATACTGTACATGCAAAATCCAGTGTTTCACTTGTTAAATAAAATGAGACCGTGACATGTGTGTCCTTGTACATGTTATGTTCCCATATTAAGTCAAAGCTTTTTTTGTGCGGTTTTCCGCGGACTGCATCTACCGCACAATCAAATGTTTAGGCGTATTTATATTCTATTTGTCTTTTGTTTTACTTTCAGGATGTACTGCGTAGATAAGCTAACAAAGTTTGCATTCATTGCGCTGATCATCTGGTTGTTGAGCGACTTCATCGGAATTATCTTCGACTATGTCTTCGAATCAGAAGCCACCACCAGTACTACCTTCAGCCCTACCAAGTCACCAGTGCCTTCTCTAGAGCTATAAGCGTCATCTGTAACAAATCATAGATAGGGTATCATTAATTTTACTATGGGACTATTTACCATATCATATTTCATTATAAAAAAATATATATACTGTGGGAAAATAGTAAGCAATGAATTTCAATGTATTTTTTTAAGAGAAACTTCATGACACACGAGGTGTCGGTGGGAGGGTATAAAATTCTCTTTTTCATTTATTTCACAAAATATGTTGTATTAAACTAAATGTACCAGTAGCTGACCGTTTAAGAAAAAAATTCAGTAAAAATAACGATTAAGGTTTAGCATTGTACCAAATGAAGGCAAAGCAAGTATACTCATATTGGATCATATGTCTTAATTAATATTATGTAACAAAACAAAAGCCTTAAATTGTCTTAACTTTACAATTTAGAACAATCCCTGCATTTGCATCTGCATTTCTTATTTTGGGCCATTTTATTCTCAAAAGAACGACTGGTACTTACCTTATTATTTCAAAATATAAAATTAATATTTATTCAAATAAATCAATCTCTTGCCATAATACTAATGAATATTTTTTCAAAGCTACCTTAAGAGTAATGCTATTTTGTATTAAAAATTAATTCTGGAAAAGTAAACGTTTTTTAGATTCTGTTCTGTCATATATAATATATTATTTGGTGATAAAAATGTTTAAATTAATGCCTATTGATATCATTTAGAATTTAGACCATAATAATATTTTTAGGTTGTCTTAATTGTCAAACAAATAATTGCTCAATGGTAAACTAGGATATACATTATTAATTGTTATTTTTAAGTTTTACTGAGATCTTTCTAGAAACTTTTTTTGGTTTGCTTCAATTTTAAAATTGTAATTTTTTTAAATAATAAACTATATTTTCTTGATTATAAGACGCCATCAAAGATAAAACTCGTTCTTAATTGTAAATTCCACTAATAAAACATGATGTAAACTAGGGCTCGTCAATCTTTTTTGTCTACTTTGGTTATTTTTCATGGTAAAAAATTTCTTACCACCTAACAAAATCACTAAAGAAAAAATTTGAAAAAGGAATTTTAGAAATTTGAAAAAATAAGTTTTTTTAAAATTGTCTCGCAAGAAAAAGAGTGCATTAAAAAAATCAAATTCAAAATTCATGGAAACCTCGAGTCGGATGCTGTGAGACTAAATATTTTATGTCTGATTAAATTTTCGTTAAAAACAAACGAAAGTGTCCTCTTTCAGTAATTTTCAGACAATTTATATGTTATGTAAAAGATTCGCCCACCACAGAAGCTTTTATCGCCCACTAATTGGCAGTACGGGACAGGTTGAAGACCCGTGATGTAAGCGAGTAAACGTATATTATAACAAATAAAGCAATATATTGTGTACGCAATGGGAAAAAAACATGCGTTTTATAATCAGAATCGCAGTGATAAAAACATAATTTTCATTTGATTGGTTTAATTAACAAGACATTTTTCATACATAGTTTTTTTAGAAGAATCTAAACGACAACATTCACCCGAAGAAACATATTTTTACATTGAATCATTTTGTAGGTCAATTTTAAGAGTAGGGAATATAAGTTTTACTAATATTTTGATATATCGTTACCTTTGAAAAGGTTCTAATTGACATTTTTGCCTAAAATGACCTTTTGGTCGGAAAAGCTTGTATTTACCGTATTCTATCAAATATCTAATTATCTATGGTTGAATAACGAACGGAGTTTTCCCGAGTTGTACTGCATTGCACACCTTTTTTACTAAATTTATTTGACAAAGTTCTAAGATTGTCATCATTATTTCCATCATTAGATCTTTAAGATCATTATTTCTCAGCAAGAGTTGTGAAAAATATGCTTACAATTTAAACTAGTTTTAAACATTTTTACTTTGCAAGGCTTTTTTTGAAAAAAAAGGTGCCGGAACTCACTTTGTCAAGCTTTTCACTAAATAAAATAACACATCTCATCCGGCACATTACAATACTATATTTTATCATTTTGACGAATAACATACATATAGATTGTAACTACGTAAGCGCTAACATTGTTTTATCTAATTGATATTGAAAAAAAATACCCTGAAAAAAGGTGCCGGAACGCCGTTCCACCGCGTTAAATGGGAAAAAAGCCCTGGTTACAAGTGATAAAATCAATCGAAACTTCAAACGCTCATATCTCAAAACAGTGTCAAGAGCAGTTAGAATCTTTTCAAAGTAAGGTGTTGATATGTGTGTATGTTAGGTGAATTTAAATAAAACTTAATGTAAGTATAAATTGAAGATAAATAATTCGTAAGTGTTATGTATAAATGATGTTTTTTGATAATAAAAGACTTGGAAAAATTACAGTTGTTTTCAATGATTTTTATTGCTTAAATCCTGCCACACCAAAATTTTATTTTTAACCATTTATACGCCACTGCGCCCAGGCGCGCGAAATCGATATAACCACCCGAGCCACGGCGTGCAGGCACGCAAACGCCACTACAAGTTTATTTATGAATACTGAATACATATAGTATTTTAAAATGAAATCAGGCAATGTGATTGTTAAAATATCGATATGTTAAGCCGTTTTTATTTTATTTGAGGTTAAGCTAACGTATGTAACTAGGGTTTGCACCTAATTATCGTAAATATCTTTGCAAACATTTTTTAAATCTTACACATTTCTTTGAAAATCCAAAATGATGTTGGGTATAAAATGATTTTCCGGACATGTAACGTAGCATTTTTATAGAAAAATCGATGGTTGATAATGGTGGCCTCTGGCGAAAATCCATGGAATTGGCTTGGCGCTAACAGGGTTAATATAACACCTTAAAAATACCAATGTAATTTACTTAGTTCTACAAAAATTATATGATATATATTTGATTGATATTTCGGCTTACTTCCTCATCAGAACTATTCAGAATTATAGCTCTGACAAGGGCGTCAGCCGAAATAGCTATCAAGTGTATCAGGGGTGGCCAAACTTTTACCACTAGTCTTTGTCTTTGTTAAATTCATATCATATACAACATGTAGTGGCGAATTAAGAACTTGGAAGGCCTACATTTTCGAACGACTAAAAAAACGTCGCAAACTTTATTT
The DNA here is from genome assembly GCA_028554975.1 of Himalopsyche kuldschensis. Taxonomy (NCBI): domain Eukaryota; kingdom Metazoa; phylum Arthropoda; class Insecta; order Trichoptera; family Rhyacophilidae; genus Himalopsyche; species Himalopsyche kuldschensis. The sequence goes on along the minus strand of JAHFWI010000017.1, from coordinate 7,202,804 downwards.
GAGAGTTAATTTATTTCAACTATTTTATTTTTATGTTGATTTCATTTTGAGTCGTTTCTTGACAACTATGTTATTTGAACATATACGGTATTCTCCGCAGTTCACTAGAAACAATTCAGAATAGCTCACCAGCTCACCATAATTCATGATTTATGACCCATCGGTCATTCAATATTACTACTTATTAAAAATGTTTTTTTATGTGTGGCATCATAATATATTTTAAGCCAAATACGCGTGTCAAAAATATTTTTCCGATTTCGAAACATATTATTATATGGGAAGTTATCTTTGTGACCCCTAAGATTTAGAGCATAGGTTCCCAACCTTTTTTCAGGTGGCGACCTCTTTTATAAAAGCCATTTGACCCGCGACCCCCAAGGCAATGTGAAAAAGGCTTTTATTAAGGTTATTAAAAAAACAGCAAGATTGCATTAAAGTGAATATATTTTTTAGTTGACTGTATAAACTGGTGACCACACAGAAAACCCGCCGCGACCTCTTTTGGGGTCGCGACCCATAGGTTGGGAGCCCGTGATTTAGAGGTCTCAATTAATTAATTAATTTAATTGAATTAATTTTTTATTTTTTTATTTTTTTATTTTTAAAAGAAAAAAGTATTTGGCATTACAGCTTACGCCAATGCGCCAAATATTCTTATTGTGAAAGTCATACGAGATTAACTCGATGATAAGTAATAAATCAGTTGTACACAAAATCAACGATAAATAACATACACCCAGCCCAAGATCTCTTTTTTTCAATTGAAAAAAATCTGACCTTGCCGGGAATTGAACCCGGGTCTCCAGATCGCTAGGACAAAACTCTTGCCACTAGACCACAGGGACCGACAAGAGCGCGCTCTTGCTCTTATGGGGTAATCCGCCACTGAAAACATGGTGAAAAAATAGCAATTTAGTATTTAGCTATTTCGGCTTACGCCCTCGTCAAAATTATACAATACGGATATTTAAGTCGAGAGATAAGTCATCGAGTCACTTACTTCGAGCAACAACTTTCACTGGAAAAGTGAATACAAGAAGCGATAAGTTCTCAAGCGGGTAAGTATTATGAAGTCGACACCTTACTTTCAAAAGGTTCTAGCTGCTTTTGACACTGTTTTGAGACATGAGTGTTTGAAGTTTGGATTGATCACACTATTTAATTCAAAAGATAAAACTCACTTGTAACCAGGGCTGTGGAGTCGGAGTCGGAGTTTGAGTCGTGGAGTCGGAGCTTTTTGGCCGGAGTCGGAGCCGGAGTCGGCGCGGCGTTTTGGCCGGAGTCGGAAATTTTGAAAAGTTTGAACTTTTTATTTTTGCATTTAATATGTCTAATTTGACTTTTGGTCGCATTGATTAGTTTGATATTTAATTGAATACACATAAATAGGAAACTTAGGGAAAAAAGTGACAAAATTAACCTTTTTTTAGTCGGAGTCGGGGTCGTTTTTTTGAACAATGTCGGAGTCGGAGTCGTGGTTTTGGTAAATGCTGGAGTCGGACTTTTTTAGACCTGTAACAATGAGCAAGTAAGAATGTTTGAAATACTTATTTTAAGCATATTTTTTCACAACTTAAAGCATTTTGTTGAGAAATAATGATCTAACGATGGAAATAATAATGACAATCTTAGAATTTTTATCAAATAAATTTATTAAAAAAGCAGGGCTGTGGAGTCGTTAAAAAAACACGGCTCCGACTCCAAAATTGACCAAAAATACGACTCCTACTCCGACTCCGACCAAAAAAAGTTTAATTTCGTCAGGTTTTTTTCCCTACCTTTCTTATTTATGTGTATTCAATTAAATATCATCCAACCAATTCGGCCAATAGCCACTTTACATATATTTAGAAATAAAAAGTTCAAACTTTTCAAAATTTTGGACTCCGAGTAAGACTCCAGCCAAAACGCCGCGACGACTCCGACTCCGACTCCAACCCCACAGCCCGTAAATCAATAGCATATGTATCTAAAATTATCATATATGCGAGATTATGGTTAATACAAACTTTTCCGACCAAAAGGTAATTTTTTGCCAAAATGTCAGTTAGAACCTTTTCAATAAGGTAACGAAGTAGTATCGTCTGTGTTTTGCGTCACAATCTGTTGTTACATCACGCACTAATAGTTTCTACCATATGCTGTTAATCATGGTATATTGGCGATCCTTCAGATGGGCGATTGACTATCTTGGACGTCCGATCCAATAGGTTGCGATATTCACGGATTCGAATCTCCGAGTGAACATAATAATATTGATCGACTCATCGATTACTTGAAATAGTTATTATGTTTGTCGATAGATGTCAATATTTAAAAAATATTTACCGGTAGGCTTCATACGGGTAAATAGGGTAGTTACATACACGACTTTAGAAAGGCAAAAAGACACAACACTCATTTGTTTTGATAAATACAATGTAAGCAAAAATGATTTTTTATAAACTTCAAATACGCAAAATTTACACTATAAAAAGGACGTAAGCTGCAAACGCTATATTAGCACCTAATTCAGCTTAACGTATGAACAAAGGAGGGCCTGTGAAGTTTGTAGCGAATAAAAAGTATAATTTGTTGTAAGTGGGTTACGCCTTTTGCATTTTATAATAAATTGTAAAATTTCGATCCTCAATGCGACAACAGTTGGCTAGTTACTATTCTTGTCCATTCTATCTATACTCTCTTCAAAAATAGAGGTTGGTCAACTGACTACTAAGCAGTTCTCGTAGTTTTTTTTTAATGAAAATAACTTCATTATGAGTCCGTATTATCTACATCAGTAATTGACATGGTTTTCTGTCATCTTTTTTGAATGAAGTAATACATTATGTCACTTTTGAGCCCGGTTCGTGGTGCAGTGGTCACCGTCGTTGGCTTCCGTGACGAACCTCCCAGGTTCGAGTCCCGGTACGACCTGCTTTTTTCACTCGATAAATCGATTCTGTTCGAAAGCAATGGGTATTTGTGTTGTTAAAAATCCCTTCCCCCCCTTCCGATCACAAAAAAACGGCGAAAGCGATTAGCTAACCAGTAGTCCTCGTAACCTTTCAATTTCTACTCTCTTCGAAAAAGATAGGTTGAGCAACTGAGTAACAAGCATTTCTCGTAGAAAAAACATGTTGAGATACCACGTGAGGAGTCCACATGCTCCAAAATGTGAGTGGACATGGTAAAAAAACGCGAGATTAAGAAGAGAGTTCACCACCTCTGAATATATGCGCGTAAAGATATAATATACCGGAAACATTTTAAATGCGCATATTATCAACTCTTTCAAACATGCCGGGTTTCAAAATGCGCTAACCAACCGATATGCATAGTGAAATGTTTGATTAATAATAAATCTTTAAAACTCGATAAACAAGAGATTTTAGAAATTAATAGGCATAAATTCTTACCTAACTCTAATTTATTAAATGAACAAATACTTTTTGTGTCTTCGCCTTTGTTATATCCGTTTCATTACCCCTGTGCTTGCTTAGTGTTTCATCTGTTTGTAAGAATTGATATGGTTTCGTTAAATTCTTTTCACAGAATATTTTACGTTGGACTGAGCACTCTTCCCGAACTTTCCAAGACTCATTATGGATTATAGACATTAAGATTTATTTGTTAAGCGCACTTATTTTGATTTTTACTTTAATAATAATAATTTTTTGATACAATTGCTTGCATTGCTAAGAGGTCTTCAACATTTTAATTATAGTCTATTTTGCTTCACTTTATTTGCTTAGTTGTTATACCAATTGTTTGTAATACCTTGTAATTCTTGCTTAACTTTTGTATTAATATCACTGTGTTGTTGTATTTCTTATCAGTTGATAATGCTCGCCATGAGCGAAACCAGTCCTGATCCAATAAATTTTATGTGGAATAAATACTAAAAATGTTTTGTTATGGTGCCATTTCACCAAGTATTGATAGTGAACAACTTAAAAGTGATCATATTGAATTATTTAGGACGCGTGTAAATGTATACCTACTCTTTCAAAGACAATTATTTTTATATTACGACTCATTATGGATTACAGACATTTTTAAAAATATACTGAAATAGATCGTAACGCGTAGACCGAAAAAGACTGCCTTCAAAATGGCATGCAATATAGCGAAAAACATAACGGCATTTCAATGTTGTTATCAAAAATTAAATGGAATAAGAAGCCTCCATGAAAATATCAAAACAAAATAGCTTAAAAATATACCCATGATTGCAACATCAGAATTTTAATGAAACATTTTTTACAACTTATTAAACAAATATTTTATAACCAGCTCATTGAAAAATATGAAAAAATTATAAACAAAAATAATAATTAAAAATAACGAACTGTCCATAAAAAATTTTATTGTTGCCGTGGTAACTTTAAACCTTAATACTATATTTAAAATAACTGCATCTATGATACTCATTGTTTTTATAACATACTAGCTGTACCCTGCGCGCGTAGCTACGCCAGCAATTGTAAGGGGGGAGGTGTACGACAGAAATTTTCGTGGAAATGTACTGAGAAATTTGTAAAAATTCGATATCAATTTTTGGGGGGTGGGGGTTGTTTGGTGAGGTGGGGTTTGGGAGAGTATGGGGGGGGGCATGCCAGAAACCTTCGAAGAAGTGAACTCAAAAATTCGTAAAGTTTTCAAAAGAAAATGGGGGGAGGTTGGGGGTGGTTTCTCAATTATCAAGGTAACATAGAAACCATTGCATATTTTTTACCCAATAAATTTTAAAGTTTCATATCGATCGGTTGAGCGGTTTAGTAGTCCATAGCGGACATACATACAGACATTCATTTTTATATATATAGATAGATAAATAGATCAGCCCGGTTGTAGAATTGAACGTACCAAAACTAAAAGTATCATATAACGAAGGAAACGGTCTTACCAACTGAATATGTCATGTTAGTATAGAAGTCACCGTTGTTGTAGGAAGATGGTTCTTTTTAGCATTTAAAATACTTCGACACTTTCGATACAAATACAACAATGTTTTTCTCTACATTATACATTATTATTTAATATAGGCATGTATTTAATGGGTCAGTAACTAATTCAAGTTTTGTTCAGTTAAATAAATAAATGGTCAGTTAAAAATCAAAATTTACAGTTAATATTATAAACGGTCAGTTGTCAGTGTATAGTGTGAATGTGGTCAGTTATTAAATAAAACGCTCAGTAATTATTAAAAACGGTTAGTGTTTAATTTAAATGGTCACTTATTTAAAAAAAAATTATAAGTTATATTTTGACAGCTTGTGAATTTTATCAAATATGGTCGTAAGAGGCAAATTTATGACATGGTATATGAAAAATAAGCGCATTAACTGACCATTTATTATTTTAACTGACAATTTATTATTTTTAACTGACCGTTTTAAGTATTTATAACTGAACATTTATTGAATTAGAAACTGACCAAATAATTAGTAGGCTTTAATTTATTACTTCAATAAGAATTACTTTAACATATTGTTTATAACACAACATTAAAAAATTGTTTTGGTACGTTCAATTCTTCAGTTGGGCTGATATTGAATAAAAACTGGCATGGGTAGTATGTAGGGACTCCAATTACTCGACATCTCAACAACACGAGTATCGAGTAGTAAATTTTAAAATACTCGAGTACTCGAGTATACTCGAGTAATTTCAGGTGTACCAAACAGTATATTATTTATTAAAATTAATGAATAAGCTTTATTGATACATTTATTTCAATTTATGAAACATATATTTCAAAAATAAAAGAGAAATAAACGTTTAAAGTTTTAATTTGGTTCGAAGTTTTGTTTTTTTATTCCCAGTCGGCTTAATCAAGTTTAACAATCAATTTAATAGTGCTATCTAGTTTTTCTGTCCACAAAATTACTCGATTATCCAGTACTTGAAAATGGACGAGTATACTCGATACTCGAATTGGAGTCTCTAGGTGTATGCACTCGAGCAGGATCGAAAAATCAACTGAAAAAAAAACACGCTCGTACAGGGACTGGGGCCCGTAAGGTCCGTCACGGAAGCCAACGACGTTGACCACTACACCGCGGACTCGACCACTGAAACAAGTAGTTATCGCATAGCCATTTCTGGTGATATATGAAACACTCCAGATTGAGTGTTACCATGGTTACAAAACTTAAATTACCCCATTTTCTTTCGTACATTGAGACTTCAACGCATGTCTTCATATCAAAATGAGGAAATCAAACATACGACAAAATCGAGACGTGATGACATCTGTACCTTTGCTATGATGACGATGTTTTAAAACGAAACAGCTGTGATTCAAAACCGGTACCCCGGTATCAGAGTTGACGATTACGTGAATATACCAGCTATACCTGTCGTAATTTTTAAACCGAATAGAAAGTGCATTCAGAAAGTGCAGCGGGCTCTTATTATGCAATTGATATCTTATTACAAACGTATATGCACTTTAAATGCAGTGCCATTTCATAACCAGCTATATCTCGTGTTTATATCATCTTCGTTGTGGTAAAAATTTGCAGCCATTTGGGCGTGTCGCCATGCTGTCGCTCGAATTCCAAGTTTTGCTCACACGCACGGATTTTTATGATTTAGACCAGGGGTCGTCAAGCTTTTGATGCCTACCGCCCACTTTTGCTTGTTTTTCATTGTAAAGTTTCCCAACCGCCCACCAAGATCGCTATATTTTAGTCCTCTACATATATGAGCGTAAAAAAATTCTTAGGACGTATTTAGGAGATTTGAAAAATCAACATTTTATTGCAACAAAAAAAGAAATTTTAAAATCAAATTCAATAGTTAATTAGAACCTTCAGCCTGATGCTGTGATAATTTGTGAAGCAAAATTTTGATAGATTAGACCAAGGAAGCCTTTATCGCCCACTAGTGGGCGGTACGGACCAGTTTGACGACTAATGACTTAGACATTCATCATGAATGGCAGGAATGGCATTATAATAAAAATATTTACACATGTTAAGTACTTATTCCACATTGGATTTATTAAGATCCGGACCGGTTTCGCGAATCACGAGCATTATCAACTCACTCATTATTGGTGACTCATCGCGACTCGAGTATATTCCATCGAAATCGGTACTGCGCAAAATAATAAAGATCCGTCACTTTCTGATATGAGTGCCGCGGTACACATATGATAATTATTGGATGTAAATTATGTTAGTTGTACTTAAATTATATTGATATTTTCATATAATATATTGACACCTCCTAGTATGGTAGGACATCAGCACTCTCTCGAACGATCTTTTGTCGCCTCAGTCAATGAGTTTAAGATATCAGGAAATAAATTCATTCTTGTAATACGGGCGGCTCGCTCCCAAATGTCTCTCAGGCTGTGTCACTTCGAGTGCACGGTATCTCATATTAAGTACAATAACCCATAAATAAAATTGCTTATCTCGCTTTACGCCCGACAATGCATGTGCTTCATAAAAAGTACGTAAGGCGATAAATAATCCTTTATCGGCGGGCGCACGTGTTAACGATTTTTGAAACGGCCATTGTTTTTTCTTTCTAAAGTAACCGTTTGTTTTCATACAGCAGTGAGTGATTAGACGGCATTGAGAATGCACGCACGTAATCCTCTACCTAAGAATTAAATTCGAATTCAAATTCCTGATATCTTCTTCGCTATCGTAATATTTGTGTGTTTTATAACGTCTGTGTAAACTATAAACAATTAAATAATGGATGCTAACCGCAACCACATAACGCTTTGAGATCGTCTTTTCTTTATAAGAGTACCATGTTTCTCCTACTCCGTCCCCAAAATACCTCTTCCTGAGTGTCGGATAGGAGGCTCCTTCTCGATTTACGAGGGAGCCGGAATAAAGGTCTTCTCAATATGTACATAAATTTATGTATATTATAATAAGACTTTTTCTTAATTTACTTGGTGGTGCTGCATTTCCATAGTGTGTATGGACGAGCCGCCCCTATTATGTATCATGGCTGGTCTCATTGCTTGACCCAAATATATTCAACATTGGTTTACTCAAAACTAGTTTTACCGAATGCTATTTTTTGCGAAAACATCGATGATATATGCATAACTGCTGCACGCTCGTTGCATGGTGATTGTAGCCCCAAATTTCCTTTCGCAACAATATTTCGAGTGACCCAACAGATACCTGTTTAATGCACTAAATTAGGGTTTGCAGTACCGGTAAAACCGAAACCAGGATCCCGGTATTTAATGTGCGTTTTAAATACCTTAAAATAATAATAAACTACCAGTACTTTCGAATTCAAAATAACGTAGAATATATATCAAAATATAATGATTTAGAATAAATATTTAACGCGTTCAGTCAAGCGTTGGTAGTTGCAAGCTTTAGAAAGGAATAGCTTCGAATTTATCGTAGTTTATGCCAGTCATCTTTTATATGTAATTTAATTAAATACATTAAGTATTTGTAATTACAAATTATGCAAATGCGCCATATATTTTTAAATATGAAGGTCATTTGAGATAAATTCGATTTTTATGAATCAGTCGAGATAATCCAACGAAAAATGACATACACCCACGGCCAAAATCTTTTCTTATATTTAAAATATTTGATCGCTGGGACAAAGCTCTTTCTACTAGACCACATAGATCGACTCATATATCTTATATTAAACATTTTTTCCCGCATGTATCCGACCCAGTGGCGGCTGGCGACATAGTATTAGGAAGTACAAAACAAGATTCAACTATTTTTCCGTACTACGGACAGCCAAAAATTCATAAGACTGGCACTCCGTTGGTATTGCGAACATCTGAATTGAAAGTCCATGTTATAGAAGCGTTTTTAAAGCCAATGAATAGGAAAGAACTCTTGCAAAAATAGTTGAATCTTTTTTTGTACTCCCTAATACTCTGTCACCACCGCCACTGTTCCGACCGTTATTGACTTCTTATAATGATTTTTACATGTTTTTTTAATACCGGTATTGAAATTACTCGTCCGGTATTACAATCCCAACCCTAGATACTATCAAGTAATTAATGCCATCCCGTGTGTACAGAGTTCTTTCAATACTCTTTTAATATTATATGCATATAATAATTTATTGGCTTAGTATATTTCCATTGGACGATACATTAAAAAGATATATACAAATTTAAATAGTATTTTGCTAAAATTCAAAATATCAAGTAAGAGTGTTATCAAATTAAACACGTTCTTGCAATTTTATTTAATGAAAATTATTGATATTTTTAGATACAATGAAAACATTAATAAAGATTGTCTTATTTTAATAGATTTTAAATACTATTCATATAAAAGTTTGCTATTATTATTACTTGAACCCTAAAGTCTCTCATCATGATCGATTTCGACGATAAGAGATGAATCCATCACATGCATCTATCATTGTTTTTGTTTCAGGGTTGATTCATAGTGATCAGGTGGGTTCTGGGTTCTTTTCCCGGCGATGTTAGTTTTTGTCAATTGAAGAAGAGATCTAAGAAATGGGTGTATATCATTTTTCGTTGAATTGTTCTCGACGGATTCAGAAAAAAATATCATCTCTTGTAACTTTCATAATTAAAAAGATTTGGCGCATTAGCATTAGTTGTAATGCCATTATTTTTTCTTTTTTAATTTTGAACAATCATAAAGCAAAATCATAAAATAGTCATTTGGGGACTCGAGCTTTGGATCGTTACCGTCATGAACGACCAAACTGATATCTTGACAAACTATTCGATATTGCCATTAACTGTAACCCGAGAATCAAATGATTGATTGATAATTTAAGAGCGCTTGGTTGCTATGCACTGAAGTTGGGTGAAATTATGTAAATACTTAATTGAAAATAATTCATGAATGATTCTTTGCTATTCATATGAAGTCACAAAATTAAGTCGATATGGACATTAATTGCGTCTAATTTATTCTTCTTTTCATTGTCCACAAAATACAAAAATAGGACAAGTGTCATATATCGAAAGTAAAAATAAGCTCATGTTAAAATGTTAATAGTCTTGTTAGAAAATTAACAATTATTGTTACTCAAATTAAGACATACTAATCTTCAACATTAATTAGCAATTAATATTTTTTTTTAAATAATAAAAACAAACTTTCTCGTAAAACATGTTATTTTTAACCACAATAATGCAAATTTAAATATAAATCGAAACAGATGTTAAGTATGAATTCATTTTGAATAAAAAAATGTAAAGAACTTTTCCTCGTATCCTAAGCATAGCAATTAGTAATTGATTTTTAATATGAATATTTTAAAAAATTTAGTAAAAATACACATTAAAGTCGTCTTTAAATTATCAATATGTATGTATTTGGTGTGTTGCTTTTGAAACTTTTAACGATATTTTAGCAATATTTTGTTTTATTCTTTCTCGCTGTAGCTGGCTAAATTTTTTTTTGCGCGTCTGAAATTATCCATTAAAAATACGTTGCTCGTTGAAAATTATCGAAAATTCTTATATTTCTCTAATAATTACCTAAAACATACGGGCAAATTGATGAAATAACATTTCGACATTTCTCATACATTATCAACAATAAATGACTGTAAATAATTGATTGAAAAGATTACTTGGTAGAACTCCAAAATAGCACGGTGTAAAAATAAAATATTTAAAAAAACAATTATTTCCATTACGCCCTCGTCAGGACTAGCTATTAACTATATTTAATATATTTTTTTGTAAAACTAAATTCATTGCTAATTTGTCAACGGACTGTTAAGTGGTTGTTTAATATATCTTTTTAGACAGCAAATGAAAACCAAAAGAGATAGGAATGGACTAATAGTTTTCTTTTGATGGATTCGGTGATAACTTTGTTGTAGCTAATTTCAAAATAAAATATTAATTTATTTCACGTATTGTATGACTAATGAAGGCACTTGTTTTGCCTTTTTCACAAGCATTACCAGACTTTGAATTTTGTACTTTTCCATGAGTTTTTTCGCTTACGACCCGGGTTTCCCCTTTCGGCATCTTCAAGCAATTCAAGTGCACAGATGTACTTAGTACAGATGTAGTAAACAGTTTATATTGTTTATATACAAAAAAGATGTAGATCACTAAGTTAAATTGCTATTAAAATGTAAATTAGCGAAAATTTTATGTAAACAAGTTTCAATGTATTAATTGGGTTTGATATAGTTATAGGGAATTTTGAAAATACTTTTAACCAGATAATAACATAGGAATATCTAAAACAAATCTTGGGTTTTATCCGACCTATTATTAATGAGTTGATTGATTACATGTCTTTAAATTAATACTTAATGATACTAATTGCTTGAATTATTAATAAATGACAATTATTTAAAGGGGGTACAACAATGGTGAACTTGATAAATGAAGTTGCTCGTTTAAAATTGGCAAACCGTTAAGCTGAGCTCTATTAATTTCCAAAAAATGTTGATAAAATAATTTAGATTCGCCACTGTTAATATGCAACAAACAATGCCTGTTAGTGTTGTAAGTTTGGAATACCATTCGGATAAAAAGATTGTAAGGATTTCAGCAGTTACAGGAAACAGTCGATCAAAAGATTCACCACAAAATTTTGAACGGATGAAGTCAAATATTGTTTAGATTGAATACTCCTATAGAAATTACAGCCGGCATAGATTACCGATCGCAATTTGTTTTATCCGATAAATAATAGGTATACATTTAACAACATTGTAAATTTCTTTCGATCCGTAATATTACATCGATAAGAGTCAATAGAGAGAACTGCAGCAGCAAAAGAAAGTGCAATCTGCGAACTGCATTTTATGCAAGTGGGGAAGTGCATTGTACCTACGCAATAATCGCATTATGGCAGTCTGGATGAAGGCTGTACGAGGATGGTTGTCCATTTTTGAAAGTGCGAAATATTATCGAAAACTTTGCAGTTTTCCCGCGCGTTGTGAAGTGTCAGAAAAAACCATTAAAAAAATTACACAAATATTGTTCATGGGTTTGATTTGATTGATACAAATAAATCACTACTTCTTTTGATAATTAACCTTTGGAAACATTACATAATGATATAGTAAATATTCTAGAAGTTTATTTTGTTAGCAACAAACGGATTTACTTTTAAAATTGAACTTCAGTGACTTTCTTCAGTTTACAAGGTACGAATATTTTTTCTCTTCTGTAATATGTAAGTTATATAACGTGTAGCACAGTCTGCCAATGGTTATGCCACTGTAAAATGAGTTTATATAGTTTCAAAGTGTGACATATTTTGCGTAAACGTACTACAAATACTGATTGTCTTTAATAATTTCGACTGAAGGTGCTTGATGGAATTTCAATATCAAATTTGAATTTTATTCTTTTTCATGAGTTTGGTCGCTAAAGAACTGCGTTTCGCTTTTCGGCATCTTTAGGTATTTCAAGTGCATGTATGTACTTGGTGTGTAACCCGAGTCGTTAGCGACAAAACTCATGGAAAAGTACAAAATTCAAACGATTCAAAAAAACTGATGTCTTTGATTTGAAAGGAGATTTAAACCTTACTTGCTCTGTTGATTTCTTTACTAAACTTTCTTTTAAAATGTAATGTATGCATGGAAATTTTCAAGGGAAATACACTCATAGCTATACAAATTAATGGAATTCACAGTAGCTCAATTTCCTTTTAAAAACCAATGAAATATTGTTTCCTTAAATATTGATTGCTTGATAAAATTGGTCAATATTAGTTAGAAATGCGAAGATGAGTTGAAGTCTTTTAAAAAATAAGTAGTACTTTGATTGATATATAAAATTAAAAATAACTTTGATTATTCCACGGATTGTCTTCATAATTTGGTTTCGCTTCTTTCAGAGGCATCTTCAAATTTAATATTGCAAAGTTTGCTTTAGTAATGAATGCATTTTTAATCATGAACACGTGTCACAATTAGTAGCACAATACGTGGAATAATCAAAGTTATTTTTAATTAGCTTCCACAAAGTTACCGCCGAATCCATTGAAAGTACTTTGATTGATATTCATTTTTCAGCTTAAAACTAACACAGTTCAATTCAGTTTCCAAGCAATGTTAAAACACTACGAAATAGTATTATGTAACAAAGCTTTCTTCATTGGATGAAACACATTTATATAATCATATATAAAAATTATATTCATGTTCGTTGCAGAAAGTAATTTGTATTTTTTTTACTAAAAAACAGCCGTTGAATATAATCAAAAAACATTGGATATTTAATTTGTAAAAACCGATTAAGAAGCTACATTTTTAACATTTTTGTTTCCAACAAGCATTCGATATTTTTATTTAATATCTTGTATAATATGAAACCAGTTCTTAATACAAATTCTAGAATGATTATTTATTGAACGAATTAATTAGCATTTTTTTTTTAACAATGAATAAACATAGAATAAAACGGTTTCGTTTGTAATGAAGTGTAAACGACTAAATAATAAAGAAGTTTTTATTATTACTGATTTATAAATATTTTTATTTGAATAAACGTTTTTAAACACTAAACTACCGTTTTAATTTTCAGTTTTTATGAAGTGAGTATGTTAAGCATATATTTTCAGTAATTCATTATAAAATAATGACTTTATTTAATTAACCCATTGACTGCTAGCGTCTCATAAACTGAGACGACTGATTGCGGTATGCTGCAAATTGATATCACACGCGCTTGTTAACGAACCAAATACAAGATCATTTAATATATAAACAATAATGATTTTCTGTTTTTGAGCTATTCAAAAAATACAATTGAAATAACCTAACCTCAAATTTTGTATGGGTGCCTAGTCCCAATCTCTACGTTATATTGGGTTGAGTGTTTGTGGATTTCTGCTTTGGAAGTTCTTTGCCTGCGATCAGATTCAGCTCATCTTTTATGAGCCACAGGGCCAGTCAGTGCATCTCGGTATGAAATTAATGTAATAATACGCTGCCGAGTAAATGTATATTATAAGTTGTCTAAATATTACTTCTTATCAATTAACATTGTTTTGGCTTTATTGGCATAGATTGCATTAAATCATATTATGCTATAATGTATCTTTATACATCGTTCTAAAAATATATACATATGTATATAAAAATCGATAATTTTCAAATAATTATTCATATTTTAAGTCGCGCATGAATGAGACAACCTGATCGTACTCGTGTTTTCCAGACTGGTGATATCAAAACTGTGAACGCGACTTCTTATCTACACCGTTTAATGTAAAAAGCATCCATTTGATTTGGAATGTACGTTGAAAGAGTCACGTGTGAGATAAGATAACGTTACCTTATCGAGTATGGGCAGTGAATAAGGAATCTTGGCAATCTGTAGCGGCAATATACATACATACATAAATGGTTTTAGGCCAATAATAATCTGACTTATTTTCTTTTTTATTTAATTGCGACGAAACTAGCCGATCAAAATCATATTTTTTTTATTGCAAAATATGTAAAAAACAATGATTTAAGAAAACCTAAAGTTTACAAATTTTATCACTAATATTAAGATAGGTATTTAAGATAAAGTAGCAGTGGTGGTCAACTGCTTCACCCTCAGGCTGGCAAGAGTTAACAAAAGATTCAAAAAAGGTTAAGCACCATATGCTTGTTTTATATTGTAAAAGGTGCTAAATCAGTGTTGTTATGTCACAAAACGAATGCTTATTCTATTTCACATGTCATTAGTGAAGAGCCGCTTTTTTGTAAATATTCAACTACATATTATACATAACTGCAACGACCCAAGCAAAGTTGATCTACATATTAACAAGCTCTTATGGTGTAAGGTGTATTTTTAGTTTCGCGTGCTGAATTTCCTCCTCATATGAAACCAACAATACATAATCATTGAATATCATCGCATTTACGTGAATAATTTCGGTCAGATTACAGTTCCATGCTCGGCAATGATATTAAGTGCAAACCAAGGCTCAAATCCGACACATTTAAATTTAATTGGGACAAGTGTTACTTAAGCAATTCACAAGGCTATTGAATATTGTTTATAATTATTTACAACTGATTCAATTTTAATAACATATCGCTGCCACCCTAACAAAAACAAAATTGACAAGCCGTTTGACTTTTGCATGAAATACTGTATAGAATCTAGATTCTCAATAGATAACTCAGAAATATAATTGTTTTATGTCTTTTTTTACGAGATAGACATTTAATGTCCAGTCTCTGAAATGTAATGAATGAGCATTCCAGTTTATTGTTCAATAGTTGATTGAAAACAAAATATGCCATCTTTTGCACACGTTCGGCTCAAAAGTGTTCAAGTTTTGAAGGATAACAGCTCATCAACATTTGCATTATGGTCAAATAGTTGTGTAAAATGTAGGGAAGCTATCAGACTATGCTTTTGTATTTTGTCTATGGTAGCGAAATCGGCATAGACTTTTTTAAAGGCTTTGATTGAAAAAAACTCTATTACAATTTCATATGCATATATTGGAAGCAGGAATGGTAAAAAAAATGGAACTTAACTTAATCATTTTTAAAGTGCTCACTGTCAATACTTGGTAGGATGCCATTATAATAAAAATAATATAATTTTTTTAGTACTTATTACACATCAAATTTATTGAATCAGGACTGGTTTCGCTCATGGCGAGCATTATCAGCTGATAATAAATACAACAAAACAGTGGTATTTATACAAAAGATAAGCAAGAATTGCAAGGTATGACAAACAACTGGTATTCCTACTAAGCAAATAAATTGAAGTGAAATAGACTATAATTAAAATGTTAATGACCTCTTAGTAAACCAAGCTATTACATCAAAAATTAATTAAGTATGAATAATCATTAACACAGCAAAAACCAAAATAAGTGCATTTAATAAATAAATCTTAATGTCTGTAATCCATAATGAGTCGTGAAAAGTCCTAAAAGAATGCTCAGCCCAACATTAAATATTCTGAGAAACGAATTTAACGAGACCATATAAATTCGTACAAACAAAGGAAAAAGTATACAAATAAAGAAATATAATAAGTTAGAACTAGGTGAATGAAATGAATATAACAATGGTGAAGACACAAAAAATATTTGTTCATTTAATAAATTAGTCAGGTAAGAATTTATGCCTATTCATTTCTAAAATCTCATGTTTGTCGAGTTTTGAAGATTTATTATTAACATGCAGGCAGTGACGGCTGGTGACGGGGTGTTGGGGGTGCAGTGGAAGATTCAACCATTTTTGCAAGAGTTCTTTCCTATTCATTGGATTTTAAAACACTTCTATAGCATGGACTTTCAATTCAGATGTTCGTAATACCAAATGTTTCTCTTTCGTAGTATGGAAAAATAGTTAAATCTTCCTTTTGCACCCCCAGCACCCCGTCACCAGCCGTTACTGCATGCAGGATTAAGTTAGTTTAAGTTTATTTCACATAATGCTCTTTTATTAACTTAGGCAACCGTGTGATATAAAGTTTTATGATGATTCTGAAAAGGTGAAACACGTGTCACTATTTATCACACAATGCGTGTAATGAAATACTTTATTTTTCACTTAACACGGAAATGAACTTTTATAGAGTTATAGCCGAACCCATCGACAAAAAAATAACTATTTCGCACAACTTTTTGCTCAACACGTTGCAGTCCGGAGTACACGTATACGCGTCTTCATTGGTGCTGATTTTTCAGGGTTGATTCATTATAGGAATTGAACTTATTACCGAACACACCGACAGGATTTATCGTCTGTGGATGGGATAATTACAGCAAATAAAAATTTCTACTCTAGTAAAATATTTAAAAAAATAATCATAATTTAATAATTTCGTAAAACAAGTTCAAATGGTATTATTATTATATTTCGAAAAGATCAGTATCGACTCTCGCTGTTGGATTAATATTTTGCTATATATCCTGTACTTGTCCTCTCCCAGCTGGGAGCATATGAACTCCTCATGGAGTGCATAACATTAATTTATAGTAGAACCAGCCTGCCGATGGCGATGCCACTGGGAAGAGCTTTAGCGATTTTTAACGAAATTGCTTTGGATGTTGACATATTTCACAAGGACGTGAGTGAGTTCAGACATTTTCTATTGTTTATGTATTATAGTTGATTTTCTCGGAACTCACTCGGTTGACTTCTTTGCCAATTTCCAATGTATTTTCATTTTATTTTATTCTTACTCTTATTTCTGTAAATAAAATATTTTTTCTTTCAATGTTTTCATCCTTTTTCACATTGCAAAAGCAATGAAAAAATATTATATATAAATAAATAAATAACCTAAAATCATTTATATTTCGTTAAAATGCAAACCACATTTTGAGAATATTTGGATTAAAAGATTTTTTTGTGAAGTGATAATCTTTCTTAACCCAACAAAGCAATTTTCAATTACGTAGCTTAAATAGCATCGGAGTTATATCAATTTCACTGAAGTACTTAATTTTGAAATTGTTTTCGAGAAATCCTCCGGACCGCAACATGTTAAGCATTGATTAGTGCCTATTATTTTTAGAATATGATTTGTATTTATTGCAAAATATTCAAAATACTTTAATTTTTATTACAGCTAAAAAAAATTGTAAATTTACATTTGTATACTGACATTTTTATTTTAGGTCATTGTCCATTTTAGCAATGCATGCAACAATTAAAATTCACCAATGGATTTCATAAATAAAAAATTTAAGCCAGTAAATACTACGAATATAAAAGTCGTTCCATCATTATTATGTCCGATAAAAAAGAACTCTGATACACTGACGCGAATAAATGACATCTCACAAGGGTTGGCAGAGATGACTGACAGTAAAAATATAAGCACTACAAAAGATCAACTTGACTAGGGGCATATGGACTTCTCACGGAGTTTATCTCAGAATGTTTTTTTACGAGAATTGCGTGTTACTTTTCTTTTTCGAAGATAGTAGAGATTTAAAGGATACTAGAACAGAACTAGTTGTTGGCATATGACACTCGCTACGCGCCGCTTTTTGGGATCGGAAAGGTTGGAAGGAAACACCCATTGTCTTTGAAAAGAATCGATTTATCAACTGAAAAAATCTGCTCGTACCGGGACTTGAACCCAAGCGGTCCGTCCATCACGGAACCCAGGGACGTTGATCACTGCACCTCAGTCCGAGCAGTATTATCAGATGAAAATAATGTTTGAAATTAAAAACTATCTAAGTAGGATTTCGACTGAACGCACTTGGTGGAATATCAAATTTAAATCGTTTGAGTTTTGTCGGTAACGACCCGGGTTTCGCCTTTCGTAATATTCAGGGATTTCAAGTGCACGGATGTACTTGAAATGTAGTCCCTGGTGTCGTAAACAATTTGTATCGTTTATATACAAAAAATAAAAGTAGATCATTAAGTTTAACCCTTTATAGGGCAAAAGCCGAAATTGGTTAATATATTAACCACTCGCATTAAGGTCAATATATCCAATACCACCCATAATATGGTAAATATTAGTATCTCAATGAATCGTCAGTAATATTATTTTGTCATAAAATTTATCAAACGGC
The DNA here is from genome assembly GCA_028554975.1 of Himalopsyche kuldschensis. NCBI lineage: Eukaryota > Metazoa > Arthropoda > Insecta > Trichoptera > Rhyacophilidae > Himalopsyche > Himalopsyche kuldschensis. Next base: position 7,184,325 of record JAHFWI010000017.1, on the reverse strand, counting down.
GGAAAGTTTGCGTTTTTTCCCAAAAATCAATGTCTTTATCCGCGAGTCTTTAAATTAACAATTGGCCGTTTGTGCGCGCAACTAACAGCTTTGGAGCACCGTATTGCATTTAGACCTGAATTATGAAGGCGGTTTTGCGATTTTTAGAGAAAACTATCATTTCATATACAAATAAACATACATTTATAAAAAAAACATCTATTATCAGACTGTTGTTGTCTTAACAACATTTTATCTCCAACTTCAATGTCACACAGTTGACTTAAAAAAAATATTAATTAGTCAATGAAAATATTGACGGTTCCCACACAAAAACACATATTTTTATTTTTTATAATATTTTATTATTATGGTTAGTAAATATTTTAAAAAATCATCTAAATTCGATTATCGTAATATTTAATTTGCTCAATAAAGGGTTAATTGCTATTAACGTAAACTATATGAATATCTATATGAAGCGAAAATTTGATGTAAATGAGTTTCAATGAATTAAGTGGGTTTGTATAATTATCAATATAATATAAACAAATATTCAAAATTATATCATTCAAAGATGTACACAATGTTATTCAAAAGCACTCATTTTGTGTCATCATAGTGCATAAGTAAAGAATTGTTTGGTAAACAGACCTTGAGATTTTTTCTGCTCGATCTAAAATAAACTATAGCAAAGTTCTTTTTGTTGATTGGTCTAGCATTCAAAAAATTCTTCCGACACGTCATCACAGGCATTGAAATAATGAAGGTTTTCCCAGTGCATGTAACAAGAGCGGTTCAGAATCAATGGCTTGTTATTAATTGAAAATTAATAGTTTATTTCAAGGTTGAAAAATTACATCCAGTAAATTTTTCATCCGGTCAATTTTACTAATATTACGTCGTATGTTTGAATAGCAGCACGAGTCGATCAAAATAAAGCGATGTATTAATCAAATACAGTTATATGTTCATAATTTAATAGTTTTAAAATACTTTTCATCCATCTTGAACTAAAACAAAGAACAATGAACACATAAATAGTACTTTCCTAGCCAAATCTCAATATACATACGTATGCTCTCATGAAAAGGAATTTGAGCAATGGAAAAAACAATCAGTTCTCATTATTTAATAACTACTATTTAAGTGTTCTCTTACGACTCCATTTCTTAAGAAGAGGTAGTCGTAGGAAGAGGATTATCTTTTTAATTAATTAAAAGTAAAAATCAATACATAAGGCAGTTTTAAGTATTGAAAGTTAATTAACTTAAATATACAAAATATTAGTTAATCTAATGTTATAAGTATGTTGCAAAATCTTTTATAGAGGCGGTTTTAGACAGTTATTTTAAAATGGACATTTTGGATAATGGTATCCAATTTGTTTACTATAATGAAATATGGGCTTATTTTGAGCCTTCGTCGTGTGCACTGAGTGTCCTAACATCGTACGAATAATCACTGTGTTTTCTTATTAAAACAAGCGTAACTCCTATGAGAAATAATTAATTTGCAATGCGATTTTTCACTTCATTAGTAAAACTCCGTGTAAATACGATAGAAGAGTTTGAAAAAAATCATCATCAAAATTAACGGTCGGAAAAATTTCATAATACAACTGAAAAATACTAAAAAAAACAATTGATATAGATAAACACTATTATTCTACACATCACCAAAGTATGTATGTATGTGTGATCGTAGATTTTGACTTAGTCTAAAACAGCCAATATATAGACATATTATTTTGTTATTGCTTCTCTCAACAGGTTTGTATTGCTCTATAATTATAATGTAAAATAGACGACAGACTTGAAATTAAAGTTCTGTCGAGCTTGATTGACCCTTAACTGAATCTTCTTTTGAATGCGGTCATCTGATCTTACTCCACGAACTGGGGTCAAGTTTTAAATATCAAGTTTAAGAAAAAATGTGTCCCGTATATAGTAAAACTAATAATGGCCGCTTTAAGACGTCTAATATTAAAACGCGTGTGAAGCAAATGTTTTGCTCACTTTATGAAATAATAAGATGCAGATTTATCCTCGTTGAAAATTTTAAAAAAGAACGTATTTTTTAGCCATAAATATTGTTACATACTTAATAATATACTACGATTCATATTATTAAAAGTTATTTGATAATTTGGCTTAATACACTGTAGATTTATATCTTTTGAAATGTTATGAAAAGATGATTGCTTATCAGGTTCTATAATAATAGCATCAATTCTTCGAAGTAAATTAAAATATATTTATTTGTTTCAAAGCAGGTTTAAGAATCATTCATTTTTTTGGAATCCAAAAAGTCCGTAATGTGTATTTATGATAAATGCGGATTGAAATACATTTTAAAGACTTTTCTACATGAAGATATATGGGCAGGGGTGCCAGGAGAATATTTTTTTAGTTGTGTCTCATAAATGTTTTGAAAATTTCTACAGTTTCTTTTGACCATTGGAAAATTACCTTATAAGCGCAAGAGGCGCACGCTTATGTCCTCCAAATCTTAGGGGTGTCAAAAATAACTTTTATATATACCCCACATATGTAATATGGTTTTCAAACCTCATAAATTTCTTTATCTGATATATGCAGCTTTTGAAACTCTGTTGGAGAATCGTATGTTATTCAGTCGTTCAATCACTTTCTTGACTTTTTGAGTCAATCTGAGTTTGAATTTAATCTCTCACTCTTAAGAAAATGCATATACATGTGTCGATAGTAAAAAACAATGCATCGATAGAAAAATCGGTGTATGACATCTTTTCGAAAATTCAAATACTAAGCCCTATTTTCTAGTCGACTTACATTGAAAAATTACAACTTCTGTCGAGAAGAATGGTGACGAAGATAAATATGTACATATATAATTGTTATTATTATAACATCGTCCGGCCCCAATGTGGAGCATATGAAATAAGCTTATCTTATTATAAGTTTTTTTATGAAAGCTGCAAATAATTCAGTCACTGAACCTCTCTGTTTTTTAAGTGAATAAGCATAAAACAATGTTCATAGAACAAAAAAACATCTATATAGGTTGGTCTCTGTGGTCTATTGGCAAAAGCATTGTTCTAGAGCAGTGATGCACAATCGCGGCCCGAAATGGATTTTTTTGCGGCCCAAAATAACAAATACTTCATCAACAAATTTTTCGTTAAATATGATAAAATACTTGAGCAATAGCAAATTATGCAGTAGCAACGGTATATAAAAAAAATGATATTTTTTATTATTTAATATGATTATAGGTATTCACATCGATATAATTTTGTGACAGAAATTCATTTTTTTAAATGAGCGTTTGTTTGCGATGCAGATGCAGTCTATTTTTAGATTATTGTTTTCAACACCAACGGATCTTATTGTTAGTTCTTCAGGATTTTTATCAGTGCATGACGTTTGTGTATCGATATTAAAAAATCTCCGCAAATAATGAAAATATATAAAAACCGTTTACTGATTTATCGATTATCTTGACAGAAAAATACTTTTAATAATAAAATATTTTTCTTCACTTTTACCCATTGCGGCCCGCGAAAAAATTTAAATGGATAAATTGGCCCTTCTCTCAAAAAGTTTGTGCACCACTGTTCTAGAGGCATTTTTCGTTGAGTTGTTCTCGACTGATTCATAAAATTTCTCATCGAGTTTATCTCGCATGACTTGTATGCATAACAAATCTGGCGCATTGGCATTAGACGTATTGCCAAATGTTTTTTTACTATCTTTAATATATATATATACATTTAAAGTATAGCTCACTTGAAATTTGAAAACGTCTCAGTTGAATAAGATATTTCTAATAAAACCTTTACACTAACTGGCTGGTGTCAAGAGCAGATTTGGTGCCAATGGAGTTCGAAACAGTGCCCTATTTAATTTAAAGATTGTAAAAAAAATACCTTGCCCTTATCTACATACATATATACATTTTTTAATTACATTTTCTTTTTGGCTCAATGGTATTACTTATCAACATGTCACCAGATTAGTAATAATAACACTTATGTATGCAATTGATACAATTTCCGTAAACATGGTCCAATTTTATTTCCGGTAGGTTAATAATATTAACAGTATTATGCCACTGTCAAAATTTTAAAAAAGTTTACCTTATTGGCTTACTCTTAATGAGATGTTAAGTACACAATAATATGGAAACACTTAGCAATGACAAAGCGTCATTAAAAAAAATGATTGATTCTGACTTGATTTTAACATAAGTGCTAAGCAATTAAAAGTATGTAATTAGTTAATTATCTTGAGAAAACTTCTTATTAATACTTCTTAATATTCATGGCCGTCTTTTTATCGTCCATTTTAAATGGCGTCTATATGTACGTGTTTTTATTTATAAAATTTGAATGATAGATATTAGTCAACAAACACTTTATAAATTTGAATTGTTTGAATTTTATACTTTTCCATGAGTTTTGTCGCTAACGACCCGGGTTTCGCCTTTCGGCATCTTCAGGCATTCCAAGTGCACGGATGTACTTGAACTGACCTGTACTTGAAATTCCATCAAGCACCCTCAGTCTAAATACTTAATTAAACACTTTATAACTTTTAAACTGATTGTAAATTATAGATTTGTGTTTTATTTGTGACATTATTAAATTTGAATCGTTTGAATGGTGTGATATTTCAAATAAACTGCTCGCATGAAGAGAAACCGGTATTGATAAATGAAATGAATGTGAATTTCTTTTTAATTTGTAAGATATATTTTTAGCGATTATAATCAGCTGTACGCGATGAACGAAACAGCTTTATCATTTTTATCAGTTGATAATGCTCGCCATGCGCGAAATCGGTCCTGATTAATTTTTTTTTTTTTGTGGAATAAGTAATAAAAATGTGTTATTATTTTTATTTTAAAAACATGTGAAATATGCACAAAGATTTATGTATTTTAGACTGCTTTTTAGTCAGTTGCTCAACCTCTCTTTTTCGAAGAGAGTAAGGATTGAAATAAAACGAGGACTAGGACAGGACTAGTTCTACCACTTATGGTTAGCTAATCGATCACGCTACGCGCCCCTTTTAGGGATCGGAAACGTGGGGATTGCCTTCGAACTGAATCGATTTACCGACTGAAAAATTCTGCTCGTACCGAGACTCGAACCTGGCCAGTATTTATTTGACATCATATATTTTATCGGCCCCTTCAAGCACATTAGAATAAATTACTATTTGATATTTAACAAATAAATCAGAAAGTTAAAGCATTGCTTTCAAAGATAATTAAAACAAATGATCACTAGTGAAACCTGTCTTTTGGCTCTTCTGAAAACTAGTGGTGGAAAATTTTATTTTTTATTTTTATTTTTATTTTATTTTTACTTTTTTTATTTTAATATAAAAATATTTGGCATTACAGCTTACGCCAATGCGCCAAATATTCTTAGTTATGAAATTTATACGAGATCAAGATACCAAGATTTATTTTTTCAATTGAAAAAATCTAATCTCGCCGAGAATTGAACTCGGGTCCCCTGATCGCTAGGACAAAGCTCTTGCCACTAGGCACAGGGACCGACATGAAATGAAAATGAATGCTCTGTCTCTATAGGGCTAGTATAAAGTCTTTTCAACAAAAATTGAAAACTTCTTCATTATTTTATCAAGTGTCATTTTGAAATAGGAACAGCGTTTGTTTTTAAATTTCAAACGATAATAACGGTTAGCTGTTATTCAAATTTCTACGCGACAATAATGATTACACATACATATATCTTAAATAATGTATAAATTATGTAGATCCTTATGCGTATGCTATTATAAAACCAGAAATACTGACCTACGGATTGCAATGTTGAAGCATATTAAGTAAGGACGGAAGTGTATATCATTAAAACTTCATAATTTATACTATTTTTAGCTTCTAAAATATAATGTCAATTCAAAGCGATCGACTCAGCCTACCTCACGGTTTCATACGCTTTTTTTAAATGATTTACGAGCTTTATTGGCGTTTACCAAGCATTTTTTTGGATTCCTATTTGACAGAGCTTAAAGTTTTAAGGCTTGTTGGCGTCAAAGTTCTTCCAGTCTCCTTCGTCTCTAAGTTAAGTGTTTTTTTTGCATTACTTTCCCATCACTACTGACTGGAAGGCACTATGCAAATCCCAACCACCACCCGCCACGGCCTTACATTCGGTATCAGCGATCGTGTCCCGTGGCGTAAACAACGTTAAGCGTATCTTTATGCGAGTATGGAGTTGTCTCGGGAGCATTTGCCAAGGACTTGGAGGCCAAGGCACTCAAGTGTGCATTACTAACTCCAAATAATTAGCAATAATACGTTACTGATTCTAGAAATGCTATTTAATGCTGTCATTAATGCAATCAACAAAAGCCGGTTACGGACCTATACGAATAAGTCCGTCCTTGGACCGTATGACGCCGCAAATTTGCTGAAGGTCAAATAATTATTTTTATTGGCTACCAAGTCAGGAAGGCACAATCGCTACATTTCCTTAAGTCAGCTTACTTTTTCGTCTCTACCTATGAAAGGTCATCGAGAAGAATGGCTCTCGGTCTATATCGATTTTTTGATGCCTTCTCGTCATAATTCTGAAGGCAAGAGATCGTTAGGTTACAGTGAAGGCCCAATATATAATGAAACTTTCTAAAGGTTTCACAAATGAACAGTGGGTACACTTAATTATCTGTGTAACAGCGATCCACGCATGACCAATGGAGCATCATATATTTTCCTCAATGACTTATTCTGAAAAATCGAGAGTTTTCAGATATTTTTGGTGAGCAAATGCCTATACTGGTTTATCGTTCAGCACAATTGGACGAGTTATTGCTGCATATAGGAGAAGTTTACACTTCAGGGAAAGTTTGTCGATAAGACATACATATGTATAACATCATATCCGTGGCGCTAAAACTAAGTGCATGTTTTTATATTGAACTGTAGGTCTAATAAAATTATGGAACTTTGAGTTTTATTAAAGTTTAGGAAATAAGAACAAGGTCCATAAAAAAAAACTCTTGCATCATTCGGTGCACAGTGCATTTTTTCAGATGCTTTCAACTTTTTCAGATCAGCACCGCAAGCTTTAATATTTAAATTTATTGACTGCCCAAATATGGGTCATAATATATGATGTAACATTAGACAAGTTTATATCAGCATTTTTTCTCTACGAGGGCTGATTGTTAGTCGGTCTCTCCACCACTCTTGTTTTTTAGAATAATATAACAAATTTGACGGAACTTTGATATCAAATGTAAATCAATTGAGTTTTGTACGTTTGCATGCGTTTTGTCGACAGCAATCTGGGTTTTAAGTTTTGATATCTTCAGGCATGTTATGTGCACGAATGAACTTGAACTGAATCCCGGGAACACATGGAAAAATACATATTCAAATTTGATATCATCTCATCGCGAGCATTATCAACCGATAGTTACTGATTAGTTGTTAATGTTCGCGATGAGCGAAACCGCTAATGTTATAAATAAATTCAATGTGGAATATATTCTAAAAATGTTTTTTTGGTTTAATTGTTATTTGTGACTAATATTATCGTTTATTTTGGGTTGCTATGCCAAATATCAAGGACATTGTACCATTCAAGGGCTTAGAATTGGTTATTTTTGACGGTAAAAATAGTTTATATAATATATTCGTTGCACTCTTCGAAACGAATTAGTAACAGCTACATATATACGTTCTACTATAAATAAATTTACTTTAAGTTCACAAACAAACTGTGATGGAACAGTAAACAACTCGAAAAACTCACGGAAAATTGTTCTGTGGCCGCATCATAAACATAGGCGATCCTACGAAAATGTCTGTTGGCCACATCATAATTTTTATTTTGAGTCTGTTGTGTTTGTGGTATGTCATATGGATCTAAACATTTGTGTCAATTTACCATTGGTATGGCACACGAAATATTACATTTGCATAGGTCTTTGTTAGCAAATTAACTTGTAAAACCACATTTTTAAAAATATCTATATTTTATATGCAGCTGTTGGTGGCCACAGATTAATCCTCTGGTGGCCACACATGAGAGCCCCTGGTATAGAAGCAACATACATATAAACCGACTTACGAGACTTTATCAGGGGATCGCATAAAAACCTACATAAAGCAGATGGCATTAATTTGAATTTAATATCCCTGCATGATATTGAAGTGCTCTATAATCATAATTCAATCGAACAAGACAAGGTAAAACTATCGTAAAATAAAAGTTCACCACAAAATTTAAATTTTTATACAGCCCGTTTTTTACAATATGTGATATAATTAATTATACACCGCAGTTGGATTATTTTCGGTAAATCAAGGTTCACCACCATTTTATTACATCTCGCAATAATTATTATACATTGTTGATATGTCGCAATAATCAATGTTTGCATCATATTTCTCTGAAAATAAAAAAACTGTATATTTTCAACGTGGTAAAAATTTCAACACATACACATTATAAAATAATTAATCGGATCCGTAGTTGAGTTTCCATTCCATAACGAGGAAATTGGGAGCGGGCATGGCAATTAAAAACAGTACATTTATTTAAAGATCTTCACCAGTTTCACTCATCGCGAGCACTCAACTGACAAAATGGCTTCAGATGGAAATCTTCGCAATGAGCGAAGCCGGTCCCGGTTTTTTTTGATGATGTTTGTGTGAAAGTGAAAAACAAATATTCGCCGAAATATAGTGTCACGAAATTACGATTTTCCGCTATGTCTCATCAAAGGCTCTAACCGCTTACCTTGTAAATATTTCGTGGGTTATACTTTTTAAATGTTTGTATTGCACCTCAATCCATTGGTTGAACAATAAACGTTGCACTTTCGATGGATTCGGCGGTAGCTTTGTGGAAGTTCACTGTAATATAAAATTTAAAATTACTTAATTAAACCACGTATAGTGTTACTAATTGTGACACGTGTTTCGACTCTTTCAGAGCAAACTTCAGACTTACTATCGCAAAGTTTGCTTAAATAATAAAACAAGATTGATTATAATATTTTAAAATAATAAATTACAAAATGGATTTTGGGATTTTTCCTTTTTACGGGAAGCAAGTAGGGGGCGATAGAAACAAAACAAATAAATAATTATACTACTAATGAGATAATAATAAATAAATATTAGCTAATGTGATTCAATCAATTGGGAAGAGTTAAACCCATTGGACATAAATAAAGCAGTGGCGAGCAACCTGTCCTATTTAGGATATTATTTAACAATATTTCTTTACTAAAAACTTATTTCTAAAAATTCTAAACTATTTATTTTTAAACCCCTTTTTATTTACTCGGTGGAGTTTTTGCATCAATTGGAAAAGGTTAGGCCTATTGAAAATAAATTAAGCAGTGGCGAACAACGTATCATAATCAAGGATTTCGACTGAGGGTGCTTGATGGAATTTCAATATCAAATTTGACTTGTTTGCATTTTGTATCAATTACATCCGTGCACTTAAAATGCATGAATATGCCGAAAGGCGAAACCCGGTTCGTTAGCGACAAAACTCATGGATAAGTACAAAATTCAAACAATTCAAATTTGGGATCATAATCTGTTACACGATACGTGGAATAATCAAAATTATTTTTAATTTTATATTAATAAAGGTATTTGGAGGAAAGAATATTTTTTTATATTTTCATTAGATTCCGTTGCTTGCAGTAAATGTATGATTATTTGTCAGCTAAATTAAATTAAGTTAAACGCGTAGATCTGAAATCACGTAAGTTGAAAGCCGAGAACTTACTGTACACGATTTTCACCACCTCTACCGGAAAGCACGATGAAATACGCGGCGGTCAACTTTCTTAAATTAAACTTTGTCAATTTTATTAATTAAAGCTACATAATATTTAAAGTTCTTATTGTTTAGATTTCAAAGATAAGGTAAACGTACCAGTCGTTGTCCGTTTAAGAGAAAATTTCAACAAAAATAGCGATTAAGGTTTAGCATTGTACCGAATGAAGGCAAAGCAAGTATACTCATATTGGATCATATGTCTTAATTAATATTATGTAACAAAAATTACGAAAAGGCCTGTTTAAACAAAGTTGTGTTAAATTATTTGAAGTCATGTTTTTCTTTCAGTAGTTGACCATCTCACAAATTGAAAAGTCTAGGTGTTGACCATGTCCAATCAGGGGGCTTTATAGTGAACTTTCTTTCAGGGTTGCGTCAAGGCTTTCTGTCACACCACTATTGGTTGAATCAAGTAGCAATGGGTGGTTCAGGAACAAGGCACACACCGTTGCTAGATTGATCACTTAAGAATTTTGAAATAATACACTTTACTTTCACTAGGTGCTGTTTTCAAATGGCCACCCTGGCACTCCACTGGCTATATGGTGATGTGTTATTCCGAGCACAGATGCCTTAAATTGTCTTAACTTTACAATTTAGAGCAATCCCGCATCTGTTTTTTTTTATTTTTGGCCATTTTATTCTCAAAAGGTCAACTACTGGTACATGGTCAACGACTGGTACATTTACCTTAATTTGTTTTTTACTGCTTTAAAATTCACACAGTAATTATTACATATGCGAGTGAACAAAAGAATTTTAAATGTCATTTTTCTGAATGACCTTATAATAACGCATCCGTTCATTTTTAATGCTTGTGCATTTATTTTAAACAAAAGATAAAATTTGAATGACATAGTTTGAGATATTAAACAAACAATAGAACGATATTATTATCACTATTTGATGTGCTATTTAACATCTTCTATTTACTGAAATGACGAAATGATACAAAACCATTTTGAGAAAATGTGGTCTTGGGACAACATCGAATCCTTTATAATCAAGGTATCATAAATCGTTGGTATTTCAATAATCATTAGTGGACAAGGACTGATCATTTTTTGTATAAAATTCTTAAAAAGTTTATTGTGTTAAACAAATTCGCTGACTCTTATATAGAGTATCGGCTTGTATAACCATTGAGTAGAGACTCCAATTACTCGACATCTTAATTACTCGAGTATCGAGTACTAAAATTTTAAAATACTCGAGTAGTTTCAGGTGAGCCAAAATATATATTATTTATTAAAAAAAAAGATGTAAAGAGATGATTAGTAAATATATAAGCTTATTTTATTTCATTAATACATCTATTTCAATTTCATTTATTCCTAACATATATTTCAAAAATAATACAGAATTAAACGTTTCAAGCTTTAATTTGTTTCTAAATTTTATTTTTATATTCCCGCATCAGAAGTATCCCTCTGTTGCTGTGGAAGTTGGCTTAAAAGTTAACAATGAACTAAATAGTGATCTAGTTTTTCTGTCCGCTGCTTAAAAAATATGGAATTAAGTCTTCATTTATCAATTACGAGTATTTTTCAAATTACTCGAGTATCGAGAACTTGAAAAATAGACGAGTATACTCGAGTATCGAGTATTCGATACTCAAATTGGATTCTCTACCATTAAGGCATTTACATCCAGAGCTGGGCTGTCTCCCTAAGATATAGGGAGACAGCCTCCATAATTCGAGTAATTTGAAAAATGTACAAGTATACTCGAGTATCGAGTATTCGATACTGGAATTGGAGTCTCTACCATTAAGGCATTTACATTCAGAGCTACCCCCTCCCTAAGTTCTTTCTCCGAACGTTGAGGACGGAGGCTGTCCTCCTATATCTTAGGGAAAGGATAATCAGGTCGTCTCAAAAGTCGTGTGTGGATATTCGATTCGATTTTCTGGTTTCCGATGTCACTTATGTGTAATAATGAATTGACTGTTGTACATTGGTTTCCTAGTCATTGTTGAACTATTAGCGACGTTACTATATATTATTAATTAAATATAAACTTACAATGTATATAAGTCATTAAATGAATATATGATAAAAACTTGTAACCTTGTTTTGTACTTTTTAAGTTAAGTTTTTTTTAAATGTAACAAAAGCTTATCCGTAATGATGATTGCTGATGAACATGAACAATTATGATTTTTATCATTGTGAAAAACAATAGTTTTGATCATTAAGATCACAATATATCAATGGTACTTCCTTTATTTCGTATTGTTTTTACTTAATGAACCTCCTGCATACATAATGACCTGTGACAAATTTGATCACTTTTTTTAATACCTTATTCTTTATATAAAAAAATATTCCATTAACCCTTTAACTACCCTGTATGTATTAAATCCGTGAATATTCTATAAGCTATCCCCACGCCCAAAGTGGAGTTATTCTTTCCCTATCCCTTTTCTCATCAAAAGATATAAATGTTAGCAACTGTTCTCGATTAGTGAAATCGGTCCTAATTTTAAGACAATATATGAATTGTTTAACATCTTTGTACTCAATCCACAAATTAATTTATTGAGATCAGTATCAGTTTCGCTCATTGCGAGCTGTTCTAGTTTCTTAAATGTAATTGTGTTTCTGTTTTTTAATTTGAGTAAATAAACTAGCCGACTCTCAGATAGAGTAACGGCCCATAGATACCTGTCCTCCCATTCTGACCCTAAGTTCCATTACCGAACGCCTTGGGCGGATGCTGTCTTTCTCTCACACAATGAGAAGACACACCTGGTAGTCTCAACACCAACCAATACCAGTTAATATTTTCCAACTGTGCCAATAATCACAATTTTCCTCGCAAGAAATATTAGCAAAAACTCTTTTATACACATCAACAACAATTTGACGTCTTTCGTCATAATGAATGACAAAGTACGAATTAGTTTCTTTATGCGCTCGAAAGGTAATCCACTACGCATTAAAATATCAGAATAGAAAACAATGTTTCTTCTTGACAACTCAGACGAAGGTTGGTTGGAAAAATAATAACATTGTAAGAGGGCAAATTTTGACTTTTTGTGCGAAGGAATGTTTTGTGCACTCAAGTAAACAATAATTTACGTCATAAAATGATCACGTTTAAGGTGTTCACTGTCAATACTTGGTGGAATGGCGTTATAATAAAAATGAAAAAAAAAGACTACTAATTATTTGGTCAGTTTCTAATTCGATAAATGGTCAGTTATAAATACTTAAAACGGTCAGTTAAAAATAATAAATGGTCAGTTAAAATAAAAAGAACAATTCATAAATTTGCCTATTACGACCATATTTGAAAAAATTCACAAGCTGTCAAACTAAAACTTATCATTTTTTAAAAATAGCTGACTATTTAAATTAAATACTAACCATTTTTAATAAATAACTAACCATTAAAATATATAACTGAACGTTTTATTTAATAACTGACCACATTCACACTGATACAATGACAACTGACCGTTTATAATATCAACTGACCATTTTGATTTTTAACTGACCATTTATTTATTTAACTGACCAAAACTTGAATTAGTTACTGACCCAATAAATACATGCCAAAAAAAAATTAGTACTTATTCCACATAAAATGTATTGGATCAGGACCGATTTCGCTCATTTAGAGCATTGTCAATTGATCATTAAATGAAGCAAAACGATTCGCAAATATTTATAAGAAGCAAATTTCACGGAAAATTGAAAATTAGTCATTATTTATTTATTCAAAAAAAAAATACAACTCATGCCATTACATCTGCCGCCAATACGCCACCATGCATTTGACAAATTTAAATACATTTAGTTATTTATGTATACTTTATATTTAAAGTAAAAATCACAAATTGTAGTCATAAAACAGAAAGAAAAAAATAATAAACCACATTAGAAATTTGCAAAGAAATCAACCGAGTGAGTTCAGACAAAAAAATAATCGTCTCTAAGTCATTCACGTCAATATGAAATATGTCGACATCCGAAGCAATGCCGTTTAAAATTGTTAAAAATCTTCCCAGTGGCATCACCATTGGCAGACTGGTTCTACCCCTTGGAAGAACAAACAACCAAAAAGGGTTTGTAAGGGACTTGCTCCCTGCGGATAAAAATATTGTTTTCCGAGAAATATTATTTTACACGCGGTGTTGGCGCAGTGTTCTCCGTTTCCCGTAAGCAATGGCGGAGAAATGGCGGAAATTTGATCCAATTGTATGAAGATGATTATTTGAACATTATACCGAAACTATGAGAAATATTATGTTTTTCATGATTTAAAAAAATACTATAGATGTAAATTAACATATCTGGATACCTATAAAAATATTATAACCCTTATTAAAAAAATCGCCAAAAAGGTGCCGCGTATGGACGTTGTACTCTATATTCTTAGCCGCGGTCAAGAGGTTAAAAAGGCTTTTTTATTATTGAGTGCCGACATAATTAAAACAATGACCTCAATTTACTCAGAGCTTTTTTGGCATAAATCTTTCACCCACCAGTGTCGTTAATTGCATAGAATACAAATTAAACTCCCTGGATTCAAGTAGTCGTTTAATATCACTTTCAATAAAGTGATGGTTAATAAAGAATAATGTCCAGAGAATGGGAATTTTAACAGCCTGTGTGGTCGATAATGTAATATGAATAAATAATTCGTCGGTCGATATCATACGGACGGTGTGTTATTCTTCTGATATTTTATTCTCGCCACTATATTTTTCTATCGTTGACATCTGTACATATTTTATGAGATGATATTTTCAGGTTGCGAGGCATCGTAGACTGAAGAAAAAAATACCATCATCGGAGTTTTCATCATCGGACGACTCTGGATTTATTGTGGTTTTAGTCATCAAAAATTCGGCAATTAGCGATTGTCTGCTTTTAGCGTATATCTTTACGTATTTCCTTATTATGTTCCAAAATATATGGTAATTCCCTCTTGAATCTCGAACTTCTTCCCATTATTGGATTATTTTCAATAAAAAAAATATCTAATTTTATAGCCAATTCCTTGCCGTCATTTATTGTTTTCAATGTAAAATATGTAGCTTTTTCACTGCAACTGCTTTCTGATTCATTAATTGTGGTGGGTTAATCAAACAATTCGACTAATTCTTCTTCGTTCAACGTACACGATCCTCCAATATTTCTTGGATGTCATGAATATCCATGTCAAAAGAACCTTATCCACCAATCACGATAAATGTTTAGAAGTTAATATTTTTTTTCTTTTCTTAAAAACCGTGTTACACGAGGCGTGTTGTATAAAAATATGTCACATCCGTGTTATACGAGGCCCAAGTAATACACACTATTTTTTTGCGTAGGTGATTTACGTTTTTTTTCCTATCTTTACTTTCATACTGAAAAAATATGTGGAGTTCGCGAGGCAGGCTTTTTCTCTTGGCAGTTTCTTGGCTATGTTTCTTGTATAGATAGATGGGCACAGACACGTCTTTCTTTTCCTTTGCCGTATGTAAACTAACTAATTATAGACTATCTAATTGAGAATCACCAGTGGGATATTAAGTGACTGCCATCGTCCTGACGAGTCTCTTCGAGAACTGAAGATGGTTTTTAAGCATACAGATTTTTGCACTTCAAAAAATTGGAGTGAGGTGGGAGGCCCTGATTCAAGCTCTCCATAAATCTAGTTCGGCGGAGTCCCTCCGATGTCTGATCACATTCTATGGATTTGTCCTATTATGTCCTCTGAGCGGGAAGATTTTGTTAATCATTGGACCAGCCAGTTCATATCTGGCCAGTAGGCCACGCCGACCGGAGGGTAGCCGACAAAATAATTATTTGGGATTGTCCAATTTGCGGGAGAAAGAGAAGAGTTGCTCAAGGTGGTAAGACCTTCTGTCGGACCCACGGGACATGCGGACTTGGTGGCTAGTAAATTAATTACGCGGCCTTCAGCAAATTTGCATTTCTAGAATCAGTAACGTATAGGGTTTGCTAATTATTTAGAGTCATTTCACTGTTTGCATTTTTAATATTTTAAACTTGGCCTCCAAGTCCTGGGCAAATGCTCCCGAGACAACTCCATACTCCTGCAAACAGAACAGATACGCTTCACGTTGTTACGCCACGGGACACGATCGCTGATACCGAATGTAAGGCCGTGGCGGGTGGTGGTTGGGAGTAGTTTAGACTATCTAATTGAAAGTAGAAGTGGGATATTATGACTGCCATCGTCCTAAAAAGTCTCTTCGAGGATTTATAACGATGTATAACTTCGAAAAATATGAAAAGATATTATGGGAGGCCCTTATTCATAGAAGTCTTATTCATAAATGTAGTTCAGCCTTGAGTCCCTCCGATGTCTGAGTTTTATACCAGTTTATAATAATCTTCGACTTCATCACTAAACCTGTCATAACCTAACCGAGGAGTAACTTTTTGCTCCCAACCTGAAACTTGTGAAATCGTAAATAAAACGACGTTGTTTGTGATTTCGACTAAATTTTAATTTCCAGGAAACAATTTTACGGCATTAAATATGGAATATAGCATCAAATGTCTGCCAATATCCATTCGCGAGTAAAACCAATGTGTCGCTAAAGTTTACTTTTGACAAATTTGGGTAAACTTCCAACTGCTCAAGAAATCAGGCGTTGTCTGTAGTCGTTTACATGAAGTTCCTTGGTTAGTTGGATTTTATACGGGCGCAGACATGAGACATAGGCGATTCAAAAATTCGCCAAGGGATAGAAGTCAACATTTAATTCAATGCGGAAAGTCTGTGAACAACGCCACTTGTTCAACGCATGCATACTGACTGTGCTGCTTTACGGTTTCGAGTCATGGCACTTTCAAAAAGCACAGGGTAACCGTATACTGTGCTTTGAAAACAGATACTAGGAGTACAGTGGTTTGACTTTGTCAGAATACGGAGGTAAGAGAGCGGACAAACCAGCCCCTTTATTATTTAAAAGGCGACGACCTGGTTGACATGTCAAATTTGGAATCCTGCCTAAACAATCAATGGATCCCGACGCCGCGGAAGGCCTCTGATGACCATCCATAGGATGTACTATTTTGAGGACGCCGGGATCTATACCTGTCATAACCTAATATTTATTCCCGTCGCTTCTAAATATATAAAAAAAATATAAATGAAATTTTTCGTAAACAAGCTTGCTTTCAGATACGCTCCATTAATATCATGATATGTCAAATCAGAAGCGGATATATTCACACAAATAATATTGTTAGTAAATTTATTGCAGCCAAATTTTAATAGACGTTTCTTTTGCATCGAAACATGCTATTTTTCTAGCAAACATAAATAAATTAACTTAAAGTTTAAAGCCTTTATCCTCAATTAAAAATACATTATACATTAAGTATTGAGGCATAACATGATCCGGCCGCAAAAAGTCAAATGAAATGCTCTTTGAATTATTGCTGAAATGATTTTAATAAATCATGATTTCCTTGTTTGAAATATGGTTAAATTTTAATGACTTAAAGTACATGTGGATACTGTACCATTTTTTTAATAGTCATCTAACTGTAATAAGTTGCCATTTTACAAAATGTCTATATTTAAAGATGAGTTTATATAATGCTATTTTTATCTGCAATTGATTAATTAATTGAATCGACACATTAATTGCTAATTTTAGTTAATGAGGATATTTTACCGCACCCGCTAAATAGATGGAGCATTTAAATGCGAAAAACGACATTAGTTTTTATTTTCTATTCTAGTTAAGAAATGTATTGATTTTTTAACTTGCAGTTCGACCACGAAAAAGCAATCAGTATAAGAGATATACAATTGAACATATTTGTTAAAAAAAATTGAACATTTTTTCATATTGTGGAGGTTGTGAGTTGACAAAATGTGGTGATATTGTTTTTGCTCTAGAACGTCATATACTTATTCAATACTTTCAGCTCACGCGTCGCGAACTAACGAAAGTGTATGAGAAATATTATAATGAAATGCGGGAACCTGATTTTCCCTCAGGGGAAACCCCTTTATTCCAGCGATATTGTCGATAGTCAATTTAGTTATTTTTTAATCTTATCCTGATATACCATTGCTAGTATTTGAATTGAAAAAAAATCAGAGAAACGTATATCGTACGTCACAAGAGTCTGAAAGGCTTAAGCGGAACGCAGCAAGAATGATTAGCATACCACTATTCTGCACTCTGCAATAAAGAGAGATTGAGGAACAAGCAGTTCTCGTTTAATATAATTTAATTCTGGTGATATAAACTTCATTTGGAATCCATAAGCTCAACATTGAAAGCGACAATAGTGGAAAAAAGCTATTTAATATTTAATTAGTAGTACACGAGTAAGTTCATTTTTCCAATATCTTGGGACTGTCGTGGCGTGGGGTATTGAAGAAATGCCAACGCCCTCCACTGCGTGTAAGTTTTGTGAGGTCAAATTATAAAAAGCTTTTTCCGAACGTATCGCATCGCATGCCTATATGCTGGAAAGCACGTAATATCTCGCGGCTAAAAAAGTTCTTGCTTTTTTTATGACCGTAAACAAGAAAATTACTACCAATCACATTTTAGCCGATTTATAATAAAGTAAACTGTGGGAAACACGTTACACTTCAGTGGTGCTCAAAGTTTTATCATACTGAGTTCCATCCTAGTATTTTTTATTTCTCAAATCAAGATATCTGAAACTGTATTCTTCGTGAAAATGTATCAAGTAATAGATTTGTATGACAACATGATTTTAATGGTCACGATCATTGAAATTATTGGCCCAAGTCGATGATTTGCCGGCCTAAAATTCTGGTTTGCTTCAATGAAACAAAATCAGCAAGTAGTCCCTTTCATAAAATGAGAGCCAAAGAAAAACACAGACAAACATAGGTCTGAAAATAGGGCGGTCAAATTTAATTTCAATGACAGCTTGGAGAAGAATATATTTTCACTGAGAATACAGTTTCACTGTAATATACTTTATATAAAATTAAGAATTTCGACTGATGGCGCTGATGGTTTTAATATCGAATTAGAATCGTTTGATTTTTTTACTTTTCCATCAGTTTTGTCGCTTACGACCCGGGTTTCACGTTTCACCATCGTCAGGCATTTCAAGTGCATGAATGTACTTCAATTGAATCAATATTCGTGCACTTGAAATGCATGAAGATGCCGATAATTCAAACGATTCAATAATGTATGTTTGTAAATATATGTAAAACATTTTTTCAATTTTTTTAAAAATACACTCGTGTTTTAAATTTAAATATCTTTTGACATCTTTTGACAAATGTTTATTTCATGCAGATATTTATTTATAATTACGTATTTACTAAATATGTAATTTGTAATGTAATCGATTCCACAGTACTATTAACACTGGTATTAAAAGTTTACAAGTGTGCAACCACTGAATTGCAAATATACATTATGATTTACTAGGAACAAGTTGAAGGCTCTGGCAAATTTTCGAAGGCTATTAGTGTAATAAAAATTAATTTTCAAATTAGAAAAACCAGAATCACGTAGAAGCGTTTCGATCGACTTTTCGAATATTGGCCTTATCTTTCAAGATTAATCTTTGTAACAGCAATTAAAGATCGAAGAGACATTAGCACGTGCATCGATTAAAAGGTCATACATAAGATAACATTTTGAATACTCGAAGAGAAATGTACCTGGCCATATATTTCTTTCGACTTATCCGAGGCCAAAATGAGAATTCCACCATTCTTGAGAATGTTAAATTGAATGTCCCTGATAATTTTTTGAGGAATCGTGAACATGAGTTGTTTGTTGTTCCAAGGAGTAGAACCAGTTTGCCAATGGGGATGCTACTGGGAAGAGCTTTAGTGATTTTTAACGAAATTGCTTCAGATGTCGACATATTTCACATGGACGTGACGAGTCAGACGAGTACTGTTTTTTATGTATTATAGTTGATTTTGTCGGAACTCACTCGGTTGACTGCTTTGAATATTTCTAATGTGATGTTAATAATTTTTCCTCTCTGTTTTTATGACTAAAATGTTTTCATCTTGTTTTTAATTAATTTGTGATTTTTATTATGTATTTACATGTATGAATATACATGAATACATGTATTTATATTTGTCAAATGCATGGCGCATTGGCGTCAGCTGTAATGCCATGATTTGCTTTTTCTTAAATAAATATATAATATAAAATTCAAAATATCTTTATTATATTATTCCACGTATTGTGTTACTAATTGTGACACGTGTTTCGCTTCTTTCAGAGGCATCTTCAAACTTACTATCGCAAAGTTTTCTTAAGTAATAAACCAAGATTGATTCTAATATTTTAAAATGATAAAACTACAAAATGGTGTTTTTCCTTTTTACGATAAGCAAGGATCAAAACAAAGGAAACAAATAATTATACTACTTGTGACGTTAGCATTACAAATTATTAACTAATAAGATGCAATCAATCAGGTAGGGTTAAACCCTTCATTGAAAATAATGCAATGTAAGCCACTGCTTACAGTTAGTAGAGTACAGTTATTATTAATTAAGGACTTCAACTGCAGGGTGCTTGATGGAATTTCAATATAAAATTTGAATTGTTGGAATTTTTTACTTTTCCATCAGTTTTGTCGCTAACGACCCGGGTTGCGCATCAGTTCAAGTACATCCGTGCACTTGAAATGCCGAAAGGCGAAACTCGAGTCGTTAGCGACAAAACTCATGGAAAAGTACAAAATTCAAACAATTCAAATAGTGCAGTTGGTATAGTCAGCTATTTTTAATTTTATATTAAAACGAACTTCCACAAAGTAACCGCCGAATCCATCGAAAGTATTATGTCATGCATTATTAATTTTCACGCAATAATTGAACAACGTTGACCGCGATTGACCCAGAAAAAAGATTGCAGCTTCTAAATACAACACAATAAGTCAGTGGTCCCCAGAAAACGGTGAAAACTGCAAGTTTCTTTCCTGGAACTTCCCAGGGAAGAAGCTGACACTTTTCTTTCAAGATGACAACTCGGTTACATCGATTATAAATAGTATAAAACTATTTCAAACTTTTATAATATCAAAGTGTGGGCAAAAAATGTTACTGTGCTCAATAAACCACGTGATTATATTACCATTCATAGCTTAATAATCGTTTGAAATGATGATAATATATTGATATATAAAAAAATAATTGAATATAATTAATAGAATTTCTGTTGGAAAAGAGAAAAAAATAAAACATGCACGACAGCATTTACGTGCAGTTTGTCATGTTGAGGTAGTTGAACGGACTTAACCACTTGATCGCCACACGTTAAAAAAAAACTAATAACAATTGTATTCAATTTAAAAAAAAACAACAAATTACATTTATTTACTGATTATAATCACTATGTCTACTGTTATTATAATAATTTATAATCCTGGTATATTATTTTTTTTTCATTGAAACTTCAAGATCATTGATAGTAATAAAGTTCTTTCTGGGGATTCGGCGGTATTTTTGAAAGATTATTTCTTTTATTACACGTACAATTGAACCCCGATCTTAAATTCTCGCATTATACGTTCTCCCGCGTGGTGCGTTCATTTTCTATAGTCCCGGCATTTAGTTTATGTATAAAACTTTCCCGCATTAATCGTGTGTTTTATACGGTCCCTTGAAAATGTAGAATCGGGGTTTCACTGTATTTTTTATTTGTATCTTTATGAAGCATCTTCTCCAGCCTCATTGAATTAATTGCAACCAAGGCAAGTTTCACTGCATTTTTTAAGACTGCTTATTCACTTGGGAATCGACAAAGCCTCAATTATTCACAAGTGTCAATGAACTCGTCAAACACGACGGATTCGCAGTATACACAATATACTTCATATTGACACCGCCCTATATGGTAGGTCATCAGAACTCTCTCGAACTATCTATTTTTCACCTCAGTCTATGAGTTTAAGTCGATATCAGGAAATAAATTCATTCTAATAATACTCTATATTGAAATCTACAGCGATTCAATATAGAGTAATTTCAAATTTGTAAAAGAGACATTTATGCGGACGTCTCGTTCTAAATGTCTCTTGACTCTTTCACGCCCTGAATGCATGAGAGTGCATGGTATTTCATGCAAAGTTCGATGGGTTATAAATAATGGCTTATCGGACGCACGTGTAAACGATTTTTTGTAACGGTTTGCTACTTAATGGAACCACTTTCTTTCATACAGTCGCAGTTAGAGATTGGAGAGCAGGGAGTGAGCCCACGCTTGCCAGATAAGTCTTACAGTCGTGGTTGAGGGATTCTCCCAACTTTATGCCCTGGAAGTAGCCCGCAAGCTCCTAATCCTCTCCCTAAGGATAAAGTCTAGTAAATTCCTGATATCGCCTTCGCAATTATTATATGTCATGTGTTATGTATTGTAGAACGTAACGTGTCTTGTAAACCTATCTGTGTTAAATCCGTGTATAAAGTCTGTGAAAATTCGTAACAATTAAATAATGGGTGCTAACCGCCCCCACATAACGCTTTGAGATCGCCTTTTGTTTATAAGAGCACCATGTTTCTCCTAATCCGTTCCCAAAATTCCTCTCCTGAGTGTCGGATAGGAGGCTCCTTCTCGATTTACGAGGGAGCCGAATCAAAGTCTTCTCAATATCAACTTGATTTAAGTGGCTGAGTATGTCACTCTAATTTAAATTGCTATCTATTTTCAAGCACACTGTGCATGGCTCAAAATTAGTCCAGATAAAATGAGTGCTAATCAACTCGGGTCATGAATATAAAGGGGATACTCTTTTTTTCTGTCAGTTGCGCTATGAAAGGTGGCCATGAAACAAATGTTGCATATACACAACGGACGGTGGTGAAGAAACGAACTTGTAAATACTTATGTGTATACGTAGACTTAACTCTACCACTACGGTGGATTCTCAGTTTACGGAAACACATGATACTTAATATAATTTTAATTAAGTGACTGAACAAGTCACATTTTTTTTATTAATAACCATAATTTAAAGATCAGTCCGGTGCAGCTTTTGTATCCGGTCAAGTAAATGATGAATCCCTTTCTTATTAGTATAGCGTCGTGGAAGGCGGCCGTGAAACAGCGGTTGCATACACATAACGGAGGTGGTGAGAAAACCAAATTATACACCCATACAGACATGTCTTTGGTGATTACGCTGTGTGATAATTGATTATTTTGAACATTTGTAGATGACATGTGTTCTATTAACAAACATAAATATGGCTCATTCGTGCGATTCTGTCGCATTTTTCTTATGGCGTGTATAGTGGCGATTGATGGGTTAATTCGTTCCAAATTTAAAATTGAATTATCATCAAGAATTCTTTATTAATCTTTCTCCCGCCAAATTTAATCGTTCGCAACCTGGTGGCTTTGCGGTATGACTAAAGTGACCATACGTCCCGTTTTGAACGGGACCGTCCTGTTTTTAGGTAGCTTGTCCCGTTGTCCCCAAGCACAGCTTCGGGACGTCGAAATGTCCCGTTTTCAAAAAGAGGGCAACACACGGTAACAATTTTATAAAAGTGCAAAAAATCGACCTTTGTTATAATAATTTGAACCATAAAAACATTAGAGTAATCAATGAATACATTTTATGCTTGCCCGGAACAAATGCACCCGTAGAAAGAGTCTTTTCACAGATGAATAAGTTGTGGACGACAGAAAAAACACAATTACAAGTCGGGGTACTTAAAGCGATGTTGTTAAAATAATTTTTATAAAATCCTGCCAAGAATTCTATTCTTATTTAAAAGCAAACCCAGTTATACTTAAATATAAATATAATATAAAAAAATATAAATCAACATAATTTTTTTTATATTTATATTATTTATTCCTGTTATTTTCTTTATCAACATTCCTTTTCTTTTTATTACTAGATAAAAACTATGAAAAAATACATGTTTTCTTGAATATACATACTATTACGTAAAAATTGGTAGATGTCCCGTTTTGAGGACAAAAATAAATGGTGACATTAGGTATGACACACTGTGGTCACCAGTCACAAGGCTCTCTTAGGACACACCGGAGAGTCGAAAAGAGCTCGATGAATGTGTGGTAGCGTAAATCGCGTGACCGGTAATGTTGGAATTGCGTATACTGGAAGACCTTCGTTCAGCATTGGATCAACAGCCGGTGACCATGGAGATATAAAAAAAAATACCCCCAGGAATGCTTCAGGAACGCCAATTATTATAAATGATATAGATCTCAGAGACCGGTCGAACATCTAGAACAGGAGTTCCCAACCCCGTGCCCGCGGGTTACCCCATCAACGTTAGCTCGAAACATTTTTAACTTTACATTTTTGCAAAATTAGTTTTGTGGATATCATATCGACAAGTGAAATCTCTCGTGCATTTCCCAAATATGAAGGAAATTGTATATTACAGTGAATTAAACGTCATACACATTAAAGTGCTTAGAAAAACGGTTTGAAGAGAGACTTCTGCAGTGTGAGACTATCGAGTCAATGGTCTTCTTTATTGTCAAACCTTTTATTTGCCAATTAAATACAATATGAATACCTTCATGTTTTGCAGGATTAGTTCAAGAAAATGCACAGCAAGAGAAAAATTTCACTGTTAATCTTTTCAACTAGTTTCACTTTATTCAAAACAGAGAAGTTGAGGAACTGAGTAGCAAATAGTTCTCGTAGAAAAGAAAATATTTTAAGATAATGACCGCAAAGAGACCACATGCTCCACGTTAGGAGCGGACGTGGTTGAAAAAATCGTTATATTAGTCGGTCCCTGTGGTCCAGTGGCAAGAGCTTTGTTCTAGCGATCTGGAGACCCGGGTTCAATTCCCGGCAAGGTCAGATTTTTTCAATTGAAAAAAAAGAGATCTTGGGCTGGGTGTATGTTATTTATCGTTGATTTTGTGCACAACTGATTCAATACTTATCATCGAGTTAATCTCGTATGACTTTCACAATTAAGAATATTTGGCGCATTGGCGTAAGCTGTAATGCCAAATATTTTCTTTCTTTCTATTTAAAAAAAAAATTATAATAATATCCTTAGAAAAAATTGACGACGCCCGCCGCCCCACATTTTTCTTTAAATGCGCTCTCGGGTCCAATTAAGTTGGGGACCCCTGATCTAGAATCTAGATTGTTAGGTTGCAGTATATCGATTTATGGATTTGTTTTATAAGGCGAGGATTCTATGATGTTAGCATTCACTCTTTCATTCCGATCCTATAATAAGATAATATAATTGGTAAGGCAGGAGCATTATCTTACAAAAAATTCATTCTTAGCTTTTTTCTTAAAATATATATTCCAAAACACTAAAAGACTCGACTTGCAAAATAACAATTTCTTTTTAAATTCTCCATTATTAGTTTATATGAGGGTCTTTATGCTTAAAGTGCCCATTTCAAATATATGAATTGTTCAGTAGAGGGGTTTGTTTGTTATGTTGACAACTTTATGGTATCTACATAATTGAGGAGCTTGGGATCAAAAATGACCACATCCACTTTTTCCTAAACAGAGATATACTAGATAACTTATCCCCGTCACAAATTATTCATGTTTAAAAAAACAATAAAAACTAGACACAAAAACATGGGCTGGATTACTACCGACTGAACTGTCATGGCCGAAAATGCAAACACGCTATTGGCCGATTTAGGATTTGGGCATCTATGAAGCCAAAACTCAAAAGGATTCGGGCAGTTTTGATTCTATAGTCATATTTTGATATTGAATTACATGGAAGCTATGAGGATTTCAGAGAGTTTGAAAATTGAATTCTAAGCTTTTGAATACGTACTTCCATATTACATCGCTAACTCGTTTTGTATCAAAACTGGATTTGAGCATGTTTGATCCCAAGCTCCTCATATGTAGTCATCACTCGTCACTTTTCTCAAAAGTTTGCCTGAGTCGCTTACTGCCTTTTTGCTTGGAAGGGCCGTATCATTTTGACGGCATTATAAAATGAAAAATTGCCTACAAAAGAAGGTCGATAATCGTTTTTTTTTATAATATCTCAAGCTTATATGCAAAACAAATTATGAATTTATAATAAAGAAAAATACGGCACTTCCGGTCGTAAAAATATTTCATGCCGTGCGTTCATGTAATAATATATCTTCAATGTTAATTATTATTTAATTATAAACATATAAGCACCATTTTAAATTATTTACATAACAATGGGCGATAAATTTTGTTACATATTAAGATGTGTACAGCAAGGAAACTCAAACGGTGTTATGAAAATCGGTGCCAGGTTACGATCCACTCCGTGACGCATGATATATTCATAAACAAAACAAACAAGGATTTATTACAATTGTTCTTCTTTAACCTTTCCTTTACGGTCCCCAAAAACACACCCGATCCGGATGATGTATGGTCACTACGCGTCATGCAAAAATGGTGATTTATTGCATATGAATGCAATAAATGATTTTTTGGGACCATAAAAGAAGTGTTAAATCAATTATTCAAATTATAATTTCACTTAATTGTGAATAATTAAATATTTTTTTGTAATTGTTGCAAAATAGATTTATTAAAATCAGGACCTGCTTAACTCATCGTGCGCATTTTTAGATGTGCAATCGAGAATATGCATCACAGAGTTATACAAGACTATATAGTAATAGGGGTGTAACAATCAATTGTTAACAGAAATATGCAAATAATTTATATAAAATCAAACAAAATATGTATAATTGACATTAGATATGTCTAAGACCTCTTTCAAATATTTGTATATTTCATATATTTATGAAGCAACGAAAGAACTCACAATTTAAACAGCCAAACACCAAAATCTACGTCGAAAGTCGAAAAATCTTTATGTGCATAAATATTAAATTAAATTATCTTATATATAAAACCGAAACGGGGGATGTATGTCTGAATATAGCATCATTGTTGTTGCAAGTTCAAACAAACGAATTGATTTCGCTCGCGAAAGTTTCGACGGTAAATTTGTTTCGTTATCAATGTGTGTGTAGAGACTCCAATCATGCGTCGAGTAGTACATATATAAAACCGAAACGGCGTATGTATGTCTGTGGGTATGTAATTCCCTTTTGCATTGTTGGTCATTAAGTTGCCATAAAAACGAATATGAAAGAAAATATGTTTGATTTTTTATCGGCGAAGACATTTAGTCAAAATGTAATAAATTAGTCTTCTACTGAACTTTTCCCGGCTTTTATTAATATAATAATGTTTTTATTTACGTGAAGGTATTATTTGACATTTCTTTGACAGCAAATTAGATTTTTTCCTTGAATTTGGACATTTTAATGGGTGAGAATGGGGCTGTCAATATATGAAAGGGGCTGTGAAATGTCAGTGCTAGTCTGAAATGTTCATTTCATCCAAATTCCATTTTAATTGACCTAACTTTTGAATTTTGAAAAGAACTGTTTCAACAGCCAAACACCGAAATCTACGCGCCTAGCTGAACATAACCCCAAACTGGTCCGAGCGAAGCCGGGTTCCAATACTAGTATTCTTATAAATACACGTTCACGTTTATAATATAATACACATATACTGATAGTTTGATTAAGTAAATAATTAATCAACTTCATACTTAGCTTAAATTTTACTTACGTGACATTTTGGTCTCATAAACGGCGCATCAAATATCATTCATCTTCTTATGTAGTTTATATTTTACTATCATGACAAATTGGTGAAATATCAGTCAAATTATCAGACAGTTTTATTTTACTTGCGGGACATTTTGTTCACATATACGGCGCATAAAATATCGGTAATCTTCCAAATAAAGTTGTACCGTCGATGACGAAACAAAAACTGCGTGGGAAGCTATTTTACCGATTCACTGAGAGATAATGATAAGATAAATCACGCATTTTTCCATGAGTATAAATAACTAATTTTTAAAACGTTAATCACCCCCTTTCGAGGATACAATCTGGCGCTATATAGTTATTTAAATAATCATTTACTACTTATGTAAAAAACGTGCAACCGAAATGATTTATTTGTAGCGTAGCGATGGGTATCTTTTATTGGTTACTTAATTAAACAAAAATATTTTTATTTCGCTAAATAAAAGATTGTTTATTATATTTTTGGTTTCACCGGGATTGTGTGTAAATATGAACGGCGGAATAGTTGTTATGTCTATTTAGAGCAGTGGTTCTCACGTAAATTTGACTCTGTCCTCATTATAAACATCAGTGGGTCCTATGGAAATCTCTTTCAGAGGCATCTTCGGACTTACTATCGCAAAGTTTGCTTAAGTAAATCAGTGTTTTTGTTTTGAGTCTTGTTGAGTTTTGTCAAATATACCTTAACATGATTGGCAATTTACTGGCACTGGTGTTTACATAATTGTCTTTAATACTTTTCTAACTGCTAATTCCACATCTTCCATCCATTCAATAAGTAACAATTCTTAGTACAGAATACAATGCATACGAAATATTTAATTTTCAGATTCTTCGTTGACAAATCAACTTGTAAAAACACATTTTTTTAATATCTTTATTAGCTATGTGGCTGTTGGAGGCTATAGCATAATCTTCTGGAGGCCACACATGAGAACCACTGATCTAGAGTCTAAAGACGCGTAATTTTTAGGATCGGATAAACGGCGAGTTTATAGATATGGATACGTGAAAGATATCATTTTTTTGGTTACGATATACGTATAAAGGTATCCGTTTTGAAATAAGAACCTGCGACCGCGTAACCAAGTGGACGGATGCCCAATAGCGTAAACTACTCAACAGTTGTAGTATTATTTTTATGTTTAAACAATAGCACAAGTTGACTTGCATTCAGCAATTATAAATAAATTTTATCAGAGTGAACTTGTGCACATAATTTATAAGTACCTTATTCAGTTAATAATATTTTCATCATACAAAAATAACTATAAGAGAGACAGGAAAATTATTTCATTTCATCACAGTTTTTATATTGACCATCAATCAGCTCAAATTTTTAATACTGTATTAGTAATCAATATCTGAAATGTTAACTCCAGGGCCAATTGATTGCCAAACTGCGGTTAATGCCAATCGACCACACGTAACAAATGATTATGTCATCATTTCTATTGCACAATTTTTAAAAGGATATTCGAAGGATTTTTATAATAAATCCTAGTCAATGTAATGTATTGTTACACTTTCCACGTCAACTGTATAAAAAACCTGCTCCGATTTTCTTTTTGTATATAGGTAAAGTATCAGAATCAATACTTACACTATAAATAATTAAGTCATAAGAATGAATTAAGATGCATGGGATACCCTGTCTAGCCTAAGTATATAAGCTATCTCTAATACACGTTTAAAACATAGTACTGACGAAGGCGTAAGCCGAAATAGCTATCAACAAATATATAAAATAATTTATGTAGAACTAAAATACATTGTTATTTTTCTTACCGTAATGAATTAAGATGTATTATCTATTTATTAAATGCACTTTTTTTGTTTTTATTTTGTTAATGACAATTCATACTTCATTGATTTTGATGTAATAGCTTGCATTGTTAAGAGGTCTTCACCATTTTAATTATAGTCTTTTTTGCTTCAATTGATTTGCTTAGTTGTAATACCAAAAACATGTCATACCTTGTAATTCCTGCTTAACTTTTGTATAGTTGATCTTCGTATACACTTCTTCAATTGATATATTTCTTTGACACACCCAACGTATTATATAATACTAGCTGACCCGGCGAACTTCGTACCGCCTCAGAATTAATAGATGTGTTAACTTATTAGCTTAATTGAATTCAGTTTTATATTATGTTAAAATGAATACTCAAAATGAATTTAGTTTCCTAGATATCCCTCGACATTTGTGATCGTGTCGTTGGTGAAATGTTTAGGAAAATGCTTTGTACATTTTCCATCCGCCATGCAAGGCGACAGCGATAAACGATTCAGATAACCGCATGGGCCATGAAACATGTTTGTGGTAACAATATCGTACAGTTATTGTTCACAGTAATACACGCACATAAATAGATAAATTGCTTTTTTCGCGTACGCTTTTTCCGACAGAGCGCACGTAGCGCCATCTGTGATTCAACAACATAAATAAAATGACTGATGTCAAAAATATCAAAATAGGTCCTGGTGGGAACATCCTTCACCTAGCGGAATGAAATATACTTTACAACCTTCTCACATATCTAACCAATATACATCAAAAAAAAAATCCTAATAATCGGTCGAGCCGTTTCGGAGGAGTTTGGCCACAAAGATTTGTGTCGAGATTTTTATATATATAGAGATTGTACATACCTAACGTAACATACATATAATATGTAGTTTTTATAAAAATGATTACAAATTTTTATTTTTATTTGGATTAGTTGAGATCAGAACCGGTTTCGCTCATCGTGAGTATTATCAACTGTTTTTATTGCAGCATTTCAGTTAATGCATGCAATGAAAGAAACCGATTCTGATCTTAATAAATCCAATGTGGAATAAGTATTTAAAATATGTCATTAATGATATTATAATGCCATTCCACCAAGTATTGACAATGAGCACCTTAAAAGCGAACTAAAATTATGTATCGACCATGCTAACCCGAGGCATAACCGCGTATTCCAAAATATGGACGCAAATTTTGAACCGTGTTAAGCTCAAACCTCCGCACCTAATGGAGCATTCCAACAAACGTATTTTGCAAACGTTAAAGTGGCATTAAAACTTCAAGCCGGCAAAAAAGGAGTAAATTTTTTTAACCCCAAGATGTACTACTTTTTATTCATTGAAATAAAATAATTGAGAAGATATTTTTTCTTTATGTACCTATCTGTAATCATTATTTATAATCATTATTATATATATGTGTACTACACATAACCGATGTATAAAACATGTCGACTTTTAAATTAAGCTTATGTTCATTCATTTTATATTGGCCTAGAAAGTGTTTCATTGACTTATTAATAATGAAATAAAATAAACGCATCCTTTTCAAGTATGAATAAAATTATAAAACATATCCGGTTTATTCTTTTTTTTAAATATACGAGGTTTACCGAAGTAGCCTCGTTGGGTTAATCATGTCTTATTTTAAAATATTACTTCAGTCACCGAGTATTTAATTTATTCAAAATTTACAACTCGGTGACCATCAAGGCTTATGCCAGAGTAGTTTATGTTGAAAGCTTTGTCATATAAATTTTTTGGACTAAGCATGCGGACTCACTGAGATCGTAAAGCGTAGAGCGTAGATGGGCGAGACATGCTTCATAATCAAAGATACCGCAATGACTTTAACGATGGCGCCCGTCTAGGAAGTCTATATCGACGGTAAATCAGAAATTTTTACTGGAATACAGAATTGGACATATTTTATTTATTGAAATTATATTTCCAAGAAGTTTTTATTTATATGTAACTTTATGGTTTTTTTAAAAATTTGAAATGTAAATTAAGAAAATATTACATGAATTTAAAGCTTCCTTGGAAAAAATGAACAACTAATAAATATGTTCTGGGTACTAAAGATTTGTTTTAAAAAAAAACCGGCCTGCGCTTCTCACTATTCTCCTCAATCTCAAATGCGCCCGGCGTCACAATAAGTTTAAGAACCCCTGCTGTATTGCGTCTCAAAATTGGCTCTTTTCTTTCTTCATGTAGACTTGTTTCAATGGCCACTTTTTTGTTGATCGTTTAACATTTATTACATGCTGATTGTTTCCACTCAAATTATATATTATGACACACTCGGAAATTCCTACAACGACAAATAATAATTAAAATACGTCAATTAGATCGACATAATTTAATCTAAGACTAGTTTTTGGCAGCCCTCTTACATCATACTGAATACTGACCAACTTGCTAGTCCATGATGTTTCAAAATCAAGATCAACTGGTATTTAAACGTTTAAAGGCGTAGGTCAGTTATTGAAACACTCATTATATATGGATAAACTATTACTCATAGCGTATCACATGTTTAGAACAAAAGCTCTCAAACTGTGTTGAGTTTATTGTGTGTCAGTACCATCTGTAGACAAATAAAACGACAGAAAGAGAGTTAGTGTGTTGTAGTTTAAAAATGAGTTCAAACCTTATGATTTTTTTTAAATTTAACTTTGTAAATGTTAGGCGTTACATACATAATATTTTTAATTACGGAAGTCACACGTTATAAGCTCGATCATTAATTTTTATGAATCAGTCGAGAACATCTCAACGAAAAATGACATACACCCATGTCCAAGATCTCTTTTTCAATTGAAAAAATCTAGCCTTGCCGGAACTTGACCCCGGGCCCAACCTGATCGCTAGGGCAAAGCTTTTGCCACTTGACCAAAGAGACCGACATCTTTCTAACTTTATACGCACGCGCTAATCGATATTGTGTGTTTGAGTACTGCGTTACAAATGACAGATAGATCAAGACCATTATACTTCTTTGTAATAGTGGCTGATTTTTCTACGATTAATAACAAAGCTAGACTTTTATTTGTTAAATAAATATCTAAGATTTTCTTTTCGACAAAAAAAATCATTTTTTTTACTTATTCCACAATTAATATAAAATTTAATATAAATTTTATTTTTCGGTGGAGTTTAATATAGTATAATACTCCACCGAGTAAATAAAAAAGGCTTAGAGATGAATAGTCTAGAATTTTTAGAAAAAAATAAAACTCTTAATAAAAAAGAAATATTATTAAATAATATTCTCAACAGGACAGGATGCTCGCCTTTATTAACATTATTCCCAATTAATAGAGTAATCACTAACCTATCTGATTGATTGCAGCTCATTAGTTTATAGTTTAATAGTTTGTAATGTTTAACGTCATTAGAAATATATTTATTTGTTTGCTTTGTTTCGATTCTATAACCCCTCTCTTGCGTCCCTTATAAAGGAAAAATCCCAATCTGATTGATTGCACCTTATTAGTATCATTATGTTATTACATTGTTTCGATTCTATCACCCCTTCCTTGTTTCCTTTAGAAGGAAAAAAACCCGTAATCCATTTTGTAATTTCATAATTTAAAATGTTAGAATCAATCTTGCTTCATTACTCAAGCAGACTTTGCGATAGTAAGTCTGAAGATGCCTCTGAAAGAGGCGAAACACATGTCACAGTTAGTTACACAATACGTGGAATAATCAAAGTTATTTTAAATTTTATATTAAAATGAACTTCCACAAAGTTACCGCCAAAACCATCGAAAATATTCCACAATTAGCTATATAAGATCAGGACCGGTTTTGCTCCCCGCAATCAATCTCGACACAGCTGTTTTTACAAAACTAAGTAAGATAAGGATGTAACAAACAAAAGGTGACAGAAAAATTAACATACATTATAAATAGTAAAACAAAATATGCATTATATCATAGTTTAACACCCACAAGGAGAACACTTTTTAATACTTTTACTTTTCCACTGGCCGGCACTTTTCCAATACACCCAATAGAAAAAAAATTAAACGAAAGGTGTTTGAGAGGCATTGGGTATTAGGTTACACAATATCGAATGAGTGGGCACCTCCAAAATTAGAAAGTTTTTTAGACAAAAAAATTGTGCAACCGAAAACATTTTATTCAAAAAGATTTGCACTCTAAAAGACTTGTAAAAACAAAGTCCAATAAATTGTTAAAACGGTAGATATCTTTAATTGTCAGACTTGCTCTATATCTACAAAACATAGATTCAAGGATTTTTGAGCAGTCAAGATTACAATTTGTTTTTTTTATTATTTACAATCTATTGGTCATAATTGACAGTTTGAGCATTGAAACGATCGATAAATGATTTTTAATCAAATATGAGAACCAGTCATATATGCCAGTTTTTTTATGCAATGGCAAGGTTTTAATTGAAGTTTTGTTTTCAATTATAGAGCTCCATTAAAAATTTTAAATGAACGAAATGAGATTTAAATGGGCGCCTTGGGTTAATATATTACTTTCTATATCCACTCATTGCGAATCATGTGATTATTATTCTCTCAAGTTATCTTATTTAAGTTGTCCTACTTTTTTGAGTTCTATCCTCTCTTAAAAAGTGTCCTCTTTTTCGATATTTGAAGACCAATCTAGACATCTCCGCATTCTATCAATTCTATGCTTAGCCAGTTTATTTCGTGCAGTGTAACGTATTTACACACTATGACGCATTTCCGTGTATCTTACGCGCACTCTTCGCATGTGTTGAAAGTGCACGAGAGCAGCCGGTACATGAGACGCAAGATACTTCTCCCAATCCAAACCATGTACTGCTTTTTTCTAAAAAAAAATTGTGGTCACTTTTCATTGTAAAAAAGTTGATCTGCTAATTTAATATAGCCTTCCGTGTGACAGGGGTAAAGAAGTGGAGTACGTAAATCACTTATTAAAACGGTGTTGATTAGATCAGCTTTTTTTTTTAATTTTCATGATTAATTCAGATCAGATTGTTATCAACCGAAAGCCAAGTGTATTTTCTTCATCTACCAGATGCCACTTTGTTTGCGATTTGTCAAATTTGTATCGTCCCATATTTCGAAGGTGGGAGGAAACACTTTTGACGTGACAACGTCTTATAAATCGATGAACGCCCGCTGCACGCACGAAAAAACATGACTCATTGTCCCATTTGTCGCGTTACGCCGAAGGCAAGCGTGCGAGCGCGGATAAGCGATAGAGAGGCACGATCGGTCTACCGTTCGGATTGTGCCGCATCTATCTCTCTTCCACTCGATTGGTCGATGCGTCTGAGTAGAAAAGAGACAGCGGCAGCACACAACTTATACACCTACAGTACCTACACGTGATCTGTTTACAACTGTTTATAAAAGTATGCAATCATTCCATCAATGTTTTCTTATGACGTTGTCACGTTAAACTATCGTCCGTAAACCGACTTTACTTACAACCATTTTTTAAATAAGTAACCGTTGATATTAAATAGTACATTTGCTTTTGTTCAAAATTTGAGCATAAATACTTTCATATATTTTTTTTTAACCATGTCCGCTCCCAACTTGGAGCATATGGACACCTCACGTAGTTAATCTCAACATATGTTTTTCTACGAAAACTGCTTGTTACTCAGTTGCTCAACCTCCCTTTTTCGAAGAGAGTAGGGATGGAAAGGATACGAGGACTAGGACAGGACTAGTGATCAGCTGATCGCTGTCACTATGCGTCGCTCTTTGGGATCGGAAAGGTGGGAAGGGATTTTCAACAACACAAACACCCATGCCTTTGAATAGATTTATCGACTGAAAAAATCCGCTCGTACCTGGAATCGAACCCGGGCGGTCCGACACGCAAGCCAACAACGTTGACACTGCGCCACGGACCGGACAATATAACCGGACTCTCATATACCTTGTCATTATTTGTTCTCAGTAAAAAATCTAAATAGAATGTTTGTATCTATTTTACACTAGATGATAATATGCTCGCCATGAGTAAAATTGGCCATGACCTTGAAAAATGTGGAATCTAAGCAATGAATAAGTTTTCGTTATTTTCAACAAACAGCAATTTAAAAAAATACATTTTTAGCATTATAAAATCAAACTAGATTTTACCGGTAAAGTATAATACAAAACTTCTTTCAGTCGGTACATATGTATGTACAACAATTGGCCTCTTTTTGTGGCCTAAGAAAAAAGCTGTGACAGCGATATTCGGTTCATTGTTCGATGAAATCAAAAAAGACTGTGTTTTTAATTTAGAACTGTCACAGAATAACACAATATGTGTGGTATAATGAAAGAAAAATCCATCGTTTTGGATCGATACGATAATAACAGCTTTTGATAGTGTATTTTTTATCGAGTGGGTATATTGGAAACTACTCATAAAATCATAAAGTAAGCACAAATTCATTTCTTTTACTCAACATTTGTATTAATTATAATTTAAATATGTATATGAATTGAATCGGGGTTGCCATGGTTAATCATATATTGATTTTCTAATCGATTTATAGAATCATGTTCGATATTTTCTTTTATGTGATACCTAAACACTCCACCCAACTTTTCGATACTTAGATACATATTCGGGATTACAGATTTTGCCAAATATTTTAAATTGTGAAAGTCATACAATATAAACTCGATGATAAATAATGAATCAGTCGAGAAAAACTCAACGAATAATTACATACACCCAGTCAAAAGATCTGTTTTTCAATTGAAAAAATATTACTTTGCCGGGAATTGAACCCTGGCCCAACTGATCGCTAGGGCTAAGCTCTTGCCACTAGACCACAAGGACCGCTTCGAAGAATAAGAGGTCAATACTAGTCATGAAGAGAGCGGACAAACCAGCCCCTTATTACGTCTAAAATTAAAAGGCGACGATGGACCTGGCTTGGACATGTGCTGCGGATGCCCCAGGGGTGCCTGAATCCTGCCTGCCTCTTCTATCAACCTGATGGATCCCGACGCCGCGGAAGGCCTCTGATGACCATCCATAGGATGTACTCAGGGGAGCTAAGGGACGCCGGGATGACCTGGGAAGATGAAGATGCGAGGAGGTTGGCGGGAGACAGAGAATCTTGGAGGCACCGTGTGGCGGCCATATGCTCCGAATAGGGAGCGGATATGGGAAAAAAAAAAACTTATCATGTCCTTATCATATTCTTGTCCTTATCTTATATAAAGTGAAATGCAGGAGAAAATTTGCATAAGAAATCCATATGCTCCATATTGAGAGCGGAAGCGATTAAAAAAACTCAAAACATTCGGGTGCGTGCTCAAGTGTCGGTATGGGCTTGAATGCCAACCCGGGAAATTTCGTTTTGAAATCGAAACATTGATTTACGTTGTCTAAAATTCCTCCCCACAACTTTCCGATATTTTAAAAAGGAACGTAGCGAGAATGATTAGCTAAACACTAGACTTGTCCTAGTCATATTCATTATACTCCGACTGTATTCTCAATAGAGTGGTTGATCAATTTAGTAACAGTCATTTCTCGTAGAAAGGTCTGCGCTAAGATAGGCTCTGTTAACCCTCCCCATACTGTGCTAAAAACTTCCGCGAGCTCCGGTGATATGTATTTACTACACCATATGAAAAAGTTATTTAAAAACCGGAAAAATGTGAATATTTCTAGACATTGCTTTGATTGACTATGGTTGAAGTTGAAATATAACAATTTTTGTAATCTAAGTGTCTGAAAAGAAGAAAAAAACATCGCAATTAGCTGCCGCTCCGACGTCTTCACCCGTCGGCAGTCGAATTCGTAATGACGAAATGAATGGCTAGTTCGAAGTCGATCACTTCTACGCATGCGCTTTCGCGCCGGAGCTGAACACCTGCAAGAGTACGCTCGCACTCGCGCTTACACACGCGCATAAATTGGAATACGTTTGTGTGTATGGGTGATTCTTTGCCCGATTCTTCCACTAATTATTTATTTCCATCGCTGCAAATGAATAACCATACATAACTGTAATTTTATTTAATACGTAATAACATTACTGAGGAATACAAAAATTCTCAGATCAGTATCTATTATATTTAATAGAAATATTCTCATTATTAGAGTCGAGTTGTAGTAAATACATATCACCGTGCAGCGAAGGTTAAAACAGTATATTTTATACATTGGAAGTGGCCATGGTAAAAAATGAAAAAAAAAGTGATGAAGATGGGCATATCTTATACAATTTTTTATCGTAGTTATTCCACTATATACCAGTTTTTACACGTGTTTAACTCTTTGGTTTAATGAAATCATACATCATTCATTTCCTTTTCTATAAAAACCCATTTTTTTCAAAAACAATCCACGCACACAGAAAAATTAAACAAAACAAGTTTTTTTATTAGAGTACTTTAAATGTTCTATTTTTAAAAACCCATTTTATTATTTACACACAGCAAGACCAATAAACTTCAAATGAAACAAAAGTGACATCATATCTAGCAATGAAATGATATTATAGAGTGAACTTTGAATAATAATTTCTATTTATATAGAGCTTTTAAAAAACATACAAATATATTCATGAAGAAACCAATTAATATAAAATTTAAAATAACTTTGATTATTCCACGTATTGTGCTACTAACTGTGACACGTGTTTCGCCTCTTTTAGCGGAATCTTCGGACTTACCATCGCTCAGTTTGCTTAAGTAATGAAGCAAGATTGATTCTAACATTTTAAAATGATGAAATTACAAAATGGAGTTTGGGATTTTTCACTTTTACAGGAAGCTAGGAGGGGGCTATAGAATCGAAACAAAGCAAACAAATAATCATACTACTAATGACGTTAAACATTACAAACTATTAAACTAATGAGCTGCAATCAATCAGATAGGTTAGTGATTACCATAATAATTGGAAATAATGTAAGCAGTGGCGAGCAACCTGTCCTCTTAATTAAGAATATTATTTAATAATACTTCTTTTTTGTTAAGAGTTTTATTTATTTCTAAAAATTCTAAACTATTCATCTTTAAACCCTTTTTATCTACTCGGTGGATTATTTCTAAATTAATACTCTGATTAAAATAATGATCATTTTCTATTAAATGATTGGCAAACTCAGAAAAATTGTTACTTTTTAGACATGTTATATGTTCTTTAATTCTAATATTAAAGTTTCTACATGTCTGCCCAACATAAGATGCTTGACAGTCTCCGCAAGAGAGTCGATAGATACCACTCTGTGACGAAGAATCCACGCGACCTTTACTTTTCAATAGAATTTTACCTAAATTACTTACTGTATAAAACGCGGGTTCTATACTGAAAACTCCCAACCTCCATTTTGTAATTTTATCATTTTAAAATGTAAGAATCAATCTTGTTTCATTACTTAAACAAACTTTGCGATAGTAAGTCCGAAGATGCCTCTGAAAGAGGCGAAACACGTGTCACAGTTAGTAGCACAATACGTGGAATTATCAAAGTTATTTTAAATTTTATATTAAAATGAACTTCCACAAAGTTACCGACGAAAAATCGAAAGTAAAAAAAAACCAATTGACTGAGAATTGTACTCGCAAAAGGTGATTTGGACTTACATTTTAATAATGCACCTTCATGCATTTCTAAACAACTTTGAAACTGCGTTGACTTGGATAAGATATCGGATACCATTTATATTGTGCAATGTCTAACCCAAATCTTTTTGGCAGCAAGTTTTAAAAACATTTTATATATAATACTTAATGTTACATATATATCACACAGTTTGATTTATTCACGCTTACAAGGACACGCGATCAAATCATGAGATATTTAATGATGCCATAGACATAAAGAGTTTCGTCCAATTCTAGACTCAAAGGCACTATATTTCGACCCGTTAGAATCCAAGAAACGTAACTCATTTTTACTCTACTTTTTAAGACAGCCAAAAAACAGGTGTCATTATTAATCAATTTCACCTTTTTTTTTAACAGATTAAAGATCTTCCTGACTATTTTTTTAAACATAAAATTGTAATATTTTAATGTGTTTTTTAATGTTTAGTGGAGCTATGAACAAGAAGAATATCTTCGTATTCATTTCTCCTGTTGATATGTCTCATTTACACATAACGTAACATATTATTTTGTTGAATTTGAATCGTTTGAATGTTATTTTTCTTATCGTATTATAATGGAGTTCTACCAAGTAAATGCCTACTCAATCAATAATTTGTACTTTTACATGAGTTTTGTCGCTAACGACTCGGGTTTCGCCTTGCATCATCATGCATTTCAAGTGCACGGATGTACTGAAATTCCATCGTCGAAACACTTGGTTATATTGTATTGTAATAAAAACAATAACACATTTTTGGTACTTATTCCACATTAAATTTATTTGATCAAGACCGGTTTCGCTTAAGAGAATAAAAATGTGTAATTATTTTTATTATAATTCCATTCCACCAAGTATTGATATTATTTTGTATCTTTTGTATTCATCCGGCAAAACTCGAGATACTCGATAAGTGGCCGATTTATTAAAAAATACAATCTTATATAACGAACAGAACTGGTTTCGCGCATAGCGCATTTTTGTTGAAAGCATGTAAAATTTTGATATCACATTATTTTCCGATTGACGTATAACTTACATCATAACAGATTTATTCTTTAAAAAAAGATTGTATAAAATCTTAGTTCCAAAACGACATTTAAAACCATGGAATGAATTTTTAATGGTAGCAAAAAAAAAGGTATTTTTTTACTATATTCAGTGTAAAGAAATGGAACAAAATAATAAATATTTTGCATATGCGTGTTTATCGGCGCTTTTTACAACTTGTAAGATCCGAATCTACCAGAGGTGTACCTTCCATATATACGGATAGAAATGTTTTTTTTCACATATTTATAGTTTTATTGATTTTTTTATATATTCGGTACTGTCGAATATAAGTTCTACGTTTATTCAAACAGCTGATGCACCTTGTGTGTCTTAAGCGGGGCTGTGGAGTAGGGACTCCATTTACTTGACATCTCAAATACTCGAGTACTCGAGTAGTTCAAAAGATGTTCAAAAGTACCAAAATAAATCTTATTCGTTCAAATTTGTGTATTTCAATAGATGAATAACAAATAAATGAGCTTACTTTATTTCATTTATACATTTATTTCAATTTATGAAACCTTTATTTTAAAAATAATATACATATTATTAAACGTCTAAAATTTGAATTTGGTTCTAAGTTTTGCTTTTTTACTCGCGCAGTAAAAAAACTCTCTGCAGCTGTGGACATCGGCTTAAAAGTTAACAATCAATTAAATAGTGCTATCTAGTTTTTCTGTCCGCTGCTTAAAACAAAATAAAATTTGAAAATATGCCTTCATTTATAAATTACGAG
This sequence comes from Himalopsyche kuldschensis, assembly GCA_028554975.1. Classification (NCBI taxonomy): domain Eukaryota; kingdom Metazoa; phylum Arthropoda; class Insecta; order Trichoptera; family Rhyacophilidae; genus Himalopsyche; species Himalopsyche kuldschensis. The sequence goes on along the minus strand of JAHFWI010000017.1, from coordinate 7,143,747 downwards.
TATACTCGAGTTTCGAGTACTCGATACTCGAATTGGAGTCTCTACTGACTCGACTAAAAAATGTTTGATTTCGTCACGTTTTTTTCGTATTTTCCTATTTATGTATGTGTATTCAATTAAATATCAACCAACCAATCCAGCCAATAGCCACATTTTACATTTTATATGAATAAAAAAAAGTTTGTGTTTTTGACTCCGATTCCACAGGCCTGGTCTTTAGATATTATCTACGATTTATAAAAGGGAAATAAAAGGCAATAATTTCGGGTCCGTGGTCGAGTGTCAACGTCGTTGCCTTGGTTTGACTGCGGAAAGCACGGGTTTGAATCCCAGTATGAACAGATGTTTTTCAATCGATTTATTGATCTCAGTTCGGAAGCGTGGATATCTGTCTCGTTAAAAATTCCATCCCCCACACCAATGCGAAAATTCCATCCTTAAATTGGAAAAAAGTTAACGCTATTTAGTAGCTAGACATTAGTTATGTTCTAGTTTCTAGTCATATCCATTTTGTTCATACTCTCAACTGAGCAACTAACTAACAAGCAGTTCTCGTAGAAAATCTTATTTGAGACTGACTATGTTAAGAGTCCGTATTTAGTGCGCGCGAGCATTGTGAACAAAATACATTATTTATCTTAAAACAATGTTTGATATCATTTGAATCGGGTGTCGCCTTTCTGTCAGTTCAAGTAAATTTTTGCACTTGAAATGCTTGAAGATACTGAAAGGCGAAACCAGTGTCGTTAACGACAAAGTTTATAGAAAAGTACAAAATTCAAACGATTCACATTTGATATTGAAATTCCATCAAGCAACATTAACCACTTTTTTTTTTTAATAACTATACTTTTAAATAAATACAACATATTTTACTTGTACTAACTAACACATATTTTTTATGATCTTTATCGGTTTCACTAATCGCGAGCATTTTCAACTGAAAAATTTGACTTTCTAAAAACATAAAAAAAAAACTTCAAAGTGTTGAATTTCATTGACAATAAAAACATTCTCAGATTAGAATCAGGTGCATATTACAATCGTAAGAAAGAAACGCGTCGAAAAAAATAGCATAATATTAATTTAATATTGTGAAATTAGCATTTATTTGCTCCATACTTTTATCATTAAGATATTTTGTCAAGATGCCCTTCATGAGTGGCACATAAAAAAGCGAAGGTCGAGTGTGGGAAATTCTCTATGGCACTTTTGAATGCACAGCAATAGCTACTTACTATTACTATTTCAGATGGTGTTGCCAGTAAAGGATTTAACGGGGGATTATTTTTCAATTAAATAATAGAACGTAAAATGTAAAAATGCAAATTGCTTGCATGTATTATATGCAAATCTTCGAATAATGAAAAATCGTCATCCATTCCATCTTATGTGAAACTGTAGCAATATGCAGACTATATAAACACATTGGTATAAAACATCTGAAATTGTCCATGATATAAAGTGTTTTAAAATCCAATGAATAGGAAAGCTCTTGCAAAAATGGTTGAATCTTCCTTTGCACCCCCCAAGACCCCGTCACCAGCCGTCACTGATGCATACTATAACAATAAAAGGGCTTCATTTTTTAGCAAACATTTTAAACACATGCGTTAAAAACAAAAATTGTTTGAAAAAGTTGTCCGTCCCGCAGCTCGAATCAGTTTGCTCTATAGACTAAGCTTACGGCATTTACACTCGACCACGGACCTTTGTAGTATTAAATTTACCAGTTTATTTAAATTGTAGGTAAATTTATCAATTTTAATTATTTTATGATTTATTCCAAGGCAACCATTACTAATAATACTTTCGATGGAAAGTGCTTGATAGATATTTAATTGTTATAAATACATCGCTGTATAGAGCGGTGCTTCCGAAAATGCATTTTTTTATGTAACGGTCCCCTAAATCTTAACAAAATAATCCGCGCTTAAAAACATTCTTTGTGCAGCCCCCAGCTTGGAAAGCACTGGTATAGCTGTCTATAAAATTTACTATGTCTTTAAATTTACTTTCCGCAATTGACGTAGTAATAATATTTTAAAAAGTGATGCTATTAACGGTTTAATTAAAATAAAACGTATTTTATCGCAGCTTATTGTCAATGCGTTCGATATAATCACCTGACATAAAATCAATAAAATGTTTGACAGAGTCATTCAAAAAAATCCTGCCAAAAATCTCGCCATCAATTGTTGACAAAAATAGTCACTGAACTTTCCAGGAGCTAAATTCAGAACCACTCATCTGTGTACAAATATTACCCTAATGTGAAACCAGAGATCGCCGTTAGCAATGAAATATTATGGAAACTTGTTTACCAGTCTTATGTTTGAAGGCCTGAGAATTACAAACGTCAAGAAACAGAGGCTAACTGGAACTTAATCGAAGCCTTCCATTAAGAAAGCTCTAGCCATATTGAAATGTTGTTTTTTGAAAACATAACAGAACTTCTCAATAAGCTTTTAATAAAGCCATGTCTTCTTCCATTTTTTTAAAACCCATTTGAGCTTTTGAAAATTGTTGTTTTTCACTTAATAAATAATTGTGTAGTCAGTAAATTTAGTTGTAAGCTTACTACTTCTTTTGTGTCGTATTTTTTAATTGAATGGGAGAGTGGGCATGTTAAAATCACAGACATTCATATATTGGAACAGAAGTCTATAAATTCGGGTGTTCATATGAGGATTTAAACCCGTCGATACCGCAATCAAAGGATGAACGCACAAGCGCGTTGTTTACTCTACTGTGAGGCTGTGATGTCCGCTCTCTTTTGGAGCATATGGACCCATCACGGAATTTATCTCAACATGTTTTTTTCCCACGAAAACTGCTTGTTACTCAGTTGCTCAACCACTCTTTTTTTAAGAGAATAAGAATACGAGAACTAGTATAGTGCTAGTGGTTGGCTTATCGCTCTCGGTACGGTTCATGATACTCTTTGCGATTGTAAAGGTGGGAAACGATTTTTAACATTGCCTTCGCGCAGAATCGATTTTCCAACTGAAAAAACTTTCTCGAATCGGAACTCAAGCCCGGGTGGTCCGTCACAGATACCAATAACACCACGGACCGGGCAAAAATCTTATATATAAAAGTCAATGGTTTTTTGTTTGTTCGTATTCTGTGCGTTGCCAAACCGCTCATCCGATTGCGATAAAACTTTGTCAACTCATTGCTTGCACTTGCTCGAAGGTTATAGGCATAGTTAAATCTACTTACACTAGGTTTTTTTTCGTATTTTATGCGCTGCTATACCGTTCATTTTGTTATTGTTGCACTTGCGCAAAGTTTATAGGTTTATATTCACAATTAACTTTCAATAGGTGGCGCGTATCATGGACAATCGGCAAAAGACAAACGGTAAACGGCAAATGCCATCGATACCGATCAATGCTAGTGAAATTAAATCTAAATTATCTATCTAAAATATTGTGCATCCGAAAGCACTTCAATTAGCAACAACACTTTCTTTTTTTGAGTGACATTGCAACGCTTGCTGGTACCGGATAGTATTCGATAAAAATGTGTGCTTGATTCAACAAAGAAAATTTCGGCTCCGTTAAAAAAAAGAAAACTGACATTTGATTAAGTCGGAAAACCAAACGTGACTTTGGAATATGAACTTATTTTTTTCTGATTTTATTAATTAATCATTTATCGTTTTTTGTCGCTCGTACTAAAAACATACATTTGTCGATTGCTTACGCATTGGCGAAAAGTTATTTATTTGATGACAGAATTATGCTATTTTTTTTTTGTTCTTTTTACAAGTGCAAATTTAAATAAAAAAAAAAATATGTACTCAATGGTAAATTAACGTGTTATTTAATGCAGAATATTACGTAAATATTTATATCAAGCTTGCCATGGCCACAGCCTGTGATGTTATTAACCCTTCCTACCTTAATCCTTGAAAGACAGGTAGTTTAACCATTTACCAACAACCAGTCTAACTTCATTATACATATACTTACCCCACTTGAAAAGTTAAACATGACATACTGACTTGTAACCAGATAAATATACTATTTATATTATTTTTTACATGTACCTATGTCCTTTTTTGTCTGAAAATCAGGGACTCCAAATATTAACCATGAAATTTGAATGGTTTTATTTTTCTACTTTTTCATGAGTTTTTTTTTTTTTAAACATGTCCGCTCCCAACATGGAGCATATGGACTCCTCCCGGAGTTTATATCAACATATGTTTTTTCTAGGAGAACTGCTTGTTACGCGGTTGCTCAACCTCTCTTTTTTCGAAGAGAGTAGGGATGGAAAGGGTAGGAGGACTAAAGACAGGACTAGTGATTAGCTAATCGCTGTCACTATGTGTCGCTCTTTGGGATCGGATTGGTGGAATGGGATTTTCAGCAACACAAACACCTATGCCTTTGAACAGAATTATCGAATAAAAAAATCTGCACGTAACGGGGATCGAACCCGGGCGGTCTGGCACGCAAGCCAACAATGTTGATACTGCGCCACGGACCGGACAAAATGAGTTTCATGAGTTTGGTCGCTAACAACTCGGGTTTTGCCTTTCGACATCTTCAGGCATTTCAAGTGCACAAGTTAGCTTGAACTGACGAAATAAGAAGTCAAGCTAATGGCTAATTAGCTTTTTATGTCCCATTTTCAGTTAATGGCTAGTGTAGGAAAAGATACACCAATTTAAAAACCATATTTTTTATCCATATAAACAGGGACTATGACTTTTGACTGGGAAAAGATAGAAACTTGAGTGTGCCAAACTTTTTATAACTTACGATACCTATTGAATACATTTGCATTTACTTGAAGAATTCCATTATAACACGGTGAAAAAATAAAAATGTATTTTAGTTCTACCAAAATTATATAATAAATATTTGGCAGCTATTTCGGCTTACGCCTTCATCAGAACTTTGTTTAAACTTACAGTAACAGCTATATATACTGGCTTAGAAGAGATACACACTATATCTCATCGTCCATCGAGATAAAATGAATAAAAGATAATTTTGAAATATTACACATTGCTTAAAGTTACACAACAAATTTAAATATTCAAAAAAATGCAGCTTCATTGAATAGAAAAAACGCAATGCTATATTTATTGCATTGAATGCAAATTCAAACTTTTAGTCTATCGAAATTGTATTTAGAATCGAATGTTCAAAAAATCATCAAAAACTATAATCCTTATATATATTATCATAAGCCAAAAAAAAAACATTTCGACTTAACTTACTGTTGCGATATCCAATCCGAAATACAGTAACCTCCCGGTTAAGTACGCAAAAAATGTGGTACGCATGAAAAATGGCAACAAAAACTTAGATCAATATTTATTATGCAAAATTAAAATACGCACCACCCGGCTAAGTACGCACAATACCCTTTGATTCAATATGCGTACTTAACCGGGAGGTTACTGTACTTATTATTGAAATATTAAATTATATACGTACTTGATATGTACTTTGATTTACGGAACGAAGAATGAAAAAAAAAAGTGAATATTCAATGTCAGATTATTTATTTAACTGATATATTCATATTTTTATCTGGTTCGTGACCTAGGTTTTGTATTTTGGTTGAATCTTGTATATATATTACGTATTATTTATAGTTAATTGATTATTGGTAGCCCTGTAAGCTACCGGTAGATTCTGTTGAATCTTAATCCAACACAGTTACGATGCCAAAAGACTTTCAATATATTCTACTTGAAGAAAATTATCTGATCTGATATCGATCAACTCTTCTCAAAACTAGGTTGGGAAGCACTGCAGTATAAGTAATATTATGACATCATGTTCAAGCTAGAAGTTTTTGGCTATTTTCTTAAATTTCATTTATAAGAATGGAGTAGCTAAAAAAGTTAGCCATTGCAGCGAAAAAAGAGTACACCATATATTTTTTAATTTTTAACCGACAAGAATTAACCAAGCCAATGGATATAAAAAATATCATCACAGATACTCATGTAATTGACCACGAGTGTGTGTCTACTTAAAATAATCAAAACATAGCCAATAATCAAACCCTTAAGATATTACGCAAAGCCCTCTACCCAATCTTTCAGAAGGTCACCGAGTTGAATGTTTTAAAATGATTATATCGTCTTATTGTAGAAAATCAAATTAAAAATTTGATAATAAATATAATAACAATATCAACGTTTCGAAAATCCATCAATTCGACACTGCTGAGAACTCAGAGGAATGGAACTAACAAAACCATTACCTGGGAAGCTTTTCAAGTTGGAAGGTTCTATCAAGTACAATGAAACCTCAAAAGGCCAATTTAAATAAAATTAATTAACATAATAATAACAAATCAACTTTGCATTGAAATATCAAATTGCTTCATTGTGTTTTAAATAAGTAAGTTTGATAATTAAAATAATCAAAGACGAATTAAAAATATAGAGAGAATAAGGGTATGTTATGCTATTACTATCTTAAAAATAAATAAATAATAATAATACATTTTTAGTACTTTTTCCACATGAAATTTATTTGATCAGGACCGGTTTCGCTCATGGCGAGCATTGTCAACTGATAAGAAATACAATACAACAGTGATATTTATACAAAAGTAAAGTAAGGTATGACAAACAATCAATTTTCTACCAAATTTTATGAGGAAAAAGTACTAAAACTGTATTATTATTTTTACTATAATGCCTTTCCACCAAGTATTGAAAGTGAACACCTTAAAAGTCATCAATTACTATCTATTTTCCTGCTTCCCTATAAATGGGAAAAACAAAACGATGTCTTTAAGGCGTCCATTATTATTGGTAAAAAATAAAATAATTTATCTTGTTGCACAGGACACTACTTTTATGTTAATTTTCTGAAACAATCATAGTTTTAAATACAAAGATAATGATTTGATAAGCAGATAATTGAATTAATAAGCCACAGTAATACTTCTACATATATTGTAATAAAGACCTGGAACGGATTCGCTCATCGATAGCATTATCATGCGATGTATCAGAATATATCTGCATTCCCATTGCATATCTGCAAAGTAACAAAATCATAGCTGAAACAATCATAAATTATTACAAATAACCTTTGCCATAACGTGTGTTATTTGTGTAAACTAGACGTAAGGGTGATTTTTTCAGTATTATTTATACAAATACATAAGTCAACAACGCAAATTTTGTAGATATCTAATGTTGCAATGGAAACGACGATATGTGGAAGTATAATATGTTTTATTGACTTAAATCAGCGTTGTCCAACAGAAATCGTTTGGTGGGCCAAATAAAATATTACCAGTAAATGGTGAGCCGCATAAAAAAACAAAACAAATGTAATAAAAACAATTTATTAATTAATAATTACATGCTGACTGTCAAGAAGACAATTGGATGTCATGTCATACACAAAATGCTGATATAAATTCATGCCCCTCCCCTGCTTTGTTATGTTTGATTTATGAATAACAAAATGTAAAATATATTTGTAGAAGGCTGCAAACTCCAATAGAGCGGCAGAAAATATTAAATTGGGCCGCGTGTTGGACAACGCTGATTTAAATAATGCCTTACTACCAAAGAGTGACAGTTAACACCATAAAAGTTATTACACAGTAAAAATTTAAAAGCCATTTATTCTGCTTTTACATCCTGAAAAACCGACGTCCTTTTAGGGCGTCAATTTTTTTGTGTAAAAAAAAAACAAAATTAATCAGTAAGCTTGTAAAGAAAAATTGATTCTTACGAAACAATTTATAAGTAATGGACATTTTATACAATGACGATCAGTTCAAAATCCATCCTTTCTATTTTCTTAACTTTTAAATAAACCAAGCCACGTTCTTAACCCGTAAAATACCACCCTGAAAAAACTGTAAGTTCATTTGTGAATTGTCAATAAATTATTGTTTACTGGATAAACAACAATAGGAAGTAATATTGGTTTGTTTAGAACATTAACATGGCTATATTTTTAACAAAATTTTATTCATTGCATTTGTTTATTTGACTGCCGGTAAAGTATGGTTAAGAAAGTATGAAGGACATCCCTTAAAAATCTGTTTTTAAAGTTTCAGTGAAATTCAGAATATCGATGGCTTAAAGAGTAATGTTGTCAACTCACTTTTGCTGAAAGTGACTTAATAATGTCATCTTGTTGTATCATGCAATGTGTATGTCCCGTAAAATTTTAACAACAAAAACTTATTTAAGTGCATTAATTAAGGATTTCGCCTGAGGGTGCTCGATGGAATTTCAATATCAAATTTTAATTGTTTGAATTTTGTACTTTTTCATGAGTTTTGTCGCTAACGACCCGGGTTTCGCCTTTCAGCATCTTCAGGCATTTCAAGTGCACGGATGTACTTGAACTGACAAACTGTCAGTTCGAGCTGTCAGTTCAAGTACATCCGTGCACTTGAAATGCCTGAAGATGCCGAAAGGCAAAACCCGGGTCGTTAGCGGAAAAACTCATGGAAAAGTACAAAATTCAAACAATTCAAATTTTATTTAAGTGCATCGGAAAAACGTTTTAAGAAAACTTGATATCTCAATTAAAGTTCTAAAACCTACACTGCTAATTATCCAACTTTACCATTTTATATTTCACCTGTCATTAATTTGTTGTTATTCAGCGGTGGTACTTACAAAAAAATCGTTTGAAAGGGGTTTTTTTGTTTATAACAAAAAAATTTACACTCTCAAGATTAATCAGTTTTTACCCTCTCCTGCACAATTGACAAAAACGGAGATAGCAAATTTTCTCTTTAAGCCATCGATTTACCATTCTTCCTTGTTGGGCCCAGCGTATATGTATTTAAATTCAATGAAAACAATTATTTGCCTTAACCTTCATCGCGTCTTAATATGTTTAAATGTGGTGCCTATAAAACGGCTCACATTGAAAATCGTGCCTCATTTCGTGTGGCGACTTTAGTGAGTGGAGTTTCAGTTGCCAGTGGAAATAAATCGATTTTCCAAGTGCTACACTAGTCGGTCGGTCGGACATAATAGTTTGTGAATCATAATTACCATCATATTTACCAAGTTCGGACATACCTATACGCCAAGAAAGGGATAACTATTTACGAAAGGTGTGTACAAAAATGTTATTATTAAAATCAGTGATTCAGCTATTGATATAAACAATATTAAACCCTTATTTTATTATGTGTAAAGTTCTTTTAATCGATTTCAGTTTTTAAACGGATAATTTTATTACTCTCGTATGGGGAACGAGGATACTCTTGATTCCTCTTCAGATTCATCGCGAATTAGATTAAGCTCCACGGATTCTCAGTATACATAGGATACTTAATATCACTCTAACAAAGTGGCTGAGCAAGTCACATTTTCTTTTTGTTTTCCTTTCTATTTTTGTTCTCTTTAAGCACCTAAGTGCATGATTAAAAATCAGTCTCGGGCCAAGTAAGTGAGTAGTAAATTAATTTATTTTCTTATCGTATAGCGTTATGGAAGGCGGCTGTGAAAAACGGCTGCAGACACATAACGGACGGGTGGTGCGGGAACAAACTTGTACTCTGAATATTTCACTTTTAAGGTGTTCACTGTCAATACTTGGTGGAATGGCATTATAATAAAAATAATAACATGTTTTTAGTACTTATTCCACATATTATTGAATCAGATCTGATTTTATGTGGAATAAGTACTAAAAATGTGATATTATTATTTTTACTTTGAATATTTTTTTTCTTTAGTGCTATAAAATTTTGTATTTCCTTATTGCATGGATAATTTTTATGTTCAAAAATAAAGTGAAAAGATTTCCCCTTGGAAAAGTCATAAATACAAAAATAGTAAGATAATTAACGAAAAATATGCAATAACATAAATGATGAAATAAAAAATAATAAAATGCAATGCTTAATATTGAGGGTTATTTTACAGCAGTAAATAATAGGCTGAATGTATTAGCATGAAACAAAAATAGGAATAGTTTACACATTGAAATTTATTAATCAGAGATTTTTTCATCTTTTTCGATGTATTGTTATGTTATGAAGTGATGAAAAAGGATTTCACACCAATTTTTCCATAAAAATTATATGTTTTATATAAGATAGTGATATAAATAGTGGTAACACATCTCGTAGCAGTGAGGATTCAAATATAAACATTTTTTGGTCAGGCTTGTGGTGCAGTGGTCAACGTCGTTGGCTTCGGGGAACAATTTATCTAGTTATTTTTTTTGCTTCAACCACTTTTATTATGTCATGTTTTATTTTAGCTGTACACAAATTATATTATATACAGTTCCTAGCTTTTTGGGCTTACGTCCCCATTCTAGTATATTGCTGATAAAGACGTAAGCCGAAATTGCTATGAACCAAATATTATATATTTTTTTTAGAACTAAAATAGATTGCTATCTATTCACCGTCTTACAATGGAGTTCTGCCAAGTAAAGGCATTGGCCAATCAATATATGAATACCAATTCTACTACGGCAAGAAAAATAACAATGTATTTTAATTCTACTAATTTACAAACTAATTACTAAGAATAGTTCAGACGAGGGCGTAAGCCGAAATAGCTATCAACAAATATATAAAATAATTTATGTACAATTAAAAATACATTGTTATTTTTCTTACCGTATTATATTGGAGTTATACCAAGTAAATGCCTACTCAATCAACCAATTCTACTGATATTCATATATTTTTCTTTGTCCTCTTGTAATAAATTGTCAAAAACAGTTGAGTTCGATAATATGCTTCAATTTTAAATACAGAACATTCAAGTATACATTATTTTGTTTTCTCAATAAATTGGAACACAATCAAAAGCGGAAACGTATTGCCAATAAACTAGTGAAGTTTAACAGTTGGCCCTCTATTGGTTGGGCGCCACAAGCGAATACTGTTTTCTTGAACAGCTTACAAGCATAGTACAACGCGATGCAAAGCTTCGTGACACAAGTCTTTTGTTGGGCATATTTACCCCTGATGGAGGCGACTTCGAAAGAAATTTCTATTACGAGAACTGGCTGTTATTCAGTTGCCGAACCTCTATAATATAGTAATGAGAAGGGATTCCAAATTTTCGTCAAAATCAACTATTCGGATACCGAATAGTAAAACTTAAGCTATCCGGATACTTTTGACATTGCTAAAATGTTGTACAATAGTATTAAAATTATGATTTATAAAACATATTTATAAACAAGAAATTGCCAGTTGCTTTTGCAAGCCGAGACCACTGTCGATTTCTAAGTTTTTAATAAATAATCGTATAACTCGCACGCAAATAGAGATGTTGCCCGATCAATGTTTCCTTGCTCACTTGGAAAATCTTAGGTAGAGACAAAAAATATAAATACAAATTTCAAAACCGTTCCATTGTATTACAATATTTAAAATTTGAAGCTGCATAATAAATGAAATTACGAGAATGAAGGTTTTTTTAGACCCGAGTCCTAGCCGGTTCGTTAAAATAAAGTATTATGATAAGATATTGATAGCACCTGAGTTGGGCGAAGGCAAAAAAAACACTGCCTGGAATATACATAAAAATTCTTTAAAAGTGGAGAAACTGTGATGTGATCATTCCTCGAATACGAATACTATCCGGATATTTAGAAAAATATCCGAATATAGAATAGTTTAAAAAGGGCCGAATATATCCGGATATCGAATATTCGAATATCCGAATTGTAATCCCTAGTAATGAGTAGATATTTTTCCTCAAGGGAAGAGATATTAAAATAGGTCTAGGATAGAACTAGCTGACTTTCTATAAGTCATGTTTTGAATGGTGAGAGGAAGTATAGATATATCAAAACTGAACACTATTGAAAAATCAATTCATGGAAGTTTACATTCAAGAATTCAAACTAGGTACTCAAATTACTCGACATTTCAACTACTCGAGTATCGAGTAGTAAAATTTAAAAATACTCGAGTACTCGAGTATACTCGAGTAGTATCAGATGTACTTAAATATATATTATTAATTTGTGTATATATGTACATATAAATAGATTATAAATATATAAATAGGCTTATTTTTTTTTTAAATGTAATGAAATATTTGGCATTACAGCCAATGCCAATGAGCCAAATATTTTTAATTGCGAAATTCATACTGATGATAAATAATGAATCAGTTAAGAACAACTCGACGAAAATTAACATACACCCATGTCCAATATCTCTTTTTCAATTGAAAAAATCTGACCTTGCTGGAACTTGAACCCGGGTTCATCTGATCACTAGGGCAATTTATAAAATATGTGTTTCCAAAATAATAGAGGATTAAACGTCTCAAATTTTAATTTGTTTCAAAGTTTTGTTGTTTTTATTCCCGCAGTAGAAAAAACTCTCATTTATAAATTACGAGTATTACTAGAGTATTTTTCAAATTACTCGAGTATCAAGTACTTGAAAAATGAACGAATAGACTCGAGTATCGAGTACTCGATACTCGAATTGGAGTCTCTAATTCAAACCCATGGACAGCCGCTACCAAATAGTATGTAACTCAAATCAAGCGGTATAGATTTTTTTAAGCTATGTTGTTGATCAAATTTCTCTTTAATGTGTTTTACTGAAAGAATTATATTAAATTAAATTCTCATGAGCTGTTACTTTTAATGTGTAAACATTCATTTCTTGGTGGACACGCGTTATAATTAAATAATTACAGATTTTGTAAAGATATGGACCAGTTTTTCTCACCGTGCGCTTTTTCAACTGATGACCTATACATATATTGTATATACCAGGGGTGGCCAAAGCGTCGATCGCGTAGCGATTCCTAGTCGATCACCTATCTGATCTGTACAAATCTCTGGTGTCCGTCCCAATTAGCGTGCGAGACAAGTCGTGTGACAGGGACAGCACGCGAAAATCTCTTTCTAAAACCCAGGTCAAACAAGGGTTGGCAATTAGATAAATATAGGCTTTAAATTACTACTTTTAATGTTGGTCGATCGCCGCAAATAATTTGCCTTACATTATATTGTCTTTCTCGACTAAAAATAATTATCCCTATTTCTATATAAATATATTGCCATCGATTGAAAATGCTCGCGATGTGTGAAACCGGTCCTTGTCTTTACATAGTCCATGTCGACGAAGATATGACGTGTGTTACGTCCGAGAACAAATTACGCTATTGATGTGGTGTAAGTCCTTTATCCTCACCACAAATTTCAAGGGTCATTCTTTTTTCAAACTTTAAAGCTAAATTAGAAACTAATTTGGCATTCTTAGCTTACATCATTTGTATCTTACGTGTATTAAGTGGTGTATTTTGTGACTATATTTAAAATTAGAGTTACGTCCTTTTTTTCTTTCTACATGCGATGTGGAAGTAAGAAAAAAAATATTTTATTTATTTTAACACTCAATTTTTTTCATATGATTAAATCGTGGTTATAAAAAAATGTACACTTTAAAAATATATAATGCTTTTCCAACGAGAGTCAACACTCTAACACCTTAAGAGTGATTTTTTACGAGACACAAAACTTTAGCAAAACTTGCACCTTTTTAAAAACATCATGAAAACGTTATGAATAAAAAATATTCATCTTAAATTAAAGGTGCGAGAGCTGTTTTTCCATTTCTTGAAATAAAACCGATTATATTTGACAGACCTTCGCCATTGTTTGAAATATCATTTTTCTCTAAACAGTAGAGTAATAATTATATTATACCCACAATAAAGACATAACTGGGATGACATAATGTGAGTATTGTTCAGTTAATTGTTTTTTATTTATAATAAGCAAATAATTGCTCATTTTTCTTCAATTGTTATTTTCTGATAGATTATAATTTGATTGTACATATTATCTTTGCGGGGACCGTGGTCTAGTCGTCGACCTCGTTGCCTTCGATTGCGGGTACGAGTCCTAGAAAGGAGAGTTCAATAAATGGATTTCTCAATCTTTTTACTGACGTCTGTTTGAAGACATGGGTACACCGTGATGTCTTAGATTCCAATCAACACATTCGTTACGGGCATTTTTGCGAAATTGAGCAAAAAGTTAGGTAATTTCGAAAAAAAAATATAACTTTAAAACTGTGAGACATTTAAAAAAAATAATTTGGGCACCAGCTGTACAACACCTTGTGGCATAATACTGTATATATTTTAACATGCTTTTACTAGTGATACTCAACCTTTTGTATTTTTTATGACAGAAAATCGGGTATTTGACATAGAATTATACATTTCATCGAAAACGTAATAAATAACAACGCAAGTAGTCTTTATACATTATTACATAAACTACATATCCTAAATATATTATTCAATAAAAAACATTCAAACAAAAAAAGTTATTGTCTGCTGATTTTTTTTTATTTTCTAGGAAAATCACTAAAAAATAAATTATTTGTGAACATTTTTTTATATTCTATTTTTTTAATGATGCATCAAACATTTTTTATGCCATTTCTGTAGAGAATCTAAAACATTTGTCGCATTGGATGTTTATATTTCGACGCCTCAGTTAGACAGGCGAAAAGACTCGTATACGAGTCATCCGTAACCAATGTGTCAAAAATGCGGTGCAGGAAAAGTGATTAGCTTACCATTAGTGTTGTCATATGTCTAACCAGTAACCACCCATCGATTCTACCTTACAAAACTTATGTTGAGATGATTAAATGCTACAGATTACGAGGGGCCATGATGTAAAAAACCATCAATATAACGATTGTTTTTCCCGCTTTAATTTCATTGCAACCAACTCTTATTTTGTCAGGTTCGCTTTGCAGTGATCAACATCGTTAGCTTCCGTGACAAATTTCACTTGTTTGAGTCCCAGAACTAGTAGCATTTTTTTCAGGTGATTTATCGATTCTGTTCAAACGCTGTGGTGTTTGTGTTGTCTAAAAATTCAAAGCTAAGCACTAGTTCTGTCCTAGCCTTATACTTTCCATCTCTACTGTCAAACTAAAGAGAGGTTAGGCGATTGAGTAACAAACAGTTCTTCTTCTTGTAGGTATATGAACATACTTCAGAAAAAAATATGTTCATATACTTTCATTAGGAAGCTATAAATTCGTCATTGAGAGCAGATATTGTAAAAAAAACTCTTAATCAACATTTTTTTGAATACCTAAAGCTTTGTCTGAAACCGACACTTAGATATCTCACAAAGGAAACAAAAATTTTATACGCGTTGCCCACCTATGGACTATGTTATTTTACGTTTGACTCTTATAATAATTGCTATACCTAACTATTTTTGGAAAATTTTAAATATTCGATTTGAATATATTTAGAGTTCAAAAGCTCATGAAATTAAATGCTCGATAATTAAGAAGAAAATGGTTTTTACAAGCCAGTATTAAAATTTCGCTTATCGAACTCAAGCTATTAAAAAAATTTAAATTTATAATTGCGCATGATATCCAATAAGCAGGATAAAAAAAGTTAATATAAATTTAAAATAACATTGATTATTCCACGTATTGTGCTACTAACTGTGACACGTGTTTCGCCTCTTTCAAAAAATGTTAGAATATATCTTGCTTCATTACTTAAGCAAACTTTGCGATAGTAAGTCCGAAGATGCCTTAAGAGAAGAGGCAAAACACGTGTCACAGTTAGTAGCACAATACGTGGAATAATCAAAGTTATTTTAAATTATATATATTAAAATGAACTTCCACAAAGTTACCGCCGAAACCATCGAAAGTAATAAAAAAAGTTATTTTGAAATTAATATTATAAAAAAATTGAGACATATTGTATCATGACATGAATGTGAATACTTATATAATATGAAGGAATCTTATTGAAATTATTAAAAAACAATGTTTTATACTAATTCTATATATTGTATAGAATATCAAGACCAGTTTCGTTCATCGCTATCGCCAAAATACACTTTATTACTTGATAAAAACGTGTCTCCAATCATCTTTTTGCATCTGCCTTCAATTCAAAGTTTACGAATCGGAATTTAATGTCACTTGTCTAGGAAAGGTGTTAGCCTTAATTCACGCGCCACTCATCGGTACTTATCGTTCGAAATTTAAAAACAGACGATGTGCAGTTCCTATTTCAAAATGAAGGTTAACAAAAATTATAAACAAGTTTAATCATTTGTAATGTGTTTGTCAATCGAATAACATTATATTTGAATAACGAAAACGCAATTTTTTTCTTCTTTCAAATATATTATGTTATTGATCAGGACCGGTTTCATTCATCGCGAGTTTCTCATTCTCTCACGTCTCATTTACATTATATGAGCCCCTAAGAAGTGAAGATAAGTGAAGATTTATCCCAATTTCCGGTACGTGGCGCAGTGTCAAGTTGGGAGCGGACATGGTTAAAAAAAAAACAGAAGTTGAGTCTTGACCGTGCAGTTTTTTCCAGAATATGAAAATAATAAAAAAACAACTCATTAAAATTATTATAATGTTGATTGCGTGTCCATTGACACTAAGAACGGTATAAATAGAGAATCTTAAAAAAGATATGCAAACTTCTTTTCGCTAATGGCTGTTCAAGATGCCATTTGGCCATGGGCTTCTGTCAAAGTCAAACTGGCCATCGGACTCTCACCCGGAAAACGAAAATTTCAATTTCATTTTACGCAAAAAATATCAATTTGAACTACAGAACTCATTAATCAATAATATGATTAAATAAAATTGACTGTCTTTTTAACGTGTAAATTTTAGAAGATATATAATAAACACGAATAAATAATGTTTTAATGATAACTTGTATTGACCATGGAGCCTATCTCTACAGAATAATATAACTAAATAACAGTTGCTCAATCTCTCTTTTTCGAAGAGATCAAGGATAGAAGAATAGGACTAGAAACATGACTAGTTGGTTACTAATCGCTCTTCTACTCACCGTTTTTAGAATCGGAAGGGTGAGTGTGGAAGAGAATTTATGCAATATCTTCAATCAGTTGGCGTTTTGAATGGCTTAATGTAGTTGGCTTAGAGAGCTGGAAAGTCAATGTAATATCTAATTTTGATTGCAATTGTAAACTGGCATGTGCCATGTGTCATGCGTGACCAACGCTAAATTGGCACAGTACGCTTGAGTCGCAATGCTAATAACATTCGTTCGGAAAGTGCAATTTTTTTTTTTTTAATAAAATATTTAAAAAATAAAGTGTTTTCTAGTTTTTATATTTAGTTAATAGATCTATAATAAATTATAAAAATAAAGTGTTTTCTAGTTTTAATATTTAGTTGATAGATCTATAATAAATTATAAAGCTACATAGACTGAACTGAAATATATTTTGTAAAACTCCCCATATAGAAAAGTGGAATCATAAAGTTCCATTTATTGGAACCATTCCACCTGCAACTTCAAATTTGGAACAACATGATATAAATTATATCTAGTTTTAACAATGATAATAAATCAATAAATTGATTAAACATTTTACCAAGAAATGGAACTATAAAGGACAAAATAGTAAACGCAAATGCAAATTACCAATTTTTATTTTTGATTAATAAGTATATACATACAAACATGTATGTATATTGTTATCAAGTCATAAATAAGTAATTATAATTGTGTGTTAAAAATTAGAAAACTGGTTTTAGTGAAATTAAAAATAATGTTTATTGCACGTTTTGTGTAAAAAAAACAGTGGTACGTGTTTTGCTTCATCAAAATGCATATTTTTAACTATCATAGTAACCTTGCGAAGTTGGTTCTTAAAGAGGCGAAACACGTGTCGAACTAAGGATCACATGGGCCTAACTACAAAAACTCACTGTCACACTCGCTCAGTGTCACTTTTTTAATTAAAATGAATTACCACAGAGTTACCGAAGAATCCATCGAAAG
Organism: Himalopsyche kuldschensis; assembly: GCA_028554975.1. NCBI lineage: Eukaryota > Metazoa > Arthropoda > Insecta > Trichoptera > Rhyacophilidae > Himalopsyche > Himalopsyche kuldschensis. The sequence continues at coordinate 7,125,941 of JAHFWI010000017.1, read as the reverse complement.
TGAAACAGAAACAGGTGTTTATTGCCAAATACAAAAGCGCCAAAATCTTTATTTTAACTTTATTTCACAAATATGTTTTTGTAGATAGGTCCCTTCAATCCTAAACCTCTGAGCAATTGGGGAGTTTGTTAAATACTAATCTTACCATAAGCTGCAAAAGAGTATTAATAAAATTCAAATTGACTATTTTAAAAATTATGAAAAAACCTCATTGTTTAATTAAGTGAAACTATTATTTTTGATTTATAGCACAGTATCTTTCAGATAGCGATAATAACAAACATAGTTTCTTCTTACGTAAAGGACAATACAAACAACTCTCCCCCAATGCTTTTGAAAATAAAACAATTCAGCAAGATAGAAAACTGAGGCTTGAAAATGTTTTTTTGATTTATATGCTGATAATTAATTGTTTTGAAAACTCAAAACTCGTGTAAACGTCGTTCAGCATTGATATGTAAATATTTTAAATACGATAAATTCAAATATTTTCCAAACAAAGTGTCAAAATTTAAATAATTATGACTTATAATGAAACAAGTAATTTGATATTGAAATACGCTGTGTTACCCAAATTATATTTTTTAATAAATATACATAAGGAAATTATAAAAACACAAGATGTTTTTTTTTTACTTTTCTCAATTTGAATATTTTAGGAGAATGTTTAGTTGGAGTTGAATACTGCAGGCGTGTAGTGGAATTGTATTTTAAAGATTTCGTAATCATTTGCAAGATATGTCATAGAATAATCTAAAATCATCCATTTGCCGTCAACTTTTCCCCGTTTACCAATTTTTTGATATTTTAAGAAATGAGGACCTTCATTTTTTTATTGTTATCGATATTTTTTGCATGATACATAATGCGGTTGTCATAATAGTTTGATTTCCCAATGACATGATCAAGAGTTCTGTGTAATCTTGAAATAGTAAGTGACAGCGACAAGGATTTCTGTTGCACTATTGATTTAAGGGGGTGACCCTGTGTGTCAAACCGTTTTTGAGATATCGTCGAGACCAGTTGGAAAAACACAGTTTTAAGAAAAACGCGTTTGAAAGATCAAAAACGATTTAAACTATGAAATCTTTACTCCCCGTCAAACGGCTATGCCTGATCCATTTTTTTTTTCTTCTTGTTTTAATTCTCTTGAAGCTTCTTGATCCACTCTAACTTTAAATAACTTTAAACTTGTTATTTCATGAATTGAAATTACATGTTTATTGAAAGGCCTCGTGTAGCAAACCGAAGCGTCACAAAAGGTCCGGTGCCTCGTCGTCTTACTGCAGTAACTTTCCAACGACTTCGAACATTGAAAAATCACTTTACCAAGAAGAATTATTTTAATTAGCACACTTTGCGATCATCACGAATTCAATTCCACTGCACTTTTATTAAATAATTATATTTAAAAAATAGACGAATAATACTAAAGAAGTGTTTGAAGAGGAAACCAATAAAGATTTCTTATTTGTTCACCTTCAAAACCAAAGTATGCTGCTTTAACAGAAAATCAATTTCAATTATGTTTTTTATCTTATGTAATAAATACTATTTTAAAAAATAAACGAATAAGACTTTTTTTTCTGTTTTAAGAGGAAACCAATATCAATCAGTTGATAATGCTCGCCATGAGCGAAACCGGTCCTGATGAAAACAATCAGACTGCTTTTACAAAAAATGTGTTATTATTTTTATTATACTTGTTAAGTATTGACAGTGAACACCTTAAAAGTGATCACTAACGTTTAGTATTTATCGATTTCAACTAATAGCTTGGAATGGAATAACGTTTTGAGTAGAAAATAGTATACCCATTTGATTTTATTTAATCTAAGAGCTCACCATTTGAAATTTTTGTGACGGGTGAGTATTTAATTATTTTAAGAATGTGATATGAGCCCTTGAGAAGTTATGTCAACCAAGTGGGATTTTTGTGAAAACATGAATTAGGTGCAGTTTATATTATTCATATCTTAAAGTATCCTACAAGTGAAGTGAGAATATTTAAAACACACAGAAATAGTGTTTTTTTATAAAATAAAAGTCATTAATAAATCATTTTGCTACTTGGCTCACTTTGCTTCTCAAGGGCTCAAATGATATTTTTACGGTGAACTTAATCTCACTCATTTTATATCACTATTTCAATCATTATTTTGTTGAAATATTTTTTTCTGTTCATTTATGCACTAAGCAAGCATACACGAAGTGTTAAAATAGTTCCACAATTTTACAATGTTTAGACTTGGCTCACTTAACCTCTGCACTCTAATATTACTCTTCTAATACATCAAACTGTTAAGAAAATATATTTCTTTTGCTCACGTTTCAAAAATTATTTGTTCAATTAATCTATGTGTGTTTTTATTTGATATTCATTTCCGTGCATATTTTTTCAATATGTAGTACACACTTTTCACCGTTCTGTATATTTTTATACATCATTTAAAAATCCACTTATTTTATCGTTGAACTTTTTCATTTAGTAACCACACTATTCATAAAAAATATTAATTTTTTTTTCCTTGTTGGCAAAACTGCTTCCCAGATAATTAATTTTATTAACATTGAAAAAACGCACAATCGTGATTCGTGAAATATATTTTGATATTGCGGCTTACCCAAAACTGAACACCGTCTACATATTCTAGACATACATACATATGTAAAGAATATGATCCAAAATATTAGATATCAGGAGATAATTGTCAAAAGTGGAAAATTTCAAAATACCTTTTTTCAACTGCCAGTTTTAGATTAAACTTTTGAGACCTTTTTTATTCACATAGAAAATTTTGAACTGTTTCACATTATCTGTTATTCCTTAATTTAAAACATATGTTAAAAATATTGATAGTAAACACAAATTTGAGAAAAATTAATGAAAATATCTCACATTTTCAGTTTTTCTACAAATGGATTTGTCCACTTTTGAAAACTACCTCTGGATATATGCTACTCTCTGGTAATTTTGTTATCTTGTTTCCATGACAATTTGACTCTTAGACATAGACCATTTTGGTCACTTGGCGCAGTTTTATGTACGTACTAAAATGCATACACCGAAAATAATTATTTTATTCTTTTAACAATGACAATTAAATCAGTAATATAAAAATGCAGAAAAATAGCTACAAACTTATTTTCCGTTAAGTGGTTGAGCAAGTTTTCCATAACACCGAATGATTACATGAACATTATATGAACAATAAATTATTGCATTTGTAAAAGGTTACAGTGTTCTTTATTGAGTCACGAGAAAAAAGCGGATTGAATAATTACACTGCCAATTATATTTCGTGGTCACTCTTCAACATTGTAAAAAAAGCCTTAAAACTAGCGCATTGAATCATTATTTTTTATTTGACCATGTTAGATCGACAATTTTTTAACTGTTAATCGATAAAAATGTATTTGAGACAAGATGTGAGTCAATGTTTATGTTATATGCTTTAATGACCGTGGTAAATGATAAGCCAAAAGTGTTGCTAGGCGTTATATCGTAGTCAACACATTGTCAAATTTGAATTCTTTGAATTTTGTACTTTTCCAAGAGTTTTGTTGCTAACGAACCGGGTTTCGCCTTTTGACATCTTCATGCACTTCAAGTTCACGGATGTACTTGAACCGACGCGTAGTAAACATTTTGCATCGTTTATATACAAAATAGAAGTAGATCACTAAGTTAAATTGCTACTAAAATTTTAATTAGCGATAATTTTATGTAAACAAGTTTCAATGAATTTAGTGGGTTTGTTATAATTATAGGGATTTTTGAAAATACTAATGACCAAATAATAACATAAGAATATCTAAAATAAATCTAGGGTTTTATCCGACCTATTATTAATGATATGATTGATTTCAAGTTTTTTAATTAATAATTAACGATATTAAGTGCTTGAATTATTAATAAATGATAATTATTTAAAAGTGTACAACAAAGAAGTTGCTCGTAATTGGCAAACTGTTAAGCTGAGCTCTGTTAATTTCCAAAATTTCTTGATAAAATAATTTTAATTCGCCCCTGTTAATATGCAACAAATCAATGCCTGAGTCAAAATTAAATGTGTGATTTTCAAGAAGTAAATGATTGGCGAAGGTGGAGGGAGGTATCTTTGTTTAAACGAAAATCGGCTAAATTCTCAGCCACTGTTATATTTAATGTTCTAGAAGTTTTACCAATGTAAAACCTGAGGCAGTCACAACACTGCAATCAATAAATTATATTATTTATGGATTGCATTTGTTTAGTGTATTTTGTAAATTCTACGGAATTAATGTACATATCTTAAGCGATAACTTTGTTTGAGCTACTGAAAAATATTCTACCAATGCAAATATTTTGCTATATTACATAATTATGTATGTACATATTTACTATTTTTTGCTCTTTTATTTTCTGTTTGCCGTTTAAGCTATCATGATTTTAAATTTGAATCGTAAAAATTTGACTAATATTATTTAATAAATTAATTGGTAATATAAAAAAAACATTGTTACTCACTTCTTGCATGGTCAAATATCGCATGACCTTATAGCACTGGAATTTGTTACGTACATCTTCGCCAAGAAAGAAGCTCAATGATTTCCTCTATTTTATGTAATGAAACATAAATTCCAATTTCAATTTTTAAAAAAATTGATCGTCTTTTTTTTAATTAATTCCATTTTTGAAAAATAAACAAAAGCAATCATTGAGTTTTACACAAAATGGTGTTTGACTGAAGTTTTAAAATTGGAATTGTTCTGTCATTTGATTATTTTTGCTCGGTGAACCTTAGTGGTTACGCATTACATAATGGTCAATTGGCACTTTAAAAAATCTGGATTTTGTTGGTTTAACGTAAATATTTGACCAGGACATGAATTGACACTATGTTTTCCTTATGGAAACCACTTTGAATGATAGTTTATTGCATTTAACGCACCAATTTAAAATATTCAATAGACGAGTCTGTTTTTAAAATACTAAAATTACTTTCTTGATTGCACAGCTGCTTGAATCATGATTACACTAGGCTTAAGAAAAAAAACGACAAATAATGAACACGCAAAGTTTTACATATAAAATTCTAATCAGACTCATTAACACATTATATACAACCAAAATTTCTTATGTGCAGAAATGATCGAAAATAAAACATTGATTTCCACCAATTCCACAGATTTATAATTATAATTCGGCGGTAACTACATAGGTATGTCGAAGTGCATTTTAATATTAAATAACTTAGATTATTCCACGTATCGTGTGATTAATAGAGACACGTGTTTGGCTTCTTTCAGGGGTATAATCAGACTAACTATATTATAACCAATGAGTTGCATTGATTTGTAAGGGTTAAACTTCCAAATGAACGCAACTCATTGGTTAATAATTTGTAATGATATCTTCATTAGTAGTAGATTTGCTAATTTGGTTACATCTCTTCCAGCATGTAAGAATATTAAAATGACTCTTATTTTATTACTAAAGCAACCGTTCGATAGTACGTCAGATGATGAATCTAAAAGAGGCGAAGAACTCACTACTTGGCATACAATAATTGAATAAACTGAGCTATTTTAAATTATATATAAAAAGTAGAATCGGTTTGTACCATAATATTCAAGAAATTTTAATTTATTTTTATTAACTATTTAATTGACAGCTGACATTTGACACTGAAAATTGTCATGTATACAAATACCCAATAGCAAAGGTACGCGCCAAAATCGATAACTGCATGTATACCATTATTCCAGGCTCTGCATTCTATTCAAAATATCTCCGCTTTGCGATCAGAAGGTTCCATTTTCTAGTTTTGACGATAGCATGTTCGACTGTACATTCTGATTTTAGCGTTGGATTCTTTTTCTTTTATCGATATCATTTGATAAAAAAACATATTTGGCGCTTCGGCGACTCTTTATTCTTGTGAGTAGAGGTTTCAATTACTCGACATCTCAACTAATTGACTATCAGATGTACCAAAATATATATTATCAATTTAAATCTGTATATCAATAGATGATAAATAACTTAATAAGCTTATTTAATTTCATTAATACATTTATTTCGATTTATAAAATATGTATTTAAAAAATAATAGAGAATTAAACATGTCAAATTTTAAGATTGGTTCGAAGTTTTATATTTTAAATTCCCGCAGTAGAAAAACTCTTCATTTAAAAATTACGAGTATTACTCAAGTATTTTTCAAAATACTCGCATTGCATAGTCAGTGGCAAAACCATTTTAAAAAAATATTACCTGATAGTAACATCCTCGCGCAAGACTCAGTTAAACGCAACAGTTAAACAGTATATATGTTACAGTGAAACTGTATTCTCAGTGAAAATATATTCTTCTCCAAGCTGTTATTGAAATTTAATTTGACCGCCCTATCATCAGCCCAATGTTTGTCTGTGTTTTTTTTTGGTTTTCTTTTTACGAAAGGTACTACTTGCTGATTTTGTTTCATTGAAGCTAACCAAAATTTTAGGCCAGCAAATCATCGACTTGGGCTAATAATTTCAATGATCGTGACCAGTGAAATCATGCTGTCATACGAATCTATTACTTGATACATTTTCACTGAGAATACAGTTTCGTTGTAACATATATATATTTTGTTTTAATAGTAGTAGTTTGAAAACAAATCTTCATTTATAAATAACTCGAGTATCCGATACTAATTGGAGTCTCTTCTTGTGAGGTCAAAATTCTAAAACGTCGACATTGTCAAATAAATACTATTTTTCACCTTTTCTCTCCTCAAACCTGTGCTTAAATTATTTTAAGACGATCTTATCTCAAATAATTAAAAAAAATAATAGAGAATCTTCAGCAAATCAATTCAATTAACTACAGCGATTCGTTCAAATAGTTTTAAATGATAAAAATTCGTCTACCGACACATGTCTAAAGTGTGTTAAAAGTTTTTTTAAATCAAATTTAAATTCTTAAAATTATATAAAAGTATCACGAACCACGTAAATATAATACATTGGATAGTATAAACATGTTTTTTGCTTAAACATTTTTACCATGATGAGTTTACTAATTTAAGTCGCATTTACTTTGAGAAATTCCGTTTAAAGATTTAAAAAAAAATATTCTATTAAAAAAAGGAATAATTGATTCAATCAATCGGAATCTCTTTATCTTCTGACGCTTTGTTACCGAAGAACAATTTAAAATGTTTTGTCAACTGTCATTGTTATTTGTTATGCTTTTTTCTAACTTAATTATTCATGAATGATTTAGTTGACATTATATTTTATTAAATTGATAACATTTCCTCAATCTCCTTGATGCGAACAATGCGCCTAAATTTCACTCAACACTTACGTTTATAATTAAGGATTTCGACTGAGGGTGCTTGATAAAATTTCAATATCAAATTTGAATTGTTTGAATTTTGTACTTTTTAATGAGTTTTGTCACTAACGACCCGGGTTTCGCCTTTCGGCATCTTCAGGCATTTCACGTGCAAGGATGTACTGACTGACCACGCTACTTTTTCACTCGAAAGATTGCCAGAGTTCGAAAATTTTTAATTCCCTAATTTGATGATGAAAGATGACGGATGATGATGGAAGATGGATTCTTATATCAGAGGGGATAATATGTATTTAGTATTAATGGTTGCCGCACACTCGAGTGAACTGTTAAAGAAGTCAGAGTGTACTTGAACTGACGAGTAGTAAACAGTTTGTATCGTTTATATACAAAAATAAAAGTAGATCACCAAGTTTAATTAATATTAAAATGTAAACTGAGTTTCAATGAATTAAGTGAATTTTCACTTACGTTTATACACACACATTCTCTCTTTGCACATGCACTTACATTTTGTGGTGTTACATTAGTATGGACAGGCAAATGATAAACATATTTGTATTGTAGAAAATACTCGACGGGAAAATTTGTCGCCTTATTGGTAAAAAAGAAAAACTAATTACTTTAGATTAAAACGACATATAATATCTGTGTTGCCAATCATATAAAACCCCATTATGGAAATATTTGAAAATCAATAGTATAAAGCAAGAAATGTTTGTCAATCTAATTGACAATTCAATTTAAATCAATTATTACTTGTTTATTTTTCAGCACAGGAAATTTGTGTGTTTTTGTAGCCGATAATTCGTTTGTAAATAGTTCGAAACGTGACATTTCCATGGAACGTTATTTTTCCATTTGATTATGGACGATATGTCGCTTTATTCTTTTGCATGTAATTAATGACTTAATTTTTAAGTACAAAATGTTGTACAATACAATTTAAGTACAAGTATCAACTGCGTTAGTTGGAAATTAATGAATTTAATTAACCTTTCAGTATTTTAACACCTAACACGCCATCTTATAAAATAATATTTAAGCCCGTAGGGTTACCTTAGTCGACCACTTTAAATTATCATTACAGTAGAACCTCGATTATCCGGATTGGTCAGAATAAACAAAAATATTACATATTTGCTGTTATGCACGTGGCGAATTGCGTCCACTGTATACGTACGTGATGGAATGCAGTCTTTATATTTTGACCGTTGCATTTGTTTTAGCAATAAGTCCTGTGTAAAATATGGGTTAGTCATCGTCCAAATTCGATGCGCATTGAACGTTTGTTTCTTGAAAAATTGATCACGATTTTCATATTTATTTTTAATATTACCGATATGTTATCGAAGAGAAAACGTGTCGTAGTTTCATTAACAGACAAATTGGATATAATCGATGCTTTGAAACGGGGTGAATCGGGACGATTTTTGTCTAATAAATATGGTGTCGGAACGTCAACGATCTCGGATATAAAAAAATCTTGAAGTTTACCAATTGTTTAATGAGAGTCAAGAAGAGTGCTATTCAAGACAACTTATGTGTCTTAAAAGTATTCGTGATTTGGCAGCATCGAAAAGAAAAGCTAGCTTTAAGCAGAAATCGATATTTTTTTTTTTCAATAAAAAATAATGTATTATTAAAGCTTTGTATTAATCTAAAGAAATAAAAATGATTTATTTTGAATATACTTGTCTTTTCCTGCCAATTATGATTTTTTCGATTATACGGATTTGTCCTTATCCGGACTATCAACATCCCCAATTAGTCCGGATAATCGAGGTTCTACTGTATTTAATCTACTTTAAAAGCAGAATAATAGTAAATAATTATACTATAATTTTAACCATATACATTATACATGCATGTCGTTTTCACTTTTATTTAATAAATTGCAATGGCTCAACTATTTCCTCCATAAAAAACAAATTAATTTTAATGAATTTAAAATGGATGATTTCTTATTCCACTAGTTGTGTATATCGGACACCCGTTTCGCTTCTTTTAAAAGTGTCTAAATACGAACCCATTCCTAAGATTTTTAGTTATAACGTTTCGGTACAGGCGATGTGATTCATTTATTTTTTTACTTATTTTATATAGGCATGTATTTAATGGGTCAGTAACTAATTCTACTTTTGGTCAGTTAAATAAATAAATGGTCAGTTAAAAATAAAAATGGTCGGTTAATATTATAAACGGTCAGTTGTCATTGTATCAGTGTGAATGTGGCCAGTTATTAAATAAAGCGGTCAGTAATATATTTTAATGGTTAGTTATTTATTAAAAACGGTGAGCATTTATTTTAAATGGTTTTAAGTTTTAGTTTGACAGCTTGTGGATTTTATCAAATATGGTCGTAATAGGCAAATTTATGACATGTTCTTATTATTTTAACTGACCATTTATTATTTTAACTGACAAATTATTATTTTTAACTGACCATTTATCGAATTAGAAACTGACCAAATAATAAGTAGTCCATATATAAGATATTACATGTCGACTTTTTGCTGGCCTTTTAGATTAGTATTAAATTTTATTACGCCAAATCTATCTTTAAAAATAAAGATCTCACAACCGTAAAGTATCCTTACAATTCAACAAAACCCGGTTAAACCATAGTTAAAATAGTAAAACAAATTTTTCGTAATACTTCGTTTTTTAAGTAAAGTTCAATTAGTAATTTGTAGTAATATCATTAGAACTGTTATTGTTATTTGTTTAATCCCCTCCACCCCTATTTGCGTCATGTTAAAATAAAACGTCCCAACCTCCATTTTGCAATTTATAAACTAAGAATTAGAATGAATCTTAACCATATTATTAATTCAACCTTGCGATAGTCTGTAGTCTGAAGCTTCTTAAAGAGGTGAAACACGTGCCACTGCTAGTAACACAATACGTGGAATAACAAATGTATCATTTTAATTGTATATTTAATTAAACTTCTGCAAAGTTATTGCCGAATTCATCGAATGTATTGAATTAAAGTTCTAAGACAGGGTCATAATTAACGTGACCATTTATTTTTATACACAAATTGAGACACCTAAAAAAAGTAGGTATAACGCTGGGAAAAAATAACAATTTATATTAGCTCAATGAACAGACTAATACTAATCAATCGCCACTTATTAAGCCGTTACAAAAGTTAAATGCAGTTTTAAATAAATTAACTAAAATAGTAATTTACGTTTATCCCACTCACTTCATAAAAACCCAGATTAGTTTTCAATCCGAGAAATACATGAAAGCAATAAATAATTTATTATAACCATTTAAAATTAGGATTTTAGAACAGAAAAGAAGAGGTATGGTTTACCTTGTCTACAACAGTGTATATAAAGGGTATTTTAACAGGGACGCTCAAAATATGTTACTTTGTCCTGCTGAGTAGATTATTCATTGTTTAGTGGCCAAATTTGAGTCAACCAGTTTGGTAAATAATCGGCCAACACACCTGTACGTCATCAAAATACAATATCTGGTGAAAAAATTGCTGCTGTGTGTGAAAGTGTACAGGAAAACCCAAGGCAGCTTATTTCTCGTTGTTCACAAGAAGTTGGCTTTTCTGCGACTTCAACTTGGCGAATTTTGAATCGGGCCTTATGTCTGCACCCGTATAAAATCCAACTAACCAAGGAACTTCAGGTAAACGACCACAGACAACGCCTGATGGGTTCTGGAGCAGTTGGAAGTTTACCCAAATTTGTCAAAAAAGTCAACTTTAGCGACATGGCCCATTTTATAATGAATGGATATTGGCAGACATTTGATGCTATATTCCATATTTAATGCCGTAAAATATACTTACAAATGAAATTAAAATTTAGTCGAAATCTCACAAACAACTTGTTTTATTTACATTTCAAAACTAAGCGTCCTTATAAAAAGACCCTTTACCTAGATAAGCAATTGCAAGTTTAAACATAGTTCTGACGATGGCTTAAGACGAAATAGCTATCAACAATATATAAAATAATTTCTGTAGCACTAAAATACATTGTTTTTCTTTGCTGTCAAAATTGCAATTCGTTTTACAACTTTTACAGTCAAATCGTTTGTCTCTTTTCGAAAACGGGACATTTTGACGTCTCGAAGCTGTATTCGGGGACACTTGGTCACGACACCTGAAAAAGGGACGTCTGGTCACATTATGCATCATCCACGCTTCGATGATTTTCGTCCGTCCCTGTGGTCTAGTGGCAAGAGCTTTGTACTAGCAATCGGGTGGTCCGGGTTCGATCCCCGGTAAGGTCAGATTTTTTCAATTGAAAAAATAAAAAGATCTTGGGCTTGGGTGTATGTTATTTATCGTTGATTTTGTGCACAACTGATACATTATTTACCATCGAGTTAATCTCGTATGACTTTCACAACTCAGAATATTTGGCGCATTGGCGTAAGCTGTAATGCCAAATATTTAAAAAAAAAAATAACAAAAACAACAAAAACATGGTAATGCAATCAGAGAGTTTTCGGTATACCTTGAACGTTAGATATTTCCTTGGACGTAAAAAGTTAATATGCATGAGTGTGAAGTGATGTCACAGAATTCATTCCGCAGTTATTACCATCGGATAAAAAAAAGTATAAATTCATTCTTTGCTTCGACGTAACTATACCCGCCTGATTAGCAGAGCTTTAACAAAGCGCCAATAGGTCATAGTTGTTTATTAAAACTGGTAAACCCATATGTATTATTCTTTCATATTCGTTCAACAGTTTCGTGAAATTGAAACCGTTCTAAATTGAATCTGTGATTTCGTTTTCAGTTGGTTTCGGAGTTTTGCCAACATACGTGCTAAACAATGACTACCGTGCCAATGCAGCTTCACATCAGTGGTGGAGTCATACCAATGGCTAAAGGGTGAGTTATTATTATTTATATTTACTAATTAAATGGTTACTTTTGGGGTGTTCACTGTCAATACTTGGTGGAAAGGCATTATGATAAAAATAATAATACATTTTTAGTACTTTTTGCACATAAAATTTATTTGATCAGGACCGGTTTCGCTCATGGCGAGCATTGTCAACTGATAAGGAATACAATAAAACAGTGATATTTACCAATTGTTTGTCATTTTTTCGTAGTGATATGGATAGAATAGACGGATTTTAACATATCTTGTAGTTAGTTAACCGCTCTCGCTATGCCCGAGATCATTGGTAAATTCTATTGTCGATAGATAAAATCTTTTTTTATCGATTTTGTAGAATTCAATGTTACGTGATTCCAATTATGTACTATACAATTATGTATAGGTAAGGCCAAAACCGTGACCTTTTTTAGAAAAACGTGTCCCTCACGTCGATTATGAGACGTAAGATGAAAGGCTAACCAATTGATCAATGTATCGTTTAATCAATTATTTGAATCATACAGCGATATACCTGTTTTTTGTTTTGTTCTTTTTTTTTAAATGATAGACTATTGAATCACTTTCAAGATCTCGTTACCTTACTTTGAAAAGGTTCTTATTGACATTTTTGCCTAAAATGACCTTTTGGTTGGAAAATTTTGTATTTACCGCATTCTATCATATATCAGGAGGTAGTTTTCAAAAGCGGCCAAATCCATTTGTTGAAAAACTGAGAATCTGAGATATTTTCATTAATTTTTCCTCATAACTATAAATATGTTTTAAATTTAGGAATTACAGATAATGTGTGAAAATTCAAACTTTCCATGTGAATAAAAAAGGTCTCAAAAGTTTAATCTAAGCCTGGCAGTTGAAAAAATATATTTTGGAACTGACCACTTTTGAAAATTACCTCCTGATATATGATAGAATGCGGTAAATACAAAATGAATATGAATTGGTTGAATAACGAAGTTAGCAGAATTCCAGAGTTTCACTGCATCTGCACACTTGTTTTACTACATTTATTTGACTAAATTCAAAGATTGTCATCATTAGATCTTAAAGATCATTATTTCTCAGCAAGAGATTTGAAAAAAATATGCTTGAAATAAGTAATTGAAAACTCATTTTTTAATTTTGTCATTTTAAAATATTAGAAAAAATATCGCTTCATTACTTAAGCAAACTTTGCGACAGTAAGTCCGAAGATGCCTCTGAAAGAAGCAAAACTCGTGTCACAGTTAGTAGCACACTACGTGAAATAATCAAAGTTATTTTTAAATTTTATATAAAAATGCTGGCAGTTAAAAAGTTAAGAATCCGTTCGTTGATTTTATCTCATGGAATCTCAACTGAATATAAAACAGACTGTACTTGTTCTGAAGTTTTTTTTCGTTTTGCCGTCATTTGGAAAAAATAGTCACGAGCAATTATATTTAAATTTAAAATAAACTTACTTTATCCGTGTTTTTTAATAAAAAAAAAATCTGAAGAGCAGTTAAGCAATCGAACTACGATCTGTAAATAAAACACTTTTTTAAAATTTAATTTAGTCAATATCGCATAAAAAGTATTATATAATCAGATACTTTGCTTCGAGTACAATATTCATTTTTCAATAATCTTATTTATTGACAGTTTATTGCCCCTACGTCACTGTAGCGAGACGAATAAAAAGGGCAAAAAAATGTTAAAAACATTATTTGTTGAAAAACATTTATTTTTTCATTGACATCGCCTGTTTTCATTCTGACATCATTTCACAACTAATTAATATTTTCATTCAATAATTCAGGACATTTTTTAATTAGCAATCATTAATGTGGAATAAATAATCAACAGCTTAACATAATAATAGGCTTTTATTAATTACCTTTATAATTGCACAAATGTGCTCAATATATGTTTTTTATAAACGTTAAATGCCCGGTCCGTGGCGCAGTGATCAACGTCGTTGGCTTGCGTGCTGGACCGCCCGGGCTCGATCACCGCTACGAGCAGATTTTTTCAATCGATAAATCTGACTTTGTTTGTAGGCATGGGTGTTTGTGTTGTTGAAAATTCCTTCCCACCTTTCCTATTCCAAAAAGCTATGCTTGGCGAGTGTGATTAGCTAACTACTAGTCCTGTTCTAGTTCTCGTATCCTGTCGATCCCTACTCTCTTCAAGAAAAGAGAGGTTGAGCAACTGAGTAACAAGCAGTTCTCGTAGAAAATTCGTATATAGTTTTAAACTTCAAACTGTTTCACACCAAATTACCATACCACTCTGAAAGTGACCGACAAAGATATAGATTTTTTTTTTTTATATAATTCCTTATTATTATCGATAAATGGATAATATTCAATGATGAATGTTTATTGTATATAATTTTCAATTTCTGATAAAAATAAATCGATAATAAACGCCTAAAAAAACCTTGACATAAAACAACTGTATGCTTAATAGTAAAAAAAATGTCTAATTAATACAAATACGTGCTTAAGTTAGTCATTCCCAAAATGGCCTATATCGACCCTTGGGGTCGTTTCCTACCTTCGTCAGTGAAAAAATATGAAGTCAGTGAAAAAATGGAAATCTATGAGATGTAGTGGGGATCAACAATAGATTTAAGGCTAAGCCTGACTAAATTAAAGCCAAATATTCAAATTTTGGTAGCAAAATATCAAGCTCATCACTCCCATTAAAAACACTGTTTTTTGTATTGTATTTTGTAAGAATGTTACTAGATTTTCATATTGTGTCGATTTAATGAAAAATGTAAAGCTATAAAACATGACATTTATTTTAATTTTAAATCATTCTACTAAACAGTAAACCTACACATATGTATATGCAATAAATTAATAAAATAAAATAAAATATGCATAATTAATATTTAGAATTTCATTAAAATGCTACGACCTCTTACAAATAGAAGCTACTTTATTTAAAATCAATTAAGTAAGAACGGTCACTAATAATGAAATTCAAACAAATAAATCAAACGGGGAAATTTATTAATAAAGTTGGCGTGTGAATTTATGAATTTCAATTATTAATTTTATTTAACGCCATTGTTTGATAACGTTTTAAGCAAATAATAAATTCTTTATTAATATAAAATTTGATTATTCCACGTATTGTGCTACTAACTGAGACACATGTTTCGCGTCTTTCCGAGGCATCCTCGGACTTACTATCGCAAAGTTTGCTTAAGTTATGAAGCAAGATTGATTCGAATATTTTAAATTATGAAATTACAAAATGGATTTCGGGTATTTTTCCTTTATACGGGAAGCAAGGAGATTATAGAATCAAAACAAAGCAAACAAATAATTATACTGCTAATGACATTAGCATTACAAAATATTAACTAATTTGTTGTTTTTGTGTTTTTCTGTTTATTAATTAAAGCATTTATTCCGTTTCGCAGGTCCATTATTGCAGAGAACGACATCATGGCATCGGAAATTTCAAACGGATTCATTCAAAACGAGAGCATCTTTCCTATGAACAACAACAACAATAACAACATAGAAAACGTTGACGAGTCATACACGACCCCAACTGGAAATGTCAGATCGTTTTTCAACGGAACCACCATTATGGTGACAGGTGGATCAGGTTTTCTCGGCAAGACTTTACTGGAGAAATTGCTCAGAACATGTGAAGGTATAGAGAAGATCTACGTCCTGCTGAGGCCCAAGCGAGGAGTGCCAGTCGACCAGAGGCACAAAGATCTTGTCAAAAATACGGTAAGATTCTGTACTATTTTTTAAACACTAGAACGATTTTTATTTAATCCATTCAAAATTGATATTGAAATTCCATCGAGAACTGTAGTCGAAATCCTCAATTGTAGCTCAAGTATTATCACGAGGACTATAGCTCCCGCTGAGGAACCAAAAGGATTAAAGGTTAAATCCTAAGAATATCAATAGTAACAAAAGTAAAACGGGGTGAATAGAGGCACTTTTCCCTTCACGACTACTTATTTACTAAAAAAATACGATTTTATCTAATTTACGTGCAATAAAAGAGAATTTTATAAGCGGTCAAAAAGTAAGGATGCACAGGCATCGAACATAAACATGTTTGCTTAAATTTTTTCCAATCAGTTAGTTGGTTTGGTTTTGTCATTCGAGAGATACTCCCAGTGCTGAGGAGTCGGAGTTGGAGTCGGAGTCGAAGTCGTGGAGTCAGGGCTTTTTGGCCAGAGTCGGAGTCGGAGTCGTCGTGGCGTTTTGGCCGGAGTCGTACTCGAAGTCGAAAAATTTAACAGAGTTTTAACTTTTTATTTTTGCATTTAATATGTCAAATTTGGCTTTTGGCCGCATTGATGGGGTTGATATTTAATTGAATACACATAAATAGGAAAATTAGTGAAAAAAAAATGACGATATTAATTTTTTTTTAGTCGGAGTCGGAGTCGTGGTTTTGGTAAATGCTGGAGTCGGAGTCGGACTTTTTTTACCGACTCCACAGACATGGATACTACTATAGCCATTGTAAAGAACTATATATTAGTAATAAAAAAAACATTGGATACTTAGTAAACTTGTACTAAAGTTCAATCCTTGTTTTTGTCTCTATTCACCTCGTTTTACGGTACTTACAGAATTTGATATTTGAAAGTTTGGGTACCGATGATGCGTCGATTTATTTTATCCGTGTGTTAAATTATTTACTTTTATATTTAGATACAATATCTGGCGCATTTGTATCACTAAAAATCAATTGCAATATATTTTAAGTCATATAAAACACAATATTCAAATTAATGGAGTCGCTTATCAGCATTCGAAATCATACAAAATGGCCGATGCTTAATTTTGACGTTTAAATAGGCACGATCACAGCGCCCAATCAGTTTTGTTTTAAATATAATAAAAACACACACTAAATGAGTTTCGATACAAGAAATAACACGTTATAATATATTAAGGTGAAAGCTGTATAAAATGTGTGTCATGATCACCAAATAGTTCAAATTTTCGCTTTTTTATTACAATATTCTTTTAAATCAAGGTCAACGGTTTTGCCGCATTAGTTGTATGCATAAACAACTTATAAAAATGCTTCCGGTTAAACCACTTTCTCGTGTTGTGTAATCACGACACTTATTATCAAATAATGTGATAATTAAGATAAGGTATTCAATGTCATGCTCTCAGTGAATAGCTTTATTCATGTAACTAAATTTAGTCATTAGTCTGCCGAGCATTTCGGACTATTGGTCTGAACTTCGATGGCGTCGGTTACAGATCTTGTTAAGCACAGTTTAATAAATAGATTTACGGATTTGTGCTTGAACGCTTGGATTTATTAAAATCTAGAGCTATCTTGCTATCCTTACTACTTTCGAAAATAAAAAACTTGGGCAACTGATTTCTGAATTAAAATAATCATGATAATATTGATTACATAACAATTTCATTTCCGTGGGACAGTGGTCAACTTCGTTGGCTTACGTGATTTACATCATTGGTTCGACTCCCAGTACGAGCAGCTTTTTTTTCAATTGATTTATCGAATCTGTTCGAGAGCATGCGTGTTTGCTTATCCTATCCTTACTCTCATAGAATCTAGAGAGTTTGAGCGATTGAGTAACAAGCAGCTCTCGTAAAAAAAACATGTTGCGACTATTTCAATACCGAGACCATTTGCTCCACATTGGGAGCGGACATCTATTAATCTTTTCGCCGCGTATGACCGCTATACATGTCCTGGCTGACATGCCCTCAGCGCGTATGACGTGTATAGCGGTCATGGGCGATGCGCGGAGTTTTGAGCCTCATAAAACCGGTATCTCTAATGTTTTAGGGTTCAAAATCGGTTGAAAATATTACTTAACATATATATATTATCAATACAATCTATTGGCTTAAATAATTTATTTGTGGAACCTAATAAACACGCATCTATGCGGCGTGAACATTTCCGCCAATATCGATGGCCGCCATTGTTTTATAGCCGTTCTAGTAAGAAGCGTGCGCCGCTACTCATTTACAAAATATGAATATATTATTTCGCGAAAAACTTAATAATTAATTAATTAAAAATAAATTAGAGCCTAATAAATTAGAGATCCTAAGAGAACATAATTAATTAACTTTGAGCCTCATATAACCGCAATGTCTAATGTTTTAGGGTTTGAAATCGGTTGAAAATATTACTTATCTTATATATAAAACCGAAACGGCGTATGTATGTATGTGGGTCTGTAATTCACTTTTGCAGTATTGTTGCAAGTTGCAATATAATAATGTTTATTATTTACGTGAAGGTATTATTTGACATTTCTTTGACAGCAATGTTATTTCCTTCAATGAATATGACAATGTATACGTATGTACTTGCAATCAAACGCTTGTTTGACAGTTTAAATATATTTATTTGAACTGTCAATGTGCGCTATCGCGTTACTACTAATAATAATTTAATTACAACGCAGGTTGAATGTAAATAAGCGATCGAGTGCAGGTGAACTTGAGTACGTTCCGAGAATTATATTATACGCATGCTACGGCATCGGCGCAGTGTTCTGGTTTGCGATCGGCGTTATCTACAAAATGGCGGCGTTACCCCGGAATCGTATGAAGAATGATTATTGTTGAATTAAACAGAAAATACAAGAAATATATGGTATTTCATTATTGAAAAAAATACTTTAGGTACCAATTAACATATTTGACTTTTTGAAAAATTTTTATAATCTATATTTAAAGTCTAAAACGCGATTAACAAATCTGCAAAAAAGCTGCCGCGTTCAGGGCATGTTCTCCATATTTTCTGACGCGGTGAAAAGGTTAAAAAGCAATCAATCAATTTCGTATGAAAAAAAACTCAATTGGACTTTCAATATTTTTTTTATCTTCGCTGGGAATAAGAGATTAAATTTCAGGGAAAATATTTAGAATTTTTGTATATATTTCATACTAAAAAATAACAACTAACTTTTTATATATTTTCCACAATAAATTTATTTAGATCAGGACCGGTTTCGCTCATCACGTGCATTTTCAACTGATGTATCGATCTCGTATTGTTTTCTCTTGTATTCGATCGAATTTTAAATTTTATTCTCTGAAGGCCGTTAAACAATATCTGTGAACAATTTACACTTTCAGGTTTTCGACAGAATACGCGACAAGTACCCGGAGCGCCTATTGAAGATGGAAGCCGTGTCCGGAGACGTCTCGCAGGCCAAACTAGGCCTGAGCGACGCCGATTACAAGAGACTTGGCGAAGAGGTCAACATCGTATTCCATTCCGCAGCCACCATCAGGTTCGTGGAGCCTCTCGCCGAAGCCCTGGAGCTCAATACCCTCGGGACAAAGAGGACACTCGAACTTTGTAGTACCATGAAAAAATTAAAGGTCAGTTATAAAATTTATATTTGTACTTTGTATTGCTAATTTCAAAACAGAATAAAACAGATTGGAAGGATCATTTATTATTCAATCTGATGAAAGCATACATGTCGGTTGTCCTACCATCGCCGGCTATGAATATCCATATCGCTATGATATCTATAAAAGAAACGGATTTACTCATAATTTGCTTGACCCAATACAGAGCTGCATGGTACCGATCTGTTAACTATGCACTATTTTTTTTTCACCGCTTCCGCTCCCAACTTGGAGTATATGGACTTATCACGGAATTTATCGCGACAGTTTTTTTTCTACGACAACTGCATGTTACTGTTTTTTGAATAAAGTAAGGATGGAAAGGATACGAGGGCTAGGACAGGACCAGTGGTTAGTTAATCGCTGTCACTGTGTGTCGCTCTTTTGGGACCGGAAAAGTGGGAAGGGATTTTTAACAACAAAAACCTCTGAACAGATGTATACACAGAACAAAAATACACTATTGTGCTAAAAAAAAGTTTTAAAAAAATGCGATTTTATCAACTCCTTTGTACATCTGATGAGATATAGTTGACGTTTTATTATTCGTCAGGGTCGCATTTAAATATTAACCAGGCCGCATGCGGTCCACGTGCCGTGGATTGGACAACGTTCGTTTTGCTTATTATGTACCAGATACGTTATTATCATTCTATAACTGTAAAGTAATGATGTTTTATTTCAAGAATATTGATACAGAATTACAAATCAATCAACACAAACATACAAGACAAAATTAAGGAAAAGGAGGAATGAAAAACACAATGTTAACTTGGAAAGATGAAAAGAGGTGTTAGATATTACTTTGCTTAGATTTACAATCATTACTTGTCCGACATTGAATTCGGAACTCAAATTATCCCCCGAGGGTATATATCTTCAAAAGCCATTAAAAAATAGTTTTTTAGAATTCATGTCCACTATTATTATTGATAACCTTCGCTGGAAAATAATTATTATACTGAATTGCAAATAGACGATAGTGACGCCCTTTCTACACTCTGACTTCTTTAACAGTTCACTCGAGTGTGCGGCAGCCGTTGATACTAAATAAATGTTCTCCCCCTCAGACGAAAGACACGCGTTCAGTCTATATCAAATTAGGGAATTAAAAATTTACGAACGCTGGCAATTTTTTTTTTGTGGGTGTCATTCAAGACATTCTCAGAGCGCCACTTTTTCGAGTGCATAAGTAGCGTGGTCAGTCTGTACATGATTTTCTGACGATTTCTTCGAATTCAAGCCATTTTTGAACGAAATATATTACTACACAATTTACATTTAACATAATCTTAGTCATCTTCAAAAGATTTATAATTCAAAATATAGTATATTTATATATACAATATAATAAAAACGTATATATAGCTATTTGACCCATGTAATTAGAAGTGCAGACTTTGCATAATTTTAAAACGCATCAATGAACTGTCTAATAATTAAAATTTCTCCAACCTGCTTTGCTTTATATTAAAAAAAAACATGATCCTATTAATCAAGCAAATATTTTTTGTATGAATAATTGTTATTGCTCTTTTAACGCAATTATCATTTACATTACATGAGCATGTATGATTCAAATCAATCAATAAATGCTGAAAGTATCTTTTCAAACTGTAATTTTTATGTTTTGCATATTGGATTATCTAATCTAATCGGTCCCTGTGGTCTAGTGGCAAGAGCTTTGTCCTAGCGATCTAGAGACCAGGGTTCAATTCCCGGCAAGGTCAGATTTTTTCAATTGAAAAAAAGAGATCTTGGCCTGGGTGTATGTTATTTGTCGTTGATTTTGTGCACAACTGATTCATTACTTATCATCGAGTTAATCTCGTATGACTTTCACAATTAAGAATATTTGGCGCATTGGCGTAAGCTGTAATGTCAAATATATTTTTTTATATTTAAAAAAAAAAATATATATTTATATAAAAGTATTGAATAATTGTTGTATTATAAAAACGGTTTTATCCTAAAATTGTATCTTAAGCCGGTGTTACATGTCTGAAAAGTAATAATTCTTATTAAATCACGCTTTACACATACGCATCATTTTATTATTTATTGGCTTTCAGAACGAATGTCACAAATGAATTTTTAATCCGTTGGTCAATGAAAATGAATAAATATGTCAATGATTTTTTTTAAATTTGAATACAGACATTTTACAATTGGCGATTAGTTTTAGACGGGTGTGTCAGGAAAAAAACATAAATACAAATAACCTTTCACGCCTGTAACTTTTTAACTCGACTGTGTTCCTGTGTGAGTAGAAGAATAGTGTTTTGTTACATTATTTTTTCAATGTTACAATGCCATATAGTGTTTTCACATAACACTATTTAAATTAACAGTATAAATAGCCGTTAGATTCGACTCACCGTTCCGTTCTAACTGAAAACACGTTTTTTGTGATTGTCCCACTGTTGCATTATGAATGCAGCGATATATATGTAAGAGAATCACTTTTGAATCAACTTTTTATGATCAGGCAGATTCAAGAGTTATTCAATTTTCTCGTGTTAATATATTAAATAACGCACACGCCAACAGATGTATTCCATATGTAATAAATTAAACTTCTGATTCGCCAGTTTTAAAAAAAGTGAACCTTGATTAAGCAACAACGCCTTCTCATAAATCTGAAAACATTCAATAACAAATCGGATAGTTTTTTCAATTAATTTTAGATTTATATTATTTAAATTTAATGTAATCTATGATTGTGTTTATATTTATAAAAACTATTAAAAATATGATTTCAAGGGAATTTGTCTTAGATAAATTCTACTACCGTAGTTATCTTTAAATTCTATACATTATAATCTTAAGCCTGAAAATTAAATGAAAAAATATTTATATTATAAACAAATAAATCACATTTCGTAACAACTTCTACATATAATTTGTACAACATCAAGACCGTTTTCGCTCATCGTGAGCATTATCAACTGATGACATTAAAATTGAATGGCTATTTAAAATTAACTGATAAATAATTATAAAACGAGATATAATAAACAAATGAATAATACATTATTAACGTGAGCTTAATTTATATTTGTTAAGGATCGTCGATATTGTGATTATTGAAAATTAATTTCATTTTTCTATGAGTATCTTTAAATTCTTGTCGTATAAAACTTATTTTTATATACATAACCTTGTTTCAGTGTATGTGTCGTCAGTTGACAGGGCACACGATAAGCGAAACCGGTCCCGATCTTTATAAAATTATACGAAAAAAACCGTATAAAATATTGTTTAATTTGCTCAAAAAAATGCCGTTCCACTAAGAAGCGACAGCTAAAAATATATCAGCTGATATTTGCTATAAGTCCGCTGGAATGCAATATTTTTTTGCACCATTCGTCTCGACTTAAGCCACAGTGACAAGTGTACATTTTGGCGTAGCGTGGCGAGACTTGCTTTATAATCAAAGGTTACCGCAATGGCTTTGATGACGCCAAAAGTTGAAGCCCAGCCTGAATGCCGAAGTCGAATCAGTTTTAAATTTAACAGCGCTTGCTTCGGTTTACAATTTTTTTACGTTGTTGCTGCGTTTCGACTTCTTAGACGGTGCCATCCAAGTCTCGCCACGATACGCCAAAATTTACGCTTGTCACCGTGGCCATAGCCTTAGGGTACCTATATAGTCGTGCGGTCTCACTCAATGATTTAGAAGGCTGAGGATTTCCTACCTTTATTATAGATGCTCATGTTTGTTGATGTACTTCTTTTCTCCGCAGAGTGTCGTTCACGTGTCCACGGCGTATAGCAACCCTGACAGACCAGTCGTCGACGAGAAAATCTACCCTTCTACGTACGACCCTGAAACTCTCATCCAATGCGCTGCAGCGCTTCCTCTGGACTCACTCGACCTCATTACTCCAAGATTGCAGGTGAAGAATCTTCAAGTTTTTTAAAGCCATTTCCACTCCAATTTGAACCATAAATATTTACTACGAATGGAGTTTATCTTAACAGAATTTCACACAAAACAGTGTGTTGCATGTAATTAACTTTTCCTTAAAGATTAGGGATTAAAATAATAGGACTAATTGTCTTCTAATTGCTCTCACTATGTTACGTTTTAGGATCGAATAGGTGTGAAGGGAATCTTTAAATAATACAGACATCCATGTCTTCTAATAGAAATCTATAACTCGATTGAAAATCAGTGATTTAAAATAAATAGATTTACCTTTAACAGAGTATAGACGTACTTTTGGTTCGACATAGTAGAATGAATTACATTCAATATAAAATTTTAGATAACTTTGACTATTCCACGTGTTACTAATTGTGACACGTGTTTCGCCTCTTTCAGAGACATCTTCGGAATTACTACCGCAAAGTTTGCTTAAGTAATAAAGAAAGATTGTGTTTTATAAATTCAGTATAAATATCTATTTACTCATTCGATGGTTTCGGCCGTAACTTTGTGGAAGTTTATTTTAATATAAAATTTAAATTAACTTTTTTCACGTATTGTGCTACTAACTGTGACACGTGTTTCGCCTCTTTCAGAGGCATCTTCGGACTTACTATCGCAAAGTTTGCTTAATTTTACTCCTTTAAAGGTTAAAAAAACAGAACTTCTCGGCACGTCAGAGAGTCGATTGATTTATTTACATATTTTAGGCACACGTCTGTAAAAAGGTTTGTCACTGATTTTATAGTTTGATTTATGAATTCATGTAAAAGTACATGAATGTACGTGATGCTAAAATTACCTTTTCATCCATCCGATGCTAATCATCCATATTATATACTATTTATTAGCCCTTTTAGTATCACTTTTGCTACAAAAACACATTTTAATCATCATGTATGTATCTATAATAATTTCCATAATATAAAAAATGTGTGTCAAAAGTGTTTTGAGTAAAGTTTATACCAGAGCCAGTTAAATAAATCAGGTCAATTTTTCTTATCCTTCAATCTATAATATTACAAACGCATGGCACAATAATATTTGTATTGATTTTTCAAAGTGTAACCCGTAATCAATATGTTTCTTATTTTTTATTTTTTTTAAATAAATAAATCACAACTTTTCGGTACTACAATTTTATGTAAAGTTGCTTACTTTTCATCAGTTGAAAATTCTTGTGATGCACGAAACCAGTCTTGATCTTTAACGAATGTAATTACGTGAAAGTAGTACAAAACATTTAATTGACATTGCATTTCCATCAAGAATTGAGAGTGATTAGACATTTCAGCAAAATTAATAAACATTTATTTAGCCTGTGTCACTGATGATACATAAATTGTATTTTTAGTTCGCTAATCTGTCATTTAAATGAGCAAGCTAACATCACTTTATAACGATAATAACCTTAACGTGAAATGAGGCATTAAGGGCCATTATAAATTTCTTTAGTACCTAATTAAATTCCTTTGATAAAACGTTGTTTGATATTTATCATACCAATACAAACCCTGCATTTAAAATCAACTGGTGTGATATTTCACTAATCTATTTTACTTAAAATTATATATTTACGTGACGTGTACAAATACATTAGGTGTTTGGATGTTACTTTTATAAAATCAATATAAATATAGTACATTTATACTTATTAGTAATTATAATTTCCTTAATTCGTTCTTATACTTGCTTACAATACAAACTTAACTCTTTATTAATTGTCAGTTCGAGGTCATCCGCGCACTTACATAGAAGATGCAAATGTTTATGGAAGTGTTCGAAATTTGAACTATTCAAATTTTATGAATACAATTTGAAATTTGATCCAACTGAATATCGAACACAATTCTTTTATCTCTCACACAATCAAAAATAATAATAAATTTATCGCCATCGTATGTTACAATGTCGTTTCAAATTAATACTTATTTAATTCATTTTCTTTACAGGGAACACATCCGAACACATATACCCTAACAAAGGCGTTGGGCGAACAGATCGTTGCCAGATATTCAAACACTCTTCCTATTTGCATTGTCAGACCATCAATAAGTAAGTCAAACAATCATTACTAGCTGCTGCGTTTGTCCGTGCATTGTATCCATCTGCACAATTAATCGTTTCCATTTATTTTTATAACGATAAAACACATTTTTTGTATGAATGACATTTTTTTTTTGGAGCACAACCAAGAACAGTTTTGTTCCTCGCGGGAATTGTCAATTACCAATTTTAAAATATAGTCTTTCCACCTTGAGTGTAGACAACATTTTGAATGAACTATTCTGCACTACATTAATAACATTATATCTTCCATCAATAACTAATGACATTTTGGAACATTGGAAAACGACTTCGTTATTTTAAGCGATGCATACTTAGCATTGCTGATGTTTTGAAATTTCGCTTAATTTTAAAGTTAATTGGACAACTATACGCGACCCTCTTTGATCGCAAACTTTCAGCGTCAATATTACAGGGTTTTGTTATATAATTTTTAACTTTTTTGGTGGAATGGCTGTATATACGTGAAATAAGTAGTAAAAATGTTTTATTATTTTTATTATTGCTATATACATATGTAAATATAGTCAACTTTAGTACAGCACCGAGATAGGGATTTCTTTTTTTTATCAAAAGTAAAGAGACGTGCAGACTGATAAATATTCTTCGAATATTACATATTTACTAAACATATAATTTTAACGTAGACTGCAACACACGCTATAAAAAGAGGGTACTGTCGAAGGGTTAACTATACACCGTTCGAAAATCTAGGACCTGCAATATCCATAATCTGTTTTAAATTTAATAAATTCATGTTATTGACGTCATCATGATAAAGGTGCATCTCAAAAAATAATCATTTCAGTTCTGGTGTATGGTTTACAAAAAACATTACAGAAATAAATTCGAGGTTAATTCTTAAGATCCGTTTCGACAAGTCTAAATTCACACACTGGCAACATTATTTTTTTCATTTTGACATTTACTATCGGTACATGATATCTTTTCTAAGCGAGCTTATCTTGAATGACGTAAATTCTTCTCTAGTTTATCTCTAATATTGATATAGACTTTATGCATTGTTTACAAAGACAATGACATCTATTGTTAGGAAACGGTTTATGTATATCTGAGTTACTAATCGTTGCCATTCATTAATATGTCTACCGATTTTATGAATAATTATATTAATAGTAAGGAAGTTGTAAGGAAATATTATAAAGAGATATAAAAATCGTCTCCGATAATGTTATGACAATTTACATTCTCGAATTCAAAATGCCGTCGAAGGTCAACGACGCGAGCTTGCCGCGTTTTGTCGTAAAAATACAAAAAAGAATTCATACGGAATATTGTACCGATAATAATCGAAATAAATTCGCAGCCTTGGTAATTTCATTTTGCACCTGTGCGTTTGAAATTTTTAAATTAAATAATCAAAAGGGTGAATATTAATTTATTGGAATTTGTTATAACATGCATAGTATCGAAAAAAAGCATTATAACGACGCGCCGGAAATGATGACATTTTTTTTCATCTGCTCCTTTCAAGGTCGTTCCGTATTTGCGGCATTGTATTTTACGATGTCAATTATATCATATACCTATTAATTTTATAACAGAAAGTTTGACAAATAAAAGAAATACACAATCGTGCGTGTAAATGATCATTTAAAACTCTGGACATTTAACGGCAAATGCACATTAACCTTGTTTGAGAAAAGTTACGACTCAAAAACTACAAAGTTCTAAGGGCCGATTTTATGGATAAAAAAAACATTTTTGTAATAATACAACATTGAATTTACAAGGATCAGGACCGGTTTCGCTCATCGGGACCATTTTCATCTGATAACAAATAAAATATACAGCCTTATTTATACAAACAATATTGTCAATGCAAATATGTACATAATTCAAAGAAAATAAAGCACAATTGATATCAAATAGACAAAAAATTGAATGTTTAAGTTATCCTACAATATAAGCTTCTTCATTGAAGACTAATGAAGAAAGAACGGTAAATTACACTGAAAATCAAACAAATACATTACCAAATGGAGAACTTTAGGGAAAAATTGAAAAATCGATTCGCGGTGAAAGTGGGAAAGAATACTCTTCCAGTCCAACGGTCATCAGAGTTCGGAAAAATAATTTGACGAGAGCATATCGATTTTTAAAAATAAATTTCCAAAAATATGATGTTTTAGTTTTGCCAAAAAACACTTAGGCCCTTGTAGTTATCGGGTCGTGAAGTGAGTTAGGGAGAATGTGGATCAATTTGAAGTTAAATAAATGTCGAGAGTTATAGATCTTTCTGAAAAATACGGTATATTATAATATAAAGTATGTACGTCTAAGCAACAGATGTAAGATTATTCAAAACGATTTTTATTAAAAATTCCAAAAATAAAACTAAAAAAAGAATTGGCTTATTGTCTCGTGTAATATTCAAGAATTTCCACGTTTATTATGAAATAGGCAATAAGTCACCTGAATGTTATATAAACACAATCGTTAAATCCGTATTTTAAAAAGGCATCAATAATTCATGAAACCATCAGCTTATTCAAATCAAATATCTGAAGGGAGCCAAGGCGCTCGAAACGCCAAAAAAATGAGATTCTCCGAGACGACGTCCATTACCGGTCGTCCGTGAAAAATTTTTGTCGGTCTGCCGATTTTTTTCAGCAACGTCATTTAAATAAAGCCATAAACATACAGTTAAACATATCAAGCTAATTTATTTGTTTTAATTGAGCAATTCGTGGCCTGAAAACTACAAGGTTCTAAGTATCGGTGTTTTACAAAACTGTAAGGCTGCTGCATTGCTACTCGTTACTCGTTACTCGAGTATTTTGAAAAATACTCGAGTAGTACTCGTAATTGTACTCGTAGTACTTGTAACTCGTCCTGCTGACTTATCTTATCAATGACAAAACCAGGGCTGTGGAGTCGTTAAAAAATGTTCGACTCCGACGCCGGCTCCGATTAAAAAAAGTTTAATACTGTCACTTTGTTTTCCTAATTTTCCTATTTATGTGTATTAAATTAAATATCAACCAACCAATCCGGCCAACAGCCAAATTTGACATATTATATGCAACCGACATATTATAACGCCGCGACGTCTCCGACTCCGGCCAAAAAGCCACGACTCCACAGCCCTGATTGCTACCCTAGTTTCGCCAAAGAAAGTCACTTAGAACCGTTTAGTTTTCCGGCCATTAAGTGTTTTTTACCATGCCATTACAAAAACAGCAAATTTACCTTCTTTGGTTATTATATTTTCATAAAATCACGTAGTGGCCTACAGCAAAGTTGTAGATTTATTAACTTTAATAAATTAAATTCTATGTCATTGATTTGACGTTTTAATCATCTATTTTTGAATCTATTTTCCTCAACACACATGTACAGAAGTTCTCGGCTTGCAACGGGTTCCGTTCTGCCACCATTAAATGCGGCTAATCTTGGCATCACACGGGTTATCCGCTTATCAAATGTTTTATAATTTAATTGACGGATTCTTTAAACGCATTTATACTCCATCGTCATTTTTCATTTTTCAAGTTCACGGAACTCGAGTATTTTGCTACGGGAATTATAAAAACAAAACTTCGAACCAATATAAAATTTGAGACGTTTAAATCTATATTATTTTTCAAATACAAGTTTAATAAATTAATGTAAATTTATTAATGAAATAAAATAAGCTCATGTATTTATTTATAATATATTTATGTACACAAATTTGGATTGATCATATATATTTTGGTACATCTGAAACTACCGAGTATACTCGAGTATTTTAAAATTTTACTACTCGATACTCGAGTAATTGGAGTCTCTATTCTTGACCATAGCCTTAGAATCTTAGATACGTCAATGCCTGGGTGCCAATTCTTTCTTAGTGATAATATCGTCGTAAATCTATCACGCGTATGTTATTTTGAATAATTATACTCGTTGAAAAAAACGATGTAAATTATCTGAATGTTAAATGACTAAAGAACGATGTAAAATATCTGAATGTTAACAATGACTAAAAAACAATATAATGTATCATATTATATTTCAAAATAATTGTACGTTCGATGAAAGAGATCAAACTTTTGTTATTTGTTCTCATCCATTCCCATTGTCGCTTAGTTTTCGTTATGACTTTTTGAATAATATATGACAACTCTACAATCAATAACACATTACAGACGAGACATTGATCGACTGTTGTTTCACAAACACATGCCCAGTGTCTTATATAATATTTTGTATTATACATTAGTTTTCCCCTCGCTCACTGTCGGTTACATTAACGGTCGTTTATTTCCGCGTCAAACTTATTATATAATAGAAAACGCCGTCAATTTTCACCGAGACACGGAACCTTTTAAAACAAGTTGTCTTTCAATATTTTAATATTTTAATGAAATACATGAATTTAAAATAAGTATAATGATCAAATTTGTATTTTTAACTTGTAAATCTCTAATGAAGTTCCTCAAAATGAAATTATAATTTTGATTGATAA
The DNA here is from genome assembly GCA_028554975.1 of Himalopsyche kuldschensis. Lineage (NCBI taxonomy): Eukaryota > Metazoa > Arthropoda > Insecta > Trichoptera > Rhyacophilidae > Himalopsyche > Himalopsyche kuldschensis. The sequence continues at coordinate 7,095,871 of JAHFWI010000017.1, read as the reverse complement.
CTTATTTATCCATCGAATCATCTTTAGAACTTTTTTTTTTATTTTGTACCAAGTCCGCTGTCATGTGGTGCATCGAATTCCAAAAGAAGTTTTTCAACAACAACTGCTTTTTACTGCATTTGCTTCACAATTTTTTTTCGAAGACAGAAGGGACAAAGGACTAAGATTTGATTTAGGATCGGATAGATGTGGGAAGAAGTTTTAGATACCAGTAAAAGACATAAATATCAGTGATATTTTCAATCTTTGAGACTCACATTATCTAAAAACAGTTTATAGAGAAAACGATAATCTAATTACTAGTTTTATGATTTTATTCTTACCCTCTCTGAAGTGAATTATTGAGCGACTGACTCTTAGAGCAGATTCCTTAAAAAACACATTCAAAATAATATTGATAACTTTGTTATTCCACTCATTGTGGTTGTACACTTCTTCACTCTGACAGTTCACTCGGGTGTACGGCAGCCGTTAATTAATACTAAATAAATTTTCTACCCTCTGACATAAGAATCCACCTACCGCACGCGTTTAGTCTATATCAAATTACGGAATTAAAAAATTTCGAACTCTGGCAATCTTTTTTGGGGGGCGTCATTCAGGACATTCTCAAAGCGCCACTCTTTCGAGTGCATAAGTAGCGTGGTCAGTCTGTAGTAGGGATTCCAATCCCGGGCCAAAATTTTGATCCCGGGATTTCGGGATTGCAATTAGTTGGTCCCGGGATCTGGGATATTTTTCTTATTTATTTAATACTAGTATTGCTTCCCAGCGTCGCTCGGACTAAGAGACCAATAATTATTTAATGTTATATCATTCGACATAATTATATCACAAAATCTAACATCCAAAATATAGTTAAAATAAAATCACAAACTTTATTTAATTTGATGACAGCCCCATTCTCGCCCATTAAAATGTTTAAATTCAAGGAAAAAATCTAATTTGCTGTCAAAGAAATGTCAAATAATACCTTCACGTAAATAATAAAACATTATTATATTAATAAAAGCCGGGAAAAAGTTGGTAGAAGACTAATTTATTACATTTTGACTAAATGTCTACGCCGATAAAAATTCAAAAATATTTTCTTTCATATTCGTTTTTATGACAACTTGCAACAACAATGCAAAATGGAATTACAGACATACATACATACATACGCCGTTTCGGTTTTATATATAAGATTAGCTAATATTAGCTATGTTATTTTATCCATAAAAATAGCTTAAAATGAATAATACAATTAATTTTGACATTTGTTTATTGTACAATATATAATGTACGCGTAATTTTAGACTTAAATAAAAAAGTGACAAAATTAATTGAAAAAAAATATTTTGAATTAAACGCACGTAGTATGTAATAACAAAGCATCAAGCGTTTCATCATTTAGCCTAGATCTATTTTTTTTTCCAAACAGCCTACTGCTGAATAAGCACGTTCAGCCTATACACTTGTCAAATATTGATATGCCAGTTCGAGGTGATGACCACGTGAGCCTCCATTATCAAATAACATCATTTCTTGGTTTATAACGGACATTGCCTTGTGCAATTTTGAATTTTTGGTTCGCATGTCATCAAGCCTTTTGCGATTTCATCCTGTAACTGTTGTTTCATTGTTTCTTGTTCAATTGGGTGGGATGACTGCGTTGAAGTAAATTCGATTGATGACTTTTCTAGTGGTTCTGATATTTCGATCATATCTTGATCTTCTTCTTCATTTAATCTTTCAATAAGTTTTTGAATAGTTTCTTTTATAGTTTTACGAGTTATTTTGTTGTCATTGAATGATGGAGAATTTGAACCATAACGCTTGCCCCGTATATTACTATAGAAACTATATCATTATTTAATGATATATGATGATCTTCCAGACGTTTCATTATAAACAAGCCAAATCTTGAGCGAAACGCGTGCACTCCAGAGCACAGCATTTGTCGTACTGCACGCGCAATGGAGGGGATTACAGACATCTGGTCTTAGAGGTGGGAGTAATCTGATGCAACATACGCGTTTGTGTGATACGTTCCACAAAATATGTTTAAATAATTCGATCGTGCTTGATAAATCAGTTAATCCCGAAATTTCGGGATTGTGTTTTCTAATCCCGGGACCCATCAGGTACTTATAAACGGCGGGATCCCGGGATCCCGGGATTGGAATCCCTAGTCTGTAGCAATCAAATAAAAAACTAATATATCAATTTAATCAATATTCTTCTTCTATTCCAGTCACAGCCGCTATCAGCGAACCTTTTCCAGGATGGATCGACAATGTTTTCGGAGTTACAGGTAATATATATTTACATATAGTTAACCGATGTTTATATCCGTATTAATTCTTTGTGAGATACATAAAAGATACCAGGGAGATTTTTTAAAAAATATATTTTTTTATTTGTCCAGGAATTGTAATGGAGATATCTCGTGGAACAATCCGTAGTGCTGTTTGCAATGACTCTGGTATCATGGATATTGTCCCTGTTGACACAGTTGTGAACACTTGTATCGCTGCTGCTTGGGACCATACACACTTCAAGTAAGTTAGCTCTATGTTATACCAGGCATGTTCACAATTTCTCAAAAAAATATTTGGAACATTTCATTAACCTGTTACCAGCTATAAGAATTCGCCACTTTTTGCCTTGTACGCTACGACTTTTTCAAAAATTAAAAAAGGTCAATACCGTTAAACTACTTACGCTATTTAAGGGCTTAGATGTTTTTGATCACTTATGAAAGCAATCCCATGTTAATTACGATACCACATGGCTTTTAGACCGTATTTACGAATCCTCGATTAGGGTTGTCACACACAGTCAATAATATAGTGTCAATTTTGCCCCCGATTGGCTATTATAAAATGAATTTTTGTTGAATTTTTCTCATGATTATATGAATAATTTATATTTATTCAATTGGTTTGAGACATACATATATGGATGCAAAATAATATTCACGGAAATATTGTGAATATTTTATCAAGAGTTTTGACAGCCCTGATGGCCTCTTTACACTGTTTGTTAAATATCTTTTTAAACGAAAACTTTATATTCATTTTGTGAGCCTTAATAGATCTCGGTTACATATTTGATGTGACAATTTAAGAAATATTATTGTTTGACGCCTTAAACGTAGTTGCCCACCGGTGAGTTCTTAGCTGTCAGAGCTTTTTCTTATGTGACACACCGGTGTGTCGTTAGCTTTCGAACGGTTAAACCACTTTTAAGGTATTCACTGTCAATACTTGGTGGAATGGCATTATAATAGAATTACAAGGTAAGACAAACAATTTTCTGAACCCAGAAGGGCATAGTTTGCACCTCTAGGAGCTTACAAAAATGTTGGCTTCCAACTAAAGCATTGTACATTATTGTCGGTCCCTGAGGTCTAGTGGAAGTTTTGTCCTAGCGATCAGGTGGGCCCGTGCTCAATTCCTGGCAAGCTTAGATTTTTTCAATTAAAAAGGAGATCTTGTACTGGGCATATGTAATTTTTCCTTGAATTGTTCTCGACTGATTCATTATTTATCCTCGAGTTTATCTCGTATGACTTTCACAATTAAAAATATTTGGCGCATTGGTAAAAGCAGTAAAGCCAAATATGCTTCTAAATTTTCAAAAATTAAATAAATATGACCGAACTACTTGCAGATCCAAAGAACCTCGCATCTATAACTGCACGTCCGGCCAACTAAACCCAATAACCTGGCGTGACTTTGCTGAACACGCCGTCTCTCACGCCAGAGTCAGTCCCTCCAAGTACGTGATGATGTACCCCAACTTCAAATACACCAAGAACAGAGTGGCCAATCTGCTCTGGGAAATATTCACCCACTATTTACCGAGCATACTCTTTGATCTTATCATGAGAATGCAGGGAAAGAAGCCACTGTAAGTAAATAGTTTGGTGATAAGATCTAATAAATTGTATGATACTATTTTCATTACCATAGACAATACATTATTATCTTTTAAAATTATAAAGTGACATCTAGTGGTGAGAACCTATATTAAAAATGAACTCATTTTTGTAACTAATGTCACTTAGTCACTTTTCGTTTTTTATGGATTTATTTTTACGGTATTATATCGGTGTTGTTTGAAAATAACCTGATAACTAAAAAAAGTACTGGATAAATACTGTCAGATGTAATTTAAATATTAATATGAACTGCTGAAAACCATTACTATTTCAATGATTATTGGAATTATCGAAATTCTGATAATCATGTATATGTTCAAATATACTTTTTTTACAGTTTCATTGTTTTTGAATATGCCTTCTCAAAATTCAATATTTTGCAGTTATCAGGTTGTGCCCAAACAACACGGATATTGTTTGAATATTCTTTAGTCACATCTAGTGATGAAAACTGAAATTAAAAATTAACTAATTTTTGCCAAAAAATGTCACTTTGACATTTTTGCCTTATTGGTTTGATATGAATGGTGACCAGATCAATCGACACAAGTCAAGTCGGCACATAGCACGTCAGCACATGTCAAGTCAACAAATGACAAGTTGGCACATAGACAATTCAGTACCTAGACAACTTGACACACCGCTACAATTTTTATTCGATCTCCATCAAAATACTGCACGAAGGGGGTGTTTTCAATTTGTCACTATTATGAAATAGCCATCAACAATATATATTACTTTTTGTAGAGCTCAAATACACTTTTTCACTGTATTACAGAAAGGAAATTTTCTTTGTGTCAAGATGTCTAGGTGCTGCATTGACTATGTGTCAACGTGTCATGTGCTGACTTGTCATGTGTTGCTGTGTCGTGTGCCGACTTGACTTGTGCCGAGTTATCACGAATTCGATATGAATGTATTAAATTATATGTTGACATCTAGTCGTGAGAACCCATACTAAAAATTTGATAAATATACAAATTTTATCAAAATTATTTTTTACAGCATTTTATGAGTAAAGGACACATATATTTATTTTTTCAGCATGTTGAAAATTGCCAGACGCATCAAGATGGCAACACTGACTGGTGAATTCTTCGCCATGCGTCAGTGGAAATTCGGCAATGCCAATCTCCTTCGCTTGTCTAGCGCATTGCAGTCTAACGGAGAAATTGATGAGCTGCCGTGCGATGTCCGGGAGCAAGACTGGTTCGACTACATTGGTATCTACTTGTCTGGAATCAGGAAATATGTGCTCAAGGATTCCATGGAGTCAATGCCAGCGGCCAAAAGAAAGCTTCAAAGGTATGTTGGGTTTTTATGGATGCTGATATCGATAAAATAGAATAGGTCTGTTGAAAGAGTTTCACACAGTGGCGGCTGATGACAGAGTATAGGGAGTACAAAAAAAGATTCAACTATTTTTGCAAGAGTTCTTTCCTATTCATTGGATTTTTAAATAATTCTATAACATGGACTTTCAATTCAGATGTTCGCAATACCAACGGAGTGCCAGTCTTATGAATTTTTGGCTGTCCGTAGTACGGAAAAATAGTTGAATCTTTTTTTGTACTCCCTAATACTTTGTCACCAGCCGCCACTGGTTTCACAGATCAAATAAAATTTTATTCCATTGAAGACAAACCTAAACCATTAAATAGTACTGATCCCTAGATACATATTAAATAATTGATATTCGATCTGCATGCAAGATAAGTTCTTGCTTCATTTTCAAAACACATCAATAATGTGATGTGGTAATATAGTTCAACAGTGAAATTGTGTCATGAAATTTTATGTATATCAAGTCAATTGTAGATAATTATATATCTTTTAGGATTAAATAGTTCGTGGAAAACTGGCATGGAAAAGTTTGTGGTGGACGAATCACACAAATTTACCAAAATTGTAAATGATTTTTGCGGCTTTATGCATTTCGCTTATTCAATTGAACTAATATTTCCATACTCCACTGTGAAAGACTATGCTTAAAATTTGTATGCATGCTCTTCTCATTTCAGATTATACTGGGCCCAGAAATTCTTGCAAGCCGTTTCAGGTTATTACCTCATCAAAATAATATTTGGGAGAAGATAGGGCATGCTGATATTGTCCCGATTACTGCACAAAATCGGTGATGAATAACAATGGAAGCAGTAAATCCAGTGAACATTTAACCGGATCTAGAACATAATTTTACTGAAAAGACTTTGAAGTGTCGGCTATAATAAGCAGTGACACCTGTGCTTAGCCATTAAAACTATCATATTATATTGTTGTATAAGTGTCAAAATATTGTAATGCTTTTCATTTTGTCAACACTTTTAAGACAACCAAAAAATATAGATACGTAACACGTTTATGTTTAATTTAATGATAATGTATAAAACAAGTTTTGGCAAAACATAGCAATTCTGTTGACAACGCTGAAGTAAATACATTCATCTGAAGTAAAATCAAAACTAAAAGCAGTTGGCATATTTTAAGCAATAGATTATAATCTTTTATTTTAATGCTGGTATAAGCATTATTTATTATCATAAAATTTTGGAGAATGGTTCTTTTTATGATTATATTGTAAATTAAATCAAGCAAAGAAATTTTCTAAAATAAGATATATTTAGATTGAAGTCACAATTCTCTCTATTGTTCACAAGTCACAGTCTATTGTTTAGAATGATCAGTTTTTCATTGATTATTGATGGAAGAATAGAAAATCATTTGTTTTAAAGTGTTAATAAATGGTTTTTCTTGATTGATGATAGGTAATTAAAAAACATTATTTTTTTTGTTGTTTATAAAGTAAATACCAAATTGAAAATAATGTAAGAAGCTAAATAAAAATTACCACCATTACTATAGAATTGCACAAAATATACGTACCTGATTGTTTCAGACATGGTTTAAAGAACTCATGGGGGTTACTTGATGTTTCTGAGTTATTTTTCACCCTACCCTACCCTAAAATTTTGCTCAAACTTGAGCCCTTCACATATCGCCATGTGTGTCGATATATTATCACTCATGAGTTAATCTGTTAACACAGTTATTCCTTGTGTACAAGTTACACAAGGTCATTTATCTGAATGATGTTATCACTTTATATTACAGATACTTGACTTCAAAAGCGTTAAGTTTTGAAACGGTCAAGGTCAGGTGTTAATCAATGTGTCACTGGTCAATTAATGCATCCATTAGGTACTTATGATGAAGTATAGATTGAATCATATACTGCACATTGATTTATTTTAATAATGCTTTGAAACCTGCATTGTCAACAGCACGGCATTAAAAAATTATTCAGTCAAGAATGTCAATCAAAAAAATATGACAGTGTGCAGAAATTTTAAAAATTGTTTAATCGAATTTTAATATTCAAACCATTATTACAGTAAAATATTTACAAATGACTTATTTAGCTTTAATACGATACATGTATAAGCTAAATGGGCCGGTTCTTCATGGATGAAAATTTTTTAAATGGGGACCAAAGTTGTAATATCTTGGCCGAGAAAAAAACAAATCCATTGAATTTAAATGAAATATAATTTCAGAAATATTTTTTATTTGTCAAATGACATTATTTATTTACTTTTTACTGTCGATGAAATTCGACTTCTATGAAAATGTTTTTTATTTTAAGTTATGCAAAATAAGATATTATAAAATACACATAATTTTACACTTTTCTAGAAAACAAATTGGCAATATAAAAGAAAGCCTGAGGTAGTTAAATTGACTTGCCGGTGTTTTTGTGAAAATCTATTCTCAAAAGATATCAAAAGGGAGTCACAAAATTTTACATATCAATTTGTCTTGATTTTTATGACATAGTGTGTAATATCGTTTATCTGCTTGTTTTATTTTTGTGACAAGCTGTGAGCATAAAATTATTTACAACATTTTCAATGCACCGATGGAATATTTAATATTGTAGCAGCCAATAAAAGATGCTAACACGTCTTCTAGAAATGTTTGGAGATGAATAATTAAAGGGAAGAATGACGTTGGAACTAGTTTTGCGATTCATCTACATAATTTGCCGATGAGGCATTCATTACTAGCTACCATTTGTTATGGTGTAAGATTCACCCTGTTATCTCTAACAGGGTGTGAACCTAAAGAGGGACCATCATTGATGACTTATATGATAATAGCTTAGGTAGTAACCATGAGAAGAAAACAACCGGAAGAAGTTTCTGTGAGGGTTGATGAATTTTAATTAAAATATTAAGTTTTTTTCTAATAGTTTCCAATAAACATCAACGATAGCCGCTGAACTCTTTTTAAAACAGTCATATAAAACTGTTGCACATGGTTTATAAGAAAAATTATTGTTTTAAGTAATAAAACTAAGCAAATCTTACACAATGATGCATGACTTACCATTTTTTTTTTGTACTCTTTATTGCAAATAAATATTTAAGGATATGGTTGTTTTTCACAAATGTATGTTTATTATTATTATGTAAGATAAAAATAAATTAAAATATTGTACATATGGGTGTTTTTTTTTTCATAACACTGCCAAACTAGAGAATGAGAATTTTACTCAAAATTACTTGACACAAAATATAGATACAACTTGTCTCTCGAAATATACTTATTAATAATTAACCGCTTCAGTGCCGAGCGAAATGGTCGCCATTGATCACAACTACTGTCCGACTTTTAAAAAATTCTTTTTTCAACAAGATTGACTGATGGCAGAAGAATCATTTTTTTCTAGAGACAGTGTATAGATGTCAATAGCTATGAATAGAAAAAAATCATAAGAATTCTTACATGAAGATTTATGTATTTTGCAATACTGCGACATTATTCGCGACGTCCGTACGCGGCGGCCACCAGTGGTCTTACGATACTGAAGCGGTTAAAAACCTGAATTGAATTGAGAAATAACTGATTGAAATGCGATTGCGTTTCCATAAATAATTTCTTACTTGACTAACTGGAAAAAAAGCGATTCTAAAAACCAGGGCTGTGGAGTCGGTAAAAAAAAGTCCGACTCCGACTAAAAAAAGGTTAATATCGTTACTTTTTTCCCTAAATTTCCTATTTATGTGTATTCAATTAAATATCAACCCTATCAATGCGGCCGTTTTTTTCAATTTAAAAAAAGGTTTTAACCGTTTTAAAGCTAACAACATACCGGCGGTGTCGCATTAGAAAAAGCTCTTATACTTAATTGATTTATGATGTCATAGATTTTGTATTGCTAAGAGATCTTCAACATTTTAATTATAGTTTATTTTGCTTCAATTCATTTGCTTGGTTGTCATACCTTGTAATTCTATTATAATGCCATTCCACCAAGTATTGACAGTGAATACCTTAAAAGTGGTTTAACCGTTCGAAAGCTAACGACACACCGGTGTGTCACATAAGAAAAAGCTCTGACAGCTAAGAACTCACCGGTGGGCAACTACGTTTAAGGCGTCAAAAAATAATCTTTCTCAAATTATCACATCGAATATGTATTTGAGATCTCTTAAGGCTGACAAAATGAGCGTAAAGTTTTCGTTTTAATAGTTTTCTTAAAAGATATTCAACAAAAAGTGTATAGAGGTTATCAGGGCATATTTACAATAGTTAGTATTATTTTGCATGTATATACATGTTTGAAACCAATTGAATAAATACAAATTATTCATAAATACGAAAAATTTAACAAAAATTCATTTTATGATAGCCGATCGTGGTGCAAAATTGACATAAAATTATAAACTTTGTGTGACCCTTTTCGAGTAACTTTAAAAATAGACGAGTATTCGAGTTTCTAGTTGTCGTTCCCACGCCACGTTTTTCAAAAAAAAATACTCCTCGAGTATTTTATATCTGAAATATAATTTTCCTAAAATATTTTATATTTAAAAATTTCATCAAAATGATTGCGTTCTCAAGAAACAAGTACATATTCCTTTTTTGTCGATGTCAACTATCTTTTTTTGTATTACACTCTAAAGCTGGCAACACGCAATAGCGTTTGTAATCGTAAAGAAATAAGCCATTGGTAAATTAACTTAAAAATATGTCTTCTCGCTCAATAATAAGCATTGCCTCGTATTCGATATAATCCATTCGATTTCAGTGACAAGAACGTCACGTATGCGGGAAGAAATATTTCTTGCATATTGGAATTTACCGTATAGGCTGTGTGTGAACAGCAGGGCTTTTTTTTAAAAAATGTGCCGCAACCCTCTTGTCAAAATGCGATCCGTCAATTTCTATGTGATTGGATTCATTAGCGAGAGCTGTAAAACCATTTTTGGGGAGGCGTTTTAGAGCAATGTGATAAATCTGGGGCTTCGTCAATTGTGAGATCTTTGATACGGGCCTTCTCATCTCACCCTTGGTAGTGGGTTCGACAGGGGGAGTTCCGGTGACGGGATCTCGCTTAAGATGTCCGCATATTCAGCAGTTATTCTTTCGACTCGCAATATTAGTGCTTGGTCGGACGGGGCTATTTCGTGAGGCAAAGATTGGCTGGTAAGGTAGTCGGCGAACGTTTCGCATTTGTCCTCGCCCCTGTAGACTGGGATTTTGGGTCCGATTAGTGCCTGGGTCGGGTCTTTGGGGTAACGGTGTAGGAGCGGCCAGCAACGGTTTCCCTCTTTCTTTTGCTCCGAGGTATTCGTTGAACGAATTTCCGCGATGTAGCTTGATTTCGCGTTGGATTACTAACGGTCGATCGCCGCATGGGATTGTTTGGCTTCGAAAGGGAGCTTGCTGATGAAATTCATGTCCCGGCAGCTTAAATCGTCATTAGTTGGCAAGAGAATGTGAAAGGTGATACAAATAGAGTTTGTGTGTAGATATGTACCCATATAGATCACATTTAAATGGTTTGACTTCCAAATGTTCTATGTTCAATTAAATCAAAATGTGTGGAAAACCTTGAATATTTGCAGCATCAAACAAGCAACGAATAATGCACTTCGAAGAAAATTGTTTTTTCATATTTTTTTATTCTATCGATTCATTATTTTGTTTTTGTTTGAAGCGCATATATAAATTCTTCTTTCTTTAGAGGGTAAGTGGTCGAGGGGGTTTTTGGGGGTAAGCAGTTAGCTTGACTCGCTGGTAACGGAAGCGTAGTGGGATGGGTTACTATTGTGCTCGCCATTCACCCCAGATTGTCACCTCGAGCCTAACAGGGTTGGTTTGGGGAAAGGAGCGCCTCTTGTAATGGTACAATTTTGCACTGGTCTCATATTTATATTCAAGCAATAAGCTAAATTCAAAATGATTTCCTTGCGTGTTCTTGTACAAATATCGAAGGAGGCGATATTTCACACATGTTTAGTGGACGGCGCCAGAATTATAAAAATGTATGGTTGTCGAAGTCAATGAAGCGCGGAGGTACATTTTTTATAATGTTGTAAAAGCAGGCAGAAACGAGCTCTTAAGCAGGCGAAGGGTGGATTTCTTGTATAAATGGATCTTTTTGCACTCCCTAATATTCTTGTGACTGTTTGCCACTGGTTGGAAGTAAGGCTTGTGTCGGTATTTTACTGTAAATTCAACGAGTTTGAAAACGAAATGCAACCCAATACATAGTTGAAAGTCTCGGCCCGCAGCTGGATCCACACATAGGCGGATCCACGGGGGGTGGCATGGGGGCCATGGCCCCCCCTGAGGAGAATTTATTCCATACAAAATTTTATAACATTAATTTTCAAATAATTTTGTATTTAAATAAATATGTTGTATTTCATTTTTTTCACGACCCTTTAGTTTAACAACTACAATTACGGCAAAAAAATCCGCGCACCTTTCACAATTCCATTAATTTGCAAATATTTCCTCGAAATCTTTACCGATTTCCATTTTTGTTTCTACCGATTGTAAAGAAAACTAATAGCCATATTTTGAAGAACAATTGGTTGACACCTTTCACCAACCTTAAGATGGCCTGGCTGCTTACCGCGTCTTGTTCTTATGAATTAGACTTGAAATCATCAGTGTATACAATCGTCCAAAGTCCAATTTTTATGCACCTTCGTCCATTCTTACCTCCATTTTTACATTTTTACATTGGGAACTGTTTTTTGGCGCCGAGCGGGAAGTCCATGTGCTACGATTCTATTGCGGCTATTACGGACATTTCGCGCATCAATCATGTGATTTCACTAGTCGACTAAACCTCAGCATGGAAAACTGTAGCAGTTTTGAAGCGTTTTCGAAAAAACCATACTCCTTATATGAAGGTCGTCCCGGTCGGTTGTTAAGCATTCTCTGCCGGTTCAAACATACCCATCCAGAGCGCCAGTTTCACGAAATATTTCAAAAATATCCACACTATACTTTCTACACAGTCTATCATAAGCGAATTTTTTTCTACTTGGTAAGTTTTCCCAGAAAACTGATTCAATTTGGGCTTTTATCGCAATTACTTTTTTCTTGCAGCTATCCATAATTTCGTCAGATGCTTACGCGACTAGGTCTGGCTCATTACTGTTGAAGCTTTCAAATCTTAATTGGTTTTTAAAATATGGTTATAGGTTTTTTTACAATTGAATGAAAAAAAAAATGGAAATCGGTTAAGATTTCGAGGAAATATTCGCAAAGGAATGAAATTATGAAGAGTGCGCGGATTTATTTTGCCACAACTGTATAGATACGGAATGTGATAAGTTAATAATTATGTCGTAATTGTGAGGTTTTGTTACGAATTTTACTGTTTGACAATCAGCGTTGCATTCGCTGAAAGGAGGTTTTCCACATTACGACACATGAAAACCTGGCTAAGGAATCGTTTGTTTTCAAAAAGACTATATGGTCTAGCTTTGTAACATATCCTCTGGGAAATGAATATTTAACCTGAATATTTTTGGGCCTATTTGCAACGTCAAAAAAACGAAAATTCGACTTAATTTTTTAAAATGTTTGCGATTTTTCTCTGGTATAAAACAATATTTTTTTAATATTATGTTTTTTAATGTTTGCATTTTTGAATTGAAATAGAAGAACCGATGATAATAGTCAGAGTCATCAATTATACACATGATTTTGCTCGGCACCATCACTTCTTTAAGCGCAGGGTCATCATTCCGTAAAAAAAATCGTGTAAAAAAAGTAGCGGTGCCGTTCAAAAAATCACGTAAAAAAGGGGACTGGGTGTATATATTTTTTCAAAATGGCCACCCCCTGGGACAATTCCTGGATCCGCCAGTGGATCCACAAATCCTACGTACGTAAGCTGGAGTTAGCCACGGAACTTTTCTAACTACGGTCCAGTTTGGCTGGCGTTAGCGCTGCGGCCCATGAATGGATATATCACTCGATTATTTCCTTCGCCAGAAGGGAGACGATGGCTTTGTGGCGCATATGTGCGGAATGCCTCGAAGGGAAGTGGTTGGGTTTGTGACTACCCAATGTTGTTCGGCACTAAAAACTCTCTTGAGCGATCTAGTAATCACCCCAATCTACGAGTTTGAGACCGATATCAGTATTAGCTTCAGTACAAATAACTCTACGTTATAATTCACAACAATTACAATATATGGAGATAAAATCATGCTATTTACGTCATTAAAACAACGTCAAGCGACACATTATATAGAGCCACTGCTTTCTTAAAACACAATGATGGATGGCGCGCTGGCAGCAGTCCGCGTGATGATGCATTGGCAGTTATTTTTGTAGAAGGTGTTCGAGGCCTAAATGCGGTGATTCATTTTCACTCGCCTGTTCAAATCATGCTATTTACAACGTCTAGACATAGGGCGCGACACGTTATATAGCACGGCCGTCATAAAACACTATGATGAATGTGTAGTCAGGATTTTGGCTGCCCTGTGATTATTAATGAGTTCTTGATGTTGTCGCGAGTATTCGATGCGCGTATGGCGCGGCAATAATAAACATTATTTATTAGATTTTGTAGTGAGTATTCGATGCGGCATTAAAATTACGGGTATATAAACCTCGCTTTTTGTCATTTCAAGTCAGTATTTTTGTCCCCGTTAAGTCTTCGTGTTGGTGAGTTATCACAAACGAAGCCCGGATAGTAAATTTACCCGGAATAAAATCGTTTAAATTGATATCGGTCCGCAATTTTAAAACTTCGTATTAAACTGTTATTGAGATTTTTGAGTAAATAAACTAGCCGACTTAATGATAAGAGTAACGGCCCATATAAAACCGAGCGAAATCTTTTCTTCAAGAACCTGGCCTTCCGTCCTGGAGGCACCCGTGTTGGGTTACCAATGCTACTTGGATCATTGTGGAGAACGATTATGCTAATTATAAGAGTTAAAATTTATCCACTATCAAGGACAGTTTCCATGGTCTTCAAGACACCCGGGAGAGACAATGGTAGTACTCGAAAGAGGCAGTCCTCCAACACGCGGACGGCGATCGCTATTCCCATAGCTGAGACGCAATGTTGGACTGAAACATGTTGAAACTTGAAGTGTTGTTTTTACAGTTAGCACTGATGGTAACTCGTTGCACTGTTGTATTAGCACTTTCTTGTTTCACACAGTATTATGACTGGGCTTGGATCCCATGAGACTTTTGTCCACTTGGGTACAGACATTAGAGAAATCTCAATGCACTGAGTAACTATATTGTCTCGTACCCTTTTACTATTGTTTTTGCACAATTCTTCGGGCCTGAGTTCAGCGCCGCACTTTCGCACTTCTGACTACTGGAGGTTCCTTCCAGCACGAGGAAACTGGCTTCTGTCAGTTCCGAAAATTCCTTACCTAGCACTCGTTGCTGCAACAATCACATCAACAACCAGCGCGGCAAAGGTGGGCTTGAGGAAAATCGTAGTCCTGATTGTTACTGGTGCCGCGGTAGCAACAGCATTACAGACTTTATTTAGTACAGGACACGAAACACAAAAATACAATGACTCAATACTGATGTATTTATTTTTTTCAGCAAAAAATATGCAAGGAGAGGAAGGAATTAAATGTTTCAATTTTTATTCACATGTGAAAATTTACAGTACATTTCAGGTTCTTTTGTTTGGAATACATTTACATATTTCACAAAAATCAATACTGTCTCATAAACGAACTGGGATTTTGTTCCAATTCCATGATACACAGATAACTCAAGCTATTAAAAAATCCGATTTTAAATTTGAACTAAAACTATTGACCATATAGCACATGAAAATAGTTTTAAATTGTCAGTGAAACAAAAAATGAAGAAGTCAAAGCAATAATAAGAAAAAAATATGACAAACAAAAAACTAATAAATAGTACTGGCGATCATGTGAAGCTTAATCCTCTTTATTTTTACTCTATATCAGGCATGGGCAAACTGCGGCTCACCGAGTTTTTTCTACGGCCCGCCATCATAAATCCTAATTCTAGTAAGAATATTTTTTTTATATTTTTTTAAAAAAATATTGAAAATCAAATAAAAACTCATGAAGATATTGATTGAGTATACAGATATTCCTTTTCACATTCAAATTCGATGGCTTTGCTTGGAAACAATGATTTTAATTCAGTCAAATTCGACCAATTAAAAATTACAAGCAGTTTTAAAAATATCAACTACAAAATGAGCACCTGAATTTAAAAAAAAATGTTGAAAAAGTCAATCTTTGAAATAAGATTTTACGTGATTTTTTGGACGGCACCGTAGGTACGCGATTTTTCTTTTTACAGCAGACAAAATGGTGCGCAAACTCATGCGATAACTATTGGCGACTCTGCTCTGAAACTTATAAGCACAATGCATTTATAAAATTCGTTGAATAGCACGTTTCCCGGTCGTAAATTTTATGACAGAGTTACTATGTCAAATAAATGCACTTAATACGTCTAAATATTTTAAATGCACAATAATTAATACGAACTGAATATAGAAATATTATTTTTGAATGAAAATGGGAATGTTTTAGGTATATTTTTATGCAAAAAAATTTTTTTAGGTCGAATTTGAAAAACAATTTTTGTTTTTTCTTGTATTTTGGATACTTTTGTCCGCGATTTTTTTAAGTGCGCCACTTTTTGAAATCAGTGTACCACGTAAAAAAAGATCGGGTGTAAATCTAAAAATGGTATTTTACTTGCGGCCCGCTGCTTTTTTCTAATTCTTAGAATTGACCCTCCATCCGAAAAGTTTGCCCCCCCCTGCTCTAAATCATGGATTTCTAAAAAGTAAATCTTCCAACTCAATTCAAAATAACATATATTATAGCCGGTAGTACAAAATAGGTTTTATATAAATGTACAAAGTATTTATTCTACTTAAATCGTATGAAAATATAATATATTTTTTAAATTGGTAGCACAATCATATAATAAAATTTATTCATTTCACTTTGGTAGTTTGCAGGGATTTATTTTTCATTTGAACATAGTTTCCCTTTTGGAAATCTATTTAACCCTTTTGCAAATGAAAGTAATCCTTTTGCAAATAAAATTCACACTTTTGCAAATGAAATTCACCATTTTGGAAATGAAATTAACCCTTTTGCAAATGAAGTGCAAACTTTTAAAAATCGTATTAAAAAATGAAGAAACCGAATTAAACAATATGTGCTTTTTGTGTATTTTAGTTTAAAATTATATATTTCTGAATTTCATTTGCAAAAGGATTAATTTAATTTCCAAAAGGGTGAATTTAATTTGCAAAAGAGTGAAATAGGCTTGCAAAAACTATATCATTAATTTGAATTCACAAAATTTTACCCAAATTGCAGCATAGGGAAAATAAATGAGATTCACGTGCCATAGTCGAATGACAAACAAATGGCTTGTTTCAACGGTAATCATTCGGTGAACTGAGCTCTTTGCCAAAAAACACTGTTGACCATGGTCAACAATCCTCTTGAAACCTGACAAAGACAATACATTTTTTTAAATAATAACAATCAGATCTATGTTAAGTGTACAGTAACCGACTTTTTAGTGGGTTGTTTTTAGTGTACAGTAAATGACAGATTTTTTGAAACTGTAATTGGTAAATTTGAAGAAAATTTATATATGCATTGTTTTTTTTATAATATTTGATTTCAAATAACATAACCGATGCAAAAATTTACAAGACACAAAAAAAATGGATGAAAAATATGCAATATTATAACAGTACTTATTCACTTAGAATCCTAAAAAAATCCTTCATCTGAATCATATATCTCTATACCTCCAATGTTGATCATTGAAATGATCTCAGTTAAATGTCACTCACATAAAAGCGGGATATTTACAAATATTACAAATACAATCAAATTCTAAGTATTTCTAAACCATGACTAGCTAATATACAAAGAAGACATATAATAAGAAATTTACATGCAACATTACAAATATTATAATTGTCTTCCACAAACATTTACATATATTCAGGGACTTTTAAAACAATTTCTTTACATTTTAATCGTAGCACTTCAATTTAACATTTGAATAAATAAATTTTTGTACAAGTCTACGGGAAGTGTCCGCTACGGCAGTACCAAGTACCGATGGTCTGCTGGCTGTATATTTAAAGATAATTGTCTTCTTGAAAGGTTGAAGACATCATGAACGATAAAACCTCAACAATTCTTGCCCAAAAATTTTTTTTTCATTTATTGCACTGTCCAACAAAATATAAAAAAATAATTTTTCGTTTCCGTTCACCAATTGATGTCTGATTTATTCAACTTTTAGAACCGTGCATTGGCAGTGATTGAAATTTGATTACAAGTTATATTCAACATTTATTTGCATTTACATTTTCAAATTCTGTGTGGAGTGCAACAAATTTCAAAAAAAAGGATACATTTCAATAAGTATTGTAGGCATTGTATAAAGTTATCGAGCAATCGAAGCTATTTCAGGGTTTTGTACAATTTTAGAACAGTAAAAAAATATATATTCAAAATGAGCAGGCAATAAGTCACTAAGAAACAAAAATTGTATCTTCAGTCAATAACAAAATCATCAATTTTTATTTTCATTAAAGAAACTTTTTTTGACAAAACTAGAGATTTACGACACGTTTTTGGCGACCATAATATTACATCATTAAAAAAAATAATGGGTGGAATTGTTTTTTACGCCTTAATTTCAAAATGATGACTAAATCTCAATAAGGTTATAAACTTTGAACAGGAGTTAACAATATTTAAAATCTTTTATATACTTATATTACACAATGCATTTTATGTCAGTTATTACATGTCAAATGCACCTAAACTAATGGGGTAGATGAGTGGTTCAATCACCACCCTCAATTCTTTATAAATTTGAAATTTTTTCTTAGCACGGGAATAATTGGTAACTTTTACTGAACGTTTTCTCATATTAATTAATTTAATTAGCAGTCTAGGCTCACAATCAGTCTTTGGATTAACAAACCACCCGAATGGATCATCTATAGGTCGAAGAGGTAAATCATACGGCAATAGGTCTTGTTTCAATTTTTTCAATTTATCGAGAAGGATGGATTTCTCTAATGACAAAGATAATTTAAATGCGTCAATTATTTGAACGTTTAATTTAAAATTGTCATCGGTTGCCAGTTCCTGCTGTTTAAGTAAAAATCTTTTTTTACAATCCCTTTCTTTGGTTTCCCTCGCCATTAATACCGTTTCGTCGACAGACTCTTTTCTTCTTTTATGCTTTGTCTTTGCATTCAACAGTACGGTCTCAGAAAGTTTCGGTGGTTCCATTAAAGGTATCCGTGACTCAAAATATGACTTTTTACCCTCTAATATTTCATCAATAACAGAGGTGTTATTTGTAAGATAATCTTTTGAGACACTTCTGACAGGCGTCACGTTTTTTGATAAATATATATTTTTCGATCGAATCATATTCACAGTATCCGCAAATGATTTCTTTGTCTGCATTAGCTTATTCGAAACTTTAAAATTATTTTTTCTTTTCAGAAATTTGCATGTCAGTAGATTATTCTTTGTTTGTATCCTTTGCTTCATCACAGATTTTGATAGTTTGCAGATATTCTTTGAGCAGATATCCTTTGGATTGGAAACTACTCTGTCACAGCTTTGGCTAGCAATATTACAATTATTGATATCACATGAATAAACCTTATCGATTTTGACTTCTTCAAAGAACTTCTTTAGAACAATCTCTGTTGGTTTGTTGGTAACTGTTTTTTGGAATTCCAAACGTTTAGAACATTCTATATTCGTGACATCAGCCATCTTGGTTTCACTGGAGTCATCAGAATAAATAAGTATTGGTTCAGCAAGCTTGCGACATGGTCTTCCAATCTAAAATAAAATGATCCAAAAATAATGCGATGTAAAGTGGAATTATTTTTTTTCAAGTATTTTAAGTATTTTTTAAGTATTTTATATTTATAAAAATTTTAAAGAATTTTTAAAATTAGTTTTTAAAAATAAAGAAAAAATATTTGGCATTACAGCTTGCGCCAATTATTCTTAATTGTGAAAGTCATACGAGATTAACTCGATGATAAGTAATGAATCAGTTGTGCACAAAATCAACGATAAATAACATACACCCAGCCCAAGATCTCTTTTTTTCAATTGAAGAAATCTGACCTTGCCGGGAATTGAACCCGGGTCTCTAGATCGCTAGGACAAAGCTCTTGCCACTAGACCACAGGGACCGACTATAAAAACTCATTGCACATGAAAGTCCAAACAGGGACTCCTCATTGTCCAAAGATTATTTTGGTTCCGAAAACTACTTATGTCAAACGAATCCACTTAAAATGTTTTATTTACAATATTTGGCCACATCTTTAACAGGATAATTAGTTAACAACACAAAACACAAAATAAAAATAATATTTCTGAGTTTGAAATTGAATATATATATACCATGTTAGTGTATTTTCAGCATAACAAGAGAATTCGCTGAATAATATAGATTCATCAAAGGAAGATCAATATTTATGTTCATAATTTTTCTCTTACCATTATATTTTTTTGTGTGAGTTCTGCAACTGGCATGGGTACAACATCTGTCATGGGCTCAAAAGCTGGCATGTGTTCAACAACTGGTGTGGATTCAGCAGCTTGTTTGGATTCAACATATGGCATGTGTTCAACAACTGGTGTGGATTCAGCAGCTGGTGTGGGTTCAACATATGGTGTGGGTTCAACAACTGGTGTGGATTCAGCAGCTTGTTTGGATTCAACATATGGTGTGGGTTCAACAACTGGTGTGGATTCAGCAGTTAGTTTGGGTTCAACATATGGCGTGGGTTCAACAACTGGTGTGGATTCAGCAGTTAGTTTGGGTTCAACATCTGGCGTGAATTTTACAGCTGGCATGGGTTCAACTACTGCCATGGGTACCTCTTGTATAGTTATCTTATTTTTAAAAGATTGATTTGTCCTAAAAGTAAATAAAAAACTAGTTGATTCATTCATTGTAAATGTAAAATTTTCACATCAAAGTGACACAGACAGAAAGAAGATGGCAACATTTATCATATTTCAAGCAAGCTGTTGTTCAAAGATGGCTATTGTGCAGTTCACCAAGAAAGGCTTCACTAAGTCTGATCCGTAAAAAATCAGACACAGCCACAATGCTAGCCAGCAGATTACTGGCACTTGCTGACAGTGAAAAGGGTCCCAAATTTATAAATATACAAATTGCATATTATGATCGATGGGTATTTCTTGATTTGCTGACTGTGAATAGTTTCACAGATGTACTCTCCAGTTCTTTCGCAGTGCACATTTAAGTGGACAACTCAGCATTGTTGTTCATCATATCTAAAGTCTATAAAATATCTTCTACAGTCGCTCTGCCAGTACTTCTGTTGGACCTCTACATGCAGGATGATGACAGGACGATCTGGTGTACCCACTCTCTGAACTGGATTCAATGGGATAGCACCGTATGCACGCTGCTTTGCAGATTTGGCAGGTCATTTATTGCACAAGAAAAGGGGAGAGCTACGCAAGTTGATCGAACCGAATATTGAATCAACTGGCCACACCACCCTATTGGCTCATTATGAAAATTAATATGCAAAAAACGGTATCATACGAAGAGCAAGTAGATGTTAACTCAGGAGCTTTTCGTTTGCCAGGAGGGAACTATTTTGTGCACAATTTTTATCAACTCTACCAATATTGGGCAGTTGCTCTGAACCCATTGACTGCTAGCACCTCATATGCTGTGATGCCTGATTGTGATGTGATGCCAATTGATATTCAAAAATATACAGAGTTAACAGTGTTAAAACCATCAAGGAAAATTAAGGATTTTGACTGAGGGTGCTTGATGGAATTTCAATATCAAATTTGAATTGTTTGAATTTTGTACAATTTCTTGGTAAAATAATTTAAATTCGCCACTGTCAGTATGTAACAAATCAATGCCTGAGTCAAAATTAAACGTGTGATTTTCAAGAATTAAATGATTGGTGAATGTGAATTGGCTTAAAAAACAAATGCAAATGCTGTAAGGATACAAAATTCATACTATTGAGGTTGTAATCTTTCAGTTGAGTTCTCACCATATTCACGATGATGTATCCTTAAGCTATGCCGGTTGCACTGAGATTAATACCGCTGCAAGTCACAAGGCTATTTGCAAAATTTAAAGGCCACACAATAGAGATAAAGATTTTCTAGTCAAAATAATATTCGACTAAATCCGAGACTCGAGAGTATTCTGGGAAAATTTGTTTGAGGCCTGCTTTGAGAAACGGAAATTCTGTCCAGTCCAAAGTTTATCGTTGCAAAGAGGTGAAAACAGGTAGTTTATCGTTTTTCAAATGTACAAATTGTGAAAAAAAATTCCATACCTTGTACAAGTAACCATAAAAGCAGTAAACATCGACATAGTAGACAATATTGAGATATGGCACTGGAGGTTCACGCTGAAGAGTTTTTTGGGTGGTAAACCCGGCTATGAAATCTATCCGCAGAGACTTAGCAAAAGAAACTGTTTCATGGAGCATAAGGATAAATGGAGAAGGAACATTCTTGTCTGAGATAGCATGACCTTAGATTCATGAGTGAACATGAGGTACTTGAAATAATATGATCATATTTGAAAAGTGTGTGTTCTTCTCTTACCTTTCAACAATGCAATAAAAATGTCTGGAACTACAAAGAACGATAAAGAAAGAAAATTAAAAGACAAAAATAAAACAAAATACTTACGAAGTTCTGCGACTGCCAATGTCATTACTTTTAATGCTTTTTTCATCGGAATTGTTCCGTGCATTGGAGAAAAAAGCACACATTGCTTTAGATTTCACCTGCGTGTCAGTGATTGAGCACAATGCATCAAGAATTACTTTATAATTATCCAAACCAACAATGTCTGCTATGTTATTGGGAAGCACTGGTTTTTCAGATTTTTGATCGGTAATTTTACGTTTCTTCTCGACTGGCGAATCCATTTTGGTAGAATGTTTTCAACAAAAACAACGACGGCTGAATTCAATTCTAAAAAATAAACCCAGTTCAGTAATTTATTACAACCAATAACTTAACAGTCTTTTAACAAAACCAGTTAAATTTTCGAGCTTGTTATTTCATAGAGAATATTTAGGAACAGAAATATTTGACAGCTGAATTTCAAAGTGACCTAGATGTTTCCACAAATGTTCAAAGTTACGAAATTGAAGTCATTTGATAAATAAGCTCAATCTTCTTGCCTCCTTTGCAGTGGTGGCAGAACGATGTATGAATGATGATGTGGAATGAACGACGACTTTTAGCAGTAGATATTTATTAAATATAGGTTTTACTTAAAAGACTTTATTAAATTATTTATTTAAATGTTATTTAAAGCTTAGAATTCATATTTCGAATGATATTGTATGTCAAACACATCACGAAACAAGCACATAATAGCGGATGATTTCGATCAAGACATTTGACAGCTGAGTAAAATTATAAAGACTTTTTAGTTTCATTCCAAAAAAAGTTTTGTAAAAACAAAAATACATAATCTTTTACTCGGAGAAGTAAGAATCTTAACAAAATTAGATGGAAAATATGCATACCGAAATATAGGAGGTAATGAGTGCAGTTTTAGCACAAGATATTCGTCACATTCCGTTGAATTGTAAAATATTCAATTCGACATTATGAATAATCTTCGTATAGTGGATATTACTTGACAGCGCATACTCGACGTTGCGACGCTACCCGGGATAAATAGAAACTAGTGCTGCCAGATTTAAGCCATAGACTTTAAGCATTTGAAATCAAGGTAAAATGATAGTACTTTTATGGCTGTTATGAACATTTTAGAAATTCATTGCGAAAAACGACATAAATTTACGTAAAAGGTAAGGCTTTACATAAGCCAAAATAAACAGTAAATAAATCAACTGAATCATTTAAGCGAAAATTATTTCACACAACTTAATTAAGCATTTAATGTATGGCGTTGTAAAATTTCCAAATACATATTATTACTGATCAATGACAATAAATTTATCAGCGTGTGCTCATTTTAAACGGTTGTATATTTATTACGAAAAAGTTAATGCAGTCAGTTCTCGACTCGTTTTTGCGACTTTTGACATTGACGAATAAGAGGAGGAGATTAAACCACTAATTATAGAATACCGAATGATTTTTTCAGTATCGATTTTACCTTGATCGTGGTAATTATTATTATATTATATGTATATTACTTAAAGTACATATTCTGAAATAAATACCACTAACGTATCTCGCACTTTTTATGTCTATCTTTTCATTATTTTTTTGTATGAAATTTGACTTGACTTACAACCATTTCAACTTACGTCCTAAGTTGAAAACTGACTGTTTATTTAATGTATGGCGTTGTCAAATTGCCAAATACATATTACTGATAATTGACCATAAATTCATCAGTTTGTGCTCATTCTAAACGCTTGTATATTTATTACAAAAAAAGTAATATATAAAATCGGTTGGCGAATAATTTTAAATTTTACGCAGCTGTGAACTGTCACTTTGGCTTCAATAAAGTACAATAAAAACAATATTTTTCCTTTCAAAATTCTAAATCCTTCATTTCTGGGCTAAATTACAAAACTTTAATTTGTATTCTAAGTGTTTCTAATTTTAAAATAACTTTAACGATTATTCCGCGTATTATGTGACTATTCTTAACAATGCATGGATTAATCTATTTTAAATTTTATAACAAAATGAACTTCCACAAAGCTACCGCCGAATCTACGACATGTATAAAAATATAACTACTTTTTTGGCATCGAAAATAAATGTTTATTTAGTATATGCTTACTCAGGTCACACTGGTCGTATTTATAAAATTTGACATTTACGATGGAGGGTGCGGATGTTTTGATTTGTGTTCCGTTCTACTATTAGTATAATCAAAACCATAAAATACATCAACATTGATGTGTTACTGTTATATATTTTCGAAAATGGATGATGACAATATTCTACAAGATATACATTTGGATGACATAGCTTTAAGTTTCAAGATTATTGTAATGTTTTGAAATGACGAAAAACATTTAATTAAAGCTGGCATAATATAAAAAAATCGTAATGGATCAAGAAATTGTAAGTATAGATTAAAAGAACGGTGTCTTCTTCAGTGGATTTTACATAAGAAACAAATAGTTTTGTTATATTCGTAAAGGTTTAACAACTGTCAAAAAACAGGATAGTTTTTTTGACAATACATCTTAGATTATTCATGCCATTCAACATAACGTATCAATTGACTTCCAATAACTAGGGAATTGTATTTCTAACAAATGTCCTTTTTTATCAATATTGTATTCGTTCTTTTTGTTGTTTATTTTCTGTACATTTTTCAGAATTGTCATAAGAGTATTTTTGCCATTTTGTCAAAATGCTTGCTGGACCTCGCCGTCCATATAATACGTCACATAATTCGCGAAAATCATGGCTGCAAACTTGCATGTGTGTGTGTATAAGTATGTTGTAGCTGTATATGTTAGCCCGCGATTCTCGTAAATTCTGCGTATTTATTGCACAAAAAAGTATCTACATTGCATACGATATTTGTGTATCACTTTTAAAGTGTTCACTGTCACTTGGAATGACATTACATTAAAAAATAATAATACATTTATCGTACTTATTCCACAGTAAATTTATCTGGATCAGGACCGGTTTCACTCATCGCGAGCATTCATCTGTTAAAAAAGTTAGGTGTGAGCGAAACCGGTGCTGATCTTATTAAATTAACTGGGCCAAAACTCCAAAAAATGTTTTATTATTTATTAACCCATATTATAATTAAATATTTTTAATTATCTAAAAATATTTATAGGAGAAAATGGCCGGTGGTAACGACAACAATGGATGCACACAAAATATTGTGATCAAAAAGGAGCCGGCAGACTGTAATACTCTTGAAGAAAATGTTAAAGTAAGCATTAAAAGAGCTGTCTATCTTATCAGTCATCCTCCAGGATGGAGGGCCAGGGCCTCTGCCAAGAGTTTTGCTTTTGTTTGGTAAAAAAGCTTCCGGTAGTTTTTTCCCTCATTTTTATAGTTTTCAACTTGTTTTGCAGAAAGGATCAGCAGAAGGGTCTTTCTGCAATGTTGCTAGCCAAAACGAATGCCGTATAAAACTAGAAGATTCAAAATCATATGAGGTTATATATATTTGAAGTGTTGATTATTTTACTAAGAAATTGAGTGAACGATTATTCCTATATTCCCATTACATATTGTCATGCACAGTATAACAACCCCATACTGGCAAATTGGCATTCACATTGTTTACAATAATAAATGATTATTTTACAACCTCTTCGTCTCTAATGTCCAAAGTATTACTTGTAACACACTCTTTCCTTCACACTGAAATTATTAAGTTGAATGTCACATGAATCATGGTAGTTTCATTCTCCAATGATACCATAGTTTTTACTGTGCAAGTCACACCTTTGTAAATCGATTATTTACATGAACTCATCAAGGATGGATCAACTGTATCATGTTTCTACTAATTTGATTACTGATTTGCATTCAAAGGCATAGTTGTCATTCAATACCAAATACTGGATGTAGCAGGAGCAATCAGTTAATGCACTGGTCTTGCCCTCGCTCTATTCTTCTTTCCTTAATCTCTTCAAAAAATGTTGAAGAACAAACATTTTTTTTTCATTATCGCAGATGAATAAATCTTGAAAACTCTTATCCTTTTATGTTATTCTCTCTTATCAACTTTTTTTTGCCTTCCAGATAGCTATCCAAAAAGATTGTGAAGTTTTAAACAAACCAGTAACTTCTGATAAAATTAACTCTAACCAACTGGCAACCCGCCAAGACTCAACTACCTCAAGCGAAAACACCCCCTGTATAATTCCTATGGAAATTGAACCGAGCATCGTAAAAGAATCCTCGCAAGGTTGTTGGTCTTTTGAAATACCCGTTGAACACACTAGTTTGAAATTAATTCTACAAAAGCAAAAAACCAGAATCGCAGCTCTAAAACAAATGAGAAACGTGGGAGGCGTCAAGCAATTTGTTTGTAAACTGTGCGGTTATGAATGCAACAGAATTGGTGTTTACAGAGATCATATGATGGTGCACAGCGGGATCAAACCGTACTCTTGCGACATGTGTGAATTCAGCTGTCGGACGGTGCGCTATTTGGACAGGCACAAAATGATACATTCGGATTTGAAACCGTTTGCCTGTGAAGTTTGCAACTTTCGCTGTAAACATATGCGTAATCTACAAAAACATAAAATTACGCACACTTTTGAAAAACCGTTCTCTTGTGAGGTGTGCGACTACAGGTGTAAACAGGCCAGTGATCTCAGACAGCACAAAATATTTCACAGTGAGGAACGCCCGTATTTCTGTGATTTGTGCGAATACAGATGCAAAAGACTGTGCGATTTGCACAATCATAAAATGGTGCATAGCGATGAGAGACCGTATACGTGCGAAGAGTGCGGATTTAAAACAAAACATTTAAGTAATTTAAAAAAACATAAAATGATACACAGCGATTATAAACCGTTCGTTTGCGACATCTGCGATTACAGCTGTAAACGTTCCGGTCATTTGAAAGAACACAAGCTGATTCATGATAATCATAAACCGCTCAGTTGTGATTTGTGCGAGTACCGATGCAAACGTGTGTGCGATCTCCGCAAGCATCAGCTGTTTCACAGTGACGAGAAACCATTTGGATGCGACATGTGCCAGTATAAGTGCAAGCAGGCGCGTGATCTGCTCAACCACAAAAAAGTACACTTCGACGAGAAGCCCATCAGCTGCGACGTGTGCGAGTTCAAATGCAAGAATAAAAGCAACATGAGGAATCACAAAATGTTGCACAACGGCGGCAATCCTTACTACTGCGAACTCTGTGATTATTCGTGCGGCAAGTTTAGTCAAATGATTAAGCACAAAGATACGGTGCACGACGATGAAAAGATATTTAATTGCGATCTCTGTGATATGAAATTTAAGCGCATCAACTATCTCAAGCTTCATAAAAAGGTTCATGAAAAAGTCACTTCTGGTGGCGAAACTTGAATATTTTACTAAAACAAATGAGATTTGAGAGTAAGTCAGAAGATTTCCTTTGTCTTTGATGAAGAATTGTCAAGGTCTTGTATGCGTCAACATAATAATTTGTTTACATGTACAAGAATGTCGACGAATGTGCTCCATTTAACCTTTCCTTTGTGGTCATAAAAAACACATTCATTCACCGTTATGTGTGGCCACAATGCTTCATGCAAAGATGGTGATTTCTTGTACATATATATGATTTGTGCAATAATACTACTCATCACTGGATTGAATGTTTTTTTGGGACCGTAAAGAAAGGTTAATAATGCTGTTATTAAAATTTCTTACAAGCGACAATCATATTTCTGACTGTTGTTTGTCTCTTGAGAATCTTGTCAGATTCAATGCTAAAAGAATTCAAAGAAACTAGCCATTGGAACTTCGCATATGAAGACTTTTTCTGGAAATTGAATTGTGAATGGAATCTATGTCTTGACAACAATTTTCCATGCTGCCTAAGACTTAGTTTTGCTGCCAAGGCTTCCAGTTGGCTGTTTGACTGATAAGTTGAAGAATATCATCAATTTTTCACATCCATTTAACCATCATTTAGTTTGCATTTTAGTTTCCGTCTTGAATATTTACCATCTCAGTCCCACATCAATGTTCTCAAATTGGTTGCATCAGTATCTAGCCATCAAAGTTAAGACTTGCAAATCACACCGAAAACCATGGAGATCTGATGATAGGCATTTTCAGCAGTTAATGTAGAATGCCAAATATTATGAGATAAATTATAGATTCTAGAAAATTCTCGAAACAATTACATACCTACTTTGTAGTTGTGTGCTTTTCAGACGACAATGGTAAACTGGAAACATGGCAGTAGAATCATGATTTTAAAATTATACTATTTATATGAAAAACAGTTTTATAAAGAATTTTCTCTGTCTATGTATGAAGAAAATGCTATATTACAACTGTACAATGAAATAAAATATATATAAATCACCACTTCTAAGTTGTAGAGCTTGACTCCATTTTGGCTATTTGCGTTTTCGATTTTTATTTTACCATCATCCCAATCCATCAATCTTTAGCTTAGCCGCATTCCTCCCAATCCTATCAAAACCCCAAAAATTGTGGCATGTATAGCATAACTATTATCAATAAAATTCTGGAAAATTAATTAAAAATTATGTTCTCAAAGGTGAAAAATGTCTTCATGAACGTGATCACATAAAGAAGATATGTGACATGAATTTGGCGTCATAATTTACAGACAATGTTATAATCCTGAACAGTTGGCTGCCAATTTTTTGGATTGATTTTTTTTGGAATTGAATTTTTCTCCATAAAAAATCACGACTTTTACGAAAATAAGTGCTGGTCTCTGCATGTGAGACTACCAGGGTTGTCTTCTCATGTCAGAGACAGACAGCATCCGTCCAAGGCGTTCGATGAAGGAATTTAGGGGTCAGGATGGGAAGACATGTATCTCTTGAAGAAAAGAATATTACATGGGCCGTTACTCTATCAAAGAGTTGGCTAGTTTATTTACTCAAGACTGTCGATTACAGAAACACAAATTACGAAGTTAAGAATTTACATTAGAGCGCAGGACCAAAATGATTATATTGCTATTCACCTGCTCTCCGAGGAGCAAGAGCGACTCGACTGTCGACTTTAGAGGATTGAAAATGACGAATTTCGTTTAAAAACCGGTGAAATTGGGCTTAGGAGGAAAGATTAGAAAAGGCGAGGATGCGTCACCGCATGGCGTCGAGCACTGGCTTATCCATTATCCTTAGCTGCCCATTGCTTATCACGGCGCAGCCCATTCGTCATTGTTTTATGACGACAGGGGCCATGACACGTCTAGACTAGATTTTATTAACTTTAACGTGAATTTATTCGCGTTATAGTAATCGTTTTGGTCTTAACTCATTGATTGGGGTGATAATTAGATCGCCTGAGTTCGTTCTGAGGCTCGATAACTTTGGGTGGTGACACATGCCACAATATAATTTAATTTTTTCTTATCATTAGTGGTGACACTTGAACAATTCTTGTACCAGTTTACTCAAAATTGGTACGGCCTTATTGTCTATGTACAGGCTTACCATAGACGAGACATGAGTAATTTACAATTCTCTTCGTTTCCCTTACAAATGAAAAAGGACAGTACAATTTGAATCCATATCCGTTTCAACAATTATTGGATCGGAACACAAATATTTTTTTGTTTAATATACGATAAATTCAGATGAAAATGACACCATCATTTTGAATTGTCTGAATTTATTTTTACCGTGAGAACAGATCGAGAAATATTTTAGATTGAAAAAATCTTGCTTGAACTCGGCTCTAAAATCAAGTGAATTTGTTGGAACCATAAACTTTTTGTGTCAGCAAGTCTCACATTGTTTTTAAAATTTGAACTTTGTGATTTTTCTCGGAAATAAAATACTTTATGGCAGCTGTTTCATCGCTTAATTTTTTTCAATCCGTGTCCTTTATTTAATAATAAAAGTAGTACCGAATCCAAGTTGTAGGAGGCGCTGACTGTGTTACATTTTTACATTCAGAGTTGCCAATCTATAAGTAAACTGGTCTGTATTGCAGACTGCTGAAGCCGATCAATATGCGATCAATAAACTATTGAATAGAAACTATTGGAAGAGTGACTTCCAATAGTGTTATAGATGTACCGCTTTGAACCATTCATCGTTTTTGTCTGGAAATAAAAACATACTGCTGATGGGAAACTACAAATACTGGAAAAAACAACAAATAGGCTGAAAAAATTACATTTAGCTTTCTTTGTGTGCGATCCAACAAAAAGTGATATAATTAAACACGAAGAAACTAATCACGATTCCAAAAATATATAAGGTGGAAAAGAGAATTAGAAAATTCTAAATTTAAATCAGATATTCATTCGTCCTTTATATGTGATGCTGAAATTCTTTGTATGCCTATTATCCCGCCTAAAAGATGTCCATAAATATTCAAAAACCAGATGCATAATGGCGAAGATTGATCATTTGCTATACAGCTTGAAAAATAGACACGAACTTCTTGACGTCAGAATAAAATCGGCCTCAACCCTGGGTGCCTCGTTTGCGGACCGGTGAAATTCGAACCTCTTGGACGACCACTGGGTAATATCCATAGAATGTACTGAGGGATGCTGGCTGGCTCCGCCCCTTCTAGCAACATCTAACGGCTGTCAATACCACAGCGGCTTGAGAAAATGAAATTTTGTCAGTGTCCATTGATTCCTGGTGAATACTAAAGATATTGCAAGAAACTGATATTCAAAAATCGACAGAAATTCGGTGGAAGTTGAAGCATTGTCAAATTGTTAAAAATAAATGTGAAATGTATCACATTTTTCTTTTATTTCATTTTTGTTCAACCGATTGTGATTAATGTTTATTTCCTCTTTGAAATCAACTTGTTCATTTCCCACTTCCTTTTATTTTTTTTCTCATGAGTATTGGAGGTTTTTCAATGAACACGCACCTCATGTAAATGATGTTCTTCGTAGCACCCTTATACATTTTTTTTGAGTCAACCAACAGTTATCTGAAATTAATTTTAATTTCCGACTTGACTTTGATATGCAACATCATGGAAGCAGCTATACGAGGGATAAATCACTTGATTTTGTCACTACCCTATATTGTAGACACTCGGAACACTCTCGAGCGATCTATTTACCTCAATCTATGAGTTTGAGATCGATATTAGTAGTAAATTCATTATAAATAGACTAAATTGCGATTTAATTTATGGAGTATAAAATCATTTCTCTCGGACATCTTAGAGCGGCGTCTTCAGGCTGATACTGGCGCCGCCGCCTCACTCTAGTGGCCCCTCTCGAACCAACTATTTATCACACCGGCACTAAGTCTGCCGATGTCTTAGATTTCGCACTCTTATTTGACATCTATCATGTACCTCAAATAAGAGTATCACCCGAATTAAATTCAGACCACCGACCGGTATTACTGTACTTCGGTGACCCAATCGACCCCTTAGCAATTGTTCAAAACACTGCTAAATTCCGTACGTCTTGGTTAGACTACGAAAATTACATCGCGGAAAATTTCACCCCGACCTCAAATCTCGTAACCACTGTCAACATCGAGCTCGCAGTTAAAAAACTAACGGACATTATGCACGCCGCGAAAGCATCCGCCTCCACGCCCATCTCCTCTGACGGGCATCGCCCCGATGTCCCTATCAGAATTAAAAACCTGATAAGGCAAAAAAATCGCGCTAAAAAGGAATGGCGACGAAATTATAATCCCATAGCCCGCGCCGAATACTTTCGCCTAACCGCGATAGTAATTCGTGAAACCAAACTTCAGAAAGAGAAATCTTTCAACGAATATCTAGCCGAACTCGAAAAGGGCGGACAGCCATTTTGGACATTAAGCAAAACCCTGCGATCACGTAAAAATCCGATAATTCCACTATCCGGTCCAAATGGCCCAATATGGGCCCAATCTATACTGTCGAAGAAAAGTATGAAACTTTCGCGGATTCCATAGAGAATCAATTCACACCAAACGACATAGATAATTCCGACCAATCGCTCGTACTTCGCGTCAACACGATAACCGATAAATACGCGGCTATCATGTCAGACGTATACGCGTCTCCCTCTCGCACTCCTATCGAACCCCACTACAACGGGAGAGATAGAGACGCGAATAAAACACCTCGCAAACCGGAAAGCTCCCGGCCCAGACGAAATCTCTAACAAAGCGATCAAGCATCTCCCAGAAAACGGAGTGCTCGAGATCACTAATATTTTCAATGCGTGTTTGGAAATGCAACACTTTCCAGCCGCATGGAAAATCGCCGACGTAATCCTTATTCCTAAGCCGGGTAAGGATCACAAACTTCCACAAAACCACCGACCAATCAGCTTGTTACCTTCACTGGGCAAACTATTGGAACGAGTAATAAAATCACGACTCGATCAATTCGTACGAAATAAAAAACTTATTCCGGACGAACAGCACGGGTTCCGCGAAGAGCACTCCACGAACCACCAGCTTCTTAGAGTTGCTGACTATATCACAGACGGCTTTAACCGCAATCTGCACACGATAGGCTTGTTTCTCGACATATCCAAAGCTTTTGATAAGGTTTGGATTGAGGGATTAATCGTCAAACTCAACGAGGCCGGCCTCGATTTTCCCGATGTTAAAAATGATAAACTCATTTTTAACAATAACAAACCGAAAATTCCGCGTCAAACTTCACGGAAAAAAATCTTCAGAACGCATCCCTACGGCCGGAGTTCCGCAGGGAGCCACCCTCTCTCCTCTATTATACAATTTATATACTTACGACATCCCGATACCGGCAAGCGACAGTCAGGCGATTCTAGCTATCTATTCAGATGACACCTCGATACTCGCCAGGTCGCTCAATCACAACAGAGCCACCGGTATTGTGCAACATGTTGCCGAGAATATCGCAACATGGTGCAAAGATTGGAGATTCAAACTCAACGCCGAGAAAAGCACGGCTGTCAAATTTTCTCGACGCTCAAACGGTCGACACCGTAGTGATACCTTAAACTGTATCACTATGTACAACTAGCCGATCCCGTGGTCGCAGACAGTAAAATATCTCGGCCTAACCCTCGATAAACGACTCACGTTCAATGCTCACATTGAACTCAAAGTCCGCCAAGCCACTCAGGTCACAGGCAGACTTTGGCCTATGATAGGGAGGAAAAGCAAGTTAGCCCTGAAAAGCAAATTGCTCCTATACACCGCGATCACCAGACCCATAATGACGTACGGATGCTTAATATGGCTTCACGCAAACAAAAACCACGTCGCACGACTTCAAAGGATACAGCGCAAGTCTCTGCGCTGCATCACCAACGCCCCATGGTTCGTAAGATCTTCCATCTTAGAACGAGACATGAAGCTAGACTCGATCGCCATACACACTCATAAACTCGCGAACAAACTCGCAGAGGATATGAAAAATCACCCGAATATTTCGATAAAATCGTTATTACACCCGTACACTAAATTCGCACACTTCGACCATCCTAGGCCACTGGACGTCTTACTCCAAGACCCACCCTAGCTGCACTCGGTACTCTTACCCTCCTAACCCTCCCCCTCACAGCCTA
This sequence comes from Himalopsyche kuldschensis, assembly GCA_028554975.1. Classification (NCBI taxonomy): domain Eukaryota; kingdom Metazoa; phylum Arthropoda; class Insecta; order Trichoptera; family Rhyacophilidae; genus Himalopsyche; species Himalopsyche kuldschensis. Next base: position 7,062,372 of record JAHFWI010000017.1, on the reverse strand, counting down.
CCCACTGGTATACGACGTCGCAAGACCCGGACCAGCCGAAGAAGATGACACCCGACACGGACTGTTTCGACCTGGCCTGGAGTGCAAAATATAACCACTCGAGGTCAGAGAGTCAGCAGCTCGTGTAACATCAAGAGACCTTCACTCATACCGACGACCACATTTCTCGCATGCGGCGTATCGATGTCCATCCACGCCGCAAACGAAGAAAGAAAAAAAAAAAAAATGAGATATGTCCATCTATTTACATTCCTGCTTTCAAATTGTAAAAATGAATTGTTATTTAAAATCAATTGCTATTATAATTAAGAAACTGAAATGTAATTACTCATAAAGATGGAAGGGATTAGGCTTACCGCCCAAGTCCCCGTGAAATAAAAACAATATACAAGTCACTCTAAAGAAAAAGAAGAATCAGGACCACAGAAGAAAAGAAGTAGACGACTCCTAGAGAACTTCCAGAACGTCTGAGACACTGACGGTTGACCTCGTCTCGAGGGCATGCATGTATTTTATTAAAAATTTAAAAAAAAATCCTTGAGGTTAATGTATCACGAATCAGTGTCACCACCATCAAGAGATCTCCACATCATCACCATTTCATCACCATTCACCACCATCATCATTTTTTTTTTTTTTAAATCTTTATGATATTATTAAAAAACGCGAAACGCAACCCCCAAGAGACGAAAGGGAAATGAGCTTTATCACTTTCGGTCCCCCACATAGCGAGAATATAAATCATCATCAATCTAGAAATAGCTGATCTGTTCACTCACTAGGGACCCGAGATACGTGGGATCGCGCGTAGCCAGGTACCAGATTAAATCGGATATTATTTTTTCAATTTTCAGGAATTTATTGTGTGTAGAAAGATATTGAAAATTGTTATTCGTTCACTAAGCTCTTATTGTTATGGGAAAATGTGAAGGTTCGTTTATTTTTACATATTATGTTAGAAAACTACTTTTTTGTTCTTGGAAATAGCCTGCGACTCTCGGCTTGGAAGCTGCTGACCTAAATGCGTTTATAGGACAATATTTTCTTACGACTATGGTAACTCTACAAAATATGACAGTTGACACTTCTTATCATAGACTAAGAATATGCTTAATTAGTATAGGATATGAATAATCGCTTTGTTATTAAACCACTGTGTTCGATTTTGAATAAAATCTAAAAAAAGAGCAGTTAGAAACTAGGAAACAATTTCTTCTTGCTGCCAATGTCAGTATATTTCAATACGATCAGCAATAGAAACCAAACAAACATTGATATTAATTTACCAGTTATTAAAATATTGCGAAAATTTGTAATCAGAAAATGAGAGACCTGAAACAACATTTTCTCCACAAGAAAATACATAATATTCTTTGTGTAGTTATTAACAGTTCACTGTTATATCATGACTTCAGCATAACCCTTTAAACATAACCTAAAACTGACGGACTATTCAATGTTTATAATGATCGATTTATCTGCTTTTAATGGCTGATCAAAATAATGTAAGGATACTTGGTAAGAATAGATATGAAAGAGAAATTAGAGATGTCAAAGCTTGGAATGAAACTGGATCCCAGCGAATTCATATCTATTGTGGAAACAATTTATTCTTCTGAAGACTCTAATGATAATCCTTATGACTGTGATCCTGGCAATATCTCTGACAGTAATTCTGATGTCGCAATACCCAAACGACAAGATTCTATGACAAAAGAAAACTTAAAAAAAGATTCTGGGCAATTGCAGGTAAATAACTATTATACTAGGACATTCTAGAATTTTTTCATGTTAAACGGTCTTAAAAATGAGAATTCAACAGAACAGTGTCTGTCTCTTGATAACAATTTTATTTTTAATTGATTTGCTTAATTCATGTTTCTACTTTCCTTCATTTTGAAATATGTATTTCATAATATGATCCACATAGAGAGTGAATATGGACTTAAAACAAATCAGAACTTCAGATATTGTAGCATACTTGAGAAAAAAGTAAATATGATATTTCTCACTTCTCAATTACGGATTTTTTTTAGTGTTATTTTTTAAATATCAATAGAATTTTTATATTTTTGGATTGAATGGGTTATGAAATAGTTTATTGTTTGCAATTATTAATGATTATCCTACTTAAATATTTTTTTATTGTTTCGTATGTCCTTTATAAGTTATTCATAACTACATTACAAGCTTATTTATGAGATCAATCATTTTTTTTTGAGATAAAGTAAGATATAATAAAATCCTATTGAAAAAATACTCAAATCAAGTACCTACCATCTATCAAAAACTAATTTTACCATACAGGGAACTTTGACAATCAATTTTTGTTATTGTTATAGATACCAATTCTTCAAGCATCTCTAAATAAATTACCGTATGTTTCCAAATGGCAGAATAAAGAAGAAAATGGTGATTTAAGTTCACACTACCGTCAGATAAAAAATAATGATCGCAATAATATTGTTCTAAAACAAAATCACACTGATGCAGTCAACTATAAATATAATGAAATACCGCCGCCTAAAAGTAGTCTCAGCTTCTTGAGTAGATTAACAGATGGCAGGAAGTTTCCGTGTGATCAGTGCCCTTTCAGAAGCAGATACAAAGGAGACTTGAAACGGCATAGGCTGATTCATAGCAATGCTTTTCCCTTTGCTTGCGACATGTGCGACTTCAAATGCAAATCAGGCGGATCGTTGAGAAGACACAGAATGATCCATTTTGATGTTATGCCGTTCGCTTGCAGTCAGTGTGAAATGAAGTTTCGACGATTGGATGCCCTCAAAAGCCACTCTGTCATTCACCAAAGGGAGAAACCGTTTACCTGCAATGTGTGTGCGTTTGCGTGCAAACAGTCTCAAGCGCTGGCCAAACATAAGCTTATTCACAGTTCTCACAAGCTTTTCGCCTGCGAGATATGCAGTTTTAAATGTAATGATAGAAGAGTAATGAAAAGGCATGAAGTTTCTCATGAAAAATTGCCATTTTTTTGTGTCTGGTGTAACCGTAAGTTTAAAGTTTTACAAAGTCTCGCAAAACACAAACTTGCATGTCGGAAACGTTTATATGCGGATAATAATTGAAACTCTCATCTGCAATTTAGTGTTTATTGTACTTTTAAGTATTTGTAATTGATTAAAACTTGGTTTATGGTCCCTATTAATTACTTTAGTAATAGCACAATTCGTGGGTGTAGGGACATACAGGCGAAACTACAAAAATGGCTGTTTTGAGTTAAATATGGCATTGTCATGCTCAAATGCAGTTCTATAAGATATAAAAATATGAAACTTGTACAAAGAGCGGTTTACCAGATATCGCTCGGCTTTCCTGCAAATCCGTAAGACCAAAGTTTAACATTGAAAACTGTTTTGCCATTTATCTCAGTTCGTTGTTTTTATAGCCTCGCCAACCACGGCTGTGGATTCCAAATATAAGCCATGAATTGTATTTTAGTGACAGTTTTAAGTCGAAATTGCGTGATTTCTTTTTCTTGTATGAAAATACATTTTTTTATCTAAATAGCAATCATATACATTTCGCCCCTCCAGCAAAACAATAACGCAAATGCAAATTTTGAAATTTTTGAATTATCTATCTCAAGTACTAAAAATAGTTAATTTATGCAATGCAAAACATACACAATTGTAAAACATTTATCTGCCATTTCAAGGAAGATGCGTCATTGTTAAATTCTAGCATTAATTACTAAGGAATTGTACAATCGTGACTTGCGTACCTGTTCTGCCGGAGAAGCAAGTTATTGGCAGCTTTGTTACAAAAATCACTGATTGACATGTTTAGTGAACAAATATGGGGATATCATAATAATTCAATAAATAATATCACCATGACAATAGATAATTGATGGCTAAATACTTGGCTGTACATGTGTTGCCATTCTGCTCAATGGATTAAGGTAGAATCGTCCTAGACTAAATCGTAAAAAAATTATGTAACTTCACAGTCCTGTCATGGACATTATTTTTACTTAAAATTTAAAATGTTAAATAATGAATTTATAAGAAACCCGTTTACTGCCCAGTTTACGGCCTAACAATACGACAAAAGACTTGCAATTATTATTTCCTATCTCTTGCTGTACACATTATTCAAATTGATGAATTCAATTAAAACCACCTCATAGTGAGCTCAAAAAAGCTCTCAAGGGAAATGGCTGTGAATATTAAATAATAGTATACTTTAACGACGGACTTAGATGATTATATGGCTGTTAAATATATACCGAATGTCACTCGGTTACCAAAACCATAGATAAAAATATACCTGTAATAAATGTTAATGTTTTCTTTTAATAGTTTATGTAAATTATTGTGATAGATTACTACAGTAGAACCTCGATTATCCGGACTGATAGGGGATGAAGGTAGTCGGGATAAGGACAAATCCAGATAATCGAAAAAATCATAATTGACGGCAAAAGACAAGTATATTCAGTATAAATCATTTTTATTTCTTGAGATTAATACATAGCTTGAATAATAAAGTATTTTTTATTGAAAAATTCAAAAATGAAAAAAAAGATGCCAAAGATTTGTTGGGTAGTTTCTTCCAATTTAAACCTGTTCTTCTCCTCCACAAACAACTTCAATGTGCCAATAAAAGTGTTTGCTGAAGGTATGTCAGCAGAAAGCCTTTTCCCATGAATCTCAAGTTCCCTGATACCATGTCGTCCTTTAAATTTTTCAAGCCAGCCCGAGCTTGCTTTGAAGGTGGGATCTCCATTTAATCTTGTATTGAAAAATATTGCTTTTTCACATAGTAATGGACCAGATATTGGCTGTCCAGATGATCATCTTTGTATGAACCACATAAAAATACACTCTTCAACTTCTTCTTTTCGTGATGTTTTCATATTCTGACATTAAACAATTGGTAAACTTCAAGATTTTTTACTTTGTTTTTTTATATTTGAGATTGTTCAAAACGTTCCGACACCATATTTAATAGACAAAAAGGCCCGATTCACCCCGTTTCAAAGCATCGATCATATCCAATTTGTCTGTTAATGAAACTACGACACGTTTTCTTTTCGTTGACTTATCGGTAACATTAAAAATAAATATTTAAATCGTGATCAATTTTTCAAGAAACAAACGTTCAATGTGTATCAAATTTGGACGATAACTGACCCATAATTTACACAGGACTTATTGTTAGAACAAATGCATCGATCAAAATATTAAGACTGCATTCCATCACGTACGTGAACAGTCGACTCAATCGCCACGTGCATATCAGCAAATTTATAATATTTTTGTTTATTTTGACCAATCCGGTATAATTGAGGTTCTACTGTATGTATAAATTATTCTTTTATATTATACGAAAACTACCTGATAAATCCACTTTGATGTGGCTAGTCACATAAATGTAAGATTAAAAATAAAATAAATGAATGTTTAAGCATGTGATGAAAGAGTTCTTCCGTTTAATGGACTGTCTTACTTTTTTTTGTAAAAGTCTTTTTAAAAGAGTAAAGAGTATTTTTTATTTATTTATTTAAGAACATACATATTATAAACTATAATTACTAGCCATTTACTAGGTACAGTACACAAAAAGTGGAATATGTAATACAGTTTTCAATGTTATATAAAAAATTGATAATTTCCACAAAGTAAATGACGAATCCATAGAAGGAAAAACAGTTTCTTTCCTTTTTTAAAAGCCATGTAATATTTTTTCTATAAATCAAACATATGTAAATATTTATAGTAATGGCATTCCAACAAGAAGTGACATTTAACACCTTAAAAGTGAAAAAAACCAGTGTTGATTTTTTATGTCTCATTTGTTTTACCAATACCTATGTTACCAGTATTTTTATGTGTTATTTAAATATATTAAATGGAGAACTCTTTTGAATGTTTTCTTATTTGTGAAAATAAATTATGATAAATTCTATAAAAACTAACATCTGGGCCTGCAGCCGGATGGTAAATGTAGTCATCTTCGGGTACGGTGTCCCCACACATTCAAATCCCAATCCCAAACAATTATTAATTTGTCTTCAAAAGTATGGATGTCAAAAGTTTACATCCACACATCTGCTAGTAAAACAATGTAGTCCAGCCAATGCCGACTATTTCATAATTGGATGGCAGCGATTAGCTAACAACTGGTCACATCCTAGACCAGAGATTCTCAACTAGGCACTTATGTAGATTTTTACCTGCGCTTATCACAAATTGCAAAATAATACATATTTAAATTTGAATCGTTGGTACTTTACTATGAGTTTTGTCGCTAGCGACCCGGGTTTCATCTGTCGGCATCTTCAGGCAATTCAAGTGCGCGAATAAACTTGAACTGACGCGTAGTTAATAATTTATATCGCTAATATAGGTATGTATAATAACAAAAATAAGCAACTAAATTTAATTGTTATCAACGTAATCTAAATGAATAAGTGGAAGTTTTGATGTCAATGAGTTTCAATGAATTAAGTAGGTAATTTATAATTATCACGTAATTCATTGAAACTCATTAACATCAAAATATTCTCTAATTTATCTAACTTTGTATTTGTCTATACATGATACAAGCTATTTACTACGCGTCAGTTCAAGGTCATTCATCCACTTGAAATACATGAATATTCCTATTGTCGAAACCCGGGCTTTATCGATAAAAATCCTAGAAAAGTTCGAAATTCAAAATGATACAAATTTTATATTGAAGTTCCATCAAACGCTTTCATTCGAAATCCTAAATTTCTATATCGATTTCAAAGGTACCAATAAGTCGAAAAATAAATTGACACTCCCACGCCAGCATTAATTACAGTCCAAAAATAACAAATGCCTCAATTCTACTCGGGTTAACTAACATCTGTATTATTTTTTATTGTTTTTCTGGTTCACATAATAATTTTGATTCAGTTTTTTCAATATGCAAAAGGGGGTTGGGGGTGGCCTTTAGCCGTGGAGGCAATTATACCACCCATTCATATTCACCCCCGCATGTGTCCGCACTCAACTTGCCGAGCTGAAGGCACACATGGGAAATAGCACAATGACAAGATATGAGTCATAAATCGGTCATTAATAAGTTTTTTTTAGTTAGAAAACAGAATAGGCAATTTTGCCGAATCTTTGCTTTCTCGTAGTACTAGAGACTCCAATTCGAGTATCGTCCATTTTAAGTACTCGTTACTCGAGTATTTTGAAAAATACTCGAGTAGTACTCGTAATTTATCAATAAAGATTTATTTAAAAAAATATGTATATTTAATGTTCAACGGTTGCGTTTAACGCCGATTCTTACGTGGGGATTTTACGATCAGGTAATGTCTTTTTTTAAATGATTTTGCCGTTGACTATGGTATGCGAGAATTTATTATGTTACTTTTGATTTTGGTCCTACTGACTTATCTTATCAATGACAAAACCAGGGCTGTGGAGTCGGTAAAAAAAACACGACTCTGACTCCAAAATTAATCAAAAACACGACTCCAACTATAAAAAAGTTTAATTTCGTCACTTTTATGTGTATTCAATTATTTAGCCCTACCAATCCGGCCAATAGCCGAATTTGACATATTATATGCAAAAATAAAAAGTTCAAGATTTTCAAAATTTCCGACTCCGGCCACAATACCGCGACGACTTCAACTCCGACTCCAGCCAAAAAACTCTAACTCCATAACTCCGACTCCACAGGCCTGGTTTTTAGTTAGAAAACATAAAAGGCAATTTTGCCGAATCTTTGCCTTCTCGTAGCACTCGAGACTCTAATTCAGGTAACGAATACTCGACACTCGAGAACACTCAATTATTTTTCAAGTACTCGATACTCGAGTTTTTTATCAATGAAGATTTATTTCCAAATTTTATTTAAAAAATGTTTGTAATGTTCAACGGTTGCGCTTAGCTGAGTCTTACGCGGGGATTTTACGATCAGGTAATATATATATTTTTAAATGATTTTGCCGTTGACTGCTATGCGAGAATTTATAATGTTACATTTATTTGGGTCCTGCTGAAGTCAATCTTATAAATGACAAAACTTTAAATAAAAATAAAACTTCGAACCAATTTAAAATTTGAGACGTTCCATTCTCTATTATTTTTGTAATAAATGTTTTTTAATTGAAATAAATGTATTAATGAAGTTAATTGAGCTTATTTATCATAAAGATGCCAAGTAATTGGAATCTCTACATATTACTCGACATTCGAAGTAATTCCCGCTACGTTTAACAGCCCTTACTGGACATACCCTCAACTTTGAACATAGTGCTTAAAAGCGAAAGGCATTTGTTTGCTATGCACCAAGATAGGCTAAAATTTAGAATGTTCCAAATTTAAAATTGTCTTTGAGTTGAGCTCGTTCATATTCCATATTCAATATTTATGGTATAAATATGACCGGATGTCGATTTATATTTGCAATGGGCATTCTTTATAATTGTTTGCTAAGAAAAATACGTGTCAATTACGTGCACTTTTGATCTGTTCAAAAAAGATTTAGTGGAATGGTTTTGAATCTTTTCAAAGTCACGGTGCACTTTTAAGACTTTAACACGTAAGAAAAAATGTTATGAAAATCAGTGAATGTGAACCTGACATGGCGGATTTTGCAGATTTTAGAAATATTTGTTATAGCTTCCATGGTCTAAATTCGTAAATCTTTCGCAATATCCTTGTTTTTACTTCAATTATTGTTGAGAAACCGAGCTCACATAAAAATGATGTGGAAAACTGTAATAAGATGTCGGCAGACGAAGGGTTGGCGAATAGGGCGGACAGGTAATAGGTAACTAGGTGCTGGCGAAACCCGGGTCGTCAGCGATAAAACTCATGGAAAAGTACCGTAAAACGGGGTGAATAGAGACAAGGATTGAACTTTAGCACAACTTTACTAAGTATCCAATTTATTTTTTAGTATTTATATATAATTCTTTACAATGACTATAATACTATCTCTTGAATGACAAAACCAAAACAACTAAATGATTGGCCATAATTGAAACAAACGTGTTTAAGTTCGATGCCTATGCATCCTTACTTTTTTACCCCTTAAAACTTCTCTTTTATTGCACCGAAATTAAAATCAATCATGTTTTTTTTGGGTAATAAGTACCGTAAAACGGAATTAATAGAGACTCGTATAGAATAGAGGTTCATATATTCCAATCATTACAATCTGTATTTTTGTCTCTATTCACACGCCAAGTCTCGATTTACTCTCTCTCGTCTCTATTCACCCCGATTCAATGTGAATAGAGACATCGTAAAAAATTGACTGTGTCTTAATAAGGATAGTGAATTTTTGTAGTTGGACCATAGAAACAAGTTTTAAGCCATCCTTACTTTTTGACCCCTTATAAATTTCTCTTTTATTAAAATCAATCATGTTTTTTTTGGTTAACCCTCCCCATACGGTGCTAAAAACTTCCGCGAGCTCCGGTGATATGTATTTACTACACCATATGAAAAAGTTATTTAAAAACCGGAAAAATGTGAATATTTCTAGACATTGCTTTGATTGACTATGGTTGAAGTTGAAATATAACAATTTTGTAATCTAAGTGTCTGAACATCGCAATTAGCTGCCGCTCCGACGTCTTTACCCGTCGACAGTCGAATTCGTAATGACGAAATGAATGGCTAGTTCGAAGTCGATCACTTCTACGCATGCGCTTTCGCGCCGGAGCTGAACACCTGCAAGAGTACGCTCGCACTCGCGCTTACACACGCGCATAAATTGGAATACGTTTGTGTGTATGGGTGATTCTTTGCCCGATTCTTCCACTAATTATTTATTTCCATCGCTGCAAATGAATAACCATACATAACTGTAATTTTATTTAATACGTAATAACATTACTGAGGAATACAAAAATTCTCAGATCAGTATCTATTATATTTAATAGAAATATTCTCATTATTAGAGTCGAGTTGTAGTAAATACATATCACCGTGCAGCGAAGGTTAATAAGTACCATAAAACGGAATGAATAGAGTCTCGTATAGAATAGAGGTTCATATATTCCAATCATTACAATCTGTATTTTTATCTCTATTCATCTGCCAAGTATCTATTTACCATCTCTCGTCACTATTCATCTCATTTCAATACGAATAGAACAAAATTGATTGTGTCTTAATAACGATAGTGAATATTTGAAAAATATTGTCATGAATGTGTAGTAGGACCATAGAAACAAGTTTCAAGCCATTCATATTTGAATTATGTGCCGCAGGTATGAAGATACATAGTCGTGAAGGGTAAAAAGTGTGTCTATTCACCCCGTTTTACGGAACATAATTCAAACGATTCAAATTTGATTGTGTTTCCTGATGTTAAAATGTCTTCGCTCACTTCATGGGAATATAAAAATGTACTTATTTATTGGGTGAGGCTCATCATTTCCCCTCGATAGATAATTTATTTACAAACGTGGCAGTGCCATTGTGGTACCATGGCAACACCGCTTTCAAAACATTATGTATTGAATATTATTGTCATATTTAAGTGTCATCTTATTTACGGTGCATTATAAATGCACTTTTCATTATCGAAGGCTACGGGTGGATCCATCAGAGTCGTAAAATTTCCAATGCATTGCTAATTATAATTAACCGACTTCCGGTACGTGGACAGGCGTACGATTATCAACAGGCCGACTCCTTACATATGAGCAGTGTGTTCATAAAACACGGTCGGCTGAGAATAAGAGTAAATGACCAGTTATTACCTTAGTTTTATCAGGCTCAAGGTTTTCATGAATTATTGAATTTGTTTTTTTTCAATCATGTATCAATATACCCACCTTTTTTGCAGAACTGCAGAGTCGGTAAAAAAAATTAAGAATCCGACTCAAGTATTTACCAAAAACGCGACTCCGACTCCGACTTCAACTCCAACATTGACCAAAAACACGACTTAAAAATAAATAATTTCGTCACGTTGTTTTCTACCTATCATATTTATGTGTATTTAATTATACATACACCAACCCTACCAATAGCCAAATTTGACATATTATATGCAAAAATAAAAAGTTCAGTTTTAAAAATTTCTGACGCCAAGTACGATTCCGGCCAAGCCGCCGCGACGACTCCGACTCCGGCCAAAAAGTCCAGACTCCACGACTCCGACTCCACAGCCCTGCATAAAACACAGTCGGCCGATAACAAGAGTAAATGACAAGCTTTTACATTAGTTATAAAAGGTTCTAATTTACATTTTTCACAGCATCAGGCTCGAGGTTTTCATGAATTATTGAATTTGATTTTTTTCAATCATGTATACCCACCCTTTTTTGCAGGGCCGTGGAGCCGGTCAAAAAAATTAGGACTCGGACTCCAGTATTTACCAAAAACACGACTCCGACTCCGACTGAAAAAAGTTTAATTTCGTCACGTTGTTTTCTACCTATCATATTTATGTGTATTCAATTATATATCGACCAACCAATCCTGCCTGTAGCCAAATTTTACATATTATATGTAAAAATAAAAAGTTCAATCATTTCAAAAATTCCGACTCCGGCCAAAAAACCCCGACTCCACGACTCCGACTCCGACTCCACAGCCCTGCTTTTTTGTTGCAATAAAATGGTTATAAAAACTGTTTTTTCAAGCCTCTTAAATTCCTTAAAAAAAAAATAACCCTTACAATGGATTAGCGATGTTGGTTGGCGCAAAAAGGTTGACGACCCCTGCCGTGGAGTAATATTAGTCGGCGACTTTAAATTGTCATAGTTTAAACATATTTTAGAAGACAAAAATAGTTGTTAACTAAGTTATTGTGCTTGGTAACATATAAAATGGTAATTACAGTTTTAATTTCAGTTTAATTTAATTTTGCAATGGCTCAACTAGCTATAGCTATTGCATAACTAAAAACTGTCAATAAATGATGACTAGATACAATCATGGTACTTAAATATTTTATAAATAATCATAAATCTTATTATCATATTAAATAAAACGCATTAACACTAATTGGCACACGATCCACTTATCCTTCCATTTAATTTTCCCATCCTTATATTCTTGGTATATATAAATAATTCAGTGTTGCCAGACCGTGTGTATAGCTAACTATGTAGGTCATATGATGACACTAGAACACGTAAGTCAATGTTATTTATGAAAATTTTATATTGGCGTATTGTCTATTCCCATTGGGACAAAAAAAAATCGCAGTGAAGTGGAACGAAGCCGATTAAATAATTCATCATGTTATTATTTGAATTTGATGCGCGAAATTATGCTAACACAACCCCATGAAGTCGGCTGAAGTTTTAAAAAGTAATTAATCTAAACCAGGGCTGTGGGCTGTGGAGTCGGTAAAAAAAGTTTGACTCGGACTCCAACTCCAACATTGACCAAAAACACGACTCCGACTCCGACTAAAAATGTTTAATATCGTCACTTTTTTTGCCTAATTCTCCTATTTATATGTATTCAATTAAATATCAACCCTACCAATCCGGCCAATGGCCAAATTTGACAAATTATATGCAAAAATAAAAAGTTCAAACTTTTCAAAATTTCCGACTCCGAGTGCGACTCCGGCCAAATCGCCGCGACGACTCCGACTCCGGCCAAAAAGCCCCGAATCAAAAGCTCCGAAAAAAAAATTCGACTCGACTCCACAGCCCTGATCTAAACACACCAAACAATTAAAAAAAAAACCGTGTCCTCTCTCAATGTAGAGCCATTGGTTCTCATGTGCGGCCACCACAGGACTTGGTTGTGTCTCTGAAAATTGAATATTTCGGACGCATTTAAAACCAATAGTGAATTGAAATACATTTTAGACCCATTCCCATTACACCCATTAGAGTCCATTTGACATATCTCACACACAACAGACTCAAAATAAAATTTGGTGCGGCCACCAGACAATTCCATAGGACCAAGATGCGGCGACAGCGCAATTTGCCGTGAGGACCACTGATGTAGAGTTTATCGACTCCTAATGAAACATAACAACAAATGTCGTTATATGAAAGTAACTGGTTTTTATTCCATTTCTTAACCTCTCTTTTTTAACACTTTTAATTAGTTAATTGAAAATTCTTGGTGGAAAAGCATTATCTTATTTATAAAACAATGTCCAATGTGCGTCATTCGTTCCTGATTGGCTTGGATTCGACGTTGTTTGAATATGTGTGGCTGTGATTAAATATTCTTTTTTCACACGATTCCAATAAAATTATTAAAAAAACAAACGGATGCAGTTTACGTTCCCATGAATTATTTGAAGAGTTGAAGAATTAAATTCGTAAGAATTATTTGAAATTCCTAATTATTTTGTTGTTATAGAACTTTGACTGCATTCATATACATATATTACAAATACCGACGAAGCGTGATAGTTGTAGAGGTCAGGACCGGTCTCGGTCATCACTGTCTATTCCGGATAGATGGATGTGGATTATCCAGGACTACCGTTTTTTTAATCACAGAGAGAGACTCAAACGAGTGGAGAGTGAATAAAGACATCACTTTGTTAGGACCGGAAATTTTAGAAGCCACTCAAAAATATTTAGAAATAAGCAATTTAAAAAATTATCTTTATGCACAATCTCATAGCATTATAAGGGTAACCGGACAAATCAGAACATGACTTTTCAGAACATGACATTTCAGAACAATCAGCCTACCTACGGACACCGTCCGAGCGCGCTCGCTTTATAATATTGGGTTTTCACATACATATTTGTCTATAAACAAAATACCAATTATGAATAGGGCTGCCACAACAAGAAAATAACTGTAATTATGAGATCGCCGAAATTAAAATAAATGTTTACTAACTATTGTAGTTAGTTCGCGTTCATTTTAAAATTCATTCGTTGGGCTGGCACAAATATGTATATATATATATATATATATATGTATGTGGGATCTGGCGGTGGAGTCGGGCAAAATAACGAAGGTTTTAGTTTTATAATATCACTTTATTTATTAACAGTCTTAACACCGGCATATTCTGGCGGAAAAATATCAGAACAAAAAAATCTTAAGATTAAAATTAACATTTATATAATATTTAAGCGTGTATTTAATAGGCCGATTGTTATGAAATGTCATGTTCTGAAAATTTTCTAAAAAGTCGTGTTCTGAAAAGTCGTGTTCTGAATTGTCATATTCTGAAAAGTTTACACGCTTCTCAAATGTCGTATCGAGATCGATTTGCACAGAATTTTTATATAGATAATAATAAAAATTATTAATTCATAATAATTTTATTATTATTAATTTTTTTTTATGATACTTTTCTTCTATGTTGTTATTATGTAATTGAGATACTTATTCGATCATTAATTGTACTACGCCACTGGTTATGATATCTCGTGATGGCTCTATACATAATGAAATACTCCCTAATGGAAATCATGGTTCTTCAAGAACTTATTTAAAACGTGAATACGTAAATAATAGCACTTACATTTGGCTATTTTTAATATATCTGACACGCAGTGCGGGAGTTCTTTATTTACATTATTTTTACAGTAAAAACTAATCAATGTAACAAATTACATTTTTGTAATTTTACTTCTTCGGATATCTGTTTTTTATTTTTAAAATGAATAAAAAAAACTGTACTGATTTCAAATAATATGTAAGATGATCAGCACCGATTTCGGCCATCGCGAGCATTACCATTTACTGATTGCTTGATATTATAAATCTGTTCACGGAGCAAAAAACAAGTCTAAAAGTGGTAGAGTAACTGAGTAACAGGCAGTGCTCGTAGAAAAGTTTAAATAAGCTTCATTAGGTGTTGCATATGGTTCATATTATGTAAATTTTCCAAATAAACGTACATACACAGATTTTTGTAAAATTTTAGTTTCTGAATAACAAAATACAAAATAAATAGCTTACCCCGTGTCTTAGGTAGGCGAGACGAAGCGCTGCGGTGGTGCTCTGCGGTGACGTTTAAAAACCAATTAATTTTAAACGTAGCGGACTAAAGGTCGTATGTGCCATCGCTCGGCCAGACGCAATTAACGCTCTGGTGAGCTTGGACCGTTTGATATTTTCAAGCGATTCGCGCGCGCCATGAGTCAGGCACTTGAGGCGACTTACGACATATGCCGTTTTGACCGGATCGCGTCGCCCACATATGACACTTGCATGGGCGAGGACCGTTTGATATTTTAAAACTCTGCCGCTTTTAAAGCGCGCCGGATCGCTTCGCCCACCTAAGACGACCCGTTAAACTTAAAGAGTAATTTTGCTAACTCCACTTTTGGCTGAGAATGATTTAATAATGCCATCTTGTTGTATCATCCAATGTCCATATCCCGTAAATTTTTTATAACCAAAACTTATTTGAGTGCATCGGAAAAACGTTTTAGGAAAATTTAATAACTTCACTGTCGTTTTAAAACCTACACTGCTAATTATCCAACTCTGCCATGATTTACTGTTATCTGTCATTCATTCGTTGTTTTTCAGCGGTGGTACAGATTAGAGACTCCAATTCGAGTATCGAGTACTCGATACTCGTCCATTTTTCAAGTACTCGATACTCGAGTAATTTGAAAAATACTCGAGTAATACTCGTTATATTTATAAATGAAGATTTAATTCCAAATGTTATTTTGTTTTAAGCAGCGGACAGAAAAACTAGATAGCACAATTTAATTGAGAGTTAACTTTTAAACCGAAACCCACAGCAACAGAGAGAGTTTTATCTACTGCTGGTATAAAAAAACAAAACTTCGAACCAAATTAAAATTTGAGACGTTTAATTCTCTATTATTTTTGAATTATATGTTTCATAAATTTAAATAAATATAAGCTTATTTATTTGTTTATCATCTATTGATAGACACAAATTTGAACAAATGATATATAGTTTGGTGCATCTGAAACTACTCGAGTATACTCGAGTACTCGAGTATTTCAAAATTTTACTACTCGATACTCGAGTAGTTGGGATGTCGAGTAATTGGAGTCCCTAGTACAGATAAATCGTTTGAAAGGTTTTTTTTGCTTATAACACAAAATAAACAGTTTTTACCCTCTCCTGCACAATTGACAAAAACGGAGTTTTCTCTTTAAGCCAATGACATATAGAAAGCTATGGAGTATATATAAGGCCGCAAAAAAATCTCAATAGGAGCCGCGTGTTGGAAATGTTGAAGCTGCCTTAAATGTGCATGACTCATATGTCAGAGCTTCGTGGAGTAAATTATCATCTCTCGTTTGCGATGTTTGATCAGTTTTGTCAGGCAATATCATAATTAATATAAGTAACGCAATAATTGACGTGCATTTAAATCCAGCATGTGAATAAGTTTCCACTAAGATAATTATCAAGTGTATGAGAGGCTTTCATATTTATACATTTGACATTCCCTTCTCAGCATATTCCAAAATTAACCATTACGACAACCGGTAATCCTTCAGGTGAGGGGCTTAATCGAATTTTTGCATTTGACACATAATTCAAGACGGCTGCTGAAAGTGCTCCCTATTAATTAATTGCTTATGTATATTTCTACGTGTTAAAAAAAACCTAAACAAACCTAAATTTTTAAACCAAACCTAGACTTATCCAAACCTGACCAAAAATAAAATAGCTAATTAATTAAATATATGATTCAGAACTGTGGAGTCGGAGTCGGAGTCGGAGCGGCACTTTGGCCGGAGTCGTACTCGGAGTCTTTTTGAAAATTTTGAAAAGTTTAAACTTTTTATTTTTGCATTTAATATGTCAAATTTGGCTTTTGGCCGCATTGATAGGGTTGATATTTAATAGAATACACATAAATAGGAAATTTAGGGGGAAAAAAGTGACGATATTAACCTTTTTTTAGTCGGAGTCGGAGTCGTGGTTTTGGTAAATGCTGGAGTCGGACTTTTTTTAACCGACTCCACAGTCCTGATATGATTTGATTATTCCACACATCAGCAATTAATTAATAGGGAAGACTGTCGGCAGACATCTTGAATTATGGGATTACTCTAAAACCCTTTTCCCATTGTGTTAAAGAAATCCGATAAAAAAACAACCCGCTGCATAGTTAATAAATGCAGGTGTATGGTTTTGATTCAATTGTAAAAAAAAATATATCTATTTACGGCCATTGTGTTTTATATTCTTCGTACGTGAACACGGCAAATAAAAAGCAAAAGCATAGCGAATATTAATGTCTCTGTTTTTATGTCCAACGCAAGGATTTTCAGTGTGACGTCACATGACGTTTCAGTCAACGTTTTCCCGCCCACGTGACCCGACGGCCATTTTGAATTCCTAGTTTACAAAATGCGGTCAGTAGGCGATCGTACGTCGTCGGTCGAATAAGGATTTTTCCGAAATAAAATTGTGTCCACAATTTATTATTTGATTGAATATAAAATAGTTGTGATATTTTACGTGTTAATAAAATGTGATTCATTTTGTAACAATAAACAATTTTGTTAATTCTAATTCATAAACATATCAACACTCATAAAGTTTGATATCAAATATATTGTGAATTGTTTTTATGTTGAGTTATAAAAAGACGTGATTTATGACGAGGTAACTTTTATTGTTTATGTTTTTTAATTTTTGGTTTGCCTACCACCATTACTCAGTAAAGTAGACCAGAACTATAACTCTGTCTCGGTATTTATAAAAGATTTTAGTTTCCTACTTAAAAAGAATGATCATTTAGAAACGTTATAAACCAGTGGTTGCCAAGTGGTCGCTCGCGAGCTACCGGTAGCTCGCGGTGGATTTTCGGTAGCTCACAAAGGATAAATGTGGAAAATCCATGCTTCTTACACGTACAGCTGCATGTGGCCTACTCACACGTTGGAAAACTTTCTGATTTATTTGTGTACGCACCAGCCAGAAAAAGGGCACTTCAATAATCAGAATTAAAACATAAACACTTTCTTTCTCTGAGTGGCATTGTATCGCATGCCGGGGACTCGCTTGTTTTTTTAATAAATACGCCAATCAAGTACGCATTTTATGCTTTATTTAATGTAATAATAATATGTATGGTACAATAAAAGACGACGATAAAGCAATATACAATCGTAGCTCACCAGGCAATTTCATCTTCTGAAAGTAGCTCGCATCCTCATCGAGCTTGGAGACCACTGTTATAAACCATACTGCATTGTCAAGCGCACATATTTGTCTAACTATTTTTTTTAGTATCTAAAAATCTTTTTTCTTTTAATCTAAGACGTTTAAATAATTGAAGAAGAAATAAAGCACACTGAAAAGGACCTTTATTGTAAATTAAATATTATAAATGAATTCGATGGATTCGGCGGTTACTTGGTGATATTTTTAATATAAAATAACTTAGATTATTCCACGTATTGTGTTACTATATTCGTGAGCCATGTTTCGCCTCTTAGTTTATGAACAAGAAGACTTTGGGGTCATGACTGAGGCGGAAGCCAGAAGAAGTGATCAACAAAGGGTCTTTCAGGCCAGACTCATCAAAGTAGGTGAAGATAAAAAATATAAATTAAACATTGTTGATGATGATGATGAGTTTCTACATCTTTGATACAAAGCCATAGCTAATTAATCCAATTTATTGGTTTAAATTAAGTCCTTTCAATGGATTCGCACTTTCATTATAAAATTAAAAATAATCACGCATTTTGGGAATTACAAAGACACGTGTTTCGCCTCTTTCAGAAGAATCGTCAAATCTACTATCACACGGTTACTTTAGTAATCCAATAAGAGTGATTTTAATGTCCTTACATGATAAAATACAATTTGGAGGTTGTGATTTTCTTTTTTATATGACACCGGGAGCGTGGCTAGATTAAAAGTAAAAATAATACTACTAATGATGTTAATATCACAAATTATTAAATGAGTTCCATCAATTTGTAAGGGTTCAACTCATGGGAAATAAATTAAACAGTGGTGAGCAACCTATCCTATTTAGGAAATTATTTAATAATCCTTCATTACTGTTGATTTATAAAAAACTAACCGTTCATTTTTAAAACTTTTTATTTACTCGATGGAGTATTCTTATATTACTGCTTTGATTGAAATAATGATAATTTTTTAGTAGGTCTAATGTATTAAATTACCTCGAACTCACTTGATCCTAACAAACATGCATATCGAGTGCAATTAGCTAACTATTACTCCTATCCGTTTTATATTACACTATCCCCTGCTAATCTCTAAAAAAAAGAGGTTAGTTTGGCAACTGAATACGAAGCAGTTTTCGGAGAAAATCATCTGCTAAAATAAACTCCAGTATGAGTACCTAACAGTGATTCTCAAGAGTGGCAACAGCTTCATAGATACTATTTTTTTAAAATCCAAATTGATTTGTCAACAAAGGAAATTAAACATTTCGTTTGCAATTAATACCGATAGTTAATAATCAAACATGTTTAGGTCCATTTGACAAAACTCAATTATAACAGACTCGTAACAAAAATTTGGAGCGGCCACCAGACATTTCTGTAGGACCGCTCATGTTTACGATGCGGCCACAGTACCATATTACATTAGAACCACTGATATATATGCTCCACACTGGGGACTTGCGTTGTAAAAAATTACTATTTTTTCCGAAGGTAATTAAAGATTAATGTTTATCTACAGCTATAATTCTTAATGAATCAGTTTTAAATGGCCATGTATTTAATGGGTCAGTAACTAATTCAAGTTTTGGTCAGTTAAAAATCAAAATGGTCAGTTAATATTATAAACGGTCAGTTGTCATTGTATCAGTGTGAATGTGGTCAATTATTAAATAAAAATTAATAGGTCAGTGTTTAATTTAAATGGTCCGTAATTTAAAAAAAATAGTAAGTTTTATTTTGACAGCTTGTGAATTTTATCAAATATGGTCGTAAGAGGCAAATTTATGACATATGCTATGAAAAATAAGCGCATGAAATGAAATAATTTCTTAAGTTCAGGTATTTGAAAGCAGATACATAATGTTATTTTAATAAGTGCAAACTGACCATTTATTATTTTAACCGACCATTTATTATTTTTAACTGACCGTTTTAAGTATTTATAACTGACCTTTTATCGAATTAGAAACGTTCTCGAATTCGTCTGAACTCACTCACGCCAATATGAAATATGTCGACATCCGAAGCAATGCTGTTTAAAATTGTTAAAGTTCTTCCCAGAGGCATTCCCATTGGCAGACTGGTTCTACCCCTTGGAAGAACAAACAACTCATGCTCACGATTTCCTCAAAAAATTATCAGGAACATTCAATTTAACATTTTCAAGAATGGTGGAATTCTCATTTTGGCCTTGGATAAGCCGAAAGGAATATAATGCCAAGTACATTTCTCTTCGAGCATTCAAACTATTGAAAGTGAGCATCCCTAAGAGAAAGTCTGTTGGATAAAGCCATGGGTAGTACCCATATCTCCTAAAATGGAGAATTCTCAAAAATTTCTTCTGAACCCTCTCCAACATAAGAACACATTTCGCACCCCTCGGTGCCCAAACAATCGAACAACCCTCAAGTCGGCTTCGAACCAAAGAATTATACATTAGTATCAAAATTTTTACTCCTGGAAAGACCCTGATTACAATCTACGTTGATGTTTTACTTAATAGTTTTTTGAATAAACTATACTTCTCACAGGATATGCCATATGGTATCAAAATACATTTACGCAGACATATACATATGCCATTATGGTATTTCAATAAAAATTATTACTTACGTAGTAATTATAAGCTATTATATTAATTATCGTATATTAAATACGTTAATGCGATGTTTTTTTATTGCTCGTATGATGTGTTATTAAATTATCAAAAAAATACATTAAATATCGAGCATAAAATATCTAAATGGCTCTTTTTTCCTCGTCCATAATAAAATACTTAAATTTTAATAAACTAAGCACACTGAATCGTCGATTTCAAAAATGTTAATCTATATAGTATATGTTACAGTGAAACTGTATTCTCAGTGAAAATGTATCAAGTAATAAATTTGTATGACAACATGATTTCACTGGTCACGATCATTGTAAGAGAACCAAAGAAAAACACATACAAACATTGGGCTGAAGATAGGGCGGTCAAATTTAATTTCAATGATAGCTTGGAGAATAATATATTTTCTATGAGAATACAGTTTGAACTGTGTGCGTTCCTATACCGTTCATTCGATTGTGATAAAACTTTGGAGAGTTGCCGAGCCGACGCCTGCGAAGATTTCTTAACCTTTTAAAGCCCTGCGGTCCCGCATGGGACCAGTGATTATGGTACACTTCACTATCGGATTACACTGATTTACGATAAATGTTTTCAACATATGAATATTTGCTTTCATAAACAATGTCTTTGAGATATCGATACATAATTATTTTTTTCGGTTTCGTTAAAT
Organism: Himalopsyche kuldschensis; assembly: GCA_028554975.1. Classification (NCBI taxonomy): domain Eukaryota; kingdom Metazoa; phylum Arthropoda; class Insecta; order Trichoptera; family Rhyacophilidae; genus Himalopsyche; species Himalopsyche kuldschensis. The sequence continues at coordinate 7,041,017 of JAHFWI010000017.1, read as the reverse complement.
ATTTTTTGTCATAATGAGGAATATTAAAATCTGCGTTACACTGTTGATTTGTGGGATATGCGTCATGTTATATCCGGCAGACCGTAATAAATCAGCTTTATTCACACCCTACAATATATTTCAATGCGGAAAGAGATTTTTTTTCCATACCTAGAAATTTATCCTTTGGGGTGACCGATTCTTTTTTCAAGAGAGCTGTAGCTAAAATAGATTCATTAATTTATTTACATAGAGAATTAGAAAACATACAAGTTGCGGTGCTGGTCTTTGTCCGTAAATTATAAGCAATCTTTTATTTTGCTAATGATTTTTATTTTACTCACATAGGCTGACTTGTTTTGGACAGCAAAAAATGCTCGGGTGTTTAAAGGTTTACAATGAGAAAGTTCGCCAAAGAAGCGATCAGTTTTGGCTTAAGTTGCTCCACAGTTTGTCACGTTATTTCTAAGAATGATTTGTAATGTCTTTATGTTGGCATTTCAGGCATGCAGTGTTGATGCAGGCATCAATTGTCACTTTTAAAGTTATTACTGTCTTCGAAAACTGATGCTATTTATTATCTTCGTCAAGTTACTTGACCCAGCATAAAAAATCACATCTTTAAACCTTTTTTCCACTCAAATTACACACTGAACTCACGATGGCTAAATAATTCATTTTAATAACAATGATTGTTTGATTAGTAAAATGTTAGTTTACTTTACGGTTCGGTTGATTGATTTTGTTTTGAATAATTTCTGAACTAGATCCGCGTAACCAAAAACCCGTTCATATTGACGTTAGATTAACTGGAAATTTAAAGAATTATGATTCAGACGTTTTCTTGGGAAGTCAATGAACTAGTTCCAATTCAATTAATTAATATTGAAACAAAAGTAACGAATCATAAAAAACAATCACTTTTCAAAATTAGAAAGAACGTCGACCTTTCAAGTCGATATTTGTATTTCTTTTTTACAATATCAGACAAATTCAAGCTTTATTTGAAATGACATATATTCAGTAAATTTTTTGACTATCGAAGTAACTGAATTACTTTTAAATATCTTTGTTTCTTCAAATAACAAATTTAAATTGGTCGTATTGGAGTGCACACCAAACCGGGATAAATTTGCAGGCGTTAAAAAAATGCTTTAAGAGGACAAAATGATTGTTTCTGCCGTTGTCTCATGGCCCCTTTCCATGCTATGCGATCAAGAAAATAAATGAATGTTAATCATCATTTACTTGACCGCATACATATCTAGACGGCATTGATCTTTGAACCATGCATTGTGGTGATTTATAAAAGATAAATAGAAAAGAAAAAAAAGAAAATGTGACTTGATCAGCCACTTATCTTAAGTGATATTAAATGTCCTGTGTATCCGTATTGGCATGATCCACAAGTGCAATGGACTAACGACGGTTTTGACTTCATAGTTTATATCTAGAAGTTCCTCCTGCCTCCCGTAAAAAGGAAACATTCCAACCACCATTTTTTTCATTTATAATATAAGATAGATATTTATAATATGTTATAACCAATCTTACCCTAATTATTAAAGTTACCTTTAGATTTTGAGTCTGAATATGCTTCTTAATGAGGCGAAACACCTGTCACAATACGTGAAATAAACAAAGTTACCTTTTAATTCGACCCTTAAGGTCCTTTGAGATAAAAGAAATGTAACTTGGTTTTTTTCCGGTTTTGAGTAATGAATGTAGTACGTATGACGAAGATAGTATAAAACCTATATTTAATAATAAAGTGCTATTTGTTATATTTAACTAGTGAATTCGACGGCCAAAGCCGCACCTTTAAAGATAACGAAAAGACAATTAGTATCTATTAAAAAATAGGTAACATTGATCACTGGTTATACCTGTTTTTTGACTATCCTGAAAAGTAGTAAAAAAATTATTGTGTTTTTCTGTATCTAAGAGTCTAAGGGACCGAATTCTATATCGAAATACAAACTTTGTAAGTATAAAGCATACTCACATTTTTACATTTGTTTTAAATTTTTAATGTACAATTGTTATTTATAGGAAAACTTTTTTGCTATAGACATAGGCATCTACTAAAAAAATAATGTCAACGCTTTTATCTTGACATTAGTTAACTTTCACATCAATATTACTTTGTATTAATTTATTTATGACAGGAAAAGGGTGATCTAAAATTGGAAATATCGTGAAAACCCTCTCTATTTTAAGCCAGCCATTTTTTAAATTATTAACAGTTGCCAGCGTGAATCATAACTTGGCACTTACTGTAAATGAAAAAAATAACGCTCATTTTTTAAATAAAGAACCACGAGAAAGATATTCGTCTAATTATTACGTCACCCGCTAAATTTAGAGAGGCGTGTATGTCAATTTAACAATTGTGACGTAGTGAATCCTCCCTTGTTGTAAAAAATGGAGACGTCATAAAGTGGACAGTGTAATATCGATTTTTTTGACAACGTCCATCAACTATCAGTTCCACATGTTGTTATGAAATGTAATTGGGTTAACCGAGTGACATGATTAAAGTTGGTATCCCAACAAGATTTTGCGCTTGAAAAATTAACATTTTTCGTTTCTTTTAAGTTATGACATTTCATTACCTTACTTTGAAAAGGTTCTAATTGTCATTTTTGCCTAAAAATTGTCCAAGGGCTTAAATACTAGTTCACGGATGTAATTTAAGTCTAAAATACCTTTCCAGCAATATAATTGTAAATAACAGAGAGTAGCGAGATTATCTGTCTTGGCATCCTCTTATCATTCCATCCTTTCTCTTTCCGAAGAGTAGATAGTTTAAGTGTTTCAATAACGATCAGTTCGCGAGGAAAATACCTCGAACTTCAGTCCATTTATATAATACTAGTATTGCTACCCGGCGTCGCTCGGACTAAGCGACCAATAATTATTTAATGTTATATCATTCGACATAATTATATCACAAAATCTAACATCCAAAATAGAATTAAAATAAAATCACAAACTTTATTTAATTTGATGACAGCCCCATTCTTGCCCTAAAATATGTCCAAATTCAAGGAAAAAATCTAATTTGCTGTCAAAGAAATGTCAAATAATACCTTCACGTAAATAATAAACATTATTATATTAATAAAAGCCGGGAAAATTTTAGTAGAAGACTAATTTATTACATTTTGACTAAATGTCTTCGCTGATAAAAATTCAAACATATTTTCTTTCATATTCGTTTTTATGGCAACTTGCAACAACAATGCAAAAGGGAATTACAGACCCACATACATACATACGCCGTTTCGGTTTTATATATAAGATTATTTTTTTAATTAACCCCTACCCTGTTGAGCCCATTTACGCATATTTCAAAAAGTAATTAATCAGTGCTAGTGTTAAATACACTCATGGATGTTATTATACCGAAATACATTCCTATTTGGATAAAAAAAAAAATCCGTGACAGTTGTAACACTGTTGACTCTATTTATTTTTGAATATCATTTTGAAGCACACCGCAATCAGATGTCAATTGACACATCTGATTGTTACTTTTCCATGCAGATAGTGGTCTCAATTTGTAAGTTTCAAATAAATAATCGTATAACTCGCATGCAAATAGAGATGTTGCGCGATCAATGTTTCCTTGTTTACTTATATACATTTTATAATAATTTACTACTAAATCTTTTCCCACTCCTGTAAAATCTTAGATAGAGCTGCATATTACTCCAACGGTATTTCTTTAATGAATGAAATTACGGCATTAAAGGTTTTTTTTAGCCCCGAGTGCTAGCCGATTCGTCGAACCCAAGTTAAGATTAAGAGTGATAAGATATTGATTGCACCTGAGTTGTGCGAAGGCAAAAATAAAACAGTACCTGGGATAATCATAATTATTCTTTAAACGTAGGGACATTGTGATGATCTTTCATCGATTTTGTAAAATATTTCATCAAAAATTATTATGAATACAATTCGGATATTTTCCCAAATCGAATAGCTTAAAAAGGGCCGAATATATCTGGATAGCGAATATTTGAATTTCCGAGTTGGAATCTCTAGTTAGCAGTCAGCGGGTTAGCGGAACCCATCTCTGATTTTCTTTTTTTGCTCCATACATATATGATTTACGGCCGGTCTTTGTTCCACTATTCCAAAGGCAAAAAAAGTCGGAAAATTTATTCGAAACTAATAATGAATTTGAACTTTTTTTTGGCCGGATTTTTTGCATTTTATAACTTTTTATTTTTTGCAAATTTTTGGCTTTTGGTCGCATTGATAGGGTTGATATTTAATTGAATACACATAAATAGGAAAATTAGGGGAAAAAGTGACGATGTTGAACTTTTTATGGTCGGAGTCGGAGTCGGAGACGTGTTTTTAGTCAATGTTGGAGTCGGAGTCGGAGTCGTAGTTTTGGTAAATGCTGGAACGGAGTCGGACTTTTTTTCACTTACTCCACAGCCCTGATATAATATAATAAAATATGTATATAAAAAAGGTACACTTGCTTATAGGTACCGTATATCGTGTGTATATCTAAAAATATGAGTACAACGTGAATGCTCACTATGATTGTTTTTTTTCCCGTTTGAATAATGAATGACACATGACATGGGTAATTACCTGAAATAGATTTTCCCCTTTTGTGCCTTCAAAATAGACGTCTCAAATTGGTCGATAAACAATATCGCCATTGTTTCACCGCGAATACAACATAACGAAGTTAACTGACCTGAATAGATTGTTTTATTTGTTTTGTTGTCTAAACAAAAATGGATACTGTGTGAAAGCTCCTTACGTTTACTCTGGTATAATTACATTTTCTAGTTATTCATTGATTCGTGTCAACATTCACGATACCATTCAGTTTTAATTCATCGACATGCTCACGAATAATGAACTAACAAGGTAACTAATAATTAAGGTATTTATGTATATATTAGGTCAGGGGCTCTTAGCCTTTTAGCAGCTCCGGGTGCATTTGAGATTGAGGAGAATAGTGACGGGCGCAGGCTGGATTTATAGAGACATATTTACATACGTATAACGGAATTCATATTAACTAATTTTTATAATGGTGTCCTGGGAAACTTTACATGTGTGCATATTCATCTAGTTTTTTTTAAATAAAACTTTACAAAATAAAAAAAAGCCCCACTGTTTCATTTCAATGAAAACTTATTAGAATATTTACTTCAATAAATAAAATACAATTCTGACTAAGCGGGCGCAATTATGCCCGAGGGCACAGGGTTAAGAACCCTTGTATTAGGTCGATGAAAATTTTTTGACATTTTTTCAAAACATATATAAAATATTTCTTTATGTTTATTTAATCGGTTTGATAATTTCCATCGGTTCTTATAACCTTCTCACACTTTTCTATTAACTTATGGATACATTTGGAGAATAATTTTTAAGAGATTTTTTCACTGCATTTCTCAGCAACTGAGTAACAAACAGCTCTCGTAGAAAAAACATATGTTGAGATAAACTCCGTGTGCTCCAAGCTGGGAGCAAAAATTATTTAAAAAAATCACTGTCATAGACCAACGGTCTCCAAACTACGGCCCGCCAAAGATTTTCATCCAGCCCTCCAAAAATTCTCGATTTTTGAAAATAACTTATATTCAAAGAAGAAAATTTATTTTTTAAAAATTTCATTATTGGTTGTGAATACATAATTATTTATTTCAATTCATCAATAGATAGCTATAAGATACGACAACTAATGATCCCATAATAAATATTTTCTATTATAAATTTCTAAAAAAAATTGCTTACATTAAATAATTGTAATTAAACATTTAAATTAATATTCTTATTGGAATCCAACAACAATTTATTTATTATCCTAAGATATCCATCCTAAAAAATCTGGTGACCCCTGCCATAGACAATTAATTTGATCACTTTTAATGTGTTCACTGTCAATACTTGGTGGAAAGACATTATATGAAAAATAATAATACGGTTGTACTTTTCCCATAGACAATTAATTTGATCACTTTTATCGCTGTTCACTGTCAATGCTCGCCATGAGCGAAAAATAATAATACATTTTTAGTACTTTTCCCCACATAAAATGTATTATTATTTTTAATTAATTTGATGTAAGATCTCAGATGACAGTTTTGTTGTAAAACTTGTAATATGTGCCGCTAGGAGGACGATTTTTTGTACCTATTATAATTATTATTGATATTAAAACTTTAACACTGTTCCTGTGAAGTCATTGACTGCATTCAACATTCATTTGGTATCGGCTGATTGATTTTTAATTTCTTTCCCATTCAAATAAAATAGGGCACGGTAAAATTAAAGAGACTACGAGAACAAAAACAAAAGCACGGACATCGCCAGACGAAAGTTCTGATTTGAGCTGCTAGCATGTTTTCAATCGATTTACACATGCATATTTTAATTCAAACTATGCGTGTACTAGTTTCACTTTCTTTATTAGAATGATAATAGCAACTTTAAAATACAGACATAATTCTCCGGACACATGTTCTCAACAAAAATCATCCAACGGCTTTAGCAACAGCGCGATAGTAGGTATGATGATGCTCCTGAAAAAGGCGAAGTCACTATGGGTCACACAATACGTGGAATAAACTTAGTTATTTTAGGTTTTATATTAAAATCGACTTCCACAAAGCTACCGCCTGGTGGGGAAAACTGCGGCCCGCCACCATTAATCGTATTTCTAAGTAGGAATAAAAATATTGAAAATCAAATAAAATTTGAAGATTTTCTTGTTTCGTAAATATATCATCACAGTATCTTGTTGAAATTAAGAAATAATTTAAATTTGAGAAGATAAACTTATCTCGACGAATCGTAGTAAGAAGAATGGAAGTTATTGATAACAAAATAAATGAGCAATGACAATCAAAACTCGAATGGTACTTGAAAGTAACGATCAAAAGTATACCACACAATTATTAAGTGTACCTTTAAATTTATAAGTAGCTTCTTTCCATGGAATCTCTTTAAGACCAAACAACAGGAGGTAATTAATATACAGTGGAACCTCGATCTTACGTTCTCGCATAATACGTTTTCCCACGTGGTGCGTTCATTTTCTATAGTCCCGGCATTTAGTTCATATATAAAACATTCCCGCATTCATCGTTTCCCGCATTTAACGTTTGTTTTATACGGTCCCTTGAAAAACGTAGAATTGGGGTTTCACTGTATTATAAAATGTGGAAAATTGTTTAGCAAATTATAATTTACAATGGAACAAGATGGTAAGCGTACAACTGACGGAACACTAAGTTTGACGGGAAAATTGTTGAAGCGTTAACGGAAATTCGGAATGAAATTTTGGAAAACTACGCTGTTTATAATTTAATCAAAATTCTTTGTAATATAAATCAACAAATATTGTTTATTGAAAAATGTGAACAGACATTTTGATTCTATGACCATACAACTACAAAATTAACACCTGAATTTTAAAAAAAATCATACTTTTGAGCTTCATTTTTCTCAAGTTTTTGAATAAATTATTTTTCGTGATAATAAATAGAGTGCAGAACACCCGGTCCTCTTTTTACACGATTTTTATCAGTGATTTTAATTTTACCCGATTTTTTGGACGGCAACGTTACTTTTTATACGGCTTACTCGTAGTTTAGCTTAGTTTTTCTAGTAGTAGTAGAAATTTTTCCAAACTCTGAAAATGTTGCGCAAACTCATCCGATGTTTTTGATGACTCTGCTCGGAAACTTATTTAAACACAATGTGTTTATAAAATTTGTTTCATAGCATGTTTCCTTTTCCGAAATTTTATCAGAAAAATTAACTTTGAAAAAAAAATGCAATTCAGACGTCCAAATATTTTAAATGCACAATAATAAATAAGAACTGAATATAGAAATAATATGTAAGAGTGATAAAAATAAATAAAACTTATATTTTGGATCCTTTTTTTCGTAATTTTTTTATGTGCGCCATATTTTTGAAAGCAATGTATTGCGTAAAAAAACGATCGTGTGTATATCTAAAAAATGGTGTTTTACTTGCGACCCGCCGCTCATTTTGAATTCTTGGAATTGCCCCCCATCCGAAAAATTTGCCTCCCCCTGGCCTAGTCCAATTTTTCTTAATCTTTTTACATCCACGGACCACACATACTTTGCTGGTTGCTGATGTAACAATATTAAAACACAGTAACAAAAAAATATGGCCAATCCAATAATCTTCGCGTACCACCGAACTAATTCATCGAAAGTATCCATTGCCAACTTTATGAAAAGCGTGTTTCATGCGATTTCTGATAAATTTCATCGTTTTAAATCCCTTTATATCATCGTTAGATTTCACTACAAAAACTCTTTGCACTTCATATTAAATAATATAAAATGACCGCATTAAAAATATTAAAAATTGAAGAAATTCTGCAGTCACGTGAACACACTGAACTTAGTCTATGCTGCAATATAAAAGCGTCAATGCGATGAATAATTACTATGACGATTTGGCTAGAAAAATAGCAGTCGAAAGTGAATCAAGGATATACTCCAAATTCGGAAGGGAAATCCGTGTCCGCAAGGAAGTAGAAGAGCGCATCGGAGAAGTGAGAGGCGTGGGACTTCTGTATGAAAGGCCCAGGTATCGAGGCCTCGCGGACGATTTGGCAATGATCGAGGCTGGAGTAGGAGAAGACAAAATCGAAGAACGCGCTGGGATTATTGAGTACGACGGTTCGGGAATACTGTGCGTCACCCATGGCGGCACCGTAGGGACCCTCCGCAGCTTGTACGAAGGTCATTCGGGGAACAGCGCAAAGCGAAGAGCCAGCCATGAGGGGACGGTCTGTCAATCTGGATACTACAATCCTAATGATTATTCAAGTAAGAGAAACCACTTTTTTTACAATAATTATAATTATCTCCAAATGCTTTGGGTTATATTTTTGTTAGTGTTTCTACCAGTTTGCTTTTGGGTCACCAAACAACGGCCCTACAAAGATTTTAATTCGACCCTCCGAAAATTCCCGATTTTTTTACATTAATTATACATAAAAGAAGTTTTAACTTAAAAAAATGTTGTGTATTGACGACAACTCGACACCTTACTTTGAAAATGTTCTAACTGCTCTTGACAATGTTTTGAGATATGAGCGTCTGAAGTTTCGATTGATTAAAATTAACATGTAACATTGAGCACGTAAAAATGTTTCAAATTACTTATTTTAAACATATTTTTTCACATCTATGGCTGAGACATAATAATCTTAAAGATGAAAATAATGATGACAATCTTAGTACATTGTCAAATAATTTTAGTAAAAAAAAGTGTGCAGATGCAATGCAACTCTGAAAATTCTGCTAACTCCGTTATTCAACCATAGACAATTCTGAAATTCATATATATACATATTTATGATAGAATGCGGTAAATACAAGCTTTTCCGACCAAAAGGTCATTTTAGGCAAAAAAGACAATTAGAACGTTTTCAAAGTAAGGTAACGTAGTATTAAATGCAATCAATACTAGTAGTTAACATATTAAGATATAATTAAGGATTTCAACTGAGGGTGCTTGATGGAAGTTCAATATATTTACAAGTACATCCTTGCAATTGAAATGCCCGAAGATGCAGAAAGGCAATTCAAATATTAAGATATATTTGACAAAACTCAAACACAACTGAGTCAAAACTAAAATTTGGTGCGGCCACCAGACATTTCCGTAGAACCGCTGATTATTTCAATGCGGCCACAGTAAAATTTTACGTGAGAACCGCTGGTGTATACTATAATATATTACACATCTTCATCCAGATTTAGATCTTAGTTTTATCTTCCCATGCTCAATTCTTAGCAAGATAGTAAAATATCGATCCGAAAATTACTATTTCGCGATTCGATCATTCAACATCACAATAAATTAAGTAGTTGTATGATGCCAGATTAAATCACTTAATAATTCATGGGTCGATGAAAAGTACGATTTTTTTATTGTGTAGTAAAATTTACATTTGTAAGCTATTAATTTTGTCTACATGTTTGCAAGATATCGATTATAGCATGTTTGGTTACGTATTTTTTGTATTTTAGTGGATTATTTTACTCGTATGTTAAAAAATGTTCCGACTCACTCCAACAGTTATCGTGTGATTATTATAAACCTTTGAAAAACGGTTCCTGAAAAATAACGCGAATTCCGAAAGGGGTTCTAAAAATACCCCAGTGGTATAGATTTATTGGCATATTTTTGCATTTGAAAAATGTTATATTATGATTTAACGTATTTTTTTTTAAATCGTTCTAATCATTAGTTCATCGATAGTTTTCCTATAATTATTCATATTTTAAGTCGCGCATGAAAGTGACAACCTGTTCGCGTTGATGTTCATTACAGACTGGCGTAATCAAAACTATTAGCGTGAGCGCTTATCTACGCATTTTAATGTAAAAACGTGCATTTGATTTGAAACGTACGTTTAAACGAAGTGCGTTTTGAGATAAGATAACGTTATCTCATCGCGTATGGACAGTACAGTTTTAATCCTGGCAATTTGTAGAGACGACATAAAGGGTTTTTGGTCAAAAATAATCCAACGAATAAATCATAGTTTTTTTTGCAAAAGGTGTAAAAACTATGATTTAAGAATAACAAAAGTTTACATATTGTATCACTAATATTAAGTTTACGTGACAGTGGTGGTAAACAGTCTTACCCACTGGGAAGGCAATGTTAAACTTGCTAATTGGCAGTGAAGTCACATATTTACTATAGTATTTATAAGGACAAAAAATTACATCGGGAAATTGTATACATATTCCGCATTGTGTTTTTATTTTCAATAAAAAAAAAAACAACAAGATCGTCTTTGCTCAATATGTTAGCATTTTGCAGAATTTATGATGATTTCAAATGCTATTCACTATGCAGTCAGTCGGTTGCACTCTAAATAAAAATAGTGAAATAATTACTTTGCATAGTTGCTGTTTATTACATGTTAACATAAAGCAATACGTGTGTCAACGGTGGGCAAATACGGCTCGAAATTGAATTAAATTGTTGTATTTAATATTATGTTATAATACAGTTACTCTTTATTATATAGGTTATCAACCTTTTTAGGGTGGCAACCCCTTTTATAAAAGCCATGCGACCCGCGACCCCGATGCAATTGATAAAGGCATTTTTCATTAGGCAATCAAAAAAAACAACCAAGATGCATGAAATTGAATATTTTTTTTAGTTGACTGTATAAGTTGGCGACCCCACAGAAAGCTTGCCGCGAACCACTTTAGGGTATAATATAATATGCGAAAAACCTGACTGTGGCCCTCTGCAATATGGCATTTATCAAATAACAACAAAAACTTGTCAAAATTTCGTCATTTCTAATTTCCAACAAAATAAATAATATACATGTAAGAAATATGGACGAATTTGAAACCTAAATCGTTTGTAATTTAATATAACAACATAATGACAGTTCTTAAATTATCGTCCATACGAGATAATTCAAACGCATAATCATTTCAGCAACTTGTACACACAGTACCTACTTAAATAATAATTATTTATGTTTTCCTCAAAATAACAATAATTGCAGATGATTCTGCGCGTGCCAGATCGAGTCCAGCTCGGAGACGACATAGTCAAGGTTCAGTCATGTCATCAACACCAACGGTAAGTGCGCAATTAATGTCATCACTTTCAGTATTTTTTAACGCCATTTTATTCACGTTGCATTTATTACCATGCACGCCATTTTGTAGATTTCATAATTTGAATTAAGAATTCATACACCATTAAAGCGTTTATATAATAAAACTGTCTTTTTTTTTAAAAAGGTGCCACAACTCACTTCATGTCAAGCTTTTTAATAAATATAATTATATTCAAATATCATTTAAGGACAGTTTCGTCTAATTGAATTTGAAATCTGTGAAAAAATTTGCCGGAACGCCGTTCCACCACGTTAAATGGAAAAAAACCCTGTCATAATAAAATATAAAAATAGTATAGTTCGAGACTTTGAGTACATGTTTTTGCTAACCATGTTCCTTCACAATGTGAAGCATGTGGACTCATAATAAAGTTTGTCTCAACAGATATTTTAACTAATCGCTCGCATTGTAGGATCGACTCCACATTGGAAGCGGACATTGCAAAAAGAATGTTATGTAACAATTATGTTCAATAGTGCATTCAATAAAAGAATAAGATTTTTAGTCCAGGAAATTTTTAAAATCTGTAATAATTGAAGGCTTGAGAAAGCAAGAAGCTTTCACCAATCGAGTTCTATTATCTCATTTTCTTCTCCGTTACCTACCTGTGTGATTTGAAAATGGCGTAGAACATAATAATATTTCTGACATTTGCTTAAATATGCAGATAATATAGCCATTAAAATGAATAAAATAATGACGAAAATGATACCATGAATATGTTTCCAAACATTACATTTATTATTATATTGCAGCTTCTAAAACGAATTTCTGCTACGATGGCATGAGATATTTATGTTTTAAGACTGCTTTGTATGGGCTAAACCAATCAAAACAGCTGTCTATAATCGTTTATTTTCAATAAGTCACGAACGTTATTAATAAACGCCATTTTGTAAAATAAATCGAACACAATTCAAATTCAACAGGAAAGCATTGTTGTTTATGGCCGAGATAAGCAATAATATTTTGAATTGGACGGAAATGAGAATGATAATAACATTAGAATACAGTATCCACTGAACAATAAGTAACGATGATTACGACTGCACTAATTGAATCATATGTTTAGCTTTTTTTTCCAGCAGATTGAATAAGACACAGATAATTCAGTATTGTTATTCTTTCGGCGAAGAGCAACAACGAATTTTATAAGCTAACGACATCTTTTAAGATATTTTTTTAGTAAATTAAGCTTTTTTTTTTAAATAAATAAAACTCTTTTTGTACTGATTCAGCTCTGCTGATAATGCTAATGACGAACGAAATCATTCCTTTTTAATCATGTCCGCTCCCAACTTGGAGCATATCGACTCTTCGCGGAATTTACCTCAACGTATGTATATTTTTCTACGAGAACTGCTTTTTACTCAGTTGCTCAACCTCACTTATTCTAAGAGTGTAGGGATTGAAAAGATACGAGTACTAGGACAGGACTAGTGTTTAGCTGATCGCTCTCGCTAGGCGCCTCTTTTTGGAATCGGAAAGGTGGGAAGGGGATTTGACAACACAAACACCCATTGCCTTCGGTCAACAGAATCGATTTATCGACTGAATAAATCTGCTCGTAACGGAAATCGAACCCGGGCGGTCCGTCACGGAAGCCAATGACGTTGAACAATGCACCGTGGACCGTGCATACAAATGTTTAAAATTTCACAATTATTCAAACAGGAATCATAAATAAACGGTCGAAATTATTGCTATAATATTTTTTTTTAAATTTTGGAATTGGTCCGTGTCGAAAAACATCTATTTGTAGAAACTTATCAATAACATATCTTCATAAAACAATTATACAGAAGTTCAAAATAATAAACGTTTATTTTCGTATTCCTAAACGGCGCCATTTATATCAGTAGGTCATTTTGTAAAACAATACATGTGTCCATACAATGTTAGATGTTAGGATGGCGTAAAATGGGAATACGACACTGTCAGAAGTGTCGGGTTTAAAAACAGGCGAAATGTAACGAAACCTGTTGGCAGTACTTAGTGTTTATCACGTCATTCGTAAATTAAAAAAAATGTTCATTTATGTATATGTTACAGTGAAACTGTATTCTAAGTGAAAATATATTCTTCTCGAAGCTGTCATTGAAATTAAATTTGACCGCCCTATCTTCAGCCCAATGTTTGTCTGTGCTTTTCTTAAGTTCTCTTTTTATTAAAGGGACCACTTGCTGATTTTGTTTTATTGAAGCAAACCAACATTTTAGGCCGACAAATCATTTACTTGGGCCAATAATTTCAATGATCGTGACCAGTGAAATCATGTTGTCATACAAATCTATTACTTGATACATTTTCACTGTGAATACGGGTTCACTCTAACATATACATACATATGTATGATAAAAAAACATATTAGTATAATACATTTCAGTTGAACTATGTATGTAATATATGTTACAGTGAAACTGTATTCTCAGTGAAAATGTATCAAGTAATAGATTTGTATGACAACATGATTTCACTGGTCACGATCATTGAAATTATTGGTCCAAGTCAATGATTTGACGGCCTAAAATTTTGGTTTGCTTCAATGAAAAAGAGAACAAGCGACAAAATATAGACAAACATAGGGTTGAAGATAGGGCGGTCAAATTTGATTTCAATGACAGCTTGAAGAAGAATATATTTTCACTGAGAATACAGTTTCACTGTAACATATATATGAAAGCCTTTTGGCGTAGAAAGATTAGATATTAGATCGTGACAAAGTCGATATCAACCAATGTAGAGCTGTGATCTCAGGGAGGATTGTCAATAAATCGTTGCTTTTTTTTTACAGAATATGACATGGACTGGTCTGGGAGGTGGTATAAGCATGCAGGGAAGTTGTGAAACAACATTAACTGACATCATGGAGAGTCCTGTCAAATCGGTAAACAATATTTAACATCTTATATATAAAACCGAAACGGCGTATATATGTCTGTGGGTCTGATATTCCCTTTTGCATTGTTGGTCATTAAGTTGCCATAAAAACGAATATGAAAGAAAATATGTTTGAATTTATATCGGCGAAGACATTTAGTCAAAATGTAATAAATTAGTCTTCTACTGAAATTTTCCCGACTTTTATTATTAATAATAATGTTTATTATTTACATGAAGGTATTATTTGACATTTCTTTGACAGCAAATTTGATTTTTTCCTTGAATTTGGACATTTTAATGGGCGAGAATGGGGCTGTCATCAAATTAAATAAAGTTTGTGATTTTATTTTAACTCTATTTTGGATGTTTTTATTTTATTTTGTGATATAATTATGTCGAATGATATGACATTAAATAATTATTGGTCGCTTAGTCCGAGCGACGCCGGGTAGCAATACTAGTATAATATAAACATAAAATAACTGTGATTATTCCACGTATTGCGTTACTAATTGTGAAACGTGTTTCACCTCTTTCATAGGAATCTTTGGACTTCGGAGTAGGGACTCCAATTACTCGGCATGTCAGCTACTCGAGTATCGAGTAGTACATTTTTAAAATACTCGAGTACTCGAGTATACTCGAGTAGTAGTTTCAGATGTACCAAAAAA
Organism: Himalopsyche kuldschensis; assembly: GCA_028554975.1. Classification (NCBI taxonomy): domain Eukaryota; kingdom Metazoa; phylum Arthropoda; class Insecta; order Trichoptera; family Rhyacophilidae; genus Himalopsyche; species Himalopsyche kuldschensis. The sequence continues at coordinate 7,025,791 of JAHFWI010000017.1, read as the reverse complement.
TATTTTATTAATTCAAATTTGTGTTTGTAAATAGATGATAAATAAATAAATATGCTTATTTTATTTCATTTATACATATATTTCAATTTATGAAGTATATATTTCAAAAATAATAGAGAATTAAACGTCTCAATTTTTAATTTGGTTCGAGGTTTTGTTTTCTTAATTCCAGCAGAAAAAAAACTCCCTGTTGCTGTGAACCTCGGCTTAAAAGTTAACAATCAATTAAATTGTGTAAATCTAGTTTTTCTGTCCGCTGTTTAAAGCAACATAAAATTTGGAAATAAACCTTCATTTATATGTAACGAGTTTTACTCGAGTATTTTTCAAAGTACTCGAGTATCGAGTACCAGAAAAACGGACGAGTATACTCGAGTATCGAGTACTCGATACTCGAATTGGAGTCTCTACTTCGGAGCAAGTTGATTCTAATATTTTAAAATGATAATTTTACAAAATGGAGTTTTGTATTTTTCTTTTTTACGGGAAACAAAAATAAAGTAGAATTATTGGATCAAAGCAAAGCAAACAAATAATTATACTACTTACTACTATGAAGTTAGCAATTACAAAATATTAACTAATATGATGCAATCAACCAGGAATGGGTTAAACTTGTCATTCGATATAATTTAAGCAGTGGCGATCAACTTGTCCGATTTAGAATATTATTTAATAATACTACTGTACTGTTAATACTTTTATTTATTTCTAAAGATTTTCTACTCGTCTGAACTCACTCATGTCCACGTGGAATATGTCGAAATCCGAAGCAATACGCCAAAAATCATTAATGCTCTTCCTAGTGGCCTAGCCAGTGGAGTAATGTTGTAATTTAATTTTGTTACTGTGTTATTTTTAGGCAATAATCTTAGGAAGGAGTGCAGTGCCCATCAACTCTGGAAGAGGCAGAAATATGTCGGTGGGGTCATCTGTAGCGCCGGAGCCCTTTGGAACACCATGTGCTGGATCCCCAATTCGAACAACCCCACTTCCACCATTACAAGTGAGCTTCGTGTATTTGTTTTTACTTCTGGTAACATTTATGTACATATATCACAACCTTGATTAAAACATTATTTGATTGGAATCATTCACCTCGCGGCACACTATGACATTAATGATAAGTGATTTTTCAAAATGGCCTATTTCTTTTTTGTCACCTTGAATCAATTATTATTTTGATGGGATTGCCTTGATAATACTGAAACGCATATCCTTGTACACAATGCATTGAACAATACGTTTGTAACAAAACAAAATAAAAACTAACATTTTGTACAAAACGATTTATAAATGTATCTTCATTACATTATACAATCAAGTGACCAAATGAAAAAACATAATTCTACGGAAGATTCATTATTGTATTTAGCACGGTACTTGAATGTAAAATTTTACTTAATGACATAAATTTATTTTATACGTAATATATTTTATTAGGATCATTAAACTCTCGTTTAGAAATATTTTTAAATAATCAATTAACTTTGTCTGGCCGGTCCACCACTGCCACTTTACGTTAAATATATATCTTAATGTTAGTGATACAATGTGTAGCGTAAAACGGGGTCAATAGAGACACTTTTTACCCTTCACGACTATGTATCTTCATACCTGTCCCTCATAATTCAAATATGAATGGCTTAAAACTTGTTTCTATGGTCCAACTACAAAAATTCACTATCCTTATTAAGACACAGTCAATTTTTTACGATGTCTCTATTCACATTGAATCGGGGTGAATAGAGACGAGAGAGAGTAAATCGAGACTTGGCGTGTGAATAGAGACAAAAATACAGATTGTAATGATTGGAATATATGAACCTCTATTCTATACGAGTCTCTATTAATTCCGTTTTACGGTACTTATTACCCAAAAAAAACATGATTGATTTTAATTTCGGTGCAATAAAAGAGAAGTTTTAAGGGGTAAAAAAGTAAGGATGCATAGGCATCGAACTTAAACACGTTTGTTTCAATTTTGGGCAATCATTTAGTTGGTTTGGTTTTGTCATTCGAGAGATAGTATTATAGTGATTGTAAAGAATTATATATAAATAGTAAAAAATACATTGATTACTTAGTAAAGTTGTGCAATCCTGGTTTTTGTCTCTATTCACCTGCCAGTCTCTATTCACCCCGCTTTACCGGTACACTTTTAGTATTCTTCAATCATTGTTTTTTACACCTTTTGCAGAAAAACACTATCATTGTTATCGACTAGTTTCGTCTGAATTTAATAAAAAAGAAAATAAGTCGGATTATTATTGGCCGAAAACCATTTATATCGTCGCTACACATTGCCAGGATTCAAACTTCATTTGTCTTATCTCAAACACGCCTCCGGTGTAAAATGTGACAGCTTCTTTAACAAGAGCCAATTTTTATTTCGTTAGTTTTGAATGGAATTTAATTACAGCTTCGTAATTTATGAAACCATTTAAGTGCAAAAAAAAATAATTTTCACATTAAAATCTGTTTTCCTGCAGGATGAATACAAAAAAGAACAGCTGAATGGTGATGAAAATAGCGATGAAAAACAAAAGAATCTCGAAGGAGACACCCAGGGAGCTGATTTAGTTGACGGACACACATCCAGAGAGGTTTTCATTTTTTCCTACGATACTAATGTCATTATTTTAACTGGTTCTATGTCATAAGCGCGTGTAATTTAGAGGTATGCACGGGCCGAAATTTTAAAATTTCACCCGGCCCGAATCCGAAGACCTCCGACCCGGCCTGGGCCCGAGGCTCATTTCCAAAAGTCTTACCCGAACCCGACCAGAGCCCAACATTTTGCAACATTGCGCGAAAAAAATCCGTATTTTTTCAAATAAAAACTAAAAATTGACTCACCAATATTCGCGTGTGTGCAGTTGTGTGAAATACATGTCTTCCTAATTAGAATTAGTTTTTGTTTGTTTTACAGGAATGACGATTCAAGTGAGTAGTTCCTGTTTTTGAACTAGAAAAGCTGAAAATGCATTTATATTTTATACACTCAACTTATCCAACTTTTTTGTTTGTAGCCACCTCTATAATTTCACTAAGTGGTTTCTACACTTTTCCCATGGGTTTTTACTGAAGAAATATATTCTCCACTCTTCAGTTTTGTCTTAATATTTTCGAAGCCCATTTCTTGCCAGTAAATTTAAAAAAAATCAACATAACAAATCGAATTGCGACCGATCGAAATAACCATATAAGAAATACGAAATAAGTCAGGATCATATTATGACATTCATTATGCGTATTGTACAAACTCATATGAAGCAGACATCATTAAAAAATACTAAAATAATGGCTTCATTAAAATAAGTCATTAAATTAAGAACTATGCATCTTGCTATTTCGAATGGGTCGAAAAGATGACTAATACGAGTACGTGAGGTTTATTATTGTATTAAATTTAGATTTACGATAATGGTGAGCTCATTCGGAAATATCCCGATTTTTGTTATATGTTGTTGTATGCTTGCGTCCGAGTCCGGCCCGGGCCCGAATCCAAACCATCGTTACCCGGCCCGCGGGCCAAACCCGAGCCCGTGCAGACCTCTAGCGTGTATGTGCTCTATAATCCCGTGCCACCAAAAGCTTCATGGAAAATATTGATATTTAAAAAAATTTGGCTTATAAAAAGTTATTTGCCAACAAAGACTGTGAAAATTAAATATTTCTGATGCAATTAATACCAATAGTAAATTGAAAAATATGTTTAGGCCCATTTGACATACCTCAAACACAAAATACTCGAAAGAAAAATTTGGTGCGGCCACCAGACATTTCCGTAGGACAGTTTATGTTGACGATGCGGCCACAGTGCAATTTTCCGTGAGAACCACTGGTCTAGGCGCTGTACTTTAGCACTCAGTATCCAGCCAAGCTTCACTGATTTAAATAATCTAACATCTTAAACGGACATCGTGACTTATCTTGGAATCATGGCACAAAATGGCTCAAACATATTCCCAAAAAAAGATGAACTTTTGATTTGATTTTTGAAATAAATTGTCGGCCCTCTAGGTCCCGCCACATAAATACTTTCCGGTACTTAAATGGTTAAAAAAACATGATTGTTGTACCTGTATTAACAGTTTATTAATATTTTCATTTCAGGGACTAGATCCTGAGACGTTGATGTTTCGCGATGGCCGTAGAAAAATAGACATGGTAATAGCTTATGAACAAGAAGACCTTGGAGTCATGACTGAGGCAGAAACTAGAAGAAGTGATCAAAGAAGGGTCTTTCAGGCCAGCCTCATCAAAGAAGGTGAAGATAAACAAATATATATATTATAGTGTATACATTTTCAAATATGATTATGAGCTTCTATATCTTTACGACAATATTCTTACTAAGTAATCCAATGTCTTGGGTTCAGCTAATGTTCAATTAAGTCATTCGCATTTAGTTTTTTTTGTTTGCGGATTAAGTATTGGTTTTTTACGTCATTTTTCTCTGCAGGTGTTTATTTTATTTAACTGCAATGACAAAATATATAATTTTGTAAATATATTAATCAAATTATTTTATCAATTTAAGCAATTCATAGGCATCCAAATATAATGAATATTTCAATTTTAGCAAGTCTTTTAGTTCCTTTGGTGTTGGTAATCAATGAATTTGTTGGCATCTTCTCCTTCTTCTCTTTGAAAAAAGCTGAAATGCAAACATCCCTTTTGATGTTTGAACTCATCTTACAGTCGTTAATTACACAATTTTTCAATGTTTACATGTTTAGATTTTTTTCTGGGTCGTTAGAGACAAAACTCATAGATAAGTACAAAATTCAAACAATTTAAATTTTATATTGAAATTCCACCTTCAGTCGAAATCCTCAATTTCTTTGTTTGGTTTTCTGTAAGGGCCAATAATCTTCATAACACATTGGCTACAGGTAACGTGGAATACGCGTCGTTTCTCCATATACACCTAAACCTTTTTTTGTGTGGTAGATGCGTTCCGTGGAAAATCGCACAAAAAAGGCTACGGCTTAATATGGGATGAAGGACACACAGGTCAAGGTCACATTGTAATAAACATGCTACAGTTTGTGAACAACGTGCTGTTAATTACGTTATTACATATGTACGTTGAAATAGTCCCAAAAATATGTTAAAAAAATGAAAAATTGCATTCAAAAAACCGCATAACTTTGGAATCGTACAAACAGAGGTTTGAGTGTATCCAGTTTCCGACGTAGCCCCATGTTCATGTGTTAAGATGAATTTTATTATCGCCACAGGTTTGGAGTTGGAGCTTGAAAACAGTTGCCTGTCATTTGATGAAAAAACTTGGTTCTTGAAAGTTCACATTCCTTGGAAGACTGAAGCCAGATATGCAGAAGTTATGGGTCTGAAGTTGCCAACAAAGAGGTTTATTACAATATCTGTAAGAGCATGGGTAAGACTGATGGAACATCATTAAATCATTTTGACTTTACGACTTTTTTAAAAATTGAATTAACGTTACAATAATCAAAGAGAATTCAATTATCATAGTTGAATGATATCAAAAGTAGAACTCTACCATATTTTTCGAAACTGAACCAATACTGTCACATTATTCTTTTAGTCATAGTGTATGGCTTGCAATAAGATCTTATATATAAAACCGAAACGGGGGATGTATGTCTGTAATTCCCTTTTGCATTATTGTTGCAAGTTCAAACAAACGAATTGATTTCGCTCGCGAAAGTTTCGACGGTAAATTTGTTTCGTTATCAATGTGTGTGTAGAGACTCCAATAACTCGAGTATCGAGTAGTACATATATAAAACCGAAACGGCGTATGTCTGTGGGTCTGTAATTCCCTTTTGCATTGTTTGTCATTAAGTTGCCATAAAAACGAATATGAAAGAAAATATGTTTGATTTTTTGGCGAAGACATTTAGTCAAAATGTAATAAATTAGTCTTCTACTGAACTTTTCCCGGCTTTTATTAATATAATAATGTTTTTATTTACGTGAAGGTATTATTTGACATTTCTTTGACAGCAAATTAGATTTTTTCCTTGAATTTGGACATTTTAATGGGCGAGAATGGGGCTGTCAATATATGAAAGGGGCTGTGAAATGTCGACGCCAGTCTGAAATTTTCATTTTAATTCCATTTTAATTGACCTAGACTTTTGAATTTTGAAAAAAGTTGTTTCAACTTGGCCCGTCTGAATTTACGCGCCGAGGTGAACATAACCCCAAACTGGTCCGAGCGATGCCGGGTTCGAATACTAGTATTTCTATAAAAATCATGTACGTGTGGTATAAAACGTAAAAGAAAATGATGATTGGTGTCAAAATCAGAACGGTTGACGACTTTGGAAATAAAAGTATAATTATTTGGTCAGTCATACTTTCGATCAATCACAGATTTATCCTTAGTGGTGTTGCAGTGTGGCTCCTACAAATTTTAAATTATGGGTTGTTTTTTAAAGTCAACAAAACGTTTTTCGTATTTTTCTCGAAAAGTCGAAATGTGGATAGATCTACTTTTGATACTATACAACTTAAATGATAATTTTTCTGTGAAATACTTTATAATTTGTTGATACTCACATGGGTGCTTTTATATAGGTTTTATAAGATACTACACTTGAATTGTTAAGTTAAGTTTATTGTGTAATTCTTAGGAAAAAAATAAGAGCCAAAAGACAGAAGGGCGTGTTACTATGATATTGAGACGACTGCATGCATTATTAGATTGGGATCACACTCTGATACCACAGGAACCATCCTTTTATCGCTCAATTGCTCCATCTGACGGTGGTAGGGAGGAACAGTGAGTTCAAAATTATATAATTATTTAAATGTAAGTCAGCCCTTGAGGTGTATATGATATTAAAAAGGAAATCTTTCTCCATAGCTCTTTGTTATATCCTGTTATTGTTGTAGACGAAAATGACTCTTCAACCGTCTGAAGAGCATCTACACATTGCCGAGAGTTTCTGATCGCTCGTGGCGTACTATCCATCACATTTTTCTTTAAATGGATTGTATGAATGGTTGGGAAGTTGGCCATAGACATTAATGGCTAACTGCACTAACTAATTGTATGGCACACCTACTTATCTTGTATCTTTTGCAGATTTCTAGTAAAAGATCGAGAAACAGCATATACGTCAGCTCAAAGATCGTTACTTGTGATGCAAATTTTGCTACGAGCCAAGTATGACACCACGGAAAAGGTACAATAAAATTGTAAAAACATTATTAATATTTATGTGAATAATCTTTTTAGCTGTTGCCTAGTGTAAATTAAAATAACTTATGTCTACTTGCATTCAATTATATTAGTGAAACCGCTTAAGATATAATAACAAAATTTTGTGAATGTACTTACTCTATGTAAAATAATAATATTCTTAATTGCTTCTTTTTCATTAGGTTGGAATAAAAAGACTTCTAAATGACGGTACATATACAGCATGCTTTCCTTTGCATGAAGGTAGATATGAAAAATCAGCTTCCAATGGAGAAATTTTTGACAGACGGGTAAATAAATCATATCAAATACCTACTTCTTTTGACAGATTCAAGTTTTTTTCATTAGTGACAGTTGCTATGGGTACATTTTCATGATTATTATGATTGAACATTGAAGTGGGTGTGACTCTCATTTTGTTTGTTGTCAAACCATGATTTCTGCCAATTAGCCACGGTCAGTTATTGTCAAGGTCAAGTGCAATAATTGTACATGGTCTTGTAATCATTTTTTTTTAAATAGTAAAATTGTTAACCACTGTTTATCTACAAAACTCTGCATAATTGAAATTAAAATTAAACATTCCAATATTATTAGGTATTCTATTTAACTTTTACTTGAATATTCCTTCATATAATGATATTTTCCAGTTACTGTACCTTGAATGGGCCCGTCCATCGAAATGGTTCAAAAGACAACCACTGTGGCTTGTTCGGAAATACTTTGGTGATAAGATCGGCTTGTACTTTTGCTGGTTGGGGTTTTACACCAAAATGCTGTATGCACCAGCATTAGTTGGAACTCTATGCTTCTTGTATGGCCTCTTATCAATGGATTCTGACGATAACATACCAAGGTAAACATAACAGAAATGAAATAGTTGCACTTTAGATTAGTTCAAATAACTCGCATAGACAAATTTTAATTTACTGGTTCTTTTCAGCAAAGAAATATGTGACCAGTCTGGGCCAGGAAGTATAGTTTTATGCCCTCTATGCGATAAAGCATGCAAATACCAAAAACTGTATGATTCCTGTCTATTTGCCAGAATGACTTATCTCTTCGACAATCCTGCAACTGTCTTCTTCGCTATTTTCATGTCTTTTTGGGGTCAGTCTTATCCTTAATCTTTATATTTAAATATATTTATAAAATTACTACAAACAGACAGCTAATTATATTACTTTTGTTTAATTTTTAAGCTACCAGTTTTCTGGAATTATGGAAAAGAAAACAGTCTGTGATTGTTTGGGAGTGGGATCTTCACGCTGTAGATCAAGACGAAGAACCGAGACCAGGTAATAAATGAAAAAAAATCCAAAAATTAAAATAGTTTAAAAATTAATAGTTTAGAATTTTTATAAATAAATAAAAGTATTAACAGTAAAGTAGTATTATTAAGTAATATCCTAAATAGGACAGGTTGCTCACCACTGCTAACATTATTTCCAATGACAGGTTTAACCTATTCCTGATTGATTGCATCTTATTGGTTAATATTTTGTAATTGCTTACTTCATTAGTGGTATAATTTTGTAATTTTATCATTTTAAAATATTAGAATCAACTTGCTTTATTACTTAAGAAAACTTTGCGATAGTAAGTCCGAAGATGCCCCGAAAAGAGGTGAAACACGTTTCACAATTAGAAACACAATACGTGGAATAATCAAAGTTATTTTAAATTTTATATGAAAAAAAATCTTGTTATGCTTCACATCAAAGATCCAAATTGCATCAAACACTACTGATCTTCAACACAGCTATAATAATGAAAATTATCCAAACAATGAGCAACTTATATAATGTACGCTTTGTGGTAAAAAGGATGCATTGCTCTTCCAAACTTTTGAGCTAATATATCAACTACTGTATTAAAATTTATTAGTGAATACAATAATAATTCTTACAATTATTTCAGAATTTGAAACCTCTGTGAAGACATTCAGAATAAATCCGGTAACAAGAGAGAAGGAGCCGTATTTACCGGCGTGGTCTAGAGCGCTAAGATTTTTTGCAACAGGGAGTGCAGTATTTTTTATGGTGAACATCATTCCATTTTTAAAAACTCTTGCCATGAATTAAGTCAATATTAAGGGTGTACAATTCATAAAAACCTGATTGCATAAATGTACAATCTATGTTTTATTTCAGATCACAGTAGTTTTCGGAGCAGTGTTAGGCACCATCATATACCGAATATCTGTCGTTTCTGTGATATATGGAGTCGGGGATACTGGAGGAAGCTCGTTCATCCAAAGCCACGCCAAAATCTTCACTTCAATGACTGCAGCCGTGATCAATTTGATCATCATCATGATTTTAACCAGGGTGATTAATTTTCTGTTTCGTTACCATAAACAATAAATGTAATTTAAATTTCAATTAATGGTTGAGCATTGATTAATCGTGTACCTTCCCTTTTCAAAAAAAATAAAATATTCACCACCTTGTCGGTATCTATGCTACATCAGTTAATACCTCAATTATTCCGCAGTGACGTTGTTAAAAGACCAAACTCATTTATTACATTAAACACATATCTGTGTAATAGCCCAAAATCATTGTCAAATCACTTTATTTCACACATATTCGTGACAACGGAAACAGTTAAAAAAGCAGCTGACTTGACTAGTGATTTGTCAATTATAATATTATTTTAACACTAGTATATTTAAAGTTTGCTATAGAAGGGCCATCACTATTCAAGTCCCTGCAGTTATGAAGTTTAATAAAATCTAATAAATAAATACAAGTGCGATAGCGCAATCACTAACTGTCATTTTATTTCTCCCAGCTACATGCTTATAACGTTTTGTATCCTGCCTCGCTTGCACGCCCTCTACTATCATTTTGTGTTACGTAGATAAATAATAAAACTATTTTAGTGCCTGTTTTAATTGGATTTATTTAACAGGAATTTTTTTGGAACCCCCTGTACACGCTGGTATATTATTGTCGCTATTAATTACTGTGTTCTTTTCAGATATATGCCAAAGTAGCTATTCACTTAACAAATCTGGAGAATCCTCGCACTCAAATTGAATACGAAGACTCCTATACTTTTAAGATCTTCTTTTTTGAGTTTATGAATTTCTATTCATCATTAATATACATAGCTTTCTTCAAGGTGAGTAAAATATACTATTAGTTCTTAATAAAATACCCAAATTTAATTTATTGACTTAATTTTTGATGCTTGTGATGGATTCGGTGGTAATTTTGTGGATGTTCATTTTTAATACTAAATTAATTTTGATAACTTTGTTATATCCACATATTGTGTGTCACTTCATCTTCTTTAAAAGTCTTCACTATTTAGCTCCAGTTAAAATATTTATAAAATGTCAATAAACTAAACATGGGAACTGACATGGAATAATAAAACATCCAATTTAAAAGCTGATTTCAAAAATAATAATATACAATATTTTTTCTTTCCAGGGTAGATTCTTTGACTATCCTGGAGATGTACAAACCAGGAGTTCAGAGTTTTTCAAATTAAAAGGAGATGTCTGTGATCCGGCAGGATGCCTCAGTGAGCTCTGCATACAATTGGCTATCATCATGATTGGAAAGCAGTTCTTCAATAATTTTCTAGAGATCCTCTATCCGTGAGTAAAATTCATTTTGTATTTCAATTCAAATGTAAGCGGGATAACTCAAAACACGACAATTTCTTTTACAGGCATGGGTATACTATTATATATTTATTTTTTTATATATTTTTCACAGTAAAATGTGGAACTGGTGGAGACAACGAACCCACAGAGCACACACCAAAGATAAAGATAGAGAGCATCAAGCCTGGGAAGAAGATTATCACCTTCAAGATCCAGGAAGGCTAGCACTTTTTGATGAATATCTAGAGATGAGTTAGTGATTTTTATCCTCCATATTCATTACATCTGCATCAATACTAAATTATTTCTGTAGCAAAACAGTCAATATTGATTTGATTTCATTTCAGATAAGTTTTGAACATTTTTACTTTTTAGTATTTTAAATTATTTGAACAGTCGTTGAATTATTAAATTATTTAACAACATTATTTTAGATAACCACTAGTTGAAAATAAATTGTGAATATCAATGAAGAAGATCTCAAATACTAAATAAAACAAAGATCAGTTGGTATTAATCTAGCAGGGTTTCCACCTGGAACCTTCTCGTTATTTAACGGGGCTCTGACAGCACGGTCATAGATTTCTTTTCAATCACTGGATAAATAAAAAATCATTAGAATATAGTTCTTCTTTTGTTTTAATTTCCAACTGTTGGAAAAACACAATCTTACAAAGTTGTATATAGAAATTTATAAGACAGACATGACTGTGACTAAATCTATAAATATAATATTTGTGCATCAATACAAACCACATTAATGTATTGACAGATGTTCTATTATCATTATTCATTATTTTCAGTACTGCAATATGGCTTCGTAACTCTGTTTGTTGCTGCGTTTCCTCTGGCTCCGTTGTTTGCGCTTCTGAATAACGTGGCCGAGATTCGGTTAGACGCTTACAAAATGGTGACGCAGGCTAGGAGACCGCTTGCAGAAAGAATTGAAGATATCGGAGCATGGTAATTCATACATTTTGATAATATTGAATGAGACTTTATTTATTACAATTTAATTCAAAACTTATTCGTGTCCGTAGGTATGGAATACTCAGGGGTATCACGTACGCGTCTGTAGTTTCAAACGTAAGTGACATTTAGTATTTTATTCATAAAAGCCAAATTTTAAATAACAATACTATTCAGCATGTGGACCATGCATAAAAGAAATTTCCTATTTATCCTCCTCTAAAATTGTTTTAGCAAATTCCATAGGAATATAAATGAGAAAAGACTAGAGACAGAATAGATCATTCTAAAGCAGTGATACACAACCTTTTTGGGAGAAGGGCCAGATAATCAATTCTCAGATAGTTTTAGGGCTGCATGGGTAAACTGAAATTTTTAGTGTACATATATAAAATTGACAATTTTATTGTTTTATATTGTTCTTCTATCACCTGAAAAAAAGTTCTGAAGAAAAGAGGTGATTGATATTTGTCATTGGGGGCCACATGAATTGTCATTGAGGGCCGCAGGTTGTGCATCACTGCTCTAAAGAATAAAATCTTTGTTACATAGACAAACTAATTTTTAGTCAAAACATGACATTTGAAGTAAAGTAACACAAAAACAGTTTAAGATGGATTTAACAGTAATTTTTACTTATTATGAAATTTAAATTGATACCTTTGTCATTCCACAATAATAATAGTAATATTATAGCTATCGATTTTTGTTTTCATAGTTTACTTAATTTTAAAAAAGACCAGTTATATTTTGATGTGCATTGTGACTGTACCACTAAATGTTTTAATAATTATGATTGTGTGTGATTGTAGGCATTTGTGATAGCATACACCAGTGACTATATTCCGAGAATGGTGTATAGATTAGTTTACTCTAAAAATTATTCATTGCAGGGATACATAGACCATTCATTGTCATGTAAGTACATAAAACATTAAATACATGTTGAACCGATTCCGCAATAAACTTTTTCATTCATAGGTACTCTAAATCTGATTAATAGTGATTTGGGTTGAAAAAATATTATCTTTGACTGTCTGCAATAGTAATTAATGTGAAGCCAAATATTTATTTTAGTAGTATTGCATAGGTTTAATCTAATCATAATGATAATATAATCAAACCTGCACAGAATAAAATCAATCCAAGAGTAAATCGATGGATTCAGCGGAAATTTGTAGAAATTCATTTCCTATTTAAAATTTTGATGCCTATAATAGTAACATACCTAACTAACTGTGAAACATGTTTCCCTACTCTGAGAAGCATCCTCATGGCTTATTTAGCTAATATTTTTTATAATAATTAAATATTATGTGTATCATGTGAGATAATCTTCCTAGCTCATTCTTGTTATATCCTTTTAAATGAATATCATTAATTATCATAAATTATAAATTCAAACAATTGAAATAAACCAATTCATTAATAATCTGTTGGATAAAACCCATCCATTAAATTAGTAGGCATTTCCAAGCTATTAGTTGGTAATTAATATTAACAATATCACATTTAAAATACCTGAAATTTGAATTTACCTCATTCACATCAAAATATTTGCTAATCCATCCAGATTGCGATAGTAACAATTAGACTTAGTGACTTACTTTTATTCTTATATTTAAGCGTTACAAACTATTTACTACGCGTCAGTTCAAATTCATTTGTGCACTTGAAATAGCTTAAGATGCCGAAAGGAAAAGTAAAATTAAAATGATTCAAATTTGATATCAAACACCTTCAGTCAAAATCCTCAAGTAGATTAATTCATTGATTCAATTAAAGCTTTTTTAAATTACATTCCTTCCTTAATGTTTGACATTATACTACTCATTATTCTAGTATTCAACACATCAGATTACCGTACAGAATGGGGTCTTGATGGGGAAGCAGATCCCCCAACATGCCAGTATAGAGGTTACAGAAACAATCCCGGAGGGCCGGAAGAATATGATCTTTCTCCCCATTACTGGCATGTGTTTGCTGCAAGACTGGCATTCGTTGTAGTGTTTGAGGTGAGAAAATGATATTGAATCATAATATTTTCGATTGATTGGACAAGATGAATAACAAAAAGATCTTCAGTAATCAGCAAATGACCTACCGAAGGTAGTTAATACAACATTTTGTTCCTTGTCAGTATTACATCACATAATTTTGTACCATGACTAAATTTAACAAGTGGCTTAAATATAATCTGGTATTATATACTTATTACGCAATATTTTACTCTTCATTTATTTCTCATCGTGACTAGCTGTCAAATAATATTTCAAAAGTTTTAATGGCAAAACAATTAAATATAATATCGAAATTGATACCTTTTGTTGTTTCACTGGGTGTGTCAAATCTAGTGTAAAAATAAAGTTATCCCTTTCAGATTATATTGAAAATTAATTTCCATATAATTGCTTCAAAATTAATAGTTAAGTCCTACAATATTAGAAATGTTATGGTTTTTATTGATTCAGCAGTTACATATATAAATTTATAACAAGGCTCTATCCAAAATGAACTCTTTCTTACACGCCTGACACAATTTTTCCAGCACATAGTCTTTGGCTTAACTGGCATGATGCAATATGCTATACCAGACACGCCAGCAGAGTTGAGAACACAGCGCCAAAGAGAATCTCTTCTTGCGAAAGAAGCCAAATATGAAGTCGGTCAAAATGACTTACCTGAAGGGACTCCAGCAAGTGGAGAGGCTGATTATAGAAGGCTGCTGAGGCATGTTCAACAACCGCCAACTGGAGGTAGAACTATCAATATTTTCTAGCCACTAATTCAAAATTAATATAGTAGTTAGTATCAATTACACCGGAAAACATATAGTGGAATAGAAAAAGAATGCAATAAAGATACTTATATTATTTTTAATTTGCATTTTTATCAAATAAGCAGTTTTGTAGCTTACATATGTCCAATGAGGCATATGTGCTTAAATCGCTCCAGATCAACCAAATTAAATTTATATTTATGTGGCAATTGGAAATATAAATGCACCCTTTTGTTAATAGTTTATATTGGTAAACTTACAACATCACCAAATATATCATGCAATGGATTTACTTTAGACATTCTATTTAACACTTTGTTAATGGAGCCTTTTAACTACTTAAGTAATTAGCATGTTATTTCGTATTTAACGGCCAATTAGCAAACGCAAAAATTTGTGCACTCCGTAAGCATTGTGTTGATCAATGATAATTACTGAAAATTTCACAAACGGTCATTAAATTTTCAGCCATGGGAGTGGTAGGATCATGGGCACGCAGACTATCACGCGTTTCTGACGCCCTAGATGCCCACATAACTGTTGCCCAGAGGCCTAGGCACTCCGTAGTATCACCGGGATCTTCACGTTGACAGTAGAGTGAGAAGCAAGACATTTTGTAATATGTAATATATAAGTAATCAATTATTATACATGTCTGTCCTAATATGTAAATAATCATTGTTTTAAACCAAAACAATGTTTGGACTCATAATTTATTAAATTGCATTTACCTGCATATAAAGGGGATACAGTAATCCCCCAAGATGCCCACAAATTATAATAAAAAAATTACTAAACACATAAAAAGTAGGGACCGTAAAATGGGGTGAATAGAGACTGACAGGTGAATAAAGACAAAAATAAGGATTGAACTTTAGCACAACTTTACCAAGTATCCAATGTGCTTTTTACTATATATATATAATTCTTTACAATCACTATAATACTATCTCTCGAATAACAAAACCAAACCAACTAAATGACTGGCCAAAATTGAAACAAACATCTTTAAGTTTGATGCCTTACTTTTGACCCCTTAAAAACTTCTCTTTTATTGCACGAAAATTAAAATCAATCATGTTTTTGTGGTTAATAAGCACCGTAAAAAGGAATGAATAAACTCGTATAGAATAGAGGTTCATATATTCCAATCATTAGCATCTGTATTTTTGTCTCTATTCACCTGCCAAGTCTCGATTTACCCTCTCTCGTCTCTATTCACCCCGATTCAATGTGAATAGAGACATCGAACAAATTGACTGTGTCTTAATAACGATAGTGAATATTTGAAAAATATTGTCATGAATATGTAGTAGGACCATAGAAACAAGTTTCAAGCCATTCATATTTGAATTATGTGGCGCAGGTATGAAGATACATTGTCCGTGAAGGGTAAAAAGTGTCTCTATTCACACCGTTTTACGGTACTGAAATGTCTCACATTTGGTAATCTCTGCTCCATTTTTGAAGCATATCACCCCACAGCAAGATTCTCTGTCATCCACCAACTTATTTTTCACTTATAAGTCATGACAATGTGACAGAGTCCATTCATCCTAGAGCAGATTGAGACATCCATGCCCAAGTACAATTGTAACTTTAAATGTCACATTTACATCCACTATTCAATTGAAAACAATATTCAAATGTTTATAGAATAACTGTAAAAATATTTCATAAATTTAAAACACCAATTTTCGACATTAATTAAATTATAAAAAATTTGCCTAAAAAATTCTAAATTTGTTAGTAAGAATATATTTAGTAACTAAAACAACTGCATTTGATTTGATATTAAAGTTTATATGAGCAAAATGTAAGCATAATTATTAGATATTAAAATTTTCAAATATAAAATTATCTTAAATATTAAAAGTCTCCTTTTATACTGTGAAGTGAAAAGTTTAAATTATTTTATTAACATCAAAGAGTACCCTAGAGTCTGAACCGTTGACTGTATTGATTGATTCACTGTTAGTAATATGAGATAAAATTAACCTTATGGGTAAGGGAAATGATGAGTTTTCTGTGAGTGACATCTATTAATGAAAAAAATAGTAAAACAAAAAGCTTCAGTTTTTAGATGATCTGTTACCAGTCGCGGATTAAGCAATTACAAGGCCCCAGGCACAATATAATTAGCATGAGAAGTTTATTGAATGAGATTTCATATCCTCCTATATCTTTTACTTTAATACACACTGAATGATTGAAGTTTTAAAAATATATTATCTGGGTTATATTATAGACAAGTTTTTATTATTACTCAAGATTAGGAGGCCGCAATTAGTAGGAGCCTCTTGTGTGTATGGAGTAATATGCCACTGTCTGTTACACCTGTCAAAAGATCTGCAGCTTCAAAGTGTCAGTATTGAAAAATTATCCTACATTTAGTAAATATAAGTAAAATATTAAAGAGGGGATTTTGATAGAATATTACCAAGCATATTTTTTCTATTTGAATTCCAAATTTAAATTTAAAAACTGTATGGATGGTTTGAATTTGATTTGGCTGTGATTGAAAAAAACTTCAATGCATATATGAACTGAATTAAAATTGATAATTTAGTTATTCTAGTTGTAAAAATGAATTTTCACATAGTTTCTGGTTAAATACATTAAAAATATATTATTGTAATTTCTACTTGATTCAATGACATCAATTATCCGAATTGCGAAGAATAATATGAATGCAGTGTGAGACAACTATATGTAGCAATGTCAAATTAGTCTTAAAAACTACCAAACAATCAAAAACGCTTATGTCCGGTTGTGACAAATTATTTTTAAGGTATAGAAAGTCGTTTAAATCTTCTCTCGTTCTTAATTGTAAACAAAAATTTATAGATATCTCAATAGAGAAGCGTATTCTCTTATCATTTTCGGTCAATAATTATTTTAAAGATATTTCAATCACTCTAATAAACCGTTTTCTTTTTTACAAAAATCTAAGCTTTTTTCTATCTACCTAAGTCTCTTTCATATAATATTTTTAGCTGTTGAGTTTTGTAGTAAAATAAAATTTACAGCCAAGACACTGTTAAACAGTTATTTGAAGGATAATTAATGTGTACATATGTTATAGACTATTGGATGTACCATTATAACTTGACCGTTAGTAAGGGCGCCACTGTCGCGTCGAAGATATCCACTCTATGGGGACAATTTTAGTTCGGAAATTTGGCAGCGGTCAAGTTATGATGGTACATATTAATTTTACATTTCTATGAAAAAAAATTTATCTAAACCATCTAAAATCATCTCCATCAATATCTAGTAATATTAATATGTAGCTATTACAAATTAAAAACTTAAAAAAAGTTAATTATGAGAATTCATTTACTGTAGTGGAAATTATGACATTATAGAATTCAATATTGTCATTCATTTATTACCTTGTGTTAATCTGTCCTTAGACATTTTGTCTGAAATGTGTGATACGTGACATTGATAAGTGTCATTTGTGTAACTTAGTTTTAGTTTATATCATATCTAACATCCATGGCGTTGAGCATGCTCATAAAATTGTCAAAATATAATGTTTTAGCCAAATGGTTCACGAATTGCGTGATTTTTTTTTATTCTTAAGCTGCTGACTTTTTTTAACAATGAATGGAGATACCCAACATCGGGTAGTCCATTCCAATAAAAAGGAGCTAAGATATGAGATTCGGAAAAAAAAAAATTGCCAGCTTACGATGGGTATTAAAATTGAGACCACTTTATATTATTGTTACATAATCACTTTTTAAAACCTGTGACAATTCAAATTAAAATAATAATAGAGATTTTATATTGATACATAACTGAAACCAGTTTGTACATTCAATTTGATTAAGATAATTCCGAATTTTAATAAGAATAGTTTTATACAGAATTTACAAAGTTTACTGAATTCCAAATATTTGATCAACACTAAATCCTAGTGATATTTTGACTAATGTCCTCTCTAATTTTATACGTCAATTTTTCAATTGATTTACAGATCATTATCTAAAGGTATATCTGTATTTATCTCTATGGATTAGATGAAAACTTTGTCATATAAAAAGTTCTTATACCTTTATTATATACTATTATTTGTTAACTGCCTTTGTAAATAAATTGTTGATTTATTAGTCGTTGATTCTGTTATATCTGTTAACTACGGGATTGTTAGCCATCCGGGATTAGCCCATAAATGGTTAAGCAATATGTACAAGAATTTCAAAGGAAGTATTGGAATAATTCAAATTGTATTCTCTTTTCTGGGCTAACTCTTTATTTAGCTTGATCATAAGAATAATTTAATGTCAGTTTTTTGCCACATGATATTTTCTTGTGTGACAATTTTTTTTATTCATATAAATGCATTCTAATGTAATTCGGTACATCTTTTACAATTGTTTTTTCCAATAATTATTCAATTCAAATGTGCAGCAGATATTGCAAAACCAATGACAATTTGTAAAAATGTCTTAATTGTAAATATTAAAGTTATGGTCTGATAAATCATGCCCTTAGATAATTTACGAAATAGCAAATAAGATATTACTTATTTATTATTATCACATGTACCTAACTGAAATATTATTTATGATAATAAATGCCAATATAAAAAGAAATGCCATTTTCAAACAGCCTATATCTGTCTGTCCAATACTAGAGTTTCTTGTCTATGCTACTTTGTGCTGAAACGTGGAACTAATAAGGGCTTGAAAAAAACCTTTAATGCAACAAACATTAGGTATACAATGCATCTTCAAGAAGAAAATGGTGATAGGGGTACGTACAGCCCCTTACAACACAAAAATGATAAGGGGGTATTGAACGTGTTTTGACTGTTATCTATCTCAGAAAATTTCGTCTTACATACCTTGTCATTAAATTAATTGCATTTCGATCGACTGGAAGCCAACTTATAATCATCCAAAAGGGTTGCTTGTTGAAACAGCGTCAAAAGAACCAGAATTACGCAATGACGATAGTATAATTCTACAGGTATTCATTGTTTTCCTAGATGTGTCATTGAAAATGCTACAATTGAACAATGACAAATCTATCACTCTATTGGCAGATAAATATTTTGCAATCGTATCATTGGCTAAATCATCCTTTTTTAATACTTGGTTAGTTTACTCAAAATTTGCACTTTGGTCATTGTTCTGCCGGAGAAGCAATTTGGATATTTAATATAAAGCAGACGGCAAAAAACCAAGCAAGTGTAGGCTCTACAGATTAATTCTTAACCCTTAGCGGTCTTTAAAAAAAAAAAAGTTCTTAATGTTTCAGACATTTTTAGGAGAAACTGTTTTTTCTCAATTTTGAAATTATTATTTAATAAAACACTATTACTATTTACCAAAGTTTATATACTTTACTAAAATAGTATACAGAGGCATTTTATTACTCGACATAGGACCCACTAGAATAAAATCGATGTCGAGTCAGACTCGACAAAGGACCGCCAAGAGTTAAAGATGGCCATCAACACTCTTTATTAAAGATTAAAGCTCCTCTAAGGCATCTGCAGTTCATGTTTGAACCTGGTCTTCCTGAAATCCTGTTTTCTTCATCTCTTATCTCCGTATTCTACGACCACTAGTACTTCCTGCAAGAATCTATTCTCAATGCTCAGCATAGGGTTAACCTGAGCGTGGAAGTAGATAAAGGTACCTTGATTTGTGCGGTAAGTTTAGAACATGTGGCTATCTGACAGAACCAAATGCCACTCAAATAATGAAATAGTAATAAAATATAAAACCACATTTAAATCAAACATGTTTCTTTTATTAATACAATATTAATAGGTACATCATTTTTACATTTCTTATACATTACAATTGGCATATCAAAGACAACTCATTCTGACATAACAAAAACTGACGCACATATTTATTATCATGCAAATAAGCACACAATATTAGTACAAAAGATAATTGAACAAATGAAAGAATAAAGCACAAAGAAAAATAATATTACAAAGATATTGATTATTAGACTTACACCATTCTTATGCTAGTGTTTATAGCATGTGAATTCATTTAACGTGTTTAAGTCTAGTCTGTTCATATCTGTTGCCTTACTTAACTAAACCATAAATTCTAAAATTCATAATTCAAATTTATTGAAAACACAGGCAACACTGTGTTGACACTTGTGTAATTTGTGATTGAATAAAAAAAAGTTAACAAGTTGTCTTCAATATGCTAACATTTCACTCTTCAAATTAGAGGATTTTTAGTCTTGTACGACACATACAAAAAAAAAAAAACAATCCAACATAATCGTATTTTTTTTTCTAAAATTGAAGTATCTTCAGCGACCACGACAGTTTTCAATGTCTACACATTCTTTTTTGATAATGAACTCAAATAGCAACGATTTTAAATCACCATTGATAGTGTAAACCAGCTGTACTCAACATGCACCCCCGTTCAGCTTTTATGTGCAGCCAAAAGCAATTCAATTAAGACATATGACAGTAAGTATGACAGTAAGTACTCATTCTTGGTACCGCCCGACTGTCAGTAGTGGAACTTGTGGAACAGTCAGTAGTTTAGAGGCATCTATGTTAATAGTTGATTAACATAGACATTATACAGATATTTAGTCTATTCTAGTGAGATACCATGTTTTATACCAAAACAAATGCGGAAAATACCATATTGGTCCGACTATAAGGGGACCCTGATTAAAAAGCTACCGCCATTTGAAAAACAAACATTTACCCAATAATAAAAGCTATCACTGTAATATTTCTACTATTTCTTTCTGTTGATCGATTCAAAACGTTTTCTCTTCAGAACTCTTTTCCTGCAGAATGTGCATTCATGATGTTTTATTTTTACCAACTAATGTCCAAGATTGTTTTAATTTGGCCGCACAGCTGTAGGTAATCTACATAGCCCACACTACCACCTGTGAATAACGTAATTGATTTGATTTTTTAAAGATTCCCATGTTTCAATATAAATACAGTAGAACCTCGATATAACAGACTTATACGGATATATAGCAGACAAAATACCCGGTCAAATATGACAATTGTTAAATACATCCTTGTAACTTTATACAAAATCCAAGAATCATTGCTTGTAAACAATCTTCTGCCCATAATAATCACTGTTCTTGTAGACCAGTGATGCACAACCTGCGGCCCGCAAATACATTTCTTGCGGCCCAACATGGCAAATGTCAATCACCTTTTATCTTCAGAACTTTTTATGGACAATGCTCGATTTTATATACACCCAGTTCTTTTTGTACGCGACACGTTGGTTCAAGAAAAAGGCTCGTTTTAAAAAATTGCATAAAAATACCAAAAAAGTATCAAAAATATAAAAAAAAAAAACAATATTTGTTCTTCAAATTCGCATATAAAATTTAATTTCTTTATTGATTATGAACATACAAATGAGAAACAGACTCAAATGTACAGATGCAAAATTTTATTCACATTTAGAGCTATTCGCTGCCGTCAATGCTACCACAGATTGAATCAAATATAATCATTCGACATTTCTTATTTCAAAAATAATCGCGTTAGAACGAGTAAATCGCGTAAAAAAAGGAACGGTACCCTCCAAAAAATCGTGATAAAAAGAGGAATCATTTTTACCCATGCGCCCTCAAGCTATCTGAGAATTGATTATCTGGCCCTTCTCCCGTAAAGGTTGTGCATCACTGTGGTAGACTGACATCAACCCTGGCTGCTGATTCACATAGCTTCACATCAGTTTAATTATATCTATTGACATCAATACTCTCACTTCACAACCGGTATGTATCAATATATCATCCCAAGATGAATAAAGTTATATTTTGTTGGTGTTTTTATAATTGACTTTTATGGAAACTTCATTGCCCTGTATTGTGCTTTTTACTTGTATTGTAAAAAAACGCATTTGGAAAACCTACCTTTGTATAAAGGAGTTTTGGCTAAATCGGATACCCATATAAGCCCGTTATACTGAGGTTTTTATAATATTTTGATGCAGACATATGAAATGCAACACTGAACAAAAAACAAGATGAAAGGCACTCATTAAAACATAGCCATCTCGCTCATAAGGATCGGATAGTGGAGTGAGTTTATTGTTTTCTTACATTGACACATAATCGTATTAATACGGTATCAAGAAAGTATTAACGCATGAACTGTATGTATACAAAAGACAAGAGGGTACAGAAATAGTCGGTCAAATAATTCAACTTCAAAAGTATACCTTTTAGATTCGTTATCCTTTTATTCACAAATTTACCAGTACGGTTGACAATATTATTAATTATTAGGTAGCCATATATCAATTTGCCAAATTACAGTCAGTCGGATGTCAACAGCGATTGAGTAAACTTCCGGGCAGTAGTTTATTTGAAAGTGACCAAGGTAATGTACCCTTCAACAAAGTTTAATTATAGTTATTGTTAGTATTAAAGGCTAAAAAAAAATACAATAGCATTGAAGCATATTGTGCCTCAGTCATTTGTTATTGCAAAGAACCTTACTCAGTTGCGGTCGACCGCCGACTGACTGAAATTCGTCAATTTGATATTTGTGTTACTACCTATTACAATGTGTTAGTGTGTATATTTTAAGCGACATAGCTGTACTCGTCGCTCACCCCTGGTGTCCTTTCAATGTACTGCTTGTCGATTAAGGATTCTATACACTTCTTAATCATAGCAATGTTCGGTGCGAAGGCGGTTCTCGCTTGGGCTAACACTTCCTGCAGGAGATCGTTGTGCCTTAATACCTGAAATACAATCACCAATTATATCGGGCTGAGGTCTTAAATATTATAACATCTGACATTATGAGGAAACAAATCAAAACCAAACGAAATTTATGAAAATTCTGGCTGCCAATAAAAAAAATAGTCACCCCCCTTTGCATATCTAAGGATTCTAAGGTAAAAAATATCCAACTCTGCACTTCATTTGAGAATTATCGCCGACTTTGTGCCAGGGCAAATACATACACTGCTAAATTTCATTTCGTTATTATTGTTCAATCAATGTCATTGTGTTACGCCATTAAAAAAAGGTAATCCTTCAGATGAGGGGTTTAAACAAAAATTTTGCATTTGACACATATTTTAAGATGGCTGCCGACAGTGTTCCCTATCAATTAATTACTGATGTGCGGAATAATCAAATTATATATTTAATTAACTAGCTATTTTTAATTTTATTTTGGGCTAGGTTTGGTTTGTTAAGTTTAGGTTAGGTTTGTTTAGGTTTTTTTTTAACACGTAGAAATATACATCAGCAATTAATAAATAGGGAACATTTTCGACAGCCATCTTGAATTATGTGTCTAATGCAAAAAAATAGCATTCATAGCAAAAATAGCAATGCTTGGACAATTGGTAATTTTTTGAACTCAAAATTGATAATCAATTTTGAGCTAATTAGCTAATTATGCTAATTGCAAAATCCTATTCATAAAACAAAGACTGATGTGTGCATTTGTTTCTGATTGGATGTGGTGAAATAATCTTTTACTTACAATTCAAAAAACAATTATTATAAAAATACATATTATAAATACCGAGTGAAGCTGGGCGGAATGAACCACTGGCATATTTATGAAATAATATTACTTTACTATTTCTGTACACGGCTGAGAGTCAGATAAATACCTTTCTAGCTTTCATTATTCTGACAACGGCAGCTTGCAGATACATTTTCCTGTCTTCGTCGACGGAAGCCGCTGTCCTTTCAGCCTCTTCCCGAGCACTGTTCCCACTAGCGCCACCTCCTC
This sequence comes from Himalopsyche kuldschensis, assembly GCA_028554975.1. NCBI lineage: Eukaryota > Metazoa > Arthropoda > Insecta > Trichoptera > Rhyacophilidae > Himalopsyche > Himalopsyche kuldschensis. The sequence continues at coordinate 7,001,472 of JAHFWI010000017.1, read as the reverse complement.
CGCCGCTGCCCCCACCAGTAACGCGAACTTTCGTTCTCTTACTTGTGAATTCTAAGTTCAGGCGGATGACACTCTCAGGGTCTACAGACATCAAATGAAGTCAAAATATATATATTATATTAAAAAAATTTGTTATTTGCAATGATAAGTAAAATAATGTTTATGGCCAATTGGAGGAATAGAAGACAATTTCAAATTCAAAAACTGTCAATGGCATCCTATTCAGCAACATTTAGGGAGAAAGATGATATTTTCAATGTCCTCAATATGAAGTATGTTTAATTTAGGGCTATGGAGTCGGATTCGTGGAGTTTTTTGGCCAAAGTCGGAGTTGGAAATTTTTCCATATAATATGTCGAATTTAGCTTTTGGCTGGATTGGTTGGTTGATATCTAATTGAATACACATAAATTGGGAAAATTAGGAAAAAAAAGTGACGAAATTAAGCTTTTTTTAGTCGGATGTTGGAGTCGGAGTCGTATTTTTCTAACGACTCCACAGCCCTGGCTTGATTGAATACAATGATTATTTATACTGTCCCAAAGAAATCTTTTTTCAATTCTTTGAATTCAGCAGAGAATTACCATTTTAATGCAATGTCTTTTTAAGCCAACTTAAATTAGTGAATTGTATATTGGTATCCAAATTTAAATTGGCTTCTCACCGGTTAGGTCCCCTTCTGTGATGAGAAGTTTGGCTTCTGCTAGAGCGGCAATATGCCTAGACAGGGCGTCATGCGGCAGCCGGGTGGCCTTGGCGAGTTCTGATCCCGTTCGACAGTCGGCTCTTTCAAATTCCAAGACAACAGACATCTGCGCCGTTTGCATGGTGACATAATAGGCTCGCCGCAAGTAACATAACTTCAATTCACCTGTAAAGTCAAAAATTACACTACAGCCTGACGCAACCGACATTTCATTATTTTATACAGTGGAACTCAATGGCATCACTTTCTTATGAAACAAGGTGTTATAACAAAAAACTTAATGGGTTTTGTAATGAATGAAACGCGGCAATTCAATTGATCAATTATTACCTCTGAGAATAAATAGATTAATTTCTACCCGACACCTTAAATTTCACACCTGAATTTATTTCCATCAGTGTTGATGGAGTTTAAAATTTTTGCCGGTTGCACTAGTAGATATATATTGGAGTTGAGATCTGCCCTGTGCCGATGACATTTTAGAAGGCGTGTATTTAATGGGTCAGTATCTAATTCAAGTTTTGGTCAGTCAAATAAATAAATAGTAGTGAAAAATCAAAATGTTCAGTAAATATAAACGGTCAGTTGTCATTGTATTAGTATGAATGTGGTCAGTTATTGAATGAAACGGTAAGTAATGTATTTATAATGGTTAGTAACCTATTCAAAACGGTAAGCATTTAAATTAAATGTTCAGTCATTTAAAAAAAATGGTAAGTTTTAGTTTGACAGCTTGTAAATTTTATCAAATATGGTCATAAGAGGCAAATTTCTATGAGAAGGTCTATGAAAAATAGGCACAGGCATTTGAAAGCAGATAATATTATTTTATTAAGTGTAAGGTTTACGATTTTATAAAAAAATAAATTGTCTTTAATTGTTAGAATTATTATAATAATTGATCCCAAAGAATACTTTGAAACATTAAGTATGACATTGAATTGTTTTAATCTAGAGGAGCAAAAATGCACCATTTATAATTTTTACTGACCATTTATTATTTTTTACTGACCATTTATTAAATATTTACCGACCATTTATCGAATTAGAAACTGACCAAATAGTTAGTAGCCATGTTAGCCTCCTAATTTTCACTGCAACCAATTCAACACGTCCAAAGGTGCCAACAGATCCGGCTGACAGTGTTCAGTAAGTTCGCAGAAGATGTGATCATCTCACCACATTTACAATATTTAGACTATTAACTGAGCGAGCAAGCTGTAAGAGCTTGCTTAACTGGATTATTTTAATATTACGCTGTCATAAAGAACAACTTTTAACTTTACCCATGCATAGATGATGCAGCCAACTAAGTTTTCTTCCGCTGAACGCATTGTGGTAATACTTCTCAAAGAGTTGGATGGGTCTTTCTAGTTGCGGTGGCAGAGCACTATTAGCACCACCCTGTGCGGCGCTGAGCGGCCACGCTCCAGCTTGCAATACCTGCCAACATTGCAAAACGCTAATGTAATATCAAATTTCAAAAATGCTTTTATTGAAGAAAAAAAACTATTATTTGACAGTGAAACACAAAATTTTATGATGGTGAAAAGGAACAAGTGTTATTTTTATTATTTGCCAAAGGATCTAACATACTTATGAACAATAGTGAAGACATCTAAGTAGCTTAGAACTGTTCACCTCGATTCACTTTATAAGTGTTTTCCATTTGATTGTCAGAAGCTTTTCATAAGAGTATTGAATATTAATTTTAGTTAAAAACACCAGTTCAAAGTGATATTGAAAAGTTGTAAAATATTTTATTAGAATTAATGTGTGTGGATTTTAAAATAAAGATAATAGATGAAAAGGGGTTAATCTGACATGTAAGTAAGTTCTCAGTTATTTCTGTTATAATAATATGAGTTTTCTTCCAAGTATACACATGTAGACTCGGCTTAAATTTTTGTTTATAATAACGTAGAATTTATTAAACTCACGTGTATACTGAAACCCATTCCAGGATCAGCCCCCTGCGCTTTCAAGAAATCAACAAACTTTGAATTGAGGTCACCCGAAAGGTTGATATCAGTAAACATTCGAAGCAGCTTGTTTGTAAACTCGTAACCGCAAGCCTAAAAACAAGTCAGAATTATGGTCAGTACGCATTCAGGCATCTCGGTGCCTCATAGCCCTTTTTGTAAGGAGGCTCAAATCACAGGAGGTCTAGAAAGATGCAGCGAACGCCTGATGGCAGTTATTTTTATTACCAGTTTAAGCCTATTTATCATAGCCTCCTCTTGATCCATGCTGTGGCTCTGTTGGTGGATCAATCTCTTCGCCATTAAACGAGCGTAGAACTTTTGAAACACGTCTTTGTCGTCAATATACTTGAAGATGACAATTGAAGAGGCCAAGCGCTCTTCCGCCTCAGATTCGGATACTCCTCTAGAACTCTTCTTGAGCAAGCCGTCACAGTATCTATAAAACAACAAAAAAAACAAAACCACATTAACCACTTCAAACCTGAATTATTTTTCATAATTTACTCAACCATAAGGATATATGTATGAGTGTGTCAAAGTCCACACAGAACGTCCAACATTCATAAAAATCATAGAAACCCCAATAAATATGTGCGATCGCCCGGTGTAAGACGTAGTGGAATCGCGAAAATGTGCGGGCCCCAGTTTAATGCGCCCGGCGTAAAGCGGTTAGGCGAAACTGACACTACAGATAAGATAATAAAATTGTGACCAATCGAGACAAATATGTGTTAATAATTTTTATGATTTATTTTTATATATTGATTATCACCATAGCTGCAAATGATTGTTGCCTTTCCTTAGAACTGTAAGATAATAAATATATTACCTTGCGAGAAGCTCTGGACTTTTACACGGCATGTCATTGTGTCTGGCATTTATGACTGCACTGCAGGCTTTGTCTAAGGCTCCCAGGAACGCTTGATCACTGTCAAACACCTGTGAAAATTATTAAGTATTCAAAATATGTTTCATACAAGTTGTTGAACATCAAGATTTTGCCAAGCCGTTCTATGTACCTGAGCAAAAAGATCCCTGTATTTGGTGTGAATGGTGAGCATCTGTTCGACAAATTGATTATGGGCGCTCTCTCCTTTCAAATCTGACATCGCACGAAGTCCTTGCTCCTGTAAAAGAGATTATCGATTGAAATAAATACTGAAAAACATTTTTGAACTGTAAATAGTTGTTACAAATTTTGCAAGCTTTACAAGACAGCCAAAAGTTCATTTGTATGGTCACTTGTTACTAAGCATATATCTTTTGTGCGTCATTGAATCGTAAAATACGTTACCTTGATATGATCAAATGTGATGTCTAACAACGGCCTCATTGCACTCGGTATACTTTTCAAAAGGCTGTATACGTTTCTAAGATCGGAAGCTCTTTCTTCGATAACCATGGCCGATGATTCAGCATGAAGGAAACTTAAATGCTCTGCCACCTGCCGGGGAATAAAACAATGCATGTAAAATCACTTCTCTTCAAAAATTCGACTTGATTGCGGGATACATAAAAAACTACAAGAAAAAGTTGTGTTGATTTTTCTGTAATATTCAACTCTGAGAGATATAGTTTACTGCACCCGACAACCAAAAGTTTAATAACTAATTCGAGTGATATTTTATGTTAACCCTATATGATTTCATATACATCAATAATATCAATGAACAATATTGAAATCATTGATCAAATATTCGAATATCTGAAAAGATAACACTGTATTTAAATGTTGAATATTTGAGTAATTGATTTGACCATTTCTTACACCCACAAGCCATACATTTGATTTTGTAAACTGGGCGTCAAACAGATCTACTAGCTAACTTTTAATCATTCCTGACCCCATTCTTATATTTTACTCTTTATGAAAAAGGTGCATAAGCTCTGTAAAAAATTCATGATAATTATTTAAATAGAAAGCAGGATTAAATAAATACATTTAACTCACCATGTGTTTTTCGTATACACTCCTTAGTTTACTCAACGATGAAGGATGCAGGAATTGGTTGCCTCGACTCATTTCTTGTTCAAGACCTGCAATAGAATAAATTACTTGATGACAATTTAACAAATCTGGAATAGGGCTTATTGGATATATAAAATATTACACTGTCTCAATGTTAGAAGTATAAATTGTATGTCATAACGTTTTGCCAAAAGTGGCAACCAGTTAACAAACAGATGAATGAATGAAAAAGAGTGATAGCTCACCGACTAAGACCTCCCGCATATAATTAGAAACATCACATCGCTGCAGCAAAGAAGCGGCTAACTTCCTGCAGTGATCTCCGGCGGCTTCAAGAATCGGCTCCTCAGCTAATTCCATATATAAGGCTAGTGGTTGTTTTTTGCGGTAAGCTTGCACCTAATAAGAAAAATCAGAAAGTAACACAAAAAAGTATTACAATACGAAGTAAACGTAATACATTCTCAAATTGATTAATTCACACCACTGTGATTGTGTCTGAACTCACTCAGGTAAATACATTCCAAAGCAATATTGTTTGATGTTAAAACTTTTCCTAGTGGTAGAAGCATTGGCAGATTAATTTGACACTTTGGAAGAAGTAACAATTCATATCCATTACTTATACGGGACCCCAAAATCTCACTTGTCAAAAGAAGAGGCAAGTCTCTACATGACCGCTCAAGTTATGTGTGTAAAAATGATGCATTATCTGTGGGATGTGTGAAGCATACACTACAAATAACATCTTCTTTGGATTTGAAGGCACAGTGACATGACAAATTGCTCACCTCTACAAAGCTGTGAATGACAGCCCTCAGGACGTGGGCTTTGTGTGGTAGGTTATCTCTAGCGGCTTGGACTCCAGCGAGGATCCTCTCGACCAATCTCTGCCGCAGTGGACGGACTAAACCTCTCTCCCAACTGAGGAGACCGAGCTCTCCCACTTCCAACATTTCCAGGCAAACGCCACTGGCGTAACCATAAATTATGTCCGCCTCAGACACCCACGGTTGAAAAATGACATTAAGTTATTTGCGTATTGCTGTTATTACTCGACTGCAGAGAATACATTAAAGAGAAAAAAATTATCAGACAATATGTAAGATGGAGTACTTTTTTTTTCAATATTGTATAAGTGAATAACTCTAAGGGCCACGTCTAAATACCCTGAAGACTTTGTGTTGCTAATCACTAATGCAAAACATGGAGATATTATCAATCGGTATTATCTTGACGGACAGCATATCATGCAGGAAAATGTTCCAATATCATTTCTCAATCGTAAATACAAATAAATGACGGAGAACAGTTGCCTGTTGAGCTCACTGTTTTAGACGAGACCACTGCTCAATTAAGAGCTTATTAACTGTTGTTGTGCCACTCGATAAAAACAGAAGTATGATCATGAGACAGATTTATTTTAATGAATGATTGAAATTATTTAAATTAATTTAATTAATGATTGAAAGATGACCGTGAAAAGAGTTCCGGTCGATCCGTTGGTATCAAGGAAGCCCTCGAGAAATAATAAAATAAAAATTCCACAGTACAACACACTTAACATTAATATACACGCATTTACCTTTTGTTTTTTAATATGTTGTTGGTTAAGGTATAAATAAAGACTGTTAAGGTACTGGACTCCCTGACTATACTGATTCCAGGCATCATAGTACCTGCAAAAACAACATTAAACACATTAATTGATAAGCAACCAGTGAGCCAATAACCAATATTTTCATAAATAAACAATGTCTAAAGATGTAAATGTAAGGTTGAGGATTCTCCTACAAAGCTTCATTGGAATGCAAAAATTCATTTACTAGTTAATTCTGTAATCATGATAAAGCATTTTCTATTTGGATATTTATATATTCAGTGAAGCCCCGATTCTACGTTTTTCAAGGGACCGTATAAAACAAACGATTAATGCGGGAAACGATGAATGCGGGAAAGTTTTATATATGAACTAAATGCCGGGACTATAGAAAATGAACGCACCACGCTGGAAAACGTATAATGCGAGAACGTAAGATCGGGGTTCCACTGTATATCCTCTTCGGGCCCCGGTCATCACCTATGATACTCATGGTTTTTTATTAAATATCAGCCCGGCTGCTGAATTGAATGTACCAAATCATTTTTTTTTCATCTGTATTAGAAATAATAATAATAAGTAATTCTTATTGAAGCAATAAATTAAATAATAATTTATGATGTAAAGAAAAATATGGTTGCACTTGTATTGTAAGTGTCAAAGCATTTAAAATCTAAAAGGGACTAACTTCCTTCAACAGCAGTGACTTCTATACTGACATGAAATTTTTCGGATACATTCAGTTGGTAAGACCGTTTCCTTCATTATATGATACTTTTGGTTTAGGTACGTTCAATTCTACAACCGGGCTGATATTTAATAAAAAACTTTAGTATCATAGGTGATACCTGGGGCCCGGATAGGTTATATATATTTAAGGATGAAACTCATGTTTGCACTGAAGCTTATTATACTTTTAACAAGATAATCACAATAACAGGATTATCCAAAGGATCAGGTGATAAATAAAAAGTTAACAATGATTGTTTTGCTGATTAGATATCCCCTGAGGACCATTGAAGAACGCCAAACAGTGGACTTTTAATTCATTATTTAGCAAATCAAACATTAAGGATATTCATAATTGCAAAGAAATATATTTCTAATGATTTCCAACAGTCTTCTAATTATCACAGAAACCGAAATTATCAGACTGTCTTTGATTAATTCACCTTTGCAGTAAATCTTCATCTTGGTCATCATCACCTCCCGATACTCTCTCTTGTAAGCCGGCGACATGCGCTTCTAGGTATTGCCTGGTGTTCGAATAGAGTTGCTCGGCTTGAGGTTCTGGATGGGCCACGCAAAGCGAATAGACATCCGAGAAACAGCTGTTCCATTGGGAACGGTTGACGTTGCCCAATGTCACAACCCCGTGAACCTAACACCAGTAAGACATCAAAATTAAAGCACGGTTTTACTGCACGATTTTATTGAGGTGCGACGGTATTTTAGTGAATTATCAAATAGAAGGATTGACAGTGAAGAATATAAGACTAAGATTGCTTCCAATTTTTATAACAGCATTACTTCAATTAAGCAAGACAAAACACAAGTGACAGATTACAGTTATTCAATTATAAAACCGTTGTATTTTTTTATTGTTTTGTGCAAAAATAAACTGACATGAATGATTTTCAATAATGAAGGCAGCAATTGTTGTTTATTTATATATATATATATATGTTACAGTGAAACTGTATTCTCAGTGAAAATGTATCAAGTAATAGATTTGTATGACAACATGATTTCACTGGTCATGATCATTGAAATTATTGGCCCAAGTCGATGATTTGCGGGCCTCAAATTTTGGTTTGCTTCAATGAAACAAAATCAGCACGTAGTCCCTTTCATAAAAAGAGAACCAAAGAAAAACACAGACAAACATTGGGATGAAGATAGGGCGGTCAAATTTAATTTCAATGACAGCTTGGAGAAGAATATATTTTCACTGAGAATAAAGTTTCACTCTAACATATATATATAGTGCCTTTCTAACAAGAGCTCATAGTTAACATAACACACAGTAATTTTGGTTAAAAAATTAGCTTGTCACTCACCGTCTCTTTTAATGCCAGCCATGTCTGTTGGAAATCAACATTTTTTGGCTTCAACGACATCTCCCGAGATAACAATCACTTCTCTAGCATGTGCTGGTTCAACAAAAAACATTAACACAATATGGTATTACAAAACAATGTTTTTAATACAGTTCTATAAAATCTTTGAAAACCAAAATATGATTCAACATATATAAAAGCAATGCAACCCCTGGAAAACATTGAATAATCCGTATGCTGGTGCAAAATAGATGCAAATTTCACAGCATAAAACTGCCTAATATTTGATTTTATCATGTTAATTACTATAGTTTCGTAAATATCATGTAGGTCTACATACCTAATATTCTTCCTTATACTGTTTACCAAAGACCTCTTGATTTAGTATTTACGAGTACCTGTAATAATAAATTTTAATTGTTCAAAGCTGTTCGTTACAGTTCTAGATTGGATATATTTAAATCGACTCTGCAAATTGCTTACAAAATAGTTAATAGGATTTTACTTTGATTGAAATCACAATGACGATTTTCAAATAAATTTTCAGGGTTAGTACTACATACGATTTTTTTATTTGTTGATACCAATTTTCTATGGATACCAAGATATTGTCAAGTAGGTTATGTCAAATGATTTATCGATTGCTATTTCTGCCACTATAATGAACGTTAGATAAGAAATCTAAGGAGTGTATTGAAAATCTTACGGCGAAATTGTTTCATATGTGACGTCGTTCTGAAAAACAAAGCAATGACATTTGGCAAGTTGACAGAAAACGCCAGATTATGATGATGGATAAAAAAAGAATGGAAAGCTGTTGTTTCATTTCACACAGTCAATATAAAAATATATCAATATTTATCTATTTACTTTTAATCGTAATACAATTCATGTTTATTTCATAATATTGTAAACATTTGTTCCAATTTTGAAATCCTTAGTATAGCCAGTAAGTTATATTACTCAGCAATTATTTGGTTAGAATAAAATGTAAAAATCATGATAGTTAATAATTGACGATTGTTATAATCTGTTCGTGCACTAAATAAAGTAATTCCTACCCCATATACATCTCAATTATAGAAATACAGAGAATCCTTTCCAAATATTCAGTGACTTTCACACTTCATTCAAAGATTTAAGTGTTATATGTACAAAAATAAATAAGTATACCAGACTAAAATAATAAATATTAGTGTGAACCTTTCATAATAGGTAAATATATTACATAGTAGGTATATCAGAACAAGCTTACCAAAATATACAATCAAGTATTGCAGCATAAAATACCTACAGTATAAAAAAATATTTAAGAATACCAAAAATTTTACACATTGTATCACTAATATTAAGAAAGAGATTTAAGATAAAGTGATAGTATGGTTCGTTTGACTCACCCACCGGGAAGAAAAAAGTAATGAAAAATAACAATAATTGCACCACTTCCACATATAATTTAAGAAAGATTAGGGCTGGTTTAGTTGAAAAGAATCAGTATTAACTGATGTATTGATTCAAAATCCGTCTAATTAAGCTTTTTTGCTTAAAGCAAAGAAAACTAACCTTTCGAAAAAAATAAAAAAAGAATGATGAAGAAAGCAGAAATCAAAAATCAAAGCCTATTTGAGAGCAAGAAGGATTGAAATTAAATATAAACAAGAATAAATAATTCCTGAAAAGGTAGCCAAAAATTCAGAATATAGTATTATTAATGATTATATATATTAACAAAGCGTTTATCATTTTTAAAGTGTGAATCAAGCTTAATTGAAAATGTTAGCGATGAACAAAACCGGTCCTGATCCAAATAAATTTGAAGTGGATTATTCCACTTATGAACTAAAAAATGCCTTCCTATTTTTTAATACCATGGTTACTGTCAGCTGGCATATATGTCAGTTTAGCAATCTGTCTATGTTATCTATGGTCTGTGTCTATGCTTAATAATACTATGTTTATCTATGAATAATACTAACTTATCAGCGGATTCGTTTGTTTATTATAATTTACTATAAGCAAACTACTAATTAATTTATATCAGGGCTGTGGAGTCGGTTAAAAAAAGTCCGACTCCGACTCCGGCATTTACCAAAACCACGACTCCGATTCCAACATTGACCAAAAATACGACTCCGACTAAAAAAAGTTTAATATCGTCACTTTTTTCCCCTAGTTTTCCTATTTATGTGTTTTCAATTAAATATCAACCCTATCAATGCGGCCAAAAGCCAAATTTGACATATTTTTGCAAAAATAAAAAGTTCAAACTGACCGAACAGAATGCCGTTACAGGAGCGAAACGAATTCCGAAACGAGAATTCGGCGGCCAAGACGAAACAATATGAGGAAAACATATATCGATTATCCGGACTAAAATTGGGGAAAAATATGAAGGAAACACTACGATAGATTCCATTGCGTATTTGAGCTTGATAAGATAGTCCGGATAAGGACAAATCCGGATAATAAAAATCATAACTGACAGGAAAAGACAAGCATATTCAGTATAAATCATTTTTATTTCTTTAGATTAATACATAGCTTTAATAATAAATTATTTTTTATTGAAAAAATCAATAATCGAGTTCTGCTTAAAGCTAGCTTTTCTTTTCGATGCTGCCAAATCACGAATACTTTTAAGACACATAAGTTGTCTTGAATAGCACTCTTTTTGACTCTCAAGTTCCCTGATACCATGTCGTCCTTTGATGTTTTCAAGCCAGCCCGAGCTTGCTTTGAAGGTGGGATCTCCATTAAATCTTGTATTGAAAAATATTGCCTTTTCACATAGTAATGGACCAGATATTGGCTGTCCAGATGATCCTCTTTGTATGAACCTCATAAAAATACACTCTTTAACTTCTTCATTTCGTGATGTTTTCATAACTTTACGCTCTGAGCTTCCATCTTCTGCCAATAAACAATTGGTAAACTTCAAGATTTTTTCACTTTGTTTTTTTATATCCGAGATCGTTGACGTTCCAGCACCATATTTACTAGAAAAAAAACGTCCCGATTCACCCCTTTTCAAAGCATCGATTATATCCAATTTGTCTGTTAATGAAACTACGACACGTTAAAAATAAATATTTTAACCGTGATCAATTTTTCAAGAAACAAACGTTCAATGCGTATCGAATTTGGACGATGACAGACCTATATTTTACACAGGACTTATTGTTAGAACAAATGCAATCAAAATTTTAAAATTGACATCCATCACGTATGTAAACAGTGGACGCAATTTGCCAAGTACATATCAGCAAATTTGTAATATTTTTGTTTATTTTGACCAATCCGGATAATCGAGGTTCTACTGTAATACATTTTTAGTACTTTTTCCACATACAATTTATTTGATCAGGACCGGTTTCGCTCATGGCGAGCATTGTCAACTGAACCATTTTAAATTCAATAAGTAAAAGAATATATGATTTTTTCAACTCTGTCGAATGGTGGCGTAATTAAAGTTTCGTTCTATGCACCAAACAAATATGGTAACGAAAGATAATAAATAAGGTAATATATAATTAATAGCGCTTTATTGCTGTGATCTGTACCTTTCAATGAAGCCATTACCTTTCTCTCTGAGACTTTACCGGATTGCCGAGTCTCGTTCAATCATACAATTGATGTGAATCATTGAGAAGGCATCACCAGGTTGTTAATGTTTGTGTGACAATTGCTGAATCTGAAGCCACAAGAACCCAGGATACAGTAATTTATTTTGAAATGTCGTTGATGAAAAGATATAGCCGAGAACATTGCAACCACTCTTTGTGTATTAAAATTATTATTTAAATCTTAATTAGAGTTGTTATCTGGTAATTTTGTATTCCTATATTTGCGGGTTTTTTATTCATGTTATGAATAGAGATTTAAATAATTACCTTTTCTAAAGAGATACCAAAAACTCCTTGCCATCGCCTAGTATTTTCGGTGGGTTCAATTGCATATAAAGAGATTTAAATTTAGCCAAAGTATGTCATTTCAATCTTCTGAGATAAGCTTTTGTCCTATTGTTGAAAGAAAATTTAAATATTACACAACATGCTTCACAACTATCATTTACTGTTCTCTTTCTTGCAGTTGAGATAGCTTCTTGAGCATACATAGGTGGCCTGCAAAATGCATGGTTAATATTTATGAAAGTATCTCAGCTTTCATGAACAGTTCTTCTATATTTGTGTTAAGAAACGATCAATAAATTATTTCTTCAGACAATAGAGGTCAATAAATTCAATCTGCTGCCATTAATAACCGAAATCATTAAAATGTCTACTTAATTTTTTTGTTATTATATAAATAATACATTTTTGTTCGTTATGTATAAATATAAAAAAAATATTTCCAAAATCTGGCCTGGCTGCTGAAAAGGTTGGCCCCCTTTGTCCAAGAGTTTTTTCATGATCTTTGTAATCACTTATTGTTGTGGGCACAATTGTCAAAAACTAAATAGTGCTAATGTCAATGACTGCCTGAAGAAGAAGGACTTGGTTGCAAAATATTACAGTGCTAGAGATGAAGTCTCTTATTAATTATATTTATTCTTATGATTCATCTACATATTCTTGCCTAAAGCTATTTTTACTATTGACATTTGAACATAAGGTAAATGTACTAGTAGTTGACCTTTTGAGAATAAAATGGCCCAAAATAATAAATGCAGATGCGGGATTGCTCTAAATTGTAAAGTTAAGACATGTTAAGGCATCTATGGTCGGAATGAGCCACTAACACATCACCATATAGCTAATGGAGTGCCAGGGTGGCCATTTGAAAACAACACCTAGTGAGGAAAGTGTATTATTTCAAATTTCTTACGTGATCAATCTAGAAACGGTGTGTACCTTGTTCCTGAACCACCCATTGCTACTTGATTCAACCAAGAGTGGTGTGATAGAAATCCCTGAGGCAACTCTGACAGAAAGTTCACTATAAAGCCCCCTGATTAGACATGGTCAACTATTGGATTTTTCAATTTGTGAGATGGTAAACTACTGAAACAGAAACATGGCTTTATATAATTTAACACAACTTTTTTTAAACAGGCCCTTTCGTAATTTTTGTTACATAATATTAATTAAGATATATGATCCAATATGAGTATACTTGCTTTGCCATCATTCGGTACAATGCTAAACCTTAATCGTTATTTTTGTTGAAATTTTCTCTTAAACGGTCAGCTACTGGTACATTTACCATACTGTGTAGGAAAGTGGCTTCCATACTAGTCATCCTAAACAGAAAGTGTTGGACTACACAGATCACACATTGCATTGATTTCCGGATTGGCTTGACAAACAACATCCTCATATTGATAAATAGTAAGGGTGGAAAAAATATTATAAATAAAAAAAGAGCGATAGGTTCATAAAAATTTCGTTTAATAGCATCTTGAAAAAAGAATGGAACAATTTGTACAATTTATTGCTAATGTTTTTTGAAACAACGTTTGGACGATCACTCGAGTAGTACAATATTAAATATTAACAAACTCAATTTTATCACAATTTGTTTAACATAAAAATAACCACCCAAAATATACTCAACTGTTGTAAACTTTCATTATGATATGAAATAATTCATGACTCCTCTCCATATAAAGCAATACAAACTAGTTTTCATAATAATAAATTAAGTCAAATATATTTGAAAACAAAAGAAAATCATTTTAAAGTTGAGGACAAGAGAAAAAATAATATTATCATCGTCATGTTACTACATTAACTATATTTCAGCAGGAATCTTATCTTACAAACCTAATTACTGTAGGAACTTCATTGATGGATGGTAGGATCTATAAATAAATTATAAAATATTTTTTTTCTAAATAATATTTAAATAATATTGTTAGAGTTTTGTTTCGGCCAGTGTTAGGATGAAACAAATATTCTTTGGATCATAAATTTTATTTTCAGTATATTAGGAGCTTTGTACTTTGCACTATATCTAAAATTTAAAACATATTTACAAAGATAAACAATTATTAATATAAGAAATTTTGTGTAACGAAGAATAAGATGATTTCTCATGATAATCTTTCAAATAGAATGCGGAAATCTTAATATTTTGAAAGTGGATTCTAAAATATAACAGATTAGTTGAAATCTAATGTTGGACTAGGATAATTATGTCCAGAAGAAATTTTCCGCCTCTAAAAGTTGACATTTACTTCCATTTGAAATATTGTATATTTCAAAACCTCGATGCTTATTCACTAAACAACACGGCGGATTTAAAAAGCTTTTCCTTATTTTAACATCTGTTATCATAATTTACAAATGCGCGTCCTCCCTAAATTATTAAAATACATACATTATTATTGTCCTTAAATTTTGACATATCAAACATAAGGCATAAATACATTATCTCAATTTTTATATTCGAATCGGATAATTTTAAATTATATTACAAGTACTTAACAAATAAAAACTAATTTCATTTTCACAAAGCCAGAATTTCACAGCATAATAATATAAAAAAATTATTAGGGACAAACTCATTGATATTCGTATTGAGCATTGAGTTTAAATTTGTCTATTGCAATGTAAAATGGCTGCTGTTTCAGGCCATATTGCTTCTTTTGCCCTGTTGAGCAATCTGATAATTTATACAAAAAAAATATTAGACTAGATTTTTTAGCCTCCACATTCGGATATCTTCACAAAAAGAGAACATTTTAGCCTACAAGGAGTAGGAATAATGAATCTATTTACTAGTATTATTAATCTCAATGTGTCAATTGCAAAAGATGTTAAAAACTGTAATTGCCATCTGAGATTTGCATCATTGGTCACTATAATAAATGACTCATTTGTTTTCTCACTTTACATGTCAAAGCCAGGTTAGAGTAACACTAGTGATTCGCTAGATGATGATTTCAACATGTTCAGTTGAGTTGATTTGAATGAGAGACTCATTCACTACAAAGATAAGATTGTTGTATTGATTCATTCAAAATGACATGTGTATAGTTTACACTGCATTAACTGGAATCGTTTATATTTCTTGTATAGATTGAATTGGCATTAGAAGTTTATTTTTATATTAAGCAAGCAAGTCGCCAAATTTTCAAACTCAATTTCAGCCAACCAGTGGAGAAATGTTCACTATACTAAATTCCGGTAAAGATAGCTACCTGTTTTCATTTTTGGCCACAACATAGACGCCTCGCTATTCAATTTCAATAACCACTACTAAGATGTCTCATAGTCGATATAATACAATATAAATAAATTTAATAATAAAAAACCTATTTTCTTCGAGATTCAAACCAGATATATAAGAAGCAAATCTATTAAACTTCATTGAGCAAGACAGAGACACAAAAAATAAAATCCTCAAATGACTTTGGAGAGCGGACATAGTTAAAGAAGAGTCAATATTTGAATATTTAATTTCACGTTTCCGGATACTTTGTGCTCTGACTTCATCGAATGTTGTTTTAGACAAATAGAGATTCAAGGCAATATTTCATGAAATAGTAAGGAAATATTATTTTACAAGACAGAGAAAAAGTTTGAATAATAATTGAATAAAAAACATTATATCTACAATATGAATCGATCATTTCCGATATGGCACGAACTGTTGATTCTTCAACAATTGCTTTGACAATACTCATTCATCGATTTCAAATGAGTGATTAAAATACCATTTCGTTTTAATACGCAGAACAGGATATTATTAAAAGTGTCTTTTTTAATCAAAAATTTAATTTTTGTAATTAAAATCTATTAATCACTAAACATCTCAGAAGACAAAGAGATATCTTTATAAGATTCATTTAAAACGACCTGAAGTAAATGGCAAGTTCGATGCAAAACTCTTCGCATTGGTTGGTTTTAAGGCTGGAATGTACTAGTGGGCACTCCCAATGTTAATTACATTCTATGGGTCTGCCCTCTGATGAATGCCTCACACTGGACAAATAGGCCACACCGACTTAATTGCAACCGAGGCTATCTACACTGCATTTGAAAAATTTGCTAATTTATTTGGAGACCGACCCTATCGAGCTAGTGATACTGTTTTAAATTATTTTTTCAAGCACACTAGTGCATGGCTCAAAATCAGTTCTGTTTCTTCCGATCTGCTCAGGCCATGAATGTGAGGGTTAGACTTATTTTTTCTGTCAATAGCATTGTGAAGGGCGGCTATGAAACATGGATGGATATACACAACAGATCGCAGAGGAAAAACCAACTTGTTTTGATGTTAGCAGACTTAGCCCTAAATAGTTTTTAACAATTCAACCGGATAGTAATAGTATACCACATTTAGAAACCAGCGAGCAATAATGGAGAATCCATTTCAGGTACACGTTCACGTAGGTGATAATTAATAAACTTGGGCTTCGAAAGAACACAACCTCAAAATCATAATCTCCGGAATCTTAAATCCCAAATCGTTTTCTTCAAATCCATATGAACAATCACACTATTCTATCGTGATATAAGAGTTTCTCATAAAAAGAATAATAAAACATAATTCGATGGGTTGGTAACACTTATTTTTTGGTTTTTTTGCAGAATAATTCACTATATACAGATCTATCTGTAATATCCAGACTTTACAAGAACTATAGGCAATGAATTAGTCTAAAACATGTCTCATACGCGAGGAATTTTACGAGAGAGTGGATATAAATTGCTTTCATTGATAGAAATGTTTGACGTGTCTAATGTCTTAAGATCTAATGAAGGCTTTTATTTGTTAATACTGTCTTGTGTTGTTTTCTTGTTATCCGCTTATGTTTATCCATCCCTATCACTCACACGGTACTGATGATGGCAAACTGATGTTAGTAAGAATTGATCTGCCCTGTGCAAACGCGGCCGATTTTGGCTGAGCCATGAGAACGTTTACATTTTTTTTCAGGTTATTGTGGTAAAACAAATAATTTGTGTAAAAATATAGTATTTGTTCTTTCCAGTTTAAAACCGTATAAAAAAGAGTGTATTCTATTTATTTGTGTCAACAACCTATAGAATCGAATTGGAATGATTTTCACTCACCAAAAACTACGGCACTACCATTTTCTACATACATAATCAAATAATACAAATCCTTAACTCACTATACCCGCTCTTCTCTGATTAAATTACCATCGGACACGTCTTGCTTTATTGTCTCCAACTCGTTCCCCAGTCAGGAATTACTGTGAAGAGAGTTGGACAAGTAATTCGTACTCTGTTTGTCAGCATTCCCCTCGTCCCGTTTTACTTTTTCGGAAGGGTTGAGATGCGTTAAAATAAAATACGCTATATCGTAATTGTGCCAGTAGCTGGTGTGGGAAGTGATCGCAGATAAATAATTATTTGTTATACCCGTATCACGTACCGTATAATCAATCCTATACGGTAAATTATCTTCGGGATCTTTCTTATCGCCGCTCTTCATAATATCTTCTTCCATCAAGACAGATTCGCCTTTGACAATATCTTCTTTTGTAGTTTCTTCTACATTTTTCAAAGATTTTGAGTCTTCTCTTTTTCTCGTTAGATGCCAAGTCTTTTAAAACTTTCTTATAATCTAAAGACGGTATCAAAAATTCTACATTATCTGCGCTAACATCGTTTTGATAACTGGCTGCTATGTTTTCTGATAGATCTTTTTTGTAAATATCACTTTCTGCATCGCATGACACTTTTGTGTTTATCGACCGACTAGTAGATGCGACATCATTCATTTCAATGCTGGTGTTTTGTTGAGAATTGTTGACAGTGATCGGTGAACCTGATTCCGAGCGCTGCCACGGATGCTTCACATAAGACCATATACGCCAAGGACCTTCAATAAAATAAGCACCACATGAAAAATGCTCATAGTATTTATACCATATTGTGTAGCTTCACCAATAAAATACGTTGATTATCCAATACATCGCTGGAATAAAGGGATTTCCCTTGAGGCAAAATAAAGGTTCCATCATTCCATTATTATATCTCACATCCACATTAGTCCACGTTAGTTTGTGAAGCATTAGAATAATAAGATGAAGAATAAGATTGTTGATTTATTGTTATTGAATCTATAGTGGCTATTTGACAATGTATGGTGTTGTGAAATTGGATAGGAACAAGCATTTTGACTGGCTTTGATTGATGTTTATTATGTGTAAGTGCTTGTTTAACACATTTTTACTGATGAATTCTCATGTTTTAAACATTATTGGAACCTTGAGTCCTGGATTGAATACCTGGTGTTTTAGGTTGAGCTGTTGTAAGGTTAAGTAAGGTCTATAATTTCTCTCTTCTAAACACTTATTGAACCTTTGATAGGAACATGAAATGGCATTCAAGGTGAAAACGTGTTTACATCAAGAGATAAATAAACATTTACAGTTTTTACAAGCCTATTTCATCTAGTACCTTAATATGCTTGAAAAAACTGTATTAGCAGCACTGTGAAATACGAAGTCAGTCTAGCTTTCACATTTTCATAATGCGGCCGAACCAGTTAATCTGTTTGAGATTGGAAAGCACCAAGCAGGCTTGTGCCTTGAAAGGTGCCTACAATTACCGATTAGAGACTCCAATTCGAGTATCGAGTATACTTGTCCATTTTTTTAGTACTCGAAACTCGAGTATTTAGAAAAATACTCGAGTAATACTCGTAATTTATAAATGAAGATTTATTTCCAATATTTTATGTACTTATTTGAAAAAAAATAAAAGAGTTTTACGCGTGAATTTTACTGTCAGGTATAATATAGATATTTTTGAATGGTTTTGCTGTTGACTATGAATGCTATACGAAAATTTCTTTTATTACTCCTGATATGGGTCCTTACCCAACTTATCTTAAGAATAACAAATTTATGATACGATACAAAATAAAATATTGAAAAACAATCTTTCGTTTTGCCTTTTATTTTGTTAGTCATAAAGTATCAGTCATAAACCAAAATCTTAATCCCTTAAAAATTATTGTAGCCAAAATAAAAAAAAAAGGTTTCAGAAAGTCATTTACTAACACCGGACTGAAATACCAGATGCACTTTTTTAATTCATTGAAAAATTCGACGTTCAACAGAGAGTTTTTTCTTCTGCGGGAATTATAAAAACAAAACTTTGAACCAATTTAAAATTTGAGACGTTTAACCCCTATTATTTTTGAAATATATGTTTTATAAATTGAAGTAAATGCATTAATGAAATTTAATAACCTTATTTATTTTTTTATATACACACATTTAAATTATTAATATATATTTAGCTATAGAATAATAAATATATATCTCGCCGGGGATTGATTGCCGGTATGCGATAAATCGTTTTTGCAGAGGCAATGGGTGTGTGTGATGTTTATAATCCGCGTTTGTTTATTTACAGCGATTAGCTAACCACTAGTCCTATCCTAGTTTTCGTAACCTTTCCATCCCCCCTCTCTTCGAAAAAGAGAGGTTGAGCAACTGAGTAACAATCAATTCTCATTAAAAAAATATGGTATTCAAAAAAATAGTAGATCTGTAACTATTCAAGTATACTCGAGTACTCGAGTAGTTGAGATGTCGAGTAATTGGAGTCCCTATTACCGATCCTTTACTAAGATTGGCAATGTCCTTGCGGTAAAAATGTTGATATGAAACTGAGATACTGAGTAACATGATGTTAACAATAAGGTTGTGTCAATATGTATCATATTTAGGATGATTAGACACTGGCATAAAACAAAAGGATTACAATTTATGGACTGTTCAGGGTTGGCAAAAATTCAATTAATAGTATTATTTTTCCCTCTATCGATGGACAGAACTGATAAATTCTATCAATTGTTAGACTGAGGAGCTACCTTTGGCTGGCGAAGCTTGTGACGTTGGACTCGCAGGTGGTGCAGCGTGGTATGGCTGAATCACAACGGGGGGACGTGAAGCATGCCACTGGGATATCAATGGTTCCATTCTAATCAATATAAAAACATTGTATTAAGTAATGTCAAAAATTTTCAAGAGCAAAATATATTTAAAGATTTCGACTGAGAGTGCTTGATGGAATTTCATTTGCTTGGGAATGTTAAATTGAATGTCCCTGATAATTTTTTGAGGAATCGTGAACATGAGTTGTTTGTTCTTCCAAGGAGTAGAACCAGCCTGCCAATGAGGATGCCACTGGAGAGACTTTAGTGATTTTTAACGAAATTGCTTTGGATGTCGACCTATTTCCCATGGACGTGAGTGAGTTCAGACGAGTACTGTTTTTTATGTATTTTAGTTGATTTTGTCGGAACTCACTTTATACAATTTCCAATGTATTTTTTTTTTCAATGTTTTCATCTTTTTTCACATTACAAAAGCAATAAACTTATAATTTGTAATTTTTTCAATGTACATTTATAAATAAATAAATAAATGATGTCAGTTCAAGTACATCTGTGCACTTGAAATGCCTGAAGATGCCGAAAGGCGACATCCGGGTCGTTAGCGACAAAACTCATGGAAAAGTACAAAATTCAAACAATTTAGCAAAATATATATCACTTTTAGATATGTCATTATATCTGTTCATGTACAATCGTTTCATTTGAAGTTTTTATTTAAATTATTTATTATTAGAGAAAAAGAGTTACCTTAGTGAGTCTTACTACCACATTGATATGTTAGCATTAAATTGATGTTTTGTAATATATGTACCTATAGGCAACAGGATCGGAAAGATGGAAGATGTTGTACAGCTTAGGGTGAAAATCGGGCGGTAAAACTCGGTGCAGCGATGGCTCCGGATGGCGCATTGCCAAGAAAACACTCAGCGGAGAACCCAGACAAAACACTTGATTGAGTGCAAATGTAAGCGCTTGACGAGTACCACCTGACAACTGAAAAAGGATTTTTTTACTAATTCAAGCTAATTGTAAAATTTATTAAAGAGTAAAAATAAAGACTCGTTCACTTACAGAATCAGCACACTTGTCGCAGCCAATGTTATAATTGGTTATGATGTCATATAGAATGACACACCCGAGAGAGTGGGCCACCGCACTGAAACCCCCCGTATATGTTGGATTTCGTGCCATAAACATTGTGTGAAGACGGTTCAATTCTTTTCGGAGGTCATCTTGCACCTGAAAATGACCAATAGCATGATAAATAATTAATATCGTTTAGGCCTAAAGCAGTCATATAACTAGCAACGAGGGCTGTGGAGTCGGAGTTTTTGGCCGGAGTCGGAAATTTTGAAAAGTTTGAACTTTTTATTTTTGCATATATGTGAAATTTGGCTATTGGCCGGATTGGTTGGTTGGTACCATAAATAGGTAAGGTAGGAAAAAAACGTGGCAAAATTAAGCCTTTTTTTGCTGGAGTCGGAGTCGTATTTTTTACGACTCTACAGCCCTGCTAGATACACAGATAACAACAGAAAATTTTGATCCAATATGAATAAGTGAATATCAGATATTTCAAGTTAGGTACAATGGTATTTTCTACGAAATTATATAATTATAAATTATACTACACTTGAAAATCAACAAAATGCAGTATTCAGATAGTTTTTGGAATATCCGATAGTAAAATGATAGTTTTTGGTGGGTTTGTTGCAGATTGAAGATTGTTATCTAAGGTGAAAACATTTTTCTCATCGATTAAAATTTTACTGACAGCTGAATCAGTAAATAGTAAAACCATTCTTGCAATTTTTTTTCTCCCTTACTTGTTTCCCATACAGTTGACTGGTGTAATACATTACATCCATAGCTGCATCATTGATAGCTCTCCGTAGAGCGGGAGCACCGGGTGGTGCAGCAGCAGCTAGGATGGCTGCAGCAGCACCTCGTTCTCCCGCACGCCACCGTGCTGGAAACAGCTCTGCTCGACCGCTGATGTTGTATTGGATGCGTAGCCAATCGCACGAAGCTCTCAACCTGATTATCAATTAAGCAATAATTAAAACAATAATATTCAACAACTGACACATCTGTGATTAAAGAAATCCAAGAATTACTCACGCGTTGGTGTTTCTGATTATCCTTCCGGCATCCATCTTCTGTCCAATGCCATGTATTACAAACACCACATGCGTGATATCCGGAGGCCTTTCTGACACCGATGCTATCGTGCGGTACCCTCTTCGTAATCTGTAGCCAGTTGCTAAAGGGTGGAAATTTTTTAACATTAGATACATTGTTTTTAAGACATTGCTTTTAGTAATCATCCCAAAATACAAACAATTTCTTCAAATTTAAGCACGAAATTACGTTTTAGGTTACATGGCTTTAGCTTCGTAACCTTTAATTAATTTTAAATAACATTCAGTTTCACACACATTGACTACGGGGGAAATCTGGATATATGGAGAAACAACGCGTATTCCACGCTCCCTGTAGCCAATGTGTTAAGACAATTATTTAAAGCAGTTTTTTGTAGGTAATATTTTTTCAATGAAGGTATGCAGAAATGAAAATAGAAATGGGGAAAAGGGTACTCACATTGATAGAAACCAAGTTTTTGGGTGACACTTCTGACCAGCTGCCTTGGCGCACCTCCCCAATACAGATATACTTCACAACTAGACATCCATTCCACATGGAACTGTTGAAAATGCTCCGAATGTACTGCAACACCTTAATGAATAAACAGTTGCATCAGCCAACCAATTAAATCCTATACCACGACAAAATGCAAACAAGTAACGATTAGGAACCTGGTGGCACAGCTTGCTTCTCCACACCCTCAACTGCTTTCTGTCCAAACAATCTGAGGTGCTCCACTTCCAGAACTTCACCGTGTCTACCTTCCAGTGGTTGCCAACTTCCATCATAGAAGTATAGTCCTCTGTAACGAATTATATGATATTAAAACCAAAGTAGAAACTTTGTATTGTATATTGCAACTGTACAACAAACTATTCTTTCAATGTATTTTATTTATAGTTGGAGTTATAATTTACAACACAAGCATAGATCAAGTCTTACAAACCTGGTGATAACACACTTCTCCCCGGGCCAGTAAATAGATTCACAGCTCATCTTCTTCAAATCAACCTCATACATTCCTATAAATGGTTAATGCATTAAGCTGTTTAATAAAAAAAAAATAGCGTTTTAAAGTTCATTACAGAAATGACACGATTGCACACCACGTAAAAAAGTTGTATGTACAATGGCAATATTAGTTGTTATCTATAATTCTTTGATTGTTAATTTTTTTTGTCATAAAATATAAATTTAATATTTTTCCTCCATCAATTATTGTTAATGCAAAAAAATACTAAATCAATGGGTCTGTCAAATAGTCTGCTATAAATAACTAATCATTTGGATATTTTCTCTAAATATAAGCTAGTTATCATAAAATTAAATTGATAACTAAGTTAATCCAAGTGTTGTGTAATGAGAAAAGACACATGTTTCGGCTCTTTCAGACTCACTTAAGGCGAAGAAACACCAGGCTACTTTTTTTACAATACGTGGAATAACAAAGTTATTAATTTAATTTTATATTAAAATGAACATCCGTCGAAAGTATTATCCAAATTATATTTATACAACTGCATTAAAAACATATTAGTGAGCAATCTTTAAATCATGTTTCCTGAATATAGTTACTTTTTGTCAATTTATATTTTTAATGACGCTTCCAAAGCTGACAAAACAATTCAATAATGACTTTTGAACAGTGTGTGAAAGTTCACACATTGTTAAGTCAATCAAAATGGGTTACCGTTGATGGCTTACTAATGTTGATTGAATAGATTAGCTATTTGGACAGCCTTTTTATGCCTATTACAATGACATGTTAGGTGTAATAGGCAATATATGGATAGTTTCAGGTTAGATCAGAAGAGTTTGAGAGTCCAGAGCTGAAGCCTACTTGAGGAGTCCAAGACTTGCATTGAGTTGTAGTACCAGAAGAAGCAGCCAAGCGAATCAAACAATTTTATTGAAAAATATGTACGGTAAAAAATATTATTTTCTTCCCCGGTTTGAAACTGTAATTTTATGGTTATATTCTATCATCACCAGGCGCATAAATAATACAAGAATAGGCTCTCATCACCTCCTCGAACGACAATTCTTTCAGCATTAAGGGAGACATCGTCATCGAAACTTTCATTTTTTGAAGAATCCTGCGAATTACTTTTGCTGCTGCAGTCTTTGAAGACTCCACTGCACGATTGGTCCTTATCTAATAGTGCTTCATCTTGTTCTGAAGTGAAACCGTTAAGGGTGCTGAAAGTAAAATTTATCTGTGAACTTAAATTCACTTTACAACAATCATATATAGACCTGAGAATATAAACTCAACACTTTTGTTACACAGTATATACGTTCCACAAAAAACCGTGTAAAAAAAGGATTTATATAAAATTGATGATTGGTTCCCTGAATTTGAACAGGTCAACAAAGGTACAAAATTACCTGGAAGAGTATTACACTATCTTTTACGAGAAGGTGATAATATTCCAGCAAGAGATCTTCAATATTGTTATCATTGTAAGACACATCAATAATTATAAGTCGCATTCAGAATTCAGAGATACCAAAATATGCACCATATATCTGAGGATATACAGTATAAGTATAACAGATATAAGTCCAAAATCCAATTGATTGCTTAAATATTAAAAACTGGTGCTTGCCAAAGGGTTTCCTAATCATTTTAAGTCAAATTATCTGTAATAGAAAATTTACTTTACCGAAACTATGCAATACTTAATTTGAGAAAGGAACATCGCACATGTGAGAGTTATACCTATTCATTTTCTTTTTGTCATCCGATATATATTTCAACAAAATATACTGCAATTCACTATCTGGGGTAAATCTCTTTGCAACCTACTATACCTTCTAATAAATGCACTATCCATCTCCCGCCACTTCCTCATTAACAAACATTTTAGTATAAAATATTTAGTATGGTTTACATACATTTTGGCCTCTAGGTCGTCATCATTTTTGCATTTTTTAGCCGGAGTCGTACACAGTTCATCTTTCCTACTGTCAACTGGAACCGGCACAATCGTATCCTCGCTCAAAAAAGCATTTCGTTCACTGTTGAAAGAAACTTTATGCAATGTAACTGCATCGGTTCCGCCGGCATCGGAGTCTGGTTCTGGTTTTAATTGCCAATCTGCAGAATATGTCTCTCTGTATTTGTTTTCGATGAGTAGTGAATCATAACCGTTGAATTCACTCCAAACTTTGTCGTCCAGAGGTTTATAAAACCACCGCACCTAAATAATAAAGAATATTTATCTAAGTGGAAGGATCCCATTTTTGAAAATAGTTAACTAACTGTATAATCACATGTTATGGTTTTCTGTCATATTTTTAATTTAATCATTATTTTATCTATTTGTAAATGATAAACAAAAATTTATAATTAGCCTAAGATTGCTTACTAACCACTAATAAAGTCAGATAGATCCATAAAATAGTCAAATTAAAATTTTAATTTAGAGAATATATTGCTTCTATAGCAGAACAAATGCAAATTTTGGGGTTTTTAAGTTAACAAAAGACTAAAGGGGTTCATTTATCCAATGCAACACTGATACAATTGTAAACTAGGTATTTCTCACTACAGGGACAGATATATCATTGTTCAATTCTAGCATTTTCAATGGTGAGGAAAAGAACAATGAATTCTTGAAGAATTATAAAATTGACACTTTAGTCATTGTTGTCGAAGACGTGATATAGTCACGAGCAATAATGCACAAATCTCACATGCCACTCTTGCCTGATTTTAAGAATCTGTCACTGCAATGAAAGGCCCACGATAAAGTATTTGATAATAGTAGATTACTGCTCTATGGATAATTATTTTACTGTGTACTTTACAAGTAAAATTGATAATTTTCGAATATATTATTGATATTACCAATGTTGATATACTTCACCTTTGCAAGTGTGAAAAAATACGTTATTTTTTTAGAAAATCTTCCTACCTCTTCTGCGGTTAGTGGTTCAACAACAGAGGAACTAAGATCCAATCCGAGAGGCTCCCAGGCAGGACTCATGTTGGTTTCACTAGAAGTGCTCACAAATAATACTTCATCTTCTTCGGGAAGATTTGTTGGAGGAAATTCAAATTCATCCAATTGATTTTCTTCCTTCAATAACTGCCTATTTGGTGTTCTCTCTTCGCTTGAAACATTCACAAATCCGCTAATATTTGTCGTAACATTGTTATATTTTTGTAGTAGCTCTGAATTGGTTAAGTCGGTTGCCGTATAAAACCGCGAAAAGAGCTTTTGATAGTTCATCCTTCAAATGTTTTTCGAATAGTACTACGTTCAAAAAAACGAGTTTACCTATTTGTCATGCAAAATGACGACTAATCTAATTACGCTTCAGTCGCAGGTAACAAATACTTTTTGCCATTGAATTCCTTAGTACACGTGCACTCAGTGAACCCTGGAAATTGAAGTATTTATAAGGCGATACTTTGTTTACTGACGTTTATCGAAATGTCAAAAATGTACCTGTCAAAAGCGACCATAAATTTAATTTAATTTATAATTTTCAGCCATTTAATTACCTACCAAATTGTATATTTATAAATATGGATACTTCTAATATTGTTTTGTGAATATTCTAAAAAACATATTTCCAATTCATAGGTCACTATTTGATGAGTTTGCACCAATTTTAAATTATTGTTAAGTCATAATTAAAGTTTTCTTAAAGCAATATCAAATAAAAAAAAAATATTTGTTTTCTTTCAAAATTTTTGTATCCCAAAAAGTCGGTAAGAAGTTCATAACTATAACATAATTATTAGGTAGATGCCAAATTAGTACAATTTTATAGTTTGAGCTTAACCATAGGGAATAAAGTATATTACACTTATTACTCTATGACCATAGATAACATATCTATGACATAGACTTTAAAATTTAAATACTCTATGAGTTAATGTGTATTGTTATGGAGTTAATTAATTTGTATAACTTTTACTAAACGAATAATTGAACCAAAAAACTGCCATTTAAAACCAAGATTGGAAATATCAATGAACTATATTGCTATATAAAATTATTTAAATAATTGAATTACAAAAATGATGGATACTGAAAGTAAAAAACAGAAAGCTGAAGGTAAACGATGTGTCAAAATACATTTTTCTTTATAAATTTCTTCAAATTTATGACGTTGCGATGCAATTTCAAAGTGGATATTAATTCGTTGCGCATCTTTCGTTCTAAATGCATCACTGGGCCATTCATTTGAGAGTATTTTAGCTTTTTTCATTCTAACCTAACATTTATTTTGGCGGCAAACGATATTCAATAGAAAATTATGTACCCATTATAACTGCAGAAAATTGGGTCAAATCATTTGCAAGGCTATAAATAAATTTGAAATTAAACCCGTGAAAAAGATAGAAGAATAGAATCGCATCCTAGTAATTAGATCCATCCGAAAGTGCATACATTATCACCACCGATATATATTATTAACAATTTGTATTTGCATAACTTTTTAGAAGCCCTAGAGGTGACTGGTGTATCAAGAAGCGGGCGTGTCCGTAAGAAGAGCTCTAAATTGACAGACTTTGAGTCTCCCGATGACATTGATTCACGCAGAACTGTGCGGGCTCCACCGCTTGCCCCGAAGATTGGCTCTAGACCTCCGATGCCACCGCAAGGACATGCCCCACCACCAAGCATGCATCAGCATCCGCAGCAACTTCACGGTACCCGAATGGATGACGTTGATGACATGCAGAATGTGGGAAACAGTGAAGAAGATGCTGATGGAATGGGGGGGTCTGCAAGTGATTCCGATTTTTATGACGCTACTCTAGATAACCAAGATAGGTAATTATTACTACTTGTAAAGCGCATTGTATATTGCAGTGGTGCTCACCTTTTTGTTTTAGAATTGTTCATTCAATCATTGCCCAACCTAAATAAATTACGCACGGCTAAATTCTATTTGAATCTCATATACTGCTAATTTTTTATATCCAGTACATCCCTGACATCTTATATATAAAACCGAAACGGCGTATGTATGTCTGTGGGTCTGTAATTACCTTTTGCATTGTTGGTCATAAAGTTGCCATAAAAACGAATATGAAAGAAAATATGTTTGAATTTTTATCGGCGGAGACATTTAGTCAAAATGTAATAAATTAGTCTTCTACTGAACTTTTCCCGGCTTTTATTAATATAATAATGTTTATTATTTACGTGAAGGTATTATTTGACAGCAAATTAGATTTTTTCCTTGGATTTGGACATTTTAATGGGTGAGAATGGGGCTGTCATCAAATTAAATTAGTCCGAGCGACGCCGGGTAGCAATACTAGTATATTATAATAAAACTTTCATGCTTACAAAAAAAACTCTGATTTTCCATACAACTACAAACAAACATTTTATGTGTGAAAATTCAATGATAATCATTTATGTGTACAGTCAGCCCTGCTATACGAATAAAAGCTACATAAACTTAGGCACCCATACAAAATATGGGGTTTGGTTTGTATTTTGTGATTTGAAGCAAATCAAACATTTTTCCAAGTGTTTAGTTTGTAAGCAAGTGACACGTGCCTTGTACAAAAATGCGCAACATACGCTAAAGCAAAAAACTCTATAGAAGTGTCCCCTATAGCAGGGTAGACTGTACACATAAATGATTTCACACACATTAAAAATTTTACATTTAACAAAAAATACTTAATTAGTACAAATCATTTAATTTAGCATGGAATCAATGGATACGGATGATGGAAATCAGTCGGATGCCGATTTGCCCCTGGACTCATCTGGCGAAGCAAACAGACTGTCACACTCCGGCTCAGACGGCAGACATAATCTCAATGAGCTGGAAAGCCGTCCATCGCATTCGCTTTACATGATGGAAAAGAGTAACAAAAAGAAACTATTAGTAAAAGATGGCAAAGTGGTTGGCAGGGCCAAAGCGCAGCGGAAGGATAAAGGTTTGATTTCTTCCAATTTTTTTTTTTTTTAAACTTTCCTATCCACAAACTTGTACTTGTAAATTAATAGTTCATTTTAATTGAATCTCCGAAAAGACCTTAGCATGCATTGATTTATCACCCTGCCCAATCCAAGTTATTGATGGCAAAAGAACAAATAGCTAATCTATCCTAGAAAGGAGCCATAGCGAGTGCGATTAGCTAACCTCCTATCCTAGCATTATCTTTCTATCCCTACTGTCTGTGTAAAGAGAAATTTAGCGTCCTCATAGAAAAATTTCTGTTAGACAAGCTCCATTATGCCCCACGTTGAAGACGAGGTCAAATATTTTTTGCCCCGAATAGCAGCTGATCACCATCTATAGCAGGAGTGGTCAACCTTTTTATGCCAGCTGCCCACTTTTGCTAATTTTGCATGGTAAAATTTCCGCATCGCCCACCAACATCGCTATAATTCAATCCAGTATATGGGTGACAAAATTGAGGGTAAAAGCAGAAATTGTCCACCGCCTACCGCGGAAGCCTTTAACGCCCACTAGTGAGCGGTACCGACCAGGTTGACGCCCCATGATCACCAAACATAGCAACGGTCGCCAAACTACGGGCCGGCAAAGACTCATCCAGCACTCCTGAATCCTCAATTTTTGTATCCAATTGTAATCTAATGTATCTAATTGGAATCCAATTATAATTTATTAGTCATCCGGCCCTCCAAGTTTTCGAAAAATTCAATCTGGCCCGTTTCTCAGAAAGTGCTATGGGATACTGGGATGACCAGGGAAGAAGTTAAATGACTGGTTGGGGACTGAGAATCTTAGAGAAACTGTGGTGGCCATTTATGATATAAATAGGAAGCCAAATAAATAAAACAAATTTTACATGCGGACAAAACAAGCATAACAAGCTTAGTGGAACTAAATCATAAATTACGAATGTCAAGCTTAATTTTGTGCGGAGTACTCCTAGACTACAAGAACATTATGATCCTATGTTACCGTTTTTCAAAACTTTACGGTTTTGTAACGTAATTCCTTCATTCACTCTTGTCTAAATTTGTATTTTACATTCTGCGTCGTTTAATCAAATTATTTTTGCAACAAAAGAATATCATAATCATCATTTTTATTCTAGGAAAAAGCCGCATTACAGCATACATGATGTGGTCACGTGATGTGAGGAATGATCTCATTCGCAAATATCCTGAGATGGACTTCTCCGCCATTTCAAAACGGCTTGGTGAAATGTGGGCAAATGTTAGTAATACGAATGGCTTTATTTAGTTGAACTATTCTGAATATCAGGTGATTTAACAGTAGCAATTCCGGTTGCTCAAAATGATATGAGCTTAGTTTGGCAAGCAGCATCTTTGTATCCGTGGAATCTATCCTCCCAGGGTTGTCAACATTGCGCCATCCACCACACTTTGAATATACAGCCTTCATTGGGTGTATCCCGTAACACAGTAGACAGACCTAAGCTCATTCAATTGATTGTAAAGAGTGTTTTCGAAACAGTTTGCGCATGGAAAGCTTCCACAAGTTTAAAGCTACTCTGTCTGAAGCCGTTCAATGAAATATGTTTCATCTTTGATGCAACAAAGTCTGCATGGTAGTATACTGCCTTATTAACGATATGGCATATCACTCAACCGGCCAAGCTGGTAGAGCTTGGCAGCGATGGCAACGTGACCGGCTATGAATTGGCTGATCTGAAAATTTGCTGTCAGAAATGTCATAATAATAGAATTAAATATGAAGGTCAATATTTGAATCAAAACACTACATGGCAACACAATGATTGATCTATTATTTTGTTTAAAATATGAATGGAATATTCCATTTTTGAAAATTTGTTTTATTGGATGTCAAAAGGAAATAGATGTTTGAAATGACATAGCATTTCATCCTTAAAGGGATATAATTTCTCAACGTTTTGAACATGAACCAGTTCAATTTTAAATAGAAATTTAAATGACCATTTTTTAATTCAAACACTTTTTTTTCGTTTTAGGTCAATTATTTGGAGCGTTACGTTTGGAAGCGCAAGGCAAAACGGCTTTCGGCAAAAAAAGCTGAACAAACTCCTGTAAAAACTGTTTCTAATGGTAACTGCTGTCACTTAAACATTTTTTTGTAACCATGTCTGTTCTATATGTGGAGCATGTGGACTGCTAATGGGGCTTATCTCAAAAGAAGTTGTCCTATTAGAAATGCTTATTATTCAGTCACTCAACTTCTCTTGGGAGACAGCAAGGATTGAAGGGCTAGGGTAGGGCAAGACTAGTGGTTAGCATATAACTCTCGCATCTCCTCCATTTTAGGATAGGATGGGTTAGAGGTAATTTAGACATGGACATCCATGAACACAGGTTTATTGTACGGTGAAAAAAATGACAATGTATTTAAATTCTACAGAAAATGTTTTATACTATTAGTTTGTATAAAATTAGGATGGTAGAACAGAAAAGAACATGTATTGTGTACCCTGTCTACAACAGTATATATGTATAGATAAGTAATGCATGTTTAAACATAGTTCTGACGATGGTGTAAGCCGAAATAGCCAGGGCCGTGGAGTTGGTAAAAAAAAGTTTGACTTCGACTCCTACTCCAGCATTTACCAAAACCACAACTCCGACTAAAAAATGTTTAATATCGTCACCTTTTTTAATAATTTTAATAATTATGTGTATTCAATTAAATATCTACCCTACCAATCCGGCCAATAGCCAAATTTGATATATTAACCCGAAACACGCGTTGACATATTCACTCAATTGAAAACCGTGCGCGTCACCTTTCTTCGAATTATGAAAGGATGTTATTTTTCGTTATATCGTAATAAATAGAGGGATTAAAAATAATTGGATTGATATTGATTGCGGACAAACACATTAAGAATATGTGGGAACACTAAAAAACTGAAAGAAATACCACATGAAGCCACAATTCATTAAACAAACAAATCTCTAACAAAAAAGCAATGCTTGTCGACATGACGTATTTATTATCTTTAATTACGAACGTGTCAAATTAAGAGCCCCGAAATGCATACCGCGACGAACTCATTCGATGGTCGTTGTCACTTCGAAACATACATATATTACTCGCTTAATTAAGGGGAAACACATAAATAATTTAATATCGAGACATTTATCACCAAATGTTCAACACACATACACCTAGGGAGAGATAATAATTTATGATTTTTTTAAAATCTTTTTAAGAGTTATAAATTTTGTAGAAAAGATAACGACAAATACATCACAATCTTTGCACATGAAACTTGTTAAAGTTTTTTTTATTTTTCTTTGAATTACATTTGAGCATTGTGCAAATCACAAATCAGAACTAAATGTTTTTAAATATTGAATACACCCAATAATTTTTTAGTAAACACAATAGTCGACACAATTAGAATAAATACACGATAGTTTTTTATTTAAATGTGTCCCTCAATACAATACGAAGTATAAAAATATTAAATAAAGATCGCACGAAAAATAAATATAATACCGCGCAGTGCTTGTCACGTAAAATAGTTCCGTCATATGCGCAGCCGCGAATGAAATTATATGAGAACTGCGCAGGCGCGAGAGTTCGCGCGAACTTTCAAACGAATAAGCGCACTGACGGGTAAAATCGAAAAATTGTAGCTGTTCGAGAAATCGATGTTTTTATATTTAAATCTATTATTTCTGACAATCTCAAGGAGTTTGTGGTAGCAAGATAGATAAGGCAATATTTTAAAACAATAATCACCCCTGTGTGCAAGAGATTTATTGTTTAATCATCAGTTGAAAGTTCCCGTCACACAAGTCGTGACAGTCGCGTACGGGCCTTGTCTTTTCCCGACACAACATCTGTGACGTTCGTCCGCCACGGGTTAAATGCAAAAATAAAAAGTTCAAACTTTTAAAAATTTCCGAGTACGACTCCGGCCAAAGCCCCACGACGACTCCGACTCCAAAGCCCTGGAAATAGCTATCAACAAATATATAAAATAATTTCTGTAGAATTAAAATACATGGTTAATTTTTTCACCATATTATAATGGAGTTCTACCAAGTGAATTGATTGAATGAAAATCTTTTTTTATGATTTTACTAGTGGTTTGACCCGGCTTTGCTCAGTATTTGTATTATTATCAGTTTCACATAAACACAATAAAATAATAATATTTGACTATAGTCAATCACACGTTTTGTAAATAAGAAGATACAATAGGAAACTACTATATGATGACATTATGATCTTTAACTGTTTTTTCTGTTTTATGTTAGCGCCTCCAAACTCTGTCAAAGGTCAACAATCCGCCAACCACAATGCACTGAATGTGACTCCTCCTAACCAACATGGACAGCATTCTTCGAGAAGTAGACACCAGTCGCATAGCAAACCAACCTCTCACGTTGTAAATTCGGTAAATTTATTTCATTTATTTCCATGCATTCATACCATCCTAGCCAGATAAATAGTTCTACATACAGATTACATAATTGTTATTCAATAGTATTTTGTTACAGCCATTCGGTTGTAAATAAATAAATAAATAAGGGTTCCATGACAAAACAGAATATGAACCTAACCTAAATATTCTGAAAAGTCATGTT
The DNA here is from genome assembly GCA_028554975.1 of Himalopsyche kuldschensis. Lineage (NCBI taxonomy): Eukaryota > Metazoa > Arthropoda > Insecta > Trichoptera > Rhyacophilidae > Himalopsyche > Himalopsyche kuldschensis. The sequence continues at coordinate 6,967,647 of JAHFWI010000017.1, read as the reverse complement.
CTGAAAAGTCACATTGTGTTTTGTCATATTCCGTTTTGTCCGGTTACCATAAATAAGCAAAGAGATACGGTTTTTAGGAAGTCCGGTAGTCAAATTAGGACGATATTAAATAATATCCTAAATAGGACAGGTTGCTCGCCACTGCTTACATTATTTCCAATGATGGGATTAACCCTTCCCAATTGATTGCATCTCATATGTTAATATTTTGTAATGCTGACGTCATTAGAAGTGTAATTATTTGTTTGTTTTGTTTCTATCATCCCCTCCTTGCTTCCCGTAAAAAGTAAAAATCCCAAACTCCATTTTGTAATTTTATCATTTTAAAATATTAGATCAATCTTGCTTTATTACTTAAACTTTGCGATAGTAAGTCCGAAGATGTCTCTGAAAGAGGCAAAACACTTATTAACACAATATGTGGAATAATCAAAGTTATTTTAAATTTTATTATAAAATGAACTTCCACAAAGTTACCGCCGAACCAATCGAAATTATTAGGAGGATATCTGTCAAATCTTTGCTCTTAGATTATCATTAATCCGCATACTACTGTTTTCAGTCATCAAATGTTTCTGGAGGAGCAGGCAGTGGAGGCGGAAGCGGTGGTATGTACAGAGTGGTCGGCGTAGGTCCTGCAGAGGTGGGAGCTCATCTTCGATTGCTCGGTGAAAGTCTTGCAATTATTGGGGAACGTCTCAAGGAACATGAGGTTAATATGCAGATAACTGTTTTACAACAGAATTGAATTGTGTGATAGATGTACCATCATTATTTGACTGCCGCCGAATTCGCAACTAAAATAGAGGACATATCTTCAAAGGGCATTTTAGTAAAAATATCGACTCATTTATATCTTGCATATAAAAATGTGTAAGTAAATAAAAAATTTCAAGTATTGCACAGCACTCATACGATGATGGCACCCTCACTAACGGTTGAGTTATAATGTTACGACTATACCTTATTACAATAGAGTTCTAATAAGTAAATTCCATTGCAATCAATTAACTTAATATGTATCATAAGTCGCAAATCAGTCGCAATATATTTGATCATCGTATTTATGGTTGCTTGTCATTATATTTTGTAATGAAGTCTAAACAACAATTTGTTTTTAATTGATGTAAAAGTTGTTATTTGACTACACCAATTAATTAGATATTTTTCTGTGGTTACAGGGACAAATTGCAGTTTCCGGCTCCGTATCTGTTCTTTTGGACACATTGCTATGTTCGCTAGCGCCTCTTGTCTGTTTGACGGCGCACATCCCATCGATAGCGCCTCCGCTTCATATTTTACAAGACACGCTCGATAATATTGCCTACATCATGCCTGGACTCTAATCTATCATGAAAGAAAGACTACTTGAAATTAGGCTATCTATAGTTATCTATTATTTCTACTATACATTAATTATGATTATTTTAACATATTTAACAATAATATCTACCTTGCTACCACACACATACCCTAAAATGAATCTCACATCGTGACATACATATTATGAGCGAGTAGGATGAAACAGCAAACGCCATCATATATTTGGTGTCTGCCATTCATGTTACGTGATTAAGCAGTAAAGATTATCGCATCACACACCTGGTATATTGATGTATTGTTGATATGAAGTGATTTTCTCTGAGGTTTTGGGAATAATTATTACTTATGTGGTGGTATAATCAACGAAGGAAGGCAAAATATATAATCTTTAAATTTAATGTATTATAGTAGATGAGAAGTCATTTGAAAATATTAAATAGTTGATGTAATAGGGTACTTGACTGAAAAATAAATAGTATTAAGAGTTGAGTAGTTTTTCATTTTCCCTTATCATCTTTAACATCGTTGATCCTCATTATAGGGAGAATAAGAAATACAAGTCCACGATGCCTCAAAAAATAAAAGGAGCATTGAGTCAGACATTCTCAAGAATGGTGAAAATTTAATTTTGGGGTTTTATAAGCCGAAAGAAATATACGCCCAGGTACATTTCTCTTTGAGCATTCTAAATATAGAATGCAAACATGCCTATGGAAAACTCAGTTGTATAAAGCAATGGATAGTGTCCATATATATATTGATTTATTGGTTGAGTAGGCATTTACTTGGTAGTACTCCATTATAATACGGTAAGAAAAATAACAAAGTATTTTAGTTCTACATAAATTATTTTATATATTTGTTGATAGCTATTTTGGCTTACGCCTTCGTCAGAACTATCCATATATATGTCTTCAAATAGAGAAGTCTCAAATTTTTTTACAAATAAATAGTCCTAAGACCCATCCTTCACTTCCCCTCTCAAAAGATGAGCAACTGAATAATAACCAATAGTAGCCATAACTGAAGTAAAACAACTTCTGATTAGAACTATTACACAATAAATGTGTTAAATGTCTCAATTTATACGTCGTAAAGCTTATCGTTCATTATTTGTTATTTCCAATCTTCAATTTACTCGTATTATGTAGCATCGCGTAAATTGGGACTCGTTATAACACTTAGAGCAGCCATACTCAACCTGCAGCCCAATCAGCTCTTATGTACGGCCCAAAATAATTATAGTCACCAAATACTTTTTTGGTGTTGTTTCAATATTGGGTTGCAATCGGTTGGTACAAAAATGTGCCCAGCTCCTGCTCACATTATTCTCATCGACGTATCTCTATGACTTGTCATATTCTAAAATTAAACTTGCGAAGAGCGTATATAAAATCGGCTTACTGATTCTCACCTTGATGATGTATTAATTAAGAGTAACCTGTAGTAACCAGGAACCTGATTTGACGAAGATAGTTAAAAGTTTGACTCAATATCAAAATTCACATTCTTTTTTCAGTAAACGATTTAAGATTTTGGATACATTAGTATTTTTGTGTACTTTTTACGTATGTTTTATTTGTTGTTGATTGTTATTTTTTATTTTGAAAAATACATGAATACACATATGTATATTGGGCCTAGTATAACACCTTAAACCGTATTGTATTAAAATATGTCACATTTTATGTATCCTTATTGTATAAAACCGTGTTATACGAGGCCCAAGTGTATTTACAGTTTACTATAAATATGTTGCGGCCCACATAGCGAAGCAAAAATCAGAATGCGGCCCGGTCGAAAAAAAGGTTGAGTATGACTGGTTTAGAGGAATGCTTTTTTTTATATGGCAATATTTCAAACTGACAGCTGTCAAAAATTTCTAACCTACAATTTGTACAAAAGCGATTGATAACAATTTTCTTATTAAACTTAAGTAAAAAATATAAGTCCTACTCAAAAACAACGCCATGCTCAAATTGATAACTAAAGTTTTGAAGTATCGTCCGAAAGCAGTAAATGTTTATGACGTTTCGAGATTCAATACTTTACCATCACCGTTTCCGAATTTGGAAAATATACTTTTGCAGAGGAGACTTTTTAGTGATGAAGTAAAAAAAGCAAAGAAAGCTGCAAAGACTATCAGAACAGAAGAAAATATTTTCGATAAAATTATATCAAAAGAAATAAAAGCTGATATAATTTTCGAGGATGACAAATGCCTTGCTTTTAATGATGTTTCGCCACAAGCGCCAGTACATTTTTTAGTGATTCCAAAGAAACGATTGGCCTGCTTAGATGCTTTTACACAGGATGATTCTGAAGTAATTTTCTTTATGTCCACCCTTGGGTATCCAATGACCCTGCTGTATATATTACGGGAGGTTTTCGCGTCCCCACTTTCAAAGTCGAAAAAAACACGCGCAATAGCGCAGTCACCAACCGTCACTTTAAAGTCCATTATACACTTACTATATATTGTTTCCTTTCTCATTTTGCATGCCTTCTACTCTGTCATTTTCTTCTGAATCTTTCTGGTGCGCTGACGGTTTGCTGTGAATGTTCGCCACAAGTTCACTTAGAAGTAATAATATATCTACCTATAGTCGACCTTCCTATAGCGCTCCCTGCTATAGAGCAGCTTAGTTTTAAAAACAAGATAAAAATCAATTGACGTGTCAGTATAAAGATATTATCGCACAAATCCAGGGAAAGGTTTAATATTGATCCACTTGTGTAAGGTACTCAGGCTATTACAGTACAATATTTGTCTTGCCACAACAATAAATACAAACAAGTCTGTGTATATTAGAGTTTGTTTTTAACTCATTTTGCCTTATTATATCTACAGCCATAGATTACCTATATTGTTCAACAAACATTAATGTGCTGTAACCAATTTTCTTTTTAATAGTCTCTTTGGAGATTGAGCTAAATCAATACTTCAATAGATATATGGATTTGTACTAAATACATCAATGTTTGTGATGTTTTAATCTCTTCCCACCTAACCACCCTCTAGCAAGAGACAGCAATGGCTTAATTTTAAGATCTTAATAAATCAAACCCATTTTTCAATCTTTCCAACATTGTAAGTGGATATGATTTAAAAATAAATAAACATGGAAAATTTCAGATTCTCTCTCACTTAATGCTGACAGCGAAAAACCTTGCTCAGAAAAAATTACCAGATGGGCTATCGACTTGTTGTCAACAATGGCCGAGACGGTGCTCAAAGTGTGCTTCATTTCCATATTCACATTTTGGGAGGCAGACAAATGACTTGGCCACCGGGATAAAAAATTGCACGTAGCAGCTATGATCGACTACTATAATGAATATATTTAGCGTTAATATGTAATATAATTTCTCTGTATATATAATATGTAAAATAGTTTAATATGGGGCTTTGATTAAGTGCCCTGGTGTTGGGTTTAAAAAATATACAAGTAATTACGCAACGCTTGTTTTTATTCTGCATAATATATAAGTACACATTAAAATTATTATTATTCTATACTATGGGCAACTAAGTATGTAGGAGGGATTCAAATTAAATATCATCCAATGTAAATGTCTTGTATCAGCTTAAGCTGTGATGCCAATTTAGTTTTTTTTTTATTTCAACTTTTAATTTATACCTAAAAAATATCATGTAATGAATAAAGTTGAAATTAAAAATGTTCATAAATTATACTTCTGTTTATTATTTGTACTGAGCTGGCAGAGCAAAACCAGTTTATTTATAATTGTTTTATGACAGTATTCAAAGAAACTTTGCTTATTTTCAGAGTTTTAAGGCAACAAGTAGGTGATAGTATATTTCTATTCAATCTTAAGCCAGTTGAAATATCATAAATTTTATATCTTTTGCATCATATAAATTTAATGACTTACATCCTCTAAGCACTTTGACCTTTTTTACGATTCAAAATCTGTTAAAGTATGGCACAGCATAGCACATCTCGGGAATTATGGGTGATTTTTCAATCGATTTCTGCTAGAAAGCATGGATGTCTGCAATGTTAAAAACTACCTCCAACCTGTCCAATCCTAAAAATACAGCCTAGTGTAGGGAGATATGCTGACCAATAGTCCTGTCTTAGCCATATACTGATATCCCTTCTCTCTTAAAAAAGATAGCTTGACCAATTGAGTAACAAGCAGTTCTCGTTAAAAACATTGTTTTTGATTGGGACAAGCATTATAAGAAACTCGTAAGCGGAGAAGAAATGGCAAAAAAGATTCATCCATTGAAATGTATCGAAATCAAAACAACAATAACCGAGAATTTAATAATATTAATTGATCAAGGTAAATCTTTTTACCAAAAAAGCGATATTATTCGAATCTGGAACAGTCTATTGACATTAAAGTATTCTTCGGTAATAATTTGAAAAACCGTGTCTCATCGAATTCACGATCAAACATTGTTTTGAAATACCTAGGTACTCTTGAATGCTATTATCGTAATCCAGATTTCAGAGAACAATTTACAATGTAAGAATATGTGACAATTTGTCCACTAAAAACAACGTGCCATTTGCAACATTGTGTTGTTTCGACAACTGTAAATAATTTTTGAAGTAGGTACAATATTATTGAATCAACTCATTGTTTTAAAACAGTACACGTACCTATGATAATAAAAAATACGATGACCGCTCCATCATTTTTTTTAATTACCTACATTATTTTATCTGATGGCAGCACTCGCTACCCATCTACCTGTCAACAGGTCAACGCGCAGTTTGACATTTCGTCGGCAATAAAAAATAAATTAGTGAAAATACCACCAGTAATATTTTTGTAAAACGTTCAAAATGAACAACTTGATAGAGGATGACTACGATAGCGTGAAAGAGTTCGAAGGTGGGACGCTTCAGCTTAACTCGCAGAACAGAGGTGGTTTTCAAAGTGGAGTTGGATCTTCTGGAGTCGCTCGACTTCCTTTGTCTTCCTCAACAACAAGCAGCGCAGCGCAGAAAAGTCAGCAGGACAACGAGCCTGCTATCCTAACAGGGGCCGATGTCGTTTCACCGATGACAGTATCGACTCCGACAAGTGGTGAGAAAATTAAATCTGACTGATATCAACATCTTTTTTTTTGTATCGTAACATAACAAAATCGTACAAATTATAGTTTTGTGATTGAATCGTCAGCGATCGAGACGTTATCTATTTTTTTGTTGAAAATTGGAACACTTGTTATTTTTTTGAAATAATATTGGATTGATTCATTATGTCTTTTTTTCGCATACAAACAGATTACATATATCAACAACAACAAAATATTTGAAATATCTTTACAAGTCAAGTATTTTATCATCTGTTATCTATTGCCATTCTCATATTTTTATTGAAATATTATTTTTTCATATGTTGAAACTAAAGATATCAATCAGTGGCCATACATTATTGTGCATAAAAATACAGGTAATCTCCTATATGCTCAATAAAAATATGTTGAAACAAAATCTTTTACTATGCCGTTGTTTATATTCCGTTGAGATGCTTCCTGGAATCAATGTCAATATAGAATCAGGCCCAAATTGGATGTAAAAAGATAACGACACACCATTCGGCAACTAAGTTTAAGGCGTCAAAAAATAATATTTCTCAAATTATCACATCGAATATGTATCCGAGATCTCTTAAGGCTCACGAAATGAATAAAAACTTTTTGTTTTAATTGTTTTCTTAAAAGATATTCAACAAAAAGTGTATATAGATTTTCAGGGCTGTCAAAACTTTTGATACAATATACACGTAAATATTATTTTGCATGTATATATGTTTCAAACCATTTAAATAACTATAAATTAATAAAATCATAAGAAAAATCAATAAAAATTCATTGTATGACGGGGTGCAAAATTGACATAATATTATAAACTGTGTGTGACAACCCTTATCGAGGATTCGTAAATACGTTCTAAAAGCCATGTGGTATAGTAATTAACATGGGATTGCATTCATAAGGGATCAAAGACATCTAAGCCCTTGAATAACGTAAGTAGTTTTATGGTATTGTCCTTTTTAATTTTTTGAAAAAGTCATAGGGTACAGGGCAAAAAGTGTGGAATTCTTCTAGTTGGTATCAGGTTAAACAGCTGTTTTCGATAAATAACTATACCTCCATTTATTTATTGCTTCCTTTTTTAAGATGGAGGTGGCGTTCGAGAGACACATTTACTGCCGCAGTATCATATCCCTTTTGCATTTGACAAAGCCCAGGATTTCTTCTCGCACAGGAATGGTCTGGTGGAGGCTGCAATTGACGAATGCAATTCAACTTTGATATTCCCAAATCAGGATGGAAGGATTTTGGGATCTTGGCTTTTAACAGAGTAAGAATCCTGCTCTGTTCGTAACAGCTGCGGTTTAAATCACAGCATATTTTTTTCATCGTCATCAACAGCAGTGTGGCACATAGGGGTCTATCTTAATTAAGTGACAGTCCCCCAGCTTCCAGACATTCCCAAGCCAAATGGTAGTCATTCATAACTCCATTTAGCCAGCAAATCAGTCTGCCTTTTTTTCTACAGCCTATTATATTTTTATTGAATCTATCAGTAAAGTGCAACAATCATAGAGACCATTGACTTCATTATTATGGGATGTCATTTTTTGACTAATTTATTCATTATATTAATGCATGAATATGCTAAAAGCATGTTTTCATTTTAAAAATAAATAAATCTGCTCAGGTAATGAAATAATTTATTTAAATCACTGTTTGTATTAATTTCAGAATAAGCCTATGGGATTATGAAAAAGAGAGACTTGTTACGTTGACAGATAAAGCTTTGATTAGCGTCAAATACGACTTTATTGCTCTGCGTCAACTCGATTTCCGTAAAGTTCCTCTTGAAAATGTCGACACCGTTGTCATTGGAGATTTGGTCTATCCACCTGCGTCAGTTGTGCCGTAAGTAAATATTAGTTACGTTTTACACACACTGTCTCATGAACTTTTTTTTGTGAATCTAAAACATCATCCATAATAAAAGCATGTTTTTAATGAATCGAAAATGAAAATCGTCATTTATATATTGCAACGATTTATATAATATATGATTAAAATTTTGAAGAAAATGTTTATTGCTCTTTGTGTAATAGTAATGAACTATAGATTTTCACAGACACATGCCAACAATTACTATTTGAGCAATATTCTGTGAATATTTTTTGAAATTAGAATGACTCCATGTTAATAAATTGCATTTGCGTGGTTTTTTTCTGGTTGGTGTTTTTTTATCAGCTTTACAACTCAATTTTGGCACTAGTAGCCTTCCGGAAACGTCTCTAGTAGGCTTTGCTGTAAAATCTTAAATCATCCAATACTTAGTATAGAAATAAAGCGATTGTTAAATGTAACTCAAAAATAACATCATGTTGTAAAAGCATATAAAAGCTTCATGTTTAAGTGTGATCATCTCTGCGATAGTAACGCCAATGATATTATATTGGGAAAAAGCTGCACACTCTTTAATAAATCTTAAAACTGTTATGTCGGTCATTATTATTCATATGCCATTGTGTGCCATGTCAGTCGTCTGGGAGGTCTCGCACATGGCGTGTCGTCGATTGCCCGCGACTGCATTTGGGATCGGTTTTCCAAAAACTCTTCAGCGGCACCGCCTCCTCAATACGAGAGCACAGATGCCGGAGACGATTCGAAAGGAAAGTTTGGACCCATCAACCTCAAGCATTTCGAATCTAGGTACAAATTTGGAATGGATTCGCTGTCATTGTCTCACATTTTTTTTAACCTTAATTTTAGTTGCTGCTTTATTAAATAAACCATAATTTTTTTCTAATTTTAAGAATATCTTTTATTTCATAATTTCAATTTCTGTGGCCAAGTTGTTAGTAACTCTGTACCTTTTAGGTCTCTAACTCTCTGCTTTTCCGTGATTGAAGGTGCGAATTCCTGAATACAGATTAGCAAACAAAATTGTGTTCTTGCATGATTATTTTTTATTAAGATTTATTTATCTAGTCTTTAATATGATGGGAATATATCAATCATTCCAATTTTAAAACCTCAAACTGTTTGGCCTATGTAATCAGTGTCACAATTTTCACATTAAAGTGTTGTAGCGCTGCTAATATCTGTTTTTGTCTGTAAGTTGGTTCTCAAACCTTGATTGTAAATGTCTTTGTAGTAGAGTCTTGAGTCTAGATAGTAACGATTTAGCCAGGACTATGATAAATGTTGGCAATAACCATAGCAAGCCATGTAGTGATGGTAATATTTAACTATGACCCCATGTTATTCAATGCTTGTTTTTATTTTAATTATACTTTAAAAATGCTTCGTATTATAGCAATAATTTTTGTTAGTCTCCCTTTTATAATAGTGGAATTAACTGAAAAACATTAGAATGTATACCAGCTGTAAAAATAAATAGTCAAAATTGTCATCCATTTCAAATTCCTGAATTGTAAAAATCATTTGTAATTTTTGTAATGAGTGCAACTCTACAACAACATTAATGAATTCCACATTGCACTGATAGAACTACTTTTTTGTCATGTTAATGAACAGATTTATTTAGATTACTGAAATGTACCGAATTTATATTTTACTTAAAAAGTAATTATTTTGTGCTTAACAATCATTAGTCCTAAATGTTGCAGTGCATAAATAGATAGAAGTAATAAGAATTTCAAAAAGAGCAATATGCTACGTGATTGCTAGAAACTATTTTTATATTTTAAATAGGTGGTATGTTACTATATCACACGCAGGTATAAATTTACTATTCCTTTCAAATAACATTGAGATGAAGAAACATCCACCGCATGTCTATGGTGTATGCTGTTACTGTATATATTGTAATATAATTTACCTTGCTTTTATATTTTTAGTTCATTCTTAATAAGTACACAATTGTTTTTTATATGTAGTTTTTAATTTTTATATTTTACTAATCTTTCAGCTTCATTTAAAAAAAAAAAATTGTCAACTGATCTAATCTGTGATGTGATGTGTATTTTTTCAAATTTTTTTTAAGGGTGGAAAGTGCCGAAGTATTTAAAAAAAGAAATGTTTCGAATAAAGGGTTATATGAACATGTTGGATATGCTTATTAATACTGAAAGTGCCAGAGACAATACATATTAGTTTATAGAAAAGTGTCAAGTTGAGTAGAGCTACCACTCTACTCTTTATTGACTTATCTATTATGTTTGATCATTTTATTCTATAGAAGCTTATAGTGAATTTGTTGCTTATTTTTTTTGTTAATTTAAATAACCTGATTTAATCCAAAATAGCTCCACCACTCTAATGGGTAATTTTGGACGGTTTTTTCGTTTCGATTTTTGAAAATGAGCTTACATTTATTTTCAATATTTTTTACAAAACATAACAAGATTATAAAATCAATTATATGAAATACATACACTATTTTCTTAAGTTAGGAGTAAACTTTAAATATAGAATTTGCCTCAGTGTGAAATGTGTTTTGTTTTATTTTTTATAGAAATAGAAATATGAAGGGAGTACGGGCCATGTGGAATAGAGGCAAGCCGATGTCATTCATCAAGAAGTGGAATCCTTTCGATAATGACATCCCAATGAATACATTCTCGTCTCATCCACTATTCTGGCATAAAGGTATTATAAATAATTATATAGATAATCCTCATAAGGTGTCTATATTGTTCCTCATTGGGAGCGGACATATTTGCAAAATATTTTATCGATAATTTCTTCTAAGATTGCGAGGTGAAACTACAAAAGCCACTTTTTTACATATTTCTTTTGTTTTCAGTTATTTTTTATGACACAAATGACCTTGTTTTTAACTTTTCTGTAACTTCACACATTTAAGAACACGTGTTTACTCAAACTTGGGAAATGGGAACTTTGGAAACAGTGTAGAAAATGGTGTATACCGCTATTTGATTATTGGCTAATAATGATAAAGGGCTAGTTATTAATACTTCAGTCTGTAGTGAATATATCTGTATTTTTAGAGCCACGTTCAATCTCTTTTGGGTCCATATGGCTCCCCTAGGATGCACAGAACCTTTCATTTATTTATACAACGCCAATGCGCCACGCATTTGACAAATATATATACATATCTGTACATTAGAGATCTGCACGGGGCGAAATTTAACAATTCTACCCGACCCGAGTCCGAATATATCTGACCCAAGCCTGAGGCTCATTCCCAAACATCTTACCCGAACTTGACCTAAGCCTCACAGTTTTTTCAACTTTTAATCAACATTTAAAATAATTTAATATCAAATCATCAAATTATAATATGTATGTAATTTAGATATACAATTATGGTGTATACATCCGGAAAATCGGATTTATGCCTTAATTTTTGTGTACCCAGGCCTGAGCCCGGCCCGGCCCAAATACAAACCTTTGTTACCAAGCCCTCGGGCTTACCCGAGCCCGTGCAGACCTCTACTGTGTATACATAACAAAAAACATAAATTATTTTAGTTTATTGCTTTTGCAATGTAAAAAAAAAATAAAAACATTGTAGTCATCAGAACAGAGAGAAAAAATAAATACAATCACATTGGAAATTGTTAAAGAAGTCATCTGAGTGCTTTCCAAGAAAATTGTGCGAGGGGCAAGCCAAAAATGAACTTTTGGGGAGGCAGTCACTAGCCGAAAAAAGGTTGAGAAACGCTGGTATTTACTGTCGATAAATTTATGGAACTCAATCAACTTTTGTTGTCTTTTTGGTGCGTCCGTTAGATGTCCTAGATGAAACGTCCAGAGAGTTGTACAACGTGGACAACTTTGGACGGATGCTTATTTCAGCTGTAGAAGCGATGCAAGAGCGGCGGGAGGCTCCATGTCAAGTTCACCACTCCAACATAGTCCTGCAGAGCTACATCGGAGTCACTTCACTCGTCCACAATAAGAACTCGCTAGGCTTCTTCAAAGTCAGAGGAAAGTTTAGCTTTTAAAAAAATCCCTTTAAAATTATAATAAAATAATGGCCAAAGTCAATTTTACGTAATTAAATAATTTGCCACTCTAATTGGTAATCATTCCTATGTGTATATTGAAAATCAATACTAGAAATGTTTGTGAAATCTGTTTTGTTAAGGAATATAATAATATACAGGTTAAACTCGGTTTTTTCGACCATAATTAATTCAATATATTATAGATTGATGAAATTACACTGGATATTATCACTCTCAATCAGTTTAACAATCAATTTGATTAGAAGCACACTATATGATTTGAATCGTTTGTACTTTTCAAGTTTTGTCACTAACGACCCCGGTTTCACCTTTCGGCATCTTCAGGCGTGCATGGATGATAATGTGAGGGCTTATAACTTTTAAGCATAGTGTACTTTTAAACAATACAAACTATTTGCTATGGGTCAGTTCATTTGTGCACTTGAAATGACTGAAGACGCCGAAAAGCGAAACCCTCGTCGTTATTTACGAAGCCAATTAAAAATTAAAATGATTTGAATTTGATATTGAAACTCCACCAAACTCCATTCTTAAAGATCTGAGTAAAATTTTATTTTATTGAAAAACCTAGGCAATATTGATGCTGATTTTGGTTATATACTGGAAGATACGTCATATTGGGTCAGCATTGTTAGAGATGATATTAGATTCTTGGAACCACAATCGTTGATGCTGTAAGGTGGCATTCTTCCAAAAACAGCCAGTCATTTGAGGTGTTTATGAATTTTATTATTTACTCAGTGCACAAAACGCAATATACAACTGCTTCATTTCAGCATAACACTCAATTAATTTTTGATTATTTTTTAAAATAATTGGTGTTGTAATTTCATTTGTGTTTATTATAATTTTTCATATATTAATATAGTACGTTGGGTGATCAAATTACCAGATTTTGACAAGTTTTATCAAAATACTTCCTTGATATGTATTGCTCATGTGAATTATATTGAGTCGATCAATAATATTAGAAACATGTTCTTAAAAATTGTGCTGAGGGAAGAAGTGGGGTTTCATTTAGGAGAATAAACATTATATTACTAAACAAAAAATGTACATTCATTTTTCTCAATATATCTTTTATAGGTTTAACCCCAAGTGGTTACAGAAGTTTATTTAAATGTGTAACCTAATTTTTCTATCTTAAGATATACACATTACAGACTGGTTGAATTTTATTTGTTGCAGTAAAGTGTTTTATTTATTCAAAAATGTTAGTTTCTTCCAACAACATCGCCTAGCAAAACATATAAATACCTTTCATGTAATTAATGATATTTAAACGACCAGGTGTATACGAATAGGTGTTAAATTTGTTTTGTGATAGCTTTAGTTATTTGATAAATTTTATTTTACCCAAAGTTTATTAATTTATTATTTTGTATGTAAAACATATAATAATTTTTGTGTTAGAGGAAGAGGAATTGTCTCGATTAATTTAAGTATATTTCCTCCGAAGAATGCTGTGAAATATTTGTTAATCTTAGTTATAATTTTGTTACATCTTTTCATTTAGATACCTAATATAAATTGATTGCAGTTCAATCTCAATCATTTCTGTTACCATAGAAACCTGGATATAAAATTAACTCATATTTTATGGTGGTATCCTATATACAATCTTGTAGCCAATAGATAATTTACTTCAAGTAAAATATTGGCCACAGTCATCAGTGTACAACATAAATTGTATGTATGGTATGAATTGATTAAAATCCTAAATACACTTTTAAACAGTGTGATAATAAAAGTTACCCATTTAAAACATTCCTTAGGCTGAAATAATTATACGTATTATCAAAATTGTCTGTTCCATATCATTTTTATATAGATTGACTCTTGAACAATGGCCGTAATATACAAATATTTAATATTTATTTTTCAACTAAATATGAATCTATTCCTGTGTATGGATAGTATAAGTATTGATAAGATTTGTTTTAAATATGCTAATTTTATATTTGATATTTATCTCAATGGGTGGTTTCAATATCTTTTCTTTCTTTATCATAAGTAAATGTATTTTATTTTTTTCTATTACGGCACAAAAAAGAAAACTAAACCAAATTATACATTATTATAGTTATATAAAATGAATTAATCATATCTGACGTATCTATTATATATTTTTACCATCATATTGATCTCACTTTTCCATTCATCACTGTCTTTAAATTTCATGTCTGTCGAAGTTTGTATTTCACAAATACCTGTGTTAAATATTGACGATTGACTATGTTATTTTTTCTTAATCAAATCAAATATTGTTTTGAAAAAAAATACCATTGGAATTGATGAGGTAGTTTTTGAATTACGGCACTAATCTTTATTGCCTTATAATATTATCAGGTTGTTAAGTTTAATGGCTGGTTACCATTTAATTATAAATAAAATATATGTTGTATTTAATGTAGTATTAGTATTTTAGCTGAAATGTTACGGCGCAGAAAGAAATGAGAGCAATAAAGATTAAAATCTACATAATATGTTGTATGCGTGTGTAAAGAAGAAAAAATAACAGTACAGTATATATATTACAGTGAAACTATATTCTGAGTGAAAATACATTCTCACTGGTATTTCAGTGAAAGCATTTTCACTAGCGAAAATATATTCTATTGCTATTGAGCATGAATATATTCTCACTGGCACTTGTTAGTGTAATCATATTCTTCTCCAAACTATCATTGAAATTAAATTTGACAGCTGACAGCATTGCCAGTACAAAAATCAGGAATATGGAAATATTAAAACGAGTGACCCTTTAATTATGTATGCTTTTTACAAACTCATCAAAATATAATGTAGTGTACTGGCAATGCTGAACATATTGACACGGCGACTTGGGAAAATATAATTTCCCTGATCGTGACCAGTGAAATCATATTGTCACACAAATCCATTGCTTGATACATTTTCAATGGCCAAGTCAGTGAAAATATAATCTAACTTATCAGAATATATTTTCACTGAGAATACAGTTTCACTGTAACAAATACATGTGTTTTCAACAAAGCAAGCCACACCAAGGCAGAAATATAAAGTCTGTTGAGGACCCCTATGGCTATTTTATGTTGAATATAAATGCGCTCGTAGATTATAGTCATAACACTTTGTTTACGAGTCCTTTTAATTACAATGGTAATTATGCACGAATTTGTGCACTCCGTAACCAATGAGTTAATGGTTGAATTAGAAAAGTAACAAATTGACAGAAATGAGATATCAATACTGACTGGAATAATATCAATACAGTAATTGTCCCTAGCCGAGATCTGTTTTATCGGTGGTCACGAAGAGACGTTAAAACTGGCTGGTCCGTGCTTGCCTCTTCAGATCAATGGGATTCCAGCATCCTGATCGATCGTCGATTACTATCCATTGGATTGGAGGATGTAGAGTGAATATGGTAAAAAAAAAATAAGAATTATTGCTCCTGTCTATAAAGTCCTATATTTGTTGGTATCAAATCGGCATCCAAATGTTATGTATGTATGACTATGTAACGAAAAAAATTAGAGGCAAGTGGCTTTATCATAAAAGTTGTTTTTTTATTTGCCGCTTTATCACAACTGTCAATTTGTTACTACTGACTTCTACCATCATGATGGCTATATATTCTTGATTCTTATCTAAAATCTGCAATTTGAATATATACTGATATGAACAGACAAGCTGGAACATAAATATTCACTAATTGTTTGTGTAATTCCATATATTGAATATCAATTTTATTTGACAATTATTCTAAATTGAATCATAAACTATGTTGCATTGTCAAGAGATGGCATTGAGTAATTGAAGAGATAAAATTACATACCATTTATTCATTATTATAAAACTTGTATACTTAATTATTGTTCTTCAATAATAAAAACCCCCTAGGTATAACAAATTATCAATACTGTTTAATCAATAAGTAGCTATTCCAATGACTTTAAAAAGTCAGTTAATGTTTATAATTGATATAAATAAAAATTAATTTATCAGTCGATGTGTAGTTGTCCATAAATATTACAAATAATATAGTCTTGAATGATTTAATACCTGCTTCATACAGTATTTTGTTATTTGGTGTAATATGTTACTGGTTATATGTTATATGGACAGGAATTCACCTTATTTCCTAGCACTTTTTTTACAAGATTATTTGTACACCCGCCAAAAAAATTATTCCCTAGTCATATGTTGTGCCTGAACAAGAATTTGTGTTTTTTTAATGCAGTGTTACCAATCTGAGTTTGAATAAAGTTTTTGCATGATTCCATTTCTGTCTTTTATTTTTTCTGTGAACACCGGGGCATCAATATTACTAAACCTGTTTTACTTTTGAGTTGTTAACTCTCATTTCATTGTGGAAAGCATGGCTGTGGAGTCGTTGAATAAAAATACGACTCCAAATCATTTACCAAAATACGACTCCGCCTTCAATATTGACTTTTTCCTACTTTTCCTATTTATGTGTATTCATCAACCAACCAATCCGGCCAATAACCAAATTTTACATATTTGCAAAAATAAAAAGTTCGAAATTCCGACTCCGGCCAAAAAACCGCGACGACTTCGACCCTGACTCCAACTCCAGCTCAACAGCCCTGGAGAATTTCGTATTTTTTTTTTTTAACTCCTGGCATCATTTTGGCGCCCTCTAGCACTTCGGCGCCCAGGGCTACTGCCCTATTCGCCAGCCCCTAGATACGGCCCTGGTGTAGTGTGTAGATTTATACTTTTTATGCCAGCTTAATCATCTAATTGGCACATCATTAATTCTGTTGATAGAAGACTGATAAGAAAGGCTCTTTCATTTAAGAATGATTATAAATGAGGTTCAAATCTCTGTAAATAATTTTTGGCATTATATTATCAATTTAAGATCTCCACTTAGAAAGAATTAGGAAACAAAATAGTGGTATTAAATTTGAATCATCGGAATTTTTTTACTTTTCCATGAGTTTTGTATCTAATGACCTTGGTTTCGCCTTTTGACTTCTTTAGACATTTCAAGTGCAAGAATAAACTTGAACTTACCGTTAGTAAATAGTCTGTACAGCTAATATATAAGAATAAAAGTAAATCACTAAGTTAAATCATAACTATCGCAATCTGGATGAATTTCTGCATTATTGATGTTGATGAGGTTTAATGAAATGGATAAGGGTATTGGGTATGGGTAAATTAAAATTTAATATTAAAATAATTACCAGCAAATAGCATAGAAATACCTACTAATTTAAAAGTAGGGTTTTATCTGACGTTTTATTAAGGAATGGGTTTATTTCGATTTTTGAATGTATAATTGATAACAATTAATGATATTTTTGTAATAGGATATAACAAGGGGGAATTATGAAGATTAAGTTGTTCATTCAAAATTGGAAAACTAATCAGCTATGAACTATTTATTTCTAGGCTTTCCAGGTAAACGGGTATGAATGAAGGGGTTAAAATTTTACATCACAACACGGGTGATCAAAATGTCACACCTGTCCCTCTAAATACATTTTCAATTGTTTCAATATTGCATTGGATAAATAAACCATTTTTAGACTTTGTCTCGAAAAACCAGGGCAGTAAAGTCATTAAAAAAAATCACGACTCCGACTCCAACATTGACCAAAAACACGACTCCGACTAAAAGAGATAAATTTCGTCACATTTTTTTCATACCTTTCCTACGAATGTCTATTCAATTAAATATCAACCAACCAATCCTGCCAATACCCAAATTTTAACATATTTTATGCATAAATAAAAAAATCAATCTTTTTAAAATCCAGCCAAAAAACCGCGACTCTAGGACTCCGACTCCACAGCTCTGCAAAAAACTCAAAGTTTGCACTTGTTCTGCCGGAGAAGCGATATTATGACTTCATTTTAATAACCTTATACAGTAGAACCTCGATTCCAACAAATCCGGATAATTTAAAAAATCATAATTGACAGGAAAAGACAAGTATATTCACTATAAATCATTTTTATTTCTTTAGATACATAGCTTTAATAATAAAAAAAAAAATATTGAAAAAATCAATTATCGATTTCTGCTTAAAGCTAGCTTTTCTTTTCGATGCTGCCAAATCGCGAATACCTTGATGACACATAAGTTGTCTTGAATAGCACTCTTCTTGACTCTCATTAAACAATTGGTAAACTTCAAGATTTTTTCACTTTGTTTATTTATTTATATCCGAGATCGTTGACGTTCCGACACCAAATTTACTAGACCTAAACGTCCCGATTCACCCCGTTTTCAAAGCATCGATTATATCCAATTTGTCTATTAATGAAACTACGACACGTTTTCTTTTCGTTGACATATCGGTAATATTAAAAATAAATATTTAAATCGTGATCAATTTTTCAAGAATCAAACGTTCAATGCGTATCGAATTTGGACAATGACTGACCTATATTTTACACAGGACTTATTGTTAGAACAAATGCAATCAAAATTTTAAAATTGCCATCCATCACGTACGTAAACAGTGGACGCAATTCGCCGAATCGAATTTGGACGATGACTGACCCATATTTTACACAGGACTTATTGTTAGAACAAATGCAACGATCAAAATATTAAGACTGCATTCCATCACGTACGTAAGCAGTGGGCGCAATTCGCCACGTGCATGTCAGCAAATTTGTAATATTTTTGTTTTTTTGACCAATCCGGATGATTGAGGTTCTACTGTATTACAAATTGTGATAAATACAGATTTTCACATCTTATATGCACAATAGAAATGATTTTGACGTGTAATGATTTATACCTCACCTTTCGTGAATAACTCTGAAGTATAATAAAGACTGGATTAGTTATGTGACAGTTTATTGCATGGATTTAATTATGTAAGATCTCAATATTATTTCCAACTATTTTATTTATTCAGTTTCAAATTTTAACTCATGATTATTAATCTGATTCTATTAACGTGTCAAAGTCTGGAATTTTTTAAATATTCTTTTATTGCTTCTTCTCGTTGAAGATGTTTAAAGAGCAGCTAAGAATTCAAATGTTTTATTTTAAGATTAATATATAGTTTAAAAGTGAAAAATAAATACTGAAATATATGAAATGTGTATATGATAAGATTAACTTCGTAGCATTTAGTAATTTACATTAAATTACTACCCAAGTAAGGGAGTAATTGTTAGACCACAATTTTAATTAAACCAAAAATGAATCCCTCAAATAGTGTCAAAAAAAAGGAATGTTTCGAGTTTACAAAATCAAATTATTGCTTCACTTGTAGGTAAGTAAAAAGTTAAAAATTCTTCGTGTCTTTCATTTGATACCAATGTGCTTATGTCGAAATAGAAATTACCAGGGCTGTGGAGTCGTTAAAAAAATTACGACTTCAACTCCAGCATTTACCAAAAACACGACTCCGACTACAACTCCAACATTGATCAAAAACACGACTCGGACTCCGACTAAAAAAAGTTTAATTTCGTCACGTTTTTTCCTACTAACTATCAACCAACCAATTCGGCCAATAGCCTAATTTGACATATTATATGCAAAAATTAAAAGTTCAGACTTTTAGTCCGACTCCAAGTATGACTCCGGCCAAAACGCCGCGACGACTCCACCACTCCAACTCCACAGCCCCGGTAATTACGTATTTAGGAATGATATTACAATACAATACTTTAAGAGAAAACTCCATTTTTGTCAATTGTGCAGGAGAGGGTAAAAACTAATTATTTGAGAATATAATTTTTGTGTTATAAACAAAAAAAACTCCTTTCAAACGGTTTATTTGTACTTACCACCGCTGAAAAACAACGAATAAATTACAGGTGACAATACAAAATTGTGGAGTTGGATAATTAGCAGTTTAGGTTTTAGAATAAGTGGAAGAGATTTAACGTTTTAACGATGATAAATAAGTTTTGGTTATAAAAAAAATTACGGGACACATTGCATGATACAACAAGATGGCATTATTAAGTCATTTTCAGCCAAAAGTGGAGTCAACATCATTACTCTTTAAGCCATCGATATAAACCTTCATTTAACTCTGCGCTTAGCAATAATGTAAATACAGTGAATGAGACTGAGCTTTGAGCGATTGTTAACAGGTGGCAATACCTTTTGATTGATATCTTTTATGAAATACTGAAATCAAATCAATTGTTATTTGACACTATTTGGTCTGTCATGCTAATCAATTGAATATTTTTTAAATCCAATTCAGTTAATTTGGGTACATTTTCTATGGGGGCCGCAATCGGCTGGTTATCTCCTGTATTGGCTGAGATCACATCTGAGAATTCGCCACTGGGATCTCCTCTGACAGCAGCCCAGGTAGCGCTTTCAGGAGGTATTTTTTGCCTAGGAGGCTTTGCGGGACTTCCTGTCTTCACGATCATCTCCAGCAAATATGGAAGAAAAATAGGGGGCTACTGTATCGGACTACCAATGACGGCAAGTTAATTATTTTAAACACCATAAATCTTTAAATGAGATCTTTTTTTAACCGTTCATACGCCATGGCGTCCAGGCACGCAAACGCCACGACGAGTTTATTTATGAATAAATATCGTATTTTTAAATGAAATCTAATGAAGACACATCTTTTCAAGGCAATGTAATTGTTAAAATATCGAAATGTATGCTCGATTTTACTTTATTGAGATTAATCTAACGATGTCACAAGGGCTTGCCTTGCACCTTATTATAGTAAATATCAATGTTTACGTAAATATTGTGAATAACCTACACATGGTTGTCAATTTACTATTGGCATTAATAGTTTACGAAATATTTCATTTTCATAGTCTTTCTTGAGAAATTAACTTGTAAAACCACAATTTTCAATATTTTCTATGAAGCTGTTGGTGGCCGCATCCAAATCCTCTGGTGGCCACACACCACTGCTCTATATACTTTTTGTTTAATATCTTTTAAGAAAACTATTAAAACGAAAACTTTATATTCATTTTGTGAGCTTCTAAGAGATGTCGGATAAATATTCGATGTGAAAATTCGAGAAATGTTATTGTTTGACGCCTTGAACATAATTGCCCACCGGTGGGGTCTTAACTGTCAGAGCTTTTACATATGCGACAGACCGATGAGTCGTAAGCTTTAAAACAGTTAAAAACACTAAGAAAAGGTGAAGCATTACAGTTTGACAATGAAGTATTCACTATTTTCAAAATTGAAGCATATTTATATGATTATTATTAAATTATATCTGTACATTCTTTTAGATTGGATTACTGTTCAAGCTTTGTGCGAATTCAGTAATAGTAATGCTGATTGGGCGGTTTTTGTGTGGCTTTGGTGGAGCAGGATGCCTCTCGCTCCCGACCCTGCTCGTGGGAGAATGTTGCTCCACTCACATCCGCGGCCTTCTGGCTGCACTCTTGCCCGTGCTCTATTCATTTGGGTTGATGAGCGCCTATATACTCGGAGCGCATTTGCCATTCAGAATCTTCACAACTGCACTCATGATAATGCCAGTCATTTTTATGATTTTATATTGGTTCGTTCCTGAGACACCGGTATATCTACTCAAAATCGGTAAAGAACAGGTAAGATGGATAATCTGTCTATTTCAGTATACAGTGAAACCACGATTCTACATTTTTCAAGGGACCATGAAAAACAAACGATAAATGCGGGAACAAAGAATGCGGTAAAGTATCAAATAAAAAAGTAAAACTTATATATTTCACTTTTAAGGTGTTCACTGTCAATACTTGGTGGAATGGCATTATAATAAAAATAATAACACATTTTTAGAACTTATTCCACATAAATTTGATTGGATCAGGACCGGTTTAGCTCATGGTGAGCATCGTCAACTGATAAGAAATACAACGAAACAGCGATACTTATGCAAAAACGACTTGTTCATTTATTGAATGAGCAAGTCGTTTTGTTATATCCGTTTCATTAACCTAATTATAGCTTATTATATGTCTTTCTTGTATCCTTGTATTTCTTTTATTTTTATATATTTCTTAGACTTTTTTATCAAACCTATAACATTCATTTTAAAAAAAAGTCCGGAATAACAAGTTGCTTCTTTCCAGTTTGGCACTTCAATTTTAACCAAGGCCCTTCAAATTCGCATATTTTTCTAACAATAGATTCATCGTTCAACTTATGTTTTTGAAGGCCAATAACGCTTCCGTTAATGGGTTAATGTCATAATATATTCATTATTGCGTTCTTCGCCATCTTCTTCTTCACTGCTGTCATTAGTTGCAGTTCGGTTTCTTTCTAAGAACCGATTGGATAGGGTCGAATTTGCTTATGAGAAATATTCAACAAAAACGGTCAATAGGGATAATATTTGTGACGGGAATTCAATGCCTCAATCTCTCTATTGCACAGGGAGTATGGATAAAAAGATGAGTCTACAACAGAACCAGTGATTAGCTGATTGCTCTTGTTATACTCACTGTCTCAAGACAATACTGCCCACTCAGTAAAATATTAAGAAATGTAAAAACCAATTAGTAATAATAGTATTTCTTTTTATAGGAAGCTGCTAAATCAATATCCTGGTACAGAAAGATTTCAGTTGACGGTGGAGGAGTCCGCGCTGAACTTTTGAGGATATCAAGACAGCTCCGAGGAGCTGAGCCACTTGAAATTGGTAAGAAAACAAATCTTCAACTTAATTGTCAGTGTCTGTTTTTCGATGTTTGCATATCAATTTCAAAGCTACCTTTCACATGGCTATCGATGACTTACCATACGTCCTGGTTCGACCAGGATTGTCCCCGGCTTGAGACAATGGCCCCGGTGTCCTGGACGGCTTGGTATTTTGTCCAGGTCCATAGTTTGCGACACGATGAGACGCACTTCAAAACTTCTGACTGTATGCCTAAATTGATCTCAAAATTCATGAATCAAAATTAAGTGCCACGAGAACCGAATGCTAAGTGAAATATATTAAATATTCTGGCACCACTGTCGAAAAGATTCCTAGAGAAGATATTTGTGCGCTGTCATCAATCATCAGTCACTTAAGCATACCATTTCAAAAATAATATCGCAATATGTTACAAACTGGACTTGAATTTGTTTCCAATGTTGAATCAGTTTCCTGTATGAATCAATAAATTTAGATCTGGCATCAAATTACAATCAAACTAAGTAATCACCACAAGCTGTAACAAAGAGGCAGAAAGATAGTACACGCCATGTGATTGAAAAACCAATATTGTATGTGATACTAGTAATTGATTACATGTTCTCGAAGCACACAAGACAAAATTGAACTATTTTAATATTTCAGAATTTGAGCCAACAAAAGAGGAACTAGCCACTGAGCTGGCGTGGATTCGTTCAAAATTGCCAGAAAATCAACAAAAGATGCTGGGACAATATCCTGAACAACCTTTAAGTGAAAGACCATCACCGTGGAAGCTTTTAGGTTGGCATTTTGATCTGACCATTAATTTGAAATATCTATCACAATATAACAAGCCTTCCTTAAAAACAATGAAAGATCGTCCATGTATCTCAGTGGGTGGGCAAACTTTTCGGATGGCGGGCCAATTCTAAGAATTCAAAATGAGCCGCGGGCCACAAGTAAAATACCATTTTCAGATATACACCCGATCGTTTTTTACGCGATACATTGGTTTCAAAAAGTAATGGTGAATTTATTACAGTGATATTATCATGGTTTCAAATATAGAATGACACTTTAAATTGATGATTTTCAAATGATTAAATTTAACTTAAGGGGTTACATGGGTTTCGTCGGGTAAAAAAAGGCCTATTTTCAATAAAAAAAAATTATGTAAAAAATTATTTATTTAATTCAAACTTTTTTCTGTCCTATAGATACATATTTAAAGAATAGTTTCTGAAATTTTCAATAAAAAATAATTAAAACTCCTCCATTGTGACGTCATTTCCGGTGACCCCTCGGAAAAAAAGGTGCGTCCGCGTTGTCAGCATAAATCCTGACAAAATCATCTAACATGAAAAAACAAAAATATGTGGTTTAGTTAAGACCATAAACTCGTGCTTGAACGAAGGAAAGAAAAATAAAGTAAAAATTGGAATTTTGGCAGACAATTTTCCAAAAAATGAAAATTTCGGTCTAATTTGCTTGGCATTTTGTTTTTTTTAAAATAATTGTAATTAAAAAAAAAAATCCTTCGTCCAAGCACGAGTAAATTGTATCTCAAACACTTGTGTAAAATTTCATCAAGATCGGTTGTGTAGTTTTTGAGAACATTTGACAACCGACTTTGAAAACACGGTTCCGAGAAAAACGCGTTTAAAGTTTTGAGTAACAATAAAAGGTTGTATACCTGACTTGGAGCGCACACCTTCCAAAGGCTGTATCTCCAAAACTATTATTCGGATCAACTTGAAAATTTAGGACAATATTCTTGAGATGTTGTAGAAAGTAATGAGCCAAAAAAAACCCACGAAACCCATGTAACCCCTTAATTGATTTTGATTCCAGTTACTTCAAATGGTTCTCGAAAAGCTCTCATGCTTTGTCTATTTATTGTCCTGTCGCAAGTTATGATGGGGTTATTCGCATTGGATACTTACTTGAGTGTAATCTTTAATGAAGAAGAAGTTGGATTATCTGCAGATACTTGTGGCTTGATATACACTGGAATTTTTGTGGTTGGAAGTAGTGTAGGGTCACTATTGATGGACCGTATTGGGAGGCGAGTAAGTATTCTAAAAATTATTTACCATTAAATTTGTGCATCAATCAGTTAAAGTGACTTCGTAATATAACCACCGACGAATAAAGCCGTTCTTTGATCACTTTACAAGAGATATTGACACTTTATTATTAAGATTTATATCCCAAATACCGGCGATATTTGATAAAGACTACTAATTATTTGGTCAGTTTCTAATTCGATAAATGGTCAGTTATAAATACTTAGAATGGCCAGTAATAAATATTTAAAATGGTCAGTTAAAAATAATAAATGGTCAGTTAAAATAATAAATGGTCAGTTTACACTTATTAAAATAACAATATCTGCTTTCAAATACCTGAACTTAAGAAATAATTTCATTTCATGCGCTTATTTTTCTTAGCAGATGTCATAAATTTGCCAAAAAAACTGTTTAAAAATAAAACTTTTTTAAATTACTGACCATTTAAATTAAATACTGACCGTTTTATTTAATAACTGACCACGTTCACACTGATACAATGACAACTGACCGTTTATTATATTAACTGACCATTTTGATTTTTATCTGACCATTTATTTATTTAACTGATCAAAACTTGAATTAGTTACTGACCCATTAAATACATGCCTTTGATAAATATCATCAAATTTTGATTGTTACGTATCGTTTGAATGCGTGAATAGTTTTCAATCAAAAAATCAGGACATATTAAAAATACAATCAATTTTTGCGATTGACGGGTCAATCGTCAACCATTGGTTTGCGTCCTAAGCCGGTAAAGTATTAAGTTCCGTACGTTTTTGGTAATTCTTTATTTGTTTTATTGCATATTTTGCAAGAAACTACTGATTGCCACACAGTATGCCAAAAATATTTTCGAATAATTAAGTATATCATAAGCAAAATACGTACAAAATATTTACATCAACCATAAATGGGTGATTTTTTCGATTGATTCTGTTAATAATATAAAACGCATATATCTTTTATCATGATTTCATATTCTGAGTCTTAGCTAAAACATCGAATTTATTTTTGGCTGCAAAGTCAGACGCCACATATGCGTCAGCGGTTCGGTAGAGTGGTAATGAAAGACTTGGTGTGGTAAGTATGTATAGTGGTCATCATGGCCAAGCGCACAGCATTGTACAACTATTAATTCATATGTTGTCTTCCCTGGATAAATATTATGGGTGTTTTATGTCAAAATTTAGAGACCAATGGAGCATCAAATACACTATCAGAATTTGTTAGAAATTTGTTGCTCAGATGAAGCTAGGGAAAACCGAATTCATGCAATGGAATTAAAACTACGATCGCAAATTCGATAACAGATAAATGGAAACTTTAAACAATACGTTTATGTGTAATGATTAATGACTTATGGTTCAATAAATGTGTTTTCAAGGTCAATATTGTCACGTGACAATGCCTTTGATTCTTCAATTCTTTGGATGAAATAATCAGGGCTGTGGAGTCAGTAAAATAAAAATACGACTATCTAATTCCGACTCCGCTTCCAAAATTGACTAAAAACACGACTCCGACTCCGACTAAAAAAGTTTAATTTCGTCACGTTTTTTTTCGACCTATCATATTTATGTGTATTCAATTATATATCAACCAACCAATCCTGCCAATAGCCAAATTGGACATATTATTTGTAAAAATTTCAAAATTTCCGACTCCGACCAAAAGCCCTGAAAATAACACATAATTTTGATTTTGCCTCATTTTCATTACCAAATGTCGGAATTGAGTAATCCTGGCATCATTTTGGCGCCCCCTAGACCCCGGCGCCCAGGGCGGTCGCCCTATTCGCCAGCCGCTAGCTACGGCCCAAAGGGTCGCCACATATGACGAAATGAGATTTTTTTAAATCTCATATCTACACACTAGTAAATAATAAATCTACTTACAACTAGTAAAACTTGTCATAGTATTATCTTTTTTATTTATTCTCATTTATTTAACATTGCAGCCACTTCAAATTATTTCCTCTGTTGTGGTGTTCTTCGGTCAAGGAATTCTAGGGTGGTGCTTTCAAGATCCATCTTCACCAAAATGGCTTTCCTTCTTTGGCCTATTTATCGGCGTGTGCGCATTTAACACTGGACCAGGAATTATGCAGTTTGTCATTGTATCGGAGGTTTTCGCCAATGAAGTGAGTTATACATTTGTATTTATTATTCATTTATAATTGTGTTTGAAATGAGTCTATTCGTGGTTTGTGATACGGATAGAGAAAGATTTCAGAGCTTCCATTTTGAATCGGTAAATGTACATATTTAAAAAAAAGTATGTTAATGTTAAACATATTCAACAGAAGTTGTTTAATGATACCTGGTTGTAGACGCTAAGAATATTAGGACAGGATTACAGAAGACTGGTACAGCGGTTTCCAACTGAGATCATTTGAGCCCCTGAGAAGTGAAGTCAGCAAAGAGGCATTTTTGAAAAAAATGAGTTAGATACATTATCATTTCCCTGAAATATTTTTTCTGTTCATTTATGTAGCAAGCTTCCACGTAATGCTAAAATTTAAACATGTTTACACAAAAAATAAAGTAAAAATGTGTAGGAACAAAAAAGTCAAATTGAAAAGTTTCACCATTGGCTTGGCTCACTTCATTTCTGAAGGGCTCATGTGTTTTTTTTTTTTAAATTTTATTTTTAAAAAAAATATTTGGCATTACAGCTTACGCCAATGCGCCAAATATTCTTAATTGTGAAAGTCATACGAGATTAACGCGTTGATAAGTAATAAATCAGTTGTGCACAAAATCAACAATAAATAACGGTAACCGGACAAATCAGAACATGACAATTCAGAACATGACTTTTCAGAACACGACTTTTCAGAACATGACATTTCAGAACATGACATTTCAGAACAAGACTTTTCAGAACATGACATTTCAGAACATGACATTTCAGAACAAGACTTTTCAGAATATGACATTTCAGAACATGACATTTCAGAACAATCGGCCTATCTACGGACACCGTCCGAGCGCGCTCGCTTTATAATATTGGGTTTTCACATACATATTTGTCTATAAACAATTAACCAATTATGAATAGAGCTGCCACAACAAGAAAATAGCTGTAATTATGAGATCGCCGAAATTAAAATAAATGTTCACTAACTATTGTAGTTAGTTCGCGTGCATTTTAAAATTCATTCGTTGGGCTGGCACAAATATGTATGTGGGATCTGGCGGTGGAGTCGGGCAAAATAACGAAGGTTTTAGTTTTATAATACGTCTTTATTTATTAACAGTCTTAACACCGGCTTATTCTGGCGGAAAAAATATCATAACAAAAAAATCTTAAGATTAAAATTTACATTTATATAATATTTTTACATGCTTCTCAAATGTCGTATCGAGATCGACTTGCACAGAATTTTTATACACATAATATTAACATTAAAAATTATTAATTATGTTGTTATTATTAATTAATATTTTTTATTGTCGATCTCGATACGACATTTGAGAAGCATGTAAAAATATTATATAAATGTAAATTTTAATCTTAAGATTTTTTTTTTATGATACTTTTCTTCTATGTTGTTATAATTAATTATTATTTTTTATTATATTATTATTATCTATATAAAAATTTACCTGTTAAGCGCTTCAGTACCGAGCAAAATGGCCGCATTGTTCACATCTACTTCTTCTATACAAACCTTTTTTCAACGAGATTGACTGATGACAGAAGAGCTATTTTTCTAGAGACAGTGGATAGATGTCACTATGAAAAGAAAAATATTATAGAAATCTTTACAGGAAGATTTTTTATTAATTTTGCAATACATATTTGCGACTTTATACGCGACTTCCGTACGCGGTGGCCACCAGTGGCCTTACGGTACTGAAGTGGTTAAAAAGAATAAATCTTTTTGCATTTGCAGGTTCGAGATGTTGCTACCAGTGTCATTATGGAATCCATATGGTTTATGAGCTATTTACTTCTGCAGATATTTCCGATAGCGGTCGAAGCGTTTGACATCCATAACGTCTTCTACTTCTTTTCCATAGTTGCTCTTATTACAGCAGTAATCTCATACTTTGTCCTGCCGGAGACTAAAGGTTTGTCCCAAGAGGAGATCTTGAGAGTATTCGCTGGATTGAAACCATCCGAAGACACATCTGAAAATAAACAAATGAATGAATTGAGAAGTGTTTAAAAATCGAACGTTTGTTTTAGTGAAATCAAATAAGAATGTGGTATTCATGATTTTATAGATTTGTGTCAAATAATAATTAAATTGTAAATGCCTCTCCTGTTAAAAGATTGCTGACCTCTATAAACACTTGCAAATAAATCCATTTCAAACAATTTGTCCAACAAAGATGTTGTATATATTTGTACAGAATAATGATGGAATAAGATCATTTATATTTTGAAAATATTTTGGAACAGCAAAAGGAACAATCCGTTCTCTTAGGATTAAAGGAACGTATCTCTAGTTTTGCTAGTTTTGAATTATGAATGCCACCAGATTCGAAATAATTTGTTATGTGTCAAATAAACATATCATTAGTAGAAGTGGATACGAAGATATTTCAATGTATTTTAAAATCATTTTTTTGTTCATAGCTCTACTTAACTTTAAAACAATACATAAGAAAGGTAATATTTTGTATTTAACAAATAAATTAGAAAACCAATGCATCGTCTTTAAAGATAATCTGTTTGTGAAACCTGTTTTTTTAATCGAAAAATGAGATACGTTTCTTTGCTTCTAAAGGGTCGAATCAATCCAACAATAAATAGAAAAAGCAATATGCTTTCAATTGGTTTATACATAATATTACTTATATTTACATAAGCTGATTTGCTAAAAAAATACTCTTAAATTTTTTAATGTTTTTCACATTGAGATAGTCAAAATTGATTGCATAATAATTATGTATTATAACACCATCTTTGTTCGTTAACAATTATAATTTAAATTACAAGAATTTTATCAGTTTATTTACATACATATCTTACCCACCACTCCGAAAGATCTTATTTGTTTATCTATCTTAGATAACCATCATTATTTTTAGACAATTTTTGCTAATGCTCAAATCTTAGCTGCACAGTGACGTATGAAGGCCATATTTTTTTGTTTGCTTTTATAAATGCAACTATGATTTAATTAAGGATTTCGACTGAGGGTGCTTGATTGAATTTCAATACAACATTTGCGATACTACAAACAAAAATCCCGATAATTATAGCTCACTTAATTCATTTAAACCTACTTTTATTTTTGTATATAAACGATACAAACTGTTTACTGAGCGTCAGTTCAAGAACATCCGTGCACTTGAAATGCCTAAAGATGCCGAAAGGCGAAATCCGGGTCGTTAGCGATAAAATTCATGGAAAAGTACAAAATTCAAACAATTCATATTTGCAACTATGATTGTTGAAGTTATTAACTGCCATCTAAGAATTAATTGTTACAAAATAAATAATTACTATCTAACTGTCATATTGAATTGACAATATTTGCGCAATATGAAGCAAGGTTGTGCAAGCAAAGCTGCTACTGATGTTTCATAAAATAAGCCATTGTGAATGCAAATAAATTAAAAGAAACATTTAAATATTGACAAGTTACTACATGGCACTAAGATCAGTGGTGTAGTAGGGCCAGGTCAGCGACCTGTCAATTAAAAATGAGTCAGGGTGCCGCCCTGCCACCTTTTTGATTTGTAATTTAATTTTCAAGTAAAAAAAATAGTTTGTTTATTTGATTTAATTGTTAAAACTTGTGGATTTTTTAAACTTTGCGTGGATATAAAAAATACGGAAGAAATCAATGGCCAACCTGGTACCTATTTACTGACCGCATCACCACTGATTAAGATAAGTTTGATGCCATTGACTTTGGAAATAATGTAGGGCTGTGTATCACGAATATGTATCTTCAAACCTGTGCCACATAATTCAAATATGAATGGCTTGAAACTTGTTTCTATAGTCCTACTACACATTCATGACAAGATTTTTCAAATATTCAGTATCGTTATTAAGACACAGTCAATTTTGTTTGATGTCTCTATTCACATTGAATTGGGGTGAATAGAGACAAAAAGATTGTAATATTGGAATATATGAACCTCTTTTCTATATGAGTCTCTATTCATTCCGTTTTACGGTACTTACTAACCAAAAATAACTTGATTTTAATTTTCATGCAGTAAAAGAGAAGTTTATAAGGGATCAAACTTAGCCGTCCAAGCACAAGCGTGACCATACAGTCACAGTGAAACCTATAGTCTATTTGTCCCTATTTCCATCTTTCTACTATCTGAAAATCGTATCAGTACGTTGTACTCAGTTTCGGTTAAAAGTGGTTAAAAAGACTCTTATAGTCATTGTAAAAAATTACATATACTTAAATAGTAAAAAGTACATTTGATACTTAGTAAAGTTGTGCTAAAGTACAATCCTTGTTATTGTCTCTATTCACCCCGTTTTACCGGTACTTTAAATCTTGAGAAAAGATTTTAATTCCAGCAAGAGCTGTTGACACATGACAGCAAAACGTTTACAGTTGACGAATTGTCTTCAAATTATTAATTGGAACCTAGAGGAGCATCGTGCGTGTGGAAAGTAACATTTGTTACAATTTCATATATTTCTTTGTTATCTCATGGCCACCACTGAAGTCTCTCCTGTTATTTAACTAGAGAATGAATTCAAAAAACGATAAGGTATCTCAAATGAAATATGGTCCAAAGAAACAAATGCAAACACTGTGATTTGTTGCTGACAAAGGAAAATCAAATTTATATGTTATTTGATAACCTGCTTCTAAAACATTTAAATAAAAACTTCATAATAAAACATTTTTAGTACTTATTCCACATTAAATTTATTAGATTAGGACCGGTTTCGCTCATGGCGAGAATTATCAACTGAGTAGTGAGAGTAGTATCAACTATTCAGTTGATAATGCTCGCTAGTCCTGATCTAATAAATTTAATGTAGAATAAGTACCTACTATAAATATTTTATTATTTTTATAAAAATGCTATTCCACCAAGCATTGACAGTAAACACCTTAAAAGAGATAAAAAGTTTTTTGGTTTCCTCAACTTACACTGGAAATCTAAAATTAGATTTTTCAAAGAACTGGTGAATCAAGGGAGATAAATATGTAAATCAGAAGACAAAAGTAAATGACAATAAAAATGAAACTTTTCAAATGTCTTACGTTATCTTTAGTAATTTTTGGCTCACATGATTTATATTAGGGTATAGTTTTAATATTTCTTCTTCTTGAAATCATCTTGTTAAATCGTATTTTTTCCCATGTACTCTAAAAAAGAGCTTATCTCACTGCCCTAGAAGAAGAAGGTATGTATAACAGTGACATCCAACTCCTGACTACTTGAGCTCCGTGTAAGCCCTTGGGATTATAGTAAAACCTCTTCAGGCCTCGGGTATCACAGTTAATACTCATTTTTTTTTATAAAATATCAGCCCAGTTGTAGAATTGAACGTACCAAAACCCCGAAGAGGATAATGAGATATTCTTTGAGAACTACTGAAACAAAGACGTTAACCAATACCAAATAGGAATGTTAAGCATGTAACAAAATGTACATTTTGCTTCAGTTTAAAATTATTGTTAATAAACTCTGCAGTTTACAGTTGAAAGTTTACTCCGTCTCTTAATAAAAATGCTATTTTGAGATATTAACTATTTGATAGAAGTTCAGCAGACTGTTTGTGGTAAATGAAATGAATATATTCTTTAAATATATTTGATTGACAGCATTCACTTAATGGAAATTCATTTTCAGTAAACAGTTTTTGCAAGCCCATTTCAACCTTTTGCAAATGAAATTCATCCTTTTTAAAAATTGTATTAAAAAATAATGAAACAGAATTAAACAATAGGTGCTTTTTATGTATTTTAAGGATGAATTTCATTTACAAAAGTGTGAATTCAATTTACAAAAGGGTGAATTTCATTTGCAAAAGGGAAGAAATAGGCTTGCAAAAACTGTATAAAGTAACATTTAAGTAAAGTACATACAATGAAAAGAAACAGAAATATAAGTTTCATAAAGCCCATATTGTTTAATTCGGTTTCTTTATTTTTTAATACAATTTTCAAAAATGGTGAATTTCTATTGCAAAAGGGCTAATTTTTGCAGTTGAAATAGGCTCGCAAAAACTGTATAATTACAAATCGTAACTTTGTCATGTCACAAATAGATAGGAAAGGTGTGACAAATGCTTCACTGAAAAAGCTTTATACGTACAATATATTGTCAGTTATAATATTAATTAATATGTTAATTATCGAATGTATAATAATACTCTATTGATAGCAGGGGGAATTCACCAGCAACCAAGTAAGGAAACTACTAGGGAAAAGATTCAACATTTGCCATCTTTTTCCAAAAATGAACTAATGCATTTGGGGAATAGTTACCTGCACCTTGCTTGGTCACCAGTATAATCTTTCCCTCATATATTGTTATAATATTAGAGGATAGAAAAAAATATTTCAATGAATTAAAACACCCATCACACATAGTTACACAACAAGTGATATAACAATGTTTTATTTTCATAATAGTTAACGTAACATCAATTATGTTTTGTAGAAGATTATGAAAAAAAGCAGTTGACTGCAATGCGATTAGAGCAAAATTATCTGAAATGGAGCGAAAGAAAGATTTGGATGGAAATCTTTTTAATTCAATGATGGGCTGACTTAAATTCATCGTTTGATATCACCTGCTCTGTCCTAGGGAATCAAACAAAATTTTAATCATTGTTGCCTTATAAATTATTTTAAGCAAATCCAATGATTCTGAATATTTTATATTGATTTTGGTCAAAAATTCATGATTGAGTTTAAATATTTTAGTGTGTTTATGTTATTGTGATGAATAATTTTTCAATACTTTTATAGTGCTAAGGGAATGTTAAGTGTCTTATTATGTAATGTGATAATTTATGACCAACACTCACAAAATAGAAAAAAAATCTGATATCAAATATGTCAGTAATATAGATCACACTGTAGTTGTTCAGACCTATATGGTGTGTATTGCCTAGAATTTACAGAAGATTACATAAAATATAAAATAAATAAATTAACATTAAATATTTAATCCCTTATTTATGTATCATGTGAACAGGCTCGTGATTGGTGGAAAAGGTGTCAACAAGTTGGTCAAAAATGAGCAGTCCCGATGTCGGCAGTGAGAGGGTCGTCACCTCGAGCCTTCAAAACCAAATTATTGCTTGTATAATAGGTAAGTCTTCTCCATTTTGATGTTACGGGTTATATGTTAAAAAGAATTCATTTTACTATACTGTGTATGGTGGAATCCCGATCGACCGTTATCGCATTCATTGTTTTCCCACAAAGATTGTTAATTTTTCTATTGCTGACAAGCACACATAAGAATAGTGTTAAATAATTTCGCATTTATCAATTTCCATTACTTATATATCGGTAAAATATTATGACGAGTTATCTCATTCATTGCAATTCCTGTTATATTTAGCTGCGAATTGATACCTGGTAGATTCAGCCCTCTTCAAAAAAATATTTACCATCTTCTTCAGTATCTGTGTGGACTGGAAAATATCAATTTATGCCTTTATTATTCCACAGTGAATGTGTTAATACCCAAGGATCAATAAAGAGTAAAGCTTTAATCAGTGGGCCATGTTTTAGTCTATGGCAAAATTTATTGAAAAATATCTTACATGTCTTCACTTAAATGTCAAATTCCTTGCTCAATGTATGTCTCAAAGAGAAAAAAAGATTTCATTTCCACATTATTTATGTATCTGAGTGTTTTTTTGTTTTTTCAGCCAATATGGGCTCATTTGCATTCGGTGGGGCAATCGGTTGGCTGTCGCCTCAGTTAGAAGAACTCACTTCAGAGAAAACTCCGCTGGATAGTATCATGACACCATCAGACACTGCATTAGCAGGTGGACTTCTTTGCCTCGGAGGATTAGCTGGACTTCCTATCTTTACAGTGGTGGCAAGCAGTCGTGGAAGAAAAGCAGCAGTTTACTGCATCGGTGTGCCCCTTGCGGTTAGTATAAACGAATGGCAATTGGTTTTATTCAAGCCCAGGTGGAATTAAAAAATATATAATGTTTATTTGTTTATCAATCATTTTTATTTCAGTGATTTATTTGATAGAGAGATTTCTTGAATAGAGTTAGGCCACTTTGAAAATGTTTTCAACTGTCAATTCTTGGTGGGATAGCAATTTCTCTTTTGAGTGAATTCCAAAGAAATCAGGATTAGTATTTTATTTAAACAAATAGGTTAGGTTAGATCTGTGCACCTGATTTGTGAATGTGTAGAATAAAAAGAATATCGGATTGATAATAGTAATAATTTCCTTGATGTTCTATAAAATATATTATCCTATATCTTGGCAAAATCAAATTTAATACACAATAACTTTACTGGCATGGCAAGTAAAATAAACAATTGCCCGAGTATTATATAGTAGTGTTGTTATTTCCAGGCTGGATTTTTATTAAAACTGTGCACCAGCTCAATATTCCTCATGCTGGTAGGGCGTTTCCTCTGCGGAATCGGGGGCGGTGGCTGCATGTCACTACCAGCACTTCTCGTTGCCGAATGTTGCGAGGCGCGCATTCGTGGATTGCTGGCTGCCCTCTTGCCTGTACTCTATGCTCTGGGCGTTCTGACAGCATATACACTAGGTGCCATATTACCTTACAGGATGTTCACTGCAGCACTAATGACAGTGCCTCTGATCTACATGCTCGCTTTCTGGTTCATCCCTGAGACGCCCGTATTTCGACTTAAAATGGGACTTGAAGAGGTTTGATAATTTTTCATTACAAATAACATTTTTCATGATGCACATATTAACATAATTCAATTATAACTGCGTGAACTAGTTGGCTGAGCTTGTTGGAATCAAATGATTCACAAAAAATCAATGTCGATTCATTATGTATTAGAAAAATATTCATTAATTTAGCACATGCATGGAGTGCATAAATTGTGTTTTTGCTAAGTGGCCATTAAATGCGAATACCAAAGATATTAAAAGGGTCTGTAAAAAGAGCCCGGTCCGTGGTGCAGTGGTCATCGTCGTTGGTTACCGTGTCAGACTGCCCGGGCTCGATTCCCGGTGCATGCAGATTTTGTCAGTCGAAAAATCGATTTTGCTCAGAAGCAATGCACCTTTCCAATCCCAAAGAGCGACGTATACTGACAGCGATTAGCTAATCATTAGTCCTGTCCTAGTCCTCGTAACCTTTCCATCCCTACTCGCTTTGAAACATATAGGTTGAGCAACTGAATAACAAGCCGTTCTCGTAGAAAAACATATATTGAGATAAACTCCATGAGGCGTCCATATGCTGTTTAGTAAAAAAAAATTGCACAATGCTTTCGGAGTGCACAAATTGTGCTTATCGCCATATATAGCCATATATAGCATAATAGTGGCCATCAAATGCGAAATAACATGATAATTACCAAAGTACAGGGTCAGTTAAAAGAGTGTTAACATTATGAATAAATCAGCAACATTTATTCATTGTACGTTTTTGAATTAACTGTAATTTTTTTTTATTTCATTCAGGAAGCTGCCCGAGCAATTGCTTGGTACCGAAAACTTCCTCTGAATGGCCCAGGAGTCCGTACAGAGCTTGTCAGAATATCTAGAGAACTAAGAGGAGCAGAACCGTTGGATGCAGGTATATCCATGATATATCTCATATATCTTTCATTTATTTGGTAAATAGAGTAGGGCTGACTCACAAATCCTAAATGCTTCCGACATCTTTATGTTAATTGTTCTAAAAAAATAATTATTCATATCATATTATTCCGTAGATTATGAGCCTACAAAAGAAGCACTCGCATGCGAGCTTGAATGGTTGCAATTGAAAAAGCCAGAAAGTCGGCAAAAGATGTTATCCAGACACCCAGAAGGCACCGCACTACCAGAGAAACAGTCGTCGTGGAAACTCTTAGGTAATTTTTCTTCAGTGATAACATATTGATAAATTCTTCACAAAACAAGATATTATTAACAGAATCATATTTTGACAACATAAAGAACGGGTTAGAAGAGTTAAATTATGGAGATTATTTTTATTATATTGCTCTATTATACCAGTGGCTTTCACGTAAAATTTGACTGTGCCCACATTGTCAACATCATTACCCTACGGATAATGTTTCGTGGCCTCACCAAATTTTTGGTTTGAGTCTGTTGTGTTGCATTTAATCTATTCTCACTGTTAATTCCACATCTTCCATGATCTTAATAAAAGTTTGGCTAGCTAATATTTCTTGATTCTGACTGTCAAGTTATAATGATCCATCTATTACAATAAAAATCAGTATTTTGGCAGGTCACAAAATATTTTGACAAATGAAAGCTACTGAGGTCTACTACGGCTGTACTTTATATCCTCTACATGGGCCTGCTTATATTAATATTACTTTTTATCAATATTACAGTCACAGTTCCAGCTTCTCGGAAAGGACTCTTTATCTGCCTATTCCTGGTTCTGGCACAGGCATTAATGGGACTATTTGCAGTGGCTTCGTATGCAACACCTATTTTCGATCAAGCCGGTACAGGCCTTTCCTCTGACGCATGTTCATTAATCTACGCAGGGATACTTGTTATCGGGTCTTCGAGTGGTTCCCTTTTGATAGACAGAGCTGGAAGAAGGGTGAGCTTTAACCGTTCTGTCCAGTATTGAATTAAAATTAAGTAAATGCTTCAGCAGTCTGCATTGAAGTGCCATTTTTGCATGGCAAGCATTTTCTGGGTGCTCATTGTTATAAAGTAATTTTATTCTCTATCCTGTATTAATATTTCAGTTCATTTTCCTCATTCTAATCCATGGTACGGTGTGGCTAAATAGCCATTTTCCATAGCAAATACTATAGAAAAAATTGAAACGTTTGATTTTTGTACTTTCCCATAAGTTTTTTCTTTAACAACCAAAGTTTCGCTGTTCGGTATTGTCAGGCATTTCAAGTACACAAATGAACTTGAACTGACGCATTGTAATTAGTTTGTATCGTTGATATACAAGAAAAAAAGGAATATCTCTATGTTTGAAGAAGAAACTTTTTGATTTTAATGACTTTCAATCAATTGGATAAGTAGGTATATAGGTTATGTATGCTTAAAAGCGAAACCTGGATTTTTAATGATTAAAACGATTCAATTTTGACATTAAAATTCCATCAACACCTTCAAATTTAATCCTTAATTTTTTATTGGTTGTAAATTACTATATCTGTTAAGTATAGGACAAGGCTTAAACTTTGATCAGAATGTTTACATTTTATCTATGCTGAATTTAGCTCATTTTAATTTGATTTTAACTTTCTTATGATTCTAGTTACTGCAGATATCATCTTGCATCGTGGTTTGCCTGGGTGAAGCGACCTTGGGATGGTGTTTTCAATACGGAACGGCACCCGGGTGGTTATCTATCCTCAGTCTAACTCTCAGTGTCTACGCATTCAATGTTGGCTGTGGAATTATGCACTTTGTGATGGTTTCAGAAGTATTTCCAAATGAGGTGAGGTCATAGTAGCAACTAATATCTAATCTCAATTATTACTAACAAAATTTGAATCATTTGAATTAAGTAGTACTTTACCATGAGTTTTGTCACCAGGGACTTTGGTTTCGCCTTGGATGAACTTGAAATGACACACAGTCAATAGTTTATGTCATTTATATATAAAAATAAAAGTAATATCACAAAGTTTAAAAGTTATTGTTATAGATGAACCATTATAATTTGAGTTTATTTGTATATTGTAATTTTCATAATATATTCGCATCATCTAACATTTTCATTTTATATGCATGTAAATAACTACATTTACTTATACAATTAAAAAATATATGCAAAAAGCAATGGATGAATGGAAACTACTAACGAAATGCTTGCACCAAGCAAAATACATTGCACTCATGAATTCTGTAGGCAACCAGTCTATATAAGACTGAGATTACACCTGAATTTTTATTTTAATACATCAATTCTAAAAATCTGCTAAAGTGGTAGGACTCATGTTAGCTAATTGCGGCATTGTATTTTGAGCTAACTATCAACCCCGTCCCGAAAACAGTCGAGAGTAATAAATAGTGTAATTTTACGTGTCTACAGTCTGCGAATTTTAAGATAGTTTACCATCCATAATTTGTTTATTGAAAATATGACAAATTTTTTTTTTATCTATGTTCAAGAAATCTCATTTCTATGTTTCTAAATTAATATAGATTGACAAGACAATGCTGCTCTATATAAACGTATAAATCTATCATTTCAGGTGCGGGATCTGGCAACAAGTATTGTGATGGGAGGAGTTTGGTTAACAGGATACCTGCTTTTGCAAATATTCCCACTTGCGGTGGCTGCAGTTGGCATCCACAATGTTTTCTATTCATTCTCTGCCATCGCGCTCATTACTGCGGCGATTTCATGGCTTGTACTTCCCGAGACAAAAGGACTCACACAAGAAGAAATCTTCAGACATCTGGCGGGCTTGGAGCCGGTTGTGAAATCTGTCGAGAAATCAACAGATAAAGCTGCCGTTGCGTTGATTGTTTGACAGTATTTTTAAGCTTTACATTCATTCATCGATACAATTTTCACCAACAACAGCTTCAAAAGCAACATGAACATTTTTATTCAGCCGTGTCTGTATTATGGCGCAAGTAGCCACTGTGCAAAGTCTTTAATTTTCTGCCTTGCTCCATTCTCCCTTACTTGATATTATCACTTTTAAAGTGTTCAACTGTCACTTTTTGGAGACAAGCTAAAAATACATAATATGGATGACTGAAATTCAGTTACGTGAAATAAGAAACAAGTGAGGTCACGACTCTTCTGATAATGAATTGATTTCATAAAATTACCCTCCCCCCCACTACTTAAATTTATTTTTGCAATGTTTTCATTTTGTTTAGGTACATTTTAATGATCCATGAAAAGAGTGATATAGGTATTTAGTATGAACAAAAAAAGTTTAAAAAATTACAACTTGTAAATATAGATTTAATAAAATTATAATTTTCATTGTATACTACTATATTAATGAAATTTAATTTAACCCATTGTTTACGGTGTGAACAAATTTGTACGTAATTACCATGGTAATTATAAAGACCCGTAAACAAAGTGTTAAAAATATAAGAAGGAAAATGTTGTAACAGTAAATAAATAGGACTCTTTTTTGTATACTTGTATATATTTGTTATGTAATGATGAAACTAAATGTTTTTACTGAAATATAGGCAGCTCTGTTTTTCATTATAACTTTCTCAGAATAAATTACTATTGAATTGAGGTGAACAGTTCTAAGCTGCATAGGTATCTTCACAAATGTATCAAGTGTGTTGGATCCTTAAGTAAATAATAAAAAAATTAAAATTTAAAAAAAAAATGTATCTTTTATTTTATTACAGGAATAATGTATTTCAATGGATAAAAATATAAATAGTAAGTCAGTTTGCTTATTTTAAAAAATTAAGAAGTAAAAAATCAAATTATAAAATTATTTATATTTTATTGCTGAGGAATGAAGGCAGTGTAAATGTCCTGCGAAAATTTTAGACCAGCTCCGCCATTATATCAACTTAAAATGGAGTTTTAAGAAATATCGTAAATTTTTTGGAGCGCATTTCTTTCTGTTTTAGACTACATGAGGCTCGTGGACCACCAGTTGAAGACCCCTGATTTAAAATATAGCTCTTACTAAAAAAAGCATGGTGGTGATAAGCAGGACTGGTATGGTATAAAAAGTAGCATTCTCATCAAAATTTTAAGGGTATAAAATTGTGGCCATCACCATACATAAACAGCTTGGCAATTTAATGGTTAATTAATATTTATAGCTCATTAAAAATCACCACATATATAAGAAGAATTATCAAAAAAAAATATGATTATGGTTATCAAAATACATATTTTTTTAAGATAATATCTTTTATTTGTTGATGTATCAAATAAGAGATCAACGACTGATTTCCAAAACACAGAATTACGGGTGGAAAATAAACTGTTTTTTTTTATCTAATATCAAAACAAACTTTACAGTAAACAAACACTTCAAGATATTTTTAGACACGTGAAGTACCTTCCTTACAGTTATCTAAATGATATCGCAAAATTTGATAAAGTTATGTGTATTATAGCTGTCAAATTCACATTTGACTATAATTAAAAACTATCAACAGATTTGTTAATATTTAAACACTTCACTGAGCACAAAAAATGTTAACACACAAGTGTCCCACTTAAAAAAACCTAGGAAACAGTATTTTGCACATAGAGATTGTGAACAGAGCGCTATTAATTACGTTATTACATATGAAACCTACATTATTTTAATATCTGCAAAATATGCATTTTTGACATCTTTGTATTAATAAGTCACCCTTGCGCCTATATCATGCATAAAACTCACTATACTACTAACTTAAAGTTATGGTAAATATTATTTATTAATTAAGTGCTTTTTTTTATTTTTGTTTACTACTAAATAATATGCACCAAAGCTATTTTTGTATGCTTCCAAGAAAATTTTTGATTTTGCAACGGATATTTTTATCTAAATAAACTGCATTACACTGAAATCAAATAAGAATTTTTTCTGTATTAGGTTTTTTATGAGTTAAATGAAATATTTATACAAATTTTACTGGTTTATAAGGTGTAAAAATGCAGGAATCAATTGTATATTTAATTGAAAAATATTTCTTCCATTGGCCCCCATAAATAGGGGCTATGTAAACTTTGTAAAATTTATGCAGTTTAATCATACATAGATACATATTCTTCAGTAAAATTTTTACTAAAATAGAAATGGTGGCATTCTTATTTATGTTAATATATTACAATACTTAGGTAAAAAAATCTCTTCAGTCTGAAGTGAATTACAGAATTATTTAAGTTAGTTGTAAATCAAATTCTACGGGCAACTCTATAGTAGTAAATGATTTGATCACTACTATCCATAGCAAGTATATTTAGTCCTATCTGTATACACCTATACGGTAACATCTCAATTATGCTTGTACATTGGAAAAGTGTACAATGACACCCACTTAAATCGCCGTTATTAATAATAAGTGATGTTGACCAGAAACAGGTTTTGTCAATTACTTTGAACTTGACATATACCAACTTATAAAAAGGCTATTGTTGAGAGCAGTAGCAGTGTGTAGTATTACTGAGCTAAATGGCAAAATAATAATACAAAAATTCATAACAATATTTTTGTGTTCTTAAAATATAATGTGAGTGATTGATAAAGTTTGTTTAATTCGTCTCTATACATAATTTATGATAACAGTTACATATAGCTTATTTTAATATGATTGGTACATTATTGTTATATCAATGAAATAGTTTTTTTTTATAATTTCACCATGTAAGTAGTATTGTATCATTTTTTTTGTTGATCGAATTTTTAATAATACATTTCATATCTATGAGTATTTCGAAATATTTACTTTATTTTAACCTATTTTTTCATATATTATTTACAGTTTATTATCTGTTAACTGTTTGGTCTTTGATTAAGTTTGGATGTTTACATTATATAAACAGTTAACATTTTTGCCTTAAAAAAATATCCCATATTATAAATAAAAACAATAATTTCAACACTTGCTGGTTATTCAATATGGTGTGAAATATGTTGTCTTTCACAGACAGCTAGAGGAATTTATATTGAGTTTGTATTGATTAATTTGTTCTTAATT
The DNA here is from genome assembly GCA_028554975.1 of Himalopsyche kuldschensis. Classification (NCBI taxonomy): domain Eukaryota; kingdom Metazoa; phylum Arthropoda; class Insecta; order Trichoptera; family Rhyacophilidae; genus Himalopsyche; species Himalopsyche kuldschensis. The sequence continues at coordinate 6,924,903 of JAHFWI010000017.1, read as the reverse complement.
TAAGGATAGAAACTTCTGTTGAAATACTCATACTTCACTAGAAATCCACATGCATTATTATATTGTAATCGGTTGTGGTTAAATATCAACCAATTAAATTGATGATATTTTATCACTTCAATTATGATATCAGAGATTTGTTTTTAAATTTTCATTATTCCCAAATCAAAAATAATTTTACAATTCAAAAGAAAACAATTCGTCTCTATTGAAACCACAATTTATTTATTTTAAATATCATTAACTAATTAACATCGGCAATATTAGCAGTTCACACCTCAAAAGTGAATTATAGCCACTTTTTTCTTGCATTGTAAATTTTGAATGGTGGTTTAACAAATCTAAGGATATCAATTGATTGAAACTTGTGACAACCCTAGTTATTTAACAATATTTTTTTTAATATTGCAGCTTTGTTTTTATTCCTAAATTTTGTTATCATATTTTAGATAAAACGACTTGACATTTAATTATTTTGAACAGTTGAAATTTTGATATCGCGTGAGTAAAATTGTACAATTAGATTTCATGTGTTTTTCTTATTTATTTGATTGTTATGTTTATCTTACAATAATACTTTTACAAATAATTTGTTAACATTACTTTAGTTTCGAATTTGGCTGGCAGCCACAATGGAATACTAGTCAATCAGTATGATATTAATTTAAAAAACAGATTAATGAAAATCTCAAATCCTCAACAAGAATATTGAAAATGACAGTTGCAATTTTCTTACAGACGATGGAATTAAACATTTATATCGTGGCTATTGCCATAATATTTATTTTACTTTGGAGCTTTGGAGGGTATATTAATGGACATTTTGCTCGACATGGAGTCAAGACTATACCAGCTTGGCCATTCTTTGGCCATATGCTTAAAGTTATCTTCAGACAAGAACACTTTAAAGATATTATACAGAAGCTGTATCGAGAATATCCGGAACAAAAGTAAGTAACTATGATAATATTTGTACCTTAATTACTTTTAATAGGTTCTAGCCGGCCCTCTTAAGCGTAAAGAGACCTTTGGTCGGAAAAGGTTTTATTAACCGTATTCTAGCATATATGTTAACAACATAGTCATATATTTTTGAATAATGATGTAAGCAGAATTTCGTAGTTGTGTCTGTAGACTTTTTTTATTAATTTATTTGATAAAGTATCGAGATTATCATCATTATTTCCATTGGTTTAATCATTATTTCCGATTAGAACTGTTTGAGTTGTGAAAAACTAAGCTTAAAATAAGTAATTCATATGTTAATACATGGCTACAGGGAGCGTGGAATATACGCTATTTCTCTATGTTTTGATTTCCCCCGTAGCCAACATATTTACTTGCTCATGGCTAGAAGTTAAGTTATCTTTTCAATTGCAAAACAAATTCAAGATCAGTTAGAATCTTTTCAAAGTAAGGTATCAATTTATTGTAAGTTTAATGCTGTATATGATTACTTTTTTAATATTTTAATCTGTTTACTGTCAACCCTTGGTTAAAGACATTTAAGGAAATAATTAAAAAACTATGAATCATACATCGAACCCTCAGAGAAACGTAACTCATTTATCTCTACTTTTCAGGAGAGCCAAAAATCAAGTTCCACCCGTAATCAATTTTCCCTATAGATAAAAATTATTCAGATCGTCTTTCCACTATCTTTAAATGGGATGTTTTGGCTTTCTGATTTATTTGTTAATGATAAAATAGTAATTTATTCTAATGTGATGTTTTAAATTGAAATTTTAGTGGAGTTATGAACAAGAAAGTTATTTTAAAACGTATAGAAATATCTTCGTATCCAATTAATTCTTCGATTGATATTTCTCTTTGACGTAACATATTATTTTGTATCTATAACTTTTGTCCTATTTGTAATTGGTATTCATAACTTAAGACTGACAAAAATCGACATACGTTTGTGCATTTATGAAAGTGTGAAAGTGGGTTTATACCCTCCATTTCATGGAACTCATACACATGGGGTATATTTTGTTTAACCTTTCCTATAATATAACAGTATAAATAATTTTCCCTCTTGTTAAGTCAAAAAAAACACATTACAACGATGTCAATAGCTTTAAAATTGTATGAATTTCATAACTTCATCACACCTTTTCCGACAGATATGTAGGTATTTATCAGTTCTTCGGACGTTTGGTTATAATCAAAGACTTGGAAGTTATCAAGCAAGTCACCGTCAAGGACTTTGATCATTTCTCCGACCACTATGTCGCCATTGATGATACAGCGGATCCACTATTTGGGAACAATTTATTCTCTATGACAGGTAAATATAATTGTATGCTCTATATACTATATACCAGGGGTGGCCAAAGCATCGTTCGCCTATTTGAACTGTACAAATCTCTGGTGCAAGTCCCAAGAAGCGTGCGAGACAAGTTGTGTGACAGGGACAGCACGCTAAAATCTCGAAGTTAGCCCAATATCGACGAAGATCTCTTTCTAAAACCCGGGTCAAACAAGGGTTGGCAATAAGATTAATATAGGCTTGAAATTACTACTTTTAATGTTGGTCGATAATAATTTCAAATGAAAGTAGTTTGCGGGCAAAAAAAGTCTGGCCATCCCTGCTATCTACTTATCAAGTCTTTGGTTGAATGGTTAGTGTCGTGGACTTTGGTTACAGTGCTTATGGATTCAAATTCCAGCACACTTCATTACTATATTTTTCAATAATTTTCAGGTCAAAAATGGCGGGAAATGAGACCAACATTGAGCCCCGCCTTTACCAGTTCCAAGATGAGAAATATGTTTGAGCTTGTAGCTGATTGTGCTGAAAATATGGCACAGTATTATATGAAAGAAATGGAGAATCCTATCAATAAAAGTTAGTTTTCCGTTTGCTTATTTTGTTTATTTTGGTTATTTTTTCGTATTCATGCCATAACTACACATATTATATTCATGAAAGTTTTTTAATGAAGATGATTATTGATTCCGTTATTAGAAAAGGGCATCATGGAGCTAGAAATGAAAGATACATTCACCAGATACACAAATGACGTCATTGCAACTACGGCTTTCGGAGTCAAAGTTGATTCACACTCTGAAAGAAACAACCATTTCTACAAAATGGGAAAGATGTCCACCAACTTTACTGGTTTTCGATCACTCAAATTCTTCATGTTTACCCTCTCATCTAGATTGTGCAAGGTAAATCTACTTTGTTTACTTTGATAATTGGTTTTATTTCTGCAAAAGAGATCTAACCCGCAAAATGACCTAAATTTACTTATCACTTGTAGTGATAATTGTACTTTATATTCTGAAAAAAGATTCAAGATATGGTTTGCTAAAAATATATAATACTGGACTATAGAAAAATAGATGTTTATTTTGCAAAATAGATCAAATGGATGTTTTCTTTTTCACACATTTACAATGTGTGTATTTCAAAACAAAAATGCTAAAGCTTTTGTGTACGATATGAGCATGTCCAAGGAAGTTATTTGATTCAGTAATTTCGATTGTGAAACAACAATTTGAAAAATCTTTTTCAAGTATAAGAGATATATTGAGGAGTCGAACATTCTCTTGCATTTGAAGATACAGGATTATAGGCAGGGAGTGTTGATATTATATTTGTTTTAATTAAGAATGAAAGCATTGGAAATAAATATTTTTAATATGGATGGTTTATGTTTTTCACTATTTACCTAATTAACATTACTTATGTATTTGTTCAGTTATTTGGTTTGGTCCATCTTCGACGCTGAAGTGTCAGATTTCTTCCGAAACCTCGTAAGAACAGTATGAAAGAGAGAAGACGGAAATGTATACAGACCTGATATGATACAACTTCTGATGGAAGCCAAGAAAGGCTCACTGAAGCATGACGACAAGCCAGCGATTGAAACAAAAGAAGCTGGATTTGCTACTGTTGAAGAGTCAGCTCTTGGGAAACAGACAGTCAAACGAGGTAAGAGTATATTGTGGAAATTTAGCCATAACGCATACCATAGTATTAAATTTCACTGATTTTATGATTATTAGTCATAAAAAAGCAGTAGCAAAAGACTGTTTTATTAGTTTGTGAGTGAACAGTTAAATGTTTGTCTTGTTTGTAATTATTTATGTAGATATTCATATAACTTATATTGAATAAGAAATAATATTTTACTTGCAGATATATTTAATGACATATTCTAGCATTTTCAAAGCTTCAAAATTATTATTTTCATTGAATTCGACTTTATGAAAGTTCTTTTTAATAAAAAAATAAGTGATAACATTGTTTGGTACTTTCGTAATAAGCATACATCATGCATACATTTCAAAAACGCGTCTGTCTTAACGTACTAATTGCCTTACCTAAAAAAAACCCCTCATACCTCATTCCATAACTCTAGCACTACCACATACACATTTTTTCGACTTTTTTAGACCTTATTATACGTGACATTATGTTATAGTTTCAAATGAATACAAATCTGATGTTGCGTTGAAGCTATTTTAGACCTTATTATACGTGACATTATGTTATAGTTTCGAATGAATATAAAGTTTTTTTATTTTTGTTGTTATTTAACACGTGTTTTTAAGAAGACTGCGATGCGATATTTTGCCGCTTCTCATCTCAATTTGCAGGTTTCATTTTATACAGGTCAAAATATTATCATATTATTTAACCAAACTTCATATGTTCGGTCGACGGCAATTTATAACATCTAAGAAAGCATAGTATTGAGGATATTTGGAAAGTGACAAGATGGGAAAATGACAGTAGATTTATTGAAACACAGACACGTAAGGCTTCATTGGCTTAACCATGTATTAAAAATTCAATGTTCATAAAAATCAAAGGAAAAACTTTCTTTAAACAATTAAATATTAGCAGTCAGGATCTTCCGACGCCCTAACTCACGGTTGAGTTATTGTGTGATTCCCAATATTCGGCAATGTCTTCGAGAATAGCGGAGAACGGATCCCGCTGATTTAATCTCGTCCTCCACATAAACTCATACAGATATGAAACCAAGAAATGTCGATGAGTCCCCTACGCCGCTGGTTTCCCCACTTGGCTGAGCCCCACATTCGCTCCACGTTCTGCGTGTGAGCCTGTGTTACTGGGTCGACAAAGTGAAGACTGTGGTTTACCGTCTGATGATTAAAGTGCAAACTGACTGTGGTAAGCACGCCAAGAGTCGCTAATAATAATAGAACCCGGTCTAATTTTTTGTCGCATGATTGGCAAAGAGTGGCAGCTGATCGATCAGGAACTTTTATCACAAAACATTCTTTAGTTTCCCTGCAAATGCCACCAAAAATCCACTGCTGCGGCAAAACTCTTCCAGCGTTGTTTTTGCGGCGTGTAAAAAGGCTCTCATCAATCTCTACGTGTAAGCCCTCCTGCCCACCAATTTCCATGTCCGTTAAGGAAACTCGCCACACACAAACTTCCCTCAAAAATTTATATTTGAAAATATTTACTCGTGTAGACCCGACATGACAGCATGACGTTGCTACCGATATGTCACTTTATAATAGTTTTTTTGTCATTTTCCTAACGAAACAGTGCTTTTAATTAAAACGCATTGCTTACAGTGTGCAAGAATTTGTGTGTAATTACCATAGTAATTAAAAAGGCCCGTATACAAAATGTTAAATTTGTCAGTTTGGGCATGACAAACTAACTGACGAACTAACCAATCAAAAAAGCGCATGTAACGTCTTAATCCCTTTAAATAAAGGATGTGTTTGTCCATCTTATTTGGTAATCGATCAATACTACCTTTCCGATTCTTCGATACGTTTTCTCATAGTAAAGTGAGGGAGGTATTAGGTAGTCGGTACAAATTTATAATGGTTTACAGTTGCACCCGTTTCATGCATCTCTAATGCACATGCGTGTGTAAACGTATGTTTATTAGTGTGAGTGCCGATATCCGTGAACTAACTGCGCAGAAGTTAATATAATTAAAGTTTATAAAGTATATACCGTTTATCACGAAAGTACCCATTGTTTATTCCATGCATTGTCTAAAAAATAGTGACACATGTTTTGCCTCTTTGAGAAGCATCTTCAAACATTACTAAAGTAGCCTTGCGATAGTAAGTCTGAAGAAGCTTCCTAAAGAGATGTCACTCACTATCTGTTATATAATTTTTGAATATATAATCGATAGTTCATTAAATTTGTAGAAATTGATTTTCAATATCAAAATTAAATTAATAACTTTTTTATATCACTTGTTGCAACAAGTAGAATAACAAAGTTATCAACATCATTATAACACTTAAACTCACTGAAAATAGAGTTTCCCATTTTTTTCACATGTTGCACATAATTATATAATGAGACATAAATGTCTTGGCAATTAAACATAAACAGTAAAGAAAGGCATTGATATGATTGTATGTTTAATTGATTTTTAATTATTTAATTATGATTGAATATATTTCTAGAGTGGACAGACGATGAAATAACTGCACAAGCCGTAGTATTCTTCATAGCCGGTTTCGATACAACCGCAACACTTCTTTGCTTCGCAGCTCATGAGTTGGCCACCCATCCAGACATTCAAGAGAAACTTCAAGAAGAGATTGATGAAGTTGCATCAAGAAATAATGGAAAACTTAACTACAATGACTTGCAAAATATGAAGTATTTAGATATGGTTATATCAGGTAAATGATTGAATTTTATACTGAAGCTGACCATAGTGAAATTGGTGGATATTTAACAGTAGAGACAAACAAATATGGCGTTCTTGTAAGGACAAATGCAAATCTGTGATTCCATGCCAACTTCCATTCAAATATCACACCTTTAATCTATATCTATAAATATTACTATGATACAATATTTTTGCACTAAGCTATATACATTTTATTCAGAAAAACATTGCCCATATGTGCAGTAGACTATTACTGAACTGATTGAGATACAAAAGGAGATATTATCTTGTTAATCGAAACATAGAAAGAGAACTTATGTATTATCTTTATGTTGCTAATAATTTTAATAAATAGTAAAGGCAAAATAGTAATACATATTTAAGGGAAATAGTAATTTTAGGTAATATTGAATAAGAAATGAATTAAAAATATAAATAACTTTTCAGAAGCGTTAAGAATGTGGCCACCAGTATCTGCAACAGATAGAAGATGTATCAAACCATATACATTACCACCACCATGTCCTGGCCAAAAAGGATATCAGGTGACAAAATTTTTGAAATTAAATTATACATATTAGTAGAATGACAGTTATCACTTATATTCGTGGGATAATTATTTTTTTTAACAGATAACATTGTAGCTTATAAAATTTGAATTCAGAAAACATGTATGCTTCTTTGTATATGATATAAAATTTTCCCTGTATTAATTATTATTGTGACTGATTGAATGTTTAATCTTTTTACTAAAACAATATTGGTGTGCCCTTATAAGATAGGTATTACAATTAAATATGGATATTTTTTTGCACTCTTGTAAAGGTTTATAGGCTTTGAACGATTATAGTACCTAAGATAAAAAGTTTCTTTTTAATATATTTTTGTACCCCATCGATTCATCTCTAACCATTAGTTTGGAACAAATCAATAGGGGAAATCAAAACACGTAGTGAAACAACTCGTATTTCACGTCCTCCATATCCGATGTGTTAAAAGCAGGGCTGTGGAGTCGTTAAAAAAACACGACTCCTACACCAACATTGACGAAAAACACAACTGCGACTCCGACTAAAAAAAGCTTAATTTCGTCACGTTTTTTTCTTACCTTTCCTATTTTTGTATATTCAGTTAAATATTAACCAACCAATCCAGCCAATAGCCAAATATTACATATTATGTATATGCATAAATTAAAAGTGCAAACTTTTTCAAAAATTTCTCATTCTGAGTACGACTACGGTCAAAGCCCCGACAACTCCAACTTCGGTCAAAAACCCGCGACTCCACAGCATATCTTATTTCATTAGGATGTGAGAAAATTTACATTTCCTTTGTTGCCTTTAGGTCACCGTAGGAGAAGGAGTGTGGATTCCGGTTTACAGCATCCACCACGACCAAAAACACAACTCTTTCCTATTTATGATTATTCAATTAAATGTTAACCAACTAGTCCGGCCAATAGCCAAATATTATTACGATTAAATAAAATAAAAAGTTCAAACTTTTGCCGTCAACTATGACTACGGTCCTTCGGAGTTGGACAGCCCTGGTTAAATGGATATTGTGTGTTAGTAAGATTTGAGAAAATTTACATTTCCTTCGTTGTTCTTAGGTCACTGTAGGAGAAGGTGTGTGGATTCCGGTTTACAGCATCCACCACGACGAAAATTATTTCCCGGATCCAGAAAAGTTTGATCCTGAAAGATTTTCTGATGATAACAAAGGCTCAATTCTGCAATCGAATATTCTTCCCTTTGGAGTTGGGCCCAGGAACTGCATTGGTAAGTTATCTCCAAAAACAGGATGACAACTACCTGTGATTTTACCCATTTTTCTTAATCAGCTCGTTTCAATCAAAGCCAGACTTGAAACTGAACCAAACTGTTAATAATATAAATACTTTTAAAAACAACATAAATTTAAATTTGAAAAAATCTCCTTCAGTCAGTAAAAGAAGTGAAGGTAACAGCATCTCCTACAATCGACTGCCCAACCTCTTTCAACACACTGAACAAACAAGAGGTCCCTGATTCTAAACTTTTGTTATCCTTATAACAAATTATACAAATATATTTTTTCTGATTTCAGGTTCACGGTTCGCGTTAATGGAAACAAAAGCTGTGTTTTTCCATCTTTTGGCTAAGTTTGATTTCACTGTAATCTCCAAAACAGCTATCCCATTAAAACTTTCCAATAACTCCTTCAATATGATGGCAGAAAATGGCTTCTGGGTTGGATTCAAACCAAGGAGCCAAAATAAAAACTAAGCAATGGCAAAGGAAGAGTGATTAAGTAAAAGAGAATAACAAAATAGTTCTCTTCTCACACCTATTAATATTTTTTTATAATAAATCTGAGATGTGTTTTCTGTATTATTTTTTATTTTCTTCATCCATCCCACCCATATTTGTTTTTTTATTTATGAAGGCAGAATAGTCAACTTTTGCAAAATAGCATTATAATTCAAATGTCCATTTAATCTATGTGTGAATTTTCTGAATATATAATATTTAATAGCTTCCAGCTGTCTATTTTATTCCTAAATACTAGGATAACAATTTATCATATTAAAATGTAATAATGTTATTTCACAGATGGAATAACGAAGTTAAAAATTTGCTTACAAAAAAATGTCAGTACAAAAGTAGCCTGCATTAGTTGTCAATCGTGAGATCTGTTGATGATGCCAGGGTGGCCGAGACCGTTACTGATAATCATGAAATTAGTGGAATTGATAAGAAGCTTCTTCTTTTTAATCATTTCTTTAATTTCAATAAAAAAAAGCTTGTCAAATATATCCTAAGTACCCAAATATAAATATTATTACTATGCAATTTCATGGATGTTTGTAGAGTAACTGGATACTTAATAAATCTTGTATGAGGCCAAAATGCTATCTTAACCTTTGACTTCTCTAAATTGTATCACTTCTGTGACATAGTTTTATTACAGCAATGACAATGGCAACCAATTGTTAAATTGACAGTCAAACTGGCCGAATTAATAATGTCTTCAAACTCAAAAACTATTCATTTAATTCTTGACTCATGTGGATTCGTAATTACACATTTGAGAATTTTTTAAATCAAATACATACAGTAGAACTTCGATTATCCGGACTGATTGAATGACTGATCGGACTGATGAAGATAGTCTGGATAAGGACAAATCCGGATAATCGAAAAAAATCATAATTGACAGGAAAAGACAAAAGTTTATTCAGTATAAATCATTTTTATTTCTTTAGATTTCATAACTTTAATAATAAATTATTTTTTATTGAAAAAATCAATTATCGATTTCTGCTTAAAGCTATTTTACTTAAGCTTTTCGATGCTGCCAAATCACAAATACTTTTAAGACACATAAGTTGTCTTGAATAGCACTTTTCTTGACTCTCAAGCTACTACGTTGCCGAAGGTATGTCAGCAGAAAGCCTTTCCCCATGAATCTCAAATTCTCTGATACCTTGTCTTCCTTTGATATTTTAAGCCAGTCCGAGCTTATTTTGAAGGTGGGATCTCCATTTAATGATCTCCTTGTAAAATATTGCTTTTTCACATAGTAATGGACCAGATATTGGCTGTCCAGATGATCCTCTTTGTATGAACCTCATAAAAATACACTCTTTAACTTCTTCATTTCGTGATGTTTTCATAACTTTACGCTCTGAGCTTCCATCTTCTGACAATAAACAATTAAACTTCAAGATTTTTTCACTTTGTTTTTTTATATCCGAGATCGTTGACGTTCCGACACCATATTTATTAGACAAAAAACGTCCTGATTCACCCCGTTTCAAATCATCGATTATATCCAATTTGTCTTTTAATGAAACCACGACACGTTGTCTTTTCGTTGACATATCGGTAACATTAAAAATAAATATTTAAATCGTGATCAATTTTTCAAGAAACTTACGTTCAATGCGTATCGAATTTGGACGATGCCTGACTCATATTTTACACAGGACTTATTTTTAGAACAAATGCAACGATCAAAATATTAAGACTGCATTCCATCACGTACGTAAACAGTGGACGCAATTCGCCACGTGCATATCAGCAAACTTGTAATATTTTTGTTTATTTTGACCAATCCGGATAATCAAGGTTCTACTGTATATTATATTGATTTCCCAGCTATTGATCTACTGCACCCATCTTCAAATAATCATTCCAACATGTCATCCCTACTATTTCCTGTAGAAACCTTCCAAATAATGACATTCTTTTTGACATTTTTTTTTATACGAAACTGCCAAGCACATTAAATATATTTCTTATTCAAACATTACTGACTGGAATACTTGAAAAAAGCCACACATTACAAATCCACTTTAGTGGATTAGTTATATTATAATTCCACACACCATAAAGAACCCTCACAAGCAAAAGGATAAAAACAATGTTACTAACACAAAGTTATTGGATTTAAATTGACAATTGATGACTGCGATCTTAACCCTCTCCAAAAAGAGAAGTTGAGCGCGACTGAGTAATAAGCAGTTCTCATAGAATAATTGGTAGCAAAAAAAACATATTTGTATCATTATTTCTCATCACAGTACTTAGGACTATATAGTTATAGGACCCACAAGACAAGTTTTGAGAATAGTGAACTCGTCAATTTATTTCTTTATTTAATCAAATAGCAGTAGTACTCACGCTTTCTTTCAAGAGATCAACACAATATTGTTCGACAGGCCAATAATTATATGACTACTAATTATTTGGTCAGTTTCTAATTCGATAAATGGTCAGTTATAAATACTTAAAACGGTCAGTTAAAAATAATAAATGGTCAGTTAAAATAAAAATAACATGTCATAAATTTGTCTATTACGACCATATTTGATAAAATTCACAAGCTGTCAAACTATAACATTTTTTAAAAATAGCTGACTATTTAAATTAAATACTAACCATTTTTAATAAATAACTAAACATTCAAATATATTACTGACCGTTTTATTTAATAACTGACAACATTCAAACTGATACAATGACAACTGACCGTTAATAATATTAACTGACCATTTTGATTTTTAACTGACCATTTATTTATTTAACTGACCAAAACTTGAATAAGTTACTGACCCATTAAATACTTGCCTAATTATATTAGATACTCTTACAGACATTAGATAGTGAAAATTGTCATAATCAAATAAATCTCTTTGAATTTTATCACTAAAACTGCAACCAAAAGTTGAATAGTAAATATAAAAGTATTGACAGGTCTATGTTTCAGTTAATTATCAATTTTTTCAATTGTAAAGAGGAAACTGTTTTAGATAGGTACTAATTCTACCCGTGCATTGTCATTGAATATTATTTTACTTGGTCTAAGTGTACCACCAATTGAGTATCACTATTTTAATCTAATAGCTAAAAGCATTGAATATAAATGTACAATAGTATACACTTGAGCGTGTTGAGCTTGAGAGAATTCAACTAATTTTTTATCATTTTCTTATTGAAAACAATAATGGAATTAAGTATTTATTTTTTGGCAAGTTCAGTTATCTGCTTTTCATGTCTTTGGATATTTGGTTCATATATTGGCAATCATTTCTCTCGGCAAGGAGTTAAAGCTTTACCATCATGGCCATTCTTTGGGCATATGTTATCTACCGTGTTTCAAAAAGAGCATTTCAATGATATGATGAATAGGAACTATTTTGCATTTCCTGACCAAAGGTAAATAGAATTGATTTATTCCAAAATATAGCTCGTCTATTTTCTGTTAATTTTCAATATACATTGGTTTTGAAGTCATTGAATATACCTACTCTAATTATCAACAACCATGAAGAAATGATTGTGTTCCAGGGCCTGGAATATTTCAATACAATGAGAATTTTTCAATGTGTCATGGTTAAGTATTATTGGTTTTATGGCCTTGCTTACATGCAAACTTGTAGCAAATACATCACAAAATCCTGGATCTCACCTGTCTCTTCTTTCAACTGGAAGAATTGCACAATGACAGGACCGCTTGCGCTCATTGCAAGCATTGTCAACTGAATAAGTTGACAATCTCGCTCATCGTGATTAATTTATTCGCGATTTATGAAACCGGTCCTGATCTATATAAAATAAACATGGAAGCAGTTCAAAAAAAAAATCCTAAACTTTTTTTATGGTGTATTTTAACTTGATGTTTCAAAGTTTTATGGATTTTAACATTCATTGAGCGCACCCCTACTTTTTTATGGAAGTTGACTCTTGTTTTATATGATATTCTAAGGACTGACTACTTATATAGTTTTTTTTTTGTAAACTATTTTAGCCAATGGTCACTGACTGCTATATTTGTTGCCTGCATGACTCATATTCTTCCGTTATTTTTATGATAAATAATAGTTCTTTCTTTTGATTGATAGATATGTTGGGTTTTATCAGTTCACTAAAAGAATGATTATAATAACTGATACGGAATTGATCAAGCAGATTGCTATAAAAGATTTTGACCACTTTACTGATCACTTCATGACCATTGATGAAACCATGGATCCTCTCTTTGGAAGTAACTTATTTTCACTCAAAGGTATAATATATTTTATACAATTATAGTACATAATTTGTCAGCCTCTATGGTCTAGCAGTAAGAGCTTTGTCACTGTGAAATGTGATCATCATTAAGAGATACGATCTTTTTTATATAAGACTAGCTGTACCCTGCGCGCGTTGCTACGCCAGCAATTGTAGGGGGGATTGGGGGGGTGGGTGGTGTTTGTGGAGGGGGTGTACGCCAGAAAGTTTCGCGGAATTGTACTCGAGAAATTTGTAAAAATTCGATATCATTTTTTGGGGGGAAGGGGGTTGTTTGGCGGGGTGGGGTTTGGGGGGCGTATAAGGGGGGGGGTATGCCTGAAACCTTCAAAGGAGTGAAATTGAAAAATTCGTAAAGTTTAAAAAAAAAAATGGGGGTGGAGATTAGGGGGTGGTTGGGGGGAGGGGTTGGTAGGCCAGAAACCATCGCGGGGGTGCACTCAATAAATTTGTAAAGTTTCACATCGATCGGTCGAGCGGTTTAGTAGTCCATAGCGGACATACATACAGACATTCATTTTTATATATATAGAAGATACCAAAAGAATTAGTTCAAAAAGAATTATATGAATTGGTTGATAGCTATTTTGACTCCACAACATCATTCGAACTGTAATCACTTCAGTTGAATCTGACAGTTCTCAATCTGAAGGGCAGGATTATAATATTGTGTGTTTGAACTATTTGGAAGTAAATTTCCATTGCCAATATCAAAAATAAATATGTGTTCAATATTTGAAACTTAAATATCAACATTATTTAGAGATGTTGAAAACTTCAAGCATGATCAAATTTCACTCAAATGAGTGATGCATGTCGTATTTTAAAAGAAGTAGGTACTTTCAATTAATCACATTATTTTCAGGTCAAAAATGGCGTGATATGAGATCTACATTGAGTCCAGCTTTCACAAGTTCAAAGATGAGAAACATGTTTCAATTGGTAGCTGATTGCAGCCAATATATGGCACAATTTTATGTTAAAGAAATGGAGAAACCTGCAAATAAAGGTATCAATTATTATGTAAATTAAACATTTTATTAAAATATGCTCTAGCCATAATTAATACACTGCATGGGATAGGCAATTCCATTATGTAGTCAATATGAAATTTTCGCTTATTTAACTTAGTGATCTTCTTTTATTTTTGTATATAAACGATGGAAACGGTTTTCTACGCCTGTGCACTTGAAATGCCTGAAGATGCCGAAAGGCGAAACCCGTGTTGTTAGCGAGAAGACGACTCAAATTTCATATTGAAATTCCATTAAACAACCTTAGTCGAAATTCTTAACTAATGATGTAAATATATGTATATTTGTACTCACCACTAGTGACGGCTGGTGACGGGGTGTTGGGGGGTGCAAAGGAAGATTAAACCATTTTTGCAAGAGTTCTTTCCTATTCATTGGATTTTAAAACACTTCTATAGCATGGACTTTCAATTCAGATGTTCGCAATACCAACTGTTTCTCTTCCGTAGTATGGAAAAATAGTTGAATCTTCCTTTTGCACCCCCCAGCACCCCGTCACCAGCCGTCACTGCTCACCACATTAGAATCTCCACACCTTCTGCGTCTATGACGTCTGCGTATATTGGCGCTGCAGACATCCATTTATTTATCTACAAATGCAATATCCATTATGTATTATTTCATTTTAATTTTCTTTGCAGAGCACGGATTAATAGAAATAGAAATGAAAGATGTCTTCACAAGATACACAAACGATGTTATTGCATCTGCTGCATTTGGAATAAAAGTAGATTCCCATGTAGAGAGAGACAATCACTTCTACGTGATGGGAAAAGAGACTACCAGTGTGACTGGATTCATGTTATTGAAATTCTTTGCGATGAGTCTGTCTCCTAAAATATCTAAAGTAATTTTTGAAATTTTACTCCTAGAAAATAATATGATCACTATCATCCGAACCGAGCTGACTTATCACTATTATTTAAAAGGTTAAAATTTTAGGACTGACTATTCTTCACTTTGATTTATTTCATTCTGGCAATTCTACAAATTTTAACTGTGAAAGTCTTCAAGGGATTGTTGTATTATTTCAATCAGTGGTGTTAAGCGAGTGAATTGATTTATATATATATATTTTTTTAATTTTTAAAAATAAAATATTTGGCATTAAAGCTTACGCCAATGCGCCAAATATTCTTAATCGTGAAAGTCATACGAGATTAACTCGATGATAAATAATGAATCAGTTGTGCACAAAATCAACGATAAATAACATACACGCAGCCGAAGATATCTTTTTTCAATTGAAAAATCTGACCTTAGCCAGGAATTGAGCCCCCGATCGCTAGGACAAAACTCTTGCCACTAGACCACAGGGACCGATTTACTATCTTCCAAGATGGGCTGCAGCTTATTTTTGCAAAATAAGATCATGTCTTGATGAACCATGTATCAATTCCCAGCCAATGGCTATTTAGCTATGTGATTTAAAAATATGAAAGACAAAATATTCAATCGCCACCGTTTTAAGCATACGGTTTAGCAGGGCTTTTTTTTGAAAAGAAAAGGTGCTGGAACTCACTTCATGTCAAGCTTTTTTATAGATAAAATTATATTCAAATATCATTTAAGTAAAATTTCGTCTAATTGATTTTAAAATCTGTGAAAAAAGGTGCAGGAACACCGTTCCACCGCGTTAAATGGGAAAAAAAGCCCTGCTTTTTATTGTGCAATAAAATATTTCTCAATAACAGTTTTTGTTTTACAGTTTGATTTATGTATCTCTCTCCACGAGCTTAGTTTTTTTATCATTATTTTTCTTTTTTTCTATACAGCTAATGGGATTAAAAGTGTTTAGAACTCAATTATTAAATTACTTCAGAAAATTAGTATCGGAAAACATGAAGACCAGAGAAGATGGGAAAATATACAGGCCAGATATGATACAACTGCTTATGGAAGCCAAGAGAGGATCTTTAAGGCATGACCAAGAAACTCACAGCAATCATGATGATGTTAAAGAAGCAGGATTTGCTACAGTTGAGGAATCGTCAATAGGAAAGCAGAATGTGAAAAGAGGTTTGCTAATTTCTGTTGTTCGGTTCGGCTTCAAAATCATTATTTGGATTAATATTGGGATATTCATACCAACTTTAGCTTCAACTTCACAGCTCTCCTTAAAACTAAAGAATACTTATGTAATGTAAGCTCACTTAATGCTCGCATCCTATTTAACCCTGAAATGAGCTCTCCCCTCTTAAATAAATATTATCATGTGGATTCGTTATTTTCAGAATGGACAGATGACGACATAACAGCACAAGCAATGCTGTTTTTTGTAGCAGGCTTTCACACTGCTGCAACTCTTTTATCTTTTATTTCATATGAACTAGCAAGACAACCTGATATCCAAAAAAGACTTCAGATGGAAATCGACAAGGTAGCTTCAGAAAACAATGGCTCCATCAATTACAATGACTTCCAGAATATGAATTATTTGGATATGGTAGTATCAGGTGATTGTTATGATCATGTTTTGCCTTTATGACAGTGACTGAAACTGCTTGAAGTAAATTTTCATCGTATTACAAAAATGTATCGCTTGTTCTTTTTTGCTTGTTTTGATGCTATTTTTGTTATTAGAAACATTGAGGTTATGGCCACCAGGTGCGGCCATAGATAGAAAATGTATTAAACCATACACACTACCTCCACCATGTGGTCGTCCTCTTCAAAGGGGTTATCAGGTATTACAAACATACTTGTATACACATGATAAAAATTACAAATTGTAGCCATAAGAACAGAGAGAAAACAATTATAAAATCACATTAGAAATTTTAAAGATGTCAACCGAGTGAGTTCCGACAAAATCAACTTTTATTCATAAAATATAGTATTCGTCTGAACTCACTCATGTCAATATGAAATGTGTCGACATCCCATAACATAATGAGACCTTCAATGTTTATTCATTCTGAAATCTTATCGCCTGTGTGAAGTGTGAAAATGAAGGATTTACAGAATCTCAACTGTGTCAGGCACCTTTAACCTGTTTCTTTAAAGATAAAAGTCTAATCAGCCGAGCACCAATTCAGATTCTCAAAGGAGGTTAGTGGGAAATATAAAAATCACAGATATCCACGGTCTTGAACACAAATCCATCGATTGATTGAAATTGATCAATGAATTTTTCCATTGATGATCCAATCCTGTGACCCAGCCCAAGAGTGTCAATCTCACAGCTGCGGGACTAGCATAAATATAATAGATTGAGGAGGTGAACAAATATCCATTATCAAAAAACGTGCCATTTTTTTATGAAAAAAATGGCTGGCAACCATTCTTTTAGATACAAATCCATCGATCCATTGATCAATTGAAAAATCAAAATGTGGTTGGACTAGGAAAAATATTTTTGTGATGAAATGTGACAGTGGTGAAAGGGGGTTTATCAAATATCCAAAAATTTTCACTGTCAATACATGGTGAAAAGGTATTAAATGATCCTGAATGTCCTGATCTACCCAAAATTGTGCTTTATCTTGGTGTCATATTATGTTTATTTGTTACGTTATTTTTTCTAGATTAGCATTAGTGATGGAATTTGGATTCCGGTATGGAGCATTCACCATGATCCAAAATACTATCCAAATCCTGAAAAATTTGACCCGGAAAGGTTTTCTGATAAAAACAAAGAAAATATTCAACCATTTACTTACCTTCCTTTTGGAGTAGGTCCCAGAAACTGCATAGGTGCATATATTTACTTTGTTCTCTATTGTTTTATGCTTAATTGCTAAATCTTATAAATCCAAATGCATATAGTTACATATAGGTAATGCATAATATATCATCTGCGCAGGTGCCATTAATTATTCAATTGCTAAATGTTGATATTCATTATCTGTTGATATAAAGATAACAGTAATTCTGTAAATTTTAATAATTAGAATGATTATAGAGGTTATCTTTTAAGTTTTTCTCACATATTATATAATTATAAATTTGTGTAAATATTCAAAATATTTAACACACTCAATGTGAAAAAAATATCTCATATATTACAAAGTACCTGTAAAAATATAATTATTTTTTTTAACCATTTACAATCAATCTCAATTTAAGTTTTTCATGAAAGCTGTTTGTTACTCAGTTGCCTAACATATCTTTTCCAAGGATAGATGTATCGGGCTGGCGCAGAACTAGTGGTAGGCTGATTGCTATTTTATCGGATCCAATGGATAAGTGGAAATTAAGGCTTCAAAAACATCCATGAGTTTGAACACACGTCCATGTATCAATCAATATTTACAAAACCGTCTGTACCCGAATTCAAACCTGTGAAGACGGCTACAAAGCCAGCAACTTTAACCACTCGGCTAAAGGCTCGGCTTAGTTATAAAATTTAAATTCACATCAAGGAAAATTGTATACCTTCTTTGAATTGATTTTTTGTTTCTTTAAATTGCAATATGAATAAGAAATATGTTAAAAATTAATTAATAAGTTGAATAATATAAATATTTTTCTTTTCTAGGTTCTCGATTTGCTTTGATGGAAACAAAAGCAGTATTGTTTCATCTACTGTCAAAGTTTAACTTCAAAGTTATTTCAAAAACAGAAATTCCAGTTGAACTTGCCAGAAATAATTTTAATACTAGTGCCAAAAATGGTTTCTGGATTGGACTGGAACCTAGAATCTAGTAGAATATAATCTGAAGCTCTACATAATTATGAAGTTCAACTCAATTTTATCTTTCTTAAGGCTGCTGGTATTCACCTCAACTATCACGGAAGTGTGAAACGTTGACTGAAAGTTTATGATGCGAACGGACATTGTCAAACACCAAACAAAACAAAAAACAAATAATTTATAATTAAATGGAATATTGATTTTATCTGAAAACATATTTGATAGAAGCTTTTCTTCAAGAAAATATGCCACTTCAGAGCTGGAAATAAAACTGGTAAAAGCTGTCATATCTGACCTGTCATCATGTTATAATAAAAAAAGGCCTTAATCCACAAGGTAGCGAATACTTTGGGCCTGGTTTGAATCACAGTATGGACAGTTTTATAATTAAATTTTTCAATTGATTCATGGATTTGTGCTTGAAGGCATAGATGTCTGTGATCTTTAAATTCCATCCCAGCAACTCAATCCTAGAATGAGGTGTAGCAAAAATGATTAACTAACCACTGTGCCTGCCCCTAATCCTAAAAAAACAGAGGTTGAGCAACAGCAAAAACTTCAGTTGGCATAAGCTCAATTTGTTAGTTGGGTGTGGATATGGGTGGCGAATTCTAATCAAAGTAAATTTTTGTAAATCAATGTTTTTTATTTATGCATGATAATCAGATCGAAATCACAACATAGTCCTCAAATAGATTGCAATAATAATTATTTATAGAATATAATTCAAGTGTTTTTTGTTTTTATATTGTAATACCTGATAAGATAAATAAACTTTTACACATATGTAGGTAAAATTTTTAAGATATTATCTGTAACATATTATAAATTTTAATATAACGGCAAAATGATATACATAGAGTGAGTGATCAATTAACAAACAAAATTCATTCAAAGACAATTTTTGCTCACTGAATTATTCATTAATCAATAATTGATTGAGGATAGAATTTTATAGGAATTAAATGAATACATTCCAGGAGATCCACAAAGATGAATAAAAATCATTATGGATTTATAATGTGCTACTTGAGGAATGTTAGAAGATTCACAGGATTCAAAATTTTGTTGGTTGGAATTATCAATTCTTTTTGAAGTTCATTTTCACAGAACTGTCAAACTTTAAACATAACCTTCTGCACGCTGTCACAAATTGTTTCAAACGCAGTCGTGATATTGTTTGAATATCTTATTTAAAAAGAAATTCATGGCACTCATTTTTGAGATCACACTTGAAAGCTAGTAGGCCTGTGGTGCCAACTTCTACCGTAGGCCACACTGGCTGATCCAGGAATTGTTCCAGGGGGTGGCCATTTTGAAAAAATATATACACCCAGTCCCCTTATTTACGTGATTTTTTGAACGGCACCGCTACTTTTTTTACACGATTTTTTTTACGGAATGATGACCCTGTGCTTAAAGAAGTGATGGTGCCGAGCAAAATCATGTGTATAATTGATGACTCTGACTATTATCATCGGTTCTTCTATTTCAATTCAAAAATGCAAACATTAAAAAACATAATATTAAAAAAATATTGTTTTATACCAGAGAAAAATCGCAAACATTATAAAAAAATTAAGTCGAATTTTCGTTTTTTTGACGTTGCAAATAGGCCCAAAAATATTCATTTCCCAGAGGATATGTTACAAAGCTAGACCATATAGTCTTTTTGAAAACAAACGATTCCTTAGCCAGGTTTTCATGTGTCGTAATGTGGTAAACCTCCTTTCAGCGAATGCAACGCTGATTGTCAAACAGTAAAATTCGTAACAAAACCTCACAATTACGACATAATTATTAACTTATCACATTCCGTATCTATACAGTTGTGGCAAAATAAATCCGCGCACTCTTCATAATTTCATTCCTTTGCGAATATTTCCTCGAAATCTTAACCGATTTCCATTTTTTTTCATTCAATTGTAAAAAAAACCTATAACCATATTTTAAAAACCAATCAAGATTTGAAAGCTTCAACAGTAATGAGCCAGACCTAGTCGCGTAAGCATCTGACGAAATTATGGATAGCTGCAAGAAAAAGTAATTGCGATAAAAGCCCAAATTGAATCAGTTTTCTGGGAAAACTTACCAAGTAGAAAAAATTCGCTTATGATAGACTGTGTAGAAAGTATAGTGTGGATATTTTTGAAATATTTCGTGAAACTGGCGCTCTGGATGGGTATGTTTGAACCGGCAGAGAATGCTTAACAACCGACCGGGACGACCTTCATATAAGGAGTATGGTTTTTCGAAAACGCTTCAAAACTGCTACAGTTTTCCATGCTGAGGTTTATTCGACTAGTGAAATCACATGATTGATGCGAAATGTCCGTAATAGCCGCAATAGAATCGTAGCACATGGATTTCCCGCTCGGCGCCAAAAAAAACAGTTCCCAATGTAAAAATGTAAAAATGGAGGTAAGAATGGACGAAGGTGCATAAAAATTGGACTTTGGACGATTGTATACACTGATGATTTCAAGTCTAATTCATAAGAACAAGACGCGGTAAGCAGCCAGGCCATCTTAAGGTTGGTGAAAGGTGTCAACCAATTGTTCTTCAAAATATGGCTATTAGTTTTCTTTACAATCGGTAGAAACAAAAATGGAAATCGGTAAAGATTTCGAGGAAATATTTGCAATTTAATGGAATTGTGAAAGGTGCGCGGATTTTTTTTGCCGTAATTGTAGTTGTTAAACTAAAGGGTCGTGAAAAAAAATGAAATACAACATATTTATTTAAATAAAAATCATTTGAAAATTAATGTTATAAAATTTTGTATGGAATAAATTCTCCTCAGGGGGGGGCCATGGCCCCCCCCGTGGATCCGCCTATGGTAGGCCATATTATAATGATCGACAGATACACACATACATTTACGTCAAGATGGTGGTACAGGTATAGGGTGACTGATATAGTGAGTAGGTAGGCTATAGTTATTGGACACTTAACCTTTAAAGATCCAAAATAAGAATCGCTTAGAATTCCCGTTGGTGTGAAGGAGAAAAAAAATGTATCAACGAGATTTCTAAGCAATATTATTTTGGATGTTTCAAATGGAAGTGTCAAATAACTGTGGCCATCCAACTCACTACTGCTGTATAATACCTATATAAAAAAAGAATTACTGACAAAACTATATTTTTTGTGGTGGATGATGAAACAAGCAAAACAATAATATATTTAGAAATTTACATATAAATCAAACTATAAAAAATATGACTGAAAAATGATTGGAGCATAAATTGATCAAGACTAGGGATTCCAACTATTTGTCATTATCAACTATTCGAATATCAAATAGTTGATAGTTGAATTATTCGTAATACAACATTTAAAACTGAATCAGATTACTCCAACGTTATTTCTTTAATAAATGAAATTACAGCATTAAAGGATTTCTTTAGCCCCTAGCCTGAGCCGATTCACCAAACTCAAGTATTATGACAAGATATTGATAGCACCCAAGTTGGGTGAAGGCAATAAAAACCACTACCTGGGGTATTCATAAATATTCTTTAAATTTGGAGAAATTGAAATATTTCAATAAAAATTAACAAATACTATTCGGATTGACCGGTTTGTGGTGCAGTGGTCAACATTGTTGGCTGGCGAGCCGGACCATCCGGGTTCGATTCCCAGTACGAGCAGATTTTTTCAGTCGATAAATCTGTTCAAAGGCATGGGTGTTTCTGATGTTGAAAATCCCTTCCCACCTTTCCTATTCCAAAAAGAGACGCATAGCGAGAGCGATTAGCTAACCACTAGTCCTGTCCGAGTCCTCGTATCCTTTCCATCCCCTAATCTCTTAGAAAAAGAGAGGTTGAGCAACTGAGTAACAAGCTGTTCTCATAGAAAAATATATGTTGAGATAAACTTCGTGAGGAGTCCATATGCTACAAGTTGGGAACGGACATGGTAAAAAAATAAACCTAATATCGAATAGTTTAAAAAGGGCCGAATATAACCGGATATCGAATATTCGAATATCCGAGCTGGAATCCCTAATCAAGACTCACTGCACAAAAACAGTTAAAAAAGGAATTGAGGACTTAATTTTATTGTGTTGTCTTATCATACAGTGTACACTCATACTTTAATAATTGTTATCATTCTGAATAGTGAGTAGATTTGCATACATACATATTTCTGATGACATTATGGATATAAATAATCTGAGGCATTTACAAAAACATCACTATCGCTTGAGTGTTGTGATTACACTAAGCGTAGCAAAACACAGTGAGAATTTTAGAAGTGTGGTGTTTTTATTTGAAGATACATAATATTGTGAGTACCGTCTTTTATCATAAAAGATTTTTTTGATTTGGTCAGACATTTATCCAGGGCTGTAGTGGAAGGTATAAACCTTGTACACCTTCCTTGAACATTTAATCAAAATATTCAATTAGTTACCTTTTTCTTATGTACAGTATGGTGAAGTCCAATACGGGAATATATTAATGCAGTGGTTTCCAAACTTTATATTACTACACCTTCTTTAATAATAAAAATTGCGTCTCCCTAAATTTTAATTGTTTTAAATACAAAAACTTGACCAAGCTTACAGTGCATTGGGTGAACAGAAAATATTTTTTGAATGTTTGTTTTTGATCCGTTCCAATTTTCATGGGAGGTGTTCATGCAACTAGAGGTCACAGTAAAATCACTTTTAAGGTGTTAACTGTCAATTCTTGGCCGAATGGCACTATATTTAAATAAATAAAATCAATATGTGTAAGAAGAACAAAAAATGCGTGATAAAAATTGTAAATACTCGCGATGAGCGAAACTGGTCCTGATTTGCATAAATTAATTGTGGAATGAGGACAAAAAAATATGTTTTTATTTTGTAATATGATGCCTTTCCATCAAGTAGTGAACACCTTAAAAGTCTCGAATGTTTCAGTTATTGTGCTTAAAGTGATCCTCATGGCAGCTTCGCTTCTGCAAGTGTAACAACAAGTGTAAATAACAATAACATAGCTACATTCAGCTACTACAGCTTCTGAGATATACATTATTATCTCAGAAGATACATAAATTATTAAACGTGGTTCAATAATTTTTTCAGTTTGAGGATCACTGAGATAATATGTGTTCATGGAAGTACTTTGACAGAATCATTTCATAGACTATAATTGAGTGATTAATAGTCGAGTGGCAAACAAAGTGTTTGATATATAAGTACTCTTCCAAGGTTGCATGAAAATGATAATTGAACAATTAAATATTGATTTTAATGACAGAGCTGTGCTTGTCTTTAACTCTTTAATCGCCATGGAGTCAATTGTCTGGAACTCTGAAAATTTTGTAACTATAACTAATAATGCATAATCTTCGGTTGTCCGGCACCTCCTATTAAAGCTTTACAATCAAGAATATAAACGAATTTACTCCTCATGTACATGGCTCAGTACAGAGCTGCACGGGACCATAATTTTAAGCCCTTATCCTGATGTAAATCATATGGCCTCCTAGTGGAGGCAACTAAATATACTTTTTTCTAAAAGAACTGCTGGTGACTCAGTCGCTCAACTTCTCTTTTAGTTCAATGAGAGTAGGGATAAAAAGGATATGGTTAGAACCGAAAAAGTGGTTGGCTAGTCGCTCTCGCTACGCCCCGCGAAAAATTGGGATGGATGTCTGTGTTGTCTAAAATTACCTAAACCCCACCCAACCAATATTTAAATCGGGGCACAGCCAAAACGATTAACCAACCACTAGTATTATCATATCCTATCCTTTTAATTCACTCTCTTCGAAAAAAAAGATACTTAGCAACTGAGTAACAAGCAGTTCTCATAGAAAACTTATATTGAGCGTATAAAGAATGAGACATCCATGCCTTTGAACAAAGCTCAATTTACAAAAGTAAGGATTGAAAAAACTACTGCATCCCTATAAAAAAAATCATTTATATTTGCCAGAAAGTTCTATGTATTTTAATGTATGCTTTAAAATCAGACCTGGCACCGAAAGGGTCAAGACAGAATTAATTATTAGAATATATCATTTGTCTCTCCAAACATTATGTAGTGTAAGGAATCAAAACAAATGGAAACTTAACTGTAAATTGTATAAACAGTGTATTGATAAGAATTTTGGTGATAACAAAGCTGTTGTGTCAGATATATTACTTTTTAAGTAAATCAATGATAAATATTTTTGTTTTTTTCAAATAGTGTGTTGTTCATTAGCTGGGCCTGCAGTCTACTCAACAACGAAGTTTTCAATTAAAACATGTACGCTTAATTTCTATCCTTAACAAAAATTCCTTAACCCAGTGATCTCTAGTTCAAATATGTAATTCAATTTACAGAATATGGACTCCATCATCATTGCTCTGGTGGTTATAGCAGTTATCATAGGAATCTTTTGGAGTATAGGCACTCACCTTGCTGGGCACTTCTCCCGCAACGGAGTTAAGACTCTTCCATCATGGCCTTATCTAGGGAACATGGCCAAAGTTTTTCTGCAGAGAGAAAGTTTGGTAGATGTTGTCAATGATATGTATAAAGCATTTCCAGATCAAAGGTTTGTTGATTTTTCAGTAAGTTTTTCAATATTCCAGGAAATGTATTGTTTTTCTGTTTTGAGTGTCTATTTAATTAACAGCACTACATTTTTACATCAATATTTTATACGGTTGACAGCTTTGCTAAGATTGAGAGAATTTGAGTATACTGAAGTGTATATTGTCGATTCCAATGCAAAACCGCTTATCAGAATATTTGTCATTGTTCAGAAGAAGGTAAAAACATCACAAATGGCTTCGCAAAGGAGAGAAAAATGTTTTTAAAAATACAAATTGAGGCGTTCCTAGTGGTTCCTCGTCTCCAGGGTATTCATTCAAAACTCAAAATCGCATTTTCCCTTTTAAGTGGTTTTGCATTGGAAGCGACGATATGAGTATCAGGATAGCTTATTTTATTTGCAGGTATGTTGGAGTCAACAACTTCTTCAAGCCTCTTGTGATGATAAATGATTTGGAGATGATCAAGCAGATTACTGTTAAAGATTTTGATCACTTTGTTGATCACTATTCAACCATAGATGCGTCAGTTGATTCGCTGTTTGGAAACAATCTGTTCTCACTTAAAGGTATTTCAATTTCCCTTTTAAGATATGATATCACACTGAAAGAGCAGAGGGTGTATAATGTAGCTTGGTGTTTTGTGACGAGGGGGAAAGGGGATTGTGGAAAATGCATTGCACGAACATAACAAAATTGAGAAAAAAGATTTGTGATTGCGATAACATTACAATATCATACTGATATCTTGAAATCATTTAATTATTATACTATTTCTGTTGTTGCCAAATAATGAAAATATAACAAAGTAAACCCTTTATTGATATTCTTTATTTATTATAGTAAGTCCTTTATTGATATTCTCAGTAGCAAACATTATAAAAGTGAATGGAAAAAGTTGCTCAACACAAAATTAGAAACATGAATAGCGTTGTTACGCTGTAAAATACACCCTGTAAGAAGAGTGTGAAAACCGTAGCAGAATTGTGGTGGGTAAAACTACTAGGTAATCTCAATCTTATGTAAATAACAAAAACAATTAAAAAAATTGATATGATTGGAAATGAGCATCTATTGATACATGTGTGAATTCATTTATCACTAATCTAAAGATGTATATCATTGCAGTAAATATTTTTAATTAAAAATAGCTTAAGCAATCAACATAATTAAATCAGATATTAATGTATTATTCTAGCATTGGTTTTTAAGAATTTTTTGTTATGAATTTAACAAAATACTTAATTAAAATCGTTTCTATTCATTTTTAAATCTAGCTTTGAGAATCTTTTTCACTAAATCTGCCTTCTTTGTCATTCAACCAACACCAACATGTTTTCCATAAGAATATATCCACCACTTTTAGCTGTAATGCACTATTCGGTGACATGGTCAACAATTTATTAAAAAAGTATTGATTTGCAGGTCAAAAATGGCGAGACATGAGAGCCACCCTGAGCCCGGCGTTCACCAGCTCCAAGATGAAAAACATGTTTGAATTTGTTGCAGACTGTGGTGAGCAAATGGCCGAGTTCTACTTGAATGAAATGCGGAAACCAGAAAATAAAAGTGAGATATGTATATAACTTTTCACAGTGAATATTAATATTGCTGATGTAACTCTTTCTTTTAATTTTCAAATAAAATTTAAAATTGGAAGAATTTGTTGAAAAAGATTAAAGAGTTGCAACTGAAAAAATTTACATTTTAGTTTGCTAAATTTGATCAATAATAATTGTAGTTGTATTCCACTTTCAAGGTGTAAAAAATTGTCTTTGAGTGTTGGATAGGCATTTTATTTAAATAAATAAAACACAATTTTTTTGTACTTCTTCCACAAGCATTTTCAACAGCTCCCAATTAGCAAAAGGTAATAAGTAATATTAGCAAAAAAAAAAAAAAACACATTCAGTTATCAATCTCATTAACAGATGTTATAGGAGCTTCAAAATCTCATCTCTTTTTGATTATGAAACTATTAAGCAGCTATAAATGTAACTTCAACATCAATAATTCCCAGCCCTAAAAGCAGTATCCAGCATTGAGGTTTTATATTTCCAGAAGAAATTCATCAGTATGAAACGTTCATTGTGACGACAAATTCAAATTACTTAAGATATTTAAAATCTTCAAATGTATAATTTCTTAAATTGTAGCTTAATAACTTAACAGAAATTGGACGCGTAGAAGTGGAAATGAAAGATGCTTTCACAAGGTATACTAATGATGTTATCGCATCTACGGCTTTTGGCATCAAAGTGGATTCACACGGCGAGAGAGAAAATCAATTTTACCTGATGGGAAAAGAATCAACTAACTTTACTGGCATACAAGCATTGAAAGTTTTCTTCTTTACTTTGGCTCCTAAAATATCAAAGGTGAGTAACATTAAGTCTCAGTAATATAAAGAGCAGATATACATATGTGCCTTAGCTAGCTTTTGATCTATCCGTCATCTAAATAAAAGCTATCTTCCAGTTCCTAAAAGACTTAGAGATATAAACTTACATTACAATATGATTTCCCAGATTTTAGGCCTGCAGTTATTCAGCAACTCTCTGGGTAATTTCTTCAGGGATTTAGTGTCAGACAGTATGAAAGCAAGAGAAGATGGTAAATTCTCACGACCTGACATGATTCAGCTTCTCATGGAAGCAAAGAAAGGGTCTCTCAAGCATGAGAATGAACCTTCTAATGAAAGCAATATCAAAGAAGCTGGATTTGCCACAGTCGAGGAATCTTCAGTCGGAAGAGAAGCTGTCAAAAGACGTAAGTGATTCCAAATCAACTGACAATACAGAACAATGATATTTATGAAACAAAAAAATTAAAAATATTCGTTTCTAAATAGACCACGCTTATTATATATCTATTACATTGATTATTGCACTTACTCAAACTAAATATATTTGAATTTTTGTGTTCTGCAAAAATAGAAGTGGTTTTATATATTGCAACACATTTACACATCTTCTACTTCATATTGTAAGGCGAGTGATGGTCAATCAATTTTTCAAGGGTTATTATAATGAAGTACATTCATTGAATTCAAAAATTTAAATTGTTAGCCACTGTTTACTTTACACAATACTTACAGAGCACACAAATTAGTGCGTTTCATAATTGGCCATCAAATGTGAAATAACATGCTAGTTACCAAATTGATTAAAATGGCAGGTAAACAAAGTATTAACCTTATTAAATTTTGCTTTAAAAGCATCTCAAAAAAAATTGTTTTATCACCGAAAGCAACTTTACACTTTGTTTACGGGCCCTTTTAATTACTATGGTAACTATGAACATATTTCTGCACACCGTAAACAATCGGTGAACTGCAAAAATATGTCTGCTATTGCAGAAAGTTTTTGGGAGATCCTTATCTAACTGCACTTGTGATTTAATGTTTTCAGATTGGACAGATGATGACATAGTGAGTCAAGCTATACTATTTTTCATCGCGGGATTTGACACATCTTCTACTTTGCTTTGCTTCTTAGCGCACGAACTCGCTGTCAACCCGGAGATTCAAGAAAGACTACAAGAAGAGATTGATGAAATAGCTTCAAAGAATAATGGAAAAGTCAACTATACTGATCTACAGAATATGAAATATATGGATATGGTTGTATCAGGTAAAATAGCTTTTGGAATATTGTTTTTAAGTTTAGATTTACATTTATTTTTACACTCCACATATATCGGCCCCTTAGTGACAAAGAAACCTAAACCTTTTTACTTTTCTTTTCAAAAAAAAGTTTTCACCAGTACTTAATCGATGTTACCTATTTTTTAACAGATACAAATTGTCTTTTCATTATCTTTTAATGCGATCTTTCTGATTTAATTGTGAAACATAAAATAGTGTTATTTTAAGGCTTAGTTAAGCTACGAGCAAGAAAGTGTAGCATGTTATTTCGTATTTGATAGTCAATTAGCAAAGGCACAAATGTGTGCACTCAGTAAACATTGTGTTAATATAATCACAGTTCTCATATTCGAAATGAATTTGTTTACATAGAAAAAGTTACATTCCACCATCAATTGGATCTCAGTTAGCAAAAATTATTGCATACATGAAGTTTTGATATCTTTGATTACAGAGACATTGAGGATGTGGCCACCAGGTGTTGCCATGGATAGAAAATGTGTCAAGCCCTATACACTTCCCCCTGCGAGTGATTCTAAGGATCAGACTGAAGGATACACGGTAAAACAGTTCACAAGATAAATATATTGAATGATTATGAAGTTTTTAATATTCTCATATTAGGTATGAGCCGCTTCATAGTTTTCAATGAGCCTAAGGTGAAAATAGGTTATTTTATGTATAAATTTAGGAGGTCACTATGGTAAGACAAGATGGAAGGAAAGATGTAAGTATATATTTATATAAATTTGTGCTGCATACTTTCATTGTAAAACAAATGGAACAAGAAATTAATGCTTGGCGCTTCATACGTATTATAATTTATCAGAAATTGTTTGTTGTGTATGTCATTTGAGTCACCAGACACATTGGCTGTACAGGTGGTCAATGCACTGCCTATCAAGGTAGGCATTTTCAGCAGTGAACTTGGTGTTTTGTTTTTCCTCTTTTAATGTCTACACTGTGTCTTTTATGCCATTCTAATGAGTAGCATAATAAAAGTGAGAAACAGTATTTATAATATTCATGGTTTCTTTTAAATCTCTATTTTTAGCTCATTTTTATTTATGCCAATGTATTTGTGATGTTTCCATCTTTTCTATATGGTTGGCATTTCTGATTGGTTCGCAGATTGGAGTAGGTGACGGTGTATGGATACCAGTTTGGGGAATCCACCACGATGAAAAATATTTCTCAAATCCAGAAAAGTTTGATCCGGAAAGATTTTCAGATGAAAACAAAGGATCTATTCTCCCTTTGACATTTATACCGTTTGGGCTGGGACCCAGAAATTGTATAGGCAAGAATACTTATTTTACTATACTTTATAATGGTGTTTAAAAATACAAACATTGATAGTAAAAATATATTCCCATTTCGCAAATAAAGAAATGTCTTCATTTGTTTTAGGTTCCCGATTTGCTCTTATGGAAACAAAAGCAGTAGTATTCCACATGTTGTCCAAATTTGACTTCACTGTCATCACCAAAACATCAATTCCTATGAAGCTCGCGAATAATGCCTTCAATGTTCAAGCTAAAGACGGTTTCTGGATTGGATTAAAACCAAGAATACAGATGAGAATGTAAACTTACAACATAAGATTCAAAATAAATTGTTCATTCAACATTTAATTTTTACTGTAAGCTATTTAAAGGCTAATTTCAAATATACTTATATACAAATATAACTGGTGAGTGCCTAAACTTGAATGAAATTGAGTGATTTATTTCGTGGGATGTAAATATATATAACAGGATGTATAGCCCAAGACACACTTCATTAACCGCTTCCCCGGCGCTCACGCAAATACGTGTGATACCCGAAGCGCGCCCATATGAGCATTTTAAAATCGTCGTTCGATTTTCGGCGTGTTTCATGTAATTTCACGATTTCTGACATTGTATGAGACTATTTAATGATATGGTATTATGTATATAATATGTACATATAAAAAAAAAAAAGAAAAAAATAATAATTAAAAAAAGTAGACTTCGAAGTCGGTAAAAAAAACAATTTTTTTTTTTTTAAAAATTATATTTATATGCTTCAAATTAAAAGAAAATAAAAATAGATTTTTTTTGGAACATTTTTGTTAAAATAATTTGCCGGGGAAGTGGTTAAATTACATTTTATTTTCCATTTATATAATATTTTGTCAAATTAAATCACCTGGATCATCTAGAATTTAGACTGTGTAAGTCATATTACCCATCTCGAATCAAGACTCTGGATTCTAAATGATCTAGCAAATAGATATGTTTTGGCAATTACAAATTCTTTATAAAGAATTCATGCGGGGAAGGAATAAATAAAACTTTAGAGGATGAATAAATGGCAATTAATTGTTTTGAATAAAATATGGGATGTTTATTTCTTACGAATTGCCAATATACATATATATAATATAATTGATAACATGAATCTTCATATAATATATAGAGTACCTGCCTATATTTATATATCAGAACCTTGATATCTAGATCAGTGTTCCCCAATCACTAGTCCGTGGCCCAGTGCTGGGCCGCAGAGACTTTCCGCTTGGCTGCAAACAGTATGCCAAATTTCAACAATTAAACTAGTGATCTACTATTATTTTTGTATATTAACGATTCAAAATATTTACTCCGCATCAGTTCAAGTACATTCGTGCGCTTAAAATGCATGAAGATGTCGAATGGTAAAACCCGGGTCGTTAACGACAAAACTCACGGAAATGTACAAAATTCAAACGATTCAAATTCCATCAAGCACCTTCAGTCGAAATTCTTTACGAAAAAAATATGCATAAAAAACCATTTTTACTTTAGTATTAATTGTCTGCGATATTTTTTCTTTTTTTTACCGGTCCGCAGGTGTTAAAAGGTTGGGGAACACTGATCTAGATATCAAATAATACGATTTTGACACTGCGTGATGTTCCTTTTTTTTAAAATACCTATATTCTGATTTAAATTAATGGTCATTTCAAATAATTTTACATTATTTTCTTTTACTTTTATAAGAAATTTAAATAATGCCCATTAAATTATCTGTATTCAATTAAATATTAACCAACCAATACGGAAAAAAGACAAATTTTACATATTATATGCATAAATAAAAAGTTTACACTTTTAAAAAATTTCCGGCTCCGAGTACGACTACGATGAAAACGCCGCGACAACTTCGACTCCGACTCCACAGTCCTGGTATAAATATTATTACTAGCTAATGCCACTGATATTATATTGCATAAGGTTATTTAAAATGTTAGGGGTATCGAAGTAAGTACATAAAAAAGCTAGACGAATTGTTACAACGCTTTTGAAATAAAATCTTTATAATATTCTTTTTCATATTATGTAGGTATGTATATTTGTTTCCTTATAATATATGTAATATATTATTATCTTGGCTGACAACTTAATTCTATCTTGCTTCAGCAAGTGTTATATTGTCTATGACCTAACAAATTGTCTGTGGTACAACTATCGCGAATAATTTGAAAGTTTATTGCTTCATTAATTGACCAGATTCATACGGTAAAATAATAATAAGGTAAACTAACAACATCCATTAGTGTTAAGAATAATTTGAATGCGTAATATATCATTCAAAGATATATATTTACATATGTATTTATTTAAACATAACTAGGTATATAATTGTCAATTGTGTCAATTGATATGAATATAGCAGTTAAATAGAATGACCTTGTCTTAAAAAGAGGATGTTTTTAATTGACTGTAAACAAACTACTTCAAATTTAGAATGTCTTATTATTACTCAATTCAATATTAAAATGATTCGCAGTATTTAAGTGATATACACCTAATGACTGATAATTTCTATAAAACATCTAAAAATTACTTTATTTACTTATAGCATAGTTGTGTATATTTTTTTAAGATTCAGATTATGAATATTGCGAACTATCGAGATATGAATCAGTGTAAGCTATTTAAAAATAATATTATTATTAATTCAAACGCTTATTTATCTTATCTGTTGTCTTGTCTTGATAATATCACAAATTTAGGATTTAGATAATCAATTTACTTATATAAATCGACAACCAAGTAATTACAGTTGTTACGTCTACTTGCAATAAACATTTTGAATGTATCTCTGTCCCTCTAAGGTACTCAAGTTTGCATTCGCCGTCACCCCCTTCTGATTTACATCACTTATATTCAGCATATCTCATAGCACAACTACACTACATGCTCACATATTATCACTAGTAGTTACTTAGAAGCAACCATGCAAGACTTGGTTGCTATGCATTAAATGGTGTTTAAAAATATTGTGATTCGATATGTTCTTCCTTGTCGTCTGATGCCACAAGGTTATCAACACTTAATGTTCTGCTATCGCGAGTGATCTGACGTGAACAATTGACTGTGAAAAAATATAAATTTCGTGTTTTTCGACATATAATATTATAAAGATAACCCCCGGTTTCGCTCATTGATCGAAAATATTGTTGAAATATCGGTATCGGCATTAACTGTAATGCCAAATATTATTTAATATTTTTTTAAAATAAATATCATTTGTGGTTGTAGGTAACAATTGATTTTACAGTAAATCCCCCTAAAGCGTTCCTCCTTATAGTGCGTGAGGCAGTCCCCTGTATAGCGTGGTTAAATCTATATTAAATTGTATATCTCATATGATTTTTAATTAAAAAATATTAGATTCAATGGCAATTTCGAGACGTGATGCCAATTTTTTTTGATATGAAAAAACCCCAAAAGTTAAACTTTCTTAGAGCTCTTATAATTCACTCCACATAAATTCAAGGATAAATGACGCCACATCAACCAGTGTCCAAGATTTAAAAAAAACTTAATTTGACATTGACCTTGACCTTGTTGCAACATGAAACCAGGCCCATTTGATTGCTAAGGTTGAGAAATCTCTTCCCACTAGATCACAGAGGCCAAAATTTTTTTTACAGTAAACTATAAAGAAAAATATTATTCCATAGAAAGAAAAATAGAGAATGTTCCTCAGCATCTTACTCGCGGCTGCTGTTTGCGGTATCATCATATTATGGGCTGTGTCTTATTACGCCAGCGGTCACTTCTCTCGGAACGGAGTGAAGTCGACTCCATCATGGCCAGTGTTTGGAGACATGATCGGTGTTCTATTCCGTACAGAACATTTCAGAGACATGATCAAAAGAAAATATGAATCGTTCACTGATCAAAAGTAAGCCTCATTTTTTAATATTATGAATAATTTATACCCATGTTTTTTTTAAATATATTGCTGATTTAGTCTGCCTGGAATTAATGCATTCAATAAAGCCTCTGCTTTACAACACGGTTGCGAGTCATGGCACATTACAAAAGCACAGGGTAACCGTATACTGTGCCTCGAAAACAAATGCCTGCGGCGAATATTAGGAGTACGGTGGTTTAACTTTGTCAGGAGCACGGAGGTAAGAGAGCGGACAAACCAGCCCCTTATTACGTTCAAAATAAAAAGGCGACGATGTACCTGGCTTGGACATGTGCTGCTAATGCCCCAAGGGAGCCAGAATCCTGCCTACCTCTTTTATCAACCTGATAGATCCGATGCCCCGGAAGGCCTTTGATGACCATCCATAGGATGTACTCAGGGAAGCTACGGGACGCTGGGAAAAAGTGAGGAAGCTGGTGGGTGATAGAGAATCTTGGAGGCACCGTGTGGCGGCCATATGCTCTGAATAGGGAGCGGATATGGGGGAAAAAAGCTTCTTTGTGAATTCTTAGGTCATAACCATCTCTAATGATACAGAAGCAAACCAAATCGTAAGGAAACACAATGCAAATATTTCTGATATTGAATTATTTTTTACAGATACATCGGTGTAAACATGTTTGGTTCAAGAATGGTAATGATAAAAGATTTAGATACAATCAAGCAGGTTACGGTCAAAGACTTTGATCACTTCACCGATCACTTTGGAGGAATCGATGAGTCAGTTGATTCACTCTTCGGTAGTAATCTTTTTTCCATGACAGGTAATAAAAAATGATCTAAAAAACACTTTCCAAAATGATCTAAGATGTAAACATGTAAATGCGATGACTATTAGGAGCTTGTTATGTATTGGATGATTAAAAAGTATTCAATGCTGGAATCGTCTTCTGACTGTATAAATGAAATGGTATGCATCTTGATTGTAGGTCAAAAATGGCGAGACATGAGAGCCACGCTGAGTCCAGCTTTCACCAGCAGTAAAATGAAAAACATGTATCAATTCATCGCAGAGTGTGGTGAACAAACTGCACAATACTATTTGAATGAAATGAAAAATCCACAAAATGAAAGTAAGTCTTATTCTGTTCTATAGAACATTAATGTATTAAACTAAGAGTACGTTCATAACTGAGAGCATCAACAGTAGCATCAGATGGTAGAACAGGAATCTACCTGTATGCTGTTTTGATATTATCTTATAGAGCAGGGGTGGCCAAAGCGTCGATCGCGTAGCAATTTCTAGTCAATCGCCTATCTGATCTATACAAATCTCTGGTGCCCGTTCCAAGAAGCTTGCGAGACAAGTTGTGTGACAGGGACAGCACGCTAAAATCTCGAAGTTAGCCGATTATCGTCCAAAATCTCTTTGTAAAACCCGGGTCAAACAAGGGTTGGCAATTAGATTAATATAGTATAAATTTTAAAATATCTTTGATTATTCCACGTATTGTGCTACTAACTGTGACACGTGTTTCGCCTCTTTCAGAGGCATCTTCAGACTTACTATCGCAAAGTTTGCTTAAGTAATGAAGCAAGATTGATTCTAACATTTTAAATTATAAAATTACAAAATGGATTACTGGTTTTTTTCCTTCTAAAGGGAACAAGGAAGGGGTATCAGATAATGATACTAATGAGGTGCAATCAATCAGATTGGACTGAAGACTGTCCAGCTTCTTATGTTGGACAGACAGGTAGAAACTTTAATATTAGAATTAAAGAACATATAAGATGTCTAAAAAGTAATAATTTTTCTGAGTTTGCCAATCATTTAATAGAAAATGATCATAATTTTAATCAGACTAGAAATTTAGAAATACTCCACCGAGTAAATAAAAAAGGCTTAAAGATGAACAGTCTAGAATTTTTAGAAATAAATAAAACTGTTAATAAAAAAGAAATATTAATAAATAATATTCTTAATAGGACAGGTTGCTCGCCATTACTTACATTGTTTCCAATTAATAGAGTAATCACTAACCTATCTGATTGATTGCAGCTCATTAGTTTATAGTTTAATAGTTTGTAATGTTTAACGTCATTAGAAATATGTTTATTTGTTTGCTTTGTTTCGATTCTATAACCCCCTCTCTTGCTTCCCTTATAAGGGAAAAATCCCAATCTGATTGATTGCACCTCATTAGTATCATTATCTGATTGCATTGTTTTGATTCTATCACCCCTTCCTTGTTTCCTTTAGAAGGAATAAAACTCGTAATCCATTTTGTAATTTCATAATTTAAAATGTTAGAATCAATCTTGCTTCATTACTTAAGCAAACTTTGCGATAGTAAGTCTGAAGATGCCTCTGAAAGAGGCGAAACACGTGTCACAGTTAGTAGCACAATACGTGGAATAATCAAAGTTATTTTAAAATTTATATTAAAATGAACTTCCACAAAATTACCACCGAAACCATCGAAAGATTAATATATGCTTTAAATTACTGGTTTTAATGTTGGTCGATCGCCGCCAATAATTACAAACGAAAGTCGATCGCGGGCAAAATAGTCTGGCCACCCCTGTTATAGAGAGTGGCTGGCAAACTTTTTATTTGTACATTGTTTTGCCAATGGCTATCTTAAATTACAATAGCTGGTTAATTGAGGCAAAATGCTATGGTCTAGAGCAGTGTTCTTCAACCTGTGGTCTACAGGCCTCGGTCGATTGCTTCTCTTTATAAATATTATGTTTCCATTCACAAATCTTTGTAAAATTATTTTACAGAGATGGGCCATATTGAAGCGGAAATGAAAGACACCTTTTCGAGATACGCTAATGATGTGATTGCAACGACCGCGTTTGGAATAAAAGTCGATTCACTTTCAGAGAGAGATAACTATTTTTATAGAATGGGAAAATCCGCTACTAATTTCAGAGGAATCAGATCGTTGAAATTTTTCCTCTTTACTCTGGCTCCTAGATTCTCTAAGGTAAATTTTAGGGTGATATTTCACTAACACTTTCATTTATCAAAGTGTGACATGGGTTAGTGTTTCGTTTGGAATAATGATGTCTCACATTGCTATGAAAAGCTGTATATGTCTGAATAAAAGACCAAGTGTTTTTTTTTATCAGATTATTGGACTATTATCATAAAATTTAACATAATAAACACTTGTAGCCAATCAAGATTGCCATGCAGAGTCATCTTGACTGTTTTTAATTTGTTGTTTTACAGTTTTACAATCAATGTTGTATAGTTTATTGAATAGGTATTGTGGTGCGGTGGTTAACATCATTGGTTTACATAACAGTCCACCCATGGTCGAGTCCCTGTATGAGCAGATTTTTCCAGTTGATTTACCGATTCTGCCCAAAGGCAATGGGTGTTTGCAATGTTAAAAATCCTGTCCCACCCTTCCGGTCCTGTCCTTATCCTCGTATCCTTTCAATCCCTACTTTCCATATTTGGAGCGGACAATATTCACATCAATAGACAAATTAATATCATGCAAATAGAATAAAAGACACTTTCCAAATGTTTTAATGTCCCCCTCTTTTAGATGACTGGTATGAAGATATTTAACGACGACGTAAGCGATTTCTTCAGAAACTTAGTATCCGATAGTATAAAAGGAAGAGAGGATGGAAAGTTCTCAAGGCCTGATATGATTCAGCTCCTCATGGAAGCCAAAAGAGGATCTCTTAAGCATGAAAAGGACTCCGATGATAAAGAAAATGCCGTCAAAGAATCTGGGTTTGCCACCGTTGAAGAATCCTCAGTTGGAAAGGAAACTGTCAAGCGAAGTAAGTTGTTTCATTAAATCGTACACAGCGCAAATTTTACATGATTACACATCAAAATTGTCTAGTAATTGTTATATTAATGTAGTCTCAATAAAACCAATACCAATAATATTCTAAAATTATTTTTACCGTAGAATCAAAGAACGTTTCAGATATCCCAATAGTAATAATTTTTTAGAATATGCTGAGAAAAGATCAGAATTATTTAAAAAAATAAAAAATTCTGTAATAATCCATCTAGTAATTAAATAAAGATTAAAAATTAATGGTTAGTATGAGCCTAATCAAAAATCAATCACTTGATAACATTTTGATAGAAGCCTTTCTACAGATATATATTTTTTATACATAGTATTCAATTTTCTTCTTGTAGATTGGACTGACGATCAAATAGTCGCTCAAGCAATTCTATTCTTCCTGGCCGGCTTCGACACCTCATCCACAATCTTATCTTTTCTGGCTCACGAGCTCGCCACCAATCCTGACATCCAAGAGAAGCTTCAAGAGGAAATCGATGAAGTGGCATCGAGGAACGATGGCAAGCTCCTGTACAACGATGTACAAAATATGAAATACATGGATATGGTTGTATCAGGTACGACAACTTATTCTAGCCAATTTGTAGGTACATTTTTGTGCTAACCTTTTCCCTGCCATTGAGCCGATTAACGCATATACCAACAACTGAGATTTCCAAAATTTATTAATCAGTGTTTGTTTTAAATAATGTATACCTATTTGAATGACAAAAAAAATGTCTGTGATAGTTTCAGCACTGTTAACTCATTATTTATTTTTGAATATCAAATTGCAACACATCGCAATTAGGTGTATTAACTTACGAGACATTAGCAGTCAACGAGTTAACGACCCATCGGAATATATTTAAAACCATGTAGTTTGATTTATTATTTTAATAACATAACACATTTCTTGCTTTACGATTCAAGTCATAGCATTTATGACAATTTTTGAATGTTTGTCCTCACAGTCAAAACCGAGTGTCACAAGTGACAGTGCTGCTTTACAGTAGCGTGTCATGGCACCCGCAAAACCTACAATTTTTTTTTTTTATTAAACATGGTAATGATCTCGGGCAGAGGAGGTCAAGTTTAGTACACCTCACTACACCTCTGCATATCACTATCTGAAAACTAAAGAAACCCTTAAAAAAAAAATTTCATTCTAGAAACATTGAGATTGTGGCCTCCTGTGGTTACTAATGACAGAAAATGTGTCAAGGCATACACTTTGCCTCCACCGTGCGATTCTCCGGGTCACAAAGGATATTCGGTAAAAACATTTTATAGTAATCCATTTTCCAGCCCGTACAGGAGCTCGAGCCTGTAAACTCTGCAATTGAAGCCAACAAAGTTGACATTTGACCAAGAACAGTTTAAATGAAGCAGTTCCACTGCTTAGACAATAATTATTGTAAAAGACCTTTATTAATACTCAATGCATGCTTGCCCATTACTAGATTCTTAAAACAGGCAATAGTTTATAATAAAGTGTTAAAACATGCCATTACATTAGAGCAGTGATCTCCAAACTAAATAAGGATGTGAGCTACATTAGAGCAGTGATCTCCAAACTAAATAAGGATGTGAGCTACTTTCAGAAATTGAAATTGTCTGGGGATGCTATATGGCAATTCTATATAAAATATTACTTTGAAATGTTCCATTTTTCATAATTAAGTATTTCGACTGAGGGTGCTTGATGGAATTTCAATATCAAGTACATCCGTGCACTTGGAATGCCTGAAGATGCCGAAAGGCGAAACCCGGGTCGTTAGCGACAAAACTCATGGAAAAGTACAAAATTCAAAAAATTCTAATTTAAGTTCCATTTTCACTTAGTCATATAAGTATTAAATAATCTCTCACTGTTATTCTGATAACTTCAACAGCTTGCTGTTGGTGACGGAATATGGCTACCGGCATACGCCATCCACCGTGACCCAAAATATTTTTCGAACCCTGATAAATTTGACCCTGAGAGATTTTCTGATGAAAACAAAGGGTCCATTCAGCCTTTCACATACATGCCTTTCGGAGTGGGACCGAGGAATTGCATAGGTAGAGTATTAATACCCAAGATTGGCATTTTTTTTACTAAATATAAACGACATTTAATGAACTCGTGACACTGTTATTGTTAAGAAACTGATATTTCTAATAGTGAAAAGCAATATTTTGTAACCTTGCCTGCACCCAATAGGGAGAATATTGAGTCTTATTTTCTTTGAAGAGAAAAAATATTTGGCATTACAGGTTATGCGCCAAATATTTTTAATTGTGAGTCATACGAGATTAACTTGATGATAAATAATGACTGAGTCCTGAGTACAACGATAAATTACATCACCCAGCCCAAGATCTCTTATTCAAATGAAAAAATCTAACCTTGCCGGGAATTGGACCCAGGCCCACCTGATCGCTAGGACAAAGCTCTTGCCACTAGACCACAGGGACCAACGAATCTTATAGATGCTCCATTATCACTTGACTGTTAGCGAGGGCGCCACCATTCCGTGATTGATTCTGCAATACTCAACCATAATTGATTATATTATAATATTTAATATGCAAGATGCATAGATAAAGAAAAATCTTTATGTGCATAAGTACAAAAAATGTCTTATTATTTTTTCATTGAACAAGCAATAATATTTATCTCAACAAATCGTGAAACCAGCATTGACCAATTAAAGTTTTAAAACTGTCAAACTTCATTATCAATATTACACGATTATCATTACCCTGTCATTGTTTCCTTTTATTCAAGGTTCTCGATTCGCCCTAATGGAAGTGAAGTCTGTCGTTTTCCACATGCTGGCCAAGTTTGACTTCACAGTCATTTCAAAGACGCAGATCCCTCTTAAAATCGCCAACAACAGCTTCAACATGACTGCTGAAAAAGGATTCTGGCTTGGGCTGAAGCCACGAGCACATGCCAAAAACTGAACAAATTTGATACAATATTACCTCACAAATATATTATATTTAAACTCCTAATGAGCATGCTTCAGGATATTTTTTACAGCTTAACAAATAATATTTTATTGATTAACAGTAAATAGAATTAATAGTAATTAATGGCATTATAGTAAAAATAATATTTTTAGTACTTATTCGACATTAAATTTATTAGATCAGGACCGGTTATCAACTGCTCGCTATAAGCGAAACCGGTGCTAATCTAATAAATTTAATTAATAATTTTGACTGAAGGTGCTTGATGGAATTTCAATATCAATTTTAAATCGTTTGAATTTTGTACTTTTTCATATGTTTTGTCGCTAACGACCCAGGTATCGCCTTTCGACATCTTTAGGAATGCAGGGATGTACATAAACTGACTGGTCGAATTCGAAATGATTCAAATTTAATGTGGAAAGGGTACTAAAAATTTTTTATTATTTTTATAGTTATTAAAACTTTGGCAGAATAATTATATTAATGAAATAAGGAATATAATATGTTAACTATAAATTGAATTTTAAACAATTGCTTTGAATAGACTTCCAAATAACTGTGATTATATATGGCATTCAATTTTATTAAAAGCATTTTTTCTTTTTTGTTATAATTATTGTTTTTATTTTAAATTGGAGAATATATTTCATAAATAACATGTGGATTGTTTTATTATATTAACTAATGTGTTTTCCATATTTTATCCATAAATTTGAATTTAGCATGCAGAAATATATCCATTCAGTGTTGCTACTTGATAATAAACGCACCATTAACTGCTATTTTTCAGTATACCTATATATATTTTTTTTTAAATGTCTCAAAGCAAAAAGATCAGTGTAAATAAATAATAAAAAAAAAATCAGTACTTTTTTTAAGAACCGTAGAATTTTGAAACCGAGCAATAAGAGGACCATGTGTAAGTTTCATTAAAATCAAGCTGAGTAAGGACATCAGTAAATCTACTGTTATATGTAATGTATTTTGATTTTTATTATGTCAGAGGGTGAACTGAAAATCTTCAATCCCCATTCATTAGCAATTGATATTTGACTACGTAATGCTACTCCACCCTCGATAAAAGTCGAATATTTTATGTCAACATGCAGAAACCAGGGATGTGGACTCGGAGTTGGAGTCGCGGAGTCCGGACTTTTTGTCGGAGTCGGAATTTTGAAAAGTTTTATTTTTGCCTATAATATGTCAAATTTGGCTATTGGCCAGATTGGTAGGGTTGATATTTAATTGAATACACATAAATAGGAAAATTAGCAAAACAAAGTGACGATAATAAACTTTTTTTAGTCGGAGTCGTGTTTTTGGTCAATGTTGGAGTCGGAGTTGGAGTCGTGGTGTTGGTAAATGTTGGAGTCGGAGTCGAACTTTTTCTTACCGATTCCACAGCCTTGGTAGAAACATCTATGAAACAGCTAATACAACAATATTATTTGTTTATATGTAGGTAGTTGAAATCTGAACTTTTTTGACGCACGTGCTACCACATGATGTGTAACCAGGGCTGTGGAGTCGGAGTCGTCGCGGCGGTTTGGCCGGAGTCGGAAATTTTGAAAAGTTTGAACTTTATATTTTTTCATTTAATATGTCAAATTTGGCCTTTGGCCGCATTGATAGAGTTGATATTTAATTGAATACACATAAATAGGAAAATTAGGGAAAAAAGTGACGATATTGACCTTTTTTTAGTCGGAGTCGGACTTTTTTTTACCGACTCCACAGCCCTGTGTGTAACACTATCTTAGCACATTTTGAAAAACGATCACATATTGTGTTTATCAGCATATTTGGAAATCTGCACGGGTTATTCTATTTTGCATGGTTATTGCAGATCTCGGCATTTTTTTAAGTTTTACTATTTTTATGTAGTGGCAGCCCTTACATATTCAACAAAAGGCATCAACTACATGAGAAACATTTTTTTTTTTTAAATAACTTTAATAACGAAATTTCAAAACTCCACCCAAACCGAGACCAGAAACCTCAGATCCAGCATGACCTAAGCCCGTGGTATATTCATAAATATCTTACCCGAACCCGATTATTTTACAAAAATATCCAAAAATTAATATTTTTTCGAAAATTTTAATTAATATTAATAATAATTTAATAATGAGTAATGACACACCAAATTATAATAGATTTGTAATTTACATTGGCGACAGTGGCGTAAAAATCTGGAATAGCCGTTTAAATGTTTTTATTATTTGTTTACCCAGGCCCGAATCCTAACCTTCGTTTCCTTACCTTACCCGACCCCGCGAAAACCTCTGTTACAAATGTAGGTACGTGATACTTATAATAATATTATTACACAATAATTATTTTAATTTCATATTCAAACAAATAAAATGAATGAAAAGTTGGTAGCACTTATTCTCATTTCAAAATTTTCCTACTGCGAAACTTACCCAGCAACACTGTATTACAAACCAAACTAAACGTATCTATATTTAAATTACATTTTGGCGCAAATATTACATTCAATGAACAGTACTCAATACCGTCGCGTGTTCACATTTTCTTTAATTTTTAATTATTTCTTTGTGTTATCGAATTTAATCACAGCTTTATCAAGAGCTGAGTGAAATAGTGTTCTGAATAATAAAAATAGTGGCCTATTAAACTTTTTAAGTGTACTTAACTTGCAATAGTTTTATTTATTTAAACAAACTCGCGGAAAAAATATCGTGTGATTGTATTTTTCTATAATTCTATAAATTAGGATGTTTAATATCTATGTGAAACATCCTTAAAAGTACTAACAGTATAATATACTTATTATATTTAAAATTTACAAATAACTATCAGTCTTTTGTTTACAAATAGAATAGACATATTATCTATATATTTCCATTTTTTTGTTTTATACACGTACAAGTGAGGTCCATTTAATTGTATTTTAATACAAGATATCACGTAAAGAAGATGGACATGCAATTTTGATGAATTATATTTACGTAATTACCTACATTTGAAGCCGGATTTATTCAATTCGTTATCATGGATATAAGCTGTTCTATTTTTAAAAATCTCTTGGCAAAGTTTTCTTGTGTCAAACTATGACGTTACTATGATGAATAAATTTGGCAAATATTCTTGTAATTACATAAATACAGCTAAATTCGTCAATTTTACCATTAATCGTTTACTTTAAAAAAAATAGGGACTATTTCGCGATGTATAATTTATTTGATACGTAATGTTTGTCGCGCCCGGTGTTGATTTTTCGCTGTGAGAAACATGATTTACACGTAATTTTACTTGACTTTTACTTTTGCCCGCCAGTTATTAAACAAATCTCGAATACGCCCGCGATCAAAACTAGGCTTTGAGTCTTTGAATTATGCGAATGAAATAAGTTTTTTTTTCTATCGGTAACCAGGTGGTAATTAATTTCAGCAAGAGTGTGGAACATTATTATTTCAGACTAGATATCGGCTGTTTTTTATCCTAAAATAAAACTATTGAGCAGGGATTTGGAGCGGAGCACCACGGAAATGTGTTCCACTGCTCCGATATATGTATGTTACAGTGAAACTGTATTCTCAGTGAAAATATATTATTCTCCAAGCTGTCATTGAAATGAAATTTGACCGCCCTATCTTCAGCCCTATGTTTGTTTGTGTTTTTCTTTGGTTCTTTTTTTATGAAAGGGGACTAC
Organism: Himalopsyche kuldschensis; assembly: GCA_028554975.1. NCBI lineage: Eukaryota > Metazoa > Arthropoda > Insecta > Trichoptera > Rhyacophilidae > Himalopsyche > Himalopsyche kuldschensis. Next base: position 6,880,203 of record JAHFWI010000017.1, on the reverse strand, counting down.
TTGCTGATTTTGTTTCATTGAAGCAAACCAAAATTTTAGGCCGGCAAATCACCGACTTGGGCCAATAATTTCAATGATCGTGACCAGTGAAATCATGTTGTCATACAAATCTATTACTTGATACATTTTCACTGTAACATATACATATTTTAGTTTTTTTTCAAAATTTTATTTATTATAAATTCAATATTTGACGGTTTTTTTAACCCTACTATCATTTGATACGAGGACAATTTCGCGGGAAATTAATAAATAATATGCCTACTGTAAAAACTATTCGGAGCATGGAGCGGAGCTGGAGCAAGTATTAGGTGTCGGAGCGGAGATGGAGCGGAGCAACTCTAGAAAGTGGTTGCTCCAGATCCCTTCTATTGAGATTGATAATCGGGTTTAAATTCATTAAATATAAAGATCGTCCTTCAATGTTTCGTATTTTACATCATTGTTGCTAGTTAAACACAGGTGGGAAAAACAAAGCCGTAAAAAACATATATCACTATAAAACAAATTTGATACACATGCCGGAAAACACAAAGACAACAAAACTAGCGATCTTTAAAATTTTGATAGTACCCTTTCATACTCCAAAAAGATAATATTTATATTAACAGAAAAAAAACATTACTTTATAATATAACAGTATATGTTATTTAAAGCATGTATAAAAACCAGGGCTGTGGACAGGGACGGCTCGTGTGAAGGAGCAAACGTGCATTAGTCCCCCAAGAATCGAGCTCATCAATTTCAAAATATATATACCAATTTGTTCATTCAAAATTCCAACGATGTATGGTTTCATAAAACGATCTTTCACGCATGCGACCCAAACACACAAATATTATATAAGTAGATTCCCGAAATAAGCTGATTGCAGATGTTCCTCGATATGGTGCATTTCTTGAAATTCTCGAAATGTCCCATTTGGCATAAAAAAGTAGGTAGAAAACATGACTTTATTTCACACGGCGAAGGCGTATGCAAAAATCTTTGAAATTTCGACTAACCCGGTGCATTAAGACCCAGTGCACCAAAATGACTTGTGTAAAGAAATTGAGCGAAAAACATATGTATTTGTATTCTGTCATTCAGTATTGGCCCAAATTTTGGCAGATAAGGTCCTTCGACGAACGGAAAATAAAGATATTTGCGGGTGATTTGTGAAGTGCGTTTGTGACAGTGCATTCTAACCTCATCTGCAGTTTCGACTTGATTCACGCAACACGCAACTATAACATTTTTATTATTATTTTTTCATACTTGTTTTCATTTCATAGACATCTTAATACAAACCCTATTAGCGTATATAATATGAATCTTTATGGAAAGGCTTTGTCTATATAAAACTGTTTAATAACCTTAAATACAATATCCTACTATATAATATTCTACAATATAATTTAACTTTATTACTATATATCTACTATATAATATTAACATATATTATAAATAAATATTAACATATGTATATAATAAATAAATATAATAAGTATTATTAATATATGTATTAAAAGCATTGAATATTATTAAATATATTTATTATTTATTAATAATACTAAATAATAATCAATAATGTTTCCTGCAAACTCAGTGTCCTATATCAAAGAAAATCGTCGAGATTTTTCTAAAAGGCTAGAAATCAAAGCAGCAGGACGTCTTTTGCTAGTTTTAAATATAGTTCAGAAGTGTACGGCCAAAACTAAAGTAGTCAATCGGTATTTTAATGTTGCAATTTATAAAACTCCATGGCTCTGTGGCTGTACTAGCCTTAATAGAGTTTTTTGTTTTTCCCTTGCCATGAATAGAGAAGCAGTTGGTATCGTCAATGTCGGACTTTAATGTTATAGATGTATTTTCAAAATCCAAGAATCGGAGGATGGATTTTTTGCATAAATAGGTTGTTTTATTGCACTCCCTAATATTCTGGTCACCGGCCGCCACTGGCTGTGGAGTCGGAGTCGGAGTCGTCGCGGCGATTTGGCCGGAGTCTTACTCGGAGTCGGAAATTTTGAAAAGTTTGAACTTTTTATTGTTGCATATTATATGTCAAATTTCGCTATTGGCCGGATTGGTAGCGTTGATATTTAATTGAATACACATAAATAGGAAAATTAGGCAAAAAAAGTGACGAAATTAAACTTTTTTAGTTGGAGTCGGAGTCGGAGTTGTGGTTTTAGTAAATGCTGTAGTCGGAGTCGAACTTTTTTTTACCAACTCCACAGCCCTGATAAAAACCCATGTTATAAATACATTATACTTAATGGAACATCTTTAGAAATTTTATGAACATCAGTATGTTGCTATTGAAGCCAATACAATATTCCGACACAAAAATCACTAATCGATATAAAACCTGAATATTTCAATTTAAAAAGCACATCATTAGCCGGATAACATTTTCTGGTAAGACGGATATTCAATGCAACATAAATATGTAGATGTCAACATTTGAATCAGGCTTTCGCAATTTTGGAAAGCCTACGGGGCTTCATGGGGTAAAATCATTCGACCATTTTATATTGTCTTCATTTTAGCCTCTTTTAGAAACAGAAAAACAATAGTAAATAATTGTATTGTGCTCGTAAATAAATGACATTGGCAATTGTGTTATCATTTTTAATTTAATTTAATGACTTTAACTTATTTAACTGCTTGGATTAAAAAGTGTGAGAACAAACATTCTAGCAAATGCTCACGGAATCTTATATATAAAACCGAAACGGCGTATTTATGTCTGTGGGTCTGTAATTCCCTTTTGCATTGTTGGTCATTAAGTTGCCATAAAAACGAATATGAAAGAAAATATGTTTGAATTTTTATCGGCGAAGACATTTAGTCAAAATGTAATAAATTAGTCTTCTACTGAACTTTTCCCGGCTTTAATTAATATAATAATGTTTATTATTTACGTGAAGGTATTATTTGACAGCAAATTAGATTTTTTCCTTGAATTTTGACATTTTAATGGGCGAGAATGGGGCTGTCAATATATGAAAGGGGCTGTGAAATATCAATGCCAGTCTGAAATGTTCATTTTAATTCCATTTTGATTGACAAAAGTCTTTTGAATTTTGAAAAAAGTTGTTTTAACTTGGCACGTCTGAATTTACGCGCCGAGGTGAACATAACCCCAAACTGGTCCGAGCGAAGCCGGGTAGCAATACTAGTTGTCATATAAAAATAAAGCGTGGAAACGAATGGCTTTTTTACGTGATTCTTTTTTTTTAAATATTTACACGATCATAAAAGTTTAGAAGCCACTGCCATAGAAAATTTATTTCTTCACAAATTTTTCACAAAAAACAAGAATATTTTTTTTATTTCCGTAAAAAAGTGCGGGATTCTGTGATACGGTGAAGTAGATTTGTGAAATATGAATCGTTGCGTTATGGCACAAGCTGATATGTCCGTTTTATATTAGTTGGAAAAGGCAGTTTGATGTACTTGTGTGAAGCCAAATAACGCCACGGAACATGACATGTTATGACTTTTCATCCTTTGTTATAAATGGCATACCAAATTTGCTCTCATGATATAAGTATCTTTAACATACATGAGAAACATTTTCTATAAACTGTGAGATACAATCCAACATCACAAAACGGACGTATCAGCTTGTGCCATAACACCACAGAAATAATGTAAGAAACGGGAAAAAAGTCTAAAAACTTAAAAAGTGGGAAATACGTGGGTCAAATTTTCCCTATTAAATCATTTATTTGTGGTAGATATTAGAAATGTAAGATTTTTGACTCGTCTTCGCTTAATCAAGTTTCTCAACTGTAGAACTGGTCAAATGGATCAAGGGAACCAGGGCTGTGGAGTCGTTAGAAAATATTACGACTCGACTGCGACTCCGACTCCAACATTTAATTTCGTCACGTATTTTTCCTATTTATGTGTATTCAATATCATATCAATCAAACAATCCGGCCAATATCAAAATTTGACATATTAAGTATAATCAAAAATAAAAAGTTCTTTTCATAATTTCCGACTCCGAGTACGACTCCGGTCAAAACGCTGCGACGACTCCGACTCCGGCCAAAAAACCCCGACTCCACAGCTCTGAGTGGAACACATTCATAAAGTTGCTTCATCCAATTAATTCTTGATATAACCTTGAACGCTCATAAAATGAGCGTTCAAGGTTATGTGTATATTGTAGCTGTCTCTGTTACCCCCAAGTTACGCTCAAAATTTACTTTATCCAATTACAGCTGTTTCATGAATGGTCGTAATGCAAATTTCCAGTTCCAAAACATTAACGTATTTGCTATTCTTTCTTAATTCGTTTTGCATCGCAATATAAATCAAATAATAATATGTTGAAATTGTATCAAAGTATCGCTTTCACAACCCGATTATTGACACAAGATCAATATTGACCATTTTAGAAGTTTGTGATCGTGTAATAACAAGTCGGGCCACATTTAACGACCCTGAGGGCCAGCGTTACGTACCTCTGCTGTAAACATTAACAATTTGATTAGCCTTGAAGTTATTGCGATTTTTTCCGTTATCAATTCAATGTATTGTTAAAACAAATGACAAATTATTTCTGTATCGCTGTTGCCATGCGACTTTATCGACAATAAAATTAAGTATTCGCCTCAACTCACTCACGTCCACCAGGAATAAAACGGCAATAAATTAACATCGCTAAAAAATGCGGAATGGGTGGGAGTTTTGTCAGAGGGGTATAATCAATTTATGTCGCTTTATATTGTACGTGTATTTTTAAAATTATCAAAGTTTGACACTTCGACGGACACAGTTATAATGGATACTTATTTAACAGCTCGGTCGTGACACTAAATGGCATAAACTTTGCAATATCGTTATCGGCCGCTTAGCACTCACGACACACACCAACTTCAACATTTTCTTTGTTACAAGGAATTCCTTTTTTAATTTCAAATCAAAATTAAATCGTTGTTTCTAGCATTTATTTGTTGAGCTATTGCCGTTTCATATTTTGTATTGAAGTTATGTATACTTACTTACTTATTTTTTGATGGTTTCGAGACCTTCGGGAGTACCAATGGAGAAATGTATATTTAGTAATAAAATGTTCTTTAATTTTTTTATTCTACTAGTTGTGTAAAAGATGTGAAAAAGGTTTTCCTTCATTCAGATGTATTATTGGATTAATTTTCTATCGTAAGATTTTTAAGTAGTTACATACCTTTAACCAGGGCTTTTTTCCCATTTAACGCGGTGGAATGGCGTTCGGGCACCTTTTTTCACAGATTTCAAAATCAATTAGACGAAATTTTACTTAAATGATATTTGAATATAATTTTATTTATTAAAAACCTTGACATGAAATGAGTTCCGGCACCTTTTTTTCCAAAAAAAAGCCTGGCCTTTAACCCATTTAATCCCACGGGTTCTATCTATCAGCTCCAATTTTTTGAACTCTGTTTTTCGGTATTTGTTTTTTCTTCATTTATACACTTTTACAAGCTTTTTAAACCTAATTCCCCAAAACATCAAAAAAAGTTTTGTAGGTACTTTTCAAAATGGTCTGGGATTCAAGAGGTATATATCAAAATATTATAATGAAGTTAGTCTGAAGATGTTTCATAAAGAGGCGAAACACGAGACAGTTCTTGTTACACAACAAGTGGAATAACAAATATAAAACTATCGATCGACATATTAAGGCAATCTAATCCCATCTTCAGGATCAGATAAGTGGTCCAAATCCATGAATCAATGCAAAAACCCATTATGATATTCAAGCCCTTGACTGTGTAAAGTTGAAACAACATTACAATCAAACTCTACATTAACAATTTAAAAGTTTTCAGGACTCCGATAATTATATAATGTAATATATTTTCATTTGTGTCCAAAATGCTGATGATTTGTTGGTTTTAAACCGCTAAAATATTGTAACAGTGGGGCAGTTATGAATGTTCAGTAATATATGTGAATTTGCTTAAACTACAAACCATTTTAAATTTAAGGAAATAAATTTGAATTGTGTTCCACTAAATGACAAGAAAAATGAAAATTCAAAAGCCGGACATTGAATATTTTGGATACACGCAATTGGTAAGTGTTTTTAAATTACTTTTTTAACACATTAATATAGTGTGCGTTTACTTTTGAAATCTATTATAGTACAGTATACAAGTAACGGTAGAACAGTTACAAGGGAAAAAAATGTTAGCTTGCTTGATTGTCAATTCTTGGTATAAAATACTTCAAAATGTATTGGTAGAAAAATGAGAATAATTTATCTGAAGTACTGAATGATTTAGATTTTAGAAGCAGCATTGGTTTTCAAACTGTGTAGAAATTTGAATTTATAGGAACCTATTTCTGACTTAGATGTTTTTTAGTGAAAATAACCTAAATCAATCGTAATAAGATATAGCTTTTAAGGTGACCTGACTGCTAGCGTTTTATATGTTGAGACGCCTGATTGTGTGTGTGTGTGTGTGTTGCAAATTGATATTCTAAAATAAATGAGTTAACAGTGCTCAAACTATCACAAAAAATATATTTTTTTATTCAAATATGCAAGCACTATTTGTTCAGCACAAATTAATTTTTGAAATATAAATTGTTGGAATATTTGTAAATCGGCTCGGCAGGGAAGAGGTTAAATCTCCATAGACCATGTCAGCTTTATGTTTCCAACTGGTATGGTCTTTATAATAATTATATTTTCAAACATTTTTCCAGTTCCGCTATGCAACCTGGACCGAGATGACAGCTACATGGTTTGGCTTTATAATGGGGGTATTTACATCATTTGGACTCCCATTATCACTAATAATATACGGGGAGTACACGCAACTCATGGTTGAGCGATCAATTCCTGGCGGAGAAGTCTCCAGGACTGTTGTGATGAAGTATTTTGGAGCAGGAAAATATATGTATGTTCCTATTCTTTTACCCAATATATTGTTAACAGACATTCTGAACTTTTATATGTACTTAAGGATTTCGACTGAAGGTGCTTGATGGAATTTCAATATCAAATTTGAATTGTTTGAATTTTGTACTTTTACATGAGTTTTGCTGCTAACGACCCGGGTTTCGCTTTTCGGCATCTTCGGGAATTTTAAGTGCACGGATGTACTTGAACTGATGCTTAGTAAACAGTTTGTATCGTTTATATACAAAAATAGAAGTAGATCACTAAGTTAAATTGCTATTAAACAAATTTTATGTAAACAAGTTTCAATGAATTAAGTGGGTTTGACATAATTATCGGGATTTTTGAAAATATTATGACCAGATAAGAAGAGATTTATTTGAGATATTCCTATGTTATTATCTATTAGAAGTATGTATGTAATTAGAAGCAGGATAATTGACACAAAAATAGAACACTAGATACATTTGTGCGCTTCACACCAACTTCTTCTAGGGAATTCTAAGCAATTATATATTTGGATGCTTAAAGTTGAAGTTTCCAATAACTATACCCATCCAACTCACTATAGCAGTCACCCTATTTCAAATTGGAAATAGTATCTTACATTTCCTTCTTGGGAATAACTTCATATCGCAAGATATAGTTAAGTAAAAGAATCTTAGTTTGACAAATTACTCTTCAGTAAGATACAACTGAATTATGCTAAAATTTTATACCGGATAAAGACAAGTTATTGTTTGTTACTTATCTGTATAATTGAGAAAAAGACGCGCAGTGAATTAATTAAACAACTTTTTGTATGCCGAAGGTCTGCTATACAGAAAACATCTGTTTTACACACACTTTTTCATTTCTCATTACCAGTGTATTCTGGTATTTGCCAGTCCTAACATATCTCAGCCTTTGATGTAATATGCCTATAATTCTGTCGTCTATGTAAATATACTATACAAAAACATTAAAATAAGATGAACATGAAATAAATCAAAATTTTATGCTTCAGCCATGGCCTCCAAGAAGTTGCTAAGTCAACAGCAAGATCCCTATGCACTTCTTCCCTTCTAGGTGTCTTTCCCGTGGTGTAAATAGCCAACTACAGTTTTGATGAGCAAATCAATGCCCTGAGATAAAGTAATGAATAGATTGTATTGAGGGGTGTAAATGCATAACCGCCTCTATTCATATATTATCATTTTTGAGATAATGATTGATTAATGATCCGGTTCTTACGTTCTATGCCCTGAAATCTTCAAACCAACGAAAAATTATCTCTAAGCCATTTTAAATCGACATCGAAAATGACGGTCAAATGCATAACCGCCTCTCTCCACCATATGTGAAGTTCAAAACCGCCACAATCTAAATGCACAAATCACGAGCCAGGGAACACTGACCTATCGCCCTCTCACCATACAAACGTTTTGTATTCCTTTTGCAAATTAATCAAAAATTTAACTTGAAGATTAAAATCGTTTTTTTCGATTGTTGAACTTTGTGGAGAGAGGCGGTTATGCATTTAAACCCCTCATATACAATCTTACAGCAGAAGATCCTCATAAAAAAACATTTTATTGATTTGGTATAAGTCCAAAAGCTAAATTAGATACTAATTCGACGTTTGCAGTTTACATCCTTTTGTTAGAGTGTGCATTTAGTTGTGTACATTGTGATACTGAAGCGAAAAAATACTATATTGAAAACACTGAGGGTTACATCCTTTTGTCTTTCTACAGTCAATATGGTCACTCTTGAGTCACCTAAAAGTTTGTTAGGGACTTTGAGTTAAGTGGAGGCCTCGTTCAGCTTTGAATCACTTTTGTTTACTGAACACCTACATTCAGTATTCGTGTGGCGTTTTTCTTGATTATTTTTCCCATTCAAAACCCCCTGATAAAATCTTCAATGATAGCAACAGTAGTAAGATAACATCTGGATAGGCATATGAAGCCTCTACATAGTTTCAATAATTAAATGAAAAAACACGAATTCAAAAATGAATTCCCCAGTTATTAGTAATTGTATTAAACTTTCAATATTGTATTTTTATAGAAATAATGCTACAAAAGAAGAAAACGCCGATCTCTTAGCAGCAGATGCAACAGCGTTTGGCCTAGCAGCCCTAGTTATTGGTGGAGTACAATTCCTGGCAGGAGTCTTTAGTATACAATCTTTATATTGGAGTGCTCATAGACAAGTAAGATGATATCTTTAAACTTAATTATTTATTTGACTTTAAAAATATTCCCCAATTATTAAAATGACCATTTTTTGTTAAGTTAACTTCCAATCTAAAAAAATATCAGCTCCAAATGGAACATACCTCAGCAGAAGTTGTTCTAAGAATACTTCTTGATAGTCAGTCGGTCAATTTATGAACACTGCAATCAAAGAAGACAGTGATAACAACTCAACTACATGCTTAGGGAGACACAGTAGATATACCAAGTATTTATATTTTGTCAGGTCCATGCCTGAGTTTCAACGTAATTTGCTTTAGTTGCAGAGCTCAAGAGTTTGAATCTATAACCAAAATTTCACTGAGACAGTTTCCTTTTTCAATTGAGTTACTGATTTCTGTTCGAAGACATGGATGTCTTTGTTGACTAAAATTACCTTCCACACTTATTCGATCCTAATAACAGGACGTAGTAAGAGCGATAAGCTAAACTCTAGTCCAGTGGTTCTCATGGAAATTTGTCATGTGGCCGCATCGTAAACGATCCTACAGAAATCTCTGGTGACTGCACCAAATTTTTGTTTTGAGTCTGTTGTGTTTGAGGTATGTCATATCGACCTAAACATGTTTTTTTAAATTTACTATTGGTATTAATTGCACACGAAATATTTCATTTTCAGAGTCTTTGTTGACAACTTAATATGGAAAATCTTTTTTTTTTAAATATCAATATTTTATATGAAGCTGTTGGTGGCCGCAGCCAAATCCTCTGTTGGCCGCACATGAGAACCACTGCTCTAGTCCAATCTTAGTTCTATTCTTTTTATCTATAATTTATTCGAAAAAGAGAGATTAAGCAACTGAGTGCCTAACAGACAGAAGTTCTCGACAAGAACTGAGAGAAGACATGGTTAGAAAAAATATATATTATTGAGTGCCTTGTTCATTTAATTTGCTACATAATTTTATACTATTGTAGAAATTAATGCTGCACGGTGACAACCCAGCAATGTTGAAAGAATAGAAGCCCTTTTATATTTAATACTGTTGATTTCAGATATCAAGGATAAGACTACTCTTCCTGAAATCGGTTCTGCGTCAAGATATGTCATGGTATGACACCCAACCGAACCTCAACATTGCCAGTAAAATCACAGAGTGAGTCAATAATCGTATTAGGGGAGATGATTGATGATGCGCATGTCCAATATGAATTCCCTTGGATATTCGTTGGAATGTGTTGGAACACGCATTTAGCAGTTAAAGAAAATAATTTTAATTATTTTTAACTCCTAAAACTCCTATTTCGAGTCTAGCTTCATATTGTACAACTTAGTAGAAAAAATATTTTTTAATAATTATAAATTAACCTTATTTCAAAAACCGTAAAAATTTGATTGTGTGCCTTAGTTAAAGATTTCGACATGTCATAATGTGGTTCTATCATGGCTGTGGAGTCGGTGAAAAAAGTTCGGCTCCGACTCCGACTCCAGCATTTACCAAAACCATGACTCCGACTCCGACTCCAACATTGACCAAAAACACGACTCCGACTCCGACTAAAAAAGTTTAATATCGTCACTTTTTTTTGACTAATTTTCATAATTATGTGTATTCAATTAAATATCAACCCTACCAATCCGGCCAATAGCCAAGTTTTACATATAATATTCAAAAATAAAAAGTTCAAAATTTCCGACTCCGAGTACGACTCCGGCCAAATCGTCGCGACTACTCCGACTCGGGCCAAAGAGCCCCGACTCCACAGCCCTGGGTTCTATTTTTGGTATTTCGTTTTACTATGCTAATAAATATGCAAACCCTGTGACATTAATCAATTTCTCAAATCTATTGAGGAGTCGTAAGAAGGAAAAAAAAAATGAAGAATGCAAAAGGTTAAAATTGATTTATTGTAAGCAATATCCAGTGCATTGAAATATGCATTGACCGTATTAAAAAAAGGTAAACTGTTTTACTATTTGATATATTAAAAATATATTTAATTGCTTTCAATCATTTGCAGTGACCTAAACAAACTAAAGGAAGGTATAGGAGAGAAAATTGGGATGTTTTGCTATCTGATTTTTTCATTCATCCTATCCATGCTGATGTCGTTTGTGTACGGTTGGAAACTGACCATGGTCGTAATAGTGTCAGCACCTCTCATAATTATTAGCTCCGCTCTTCTCGGAAAGGTAACAATATAAGCTTGCTCTTTCAAATATTTAAACAATGCAACAAAAAATAAGAGTTGTGTCAAAAGCAATATTTATTTTAACATTTGTTTAGGCACAATCATCATTGACAGTGAAGGAGCTGAAAAGTTATTGCTATGCTGGAACTGCAGCAGAGGAAGTGCTCAGCGCCATAAGAACTGTTGTCGCATTTGGTGGCGAAGATAAGGAAATACAAAGGTTGGCTATGAGAAATATCTTACTTTACTATGGCATATAATACAATGCACATAAACCTTTTACGACACACAAAACTGCCTGAATCCACATTAAAACTTTTCCGTGCAATGGTTAAATGCTGAGAAAGTGACAGGTACACAAGATAAAATGGCAATCATGGGCTAGGAGTTTAGTGTCCAATTATGATAGCTTGAACCATATTCAACCCAACTCGACTCACAATTCGATCCCTTAGATCAAGGGTTCCCAAAGTGGTCCGTACGGACCCCCAGGGGTCCGCGAGGGACTGACAGGGGGTCCCTGTCAGGAAGAAAAATAAAAGGGGGTCCACGAGATGTAAATGGGGGTCCACGGATTTATTTGACAAAATAAATTTGAAAAATATTTGCATTTACACAGTCACATAAAATCAAAACAAACATCTGTATATTCAGGTAAAGATTTGCAATCGCTTGCCTGCTACACTGAACAAAAAAAAAACTCCAGCAATTGAATAAATCTCGTCGACTTTGTCAAATAGGCAAGATAAAAAACCCAAAGGGTTTTTTTCGGATTGGGTCGTTTATACTTAATTTTACAACTCCATTCCATAGAATTAGGAGATAAAAATACTTGGCTAAAAGCATGCTAAAAGCCTCCTCAATAGTAATCCAAAACATATGTTTAAAATTTAAACTTGGTTCTTATTTTTGGGAACACTCTTCACAATCATTCTGTTCTAAACCTTCGAGGAGTCAAGTTCTACTGTGGACTGTGTGTTTCTGGTCTGTGACATTGGGATTGACATCTTGTTCGTCAATCGATATTTTCATCAAATCAACATCATAATTCAGAGTGAGTTATATTTCAACAATTAAATTATAAATCGGGCTTAAAGTAAATAATTATATAATTATTTATAAGAATAACTAAAACTGCACGCTTTCAAATTGTTATGTTCATGAAAAAATAACCTAGAATTTGCCCTCTCATAATTCAGAGTTCATTATTGATATCGCCGAAAAAGATTCTTATAAAATCGTGAGACTATTTTATTGATAAATTGATTTTCTCGAAGAACTGATTTTTCAGTATCTTTAAAAAAGGGGGGGCGGCCAATCTATGTTTACATGCGGGCGGCCAAACTCTTAGGCGCGCGTTCCTGAACAATGTTCATTTGTTTTTTTGAGATTGGAGAGGAAGGGGATTGAAAATAAAATAAAAATTTAAAGTGATTAAAATCGAAATCATCGTGAGTGGATATGAAAAGAAAGTACAAAATTCCATGCAACATTTATTAGAAATAGTTCTCTAAGTCATTTTTGTGGACATTTATTTTGAAAATATGTTCAGTCTAAACCGGTTTTAGAAATTAATTTTGACTTGTTTTTTTATATAATAAATATAATTGTTTATTGAATTGCTTCATTTTTATCGACAGATAATTTCTACCCAGAATGTCGCAAACTAAAAGGAAATGTAGGCAGTATAACGTTGAGTATTTAAAGTTCGGCTTCATTCCATCCCTGTCGGACAAACATCTCCCCATGTGTCTTTTGTGCACCAGAATTTTAAGCAATGACTCTATGAAACCATCAAGCTAAATGATCATCTGAAAAAGTGTCACCCTGATAAAAAAGATAGAGATTTGACATACTTTGAATCACTAAAACAACACCTGAACAGAACCACATTGAATAATATGTTCGCTTCAACAATAAAAAGAGACGATGATGGTCTGCGGGCATCTTACAATATCTCATGCCTCATAGCAAAATCGGGAACGCCTCATATTATCGGGGAACAGCTGCTTTTGCCAGTCATTGAAGAGGTTTTAAAAATGTTTTACATGTGCCTGCATATGATACACTCAAAAGAATTTCTTTGAGCAATAACACAGTTCAAAGGCGCATTGATGAAATGAGTCATTGTGTTGAAAGCTTTTTGTGTAATTATCTGCAAAAAAATCATTTCTCTATTCAATTGGATGAGTCAACTTTACCTGGCAATGAAGCACTATTAATGGGATATGTTCGGTTTATTATGGATCAAAAATTCACGAAGAACTGCTTTTCGCGAGAACTTTGACAACAGACACTAAAGGCGAATCAATATTCAAGGTTTTGAAGGATTACTTCATTGAAAAATCGATCCCTTTATCAAATATAATGTCGGCAGCAACAGATGGAGCACCAGCCATGTTTGGACGTTATCGCGGTTTAATGGGCATTTTAAAACAAAATATACCCGGAGTGCTTGCAATTCATTGCGTTATCCATCGGCAACATTTGGTAGCGAAAAATCTGAGTCCTAGATTGCATCAATCTCTTCAATTCGTCATAAAAGCGATAAACAAGATTCGTAGTAATCCGTTAAATTCCAGGATATTTGCGCAGTTGTGTGAAGAAAATGAAGAGGATTTTCGAAAATTACTTCTTCACACTGAAGTACACTGGCTCTCAAAAGGTATATGTTTAACGAGGTTTTTTTTCACTTTTTGAGAGCGTTTTGGAATTTCTGCACGCTAAAGATCAAGATTTGAAAGAAAACCTAATAAAATTCAAAGCAGACATTGCCTACCTGACAGACTTGTTTGCCAAATTTAATGAGGTGAATTTGCAATTACAAGGCGACAGCTTAAATTTAATAAAACAAAATCCATAATCGCAAATTTTCATGGAAAAATAAATTTGATGAAACAAAACATTGGACGACGAGAATTTACGCAGTTTCCGAAGTTGTCGTCGACAAATGTTCACGACGATGATCTTATGAATTACGTAGAACACCTAAATGTCCTCCACGAAGACTTCAAAAGCAGGTTTGAAGACATTTTAATAATGAAAATACCTCCATGGATCATCAATCCATATATAGAAGAAATGGATACTGTACAAGACATATTACAGGAAGAGTTAATAGGACTTAGCACAGACGAAGAACTCAAGGTAGAATTTAGAAAGGGTTACCAGCAGTTTTGGCTGCAGAAAGATATCCCTGTGACTTATCCTGCGTTATGGGCCATCGTTAGAAAATTTTTAATATCTTTTCCTTCTACATACCTCGTGGAAGAGGGCTTCAGTCGCGGTTACTAATTTTCTTACGAAAAAAAAGGAACAGGTTGCAAATTACAGAACGTGGTGATTTACGACTATACCTCACTAATTTAAAGCCAAATATTGACCAACTTATATCAGAGGCGTCAGGTTCATCCCTCTCATTAATGAGAAGGATGAACGTGACGCTTCTTTTAATTATTTAATATTATTTTAATAAAAATTCTTATTTATTATAATATGTTTTGATATGTTTCAATTATTTTTTGTACGATTACTTGTTTATTTATTTATTTACTTACACTTCATTTTGATTAAATAAAAATTCAATAAAGAACTAATAAAAAACAACTTTTTTTTCACTGTCCACTATACAAAAACTTATCGAATTGTGTTCATATTTGTGTTTGAGAAAAGAAGAACTTCATTATTAGGGAACCGGGGGGGTCCACCAAAAATGAAATTCTGGTTTGGGGGTCCACGGGGGAAATAAGTTTGGGAATCTATGCCTTAGATTCTTAGAAGCAGGAAAACCTAACTTATTTTTCTCTACTTTTCAGCAGAGCCAAAAAACAGGTTCCACCAGTTATCAATTTTACCTATTTTTAACACACTCTTACTTGTTTTTTTTCATTATCTTTCAAGGCCATGCTTTTTAACCTTCTGATTTATTTGTCAAATATAAAATAGTAATTTATTCTACTGTGATGTTTTAAGGTTTAGTAGAGCTTTGAACAAGAAAGTGATTTTAATAAGCATTGAAATATCTTCGTATCCACTTCTAGTATATATATGACTATTTCACACATAATGTATCATTTTATATCTAACATTCATAACTCAAAACTGGCAAAAATCGAGATACGTATCTTTTAACCCTGAGGACGAGCTCAGCTTTTACGAACAATGAAACTTTTTCTAAATCATATTCTTGCATTCTTCTTCAGATATAAAGAACGTTTGGAGCCGGCTAACAAAGCAGCGATTCGCCGTGGCTTGGTCACCGGACTGAGTGGTGGAGTTATGTGGCTGATCATGTACTGGACTTTTGCTTTGGTCTTCTGGTATGGAGTTCAGCTGATTCAGTATGATAAAGTCTTGCCATTGGATGACAGAACTTATACACCAGGCGTACTTGTGATTGTGAGTGCACTCAATATTGCCAAAAAAGATGTCTTTTCATTTCATGCATGAGAGAACAATTTTATATGAGGTCAGCTGTTCAGTGAACAAATTGTGAAAGAGTTAACGAAACATAATTTCTAGAAAAATTCTATGATAGTGAAAATGTTTTTGTTCTTCACAAGAAGCACAATTGAGGAGCTAATTTTCAAAAGTGGACAAATCCATTTGTTGAAAAACTGAAAATGTGAGATATTTTCATTACTTTTTCCTCATAAATTTGTGTTTTAAATTAAGGAATTACAGATAATGTGTAACAATTCAAACTTTTCCATGTGAATAAAAAAGGTCTCAAATGTTTAATCTAAAACTGGTAGTTGAAACAAGTATTTTGGAATTGTCCACTTTTGAAAATTAGCTCCTATTAATATTTATTCATTATTATTAAATTATTATTATTTCATTTTTATTTTACTGGCAGAAACTGCTGGTTTAATTAATTAAGTATAATTTCACATGATTATTCTCAGTTAAACAAATCTATTAAAACCAAATGAGGTTACTTAGAGAACTTTATAGGTATTTGACAGAAGACACTACCTCTCTGAAAATTTACAATTGTATGCAGATTCCTGTTTTATTCACTACTAATCATATCTCAGTAATTAAGAACTGATAAACTTTATTGTTGTATATTTAAAAAAAACTGTTTCCCATCTATCCCACTGAGTAACTACATTAACCCTTACGAAACTTATAGACTGTGATTTATTTATTTTCAGGTATTATGGGGCATAATTGGCGGCGCACAAAACTTGGGGATTTGCACTCCACACATAGAAGCCTTTGCAGCTGCACGAGGTGCTGCAAAATCTCTGTTTGACCTCATAGGCAGAGTGCCAGTTATTGATTCCTTATCTGAAGATGGGGAGAGACCAGAAAAAGTTCAAGGAGCTATCAAACTGACTGATGTCACCTTCAGATATCCTTCCAGACCTGATGTTAAGGTATGGCTTATTATTCGAATTCGATATTTATTTGACATAGAAATTATTAAAAGGCATGAAAACACACGCTTTCCGATCCTGAAGGTGGGATTAGTTCATTCCAAGCCTCGTTATTTTATCATTACTTACTTGTATTATGTAAAATGAAATGTTATTTACAAATAACTAATTTCTATTGATAGTGTATTTTGAATACAGTATTTTTTACTTTAATTTTAACTCTCCTCCAAATTACAAAATAATTGCATTTAGAAAAGACAAAAAAAAAGATCAGAACTAAATTTGATTGTTCAGATTTGAGTTTTATTGTAAAATTATTGTTATTGAGACTAAAAAAATTTTTTTACTCCTTTTGGCAATTTGTATAAATTCTATTGATTGAATTGGCATTTCCTTGGTAGATTATCATTATAACACGGTGATTTTTTCACTTATACTGTGTATCACCGTGTATAAATTCTGCTTAAGTAAGGTTCATTTTTTGTTTCATTGTTATGCAATATCAATTGAATACTGTTGTTTCTATACTTATTTATGAAATAAGATACCATTTACTTATATATTATCAATTAAGTATTGTAAATAAATTTCCACAAAATGCCTGTTGATCAGAAACGTTAGTACGATTATTTTCTGAAAGATTTTGTTAGTGATTAAAAGAAAAATTAAGTGACATGTTTTAGGTTTTGTCAGGTTTGAATTTAGAGATAAAAGCCGGCGAGACCGTAGCACTCGTCGGTGCTTCCGGCTGCGGAAAGTCTACAATTCTTCAACTGGTGCAGAGGCTTTATGATCCTTTGAGCGGAAAGATTGACTTGGACGGCAGGAATGTTTCATCCCTTAATGTATCTTGGCTTAGATCACAGTTGGGTAAGAGTAAATAAGATATTTATGCTATCTTTATTTTCCTGACGTATTGAGATGAGACCAAAAATGCTTCTCAAAGATTCGAATGTCACAACTAGAAACACAACCAGTGGAATTACAAATTTAAGAAATTTATGATGATGTGGTGATCAATATTCCAGTCACACAAGATACTCTTGTTGTTTTTAAACATGTCCGTTATATATATTATTATACATACAAAAATCTTTTAGAATTCAACTCACACTTCTTAACTATGATATAAACGTCCCTTGTCAAAATTCAAATGACATAAATATGAATAATTTATTTGGAGGGGGGGGGCAGTTGAATACATTCACCATGGTAAAAGAGGGCTGAATTCATTATGTTACTAAACATCTTATCTAAATGATATGCTATTTTTATATTGTGCTATGTATTCTAATTTCAGGAGTAGTAGGACAGGAGCCGGTCCTTTTCAGTGGAACAATAAGAGACAATATAGCCCAAGGGAAGCCAGAATGTTCTGATTTCGAGCTTAAGGAAGCCGCCACTGCAGCCAATTGTCATGAATTTATCAGGAAACTTCCTTTCGTATGTTCAATCAACACAGATTTCTTCTTAAAAGTATTTATGCTTAGTTTGTACCCTGACAGCTACCAATCATGGTCAGTACAATAAGTATCCATGAAAAGATGGATGTAATCTTAATTAGTTAAAACTGTCAAAGAGTAGGATATTTCACAGTTAAAATTTGACATTGCATAGAATTGTATTTATTTTTTTACTTTGTTTAACTATCCGACCACCAAATCAACTAAAAGCATTTCAATATTTAAACAATCTCAGCTTATTGACGTATCCTTGAATATTTCTGTTAATTAGAATTCTACAAATTAAATCAATTATTAACCAATAGCAAAACATTGTAAATACTGACATCAAGATAAAATTGTTCTTACTATTACAATTCAGGGATACAAAACTGTTATCGGTGAACGTGGAACTCAACTATCAGGAGGCCAAAAACAGAGAATAGCCATTGCCAGATCACTCATCCGGAATCCAATGATATTGCTATTGGATGAAGCCACTTCGGCGTTGGATGCAAAGGGCGAGAGACGTGTGCAGGATGCGTTGGATAGGGCCAGCACGGGCAGAACCACACTGATAGTTACACACAGGTAAATAAATACAAAATCAACCCAGCCATCCTTATCTGTATTGGAATGAAACCTTCTGTGTTTTTGTACCAATTAGCTGCAAGCCCGGCACATTATCACTTTAATTTAAATCTACGAAAAATACTAGCTTTTAAAAACTAACCAATATTCTGAATGGAATAAAAACACATAATATCAACCATTTACCTCTTTACAGATTAATAACAATAAGCAGTGCGAGTCGCATAGTATTCATTGATCAAGGAAAAGTGGTTGAAGAAGGAACTCATAAACAGCTAATGGCTCTAAAAGGGAACTATTTCAAGCTTGTGGACGCTGATTCTTCTAATAATAACCAACATGAACAAACCAAAGACAGAACTGAACAAGATTTCGATGTGATACCTGAAGATTTGGAAACCAACGGTGCTACAGTGATGACAAATGGCAGCAGAGGTAAATGAATTCTTTCCATCATCATTCATTACACATTTTAATCTTTAGCTGGAACTACCATATTTTCTTGATTATAAGTTTCATCAGGTGTTAACTGTCATTCTTTGGTGGAACGGTATTTTGCAAAGCAGTTGATAATACTTGTGATGAACAAACCAGTCTCGATCTATTATGTATCAAATTATGTGGAATTAGTGCTAAAAAAATATGTTTTATTTACTGAAAGTAGTCACTGAAATCAGGCTACATCTTATGATGATGGTGTCTTTATAAGATGTAAGTATATTAAGAATGCAACGGTTATTAAAATTCACAGGCATAAAAATCGGCAAGCTTGGTGTCAGCTTCTCTGAAAGAAACATGATAGCACATAAGACAATAGTATATATAATAGAAGGGCATAGACAACAACAGCTATGAGTTGATATATGATATTTTGTTGTATCTATCATAATTATATTTGTCAAATGCATGGCGCATTGGCGTCAGCTGTAATGACATGTATTGTAATTGCCATTTATCATAATAAACAATGATTATCAAATATTGAATTTCAGGACTCTGATGGTGATACTGCATAAGATATTCATTCTTTAAATTGTCCTTTGCTTGTTTCTATATCTCGCTATAAAGGTTTCTTTATTATGATGATTATTGTTCAATACCTTTTTAATTTGTATAATATAAAAAGACAGACGCAATGTTGGTAGATCTTTCTTCCGAATAGATTGATTGAGAAATTAATGGACAGGACTGTCTATTTAGTGGTTCATTCTTTTGTTGATGAGGTAAAAAATACGGCAAACCATATTGATAATATTTTTATGTTTTTAGAGACAACGCCTCGACAAGTAAAACAAAGTTGTGACAGTTTACCCTCTGCCCAAAGGAGATATAGTATTTCTTCAGCTGCCAGCTTTGGAAGAAGCCATGGAATACAACCGTTCTATGAAACACAAGATGTAAAAGATGAAAATACTGAAGATGAGGTTGGAAGCTTTTATAATACTCATATCATCTTAAAATCATCTTTGTCATTATCTAACGAGTTGAATATGCTCATCACAGAGATTATTATACAAATATAGTTGGTAAAAAAACACACCTAAATAAACAATATTTCGATTCAATAGAAATTCAAATCTATGCTACACAAAAGCATTCATATAGACTAGTGTGAACAAATGTCAAGTTTCTGAAACTGTTTGGAAGTTCAAATAGATTTACTACGCAAGTTTTAGTTGTTAATTTTACGCACAACTCTAATTTCTCATTGATTATTTGGCTTCTCAATATACAATTTAGATGAATCATATTTTCAGATACAAATGCTTTTTTTATGGATGGTACAGAATAAAAATAAAGATAATGGTGATGGTTCATAATATGTATATAATTGATTGAGTAGTTTAGCTGTCGACTGGAGGTGCTTGATGTAACATACAGAATTGTACAAATTTTAATAATCACAAAAAAATGTATTCAGAAAGAATATCAAATTCAAGATAATTTTGTAACTAATTGAATAAATAAATGACCTTTGTTTTAGGATTTGAAGATGTCCGTTAGTAATTGGGATTTACTTAAATTAAATAAACCGGAATGGGTTTACATCCTTTTTGGTACAATTTCAGCACTAATTGTTGGTGGAGTTTTGCCGATATTTGCTTTACTGTTTTCTGGAATATACGGGGTAATATATTTTAACAATAACAGAGAATAATGTATATTTTAGTTTTTATCCAATGGTGCTGGCCTCAAGGGCCGCACATTTAATCATAGAACATGTAAAATAACAAAGTTAACAGTTTTTGTTGTATATTCTGGAAATATTCTGTGAGTATGATAAAAGGAGTGAATGTGGCATAAAATAATGTGCTTTGTGTTTTTTAGCTGCTATCACTGACAGACGCCGATGAAATATCATCAGGGACAGAACTTTACTGCATATTATTTTTTGTGATTGGCATTGTATGCGGGGCGGGATCATTCTTGCAGAGTTACATGTTCACTCAAGCTGGAGTCAAACTCACTCAGCGACTCCGAATTTCAACTTTTGCCAATTTTTTAAAGCAGGTCAGTCTACTGGTATTTATTTTCCAGCACAACCGTCAGCGAATGTTTTCATTTGCTCTTGCAATGCCCTACAATAATATTTTGGATCTGTTAAGGTGTACGTACAGATTTTAAAAAAACTTGCTCATTGGCAATATTCTTTTTAGCCTTGTCGGTTTACTATGTAGCTCATGTGATCTCCTAATGGAGTTTATTTCAACAGAAGTTCTTCTACAAGAACTACTCATTACTATTGTATCTTGCATATTAAAACATTTCGCAATGCATCTGTGGCATCCAAGAGATGATCAAATTTATCTTAACGGTTAATATTGTTTTGACATTTAAACATAATTATATTCGTTAGATGTAGTCTTTTGTAATATCCTAGTGTACTTGAAAATAAAACCTGTAATAGTTTGGAAATGTTGGATGATTATACCACCAACTTGAGCACAGTGTCTTAGTGTAGGAGCGAATATTTCTGCAGGTTACTGAATATTTTTATCAAGCATAAAACGCGACTTTAATATTTAAAGGGTCCACCTTTATAGACTAGACTAGATATAGACTTATTTATTAAGTGAAAAGAAAAATTATAAGATTTATTTGCATTTTAACGATTTTTCATTGAATATGAGACATTGAAATTTCCAGGAAATTGGGTGGTATGATGACCAGAAAAATTCAGTAGGTGCCCTCTGTGCAAGACTAAGCGGAGATGCAGCTGCCGTTCAAGGAGTAAGTAAATCTATTTCAACTACCATATCAATTTGTATCTTTCTATGGTAATAATTAATTTGTCCTTTGCAAATTGCGGTATAACATCATTATTAGAGTTTCACATTATATTTTGTTTTTTATTTACTTCTGCTTTATATCTGTAAACTAAACTTTCCCGAGCAGACGATAAGTCAAAATAGATATGTCTGGCACGAAAAAAATAAATTCATATGCATCATTGTTTTGGATTTTCAGGCTACAGGTGTAAGAGTTGGTACCATATTTCAAGGAGCTTCCACTCTTCTAATTGGAATTATAATGGCTTTACTTTACTCTTGGAAAATGACTCTCGTATCATTAGTTACTATACCTATTGTAAGTGATATTTTTTTTTAAATTTTGTGATTCTTTATGACATAGATATATGTTAATCCTAAATAAATTCACACTTTGCTATGAGAATGTCTTTTTTATGATATTTTTAAATGTAAATTTCAAAAATAAACATAAAACAGATGATAAATTTTGTTAAATAAAATATGACACATATAAATATTATATGTAATATATGCCGCATATCAACTGTCATTAACAGATTTTAAGATTCCTTTTCCAGCACTATAATTTCTATAATTAAGTATTTCGACTGAGGGTGCTTGATGGAATTTCAATATCAAATTAAAATTTTTTGAATTTTGTACTTTTCCATGAGTTTTGTAGCTAACGACCGGGTTTCGCCTTTCGGCATCTTCAGGCATTCCAAGTGCACGGATGTACTTGAACTGACAGTTCAAGTACATCCGTGCACTTGGAATGCCTGAAGATGCCGAAAGGCGAAACCCGGGTCGTTAGCTACAAAACTCATGGAAAAGTACAAAATCCAAAAAATTCTAACTATAATTTCTATCAATTTACCTCTTAATTAAATTAAGTCTAAATTCTCACTAATCGCCTTTCGAAATACTCTCTCAATGTCTCATTCGAAAGGCGAAACCCGGGTCGTTAGCGACAAAACTCATGGAAAAGTACAAAATTCAAAAAATTCTAATTTCAAGTATTAACAATTCACTACGAAATCAAACATTTGTGACTTTTAGGTTCTTGGCGGGATGTACTTAGAAAGTTTGGTGACACAGACTTCACAGTTACAAGAAAGAAAAGCTTTGGAAGGAGCGTCTAAAATTGCTACTGAAGCAATAATGAACATTAGAACAGTTCATAGTTTGGGTAAGATATTTTACTTGATGTATGATATGTATAATAGAATACAATTTTTACAACCAGGTAGGTGCGGATGGAGTGTTATTCGTCGATTTGTGGCATTTTTTACAGAGGCAGAGTTGTCTTTCAGTTCATCGATAATGTATTTTTGGAATTATCAAACATCAAACATAACGTGTCTAAATTGCTGTCAGTTGGAGTTTCAGTTTTAGAGTCAGTAGATCTTTAAAGAACTCCACAACTCAGGATTAAACTCAATCTGTTGCATAAAACTATAAATAATTAACAAATAACACAGGAATAACCTGGAATGTTAAACATTGCATTATAAATAAACTAAATAAAAACACTTCAAAACTTTTACAGTGACATCTGTACCATTGTTTTACCTTTATTGTTGACGTATTTAATTGCAGAATAATACTTCAAATGTAATGCTTTCTCATTTATAAGGTTCTGAGCATTTGTTCCTCAAGAGATATGAGCAAGAATTGAAAAAGGTTTCTAAGGCGGTGGGAGTCAGGTCACGTTATCGTGGAACTGTTTATAGTATCGGATTAAGTTCACCGACGTTTGGATATGGACTCTCCTTATTCTACGGAGGGTTACTGATTGCCTACGAAGGGCTTCCTTATAGAAACGCTTTACTGTAAGTTGTGTGAAGACTCAATTGATAGTTTGTTGTTAAGTTGTCACAGAGGAGAGACTCTACAATAATCATAAATAATAAATAGCTTTGAATTACAAAATTTTTATTATCGTTGTTTTTTTCGATATTGTATGTTTTGAAGTAGCAAAATTATTAATGGTGTTCATTCTGTATTGAATAATTTTCTGTTTGGATTTATATTATTTTATTATTAAATTCTCATATTGATTGAATAAATTTGATATTTAAATTTAGTAAAAATTCTAAATCATTAGCTTTAATCAATTCAACTTTAAAACTGATGTGTTAAATCAACATTTGTCCTGTTTTTCAGAGTTACAGAATCCCTACTCTTTGGATCTTGGATGTTAGGTCAAATATTGGCATTTGCTCCTAATTTTCAAGGAGCTAAAGTTTCCGGAGCCAGGATTATAAATCTTCTGAACCGTCAATCGCTCATTAGATCGAATGAGAAAATCGTCGATGATCCTTCTTGGGTACGATGCCGATATCACTCAATTGATTATTTAGGTATAGAAACTAAACACAAGATTTTTAAAATCTATTATTCTTTACATTCCAGAATGGAGACTGCACCATCAAGTATTCAGAAGTGGACTTCCGCTATCCCACAAGAGAAAATGTGGAGGTACTCCATGGTCTCGACTTGGAAGTTCTTCCTGGAAAGACGGTGGCACTCGTCGGTCATTCAGGCTGCGGGAAGTCTACAGTAATACAACTTCTGCAAAGGTTATATGAACCTTCTCGAGGGACTGTTGTATGTACAAAACATTATAATCAAACAATTGACATTTTTCAATTCTTCTATACCTGTTGTCTATTGCTATCCATAAAATTATTATAATCATAAAATATAGATTTTGTATTTGGACAGGGACAGATAGACAGTTAGATTCCTTTTTACGTCACATAAATTCATTGCATTCAAATATTAAATTCACATTAGAGATTGAGCAACTAAAAACCTTAAATTTTCTTGACTTAACAATAAAGATTAATAATAACAACAGATTAGAATTTGCCATTTATAGAAAACCTACATATACAGATGTAGTCATTCACCATCAATCGATTCACCCGTGGTCACAAAAGCTCTCATCATTCCATGCAATGATTAATAGATTAGTTAACATCCCTCTCACTAAAGTCAACTTTGAATTAGAGTTAAACATTATTAAACAGATAGCTGTAAATAATGGTTATAACACAGATATAGTCGTTAACTTACTTAAACGTAAGCAAGTTAAGCAACTCATAGTTAATAATATTTTTTCAGGAGAGAAGAAAGCAAACGAAAATATTAAACACTGGCGTAGAATCATTTATTTAGGAGACATTTCGTCAAAGATAGTTAAGTTTTTGCCAGACAATATAGAACCCGCGTTTTACACAGTAAATAATTTAGGAAATTTTTATTGAACAGTAAAGATCGCGTAGATTCATCGTCACAGAGTGGTATCTATCGACTCTCTTGTGGAGACTGTCCAGCGTCTTATGTTGGACAGACAGGTAGAAACTTTAATATTAGAATTAAAGAACATATAAGATGTCTAAAGAGTAATAATTTTTCTGAGTTTGCCAATCATTTAATAGAAAATGACCATAATTTCAATCAGACTAGTAATGTAGAAATACTCCACCGAGTAAATAAAAAGGTTTAAAGATGAATAGTCTAGAATTTTTAGAAATAAATAAAACTCTTAATAAAAAAGATATATTATTAAATAATATTCTTAACAGGACAGGTTGCTCACCTCTGCTGACATTATTCCCAATTCAAAAAGAGTGATCACCCAACCTAACTGATTGATTGCAGCTCATTAGTTTATAGTTTATTAGTTTGTAATGTTTAACGTCATTAGAAATATATTTGTTTGCTTTGTTTCGATTCTATAACCCTCTTACGTCCCTTAAAAGGAAAAATCCCAATCTAATTGATTGAGTGATTGGACCTTATTAGTATCATTATGTTAATGTATTTTTTGATTCTATCACCCCTTCCTTGTTTCCTTTAGAAGGAAAAAACCCGTAATCCATTTTGTAATTTCATAATTTAAAATGTTAAAATGTTAGAATTTATCTTGCTTCATTACTTAAGCAAACTTTGCGATAGTAAGTCTGAAGATGCCTCTGAAAGAGGCGAAACACGTGTCACAATTAGTTACACAATACGTGGAATAATCAAAGTTATTTTAAATTTTATATTAAAATGAACTTCCACAAAGTTACCGCCGAAACCATCGAAAATATTAAAATATAGATCATTACAAATGATTTAGATTACAAATATATACACGCTTATATTTCTTTAGTCTCTGGGCAACAAAAACATATCGACAGATTTGAAGATTCCACGATTGCGTTGCCAGCTGGGTCTGGTATCCCAAGAACCGACTCTCTTTGACAGAACGATAGCAGAAAACATCGCCTATGGAGATAACACTAGAGATGTTCCCATTGAGGAAATCATTCAAGCAGCCATTAAAACTAATATTCATGGATTCATCAGTGGACTCCCACTGGTGAGTGAAATAAAATATTGTGAAAACTTATTTCTTATGTTGTGTATAAGAAGATAACTAATATATATCACTGTTTATAACAATATTGCAAAACCATTTTCACCTTTTTTCAGGGCTATGATACTCCATTGGGCACCAACGGGGCTCAACTGTCTGGTGGTCAAAAGCAGAGAATTGCCATTGCGAGAGCGCTTGTTCGAAATCCTAAAGTGCTATTACTAGATGAAGCTACATCAGCCCTCGATTCACAAAGTGAAAAAGTGGGTATTAAAACTACTTACTGGTAGTTATCATGTTGTTTGTACAAATGCTTCTTACAAGATGTTTCAATCTGTTCAACTTTTACATACATATGGAAGGATTCTGTCTGAAGGATGTTTATATTTCACTTGTTTCAGTTAGTACAGCAGGCATTAGATGCAGCCAGAGAGGGAAGGACTTGCATAACAATTGCTCATAGGCTGTCAACAATTCAAAACTCTGATCTTATATGTGTTATAGATAAAGGTAACTTGTAACTTAGAACTTAGACTTTCCAATCATTTAATTCCATACTAAATACACAGAAAAGAAATGTTAAACATATTGTCCCTACCAAGCTCGCGTAGGATATTGCAACATATTTATAAATTTGGCTAGGATCAAATTTTATCAATAGTTTAGGCGCAAAAACAGCAGTCTTGAAAAATTTTAAGCAAATGCAGAATTATCAAGATTTATAATTTAAATATCTAAAAAAGTCTGGTAAAATAACTGAATTTTACATATTAAGTTATTAACTCTATTTCTACATACATATGCACATAGGTAAAAAAATCAAGATGTGATGTGCCAGATTCCTGACCATTACTTAAGGGAAATCAAAATTCTGCATTGAACTTAACGGCATAAAAATAGTTTTTGTCCATTTTGTCTGAAATGGTAGAAATCTAACATTGCTTC
This sequence comes from Himalopsyche kuldschensis, assembly GCA_028554975.1. Classification (NCBI taxonomy): domain Eukaryota; kingdom Metazoa; phylum Arthropoda; class Insecta; order Trichoptera; family Rhyacophilidae; genus Himalopsyche; species Himalopsyche kuldschensis. Next base: position 6,852,953 of record JAHFWI010000017.1, on the reverse strand, counting down.
CAAAGCCCTCATATACAAGTAGCTCATCAGACAATTTCTATTTCTGAAAGTATCTCATATGCTTATTGAGTTTGGAGACCACTGATTTAGAATGTGTTTCATGTTGACAGGTCAAGTTGTGGAGAAAGGAAACCATAATGAATTGATGTCCATGAAAGGTGTTTACGCAGACCTACAAATGATGCAAGCCACTGCAACTGATGCAGTTTCAAACAGAGAAAATACAACATTATAAAACGTTAAGGAAAAAGACAGTTATTAGTGTAATTAGTTGATATGGAGTGATGAAAAGTTGATACAGCAATCATAATAATTTTTACTTTTAGTTACATTCCTCTTTTTTTATAAATAGTATAATAAACATTTACCTCTTAATATGTGAGCTCTAAATGCAATCTTTATTATGAAGGCTATAAATTATTATCTTTCCCAAATTATGTTATGTCTGTTGCATGCATGTTTAAATATTTGCTTACTGTTATTTAAATAAAAACACCAAGTTTTACAAGAACATGTACAATACAATGGTTTGAATATTGTGCACTGAAACATTAGTTTTCGCCTATTCACTATTATGTCAGACTCAATGTTTTTCCCATATTCGTGAGTATTTAAGTAAAAATTTCCATGCAAAAATTTGAATAACAATGTTTTCATACAGCCTATTGAAAAATGATTTAATTTTGATTGATTATTTGGATTTTTTTAATACACTTGAAAAGCATAATAATATGTTGCCTGCCTCTAACTTTTTGACTACTGCATTGCAAATAATCTAATAGAGAACAGAGCATAATATACATTAATGAAATTTTGTTTTTTTCTTTCTCGCCATCACTGTCCTACGTTAAATGATCAATGTATTGGTCACTCATGACTCACGGCAGTGCATGGGTGCACTCAGATTGATTCCAGCAGTGTTAAGATTCAATGTTTTATGTCATTACCAGCGTGTAGCCTGTCTTTCTAAAAAGATTGGTGATAGCTTATCTCAGCCTGTCACTTACGGCAGGTATTGAACAGATCAAATGAAAAAAACGGTATGTTTTAAAAAATAGCCTTTTATTAGAAAAATGATAATAATAATTTTACTTAAGTTTAATAGAATAACACACTCATTTAGGAAAATTGTTCATTCCCTGTAATAATAGTTTGTCAATCATTTTACAAAATAAATTAATAAAAAGTAAATAAAATAAAGTGCACATTTACTATCTTCATCTAAAATATCTTAGAGCTAGGATATGGCAGAATAAAAATATTGTAGCATTTTCGGTTAGTCGTACAATGATATTTTTTCATCATCGAATGATTGGGGTGGTGAGTAAAATTCCAACGCTTTCATTAAATTCAAATAAAGTAATACGTATTTTATACCTAACTATGGATGCATCATAAGAGCCTTGTTCGCATTGGAGAAAATGCATAATTCTTTGACTACAAAATTAGCCCTAGTACTAAATAGAAGTAGACCATTCAGTGTTCAATCGTACACAATAACCATTGCTGGAGATGATTTGAAACTGGGAAATGAATACAAATAAGGGACTCTTGATATATGAATAATGGTATTACTTATCAACTATGGTAGCTTTGTATTTACTAATAATTATTCACAATTTTAACAGGTCTGGGAAACGGTACCAGTATGTATTTGAAAATATTTATTATCGAATTGAATGAATGAATGAATTAACAATTTAATTATCGTTTCTTTATTTAAGCCATATAATAAAGAATGAAAGACATTTTTAAGGCGATATAACACCACTTAATAAAAACGTTCTTTACAACAGACTGTCGGTTGCTTATATTGAATGGTAGTATTTCAAACCTTTGGCTAGTCATCCCAAATTACGTCATGATTAAAGTAGTTTTTCATTTATGAATAAAACATTTTTATAAAATTAAAAATGATAACTTTGTGGAATCACTTGTTGTGTCATATAAACACGCAGCGAGTGAAATAACAAAGTTATCATTTTAAATTGAATAGAAATGGATCAATCGAAAACGTGAAAGAATGCAGTTTGTAGTTAAAACTGATAATTAAAATACAAAGATACAATTACAAATAACATTTTAATATTAGCTTCTAGCCTAACCAGTTCAGTCATATTTTAAAATGACATATTCACCTTACTAAGTATACAATCCGTATAAAATTAAACAATTCATTAATTGTCGCCACAGTTAGTGTCAATTATCTATCACCGACCGTTATCGAACCTTAACCGAATTATCACCGCGATTTGGAAAGCATTGCTTCTAATAATTATTAATTATCACACCGTACAATTGTAGCACATAACATATTCAATCCTTCCGCTAATGTTACTCTGTTGATTCGTTCATCATCAGAAATCGATTATACAAGTTGAAAAAATTGCCTAATATTATATATATATTGAAAGAAAACTAGTGCTGCTTATAAATAGTCGCCGCAATAAACAAAAAAAAGTATAATATCAATAGACGTCAAAGTACAACACAAATAAAACACACAGTGAATACTCGATCCATTTATAGAATTATGTTAAAACCGGTAATACACTATGAATAATTTTCATATCTATGTATAATAGATAAACAAATCTTTTAAAATCTCACTCTCTCATCTAAAGAGATATGTCAGAAGGAGGTAAAGAGAAATTTACCACACAACGTTGGAACAACTGTATTTTGTGTCAATCAAATGTGCTGTGCTTGTAAAAATCTTTCCTATCAACCGTGCATCCAGTCGAAGCTTATATTTGATGAATTTAACTCGGTGAATACTTTCTCTAGTTTCAGAGAATCAATGAAAGGATCACATTTGTTGGTACAGTTACGCACGCTTCTAGTTATTTTCTTCATGATTTAATATTGTCAAAAGTGAAAATATGTGTACAGAAGACTGCCAATTAAACAGTGGGTCTTAAGTGGGAAGTAGTTTATACCGATGGAGTTTTAAATTGTTATAAAACAAGCAACATTTTTTATTCTGATGGTAGGCAAACTTAATAACTTCAGCATGGCCAGTTGGTAGATAATCCAACTTAATGCGGTGATATTATATCAGGTTGATGTTTTGGAATTTCCAGACATAGACAACGATTGGGAAAACTACAACCAACCAAGACGGTTAAAAATGTATTTATTTACTGCATAAAGGTATGATGGTTTTTAAACCTGTTACGTAATAAATTAACAAAGATTTTTTCAACTCGTATCCTGTTTAAATGACGGTCTACTGCATGTTATTTTAATATGATTTTCAAGTTTCTTTTTTGACACGTGGGAGATATTTTATCAACATAAAAATAGTAAATTCTAGCAACGATGGACCGAGGTTCCACTGTTATCATGAATCAACCAAAACAGAATCAGAAAATACAGAAAATTTTGCAGGACGATCAGGTAAAATAACTATCTTCATGATTCTTCAATAGTGTATCACAGCGAAGGTTTAAATCGATACTCTAATACTCCATAAAAAAAAACTAACAATAATTTAGTACAACACAACTGTTAAGGAAGGGAAGAATTGTCATTAATTTAGGAGACACGTTATCTCAAAATAAGTGATTTGATAATGAATTCAGTCGGTCATTTAAATTGTGTGTTAAAGATTATACAAAGGTTTTACTCTGCAATCCTCAGGTAAATAATAACACCATGACAGCTTAGGCACCAAACCTGCGAGACGAAGATCTCCCTGCCGGTTCACAGTTACTATTCCGGCTTTCCAAAATAAACACAACAAAACCGTGGACCGTTAACCTGTCCAGTAAACATAAAAATTATCACCAACACTCGTGTAATTATTCAAAACGGCGGCCAGTCCGTGGAGCCTGACGCGATGTTGAGCTGCCGATTCCGAAGATGTTCTAAAACAACGTTTTTGATTCTCATCAAAGTGTGGGATTGTTGGGGAGCGTTCCTCAAATGTCCACTTCGCGGATCTTTCTCTTGAGCGTAGGGCCGTTGGGATCCTTCTTGATAACTTCTTGCTTCAGTCTGCTGTACCATTCCATCCTGGATACACCGTAATCCTGAAAATGTAAGCCATAACAATATATACAGTTATACATTTGAGTTCACACTTTTAAGGTGTTCAATGTTAACTTCTACATAATAATATTGGTGTTGTTTGGGCACAACCTGGTAAAGTGATTTTTGTTACAGTAATCAGGTTATGCCCAAACACCACTGATATGATAAAGACCAGGACCGATTTTTCTCATCGTGAGCATTTTCAACTGATACAATATGATTTACTTACTGTCACAGACAAAAATAATCGAAATCACTTCAATACTATTGTTCTTATAGAAGTAGCAACCAGATAGTTGAAATTGTACTCTTTAGAAAAAAACTTAATAAATCTTCTCATGACATCAGCGGGAACGGTGTATTAATTCTCTTTAACAAAGGACATAGACAACACGAATACATTCTGCGAAGATAGAAGATGAAATTCTCACCCAATAACCGAAGGGTATCTGGCATTTGGCCGCATGGACAATCGCCCAGAGGGTCCAGAAGAGATGGCTGGCCAGTGAATATGCATCAACTTCGTGATTGAGTCGGTTCACTTCTTCCAGGGACGGAACCGCATAGTCGGTTGACGTGCTGCTTCCTTGTCGCACTCGGGAAAGATACTGCCTCATGAAAATTTCCTGGAAGAATACATACATTCTTCAGTGTGGTGCAAAAATTATTTGAAATATAACTAAATGGGAATTCAGACAATATCTACTGAAATGAAGGTCAAGTTAAGTGTCAAACAGTGGAAAACATAAAACACACTAGACCACACATGGGCGATGTCACCATTGTGAATTATCTCTGAATGAAAGGTATAGGTATAGAGTGAGATTGATTATTTACAAACAAAATCTTAAAATGTTTGTCCATTCTCTCCCTTATATTATACGATAAAACATTAGACGCAATATATAGCGTTGAACTTGTAGATATATGTATATTTTCTATGATGCTGTCGTATTTGAATAGGAGTTGGCACAAAATCACTCTTTTGCATTCACTCTATCAAGAAAAAAAATTGTTACAAAATGAAAAACTTGGCGGTTCAAACACTCAAAAATGAGTTTGATGCAGATTCAGATTTTTAGTAAATTTTTAGACAATGACAAATGACACAATGCATATGACGAATTAGAGTATTACATTTTTTGAAAATAGAAATTTATCCTTCAATCATAACATAATAAACTAACATTGCTGTCATATCATCAGAGTTATATTTGTGTCAACTGCTTTCCACTGTATTTAAAATGATCAACAAAAAAAATTGATTCATGTTGTTTCAATAAACGGATAATAATTAAAATAAATATAGTTTGTATTAATTCTGAATTATAAAAATGCCAATCCACTTGACTTTGGATGAATTAAAAACATGTTTTGTATGTGAGAAAATAAAAGCTGAAAGAATGAAATGGTATCATTTGATAATGTTTTGAAGTTTGTGTGAATTTAAAGGTAAAAGAGAACAGTTAGGTAAAATTACTTTATAACTATATGCGCAGTATAATACTTTGTGTGTTCTACAATGAATACAAGAGTCTTAGAAATCACCCTTATTTTATAATGTGCATAATAATTTACAGAATACATTATTGTCTTTTACTAATATATACATGAATATTTAAATATCTGTAGCTATAAGAATACAGTAATTTAAATACAATTCTTAAATAAAATTGGATAAACAAATGTGTCTTTTACCATAGAATTGTTATCATTGTTTATTTATTCCACTTATTGGGAATTTTACTTCAGTGACCATGCTATAAACCACGTTTTTTACCATCAATGGTCGAATAATCTCATTAATGATTGGGTTTCAAAAATAACAATGAAAAAATAATAATTAAGTGAATAATAAATAAACAATATTGAACATTTTGAAGAAGAGTAAATTACTTCTATAATAAAATGTTTATGTCATATTTTAGATGGGATATTTAAAGTTTGTTTGTTTCATAATCTTGTGGGATTAATTAATTTAATACATGAACGAATTCGATTAAGATATGTAAAATCATCACCAATTTATTAACATGTTGCCTTTTTTATTTGTATTGTTTTGTCACAATAAATTTGACATTATATCCAATTGAAAATTTAATTATGTATGTATAATATGCTATAATGCTTCGATATGAAAATGATGTTAATTGACAGTAAATTTAAAAAAAAAATGGAATTGCATTAGAGCAGATATAACATTAAAAAAAGCAACATGATAAACCCACACAGCTGTTCCAACGAAATGTGATACGTGTGTGATTTACTGTTTTAGATTTTCACTTTGGGCCACTCCATTGCGTTTCCCCCCATCGGCCGACAGGTCTGTCGCGGATTGGCCATTGGCCCTTATGCGAGGGGCGGGTTCACCGTGATGTGACGGTCGTCATGCGTCACGGACATCATCATAGCCGTCGTTCGATTTGACGTTCAGAGACCGTCGAGAGTAAACCGAGGATGCGGGGATGTGTGAACCGAAATTTCTCTCGGCTATAAAACAATAGCAACATTGTGAGATGTAATTACGCACGTGCGTGCGACTTCATATAACAAACATGGCTCTCTTCTTACAGCTCGCTCCCTTCTCATCTCATCTCATTTCACAATCTCTCTCTCGCTTACATCAAAAACACAAATTACTTCTCATCTGTCAGCATTTTGCTCTGCCATTCTTTATTAGGTTTTAATAATCGCATTCCTTCTTTTTATTCAACTTAATTGTTTCACACTTTCGTCATCTAATCTAATTGATTCAAGCTTCAAAACATTTAAATTTGCAGTATTTTTGTAGAAATTCTTTTTCAATACGAAATTGATAACTATTCCAGTTGTTGTGTTTTTAAGTGTAAGCAATTTAGAGAGTAATTTATTTAATTGAAAGATAATTATAAATAATACACATAATGAAGCAGTGGCACTCGTTCTTTCTTGAATATGTTCCTTCGGGATTAAATTTCTGAATTACCGGTACATTCAATAATTAAGAGATACAATTGAATACACACAAAATAGTTTAAATACAACACACTAAATTATGCAAGAATCAGAACAATGAAATTATCACTTTTTACGTTGTTTGGATAATTAAATATTCAAAGGCGCAACAATTAATTTCTAAGAACTAACAATACAACTTTATTATTTCACGGCACTGCAACGCATCCAAATTCTTTATCCAGCATAAAAAAAATTATCTTTTCACTCTATTCCAGTCTTAAGCCAAATCACACGATTCTGTTCATTCATTACTTTCCTTGAGAAATTTTCAAAAGCAACAGTGCTTCTCTAACTCCAACACAACTTTTGGACATATCTGAACGATTGTTTATTCCAACAAGTAAACATGATAATGAGTTACGATAATTCTTTCAGACGGAAATATAGAATGCAAGATTTAACTGTGTAAAATGAAAAGCCTCAGAAGCTGCAAATTAAAAACTTACATTACAATTAAATTTTGTTTTTTTGGTGTAAATCTCGCAATACAAATAACAATACTATTTAGAGTCCGTATAAAAAATGTGGCATTACAATATACCGTATTCCCTCTAATATGAGTCACATGTTTATTTTGGTGTCTCTGAATTCAGGGTGCGTTTCAATCGATGGTGTATCAAGATCGCTGCCAAAAATGCAGCAGTCGTGACGATCATCCGACGTAGAACACAGCAGGAAGGGGGTGAACTTCTTGGAAGAAAATCCAATACGAAATAGTGGTGCACTTTTTATTTTCTTTGATGTTACAGAAGACGATTTTTTATTTCAAGACACGGATAACTTTAATAATCAGACTAATGAATCTGAAGAAATTTAAGACTCCAATCATAAAACTACAAAGGTGACTTTGTTAGAGTTTTAACCATATTAAAATCGAGGAAATACAGTAATAATGTCATATCACAACACATGGACAGTTCAAATATATTGTTGGAGAATTAAGAACTCATTTGCACATTTACGTTTGGGTCAATTCTAAAGCTTCAACTATCTATTTTGCTGCAAAGACGGTTTCCCGTGAAACACTTTAAATATTGATTAGTCTTACCAATCCAAAATGTTCACTTTGGAATCTGAAACTCATAAGTACAATGAACAAAACAAAGATGTCAGCTTAAAAAAACAATAAAATGACAATGATACAGCGAATATGATGAAAAATGAAAAATTAACAATGGTCCGATGAAAAGTAAACACGGAAGCCTTCCGAGTATTGCTTACATCGTTAATTTTGATGATGAATTCTTACCAATACAGTGGAAACTCAAAATATCACTTCACAGACAATTATACTCATAAATCATTCATTAGATAAAAGTTTTACATTATGCAAATCCAAATCTACAATTTTCATTGAAATACGGTAGAAAGTAACTTGTATACTTATATCAGATGAAAACCATTATTTTTTACGACAATCCACCATAAGAGGTCCTCGTTATCTGAGAATAAATGGTACTGAATTTTTTTTTGAATTGAATTATTAAAATGGAGCAGGTGAACATGGGAGTGCAACGCACTATGTGTGTGGGATTCAAAGTGAAATATTTATAAGGACAAGTCGTTATAGCGAGGACTCCCTATACAACTACATATACTACTCTCAGTTTTATCCCAGTTTGTGAAAAATTAGAAGCAATAGTTCGAGGTTCCACTGTTTTATTTTGATAGCGACGATAAAAATTGTATAATGTAGATCTGTCAGTGCTTTTATAATGGACCATCTTTGTTATGACATAGAAAACGTCTTCAACTGATTTTATACAATCTGAAATATAATATGCTGTACCGCGTCGGAAAGAAAGAAAAATATGCATCACAGTTGAATGACGGAGCTAATCTGACACCTGAAATGAAGGAGTCCACACAAAAATAAATCATAAAATGGCAAAAGTAAAACCGTCTGATAATAAGAAAGGATATAATTAAAAACGGAAAGACGATATTCACCTTTTGTTCTATTGTCGGATAGCTGTCAAACTGCTCGTAGAAATACGGAAAGTCCGGGTTGGTGTAGTCGTACGCCCACTCCACAAAGTGATTGGCCAAGTCGAAGCCGCGGTGGTTGTATGCGCAGTATTCGTAATCGATGATGACCAACCGCGGCTCGCCGTTGACGAGAGAGCCGTCCGAGTCAGTCGTGTCGCATGTATTTTCTTCGGTCGGATCGAGCACCATGCGGTTCAGATCCGGCGAGATGTTGCTCAGGGTACTGCGGGACAGCCTTCTGTTGGATATCGCTTCAGATAGCGTAATTCCACGACTGTCATCTACCAGTTCTGGAGATACAATTGACCTAGGAAGGTAGAAAAAAAAAATTTAGATAAATTTGGTTTATATAAAGATTTTGTGTATTGTAGTGTAAGGACTATTATTAAATATCTACATATTCTTCTTAGTTTTGATATTTTTTGCTTTCAAGGTTTTTGAGAATATTATACATACATATATATTTAGTTAAAACATGTTTTATTATTTTTTAATGCCTTTCCACCAGGTATTAACAGGGAACGCCTCAAAAATGTTATTATTGTATTTAAGTGGAACAATGACACAGCAATTAAATATGAAGGTAATTTATTCCTGTTTGTAAATAAAAAAAAATATTGCATTATAAAATTACATTCAATGAATCTAGTGGGAATAGTCAGTAGAATGCGTCATTGTATTTTTTACGACTGTTTAAATAATGATATAATAACAGCTCTTTGTCACGCACTGCGGAAAGAATAATATATCAGAGAGCATCTAAGAATATCATTTTTGTGGGCAGGGACGACTCTTGTAATGGTGCAACAATACACTGTTCCCCCATTTATATGCAAGCAATATACCAATTTACTCATTTAAAATTCCCATACGAATATTGCAGGAAGCATAATTCACACATGTTGTAGTTCCAAAATTTTTATTGAGAAGTTTTGTTTAATCGGTAGGGAGATCTCTCTAGAAAAGATTACCAAATTAAGACAAGTTTTGCCAAATACAAGGATCAACTGACACTACATAGCTTGATGCATATATAATGTTACATTTCATAATGGTTTCGTTGGTTTAGTTCAGCCATGCCCAACACGCGGCCCACGGGCCGCTTATGGCCCAATTTAATATTTTCTGCCGCTCTATTAGAGTTTTCAGCCTTCTAAAAATATATTTTACATTTTTTTATTCATAAATCAAACAAAAAAAAGCAGGGGCGTGAATTTATATCAGCATTTTGTGTATTACGTTTGTTTTGTTTTTTTAATGCGGCTCACCATTTACCAGTAATATTTTATTTGGTCCACCAAACGATTTCTATTGGACAACACTGGTTTAGTTCAAGCTTTTCCAATGCAGCTCTTAAACAGACGAAGGATGAATTTCTTGCATAAATAGTTTTTTTTATTCACTTCCAATTATGCTTGTCACCAGCCACCACTGAATGCAAATGACTGCATATTTTGTTGGTTACTTTCTCCTGTATCATGATGATACTTTTTTTAAATGTAAGACTGTGTGTTACTTAGAGTATAACACCAAATGTGTTTATCTTGTCTCAGTAAAACATGTTCAGCCGATATATTATTTGCATACGTGAACTAAAGAAAGTAATCAATGGGAAAAACTGTTTTGATCACGTCATCTACAAAAACATATTTACAAGACACTAAGTATAAATTATAATGGATGTTTAATGCCGTAAATAACTACTTTATCAGCATTCAATATACCTGAACATTTCTCCAGACGTCACACCAGGATTGTCAGATGTCTGCAGCGCGTTTGGTGTGGATGCAGCTGTGCCGTTTTGCTTAGTTCTCGTTGTCAAGAAAGAGTCCGAAGAGCTGTCGTGATCGATCGTGGAATAGTCGACATTCAGATCATCATTGGCATCGTCGCCGACGTGATGGGACAAGTCTTCACGCAGAAGTATATTACCTATGAAGAACAAAAGGACACCATAATATCAAGTTGGAAGAAAACGCACATCATACTTAGTTTGTCTTCAGTATGATTGCTTACTTAAACGCACTGATAATAAATTTAACTTTTGCACAAATGGTGGTGTAATTATTTACCTTCCTGTAAATCATTGTGACAGAAGACAACAGGCGAATCGACAGTCGACAGATAATTCCTCAACCACGACACTTCCTTCTCCAAATTGTACGATCGCAGTTTGTTCACGGTTTCCTGCTCTTGCAGATTCTAAAAAACCAAAAGATAAGAATTTAATTTCTGTAAATAAAGCCATACATCAACCAGCAAACGTAGATATATTCAAAGTTCCACAAGAGACATATTGAAGAATAGAATGCTTACATCACTGGTGTGGCTTTCTAAATTTGTCAACGCAGCGGTAAGCCACCTGCCCATCTTTTTCCAGAGCCACTGTGGCTCTTTGCTAAGTGGGACATCCATCAGATGAATCAGGGCCATCTTCTCGGCGATCTTCATGCTCATTGCCGGTTCGGAAAGCTCTCTAGTGAACAGCTGACGGGCCTGTAGAATAAAATAAACAACTACCATTAAGACAAATGTTACTTTCAAATTTAAAAAAAACAAAAGCTGTAATAGCTTTTTATCCAAACACCACTTATTCAATGCATGCATTCTGAGAGTGCATGTTTACTGTTTCATACCATGACAACTTACGAAAAACAGTACTTCAGATGTTTGCGATGAGAGATTCAGAGGTAATAGAGCGGACTTACCAGCCACCAATTGGATGGAGATAATTCCGTCCCTCTTTTTGTAAAGGATAGAAGAATGAAGCCGGGAGAGGCAAATACTCTATACTCTGTCTCGATTTTACAATAAGAGAGGATGTGAGTAGGAAGCAATGTAAATAATTTCTTTGCTGTTATTAATATCAGGATATTGATACACTTACTGGAATAAATTCTTCAATGCGTCCACCAGAAAACACTCCATGCAGTTTAGGTCCCAAGCGTCTTTCGGAGAGCAAAGTGAAGATGACTGAATCCATTATAATGTTATCCACTCCGCGTTCGCTCTGCGTTTGCCCATAAATACGAACCAACACCTGAAAACAAAGAACTTTATCAATATTTTATAATTACACAAAAAATATACACCAAAATCTTTTTTTAGACGGTTTTTAAACAACAGGGTCTACTAAATAGGATGATACTACATTTTCACACAAATTATTTGTTCCAACACGATTCCCACATTCTCATGTCACAGCCACAATTGGCCGCGCGTGCATAAGGCAGGTCAGTTCTCAATGACCTCGGTTTGCATCATTATCGTGTGTGCATATAAAAAAAAAACAGATGATCATCAGATGGTCCCTTCCACAACAACCAAGAAGATCATTCATTTTTTAATGGTTTGTTTGCAATTGCACGGTTAACGGCTTAGTCACTGCATATTTATGACACCGATTTTAATATAAGACGCACATTGATTTCAGAAACACGTGCTTCTTATAATCAATGGAATACAGTTAACAGCTCTCTCAATTTTGCACACTTGTGGATTCAGATTTAGTAATACGATAACATTGCTATTGTAATAAAAAGTAATGTAATTTTATTCTTGATGATTAAATATTGAGGACTATTTCTACAATTTAAAAGAAATGATTTTTACTAACTAGTTTGATTTACAAAACCTTTTTACGCCTATGTTTTATTTCTGCAGACAAAAATATTTTATTATTGGTCCATTAAAGAAAATCCATCATATCTTATGTTTGATTAATAAATCTGGCATTAAAATTTTATCTTTTTTTATTAGTTTTAAGCATAAATAAATCATAAAAGGCTTTTTAGATAATTAAAAATATATTTACACAACTGTGTTAAAGGAATGATAAAAACGTGACATGATTTTTTTTTTAATTTGGTTATTGCGTGTTTTTTTTAAGTCAAAAATCATTCAATAAAAGAATGGTATTATGTTATGACACAAATATTTTCATTTCATTATCGGTACCGGATACAAATACTATCATAAACTCGCCATTTCTGACCACCAGCTGTGTTTTGGTTGTCAATTGTTTGTACTAAGACATGAACATGTGAAACAAAACAATTTATCTGAAATAATGAATTCATGTGCATATGAATGTATTTGTTTCGTCTCTCGGTAAGATGTTATTTCAAACAAAAAATCAACCTTTGTGTTAAATTGAATTGTTAGTGATATTGTATATAGATCTAAATTCAAGATAAAACATACCTATTGTATCGAATAAAGGTAACAAATGCAAAAATAACATTTACAGAAGTATCAAAATAAAATATGAACCATAAAGAAACAAAATTGATTATTAAAGGGTTTGTTGTTTTTTTTTAAATCTTGAAATAATCAGTGTTATCAAAAGAAAAATACGAAACGTAATTGCAACCCTTGCTGGAAAAAGCTATGAATATTTTTTATACCTTCTTAGGTTCCTCTAGATTGAAAGATGTCTGTCTGGTCAAAGGGTCTCGAAGAAGACTTCCAAGAGTGGCTTTTTTCTCTCCCTCTTCCGGTTTGTAGTCTGGACTTCCATTTTGGATTTCAGTGTCTGTCTTTTTATCCGGAAGAGCAACGTAATACAGAAAATTTGACAAGCCGCCACTGCAAGCATATAAAAACTCATTATTATTGTCTAATTAGTTAGTAGTTAGCAAATATTGAAAACAAATAATAAAACATTTCACTTGGCATTAATATATGCTTTGGACTGGCTACTAGATGGAGAGTTACCCTGCTTATTGCAAACTTTAGTGTGGTGGCCACGAAAGGGGTGACACAGATGGTACATCTGCTGACAAACTGACCAATGTTGCCAGAGTGGTCACCATCGCAGAGTACAGTTGTTTACGCTGTTATGTATTAACAAATTTTTTCATTGACGGAACCGAACAGAATTATTAATTGACACCATCTTACGTAATCCCATCAAGCTATTTCATAATACGTCTCTTTCAAAAACGTCATCTTGGTAATAATATAATTCACCTGATTCTCCTAAAGTCAAGATCCTGTGGCGAAACGGTCTTCCATGCTCCGTGCAAGAAATCCCTGCAAATCTTGGCAGCTGCTTCCCTCATGTCTGAGTCGTTACAACACATCGGCAGATACTAGAACAGAATTAACAGACTATGAAAAAACTCAATAAAAAATAACAGTTATCACAGTAAAAACACAAAAATTGTACATATTTTCTGATTTATTAAAATATCAGGGCCCATTCTGCATGCCAAGTAATTTTATCAAACACGTACTGATGTTTCAGGTTCATAGTTCATAGACCTTTTTTTTCATTATATTATGAAACAATTTGTGATGTACATAATATCTGTTTCACTTTGGTGGAAAGGCATTTAATTTGACAAGTAAGTACATTTTTGTTGTATTACTTCCACATATACTTTGTAATGATCGGTGACTGATCATTACCTACATTCATCTTTTTCTTTTTAAATTTAATTTAAGTCAATCATTATGTATCTTATTATTTGATCAAATTGCGTTAAATAAAAAAGTATTTTGGATTTAATCTCTAAAAATATCTTAAATATCTCATGTTATGATCCTTACAGAAAATGAGATAAATCACACCTGTATAAGACACTAAGAAATCGAATGTATTGCTACATTTCGTGGGTATAGGGACATACGGGCGAAACTACAAAAACAACGAACTGAGATAAATGGCAAAACAGTTTTCAATGATATACTTTGTTCTAACGGATTTGCAGGAAAGCCTTAGTAGATTGCAATTTGCATTTGACTTTTATTGTTTGAACCAAGCAGTGAAGTGCAGCAGGGCTTTTTATACCATTTAACGCGGTGGAACGGCGTTCCGGAAGCTTTTTTCAAGGTATTTTTTTTCAAAATTTTAAAATCAATTAGACGAAACAATGTTTGCGCTTATGTCATTAAAATCTATCTCATCAAAAAGACAAAATATGGTATTGTAATGAACCGGATGAGATGTGGATCGATTCGAAATTGGCGCTCTCATGTGATGACGAGGGAGAAGGGGACTTGTCCACGTTCCCATTGGTCACTCACAGGACTGATAACGGCCAGTAACGTCTGACGTGTGTGATTGAATGCACGTGCCTAGCGATTGACAATGTGCGGAACATTTAATTTAATTACTTTCACACAAATTTGACGCCATTTTTTTTTCTCTTTTTTTTATTTAATATTATTGAAATAATAAAAATAATAACACATTTTTATTATAATGCCTTTCCACCAAGTATTGACAGTGAACACCTTAAAAGTAATGATTGAAATAATAATTGGTATTTGATATTTTCTTAAACTTCAGATATAACATGTCTAAAACTAAAACAAAAAAATGTGCGCTTCGTGGCATTGGAAACGCTGTATTAAATTTCATTTAAATGATATTTGAAAAAAAAATATTTAGTAAAAAGCTTGACATGAAGTGAGTTCCGGCACATTTTCTTTTTAAAAAAAGCCCTGAAGTGAAGTAATAATTATCGGATCCGCGGATAACTGTCAACCTTGCTGGCATCAGTTCAGAGCTCACGGATTCGAATCCCGATCCAAGAAATTTCATTTTTCAAAATAATAATTGATTTCTGTCAGAAGGCATGGATGTCTGTGTCGTCTGAAAATCCCTCACACACACATCCAATCCTAAAACAAACAGACAATCGAGAGCAATTGCTAGCCACTAGTCATATCATAGTTCTATCTTTTCAATCCTTACTCTCTTTGAAAAAAGGAGAGGTTGAGAAACTGAGTAACAAGCGGATCTTGTTGACAAAATTCCTTATATACATATAAACACCATTAGAAGTCCAAATGCTCGACACTGAGAGTGGATATTTAAATCTAAATTTTAGAAGAAAAACATCTTTATCTTTCCATCTCTTTGTTTCAATTTTAATGCTGAAAGTCGAGGCTGAAAAAGATAAACTGTAGATAATGAAGCAGGAATCTCATCAAAAAATCTCTTATTATTATGTAAATAATTCATTTTTACTGATACAACATGATTATTCAATCATATTACATTATCATACAACTAATCAAAGATTTTTATCTCATTTTATCACATGAGATCAGAATTTTGGTAGAAATGACGCCGATATATCATTTAATCCAAATAAATATTGAGATGAGTGAATGATTCCATATCAGGTAAGTCCAAATATGATTATAATTTTGAGCAATTTCTGTTATCATAAATCATATCTATGTAAACATAACAGTTTGCAGATAAGTTATGACGTATACAATTAGTTCCAGATATGTCCATATTTTCTGAAATGCGTTTTATTGTTTAGACATGTAGAGTAAGTATATTTCCATAGAATTGATAATGGTTAAAATTGACTAATTTACTTATTTCTAGATATCACAGTGTTTCTATTTGATTGATACAGCAAACATGTTTCTTTATTTTAAAGAACATATAAGATATTGATTGAATAGGCATTTACTTGGTAGAACTCCATTATAATACGGTAAGAAAAATAACAATGTATTTTAGTTCTACATAAATTATTTTATATATTTGTTGATAGCTATTTCGGCTTACGCCTTCGTCAGAACTATAGTTCTGATATCTTAGAAAATGATCATAATTTTAATCAGACTAGTAATTTAGAAATACTCCGCCGAGTAAATAAAAAAGGCTTAAAGATGAATAGTCTAGAACTTTTAGAAATAAATAAAACTCTTAATAAAAAAGAAATATTATTAAATAATATTCTTAACCCTCCCCATACTGTGCTAAAAACTTCCGCGAGCTCCGGTGATATGTATTTACTACACCATATGAAAAAGTTATTTAAAAACCGGAAAAATGTGAATATTTCTAAACATTGCTTTGATTGACTATGGTTGAAGTTGAAATATAACAATTTTTGTAATCTAAGTGTCTGAAAAGAAGAAAAAAACATCGCAATTAGCTGCCGCTCCGACGTCTTCACCCGTCGGCAGTCGAATTCGTAATGACGAAATGATTGGCTAGTTCGAAGTCGATCACTTCTACGCATGCGCTTTCGCGCCGGGGCTGAACACCTGCAAGAGTACGCTCGCCCTCGCGCATAAATTGGAATACGTTTGTGTGTATGGGTGATTCTTTGCCCGATTCTTCCACTAATTATTTATTTCCATCGCTGCAAATGAATAACCATACATAACTGTAATTTTATTTAATACTTAATAACATTACTGAGGAATACAAAAATTCTCAGATCAGTATCTATTATATTTAATAGAAATATTCTCATTATTAGAGTCGAGTTGTAGTAAATACATATCACCGTGCAGCGAAGGTTAATAGGACAGGTTGCTCGCCATTACTTACATTGTTTCCAATTAATAGAGTAATCACTAACCTATCTGATTGATTGCAGCTCATTAGTTTATAGTTTAATAGTTTAATGTTTAACGTCATTAGAAATATGTTTATTTGTTTGCTTTGTTTCGATTCTATAACCCCCTCTCTTGCTTTCCTTATAAGGGAAAAATCCCAATCTGATTGATTGCAGCTCATTAGTATCATTATCTGATTGCATTGTTTCAATTCTATCACCCCTTCCTTGTTTCCTTTTGAAGGAAAAAAACCCGAAATCCATTTTGTAATTTCATAATTTAAAATGTTAGAATCAATCTTGCTTCATTACTTAAGCAAACTTTGCGATAGTAAGTCTGAAGATGCCTCTGAAAGAGACGAAACACGGGTCACAGTTAGTAGCACAATACGTGGAATAATCAAAGTTATTTTAAATTTTATATTGGAATTTAGATAATTCATTCATTTAAAAATACAATATTTATTCATAAATAAACTCGTAGTGGCGTTTGCCTGCCTGCACGCCGTGGAGTATGAACTGTTAAGTTGCACTTGAGACCAATCAAGATACTTTTATATCCATGCATCATTATCACTTTCAGACAAATCAATAAAACAATGTTTTCAAAACACATGAATGTTGTTTTGCTATCACAATTTATGTCTTAAGCCAAATCTGATGAAACAAGCATCCACATCCTGACAATTTCATGTAGACACAAGCATACACAGATTTTTACATTCATTAAAAAAAATATTAAAAGGACATGCCTCAATATAATTTTTTATGTCAAAATTTCACCAATATTATCAAATTATTTGCCATTTTTATATTGGGGCCACATATTATCTTTCAATATAATATAAACAAGCATGCACTCGTGTTTTTATCATCCTCCATTTTATAGAATGTTCACCTTATTATCCGTCATTTCGAACCTTATCTGATAGTTTTTACTACATTATTGTTTTCTTTACATATATAATAAACAGAGAAATTAAACTAACTTAAATGGAAAAAAAATTATTGAGCAAATGGGAAAAATTTATTTAACTGTTGGCAACTACATTGTATTGACAGTGTTTGTCTGAATTTAATGGAGAGAAATACTTTGTACAATTCTTAGCCCAGAAAGACACCGTGAGGAATAGTTAATCAATACACTTATATAGTGATCATATCTGTCCGCATTAGAGGTCTGCACGGGCCGAAATTTTAAAATTTTACCCGGCCCGAACCCAAAGACCTCCGACCCGGCCCGGCCCGGGCCCGAGGCTCATTTTCAAAAATCTTACCCGAACCCGACATTTTTCAACCTTGCCCGAAACAAATCCGAATTTTTTTCGAAAAGATGACTAATACGAGTATGTGAAGTTTATTATAGTATTAAATTTAGATTTACGATAATGGAAATTCGGAAATAGCCAGATTTTTGCTATATTTTGTTGTATGCTTGCGTCCGAGCCCGGCCCGGGCCCTAATCCAAACCTTCGTTACCCGGCATACATCCATCAGTAGAAAAAGAGTTTCATTATAAATCAATTTAATAAGTAAAAATTAGTTTATTTAATTTTTCAGGATACACCTCTATATAATTAATATTAGATAAATTTAATATTCATTCAAAGATTCAAACTATTATATATTAATTATATGAATACAATTCTCGATTTTTCTAATCAATACTAGCTGAGATGAAGCGGCATAAAACTGTGGTTACATCAAAATCAGACAGAGGTAAAAATGATTATTCCAGCAGCTAACAGGTTCAACAATAGATGAACTAAACTGAAATATTAAACAATCCAAACTGCAATAAAACAATAATGACAACAGCTTATGAAGTTAATGTTATCTGCGAGAGACTTGCTTTGCCAATACTGGCATGTTCTAATATATGTACAGATAAATTGTTGAGATGAAACTACGATACTGAGTCACGTGGCTAACACTATATATGATTTGTCATCAAATGACTAATGCCAAGAGAATTTTGGTGTATATTTTCATCACAATGTAATGAGTTTTTATCATAACTCATATCAATATGAAGTATGAATAGCTATCACGTTTTAACATTGTAATTGGTATCAAGTTACACTAGTCTAGCACAAATATTCTTCTCTTTAACCTTACATTTCAATTATATTTATCTTCCGATTTGTATTATTAATTACATGTTTATTAACAATGCTCGAAGACGTAAAGATGATAAGACTTAAGAAGTCAGTCACGTTTTTTTAGCAACGTTGTGCCTCTGTCATATTAAATGAAGAATTATTTTATTAATGATCATAGGCATTGATAGGAAAATTATTTAACCATGCACTCATGCAGATAATAATAATGATTGAGTGATTTTCATAGATATATCAATTAACATCTAAGAATTTTTCCATCACTCATTGCTGTCACCTTGTAAAATCATTAAAGCGAAATGAATTTATCCTATATAAGGTAAAATACTAGTCAATATAAATGCTTGTACAATAAGAATTTTCATATCATTCGTTCAGAGCAAATTTGTATTATCGAAGAATTATTTCAAATTAACATTATTTGCTGACAGAATACTACAATGAACATTAAACTATGTTATAATGTGTGCCCCAATAATTGGATATGAATTATGCAACAATTTATTAATGCAAACTACAATGACACTAGATTCTTGAATTTTACTTACACATCTTCATTGAACAGAGAACAAGTTACAAAATATAGCTTCTACAGGGATTGTGACATTTGTTTTCCATGTTCGTTCAATTAACCCAGAAAGAGATTGACTGGTGTTGGCATAGTAGATAAATTACATTTAAATCGAGCTAAGTATGGTAGAGTAGTACAGATAATCAGGTTAAGATATTATTTATTTCATTTATATCTGTAAATAAGTGGGGAAAAATCCGTTTATCAATCAATATACATTGATATTTTTGGCCACTCTGATCATTATTATAGGATCTGTGAGGCAAAAAAAAAATATTTGTTTTGAATGCTATCAACTTGTTTGTGCAATAAGCAAATTTTAAATGTAGTATTTGTAGTTTGATATTTTCTTCTACATCTTTTACACACATTAAATGGACGAGACTAAAAAATCGCATGCTTTGTGCCTCAATTTTTTCCCTTATTAAATCTTTAAAAATGTATACCTTTACAAACAACAATCACACAAAGATAGATCTAGAAAAATTAAGAACGAGGATGAGATTGGAAAAGAATTATCTTATCCATTGGTATATTACAAAACAAATCCCTGCATATATATTGGTTACCTTCATGCAATGCCTAAATTACCGTACTTCCACAGCTTTGGCTATGCCGACTGTAGGAAAAGATTTAATGTTCAATACCTACATGATTTTTCACAAAAAAATCCCGAGTGGAAACTTTAGCTACGATAATAATAAAATGTCATAAATCTAATAGAAAACCAATCCAAGGTTGTACTGTATTAAAATAAAATGTTTGAAGGGTTTGATTTATATTATTATCATTCTTCATGATATACATACTACTATGAAGTATGTATATAAAACAATCGGAATGTTACCACTATCTGTCTACAGATAGTTTGCATCTGTCAACATCAGTCCAATAACCCCTCGGACTTCAAAAACAAAAACAAAACAAAACAAAGGTACTCTAGGTTTCGACCATTTCACTTGTTCAATAAAAAGAGAATCGTTCGAATAGCAATACAGTGTTTATAAAATAAATTATATTGGTAGTGTTGAATTAATAATATTAATAATTATAATAATTCAAACCTCTGCGGTAGTCACGAAGCTCGTAACTAGAATGTATTTTTAATGGTAAAGTGATTTGTTTTGCACTTTGTACACATTCCACTGACAGCTGGACAAAGTTGCCAGAATGCAATGTAGAATTTTCCCGATAATATTTAACCTAATGGCCAAATAGTACACAAAAAATAATTTAATTGAATGTGTTTTTTACAAACTTTATAATTATGCCGTACGTTTAATAGCGACAAGACATAATACGATACAAATTTGCTTGGCAATACTTAATATGTCAGTGTGTCCTCGTAGCAAGCATAAATATTTAGCTCAAGCCAAATTACATACATAAAAACGCACACATTATATTTTTTATGTACATAATTTATAAAACAACAATTTCACACTTTGTGTAAAATTCAGTAGAAGACGCTCGTATTTTTTGCTGATTTTGATGTTTTATCGCTTCTTGAAACGAGACGCTTTTTGTGTATATGATTGGGAGCAGAATTTTCAGTAAAACTTTTTTATACTTTTTATCAATCCGAAGTTAATTTTTTTGTAGATGTTCAAATGAAAAACACTAAATGAGTGTCTGATAATTAACTAGGTATGGCAATTTACAGTATCTACACATACCCAAAAGCTTTTCAATCATAGCATCATTAAAATTCTGAAATATTGCCCGTGAAGAGCAATTATTTCTTCCAATAATGTGTTGCATATGTATTTGTTTATAAAAGAGAAAATTTCAGATTTTCAACCCTTTGTTGGGCGACTGGCATCCAATTTTTACCGCATTTTAAATATCGTTTACGATATTTTTATAAAATAGTATATTTTTGGATGACTCTAGGTGACGTACACCCCTTTACTTAACATACATACATCAGCGTCCGTGCTTTCCACTTCAAAATTAGTTAAGGCGTTAAAAATATGAATTATAAAAAAATCAAACACAATATTGATAAAAATTACTAGGTACATTAAGGAACATCGCAAATTCACTGAAGAGCCACAGTTGATAACGATGTTATTCTTTTAAATCGTTCACTTTCAGTATGTTTATGAATAATACAATATTTGTTGATATTATAGGTTGATGCCAACAAAGCACTTAATAATCACTTGAAACGATAGCAATGTTGAGTATTTATTTACTACATTACGTTTTATAAAAAGATTTACAATTCTGCAAAAAAAAAATTAAATACGTCAAATTGACTGGAGAAATTAAGACGAAAGTCGCGGAAACTACCTAAGTTCCGTCATAGATGAAAAACGAATCGATAAAACGGCGCATGCGCGGTTTTGAAATAGGAAAAGAACACGGTCGCCTAAATGTGTACGCACCAAATCAAAAAATGTACGGAAATAGAGGGAAAAAACTAAATATTAAGGGTTTATGCACATATGTTTCGATCAAGACTATATTTAGCATAAGGCGAAACAAATGTGGGATATGGCATTCATGAAAATTCCCCAAGAACTGGCTGCACGCACATTAGTGTGGAGTATGTGCTGTAGATAATGGAAAAGGATCTGCAGCATCTACACTCTCTCCATAGGACGCCATGAAAAAATGTCAACATTATCACACGGAATAAATTTCAAAACGTATTATTTCAAAAGCAGGCGTCCTGCTGTCAGTACGTGAACTTATTGTTTAGTAACTATCATATCGCTCAATAAACATCAATATGTCGTAAGCCACTAAAAGTATTAGTGGCTTACTAAGTATATGTTGCCGTTTGATGAGCGATATCCTGTTTTGTGCACTCTCGGCGTCGCGGTACCGGTTGGGTACCACCGTTATACAAAGTGACGTTTTACGCCTTGAATCGATGAGTCATTTATAATAAACGTGCCTTCTGCAGTTCCGAACGTAATTATTGCAAGGTCATACAAAAACTGTCAGCAAAAGAAAAACATAAACAACAATAATTATTATTCCTGTTGAATATCGATTTCCTCACAACATGGCAAATGCTGGGCTTTGCGATAGCCGGTCGTTGGTGAAGCGAAACCAACTTCAATGTTATAAATTTTAATTCAAGAAAATGTCGCCATAATTATGTATGTCTGCGGATTATAGAAAAGGTGGAAGATTTAAGTTTACTCAGTACACTCAAACCTCTTTTTGTGCGATTTCAAAATTATGCGGTTTTGTTTTTAATGCATTTTTATCACTATATAAACGAACGTAATAACATGATTTACAGCGCGTTGTTCACATACTGCACGTGCAAAATCCAATGTTTCACCTGTTTATTACAATGCGACCTTGACACGTGCGTCCTTCAACAATAAATTACTGATTTTTTGGATTATATTCAACTTCATTAATTCTGTAAGCAATATTAAAAAATTCAAAATTGAAAACAACAAACAATTGTCATAAAAAATAAAGGTTCAGCAAAATATTATACATATTAGAGAATTAAAGCTTGGCAAGGAATGTTCTTTTAAAGAACACAATATTAAATACGATTTTCAAATTGTGGTATAAATATGGTATTTGTAACACGCCGAAAAACTAAGCAGTCATTCTCAATATAAAAAAAAGACTCCATGTAGACCTCATTATTTTTAATATTTGAAATACTGCTTTCACGATTGTACGACTGGAGTACCAATGTGGTACTAACGAAAATGTATCTGGCACGTGTATATATTCAATGAATAAATGAAGAGTCTTCTTCATGGTTCCAACAATTCAAAAGCTTTGAAGATAAATGAAAAAATATTCTTTTTCTAAACGTTGCTACTTTTATACTCTTATTTAAAAAAATTCAGCAATCGAATTATGTGGAAAAAAAATATTAATCGATTTGGCAAATTACAAAGAAATAAAATATGGATTATCGAAAATCCTGTCGTCGAAACTAATTTTAAAGGATTTTTAATTATGTATTATGAGCCCTACCCTCGCCTGTTTAAAAATGGAAGGGTTAACCAACTTACAAACGAGCAGTTCTAGTAGAAAATCTGTCGAGATAAACTCCATTAGGATATTGGGAGCTGTTATGGTCGAAAATTTGCTTGGCTTAAAATAAGCCCAGAGAGGCTAAAATTGCGTTTATGATTTTCATTATGACTTCGGTGTTGCCATTTTTTTTAATTATAAGCTGCATAACAGTATTAACTTGAAAGCTGAGATTACGTCAAGTACCTGTACTTTAAAAGTTATTTTGAAACAACGCGCGGAGAAAGTGCGTTGTTTCGAAATAACGAAAAAATAAAGGTATTGAAGAAATCTTACTTTAAAAATAAAGCAAGGAAGTTGCAAAATTCTTCAGCAACCTTTGATATTTGCATAATACGTCGATTTATTTCTTGTTCGAAATTCAAAAACAGACAGCGCTTTAATAAAACAAAAAATCTAACTAGATTGCTAACCAGTTACAAACATTTCGTAGATTGAGTTGATTGCGATAGGTACTTGTTTACTGTCTGTGTTTTCAAGAATGTTATATATATATTGCTATGACATAGCATGCCAAATCTTATATAAGAGTGTTTACTATAAAACACTTGTCAGTCCGCAGTAGTAACTGATACGTGGGAATATACGTAGATACGCAAAAAAAATCAAAACAGACCACTAATTAACGTAAAGTAACGAATATTGCATATCTATCTCGGTCAGATCAATATTTATCACATAATATCAGCAGACATTGAAGAGATATCGGTAAATAATAATTTGTAATCCTTGATTGTCTTAAAGTGTTAATCTTTCATGATACGACATTGTTTTTAATACAAAATAATATCATATGTATTTATTTTGTATGTACGTTTTTATTGACTTTTAAATATTATTTTTCGAAAAACTGGGCGCCATTGAGGAATTTAAATATAAAATGAATATTCACTTCTGCGTAAATTATAACATAGTTTTATAGTGCAGGGGAACCTAGACTCAATTACCAGGATTTTAAATCCTAAGCTAAATATAAATATGACTCAAGCCACCGCCAATATCCTCTGGGGAGAACTAAAATATGATTCAATTATTTAAGGGCTGACACATTTTGTAGTGAAATGTGATAATAACAAAAGATATCAAAAATACCTAATTTTTATTTATGGTAAACAACTAACATTGTCTCATTCAATTTCAATAATATATCCTCATAGTTATCAAGTTTATTTTTTTTGCATTTGACTTATTTATATTGCCATTATATAAAGCCTTTATTGCAATCATAAAAATAAAATGAGTACTTCGTTGTTTTATGCCAGGCGGCTAAACACGAAAAAATATCACTGAACCTAAAGGTTGCCTGTCGCTGCACCCTCATAAACATGGGACGGGAGGCGTCACTTGACGATTTTTGAAATAAAAACAAAGAATTCAATCCTTGCAGCCAGTTGCATAAGAACACCCAAAGCATGTAAAACTATAAAAAAAAATCGGGGAAGTGCGCGACGTAATATTATTCCGCGGGAGATTATGTGTATGGACATTTAATGACGCCTTCATTTGAGGTCAGGACACGCTGGGTTTGCCAAGTGTTCTTTGCTGATGGTTGCTGAGTAGGTAACGGTTCCTGGAGTGCATACTCGGAGATCAGTGCTCATTTTTTACACTTACTATAATTTTATAAACCCCGATACACTTGCAAACACCCAGCAAGTAGAGAAAATGTGGGGATCAGCCAGAAGAGATTTATGTGGTAATTTATTGTTATCAGAAGGTATTGCTGAATTTTGGCAGTTTATAGAGCGTCAACATCATGATGATTGAGAAGCGCTGGCTGCTAGGGGCAAGGCGTAAGATTAAATTATCTGGAATACATTAAAAAATACACGTTTCATATGGATAGCGAAGGTTTAGGCAACCTTTAGGTTCAGTGATATTTTTTCGTGTTTAGCCGCCTGGCATAAAACAACGAAGTACCATAAAA
Source organism: Himalopsyche kuldschensis (assembly GCA_028554975.1). Classification (NCBI taxonomy): domain Eukaryota; kingdom Metazoa; phylum Arthropoda; class Insecta; order Trichoptera; family Rhyacophilidae; genus Himalopsyche; species Himalopsyche kuldschensis. The sequence goes on along the minus strand of JAHFWI010000017.1, from coordinate 6,826,973 downwards.
TGTTTGACAGAGACAACAAACTTAAATAGTATATAAGTTAGTTCCTCAAAAAAAAACAAAATAAATACGTGATTGATCCAATAAAAAAGTTGCACCATTTTTAAACATGGCTCACTTCACCTCTCTATTACATATAAAGATGCTCTTGTTTGAATAGATATTATGCATTGAATGAGCACGTTCAATCGTATTTTAATTAAGTACTCCTCATGTCTTATGACGAACAATGTAGATACATAACAAGTTATAGATTTGTTATCAGTTGAGTTAAAAGGCGGATCTCGTTTCAACTGATGCTCTGTGTATAAAGTTCTCATATTACGTTTAGAAAATGGATCACACAACACATAAACATAAATCTCGCCCGTATATTCTTGCAAAAGTAATCACATTTAACGCCTTCGATTTGACGTGTTACTTTGTTGTTGACTTCGCCTCTTTGAATTAAAAATATTAGCGCGAAGTTTAAAAAAAAGTGTATGAAAATTGGCGATTGCAGGAAAGCGTACAATACCATCGCTACATTATTCAAATAACAACTGTTAGGAAGCTAACATATTACATAAATGATATCTAGTTCCTATTCAAAATTGAATAATATTCAGTTTTCATGAATGCTATTATTGACGTCTTTACATTGAAACGAATAAAAACTCGTGTGACAGTTCAGAATGCTGCGAGAAACTATTCCAATTACAAAAATAAATAACCATAAAGAAAAATGGATGGCCGGTATGCACTATATCAGTATAAGTGATTCCTATCAATGTTTTATTTTTTAGTGCAAGACACTCGTTCAATTTGCCGGTCCAGTTAACTCCTAGAACTCCTATGTCGAGTCTCCTGCTCCACATTGTACAACTTGTTTGGACAAATATTATTTTTTAATCTTAAATTATCCTTCTTTTAAAACCCGTATACATTGAGAACGACCTTGATTCGGCTCCCTCGTAAATCGAGAAGGAGCCTCCTATCCGTCACTCAGTAAGAAGAATTTTGGGAACGGAGTAGGAGAAACATGGTGCTCTTATAAACAAAACACGATCTCAAATCGTTAAGTGGGTGCGGTTAGCACCCATTATTTAATTGTTACGAATTTTCACAGACTTTACACACGGATTTAATTAGATAGATGTACAATACACGTTACGTTCTACAATACATAATACACGACTATTATAATTGCGAAGGCGATATCAGGAATTTACTAGACTTTATTATTAGGGAGAGGATAAGGAGCTTGCAGGCTACTTCCAGGGCTTACAGTTGGGAGACCCCTCAACTACGACTGTAAGACTTATCTCGCAAGCACGTGCGCACTCAATGCTCTCCAATCTCTAACTGCCAATTGTATGAAAGAAAGCGGTTCCTTTAGGTAGTAAAACCGTTACAAAAAAAGACCGTTAAAAGTCCGCCCGATAACAAATTATTTATGGTATATCGAACTTTGCACTCATGCACTCAGGGCGTGAAAGATACATTTTTAGCGAGACGTCCGCAATGCCATTCCGGAACGTCATGCATAAATGTCTCTTTTATAAATTTGAAATCACTCTATATTGAATCGCTATAGATTTCAATACAGAGTATTATTAAAAATGAATTTATTTCCTGATATTGACTTAAACTCATAGACTGAGGTGGAAAATAGATCGTTCGAGAGAGTTCTGATGACCAGTGACGGCTGGTGACGGGGTGTTGGGGGGTGCAAAGGAAGATTCAACCATTTTTGCAAGAGTTATTTCCTATTCATTGGATTTTAAAACACTTCTATAGCATGGACTTTCAATTCAGATGTTCGCAATACCAACTGTTTCTCTTCCGTAGTACGGAAAAATAGTTGAATCTTCATTTTGCACCCCCCAGCACCCCGTCACCAGCCGTCACTGCTGATGACCTACCATTTAGGGCGGTATCAACATATATTAGATTACGAGCCTTAGTTAAAATTTGTAGCATGTCATAATGTGGTAAATTATTCGTTATTTCGTTTTACCATGCTAATAAATACGCAAGCCCTGTGATAACAATCAATTTCTCAAATCTATTGAGGAGTTGCTGGAAAGAAAAAAATAATATTGGAGACATTTCGATATTGTAAGCCAAATAGTCACAAGACTCACAAACAGGGCTGTGGAGTCGGAGTCGGAGTCGTGGAGTCGGGGCATTTTGGTCGGAGTCGGAGTCGTCGCGGTGATTTGGCCGGAGTCGTACTCGGAGTTGGAAATTTTGAAAAGTTTGAACTTTTTATTTTTGCATATAATATGTAAAATTTGGCCATTGGCCGAAAGTGACGATATTCAACTTTTTTAGTCAGAGTCGTATTTTTGGTCAATGTTGGAGTCGGAGTCGTGGTTTTGGTAACTGCTGGAGTCGGACTTTTTTTACCGACTCCACAGCCCTGCTCACAAGTCACTCGAAAGACTTTGGCGAAAAAGAAGTGTCAGTCTCGTTGGAATTAGAACTATTTCATTTCTTACTGTAATTCTCAAAGTGGCATGAAAAAATTATGAATTATTCATGACTACGTAACGAAATGATTTTAATGAATCGTATTTATACATAATTTTAGGGTTTTAAAGGGATTTTTACCGATATGTCATTAATGTAGTGAAGACTAAAGTGAAAATAAATAAAAACTTTTGTTTTCGCTCCCCACAGAAGATGTGAATTTGTAACTTACATTGAATTTTCCATTTCGGTTTACTTAGCACGGAATATGGATTTTAACTGAATAGTATCGCACGCACACCGTATAAGTTTCATTATGTTTATCAAAAATATTGCGTAGCGTGACGCTGAATGATCGTTGACCTTGATATTATTTATTTTTCCTCCGTATTTTGAAACGCAGAATAATTTAATAATCACCATTAGCTTTTTGCAAACAATTTGTTATAATTATATTAACTCTTAATATTGCCATAATTATAGAGTCGAATATCAAATATAAATAATCAAAGACAACAAAAGCATTTTTGTTCGGGTAACGTATTTGTTTATGCCTAATACATCTTGTATAAATTAATTAAACACTTTATATGATATACGAGCCTCTTATCAACATGGAAAATAAGCCAAGTATGAATGTATAAAGCTACATCATACTGTATATTCACTCTCGAATCGAAAAGATATCGACGCGAGTTTATTTTTAGTCTGCCATTTCTGTCGGTGGCATTACTCATTTTTGCAATTCGTTTTGCCAACCTATTCTGTCGTCGCAAGAAAATAGACAACGTTCGGCAAAAGGCACCAATGATTTTGAACAATATTCGAAATTTGAAAACTAAACAAAATTTAACCTCTTTATCATAAATTATTATCGGTTACTTTGATTTAAGCTATGCACTATCATTATTCGAAGTGATTAATTTGATCTATTGATGATCAGAATATGCAGATTATTGATAGCTCCAATCTACAATAAATTAAACCTACTGATGACACAGTCCTATTCTGTGACGATCGATGAGTTGACCGTAGGATAAAAGAAAACCTATTTGGGTGATATTTGACGCACACGTTATTTGTTTACTACGTACAATAATTTTTTATGTTAACAAATTATAAGATTAAGTCGGCCAAATTAAAATGGCAAACTTTCAGGCAGCAATGGCATAAACTGCTCTACATATATGTCAGATAAATGGTGGGAAACATCCCTTTCCCGCTCGATAAAATCTCGCTCACAGTATTTTCTCGATTCCAACACGGTATTACTAAATTGCCAACTTAAAGACTTACGTAAAAAAATCCAATTGGTTGTACATAATTGTAATCACAACAAACCTTAATACGACATGGGTCACACAGAGCAACGTCATTAACGATATGTTTACAATATTTTTTCGAAGATTGCTTACCAAAATATTACGTATGCATTGTGGAAGAGAAAGGCTGATTTTTCATTCAATTTAGAATATGCGGCCATTTTTTCTGTCGTCAGTTTTTGCGTTCTATTGTTTAAAATGGAATCATGCGAATTATTTCAAGGCCATGTCTATTATGTCGAGTAAATGGCTGCTGTCACGACAGAAAATTCTTTATTTCTGTTTTGCATGTGACGGTGTTTTGTCAATAATGTCGCATTGGAAATTTATTCAGAACGTTGTAAGAAAGACTATTTGCCCGTCATTCTGTTTATATTCATTATCTTAATTTCATTACCAATTACGTCATTGATCATCAAACAAAAGATTGCCATGAAACGTGATGTTGATTTCGCGTACCAAGAACCGGCCGGTACACCATTCCGTTACATTTTTGGATTACATGAGCGTGCCGGCATTTAACTGAAGATTAATGTTTTTTAACTCATTTCCCTGGCCTGAAATATCAAATTAATAACTTAGAATATGTCAAGTGGGCATATGACAACCTTGTCTATGTACATAAATTGTCATGTATGTAAACCAGAAATGTGGAAAATTTGCATTTTTTACCGAAGCGAATGAGTGATGTTGTGGCAAATCATCATCTCAAGTTGTCAAATGAGACATCTTTTTAAATATAATTACACACATTAAAAATCTAGACGCATGGGAGAGAGTGAGCAAACAATATTTTAAGATTTCGTCTGTAACCAATTAATCAAAATGTACTAGAATTCCTTTCCATTCAAAAATTATTGTTTATGGCAATACTGCCCATATGTGGTGACAATTCGCATGTTTGTGCTACTTAAATAATATCAATATTTGTGCAACGTGCGCGATAAAGTTTAAATGCACCCATGTTTTAGGATTTCAAAAAAATCACAGATTGCAGAATATCTAATAAAAAATTACTTTGCACCCATTGCATATTTTTGTAATACGCTATTAAGTACTATTTTTGTAAATTAAATATGTATTATTTCAAAGTAGTAAGCTTCTTCGTGTAAAAAAATAATATAATGGGCTGATTAACCTCATGAAATTATCTATTTGCAATAAATAATAATGCACAATGCACGTAATTTGAATATAAAGTATCACCGTTAAGTGCACACATGCTACAAAGAGGATAGAAATGCGTCATATAAACATAAATGATTTATTATAATCAGATATAAAATTAGAGCCACTGACGCCATCGACAATACATTTATTGTGTCCAAAGCACGATTCAATCAAATATTACAAAAATTGAACAGAAGTAGATGAAAATATCAAAATTACCACAGTATACCAACAAATACAGTATACATATGATTGTATTGTTGGTATTATTTCGATTTATAAAGGTTTTGTTTCTACATATTTCCAACAATATCATTTTATTTACAAGTTAATATGGTTTCGCTATCTTCGATTTTTCAAGTTGAGGACCCTTAGAAGCAAAGACAAGTTACTTATTTTTGTCTACTTTTCGGGGGAGCCAAAAAACAGGTTTCACCGGTAATCAATTTTACAGATTTTTTAACAGATTTTTTCTTTATTATCTTTGAAGTAGATGCTTAAATATTATCACGTGTAGTTTTAAGGTACTTATTCACATTCAAATAACTTTGTTTTCACTTATCCTATTGATATGACTTTTTGGCACATAACGTAACATATTATTTTGTATCTAGTGGCAATCATAACTCAAAACAGACAAAAACCGAGATACGTTTCCTTTATCCAAAGAGGCCGAAGTGGATCTGCAAATATTAACTTAATAGTGACAATTTGAATTCGTGCGGATAACAGATTAATGACGATATTAAAAAAAAATGTACTTAATAATATGTGCTACATTCATTAAATAATTAATTAATTGGTGTAAATCGTTACCCGCCTGCAACGAGACTTACTCGGGGGGCGTACATTCGCACTCGGGCACATTGATGGTCTAGCCCTGGCCTAAACAATGACACTCTCTTGATATTGCAGGTAGCCTTCGTCTGCAGTTAGATAAATGAGACTCGGAAGATCTATTGCAGGAGCATTTAACCAAGAATGATAAATCTAGCTGTAGAGGTGTAATGCCTCCCACTGAATTTTGCGGTTATATATTATAATCCACTGAATACAATTTAATCTTTTTATTATTTTTAAACACATTTCGAAACGACGTAATTAATACGATTCTGGAAGATTCAGTGATGATCACGACTTTATTATTAGAAAATGTGACTAACAATAAAATAATAGAATTTGTTATGATACACGTGGCTGACGAATTTATTTATTTAGCGACAGATTGATAATTACTGGAAATATTGTTTTAGTGGCGAGCTATGAGCTGTCACACAAATTGTACAACTAAAAAATCTGGACCATCACTTATCTTTCTTTGACAAAGAATTTACTGCAAAAACAAGACGCACTCAGAATAAGAACAAAGATTTTTTCAAATATTAATCCGGCAATTTGTTTTCTTTTATTTTCTCTAAATCTTTTTGATTTTGGAATATATTTGACACTCGTAATTTAGAAGAAATCTTACAATTTAATTTATTTTTTATCACGGCCTTTATGAGGCAATCTTACATAAATAACACGATAGGATGTTTATAGAAAACATAATATAATACGTAATAGAACCGTGGTTTCACGTGAAATTTAATAAATAGACGTCAACGACTAAAAAAAGACTTCATACGAAATGAACACGAAGGGCCAATAAACTCCGAAAGTCTTGACATTGTTAAAAGCATAGAAGGTTAAACCGATAGCTACACTAAAAACAAAATATGAAGACATTTTGTATTAGGCTCAAACTTGTGAAACATTTTCGTAAGAATCTGATAACCAGTGACGTTTTGTGAAAGTAGGTATGTTGAGCAGAGCCAGAAATGGACTAGAGAAAAATTGGAAACAAAAAAGTCGTGAAAATTCCCGATGCCTAAATGTATTCGTGTAACATCACAAGAACCTTTGACAAATTAGCCGTAAATAGACTATTGAGCGGGAAATGGTATTTCGGGTGAATCCATCTGAGTTAAAATATCTTAGAATTCAAGTCACATCGCATAGAAATTTCTTTATATTTTAATTATGAAATAATGACTCGAATAAAGGGTTAATTTAGGTAGCGTTCAGTGAAGTATACATCTGGGCGAAAGAGAATTTTAATATTATGTATGTTATTTTTGGATCCAGGTCCAATTAGATGTATTTATTATAATCCAATTCCATATTTAAATGTTTGGTAAAAATATGCAGTGTAGCCAACAGTCGCAAATGCATCAAATTTTTTGTTTTTTTTTTAAATCATACAAGACGATACCCTGTTTAACGCATTCATTGCGGAATAATCTCGGTGTAAATCAGTGGTTCTCACGTAAAATTTTCGATCGGAAATGTCTGGTGGCCGCACCAAATTTTTGTGTCGAGTCTTTTTTGTCAAAAAGACCTAAACATGCATCTAAGTTTTTGGGAACTAACAATTCTTGATGCACACTACAATGCAGTTCAGTGTCATTGTTAACAAATTAACTTGTTAAAACACATTTTTAATAAATATCAATATGAATTATGAAGCTGTTGGTGGCCGCAGCAAAATCCTATGGTGGCTGCACATGAGAACTGAAGATAGTGAATTCATCACAAAAATCCATGCACAAGATCTCAAATGTTAGATTAAAAAAAAACGACGACAGCCGAACTAGAACCGAGAACGATATTAAATAGTAAAAATAACGATTTTTGACATGTGTTAAGGGCAGTATTTTAAATCATGTTGGGTCGGCAATCTGCCTGGGGACGCCATTGCTTACACACGGGGTTTCTTCTATCATGATTGCGTGCAAAAACTTGGAACATGTAAGCCATTTTGGAAATAAGGTTAGTCTGTAAAAATGCTAATTGAAAGTAATATTACGTCGACGCTTTAGACGGCACGTGTAACCCGGTTTCGTAGAGCGATATAGGAAAAACTGACAAATAATGAGACGTGATTCATTCAAGGATACGCGGATAATGAAACCTTAAATCAGTGATGCACAACCTGCGGCTCTCAATAACATTTCATGCGGCCCGCAGTGGCGAATATGCATCACCTTTTATCTTCAGAACTTTTTACGGACGATGGAAGAACAATTTAAAATATTAAAATTTTCAATTTTTTATACACAAAGAATATCGATATTTGAATTACTTTTCTCCGTGCGGCCCTCGAACTATCTGAGAGTTGATGATCTGGCCCTTCTCCCAAAAAGTTTGTGCATCACTGCCTTAAGCCTTAAGGACCAGTAGCAAGTAACTAATGGCACGAGAAAGGATTTTGACGAGACACCATATACAAAGACGTTTAATGAAAATTCGGTAGTTTTAAATAAAAATGCACTGTCAACGCCGTTGGCTTCCGAAACAGACCTTACGAGTTCGAGTTCCTGACGAGCAGTTTTTTTCAGTCGATTTAATGATCCTGTTCAAAGGTATCCTGTGCATGGGTATTTGTGTTGTTAAAAATCCCTCCCAACCCCAAAAGCGGTGCGCAGAGTGATTGGTTGAGCAAATGAGTGACAAGCAGTTATCGTTGAAAAAAACATACGTTGAGATAAACTCCGTGAGTCCACATGCCCCACGTTGAAAAGTACGCGAGATTTCAGTGACACGCTCATTTGGAACACTCCAGTGTAATTAGGTTGGCTCTTACCGTTAAGTATAAATATTAACGGTATGTGTTAATTTTGATAGTAGAATTCAGGGCTGAGGATTCGGTAAAAAAAAGTTAGACTCCGACACCGACTCCAGCATTTACCAAAACCACGACTCCGACTCCAACATTGACCAAAAACACGACTCCGTCTAAAAAAGTTGAATATCGTCACTTTTTTTTGTCTAATTTTCCTATTGGCGTGTATTCAATTAAATATCAACCCTACCAATTCGGCCAATAGCCGAATTTGACAAATTATATGCAAAAATAAAAAGTTCAAACTTTTCAAAACTTCCGACTCTGAGTACGACTACGGCCAAATCGCCGCGACGACTCCGACTCCACAGCTCTGGTAGAAATATTTTTGATCAATTTTATTTCGTGGGTCACTGGCTGTTAATGTCATTATAATCTATACAGTGGATTATCCTAGTCATGACAGCCCTGTGTTGAGATTTTTTTACGCTTATCTTGTTTACGTATAAATAACATTTTTAGGTTAATTACATTGACACCTATTTTATATCTAATGATCTTTCCAAAGACTGCATTATGATCAAAATAATATTATAAAAATACTGCTGGCTCATCATGAAAACCGTACGTGCAAATTGTGCACTGCAGGGATATTTTTAGTGAATTTATATAAAATTGTATTGTTTTATATTGCTCTTCCATCGTTCGTAAAAAGTTATGAAAATAAAAAAGTGATTGACATTTGTCATTGCGGGACGCAAGGAATGTCATTGAGGGCCGCGGGTTGTGCATCACTGGTATACTGCAAGGGGGCGGTGAAATAATCTCTTAAATCTTATTTTTCGTTAAGCGTTACGTTATTGTATCAATAAGCTTGCAGTAAAACATTTTTTTTAACCTTCGAAGCAGTCCTTGAAAAATAATTCGTAGGTCGAAGGGAGGTCTAAAAAAGACCCCAGTGGTATGGCTTTATTGACATAGACTGCAACAATAAAATGATTGATTATGCTTTGACGTATAGTACATGGTTATATAAAAATAAAAAAAATATGAAAATCGATAATTTTCCTATAATTATTCATATTTTAAGTCGCGCATGAATGAGACAACCTGATCCGTTTTCTTGATTATTCTAGACTGGAGATATCCAAACTGAGAACGTGACTTCTATCTATACGTTTTAATGTAAAAAGTTTCATTTGATTTAGAATGTTCATTGAAAGAGGCGCTTTTGAGATAAGATAACGTTATCTTATCGCGTATGGGCTGTGAAGTTTTAATCCTGGCAATTGGTAGCGACAATATAAATGGTTTTTCGGGCAATAATAATCTGACTTATTTTCTTTTTTATTTAATTGCGAAGAAACTAGTAGATCATAAACATATATTTTTACTTCAAACGATGTAAAAAACAATGATTTAAGAATACCAAAAGTTTACACATTGTATCACTAATATTAAGATAGATATTTAAGATAAAGTAACAGCGGTGGTCGTCTGTCTCACCCTCAGCCTGGCAAAAGTTAATTTGAATTTATATTGTTATTTATGCGTGGACATAATTAATTTGTAATTTGTCAAAATATAATATACACATTTTCAATTACCCCTTAGGAAAACGGAGACCGGCCTGCGGAGGAGTATTAATTGTTTCCATTCTGCGTATGTTGAAAAATTGCATATTTTTTGAAACGCGAAATCAGCCGTTGATCTTCTGTTTGAAATGTCGTATAAGCGAGGCCCCACTGCAAACTCAGCCATGTACACGCTACGAAATAATGGAAAGGGTAGCGAAAAATCCTTGATTTTTATCCGTCACTACTTTCTTCAACCTGTATTCGTCTGCGACCACAGCGAGGTTAAGATCCCTACACTACTGTTATAACCGTGTTAACCATGCTGATGCATCACCATAAGTGAAAATGATTATGAAAAGATTATAAAATCGAGCTAAAGTTTGTTGATAATATCGTATCCAATATAATATGCGTAATGGACATTACAAACTTGTAATGTTAGTTTTTACTGTTATTGAAAATAAAAGTGCTTATTATAAACGAAGATATATAGTAATTTAGCCAAGATACTTTGCTCTATAAAACGCCGTGTGTTTTAAATAATATAAATTGCATATTTAAAATTACAGAATTAGCAAAAAAATAATCTAATATTTGCACGCTACATATGTATATCTTATGACAGTTGCTGGGTGACTGCGATATGGGAGAAAATTTTCAACTCTGAATAACATTCAAGATTAAAATTAGTACCGGGCCCCGCGTTTTCTCTGAAGGCCCCTGATTATTTATGATATCCCTGAATCTTTTTCAAATTACATAATATACATTAGTATTTATAACATCCACTGACAATCCGTGCGAATTATTTGAATTATGTGAGGACAACTTTACATTCCAAAATAATCATTGAAATCATTAAGCAGAAAAACCTAGTCCTTGAAAATTGCCGGGTTTAAAAAACATTATTTTATTATTCCAACAGAATATAAAACGTCTCATCCGCTATCTCGCTCTTTCGCAGGCTTCATATCGGGACTGTATGGCGGCGAGAAAGAGACAAAATAAAATCACGCCATGTGGGCTGACTGCTTTCGTACGTCAGCGGTGAAAACAAAACTAAAAATAATCTCAAAATAATGAGAATCTGGAATCGATTAAAATGTCTGCAGTTTTACAACACGACACTAAAGAAAGAATAATTTATCACTATATTATACGTTTATAATTATTATAGCATCATGTTTCCTTATCCATAATGGTTTTTTTTCCATAGATAACAAACGAATGAACTATGTATGTATGTATGATAAAAGGAATGTTGTATGTAGGATTTAAAGGACGTAATAATCAATTACATATGACATTCGTGCTATATTGGGGAAAGTTATTAAGCCTGACGTTTAAGAAATATAATTGCAACTTAACTACATAACTGCAACTTTGTGACTAGGTATAGTAAGAAATAGAGCAATGAGATTATTATACTTTCGATGGTTTCGGCGGTAACTTTGTGGAAGTTCTCAATCAATGAGATTATCTTCTAAAACGTTGTTTTTAAATGTTTAAAGAAAAAAGGTTTTAATTCTCGGTCCAAAGAATTGATCGTATCATTAGTACGTTTCTTCTTGTTCGATATGGATAGGTAGGTATATAGAGGTAACATATGCAATAAATAAGATTCTTTCAAGACTCTTAAATTTTTCACTATTGACTGCCCCTTAAGAACAAGATTGACGTCGCTTCCTGCATCCATGCAACACACTTTCTTGATTTGTTACGTAGACGATAATCCCCTTTTTTCTCTTCGTAACTCTATTTCGCTAACTCCCTTTGCAGCTCTAGATTGCGATCATTCATCTCTTGGGAGTGAAATCATTACAAGAAATCCCCTCCGTTATTAATCATGTTTATTTCCCCCTTCCTTATTCTACCAATAATAATTATACTTTATGAGGTATTTACTTTACAAACTTATGAGGTTTTAGATATATATTATATTACAACCATCCTATCAATAATTACGTCGGAGTAATCGATTACTTATTCGGCTCATCTCTTCTTATACGGCACTAAAAATATTGACGTGAAAGCGCTTCCTCTATCAGCGATAATATGCTTGTATCTATGTATGCTTGTCAAGTGCAGTGTTCGCAAATTTCAACAATGCGAAATCATGTGGTGCATATTCGCAAATGCAATTATAAAATTGATCGAAAAAATCACTTGTTAATTCAGGTGGATGTCATTTTTCTCATCATACCCTTTGGGCGTTATCAAGTGTATTAAAATGCATATTAAATCCATCATATACCAGCTGTTTGCTACATTGTTAAGGGAAAACTTGAAACGTTCGCCGTGTGTAGGTTGAGATACACAATGAAAGTAATCTAACATATTAAAAATAGTGCATTCATTATATAGATAACACAAGCAATGTATTGTTTAAACATGTGTACTGTATAAATCATACTGAAAATTATGTCAATGTATGTCAGTATTTTAATTAGGCATAATTCGAATCACTTTCAAATATCTTACTTTCTTAAAAAATGACGTTGTTTTTTTTATGTTTATTATTTACGTGCATGCAATAATTGAATTAAATAATATTATATATTAATATGATAAAAAAAAATATTTCTCTACAATAAGGGACGAATGGGATACTTGTAGTATTATTTTAATACTGAAACATTGAACGGTAGAAGCAGCATTATGACATGAGATAGATTTACCTGTTAATCAATCACTGTCATAGATATACCATAAACAAGAAGTGGCGTTTGACCCACCAAACTGTAACCGTCAATAAATTATTGACAGCAATAGCATAAATATGAATTCATATTTGTTTAAACTATCAAGGCATGTACGTAGGTATTACGTGAATTTTTGAATGTTGCTGCTAGTTTTTTTTTACCTTGCGTTACCTTTATTTTTATATGAATCAGTCAATAAATTAATTTAATGTAAATACATAGCACAATCATTCATACCTACTTTATTGTGCAAGGTAAATAAATTTTACCGGACAAATATTTTCACATACAAATATAAAGGTGTAAAGGAGTGCACAGGCATATAGGATATTCACAAAATATTGTGTTGTTTTTACACTCATATTACATTCATTATTTCTAAAACAATTTCCGCAAACGTACCGACACTACCATAGATAATTATCTCTCAGAGACCATAATAAATCGATGTTTACAAAAAACATATTAAAAAAACAGCGGTATCGCTGTGTGAATAATTGTCAGTATGAAATACCTGTCAAAAATGCGCAGATTTTTATTGAAAAATACATTGTAATAATTACCTTCGACATGATGCTTGATTAAGACAATATAACACAGTTTAATTAATGATATTTCATACACGTTTTAAACGTTTTTTCACGGTTTGAACTGTTACCGAACACTCGGTTAAATATAAACGACTCACTGGCGCAAATATAACACGTCAACTGAGTCAGTGGAAGATTACGTTTCGCTTTGTGTATACCGAGTCTTGCGCAGTAGTAGCATTAGTTTTTCCAGCTGATTCTTAGCATTTTACATGAATTATCCCCTCCACAGTTTGAAATAAATTTATACGAAGGCTCTGTTTTGACGCCTTCGATCAGATGCGCTCTAAATGCATCAATAATTTTATCCATCTCTTTAATTACAATACACTAAAAAAATAATGACGGACACCAGTAGCATCGCTGCGATTTGGGGGCCGATACACTTTCCAGTGGAACAAGATTTTAGACACGATTTTTATTTTTTTGTCTATGAATTTCATTGATCCTACAATACTTACTCTAGTAAAATTGTTGAATAAATTGTATCAAACTGAAATAAAACGAAAGGAAAACAATAATGACGTGTTGTTTTTTTTCGATTTTAACCATGTCTAAGCAAATTTTCCTCTCTGTCCAAAGCAGTCAATAAGTTCATAAAGTATTTTTTACTTGTCCCGGCTGAGACGTTTCTCGCCTTAGTCATTCCGGCAAAGAAAGATTAGCTAAAAATATGCAAACAAGCCTCATAATAAAGTATTGATATGTGTCAACCTTTTTTTGTTTTTTGGTAAACTAAACTTCTCACCAGGGCTGTGGAGTCGGAGTCGGAGTCGTCGCGGCGATTTGGCCGGAGTCGTACTCGGAGTCGGAGATTTTGAAAAGTTTGAACATTTTATTTTTGCATTTTATATGTCAAATTTGGCTTTTGGTCACATTGATAGGGTTGATATTTAATTTAATACACATCAATAGGAAAATTAGGCAAAAAAAAGTGACGATATTCAACTTTTTTAGTCGGAGTCGTGATTTTGGTCAATGTCGGAGTCGGAGTCGAGGTTTTGGTAAATGATGGAGTCGGAGTCGGACTTTTTTTCACCGACTCCACAGCCCTGCTTCTCACCGCTTACTATAAACATCCTCTTCCGCCAGTGGCGGATTACACCAAAAGCGTAAAAGGCGCGCGCTTGGGGGTCAATCATAACTTACATAAATATAACCCAAATAATATGTTTTGCAAATAGAAACAACGAAAAATATTTTTCACTCATGTCTTTGATTTATAATATTATGATGATACCGAAAAAAGGCAATTATTATGACATTAATATTGATGACCGATGGGTCATAAATCATCAAATTACGGCGTGCGGGTGTGATATGTACCTACTCAATTTGACTTGTTTCTAGTGAGCTGCGGGAAATACCATATATTTTGCAATGTATACTCTCTATCATATATGGCGAAAATGGAACATGGTATTTGAAGAAACGACTCAAAATTAAATATTTTTTACATAAATTTACTTTATCATTTTCAGTTTTCCTTTCTGACCATCACAATCTTTTACCATTCAAAATTATGGGCTTAGCTTTAAATCAATGGGTGATTTGAATGAGCCAACTTTTTGTTCAATTAGATTGAGATCACTAGGACATGAAAATAATGATAATAACTGTCAGATCACAGATAGAAATATCTTATCACAATGAAAATTATTTGATTAGGTAAGCTAGTAGTTTTCCATTTTTCTATGTAATTCTTTACAATTTTTGAGATAGCAACGATTGAATATAGACAAGTAATAAAACGAGTTCAAGGTCAAAATGACAAACGATTTTATTTTTTTTGACAAACATACAATTTTACTTCCTGTAGACAACAAGATATTATCAAATAGATTTTTGGGATTGTAATTTTTTAATCTTTATATGAGCATACAACTAAAATTTTATTCTTAACAAATTTCAAACAGATAGAAAAGTTACCTTGGTTGTATTATATTTCCTGTAATATGAGCCCCTGAGAAGTAAAGTGAGCCAAGTGTCATTTTTGGAAAAAAATAGTTGGACGCAATATCATATTCTACATGTCTTAAAATATTTTTTAGTACATATTTAACATATCTTATTAATAACACACTGCAGTCGAGTGTTTGATTCATTGAATAAAAAATCTTCCGAGTTAAAACAAACGTTTCATCATTTTGCTACTTTGCTCACTTCACTTCTCATGGGCACAAATGATTTGCTAGCGGTGAACTTATCTCACCCCTTTTATCATCTTATTTGTCTGAAATACTTTCTCTTTTATTTAGTTCCTCAAAATAAAGTAAAAACTTGATTGAACTTAAAAGTCTAATAGAAAAGTTTTACCATTTTTAGTCTCGGCTCTCTTCACTTCTCAAGGACGCATATAATGATTCTATATATATTATAAATTATTTCATAGTTTTATTGTTGTATAGTGCAGGAGAACATAGACTCAATTACCAGGACTTAAATTTTAAACTAAATATAAGTATGACTCAAGCCACCGCTAATAGGCTCTGGGGAGAACTTAAATGTGACATTATGTAGTGAAATGTGAAATAACAAAAGTTATTAAAAATACCTAAATATCATTTATGGTAAACTACTAACATTGCCTCAATCATCTTCAATAATAAGTATATCCTCGTAGTTATCAAGTTTACTATGTTTGCATTTGACTTATATTGCCATTATATGAAGGATTTATTGCAATCATAAAGATAAAATGTTTGTTAGAGACAACAAACTTAAATATTATAATCTCAGAAAAGCGATTAGAATCATTACAACAATAAATTATACTTTGTATTATACAATTAAAAATTCATATATATACCTGTAGTGGTGTCCGAAGAGTCTCTTGCAGGGCAGGGAGGGGGGGTAAAAGAGGCAACTGCCATAGATCTCACAACTTTTATTTTGTTTAATATTTCAGTACCATAGAATAGGGTGAATAGAAACATGTTTTTTGCACGACTATGTATCTTCATATTTGCGCGACATAATTCAAGTATGAATGGCTTGAAATGTGTTTCTATGGTCCTACTACACATTTATGACAATATTTTTCAAATATTCATTATCGTTAGAATTGGGTGAATAGAGACAAAACAACAGATTGTGACAGATGATTAGAATATATGAACCGTAATGAATAAAATTATTTTCAAATTTAATAAATCAAAAAAACTCCTTGTTTTTTTTTTATTCACCCCGTTTTACGGTCTTTTATTTATATTGAAATATGTTTTAACCGCACAAGACTTATTCATAAGAGTGCATTAAAATAAGTTTTAGCCGCTCAAGACTTATTCATAAGAGTGCCTCATATTTTATTTGAGTATAACTGTTTCTTAAGAATTCTTATCTATTTGGTTGATAAAAAATTCAAAGCCTTATTTCATAAAAAAAAAATAAGACATTTGTTGTACTTATTCCACAATAAATTTATTTGGATCGGGACCGGTTTCACTTATTTTTTAATTTAATGCCATTCATTCAAATATTGAAAAGTGCCTTATTTCTTTCTATTAGAAAGTGAATTTTTGAAGTGCTGCACCTTTCTTAGGATTGAATGAATAGTTTAAGCTTAGGATTTAGCCCCTTTATCACTTAAACTTTCATCATTCTAGGAGCAACATGGGGTGTGTATAAGCATCCAGCAGCAACACTTTAGGCCCATCCCTCTCCGTAGTGTAAAGAAATTTCAGATGATCACTTAAAAATGGAAAGACCAAGTCAAAATGGATAAAGGTTGAATTGAAATAACTGGTTACTTATTTCAAATACTATTATTTATTTTTATTTCATTTGTCAATATGACATGACAATGTTAAATAATATCAACAGATGTACAATTTACAACATTACTATGTTTTTATATATCTTACAAGGTAACTAAGTTTTACGAGATAACAATTTATTCAATCAGTGCTTTTCTTATCACTAATTAATAAATATAAAATAACTTCTACTTACAAACATAAATGAACATTATTTGTAATACTGAAGAATGTAGATATTCCTATTTTGTCAAAATTACAGGATAATCTATCAAAAATACAAGCTGACTTTATTGAAAAGAAAACATTTTGTGTCATTTAAGTCAACATAAGTTGATAGAACAAAGAAACACTAGATGGCAGTAGTCTCAGTTTTAACATGAAGGTTCTATGAATATTTTTAGTTTTTACATCAAATAGCACCAATTTTTGAAAAAAATAGTTCAAATATCATATGTTCAAAAATACACCCAGAATGTGTGGTCATATAAGTGTAAAACAATAACTTTTATGGCAATATGATTATTTATAAAATAAATGTAAAAGCATAAATGGTATCTAGTTTTTTCATGTCATAGATTAAAATGATATAATCAGCTGGATTTTAAAATTGAGATAAAGTTAACTACTGCCGTCTTTATGACAAAAACTATATCTAACAAACAAAATGGTGACAATACAATAACATCTGTAATTCATTCTGAGACATCAGCAAAAAATAAATGAAGTTCACCATTATTTAATCTCCAACCATCGGTATTTTTAAAGGTAAAACTTGTCATTGTTTCGCATCAAAAATGAAAATATTTACATTTTCTTTTTTTTTTCAAATATGACCAATATCTGGTCTTAGAATTTCTAGTTTGCTTTATAAACCCTATAATTAATTATGATGCATCTTTCATAAGTCAAACTGGAAAAAAGGTTTTATTACTATGTTTATAATATTTCATGAATTATTTTGTTTCTAAAGCCAATATTTTACTTCCCCAACCAATGAAAATTGTATAATTCTTTAAGAATTTATTATATTTTAAAATGTACCTTTCAAAATGCTAAAATAGAACAAAGACATATTTGTCCCTCTATTGGCAGATAAATAAATTACAATTGATCCAATGTTACACTGGATAAATTAACCTTTTTTAGTATTATGGTTAACTCAATAATTTCAATATTCGCACTTTGGCCATTTTCCTGCTGGATATGCAATATAGCAAATTAATGAAACAAAATCCACATGACACATGCTATTTTGAAATGATGCAATAAATAACCTTATTTTAATCAAAACAAGGACAAGACCAGATCTCAATATATTTAAATATATACACATTTAGCTCCCACATTACGCAATGCATTAAAGGTTATGCATTATTTGGAGTGGAATACTATACAGTCTAACCAAGTGCCTCTGTAATCATAACATCATATAACATAATAAATAAAGGTAAAAAGATGTGCTGGTTTGATAGGTTAGAAAAACTTTTGATACTATTATTCTCTCAGCATGGTAATATTATCTACTAAGAGATTTGTTATCTTTTTCTTAACAGATAATTATCCTTGGTCTTATACAAAGTTCAGATGAGAGGACATCTTTGGGTGAATTTAGCAACATAAATTTATAACAATAATTATTACCACTTAAAGCTGATTGTAGGACTATTTTAAATCATACCTGAAGTTAGCTATACAAGGTTTGAACCAATGAGCTGTAATATATTACATTATCTCAATGCAATTTGTCGAAAACTTTAAGCGTTGTAATATAAATAGACTAAGTTCATCTATAAATTTGAGAATCTAAGTTTATTGGTGTTACGTCTTCGGCCACCGGGTATCACCTATGATACTCATGGTTTTTATAAAATGTCAGTCCGGTTGTAGAATTGAAAGTACCAATATCAATAGAATCATATAATGAAGGAAACTGTCTTACCAACTGAATATATCCTAAAAATTTCATGTCTGTATAGAAGTCACTGTTGTTGAAGGAAGTTGGTCCTTTTTAGCATTTAAAATGCTTCGAACCTTGAAATACAAATACAACAATATTTTTCCCTACATCATACGTGATTATTAAATTTATTTCTTCAATAAGAATAACTTTAACATATTGTTTATAATACAGCATGAAAAAAATTGTCTTGGTACGTTCAATTCAACAGCCGGGCTGATATTTAATAAAAACCATGAGTATCATAAATGATACCCGGAGCCCAAAGAAGTTTTTAAAAAAACACTTGGAATAGCAAAGAATTAGCAAATAAACACTAAGTAGCTCAACTCATATCTGAATAAACAAGATAAATCAACATATTCTTCAAGTTAACAGATTCACTTATCAACTAGAATCAAAATTTTACATGTGCATGGCCTTTGCAAGCCTAATTTGAAAGTCTCTGTATAGTAATTTGCCTCCTAGCGGTACTCTGTTCAAGTACATATCAACGGTCATAAGGCAGAGTCCTTTGCCGTTCATCGGGAACCTGTCAGACGGGGGCTGTGCAATTCTATGACGTGATGCAGTTGCTGAGAGCCATTTTGCCACATCACTACGGCTCCAATTTCTGGGATCTGTAAAGCAGAAAAGGACTTATTAGTTCAATCTATAAATTACTTCACTCAAAGAAAATTTCTTGCTAATTGAATGCCCTAATCCATGACATGTGACTTTGCCAGGAACATTTATGATGCTATTTTTTTATCTTAGATAGAAGATACTAAAGAAGGCATTAAACAAAATAAAATAATGTGTTATTCCATTTACAATATGAAACACTGCTAAGAATTTAAAAAAAAGGTGAGTCGAATTTACAACAACCAGTAATATGAAAATGAATGATGCAAAAATGAAGTTTTTTATTTTATGATTAATTTAAACAATCTAAATCTTCAGTAAAATTCTAGAAGTTATTGGAAGAAATCACAGTGTTTTAAATAAAATGTCTTTTTGGCAAATAATACGTATTACCATATATTATGAATATAATGAAACTCACCAATCGGCAATGTTTCTTCATGTTGATATAATGATTTTCTCGTTTGTTTGTCATAAGAATCTTTCTGCGACCAATGATGTGAGCTGTTCATTCCAGGGTGGTCTGCTCGTCGAATCGCATTTGCTGTTTCCATCTTAAGAATATTTTATTAAGTCGCACTCAAAATCAATGCGAATTAAGAATACTCTGAAATTTAAAAGAAAATTTTTGATCAGTACATGTGAAATAAAAAGTTCAGTGTACAAAGTTATTTGCTGTTACTTTTATTATATATATATTATTTATATTTGTCATGATTTATCTCTCTGTTATTTACACATACTTAGTGAGCAATTTGCTATATATCCACTGTCATCTGTTACTAAAATACTAGTTTATAGTTTATAAATGTTTATTGGGTCTTATCTAAGATTTATGAAAATACAGCATATGTTTAAAAAGATCTAAGAATCGCCATTGATATAACAAGGTTCCCTTGAAATTGATTTAAAGGGTTATCCATATTATAAGTAAGAAATCTTCGATTTTATTTGAACTAAATGAACCAAATTAACGTTAGTTAAATAATTTTGTTAAACGATAATCATAAGTTATTCAAAATATATATTCAAAAGTCGTGTAAAAGGTATTTTACTTATCAATGCCCTATTTTATTGTTAAGCTAATCAATATAGTATTTGATGATCAAAAAATACGACATAGATTGGTACAAGTTTATAAATTTTTTGTTGTCTTAAGTTTCACCGAACAGCACCGGCTTCGCTGAATGCGTCGAAATGCTCGCGATGCGCGAAACCGATCCGATCGTCTGAACATGTTTGCATAACAATCATAGCAATAAATTATTTTGTATAAGAAATGTAATATAAAACAGAGTTTCCCATAAGCAATACTCAATGAAACATATCAAGAGTAACGCATCTAGAAATAGATCCATATAACAGTATACAGGATATTGTATTAATTATTTTACCACTCATCGAAGTGCGATTCGAAATGTAATTTCTTGGTTCAATTGGAGCGTTGCGAATTTCATGTGTCGTTAATCGTGTCAAATTTATGGCAACATTAAAAATTGTTTGCCCGCCTAGGATGTCGATTGTGGGTTGGTGTAGGCGTTTTTTGGCGGAAATGCATGCTCGTGTGCGGTATCCGTCATCGTGCACCTTCGCACGTGTCACGTGTCGGCTGTCATATCCGCTGGCCGCCTTTTTACGTCGCTCAATCACTCGCAGACGTGAGCCGCCTATTTTTTCGATAACATCGATCGCGCGCCACCGGAAATGCAAGGCGACACACGGCGGTCGGTCAATCGTTGAATTGAATTACATTAAACACTTATCTATGGTTTCTAGACTTGTATTGAGAAGTCGTAATTACATCGTATTAAATCGATAATTAAACCCGATGGGTATTATGGCCGCACGTTTGCGGCGTCGGTATTCTATCATCGATTATCTTACGCCATTCTCATATTTTTTATTGAAATATTATTATTTCTCGATAAATATTGAAGCTAGACATATCAATCAGGATTTTTTTGTAGTTCAAATGAAGAAAAGATTTTTATATACATGGTTATTATTTGGCTAAAAATCTGTGGCCATATTACTGAGGTTGACAGAAAAAAGATTGTTATCCCCTGCTATAGATACGTTAGCTTTACGCTATGGTCAAATTCTTTTTGTATCCCACAAAGAGTTGAGCATAATGCATTGTCCTTTAGTTGAATTGTGCATGCAAAAAACCGTTTATAAGGTAAGAACAAAATAATAATTTAAACATAAGCTTCCAACAAATAAGGTTATCATTTCATTTCAAGAAGGCGATACGTACACTTTAAAATATTGTTTAATACAATATTCTTTTGACAAAATGTAAATCTGTCTTGTGTTATGGCATTGCTTATCGTGCCTTACTACGTCTATGCATATGAAAGTCAAAAGAACGTAACGTTTGATTCGAAAAGCGCGTTCGATTTTTGAAACGGATGCGGATGTGACATAAATTATGAAGGTCGTCCGATGTGTCACTTTATAAAATTAATTACCTACGTATCAATAACTAGGTAACTACCGGATGCGCAATAATTATGTACGGCGATTACTATATTGTAACTAGGATATAACCATTAAGCTCCATAGATACCGTTCTTTAACTTAAATTCTATTTAGTGTTTTATAGATAAGTTACGACCGCTTCAAATTGTAGGGCTAACCAGTACCAGCGCTGTATATAGAAGGGTTCAAACGTTTCGTTGAAACCAGAAATGTGGAGCCTTAGTCGTGGAGTCAGGGTTTTTGACTGGAGTCGGAGTCGTCGCGACGTTTTGGCCGGAGTCGTACTCGGGGTCGGAAATTTTGAAAAGTTTGATCCTTTTATTTTTGCATATAATATGTCAAATTTTGCTATTGGTCGGATTGGTTAGTTGATACGTAAGGATTAATTAGTTAAATACACATAGAAAAGTAAATAAGGAAAAAAGTGACGAAATTAAACTTTTTTTAGTCGGCAGCGGAGTAGGAGTCGTGTTTTTGGTAAATGCTGGAGTCGTAGTCGTATTTTTTTAACGACTCCACAGTAACGACTATTACTCAAAATACAAATGTCTCTTTTCTTGAATAACTAACCTAGCAGTGACGAGGGACACTGTTGAAAATGCTATGTTTTGAAGTAAATAAGTCTGGAATGCATGCCGCTTTACTGCGCTTGCGCACGATGCGAATAAATAAACATAGAGAGATGTGTGTGCGTAATTTGATGTATATACTTAAACTTTTTACTTATATACAGATGGAAAAGGTTTCAAGGACGGGCCAATTGTTAGTTACGCCACCTTTAGATATTGTTGACGATACACAGTAGTCTTATCTCAAAATTTAGGCAGGTACGTTTGATTTCACATTTCTCTTTCCACGCATCTATGAATTTCTAATTTATTAATGATGATTAATAGAGCAAGTAACAAAAATGCTTGTACTTGAGTTGTTTGTGTCCTTCATCGGTCGTCAACCTGTCGTACCACCCACTAGTGGGCAGTAAAGGCTTCCGTGGTGGGCGGTGGGCGATTTTTGCTTTTGCCCCAAATTTTTTCACCCATATACTGTATTGAAATTTCGCGATGCTGGTGGGCGGTAAGGAAATTTCACCATACAAATAAGGAAAAGGGGCAATAGACATGACAAGGTTGACGACCCCTGATTTGACAAATCGATTGTCATCTCATCTCAGTGGATCATGTGATAAATTACTGTCACAGGATCAATTGAAGCTTCTAAAAAAACCGATTAATATTGCCATATTCAAATATTACTGTCAACCCGATCGCCGCCGAAATTTTATCTAATATAACACTAGCTTCAACGGCTGTAGTCATATTGTTCCTAGCCGGTACGCCATACACAAATAAATGTTGAATAGGTAGTTCGAGGCTCTTTTATTGTGGCATTATTGGGAGGGCGGATATCCGATCCGACAGCCACATAATCAAACACATAACAGCTCTAAACAAACCATTTTTACATTTTGTACCAGATGGCGAATGGAATGAATAACAAAAAATGGGACAAAATAATGGTGTAAACTCATTTTTTTCATTTCCGCGGCAAAATACGTCATACGGAAGACGACCTATTGCGGAGTGGGCGAGTTATTTATATCAAAGTTATCCGATTCAATATAAGAGAAAATATCAGTGAGAGACCGCGTTTTGTAACACTATCATGGGAAAGGAGTTTCCACCGGAAACATTATTATTTCATAGACTATGTTCGAAATCGTGTTGGAAGAGATTCAGTAGAGCCCAATATTTTTGAGATTTTTGTCAATAGTGAAAAAAAATCGATTCCAAAGATGATAGAATCGTCCATACTTGAAAAATCAAAAATATGAATGAAGTCATTCAACTTGATAGATGTTTGACTGGCATGGAAGAATGTGACCCTAACGGAGAACGCTTATCTCAAGCACTGGCGGATCCAGGAATTGTCCCAGGGGGTGGCCATTTTGAAAATAAACATGACACCGAAAATATATATACACCCAGTCCCCTGTTTACGCGATATTTTGAACGGCACCACTACTTTTTTTTACACGATTTTTTTTTACGGAATTAATGATAACCCTGCGTTTAAAGAAGTGATGGCGCCGAAAATCATGTGATATTGTTTGACTCTGACTATTATCATCGATTCTTTTATTTCAATTCAAAAATGCAAATATTAAAAAAAATATTGTTTAATACCAGAGAAAAATCGCAAACATTATAAAATTAAGTCGAACTTTCGTTTTTTCGACGTTGCAAATAGTTCTAAAAATATTCAGGTTAAATATCCATTTTCCAGAGTATATGTTCCAAAAGCAGACCATATAGTCTTTTCAAACTCATACGATTCCTTAGACAGGTTTTCATGCGTCGTAATGTGGAAACCCCCCTTTCAGCGGAGGCAACGCTGATTGTCAAGCTTAGTAAAATTCGTAACAAAACCTCACAATTACGACATAATTATTAACTTATCGTATGTCGTATAAATACAGTTTTGGCAAAAGAAATCCGCGCACTCTTCATAATTCCATTCCTTTGCGAATATTTCCTCGGAACCGATTTCCATTTTTTTTTTCAATTGTAAAAAAAACAGTAACCATATTTTGAAAAACAATCAAGATTTAAAAGCTTCAACAGTAATAAGCCAGATCTAGTCGCGTAAGCATCTGACGAAAGTATGGATACCCGCAAAAAAACGTAATCGCGATAAATGCCCAAATCAAATCAGTTTTCTAGGGCAAACTTATCAAGTAGAAAATTATCGCTTAGCTTGTGTAAAAAGTAGTGCGGATTTTTGTTTAAATATTTCGTGAAACTGGCGCTCTGGAGGGGTATGTTTGAATCGGCAGAGAGCGCTTAACAACCAACCGGGACGACCTTCATATAAGGGGAATGGTTTTTCAAAAATGCTTCAAAACAACTACAGTATTCCATGCTGAGTTTTAGTCGACTAGTGATTTCACATGATCGATGTGAAATGTCCGTAATAGCCGTAATAGAATCGTGGCACATGGATTTCCCGCTCGGGTCCTAAAAAACAGTTCTCACAGTAACAATGTAAAAATGGAGGTAAGAATGGAAGAAGGTGCACAAAAATTGGACTATGGACGATTGGAGACGAGTCATATACTCTGATGATTTCAAGTTTAACTCATGAGGACAAGACACGGTAAGCAGCCAGGTCATCTTAAGGTTGGTGAAAGGCAGTGACGGCTGGTGACGGGGTGTTGGGGGTGCAAAGGAAGATTCAACCATTTTTGCAAGAGTTCTTTCCTATTCATTGGATTTTAAAACACTTCTATAGCATGGACTTTCAATTCAGATGTTCGCAATGCCAACTGTTTCTCTTCCGTAGTACGGAAAAATAGTTGAATCTTCCTTTTGCACCCCCCAGCACCCCGTCACCAGCCGTCACTGGTGAAAGGTGTCAACCGATTGTTCTTAAAAATATGGATATTAATTTTCTTTACGGAAGAAACAAAATTGGAAATCGGTAAAGATTTCGAGGAAATATTTGCTAATGAATGGAATTGTGAAAGTTGCGCGGATTTCTTTTGCCGTAACCGTAGTTGTTAAACTAAAGGGTCGTGAAAAAAAAGAGAAATATAACATATTTATTCAAATAAGAATCATTTGAAAATTAATGTTTTAATATTTCGGATGGAATAGGGGGCCATGTTCGAAAAGCCTCGATAAATATTTTAAAATACAATTCCTGATGCTTTTTTTACATTCCTCTTCTTTCGAAAATTCAACATTCGCACACATTTTCAGAAATCAATTGTGTGCGAACGTCGAGGTCCGCTTGTAACTATAATATAAATATGTTTATAATGATCAACCATTTAAAATATTGCCATACGCATTGGCTTAAAGTTAAGTGTTAGAACTCGCAACAGTTATCACAGGTTCGAATTGATTCAGTTATTTTAAGACATGGATGAATGTTTTAATGTTGTAATTCCATCCCTCCCGTAAAAGATTCTAAATACGGGACATGGCAAGTGCGATTACCTGTCTTGTCCTAGCCTTATATCATTAATCTCTCCGAAAGTCTGTTCGGCTGAGTAACAAGCAGTTCTCATATAATAATATATTTTAAGTAAAATTCCACTTAGGGGTCCATATTCTCCATGCTATTGCTTCGCTAGTGTACAAAAAAATGTAGATATCCAACTTTAGTAAATAGTTTGTTATAAAAAATTTGGTGTATTTATTAGATACTTGCAGTGTAGTTAAAATACATATACAGGTGGCCTTTGACTACGGTTAACTTTCATAAGGTAGGATTGGTACTACTACCCAATTATCAAACCAAAACGACCATATTTTTTTTATTTTTCTCATAATCAGCTGCCATAAAGCTTTTGGAAGCAGCTGCAAATTTTATTTCGATCTTGTATACAAATTGTTAAGTTAGATTACACCTTAATTTGTGCATTACAATGTACAGATAAATTATAATATACATCATTAATTTATGGTATAGTACATATAAAAACGTAATTAAAAAAATATATTGAAAGTGATATTTCGAGATAATTTATTGAATAAATATTGAAATGTACTAGCATTAAGAGACAGATAAAAAGACAGAAGATTTTAGCAAGTTATCAGTCGAAAAAATAATTAAAATAAGAAAGGCACGGCGGACAAATGAAATTCATCTGCATTATGCAGAAAACGCGGGTAAAATATGAAGTTAAATCATTTGTAAATAAATACATTCTAATTCTAAATTAAATTCTATCTGTAAGTAACAAGAAAAGATCAATCATATTCTTGATTTATAATAAATCAATTAATAACTATCAAAACAATAAATCTTACCGTTTTATTGAAGGTTTTAAATCACTCTTTGGGTTGGCACTGTTCTTTTGAATAGATCTGGTTATTCCTTCTTATTGGAAACACTTCGAAACATTGCACTTTGAATCAAACATGAAAAATCCCAATCACGAATAGTTTTTCCAAATTGTAAAGAAACTTGAAATGAATTTTTCTTTTAAGTTGAACACTTCTTACATTTATTTCCCGACAATTATCCTTCACGGCAAGTTTGCAAACTCAAGAAGATTCCCAGATACGTCTGGCTCGCGTGCAGCTCGCGCGCAGAATGCTTGTATTTTTTTCACGACAGCTGCATTTCAAAAACAAGGGTTGTTAGACGGCTGTTAACGCATGAAGTGCGGGTGAATATTTCATGACCAATCGTTACATTATACTATGAGATAACGTACCCGAATTACTATTTACCGAGATTGTCAATATTGAACTACTACATATTTTTATCACCATAGAAACAAATATCATTAAATAAAGAAATTTTATTGTTAAGAGGGTAAAAATCATGAAAGCGGTTTTTCAAATTTTATTTTCGATGTTCTAGTAGACTAGATGGAGAGTATATCTTTTTAGTGTAAGCTGATAATATTGTGTAAAATACTCAATTACAAAACATAATGAAGAGTTACTAAAAAACTTAATAAAACAACACAAAATTTGGTTATTCGAAACGCTGATAAAACTTTTGGCCAAACAATACTTTTATTATTTATATTGCCTGAATGCCTCAAACGTGGTGTGATATTCTCCTAGCCTGTATTATTAATTATATTCTATATGGATTAAATTCAAAAAAGTTTATTGGAAAAATTTGACTAAACGATTTATATTTTTTTTAGCAAAATTAAATAATGTCAACGAACTGTTAAAGTGAAGATTTTCTTTTCACATCATTTAAATGTGTACGTATAAGTTTTGTGAATAATTTTATCATTTTTCAGAATAATTAGAGAACGACAAAAAAACATCTATTTCTTTCTGAATTAAAAATGGAAATTTTCATTAAAAACGTAACAAATCTTTTCCCCATACACGTATACATTAAAGAATAATCAAAAAATTTGGTGACTCGATTTTTAGTATAGTTACTGTGTGAAAACACAATTACCTACATCTTTAAAAAGTCAGGTATGCCTTGGCGTATAGCCATCGCATGCATTCAAATGGTTATGCGATAAGTCCAAAATTGGAGGGAATATTTACAGAATGACGAATGTGGTACCTAAATACTACCGTTTGCTCCAATGATTAACTATCAGGGACATTTTAAACATAGGCTTAGAAGGATATCGAATAATTAGGGACGATAATAGATCCTTGTTGACAATATAAAAAGTTGCTAAGAAAATATATATATTTATATACATAGAGTAAGTTACTAGATTATTTTCTCACAATTTTCGATGGAATAATGCAGGGATGTGGAGTCGGAGTCGTGGAGTCGGAGCTTTTTGGCCTGAGTCGGAGTCGTCGTGACGTTTTGGCCGGATGCGTACTCGGAGTCGGAAATTTTGAAAAGTTTGTACTTTTTATTTTTGCATTTAATATGTCAAATTCGACTTTTGGCCGCATTGATAGGGTTGATATTTACTTGAATACGCATAAATATGAAACTTAGGGGAAAAAAGTCGGAGTAGGAGTCGGAGTCGTATTTTTGGTAAATGCTGGAGTCGGAGTCGGACTTTTTTAGACCGACTCCACAGCCCTGGAATAATGATCTGATATAATAATAAATGTTATTGATAAGTTTCTTACACTGATTCTTAAATTTAATTCTATCGTTATAGTCGATTACGTGATCAATGATTTGATCCAATTCGACACTTGCATACATTATAAAATTTTCAATCGATTTATGTATTTGTATTTAAAGGAATAAAAAAAATCATTTCTCTCCTTTGCACATACAGTGAAACCCCGATTATACGTACAGTGAAACCCCGATTCTACGTTTTTCAAGGGACCGTATAAAACAAACTATTAATGCGGGAAACGATGAATGCGGGAAAGTTTTATATATGAACCAAATGCCGGGACTATAGAAAATGAACCCACCACGCGGGAAAACGTATAATGCGAGAACGTAAGATCGGGGTTTCACTGTACATAAATATATGCATGTATATATAAAAGGAAGATAACTGTTTGTATATATATTGGTATAACAGTGATGGTATTAGGGGTGCAAAAGGAAGATTCAACTAATTATCTCACTGCTAATATGTCATTTCTTCCACACTTTTATTCTTTGTTAGGTCAGCTAGGTCAGTGCCACTTGTTAATCGCATGCATACTGATTATGCTGCTTTACAGTTGCGAGTCATGGCACATAACAAAAGCGCAGGGTAATCGTATTCTGTGCATTGAAAATAGATGCTTGCGGCAAATATTACACGTAAGATGGTTTGACTTTGTCAGGAACTCAGAGGTGTGAGAGGACAAACAGGCCTATTAGTAAGTCCAATATAATAAAAGTCGACGATGGACCTGGCTCGGAAATGTGCCGCGAAGGCCCCTGTTTAGACTGAATCCTATCTGTCTGGTGGATTCCGTCGTCATAAAATGCCGCTGATGACCATCCAAAGAATGTACACAGAGGATCTACGGGACGCCGGAATGACCTGGGAGGAAACAAGACGGGTGACAGAGAATCTTGGAGGCCCTGTGTGGCGGCCATGTGCTGCGAATTTGAAGCGGATATGGAGAAAAAAAATCTTTCTCCACCAATAAAAAAACAATTCCCGATTAAAAACTTTTGTCAAAGTGTGCTATTTTGCTCCAAATATGAAGCAAATCGTTGAACAATGACTTAAACATTTTATAATGCTACGGTAAGAAAAATAGCAATGTATTTAAATTCTACATTATTTTATATATTTGTTGATAGCTATTTCTGTAGAATTAAAATACATCCTTATTTTTCTTACCGTATTATAATGGAGTTCTACCAAGTAAATGCCTACTCAATCAATAATTTTATAATGCCATGTTTGATAAGATGAAAACAGGAATCCAAGTAAAAAATTGTCTCTGGATTGCGTTCGATTTATTTTCAATAATGCAACAAAAAAAATGATCTATGTTC
Organism: Himalopsyche kuldschensis; assembly: GCA_028554975.1. NCBI lineage: Eukaryota > Metazoa > Arthropoda > Insecta > Trichoptera > Rhyacophilidae > Himalopsyche > Himalopsyche kuldschensis. The sequence continues at coordinate 6,796,823 of JAHFWI010000017.1, read as the reverse complement.
TAAATTTGAATTTTCAAGTCGCCTGACAGTCCTTTTCACAGAACGTTGTACATATAATAGCACTGTTATTTGTTAGTACAAACCTTCAACCAAACACTCAAACAGGAAGAGTACTGCGTAGAGAAGAGGGTATAAACAGGAAATGCCAATGACTGGCAGCCTGCCTACCCCTACAGCTAACGACTCCCATTCACATTTATATTTTATAAATAGGCACCATTTAAAATAAATTGTGCACAAGTTTTTATTCCACATCCGCCTGGCCGATGCGACGTCCTTTTGACAGAAAGCATTTTTCTTAAGTATTTTTTTGTCACTTCCCGGGCCTAAGTAATAATTGGCATAATTAATTGACGGCTTAGTTAATGTCGAGTTAGTGCTGGAAATACTAATGAACCTAACGTGCGAATTCGTCAGCGTTTAAGATGTTTTGAAGCGATCTAATTAATATTTTTAAGCAGGATATTTCAATTAATTTTGGAGGAAACTGTCATTACATGACACATCTATGTACACGATAAAAAACCTTTCAATTTCGGAAAAGATAAAATGGTAACTATACGGGTTAGATGAAAAACACGTATAACATTGTTTAAAATTGCATTTCCTGTGTGAGTTAGTTAATTGCGACTCTCCTTTTTACATTACAATGAGTAATCGTTATAATTTATTTTTCGAACATGCATTTCCATCAATTTGGAATAGGAATAGTAAAAAAATTGTATTTGCAAAAAACACCACTTTTGCGGCGGTATTTTCAGCAGCTTGTGAAAGTTTTTTTTTTAAGCATGTCCGCTCCCAACTCGGAGCATATGGACTCCTCATGGAGTTTACCTCAACATATGTTTTTCTACGAGACCTGCTTGTTACTCTGTTGCTCAACCTCTCTTTTTTAAAAGAGAGTAGGGATGGAAAGGATACGTGGACTAGGACAGGGCTAGTGATTAGCTAATCGCTCTCACTATGCGTCGCTCTTTGGGATCGGAAGGGATTTCAACAAAAAGGTGGAAGGGACTGGACCGGAAAGATTTTTCTCAACAACATATTATATTATCAAACACTTATTTCAAGAATTCCTATGATGCCTTTGAACAGATTTAAACTTTTTCGGTTGACTAAAAAACGCTTTTATAGGAGGTGCGAAATGTTTCAGTTGAACTAAAAGTATTTATGTATGCATATTTCTTTTCCTTTCACACATTTATAAAATAATAATAATAATGCATAAATAATAAAATGGCCCGATATTTTCAGTCGATAATCGATCCCTTCCCACCTTTCCTATCCCAAAAAAGCGTCGCATAGCGTGACCAATTAGATAACCACTTGTCCTGTCCGAGTTCTTGTACCCTTTCAATCCCTATAACTTCAAAAAGACTGAGAAACGGACTAATAAGCAGTTTATCTTCTCAAAAATGTATGTTGAGATAAACTCCGCGAGGAGTATATTATAATAATACAAATATTTAATGATTTCATAATACAAAAAAATTTTTTTAGCTTGTGAGAATTTCTCTTGATATCTATCGTTACTTTTATAGCATGTACATATACGAGGATATTTTTCAAAGATAGAAGCAAGGCAATTTATAGAATATGTCCATGAAATTGAATATTTGATTTGTCAGATCCGTGGTCGAGTGGCAACATCGTTGGATTCGATTGCTTACATATTGCTATCCTTCAAAATCCTCTTCGAAAATGAGAATTTCTCCTAACTCCGTATTGAGCCCATATTATACTCCACATTTGGAGCGGACTTGGTAAAAATAAATGTGAGTCAAAAACATCGTAATACCATAGAAGCCAGAACCAGTGACGGCTGGTGACGGGGTGCTGGGGGGTGCAAAAGGAAGATTCAACTATTTTTCCGTACTACGGAAGAGAAACAGTTGGTATAGCGAACATCTGAATTGAAAGTCCATGCTATAGAAGTGTTTTAAAATCCAATGAATAGGAAAGAACTCTTGCAAAAATGGTTGAATCTTCCTTTGCATCCCCCAACACCCCGTCATCAGCCGTCACTGGCCAGAATATAAAATATTGCAATTCCCGTATTTATAAGTTGGTCGATTACTGCAATCCGAACCTTAATAAAACTTACCGTGTGCTCTTTTTGAATTTAGTTTACGCGCGGCTTTAATATACAATATTTATGACAGCTTTAAAATTTTCAGAATACTAAGAAATATATTTAATCTCAAAATACTACCGAAATTGACACCTGTAAAATAATACTGTACAAACCCCGTTCCAATTAAGCCTGTTTGCGTTCTGAAAATTGCAATCCGAAAGCAGCCATAAATTAAAATATAAATAGTAATACAATGCAGCATCTTTCCGGTCGGCAATGTTTTATGAGAGGGATCAACGCAAACTTAAATACCTGCATTGTAAAAAAAAATCTTATTCTTAGATACAAAATAGTATACCTGTTCATGAACAGTGATTCCAAAACATAAATTATAGTTTGGTCAAAACATTTCAGTGAATTACGTAACTAGTCCATATTGATTGGATTTGAAAACTTTTTGACATTGAAAGGCTTATCCGACATTGTATTCGGTTTTACGAAAGCTTTGAAGCATACGTTTGAACAATAAACTTGGAACTATATTTTATACAATGTTTTATTTATTGAAGTAACCAGACATAAGCGCACATGCTATTTGAGTAAATTGACGATTGCGCTTATAGACAGTTGCACACAAAACAATAGAAATTAACTGTAAATACGAAGAAAAATAAATCAATTCCAAAATCGATATCATATATTTAAATAAACCCGTTTGGTGAATACAAAATATAAGTTCAAATTGAAAGACAATAGTTATTTTAAAAATCTTGTTTTACGGACAATACGTGAGTATTCAATGGAATTTTAAAATAGTGACAAATAGACTTTGCACGTTCCAACAATACCAATCCTGTTTTCGCCATTTTAACATCCTGTGAAATTGTGAAGGGATACTCTTTCATGGTGGATTATGACTTTGTAACTTTACTGTTCTGTTTGCATTCTTTTGAACTCCTCCATTGTAATTGCAACTACCTCTAGTTTCCTGTCGATAATTTAACGGAAATAAACCATAACAATATTTAATAGTTCTAAATTTGAAATTTTTGCGTGAAATATTTAATTGTCATTATTATGGCATTGATTTATTACTTATTTCTCCTAGCCCAAACGTCTTCAGGCTTTCGTTATACTTGGTTATGCAACTAAATGTGTTAAGGTCCGAATTGATACCTTCATACAATCCTTTTGGATCGATTCATTGAATTACAAACAACCACAGCCATTACTTTTTTACTTTTTCTCCGCGTTGGTATATGATTGCTTTGAGACAATAGTTGCTAGGAGGGCTTTGGAGTCGGAGTCCGGAGTCGTGAGTCGGGGCTTTTTGAAAAGTTTTAACTTTTTAGTTTTGCATTTAAAATGTCAAATTTGGCTTTTGGCCCCATTGATGGGGTTGATATTTAATTGAATACACATAAATAGGAAAATTAGGGGAAAAAAGTGACGATATAAAACTTTTTTTAATCGGAGTTGGAGTCATGTTTTTGGTCAATGTTGGAGTCGGAGTCGTGGTTTTGGTAAATGCTGGAGTCGGAGTCGGACTTTTTTTTACCGTCTCCACAGCCCTGGTTGGTAGGGTGCTCCCTAGAGAAGTAAACATATTCCGATATGATATTGTTCCTAATTTAGATGTTAATCCAAATAATGCTACTCTTGATATGATTGAGGATTTTGACTGAAGATGCTTGATGTAATTTCAAAATCAAATTTAAATTTTGTACTTTTCCATGAGTTTTTTCGATATCGTCCCAGGTTACGCCTTTCCGTTAAATCAGTTGAAAATTCATTCGTGCAATTGAAATGCCGCCGAAAGGGGAAACATTAGTAATTAGCGAAAAACTCATGGAAAAGTACAAAATTCTACTCTTTTGTATTCTATTTTCTCAATTCTTTAATTATTTTTTTCGTTTACCGTATTCAATCCACAGTTTTATTTTGTGGAATGCATGGTGCATTAGCGTCAATTGTGAGTGCATGTGTTGTTCTTTTCTTTTTAAAATAAACAAATTAATTTCCCCAGAAATGATGTAAATATATTATTAATAATGATGCCATACTTTGCCAATTACTCTACCCAATCCTGAAAGCAGGGTGAGCAACTTACTAACTATGTTTGTACATAGATAGTCATGTCATTAGTTCCCGTTATAAGCATACGCCATTTAATAATATAAAACATATAAGTAAAGCGACTTGATTCGAATTTGTAGACTTGTGAACGAAACTGAACTGGACCTGATGTTATTCCAAAATTTTGAAAATTTGATATTGGAATATATTAATATATTGGATGTACAAACTATACGTAAGAAACGGCCATAAATCATTGCATTCAATCTGCAGAGGTATTTAAAAAAAAAACATCACACCTAGGATATAGGTACGGTCAAGTCGAAAGAAAGGATTCCGCCAAAATGCTGCGTAAATGAATGAATTGTAAAATAAAGTTTAATAATAGAATGTCCGGCGGAAGTGACATCCTGCATCGGAAAGCTATTTTTTTTCTAATCTTGATAAATAAAGAAAAAGTAACAATGCCAAATTTTATTTTGTTCTTTAGATATTGATATATGCCAAATTGTATTTTGCTCTTCAGATATTGTATTATGGTACATATATTTCAGTATTCACCTGAAAACAATAATAATCATTTACAGAAGAATCGTATTACAACAATAGTAATCTTGGGATATATGGTTTAGAATTAAGGTATATATAATATACAAAATTATTGAAATCTAATCTCATAAAATTACGGATAACGACAACAGTATAACAATTTTTTTATACATAATTGAAAACCTTATACACATTTAGGCAACAAAAATTAAACAATATCCAGTTTCTTTGTATAGAATATTAAAAAAAAAACTGTAAGCAATTTAAGGGCAATGAGTGAACATTAGGAACACACTTCGACCGGCAAAAAAAATTGGCTTGCGTTCTCTATTCGAAAATATTTAAACACCGACAACAGCGAATGTCAAAGTTTTCTTACGATTCTGCTCATAAATATTCCTTATTTTTCTGTTGCTTTTTCCGTGCATAAATATGCCAGTTGCATACAATACTTGATAGCATTAACATTTCGTTAAAAATGTTACGATGATTTCGATGCCACTGTATATTTTTTTAATTCAGTATGTTTGAGGATTTGCCAGGGGTAAAATGTTTTTTTTTTATTTATTTGTAGACTCAAAGCGAAGACTGTTTTCAAAATCAAATCAAATCGTGCACCATAACATATTCATATTATTATGTCCCTAAATTGGCGCTTTAAATTAAATTAATACAGAAACGAGACTTTTAATGTGAGGATTTTTTCAAATACTAGAAAATTATATTGAGTGACTTGATTTTCTGAAAAGACAATTAATTCGATCAATTCAAAACAAATATTATTCTTCATAAAACACAAGGTTAACGAAAACAAAAATGTTTTATTCATTAAAAAAATAATAAGACATTTTTGTGCTTATTCCTTAGTAAATTTATATAGATATTTATTTCATAACTACCATGAAGAAACAGTTTGGCAATCTGTTTGAGGATGCTGTTGCCTGGATGCAGAATGTTCTGTGTCTACGGAAATGTCCCTTTTCGGAAAGCCATATGACATACGAATGCATTCAGCGCGCACACTGACACACCGCATAATGAATTGTATAGATTTCGTTTTTTGTAGTAAGTATTTATTACATAAGGTCCGGATATGGCTCATAAATGGACGACCTCCTGTATCCGACACGTTCTATTATGCCCGCGGCAGGGAATTCAAATTGACGCACTCGCATTTATTTCAAATCGAAAAGAAAGAAAGTTTTCAGTTTATTTTGGCCGGTCAATTTATATATGTTTAATGTTTTACACAATCAACACATGCATGCAAACTAAACCATACTTGACATAGTTCCATCTCAATTACCTAAAATAAAATCTTGCATATCCATTATTGACGACAATAAACCAATGCATATTCCGAAAATTATCTCGAAAATTCATTTTTTATTGGGATTCAATTTGCAGAATTCCACTATATCCACGGTGTAAAAAATTAAAAGAATTTTAAAAAAAAAGATTTTTTTTTTCTAAAATTATTAATAATTTGTCCGGTCCGTGGCACAGTGGCAACGGCTTTGACTTGCGTGCCGGACCGCCCGGGTTCGATTCCCAGTACGAGCGGATTTTTTTCAGTCGATAAATCTATTCAAAGGCATGGGAGCAACTGAGTAACAAGCAGTTCTCGTAGAAAAAAAACATATGTTGATATAAACTTCGTGAGGAGTGCATATGCTTCAAGTTGGGAGCGGACATAGTTAAAAAAAACATATATATTTTTTGAAATATGTACATAGTCGATTGCTATTTCGACTCACGCCCTCGCCAGAACTGACTGCCTGATAGTCAGTTCAACTATATATTGTATAACATAATATTCGTAGAACTTTAATTCTTCAGTTTTTTACCGTATCATCAGACAAAACCAAACTTTTTTGGTATGTTTGTCAATGTAATTATATTTTTAGGTTTTTTACTTCAGCCAAGCAATCTGAATTACAAACTTTAAGTTTTTGCGATCCGATGAAAATTCAGTACATTGAGAAGAATTACAGAAAAAAACGAGAAAACGACTGTAATAGAAACATTTCGTTTTTCATATGTGTCAACATTCATCATAAAACCTAAAACCAAATTAGAGAATCATGGAGTTACCGTGTGGCGGTCATATGCTCCGAATAGGGAGCGGATATGAATAGTAAAAAACCATTCTCTACACCGAAACAGGAATCTTACAGAATCGGTATTTATGTAAAGAAAAAATACTGTAGTTTAAATAATACTAAGTTATTTAAATAATGAGATATATAAAAATAGTTTCAGTCCCTCGGTCTTTATAATTCCTACTGTTCTAAAAACTCCAACGCCATGGTATCAAGAGTTAATACATCGGCAGGCGCTGGGTTAAAACAATTATTTTAGTTTTTTCTCAATACGACCCTTCATCGTATTCTCTTGATGACATCTGACACTTCGCACTGCAGCACTCACTGCGCAGTCGGTCTTCGTTAACGTTTTGGTTTTGACAAAATTGGGGTTTCCTGCTGTCAACGTCTTTTCTTTAATTATTTATTTTCCTCTTTTAAATTATTGCCGCGCAAATTGTCTGTTTATTTTTTTATCCCGAAAAAATGTCAACCTGTCTCGGATAAACACTAAACAAATATAATAACTCAGTCTAATAATTTACTAGCACATTATTATATACAGAATATGTACAGTGGAATATACGTTTTCCCGCATGGTCCGTTCATTTTCTATAGTCCCGGCGAACACCCATAAGAACAATGTTAAAAATTCCCGCATTAAATGTTCCCCGATTTTTCGATTTCCTCGATTTTACGTTTAAAAATTATGTTCCCATCACAAATATTATCCCGATTGACCGTTTTTGTTGAAACCCTTCCAATCGATTCGTAGAAAAAAAAACTGAGACTGCAAGTGTGCACTTGTTTTCTATTCATTGTTATAATGTTTCCGGTAATTACTGAGCATCTGTGTCTTCTGTAGAAGAAGATCTCGAAAAACGCAATAATGAACCATGGAATGACATTAAACTCCTGATCTGAAGGATTACCGAAATATGTACATCAATAATACTCAATAACACATGAACCCATAGTTATAAAATTTACATCAACATGAATATTAGATGGATTTTGCGATTTTTTTTTTGAAATTTGTCAATAACTTGTTTTCTAACATAACGTGAGACCTATTCATCTTGTTTGACCATCTTAAGACAACCAGACTTCAAACAGAAATGCTGTCAATCTGTTTTGGAATATATGTAATAATAAAAACAAGTGATCAAATAAAATTCGCGAATAATGGCATATGATACATGATACTCGCAACTAAAATTTTGAATGGAATTCCTCGGACAGGGTCTGCATCCTCTGGGATGATAATATTTAACAATAAGTATACAAGATTACGAAACTAAGTTAGCTAGATAAATAGTTATTAGACATTCTATGTAGTAATAAAAGTTTAGGGTCCACTTCCTTCTTAACCAATGGACAGGACCTTGAGCCTTTTGTTTCGTTTCCTGTTTTGGCGTCCGAATGTCTACCTTCACCGATTTCTCTTTGGAATATTGTGTATTTAGTTTTCTTGTCATAATTTCTAAGTAAATATAGTTGGAAATGTATTTACTTTATGAATACCTTACCTGGATAAATAATAATATTGTATAGGAAACACCTTGAATGAAATGCCTGTAATTCCTTAATACTCTTGCCAGCCAGTGCAGTCACCAAATGTTATCTATAAAGGTAACGTCGAAAGTATGAAACTTCTCATTTTAACATTTGAATATGGTAACAGCTTTATTTTTTGTTCTATATTCAAAACAATCTGTTCGTACCTTGACTCAAATGTGTTCAACAAACTGTACCTTTCAAATAACGATTGTAAACATAAATTATGTTATCATTTGTAAGAAAACTTATAACACATTTATTTTATGTATAACGCAGGGCTATGGAGTCGGTAAAAAAAAGTATGACTCCGACTCTAGCATTTACCAAAAACCCGACTCCGACTAAAAAACGTTTAATTCCGTCACGTTTTTTTTCCTACCTATCCTTTTTATGTGTATTAAATTATGTATATATCAACCAACCAATCTGGCCAATAGCCAAATTCGACATATTATATGCAAAAATAAAAATTTCTATCTTTTCAAAATTTCCGACTCCGAGTACGACTCCGGCCAAAACGCCGCGACGACTCCGACTCCATAAAGAGATCCACTGATATAAAGAGTACAAACAACAAATAATTCATGCATTCGGTTTTTTCGTTACAGCACCTTTTTGATAAACTTCAAACGGCTCTTCTGAAAAATGAAAAATTTAGACGGATGTTTTTACCAAGGATGCAATGTTTACCTTATGAAGCTACAATTCCAATTGGTTTTAATTACTATTTATTGCCACGCTGACTTGATCTCAACCAAGGCCAATTTTGAGGCATTTGATAAATTTGCAACATCATATGGGGAACGGGATAATCTTGATTCCTCTTCAGATTCAACGCGAAGTAGATTAAACTCCACGGATTCTCAGTATACAGATACATAAGATACTTAATATCACTCTAACAAAGTGGCTGAGCATGTCACATTTTCTTTTTTATTCTCTTTCTATTTTTCTTCTCTTTAAGCGCCTTAGTGCATGGTTAAAAGATCAGTCCCGTGCAGCTCTATCTCGGACCAAGTAAGTGAGGAGTAAATTCGTTTCTTTTCTTGATCGTATAGCGTTATGGAAGGCGGCTGTGAAAAACGGCTGCACACACATAACGGATGGGTGGTGGGACAACCAACTTGTTCACCCAAATATATAATTACTATTTATTACCAACGAGACAAAACATCCAAAAATTATTCATATTGTGTTTTCTGTGCTATGTGCGATGTAAACGATAATTCATTGTTACAAAGAACTTGGATAATGAGATTTTTAGTACAACTTGTCGCATAATGTAATAGGTTTATGCCTAAAATAATTACTAGATAAGAAGTCTTCCTGATCGATAGTTTACTGACAAGTAAATATTGATAATGGATTCAGTGATTTTATAGTTGAAAAGTCGTTGGAACTCATACTTAAAATCATATCATGTTTTTTTAAATCAATATCACATTATAATGTTGCGTTGCGTGTCATACCAGTCTCGTTCAGCAAGTTTTATGATGAAAAAATATGTTCATAACCAGTGACGGCTGGTGACGGGGTGCTGGGGGGTGCAAAAGGAAGATTCAACTATTTTTCCGTACTACGGAAGAGAAACAGTTGGTATTGCGAACATCTGAATTGAAAGTCCATGCTATAGAAGTGTTTTAAAATCCAATGAATAGGAAAGAACTCTTGAAAAAATGGTTGAATCTTCCATTGCACCCCCCAACACCCCGTCACCAGCCGTCACTGTTCATAACATATACAGCGAATGACATTTATTTATTTTTTAAATTCTGAATAATTTATCTATAATTTATCCAAATGAAAATTATAGATATTGTTAAATCATATGACCCCATGATGGACTTCACTGAGCACGCTACTGGGCACGAGGGTTTATTTGCGTAAACATTATCCCAAAATATAACAGATTAAAATGCATTTTACATTCAAGGAATTTATTTTTAGGGATTTTCATGCCATCAATAAAATAACATTTTTGACGTCTGGAAATATTTATTTTGTAGATTATTTATAAAAACACATCGTATATCCTGTTTAATGATAAATATTCTTTATAATGCACGTTTATTTTGTATTTAACGTTTTATTATACAACATAAAGAAAATAATCATTCGAGAATAAATAACGAACTATTTTTAGCCCCTCTTCTTACATTTTATAAATATTATATTTAATTTCTTTTAAATTTAAATGTGAAATTTTATAGCCGATTTTCAATACCTGGATAATACACATTTCATAAAAAAATGCACTCATAATCGATGAGAGTAGGGAATGAAAGGATACGAGGAGTAGAACAGCACTAGTGGTTAGCTAATCTCTCTCGCTACGCACCGCTTTTTTGGGGTTCGCAAGGATAGGGAGGGATTTTGAACTATACAAATACCCATTACTTCGAACAGAATCGATAAATAACTGAAAAAATCCGCTCCGATCAAAATCGAACCCGGGCGGTCCGTCACGGAAGGCATCGAAGTTGATCACTGCAACACGGACCGGGCATCATTGATAATTATTTTACAATAAATTTCACCCCTACGCCATTACAACACGTCACTTAAAACGTCATCATAGAGCAGTGGTTCTCACGTAAAATTTGGCTGTGGCCGCATTAGAAACATCAGCGGTCCTACGGAAATGTCTGGTGGCCGCACAATTTTTTTTCTGTTGAGTATTTTTTATCAAAAAGACCTAAACATATAATGTGTTTGAGTTTTTTCTGACTTAAAATTCTTGATGCACAATACAATGCATACCAAACATTTAATTTTCAGTGTTTTTTTGACAAATTGACTTGTAAAAACACATTTTTATTAAATATCAAATAATCTATGAAGCTCTTGGTGGCCGCACATGAGAACCACTGTATATAGAGCAGTGGTTCTCACGGAAAATTGCCCTGTGGCCGCATTGTAAACATAAGCGGTCCTAAGGAAATGTCTGGTGGCCGCATCAAATTTTTGTTATGAGTCTGTTGTGTATGTCAAATTGACCTAAACATGCTTGTCAATTTACTATTAGTATTAACTGCGTCAGAAATATTCAATTTTTAGAGTCTTTGTTGATAAATTAACTTGTAAGACCACATTTTTTAAAATAACAATATTTTACATGAAGCTGTTGGTGGCCGCACATGAGAACCACTGATATACAGTGATAACCTTATTTGTTAAATTAGTGGAATACGCGTCGTTTATCCCCATGTTTAGATTTATACCGGAGCCAATGTGTTGACATTTAAATGAATAGTTTTTTGAATATAGAATTAAGATAATATGATAAATAAATACATTTTTTTAAATAGCTGATTTTCCAAGACAGTAAAAAAGTATAAATTCATATGTAGTTTATATGCAAATAGTAGTGCCTTTTCGGTTGTTTTGTTTAAATAAGCTATTGACATATCAAATCAAGCGGGCTCGTATTTATGTCGATAGTTTGTTTATTCTACCACTATTTTAAAATATTTTTTTTAATTATATCAGGTAAGCCAGCCCATACGGAGAAGAGAAAGAAATCACAAGTTTATATAAAAATCTAGTAAAAAGTGGTTTTTTTGAGGCTCTGATTACAGATCTTTTTTTAAAATGATTATACCCTGGTGTTATAAACATGTTAATTGCAGAGGATAAAAGATTTTCAATTCAATCATGACAGGCACATGATTTTAACTTTACTAGCGATTTTTTTTCTTTGTTGCGGAATGGTGCCAACTCTATGAACCCATCAAATAAAAAGGAAATCAATAAAAAAACATCAAATACTCAAGATAATACTTACAATTATAATTTATAGTTATCAGCAAGCTCTGAAAATATATTCATACATACCCAACTTAGACTCATCAATTTGAAATAAAATATTACTAATACCGACTAAGCTATTAAGATACATATTTATTTTAAAAAGCATCTCCTTATAATCTCGAAGAAATACATTGCGGTCATGCGCACCCAAGGTTACTCCACGGCAAATTACAAACTAACAAAAAAAACACGAAATAAAAATTGCTTCAATACATGTTTGGATGCGTTTTTCAGTTAAATGTCATAACTACATTTATATACATTTAGAGAGGTACAATTTTTATTTCGAATCCACTTGTGTTCATCTTTTCCAAAAAGCTTTTCAATTTCCTTCCTTCGTTGTCAGTTATTCTTCTCGTGGGGAGTTGATATTTATCGTCCTTGTAATTTGGTTTTATGTTCAATTTAAATCCACTCTCAGATAACAACTCCCTTGTCATATCATCATCTGCATGCAAAAGTTTTGTAGATATTTCATTTGGTTCAAGAACAATTCCAAGGGAAACCAAGTTCCTTGCCATGATTTTAAAAGTCTTGATGTCTGATTTTGACAGTTGAATGTTTGAGGATCCAAGTTCGAGAGCTATGAAACCAGACGCCGTATTGAGAACCTCAGCTGTTTGGCCGAAATTAGCTTTTTGTCCATTCACCGATGATACCATTGCTGCTGTTAGTAAAATTACTTTCCATTTCGGTTTTACCTAAAATATACAAAATATATAATTAGAATCGGCTGAAAGTCAGAATTGCCTGAATAAATTAATAATATCGACATTATCAGAATAATTACGATATGTACACGAATCAACGCCGACCGTTGTCTTAATAATTTGTATTTTTTGTCGCCATTAAAATAATAAAATATGTGTTCATATTGGTTTAACTTTTTCAATAACCTCGAAAATTTAAAAAAACTATTCCAATATATTTTTCAAATAATCCGCCATATACCGAATGTAGTTGATTTGCAGTGACATCTATGAATTTTTACATAATATAAGATAGTACAGAGTCATCTAGTGATTGTTCTTAGCGCACAAAAGGTAAACAACTATTTTGGTTGCTTAGAAGTACATATAAAAATATATAGAAATACGACAATATATAAGAATAAACTTAGTAGAAATGGTGAAATAATGATTGAGACATCTAGAACACTTAATATGTGAATTATAATTGCACTTTTCATTTATAATACTCACACATTTGAGAGGGACCAGAGTTAACCAAGTGTCACACAAAACTTCCATCTTGAATAATAAAGGATTATGAGAATGCAGTGTTGCTGCTGCCGTAAAGCAATGAAATAATTTTATCATACTAGGTACCTCCATGAAAAGTGTATAAGAATGTTCAATCGAAGAAACGAATAATAGTTTATGAATCAAAAAAAATCACCTAGTTATCCACATTATTTTCAACAAAATAAGCAGTAAATAAAAACAGTAAATTTATTTCAAATTATGAAATATTCAATATGATTGAGGGTAATTAGTTTATTAATGACGCGCTAGGATTTCCTTTGAATTGGTATTGTTACAAAAATGTAATGTTACCAATTCAATTTCAATTGACAACTTTAAACTATCAAAAATACAATGCCTTTAAAGGATATAACAGATTATTTTAATAATTATTACGATAATGAACCGGCTCTGCTATTATTATCTAAATTAAAAGTATCATTATTTACTTTAGAAATCTTTCCGGTATGTGTTTCCTGCAAATAATCTAGATTGACAACTTCAATGCCAAAATTCATACCAAATTATGACGAGACATAGCCAAAAATTAATTTTTATTTACAGCATTTTTAAATGGCTCGTTGCGTGGTGCAGTGATCAACGTTTTTAGCTTCCACGGCGGACCACCCGGGCTTGATTTGCGGTACGATCAGTTTTTTCAGGCGATAAGTCTACTCTGCTCGAAGGCAATGGGTCAAAAATAGCGAGATCGATTAGCTTACCACTTGTCCTGTCCTTGTCCTCGTATTCATTCGATCCTTACTATCTTTAAAAAAGATAGGTTGAGTATCTAACTTACAAGCAGGTCTCGTTGAAAAAATATGTTGAGATACACTACGAGAGTAGTCCATACTCCATATGCTCCTAGTGAAAACGCAACATTTTGAAAGCTGATGTCAGAGTGCAGCCTTAATTGTCTGAAAGTTCGAAACATAATAAACCTAATAAAAACGTTTTATATTTATGACAGATAATTGTTATTTTTAAAATTCTGAAGCATGTTTACTGTTCAGTATATTTTCATCGAAACATAAAACGTACATTTTTGCAAAAACCCTATATAAACTAGTATGAATAATTAAGTCAATACGACTTTTTCCTCAAAATATAAAATGCCTTATCAGGCAAAATTACCGAAGGTATTTTCAGTTAGGTTTTTTGATCCAACCTCTCGATGTTAAAATACGTAAGCGGTCGAAAATATCGTTCGTTAATGAGAGAGGAAAAAAATTAGTATAGATATTTTAGCAGGATCACTAATGTAATTAATTATTTAGATAAATGGTTTACGGATTTATATTTATATTTAACAGTTTGAATCCGCAGATCATGTTGCATTCAGGACAGTGCAGGATAACATCCATTTTGCAGGAGAATATTGATAAACATTTTCATTTTATATTAATAGTAATTTACAATAAAAAAAATGGTTGTCTGTAAAGTCGGTTTACGGACGATAGTTTAACGTGACAACGTCATAAGAAAACATTGATGAAATGATTGCATACTTTTATGAATAAAATGGAATCATTTTTATTGAATTATCATTATTTTGTATGGATACGAAGAAGGAGTGAGGGTACTGTAGGTGTATAAGTGTAGGTACTGTAGGTGTATAAGTTGTGTGCTGCCGCTGTCTCTTTTCTACTCAGACGCATCGACCAATCGAGTGGAAGAGAGATAGATGCGGCACAATCCGAACGGTAGGCCGATCGTGCCTCTCTATCGCTTATCCGCGCTCTCGCTCGCACGCTTGCCTTCGGCGTAACGCGACAAACGGGACAATGATTCATGTTTTTTCGTGCGTGCAGCGGGCGTTCATCGATTTATAAGACGTTGTCACGTCAAAAAACTTAATCAATGAAAAATCATGATATAGTATAATAGCTCATCTTTTTAAATGTTCGATGGTCAAAGCAACATTGTGAAAATTAATCGTAACCTAGAAAAATTGCGAATGCAAGAATAAGTTGATCAAGCTCAACTGGCTGTCATTGCAGAACAATAAATTGTCAAGTCAATTTGTATTTGAATCTCACATTTTTCATCAATTAAAATAATGTGTTGCCGCTAGTTTTATACTTACTGATACACAAACGTTTAAATCTAAGACACTTCAGACCGAAACTGCCAGAATATTTTGGCAATTCATTGGATTGCTCAAGACAACTAGATGTTTAGTGAATCCATAAATCAAACAAAACACTCGGTAAAACATTTGAATATTTTGTTTAAATGCATATTCCAGCACTCAACACATCATATCAAAAATAGTATAGATAAAAACGTATTAATAACGTATTGTAACCGTATCAATTCGCGGAATAATCTAAGTTAATTTACTTCCAAAATGCCGCCGAATCCATCGAAAGAAACATATCATATTTACGTAGATTGTTTTACTGTAAAAGAATATAAACAAATGCAATATTTGACACCTACGTCAAACTAATCTTGAAAATTTTGAAGGAAGTCTTCATTGACTGACTTAGATTATCAGCTATAATTATATAAACCTATAACATATCTTATATATAAAACCGAAACGGCGTATGTATATATGTATGTCTGTAATTCCCTTTTGCATTGTTGTTGCAAGTTGCAATATAATAATGTTTATTATTTACGTGAAGGTATTATTTGACATTTCTTTGACAGCAAATTAGATTTTTTCCTTGAATTTTAAGACATTTTTATGGGCGAGAATGGGGCTGTCATCAAATTAAATAAAGTTTGTGATTTTATTTAATTTGATTTAACTCTATTTTGGATGTTAGATTTTGTGATATAATTATGTCGAATGACGAATGAACATTAAATAATTATTGGTCGCTTAGTCCGAGCGACGCCGGGTAGCAATACTAGTATAGTATAAATTTCAAGCAGCAACGGGAATGTTCGGTTGCCTGTCCAATACAACTCAAGATAATATATGAGAAAATTATTACTGTTATAATACGTTTTCTTAAGCTCGAGTATGGTTTTAATAGTGACAACTTTATTGGCGAAATAAGCCAACGTTATAATAAACCTATAAAATAAATACAATTAAAAAAACCGATCTTAGAATTACCAGCCATTGTTTTAAGGCCTGAGTGAAATTATTCATGCGGAGTTTAGGAAGAAAATGTTGTTGTAAAGGAGTGATAACGGATTTTACATGATTGTTGCTTGAAATGAAATATTCATATGAGAAAAAGAGTAATGATTCAAACATTGAAATAAAACCTCGATTTGACAGAATCGTGAGGGCGAGAGGATATCATTTAAAAGCCAAAAGTCTATGTATCTAGGCCAGTGGTCGGCAAACTTATTCGCCAAAGAGCCAAATATGAACATTGCAACGATTAAAAAAAAATTGGGAGCCAAATCTCTCTTTTACTTCAATACACGTTTATTATAATTTCAGACCTTGATTAGTTATATATTTAGTATTTCATTAGCTATTCATTGTAATATTTTATTTATTTATATATTTCATTTATAAAAAAATAATATGGAAGAAAGGTATCCTTAAATTTAATATCTGACAAACACCTAATGCGAACAATGTCCTTGCATCTCCTTGGAAAGTTTGGGTTAGTCAGGTTTGTAGGTTGTTGTCTTTAATTTTAGGCACGATTCCAGGTTCTCATCAACAAGACTATTTCTGAGCTAACTCTTGATAAAATTCATGTTTGAAAAAGATTGTTCACAAGAATACGTAAAACCGAAAAGGGAAAGAACAGCAAACGCGAGTTTTTTCAGCTGATCATAAGTCAGGAATACTATTCCAGGCGTTGAAAATTATCATGTCTTCCTTTTCCAGGTCCAGACCACTTGTGTTTTAAACTAAGTTCACATTTCTTTTCCCCAGTTCAAATTTTGTGCTCCATATTTCCTTGTTTTTTTAAATCCAGCAATTGTATTTCAAATTTACCAATGTCGATGCCAAAAGGAGGACTTGCGCGCCCTAAGTGGGTATTTGTATTTTTATTAGTATTTATGTCTGAGCCGCACTTAAGGGGCCAAAGAGCCGCACTTTGCCGACCACTGATCTAGGCACAATATATCAAAGCAGGTTTTTTTTTTCTTTCTTGTAATGAAAATAAAATACATTACACATTTATTCGCAAGGCCAATAAACTATGGATAAAAAATGAGATTTATAATACTGAAGAAGTTTTGTGTGTGACTTAGAATGATTAAGCGCATGTCAAATAATCGGTCGGCACGTGTTCAAACTACTGTGTGATCACAGTGACTCTTGGATTTAAAAATATATTACAATATCACGACGTTCTGGTATAAAAGTATTGTATCGGACATTTCGTAAATTTAATGCAAAGTATATTGAATACAATTATGCTTTCTCGAGGATTTACTGTTCTGATATTTAAAATTTATTATAGTCCGTGAATGCATTAACCGAAGATGAAAATGAAATTTCCTTAGGTGGGGAGAAAAATTCATGAAATTGGAAAATGGCAGCCCCATTTCAAGGAATCTGTTCATGTATGGATTGCTATTGTATGCGTGCGCCGGTTGGTAAATTTTTACTATGTCAGGGGCTCTGGTCTGAAGATATTAATATTATAAATGTGCTTTTAGTATTTTTGATTTCTAATTATTAATCTTAATACCAAGGAAACAATCAATAAATATTACCCTGGTGGTTGAATAAGCGTACGGAAATTTTCATCAAAGGGTATCGGTGTCTGTAATTATTTCAACGCTCCTAGAAACATGATATATAAAACGATGAAGTGTCCGCATTTATTGATCACTTATTTGATCGGAAGGTTACTATGATTATGATTATGGTATGATTTTCTGATTTCCTTGAATTGATGGGTCGACAGTTTTATGCCCTAAATAATGCTTAAAATAAGGTTTCCATATTCAAAGAAAAATCTGCGGTAAAATGTTATCATATTATTATTGGGATCATTAAAAAAAATGATAAGATCCATATTTTCACAAAATACAGTAGAAATCAAACTGAAAGAAATCGTATTTTTTCCAAAAATTGTTACCTCTGATGCAATAAAGATTTCATAAAAATGACTTAATGACATATACTTCACAATATTTCATTAGCAGACAAGCTTCGTTTCGTACAAAATATCCATCAAGAAACCAACAATAATCTAGTTGGAAATAATTGTTAAGGTAAAGTTGATTTATTACCCCTGTACTATCGCCAGACGCACAATGAATCGTGACGTCAGAGTACAATCAACACTATGCCAGGGTCGTCAAATGAAATAATAAAGAAAATACCCTTAATTAAAGCATGCTAAGATGACAAAAAAATGTGGGAAATGTCGAAGAAGTTTTATATATGAAACGAAAGTCCAATGAAAGGTCTCCGAGCTGTAAATCATTTCAAATTTGAAATTACTTGTCAATGTACCAACTGTACAAATTTAATTGATTTTAAATTTGCCGCGTATTACGTCAGCAGTGACGTCGGTGTACGTTTCGCCTTAAAACGAAACAACTTTCAAGATTTATATATCTGTTTCGCTTTAACTCCGGTTTTTTGATACTGAGTGTATGCAACAGCGCATTTGCGCTGTTCAGATTATAGGATAGATTCAACATTCATGACAGAAGGGCAGTGTACGATAGACCGCGCGGGCACTTAGTAGTTTTTACCCGTGCTCAAAATTGCGAATCGCGTCGAAATTATCGCAATTTTGACGGCTTCGCACATCAATATTCTTTAATTGGACCTCCAGAAAGATGTCGCGAGTGTAGTGATGTCGTTTTTCGAGTGTTAAATCAAATTTAAGACGCTATTTTAGTGTTTAGTGTGTGTATTTTCTATCGCTATGACGTGCTCCGGCGACACCACCTGGCGGGGGTACGCAGCAGCTATCAGCGACGAGAAGAAAACCGCTGGGCCCGAACTTCGAGATACAATAATTACCATAATATCATTAGGAAAATAATCAAAATCATACGACAAAAATGGCCGCTAAATTTGCGCAGAATAACAGCGGCAAATTGAACATATTCCCCGTCGATAAACTCGTTCGGGTCGGATACTACGAGCTTGAGAAGACAATCGGCAAGGGAAACTTTGCTGTTGTCAAATTAGCCACTCATGTTGTGACCAAAACGAAGGTAAGATTTTCGCATTCTTATCGTTTTAATTAAACGCTGTATAAACCTAAAAATATTTGGGAATATTCTTATCGAAGCAAGGACGTTTCGAGGCTAGATTACAAGCGCCGACAGTTTCAAATTAGATTTTTCGGCGAGACACTTGCTTTAGTTTGTATTTTGTCCGCTTACATGACAGGAGATGGGTAAAATGTAGATATCGCGGCTCGCAAGTCAATAAGACGTAAAAGACATATTTTTCTACTTATCTGTTACATTAAGAGAACCCCAACATCACTTATTTAGATTCACCTAAGAATGGCAAAGATCGAAGACCAATTTGCTTAAAATGTCGTCGAATATCTAGTTTTTATTTAAACTTTCTCCGTTTGATTTTCGTGGTTTTGTAAACGAATTTACGTAAACTTGACACACCGTCGTTTACGACATTTCGTACGTTATCATTCGCTGTGTATAATATGCTGTGTATCTCGCAGTATGTACACCTCTCCGTTTGTATATATCTACATGAATATCGATTTGTTAAAATGCATTAAGAATATACTATCCTTGTATGAATGAAGAGTTTCTCAATGAATGGACCAATTCATTGGCTACGATTTCTTTGCGAGACAAATCGTGCATTTTCTTTTTTCTTGCACGGGAAAGTTTGTCGGATTGTAGTGCGATAGAACTAGTCCACGGGAAATTGTTTCATTCGATCATCTTTAGATAATTTATATGCACCAAACTGTTTTAATTCAAATTAACAGTAAAATGTGCCGGTTTATTGAATTGGAGTTATCGAACGCGTTTTAATTGCAGTATTAATTTAATCAAACACCAACATGTATATTTTAGGTTAATTTGTAATATACACCCATCCCTCGCTTATCACGGTTTCGCTTTAACACGGTTTCAGTTTCAGTCGAAAAAAAATGGTTTTCGACGGGTAATAATGATATTGAATCAAGATAACCTCTAAACATGGAAATTATTAATATCGCTCGTGCAATAGGAGGTGAGGGATTGGAGGATTTAGCAATCAACGAAATTGATGAATTTCTTGTAGAACAAGAGTTAAATGAAGAAGAATTAATTGAAATGACTACAAGTGTTCCTCCTGAAATCAGAAGCGATACCAAAAGCGACACTGAAAGTTCTGGTCCAATTTCAACGATTACTGCTCAAACAATAAAAGATGGGTATAAATGGCAAGAAATATAGAAATGCATTTCCTAAATAATGATCCAGATATGGATCGTGCTTTGAAATTTCAACGAGACATTAAATAATGCGTTGCCATATATGAAGAGATTTACAAGAATATCAAAATAGATGAACAATCACAAATTACCGATTTTTTAAACGACGACGGAACATAACAGAAAATGTAATTGAAAGTTGTAGTGATAATGACATTCAGCCAATAAAAAAAGGGAAATTCCTATATTAATATCTTCTAGTGATAGTTACATTGAATAATTTTATCCGTGTTAGTAATATTTCAATAAATTTTCAGAAGTTCTATTTTATATATCTATTTTTTTCTTAATATATCAAAAAAAACAATCCTCTCTTTTTCATACATTTGTTAGACTCGTTTAGCACGGTTTCGCTTAACACAGTCATCTAGCAGAACCTATCTTCCGTGTTAATCGAGGAATGGGTGTATGTGGTTCCCTAAACATTATTAAATGATATAGCAAATAATTCCATGAAAAATTTAATCCGTTTCATATAAGATTCTAGTTAGACTAATTATAAGTAAGTATTAAGGTTAAATACCTACATACTTTTTAAATCTTGCATTATCTTTGCAGAATAACTATTTCTTATTTTGATCATAGAATGTATAGTGCACAATATTATGTGAGAGATAATCGTAGTTATTCACTGCATACGTAATTGTACAACCTAAATTATAGGTTCTATAACTATATTATGGAATGCAATCATTACTATCGCAGTTCAAGCTGTCGGTACCAAATAATGAATGTCGGTACCTAATTTTTAAAAATCTTATTTTCTTTTTTAACCGAGATAATATTCTTCTTAACAAACTAAAGTGAGGTATTATTTTTTCGGAAGTACCTCAGGGACACTGCGTGTTTCGATTGTAACCAACATGTAGTTTCGACATTGAAAAATAGTCACAAAGCTAAATCTCGACTAGGTCTGTCAAAAAAGTCTGTCAATTTATACATATATTTTATCGATATTTCATCATTATGATATTAACCAACTACTCACTTCACCACCTAAGATATAAGAATATTATATATTCCTTCACTAGAAAAAAACTGCATGAACTACATCAGGGGTGGCCAAACGTTTTACCTCTACGGCCAACCTGCTTTTGAAATTATTGGCGGCGGGGTACTAAAATAAGTAGTTATTAAAAAAGGAGTAAATTGTAAAAAAAATATAGATAATATCAATACCAATTCCATATCATTTATTTTAGTAAAAACAATAAATTATGTCTTCAAACAAACATGAAAATAAAACAAGTTGTTCTATTATTTTATTTTAATTATCGCAAGCAAGCAGTGAGGCGGGTGACGAGAAATAGCTACGCGGTCGACGATTTGGCAACCCATGGAAAATAACGCCAATATTCATCAACTGACTGCGAAATGTACAAACTATGAAATATTTACTTTTGCGACTTTTATTACTGAATTCAACTCATTTCAGGCCGTTCCACGTTCAAAATATGATCGATAATATTTTTCAATACTCATTTGTTTTCAGTCAGGACGAACTTGAGAGTGAACCGGACATAATCGTGGTGTTATTATACAATATACATGCATAGTAATTGTGTGAAATTTCGAATCGCCATGTCAATGTTTCGGCGCAAATGATTATCAAACGATCGTCAAGCGCAAGGATAATTAATTATTCACGATTGCCGCTTATATAAAGTGTGGATCTACAAGAAGAATAATAATGTTCGGCCCCTTAGGATAAAATGAACATACATATTTCGCCGGTTATGAGTTATGAATGACACTAGATTTAATATGTTACTGAATGTGTCAAAGATACGTAACAATAAGATAAATGGAATCGAAGTATTTACATAATTATTTATTTATATTTTATATATAATACTTGAATAATACTTGAAAAATCACAAATTAAAAGTTTATTTATTGCTTTTGCAAAGAAGTGAAAAAATATGAAAACATTGTAGTCTTCTTAAGAGTGGGGAAAAAATATACATTGGATATTGACAAAGAAGTCAACCGAGAGAGTTTCGACAAAATCAACAATACAAAATAGTACTCGTCTGAACACAGTCACGTCAATGTGAAATATGTAGACATCCGAAGTTGTTCATAGCTCCACGAAACCTTAAAACAATACATTAAAATAAATATTTTTTTTAATATTTCAAAAGTAAATCGGAAAGCCAAAGCTTAAGATAATGAAAAGACAATTTGTATTTTTTGAAAAATAGGTAAAATTGATCACTGGTGAAACCTGTTTTTTGGCTCTCCTAAAAAGTAGAGAAAATGAGTTAGATTTCTTTACCTCAAAGGGGCCGTATCAGATAATGTTGGCTGGAAGAAGCTAGCCATAAGATTAATATCAAAGTAAATGCACACAAAACAGGATCATTTAGTCATATTATGTGCAATGTCTACCGAGATTTGAATTTAAAAAATCATTCATTTCCATCAGTTTGAAGTTAAAAAAAAGCATTGTGGACTTGTCAATCGTGTGCTAGCATGTAAATCCATATATCCGGAATGCAACAATTTTTATTGAAAGTCGGTATATCTGGTACGTGAAAAAGCGATCGTATGGTAATATTAATTAACCGTAAAATATGTACCTATCGAATCGTCGCTTTATTTTGTACGGCAATTAAATGCGACTAAAAAGTGATTACATATTTGATTATCAGAAGAAAGTCACGCAGCGGCTTCATCAGCCGGCACCGGCCGTCAATTATAATTAGGTGGTTGATGTATATTTTTTAATTATTTTTCTCCGTTCTATATGCAATTAATTGTCCGCTCAATGTAATTAATTGGGTGCCATTGTGGGACGAGTGCTACTTGACTATACAAAACTCGACGACGTTTTCCTATTGTGCGATGCTTGAAAAAATAATCAACAATATTTGTTACATTACCCGTTTTGATCACGTTGCCTAACATTTTTTTTAACATAAATTTTTATCAATTATTTTTATTTACGCTGTTAAATTATCGTCTTTTGTTTAGCCGTAAATTTAATTAGTTGAATTTAAATTGCTTCACGCAGCTTTACATTTGCTAATTTTTCTTTTGATTAGCGCATTGAAAACGTCTCGTATTGTCGACGGAGAACTTTAGCCTGCTTCTCCCCGAACTCCTGAAGTTTCAACATAATTTTTGGGAAAAGTATTTTTTTGTTATTGTTTCTCTTTGATTGGACTGTTTTCGAATTTCGAGTTGGTCTTAGGTGGCACCCTCCTTTACAATTAATTTTGTTTTGACTTGACGAGGGGGCCAATTTATTCAATAATTGGGTGGGCAAAATTCGAAGTTGTGTAACACCAATAAACTAAGAAAGGTTCGGCAAACATGGCATATTTTCCAAAATTTTGAAAAGAATAATTTTTCGACCGCTCTCATTCAAACTTGACGGCAATAAACTCTGTTACAGTAGATTGTAATGATTATTCAATTTTATTTAAAACACCCACAATTAACTGTCACTGTGAAATATTTTTTATAAGCCTTACCCACATGTGAACTAGACAAGCGAAACTTGGTTTCCCAAGGACGTTTGTGTCGTGTTTTGACTGATCGAAAGTTTTTAAACGATGCGTACTATTTTATGAAATTTCCGTCAAAAGTATCTGATACATTTTTATCGTGTAGAAATTACTTTTACCGCAAAAAAACCACGTTCTCCGCTTCGTATAATATGTACTTGCATATTAATTAGATTTTTTTTTATAGAATCGAGCATAAAACGATTATATTGAAAAGTCAAATATAATATTTCGATTACGTGGTAAAATCTATAATACATACCAAAAGAACTGAAAATTTTCTGGACAATAACGATTAGGTTTGAATAATTAAAAATTGCAAAAAAGCATAGTATGTAATTCAATTAAAATGCCAAAATTTTGCCATAACCGTGTTTCAGGGCAGTGGATGTACATACTTTTACTATTGCCAGAGAGATTTAAGAATTCGGACTCATGACTGCATCGGCGATAGCGTAGTTGGTTGGAGTTCAAGGAAGTGCTTATCAATCACATATTTATGATTTATATAAGTTCCCCATTGGCCATTAGTCTTTTAATTCGTAATGAAAATCCGTTGTGTGCGTATGGAATTATAGCATGTTTTTTTCGTTACATTTTATCTAGTGCTGCGGTTTTGTAAAAACACAAAATTCTGCTTCATTATCTTTCAGATAAAGAATATTTTCATTAGACAGAAGGTGGGTAGCACATTCAATGCCGACCGCATTGTTATTTACTTTAAAAAAATCGCATGCTTCGGACGATACGCTCGAACAGAAATATTTTGCTCAAGTCGTAGGGGTTCAAAAACAAGAAGATTTTGATCAGTTACAGGTTTAAAATTATTTTACTATTGCGAATAAGAAATATACGGGTAGTAGAATACCAAGGTTGTAGGGGGTGTTGCGTTAGTTGCCCCCCCGGCGGAGGAGCACTTTTTTGTACCTCAGCGCCGCATAATAACCCCCATTATTGTCTTGATTATTAATCTATTTTAACCAGGGCTGTGGAGAAGGTAAAAAAAGACTCCGACTCCAGCATTTACCAAAACCACGACTCCGACTAAAAAAGTTTAATATCGTCACTTTTTTTGCCTAATTTTCCTATTTATACCCTACCAATCCGGTCAATAGCCAAATTTGACATATTATATGCAAAAATAAAAAGTTCAAACTTTTCAAAATTTTCGACTCCGAGTACGACTCCGACCAAATCGCCGCGACGACTCCGACTCCGGCCAAAAAGCCCCGAATCCACGACTCGGACTCCGACTCCACAGCCCTGATTTTAACCCTTTATAATTGCGTAAATATCAAAGCGAGTGATACAGATGGCTGACGAATATTCATCACTCGTCACATCTGACTGAAGATTGCTCAAGGAATGTTACTTTGGCTATCTTGTAAAATTTTCTTATGTCTTATAGTGTGCCACTAATTTAGACACCTTCTGATTTTTCGCACTGCTTTGTTGGTATATTATGACAATAATTTTTAACCATATTCTAGTGGCTTTTTGCTATTGGTTATGAAAAGAAGCACCAAGTAATGGGTAAACGGAACTTTTTTCCGGTTCATCAATATCGTTAATCGGCCGATTTGATTTTCGATGCGATTTGACTAATTCTCAAATCTCCAGCGTCGTCGTTTTCCTTTATCCATCACACTTTCTTCCTCGACAATCTGTTTACGCACTTATTATTTGACAATCAAACGATTCGGTTTAAACCTCTTTTTGCCTGCCGCTTAAATTCCGATGCATGCTTCACACTGTCTATCTTTTGAATGATAAGTCGTAACGATGGTGTTGACGATTCGTGAACAATATTTTTGAATGTTTAGATACGTAGTACGAATCCATTTTATCTAGCACAGGTAAATCTATATCACTTGAAAATGATTAGTCCTTTGTAACTAATAATTACAATTATCTATATAATCATTATCACTGTATATAATATATCTTTCTAGGTATCTCAGATAACGGTAACGACTCCGTGCGCCTTGATGAGTGCAGAATCAGTTTCTGTATTATGAAGGCGGCATACACGTTTTTTTATTGCGGCTCCTTTTGTATAATGAATTGAACAGCCAGCAACTCTATGTGTAGTTGCCATCTTACTGACAAAATTTTCGATATTCAATTTTCCCGTTTAACCAAGTACTTTCTTCTTTTACTTATGAAAACATAGTAAAACCACAAACAGTCCCCCGTGTATCGTTCGACTTGTGGAATTGTGGTTCGAACGTTCATGTTCACGCTTATACTGTGAGCAATTGTGGTGATTCGCCTGCGAGGTGTGGTCGGCCTTCCCTCGCGGTTTTAATAAGCCCCATGGTTAATATTTAGCGACGGACCCATTTTTCTTTCGCACATATTTTTCTACACCCAGGAAGAAATTATTGGTTTTGTAGAAATCCTGGAATCGATAATCAGTTCAAGATACTCGATTTTTTTCACTAGTTGGAAACAAAATTATTATTCCTCTATTATTATGACACACTGTCAGTGTTTAGCGTGATTATATTTGTGTCATTAAACTGCTGTGGTGATATTTCATTCTGAAGTGTTATTTCTTTTCAATTATTCTCCCGCATATCATATTTAAATACAGTGCCAACTTTTCAAACGCGAGATGGCTAGAAACTCAGCCACTGTGGTCCAACGATAAGAGCTTTACCCTATCGATCAGATGGAGCCGAAATCAATGCCCTGCAAGATTAATAGATTGTGTGAGTTTTTGAGACAGTTTGTTCGTTTCGCCTTCTCTCCTCGTTATCTGTAGTATTTCCGCGATCTCGAGTAATTCTATTCGATTGAATCTTTAATACGTTTTAGTTGTTATTTAATATTTTATATAATTATTTAGATGTCATTAGAAGCGTAAAAGAAATCATATAATATACACCCGATCCTCTTCATGCAAAAACATATAAAGCGGCCCATACAAACAAAGTAGATAGGGTCCATTGTTTAAAATAAACTCAATACATGAAGATAAGTAATTAACTTACATAGTTTTCAATTCAAATAAATTCAGTATAAAGAAAAATATTCGTCGCTACTTGATAATAAAACGTGTCCGTTTACTGCTATTTTCAGTACCTATACATGTAGTTTTTTTTAAACTGTGTTAAAGGAAAAATATAATCGGTTCTTTTTTTAAAACCTTGCTAGGATTTCGAAACTGTGCAAAAATGGAACCGGGGGTGTAAATCAAATGATCCGCGTGTCGTGATGGTTTAAAACATGGGTGGCCAACATTTTCAGCAGCCGGGCCAAATTTTAGAAATGAGATTTCCTACCGGGCCACACAAAATATTTTTTTTTATTCATAGCAAACAGGAAATGTATAGGTTTTTTAAGAAGATATTACAAAATGAGAATCAAATATATTTATTAGATTAGAGATACGCAAAACAAAAAATAATCAAAATATAATAAATTTTAGTTTGTCGTCACAACAGTTTTCCAAATGCTCATCAGTGATTCGTGTTCTCATTTGAGATTTAATATGCTTCATAAAACTAAAAAGCTGTCCACACGTGTAAGTGTTTCAAAAAAGCGAAATCATCGATAGAGCATGTTTGCAAAAAGCACACGATGCTTCTTAAAATCGGTTTCAAAATCCAGGTTTAAGTCGTATATCATCGAAGCGTATTTATCTGCCGCTATTTGTGTGACGTCTGGCTGCAATAACGATGTAGGAAAGTGAGTGAATATTTTTGTCCATAACTGTTTTTCCCAAAGCCCTAGTTTCATTTGGAATGCGGAAATAAGATCATACGTGTAATTAATGAGTTGATCTCCTAACAAATCTCGTGAACAAGTTGTGTCCATAAGTGGATACAGTGCCGCTAATTCTTCTATTTTGTTTAGATAAACAACAGCACCCCTGATAAAAATCGCCACTTGGGTGGTATCTGGTAGGTCTGTGCTTTCATCCAATGCTAGAGCATAAAATATGGACTTGGATATTCGATTTCTCCAATTATCTTCAATATGGTTTCTAATGTCGTCAACACGCCTAGTCATAGTTTGACGATACAGGCTTATTTTTGAGAAATTTACTTTTTTAGAAAATTGGTTTTATGTACACTAAAAGAAAAAAATGTGTGCATATGCTCCGCGGGCCCCGCGTTGGCCACCCTTGGTTTAACATGTTGGGATAAGCACAACTATGGGCGCAATTATCCCCCGTTTGAAAAACACGTTGAATGTATATGACTCTTTTCAGGGGCCTCCATTTTTTTAGCCTTGCTTATCATTCCAACAAATAGCCAATAGACAATAAATGATATTAAGTGGCTGCGCATGGAATGGACTCGATGCAGTTATACACCCCAGTGACGTACACGGCGGGCGCAAGGGTGTGTATTACGCCATTATAGTGTTTTGTATGTCACGTTACTTGAAAGAAATATATTACGCATCATATTTCGTTTGCCAGAAATCTTGCGGCCGGTATTATATTACCTGAAAGTTTTCAACGTACTCACGTTAGATAATAATATCATCAGAATTTAAATATTAAAGTGGACAGTTGTTTTATGAAAATGAATGAGCATAACGAACAATATAGACATACAGTAGCAATACAAGAAATTCGCGCAATATTCTGAAAGACAAGCGAGATTTGAAAGCTTCAACAGTACTGAGCCAGACCTAGACGCGTAAAAAATGAAGAAATTTTGGAAAAACGTAATCGCGATTAAGTCCAAATTTGAAGCAGTTTTCGGGAGAAAAATTTCGCGTAGAGTAGACATGGATTTCCGCCCGGCGACTAAAAAAATATCCAGTTCTCACACTAAAAATGCAAAAATGGAGGTTGGATTGGACGAAGGTTCACAAAAATTGGACTTTGGACGATTGGAGACGAGTCATATACTCTGATGATTCCAAGTTTAATTCATTAGGACATCGCGCTATTCACACAGGGCATCTTAAAGTCGATGAAAGGTTTCAGCCAAATTGTATTGCATGGTAAATACTCGGCAAGTCAAAATTGGTACAACATCATTTTCCAGAATTGTTTTATTCGTTTGCCATTCATTATGCACTGGAGAAATGTAAAAGGCCCCAAGCCATGGCCGGTCGTTCATTCCCATATCATAATATAGGGTGAATGGGACTCCTTAGGAAAAGTGCCACGATTCTGTTACGGACAATTCGCATCGAATATGCTAAATCACCGGTAGACTTAAGCTCATTATGGAAAACTGTAGCAATTTTGAAGCGTTTTTGTAAAACCATACTCCTTATATGAGGGTCATCCTGGTCGGTTGTAAAACCTCTCCCTGCCAGTTCAAATAAACCCCCCCAGAGTACCAGTTTCAAGAAATATTTTAAAAAAATTCCACAATACTTTTGTGGATATATACTCCTCACGGAGTTTATCTCTATATATTTTTTTTTACGAGAACTGCTTGTTACTCAGTTGCTCAACCCCCTTTTTTTAAGAGAGTATGGATGGAAAAGAAACGAGGACTAGAACAAGACTAGTGGTTAGCTAATCGCTGTCAATATACGTCGATCTTTGGGATAGGAAAGGTAGGAAGGGATATTTAACAACACAGACACCCATTGCCTCTGAGCACATTCGATTTATCGAATGAAAAATCTGCTCTTACCGGGGATCGAACCCGGGCGGTCCGACACGGCAGCCAACAACGTTGACCTATTCACCACGGACCGTGCAAATGTATAAGGAAGGAATACATAAAATCTAAAACTATCATTTACTATATTTCAATTATTAGAAGTTATGAGTATTAAGAACACATCTTAGTTAAGGAACGGTTGAAAATCTAGCTGAAAAGTATATATCGTAGCTACCAATGCAAAACAGCTTATCAGAATATTTGCCATTGTTCAGGAGAAGCTAAAAACATCACAAATGGCATCGCAAATAAGCGAGAAAGTGTTTTAAAAAAATCAAATTGAGGCGTTCCTAGTGGTCCTTCGTCTCCAGGGTTTTGCCTGCCGGTGCAGAATATTAATTTGAATGAATCAAATCGCATTTTTTCGTGGTTGTGGTTTGCCTTGGGACCGACGATATGTATAATCAGCTCGGTGGACGGCATAGAGTTATCAGCCAAAATATTGTAAGTGCATCTCCTGGCGCGTGAAAGTGAAAGACAAAGATATTCAAGTGACAGTCGAAAGTGTTTTGGTGACCCGACTCATAATAAACGTGGGATCGAACTGGATTTCCTACGCTGAAACTTGATGGATTGCCATGCCAAAACAATAATAATATAGACATATACATGTCATTGCAATAATAATATATCACTCAGTGTGGGATTAAATCGAAATTTTCCGTACAGTAGATATTATGTGAATATGTAAACCAACGGTCACCAAACTACGACCCGCGACCCGCCGAAGATTCTCATCCGGCCCTCCATGAATCCTCGATTTTTTGTATCAAATTGTAATCTAATTATTGGATTCGAATCATAATTTATTTGTCATCCGGCCCCCCAAGATTTCGAATGATTCAATCCGGCTTGTTTCTCAAAAAGTTGGTGACCCCGGGTCTAAAGCAACAGTCACCAAACTACGGCTCGCCAAAGATATTCATATGGCCCTCCAAAAAAATCTCGATTTTTGAAAAGAAATAATTCAAATAAGAAAAATATTTTTTTTAAATTTTATGATTTGGTTCTGAATTCACAACTTTTTATTTCAATTCACCAATTGGTTACTATAAGAAACGGCAACGTATGAACCCATAAAATATAATATACATATTATGTTATATTATAAATTCCAATAGAAATTCCATTTGCTTACATTATATAATTATACCAGAATATGTAAATTAATATTCTAATTGGACTCCAACACGAATTTATTTGTCATCTGGCCCGCCAAGCTTAAAAAAAATTCAATCCGGCCCGTTCCTCAAAAAATCTGGTGACCCCTGGTGTAAACGATTTACATATAAACACAGTATACGGTCGATTGGGACTGTCCCAGTGAAACACATTTTCAAATGTTATTGAATATATCTAGGAGATCTATTCTCACGTCTAAAAAGTACCCGATCTCTAACATTGTTTCATCGTCTAGGTTCAACACCTTCATGTCGTTCATGTAATTTTTGTAATCGCTCTATCCATGTATATTACGTCATGTAACGGTCCGGACACTTTGTGAGACCGGATACATGTAAGATGTGGGAATAGTGATCTAACGAAGGCATA
The DNA here is from genome assembly GCA_028554975.1 of Himalopsyche kuldschensis. Classification (NCBI taxonomy): domain Eukaryota; kingdom Metazoa; phylum Arthropoda; class Insecta; order Trichoptera; family Rhyacophilidae; genus Himalopsyche; species Himalopsyche kuldschensis. Next base: position 6,765,366 of record JAHFWI010000017.1, on the reverse strand, counting down.
AATCTGAGTGATTCTTATGATTAAAATTGGCACGGATGGATCCCCGCGCAGTACAATCATAATATTCATATCAAAACGTTCGGTGTTTATACACTTTTAACGTATGTCCTCTAAATATGCCATGCCAAAGACCATCGAAATGTAAAGAAAGTTATACCGGCCCCCTGCTGAAAAATAAATTATGTTGGTTATCTAAAGCCTTATTTGATATTAATAATTACTGAACATACATACTTATCTTTACCGCAAACTTAATTAATATTTTTTTCCATGAAGTTGCTTTTAAGATTTTTTTGAATACAAAAGAAAGCGATGCCTTACTTTATGCCAGTGGTTCTTAATCTGTGCACCGCGAAAAAAATGATAAAAGAAGAAAAAGTTGCGAAATTGTGAATATGAAAGACAGTTTTCAAGATAATATTTGTATGAGAACGGTTTTTCAACAATAAACTTTTTAAGTTCGGGTTTTACATTAATCGATTTTCAAATCAAATAAATTCCATTATTCGATGAATAATTTTTGTTATTGTTTTGTCCATATATTAATGTATATAAAATATATACATACATATATTTTCTTTTACTGATGTAAAAGTTTGCTTTAAAAGCTCTGTTAAATTTGTGATTAAGGTCATAGCCGCATTTTTTTCTTTGTTTTCTGACCGTTTGATTTTGGTGCACCACAATTTTTTCGGATATTCAAAAGTGCACCTTGACTCCGAAAATTATCACATGAAAAGCATAAAATTTGCATTTATTTTTTATTTTTCATTTTTAGTCGATAACAAAATGTTGTATTTTATTGTGTTCTTATCGAACAAACTTAAATATGCAATTGGAAAATTTTTTCATTCATGTGTGTCATTTCGTGACACATCAATTTGGGAAGCACTCGAGGATTGAGTCATTGATAATGAAAATTTTAACAATTGGAAATATTAAAAAACTAGCTATTTAATGTAATTTGTCTAATGATCATTATTTGTTTATTGATTGATCGTATCGTAAAAAACAGTTTATTAATTATTTGTTGTTCAATGCAAGGTCTTTGACTATTTGAAACTTGAATTTCAGTATAAAATAGATATTGTTATCTAAAGCTGGTAATTATCAAAATACCGGAATTGATATTTAAATGTTCTTTATTGAAGGCTTTTTAATACAAAATTTAAATATAAAAACAATCATTCTGAAACTCTAATCTAGATATGTTTAAATTGAACAATATTTTCATTCTCATAATGGGTCCGCGGTCTGTGTTCAACGTCGCTGGCTTCGGTTTCGGTGCTCACAGGCTCGAACCCCATTATCGACGGTTTATTGATAGTTGATTTGTTAATCGATCGATACATTTTATTCGAAGTGGTGGAAAGCGATCAGCTTGTCACTAGTCATGGCCTTCTCCTATCATTGTTTCTGTACCCTCTTTGATTAAGATATATGGTGGTTAGGCTGAGTAATTGAGTAGTAACAAGCTTCAAAATATTCCACAGTCATTTCGTACAAAAAACTAACAAAACGAGTTTTGATGAAAAATTAAGTAATTATTTTACTATTCAGCGGCTTTAATTTGACTGACTATTATTCTCATTTACGCATATTATGCATGTATTGTAGATATTTGAGCATATTCAACTCATTTAACATTTTTTTAGATCTATACACAGATTAAGTAATAATTATTTCATGATGCACTTCTTGTTTGTGAAGTTATGAGCCTTGTATTATATTCAGCGGCGTCTCGTTCATACGCACTGCCGAACTGCAGCGACCCCAAGCAAACTGAGAAAAATGATTTTTTAAATATAAATACATACATACATTTATGTATATTATTTGAAAAAATCAATATTATTTAAGCGTGTTAGTAAGGTCGCCCGCGCACTGATGCATCCAAAAATCACACACCACAGTAGTAATATATAAGCAGTACCGTTTGCGATCGAATATATTCGAGTTGGCTAAGGAGGAGAGTTCACATATACAAACTTGCTTTGGTACTATCTTTCTAGCAGTGTTTCGTCCGTACGTGTGCGAGCTTTATTTCTTGAAATTTGTTTCTCATTAGAAAGTGTATTACCCAAGGAAAGAAATGCATAGTAATTTATAAATTGCATGTCGTTTTTAATTTAAATAATTTTGATAGTAAAATATAATGCAAATACACATTATCAACCGCAGCACTTATCCACGAGCCGCCACTGATTATATTCTAGACTGACTTCATAACTCTTCTACAATGTGTGATAACGTCCCTGATTTTGATTCTGGGATAACATAATTTGTTTTCAGACAATTCACATAATGAAATACCCATATATGTACATATAATCGTGGTTCCAAATACATAATATTATTGTTTTGATGACGCGGCCAATTGCTTGCGTGACTAGCCACTTGTTATTGTGAAGATGTGTGCAAAATATCTTACGATATTCGTGTTGGCCGAAATAATTAGTGAGATACAGGTGATATCATTCAGATACGTTTGTGCAAATAAACAGGCCGGCAATCAGCAAAATGTGACATTTAGATTATATTACATGACGATGCGAGAGTGCGATCTGGTCGCACGTCTTTCCCGCATATTACGTTTGTGAAATGTTTATTTATTGGAAAAAAGAACAATACAATGAATGCATGGCGTTGCAACTGACGCCAATGCGCCATACATTTGACAAGTATAATAAATAAATAACATGACATACATTTCAGGACGGCCAAACAAAGTTTTCACCAGTAATCAATTTATCTATTTTTTTCATCATATTTAAAGGCGACTCTTTACCTGATTTATTTGTTAAATATAAAATAGTTATTACTCTTATTGTTATTTTAAGGTTTAGTGGAACTACATACGAGCAAGAAAGTGATTTCAATGCCCATTGGAATATCTTCGCGTCCACTTCTCCTATTAATATGAATCTTTACGTAACATATTATTTTATATCTAGTGACTAGCTTTTATTATAAAGGGCCGATATGAACGGTTGAAAAACCAATTAATAATATTATCCTTACGAGCGGGTATACGGACAGGATGAAACGCCGACCACTCGGCTATAGGGTCCGGAAAAATTAACAAACCTAACACGAAGCCGTAGCGTATGTCATATTTGAGAACAGTTCTTTCATTCATTTGATCCATTTGGTGATTGTATTGTAGTATGGAACAGATTATTTAAGAATATGGTCCTAGACCTAGACAAAAAGGAAACTTTTACGCGCCTATATTGCAATCCCTACTCGAGATCGACTCGAAAAAATATATATTACAAAACACTCCACGCCCTGGATGTCAAATACAAATTCCTCTCAATCTCGCAATCTGAGATAAAACGCAAAGCCTCGTGATTGACAGGCTAGATTTTTTTAACCCCCACAGTTTCGGCGGCTGGAACTGACGGGAAATTAAATGTTATTTCTCCATAGATACTTTTACTATTCAATGTATCCTTCAAGGTATAATAATATACATAGATTCCACAAATTTATTTACAGTTCACGATTAGGGATCGCAATACGGTATTACAGAAACCGGGATCTTGGTGCTTAGGATGTTTTTTCATTGCTGAAATTCCAGATTTGAAAATGCAAATTTACCGGTATTTAAAATTGAGCCAAGTCGAAATTTGCATGTACTAAACCAGTGGTCGACGTTAACAGCTCACAAACTAGCAGAAAACTAGCCTTTGGTATTCCCACAATCTTTGGCCCTAGATCAATGATACTCAACCTTTTTTGTCTTCGGGCCACATACATATATTTGTAAAGCTACGCGGGCCGCAACACTATACTGGTATGACGAAAAAAATATGAAACCCCCCCCCATCCCTCATTTTTTTGGAAAACAATTTGAGATTTTAAAAATTATAAACTAAAACAGAATAATACTAATAGTACATATCACTTATCATTAGCAGCATACGGTTACTTAAAAATTACATTAGTGAAAAAAGTAAAACTCAAAAGTGACATGTATAACGCATCAAATTTTACAATCATATATCGAATTAAACTAAATATGTAGCTATTTGCCAAATAGCAAAGCCTTAAAAAACGATGCATGGACACCGTTCTAATAAAAATTTTCAATAAAACATTTCGAACCTTTTTTTTCCTTAAAAAATCATATCCTATACTTTAATAAATAAATTCTCTTAAGATGACGACTCGTTCATTGAATTGAACAAGGTGTGAAAAGACGTTATTGTAAATGAAACATTATGCAGATTTACGCCGTATAAGGCGTATTATTTGAGGCAATTCATTTTTTATATAAAAATAAGATTGATTTTCATGTTATTCCATTGGCTGTGTAACTAGACGACTCGTGTTTCGCCTACTTGAAAATCATTTTAGACTATTTATGACTCCACAGTAGACATTGATTGTAATTCACAAAAAAATAACAATACAGTCAACCCTGCTATAGCGGACACTTCTATAGAGGGTTTTGCTTTAGCGTATGCGGTGGTTTTTCGTACAAGACACGTGTCGCTTGCTTACAAACTAAAAAATGGAAAAAAAATGATTTGCTTCAAATCACAAAATACAATTGAAAAAACCAAAACTCAAATTTTTTATTGGTGCCTAAGTTTATATGGCGTTTATTTATTATAGCGTACTCCCTATCCTCCCGCTATAGCAGGGCCGACTGTAGTTTATATTTTAAAATGTATTATAAAACTACTAGTATTGCTACCCGGCGTCGCTCGGACTAAGCGACCAATAATTATTTAATGTTATATCATTCGACATAATTATATCACAAAATCTAACATCCAAATTGAGTTAAAATAAAATCACAAACTTTATTTAATTTGATGACTTTATTTACGATGTTTATTATTTACATGAAGATATTATTTGACATTTCTTTGACAGCAAATTAGATTTTTTCCTTGAATTTGGACATTTTAATGGGCGAGAATGGGGCTGTCATCAAATTAAATAAAGTTTGTGATTTTATTTTAACTCTATTTTGGATGTTAGATTTTGTGATATAATTATGTCGAATGATATAACATTAAATAATTTTTGGTCGCTTAGTCCGAGCGACGCCGGGTAGCAATACTAGTTATATTAATAAAAGCCGGGAAAAAGTTGGTAGAAGACTAATTTATTACATTTTGACTAAATGTCTTCGCCGATAAAAATTCAAACATATTTTCTTTCATATTCGTTTTTATGGCAACTTGCAACAACAATGCAAAAGGGAATTACAGACATACATACATACGCCGTTTCGGTTTGATATATAAGATTACTATTGATTTTACTAAACACCAACAGTTTTCCCCATTCAAATTTTTCAGCTGAAAGAACATTCAGCAAGAAAGTAGCTTTCAGTATAGTAATTAAGTAATACACTGTCAATTCTCAAAGTGAAATGTACTCGTTTTGCGGTTAAAGGGTTAAGGTCTCGGGTAGTTACGCCTGCACCTGTCGGCAGATTACGATATTACGTCACCCTTCCGCTTTACAAATCGGCCACAAAAGCGGTGTCGCGTTTGGGAGCAGATGACGGGTCGCCAATTGTAATATTGTTCGCGTAATAATTTTGCGAGTAACATCTGGAACCACGTGCTGCTGAGTGGAGGCACGTGCTGTCGACCTGCAGCACGTGGCCGCGTGGGCTCTGACAACTCTGCACACACACACAGATGCCAACTCACCGCATCGCCAGTTTCGGCTTTCTCTGGTTCAATGGACGTAAACACTTTTTTTAACCGTAAACAAGGGAAATATGAAATGTTTCGACAGGTATTGGAGATCTTAAGCATATCGTCGCTTCCAATGAAAAACACTGGGAAAAATGCCATTCTGAGTTTTGAATGCCACTCTTGATGCAAAACCTGGAGACGAGGGACTACTAGGAACGCCACAATTTGAATTTTTAAAAAAACTTTCCTCTCCTTTGCGAAGTCATTTGCGATTTTTTTACATTCATCTGAACAATGGCAAATAATCTGATTAGCGGTTTTGCATTGAAAGCGACGATATCACTCAATCTCTTTTTGCTAATAGGTAAGGTTGGAGGGATGCCTTTAAAAATACACCACATATTCATATTGCAGTTTTTTTTTAACAAATCTGCTCCCAGCGTGGAACATATGAACTCCTTACAGATTTTATCGCAATATTCATTTATCTTTGTTTTTCGAACATACGAGTGATAGAAACGATAGGACTAGGTCAGGGCCAGTGGTTTGCGAAATGTCCTCGCTATGTCCCGTTTTAAGATCTGATGCGCGCTGGAGTTTTAGACAGCACAGACATCCATGTTTTCGGACGGAATGCAATTTTTTGATTGATAAAATAATTTGACCGGATTGAGACTCGAACCCGTGAGCTGCGCAACCGAAGCCAACGACGTTGACACTCAACCGTGGACCCTGAGAATTGCATTTTAATCGACGTTAATTTAATGATCGGATACGACCTTTCTAGGAAACGTAGATTTATGGTTGTATGCCTTATTTGCATATGATGAATTCGACTCTAAAAGTCCGACTCCGACTCCAGCATTTACCAAAACCACGACACCGAATCCGACATTGACCAAAAATTCGGCCAAAAAGTCAAATATGACATTAAATGCAAAAATAAAAAGTTCAAACTTTTCAAAATTTCCGACTCCGAGTACGATTCCGGCCAAAACGCCGCGACGACTCCGACTCCGGCCAAAAAGCTCCGACTCCGACCCCACAGCCCTGCAAAATACAGATGTTCAAAGTTCTTGTTCGATTGTTTTTTTTTATTAAATTTTTCTCAAATCTGTAAAATTGTTTTTTTTCTTCCATAAAATACTGTCTGTAATATATTATATTTCATAAAATTCATAGCGCATTGCGTCAGCTATAATGTCATTCATTATCCTTGTCTTTGTACAATGGATGAGAAAATAGTTAACACATATTACAGTTACAGTTCTTAATTTTAGGAATATTTTCACACTGAACATATTTACTATTTTATATTTCAATGTCCATACATTATATTATATAAAATAGAAGAATATTTGACATTTGCCCATTTGCGAAAGCATCTCTTATGAATTGGAAAAAGTCAGTATTTTTTCAATAGCTAAAATATGTAAGTAGATTTTCAAATTACTCTACGGCCCATCACGGATTCGAACTTACCACTTCTTTTGGAGTACTGCCTACTGCTATGACGATTTTAAGGTTTTCATTGAGGGTGTATTTCTTTCAGAAAAAGCTTTCAGTCCAACCGTCAATAGAAAAATGCCGGCAGACTTAAATATATACTACATCAGTGGCTCTTAACGATTTTAGTGAGCACACTTTTGAATCTGAAAATAGGTCCAATCACTCCATTGATATGTGTGTTTCGATTTTATCATTTATATAAAACATATAGCATATTTAAAAAAATCTACTAGTATACATTATATTTAACACAAAACAATATCATATTATTTAATCGCACCGCCAAAAAATACATTCTCGCACCCTCGATCAAGAACCACGGTACCCCGTGAAATAACTATTGGATTAGTTGCGGATGGTCATTTTTTGTTTACGATGCCATCATGAGGCCAACCAATCAGCTCAATTTTATTTTATTTCGCAGAACATGACTTGTCTTAAGGTGTATTTTTCCTTGTAGCAATATATTTTCCTTGAAATAGCAGTGATGCCTAGTACGAAATTCCAAGGACAAATGTTAACGTTTTGAACTATTTTCCTTCTGTTCTATCGTCTCTTCTTCCAGTGAATTATGCGTCCGCGTTAGCTTGACCGAGTAGAGCAGTAGTGTCTTCTTGACCGTACTAAAATAAAAACCCACCCCCATTTATGTCAATTAAGAAATTTTCGCGATTTTATTTGTCTAAATATAATAACGAATTAATGATGTAGCAACAACGAAAGCAATTGTATAAATAATTTCTACACCAGGATAAAATAACTAAACTGCGAACCAATTCCCTGTATATTTTTTAAAACTTATGAAATATATTATTATTTTCAATGAAAAGAAAAAAAACAAAATTGTCCAAAAACGTTCGATATCCGAACAATTATATTTGTTAATATTTGAAGTAATGCTTGTAATCAGGGCTTCAAATCGTTATTTTTTTTTGCGTTTTCCGAAAAAAATATCCGGAAAATATAACTGGTTTTTCCAGTTTTCGGTTCAGCTCCGCCACAGTGAGGCGTTCAAGCAAAGGATTAATAATGCTAATCCTTCGCGTAGACGTTAAGAAAAAGTAAATACTTACGTATGGATTCGTAGTGAGTAGTGAGTGACCAAAGAGTAAGAATTCAAGGACCAAGACCAAAGAAGTGTTGTGCCTCAAGTGGGGAGTAAGATGATGTATATGCGTGTGCGTGAATATGTACAGAATTGAAAAAATCTGTTCCGGTTTTTATTACGACAAAAATAACGGTTTTACCGGTTTTAGGTTCGATTGCGAACGCCCTGTCAGTAATGGACGTGTTAATAAATGAGCTGAAATGAGCTTAGTTGTGAGCTTCCAGTTGTGTCTATTACTTGAAGTATACACTTAGTTAATGCATAAATTCACGTGTCAATGTATACATAGTCTTTTTTAGCCAGTTTAAATTTACAGAAATCACAATCATTAAAATAATCACGCGTGTATTTATAATGCACCTTACATTACCTGATCTGTAATACATATACTTGTTAATTCATACACTGTCTTTCAAAGTGAATTTTAATTATGTGAGCTTAAACTTAAACTGCTAGTTAATGTAAACTTTGACGAAATTTCACATTTAAACTGTAACACATTAAATATAATTTGGCCAAAAAATGTGCACACAAATATATCGACCGAAATAAAATTATTACATTGGAACTCTACAACTAAAACCACATGCACTCAATGCCCAACAGTTATTATTTTTACGATATTTGAACTGTTAATTGTTCAATTATCGTATGATTGACACACATGAAATATCGATTAATTTTAATGCTTCCGAATGAATGTTTTATGAAGTACAATCTCGATGTCGCTCACTTGAATTTAGAGAAAGAGACATCTCACCAAAATATCCTCATTTACTTACCAGCTACGTTTCAATTGTGAACGTAATTGTCCCATTATAAGTTCATTATGTCGACACGCCTCACGTAAATTACATGAATACGTTTTCACTGTACATATTCATAGAAGTAGATGAAAAATTTCACCAACAAAAAAATTACGTTATAAAGAACGGAACAATCAAACGTACTTAACGTTGTTAAGAGAAAAATCTAGTTTATTGCATTAAGTGAATCGCATTCATAATGACATACATATGTACACTGAGGATACATTCCATGTAAAATAGCCATGTTCCATTACACTGAACCTGCGAAGCTGTGTAAAAAACAGGGTTGTGGAGTCGGTGAACTCCGGACTCCAGCATTTACCAAAACCACGGCTCCGACTCCAACATTGACCAAAAACACAACTCTGACTCCGACTAAAAAAAGTTCAATATCGTCACTTTTTCCCCCTAATTTTCCTATTTATGTGTATTCAATTAAATATCAACCCTATCAATGCGACCAAAAGCCAAAATTGACATATAAAATGCAAAAATAAAAAGTTCAAACTTTTCAAAATTTCCGACTCCGAGTACGACTCCGGCCAAATCGCCGCGACGACTCCGACTCCGGCCAAAAAGCTCCGACTCCACAGCCCTGGTAAAAAAAAAAGATGAGGTGAACCCTCTTCTGAAAGATGTACCGATTTTTACAGTGATAACTTTTCTGCAAAAAATAAATTGTGCCTTGTTGTAATATGAAAATATTTTTCTATTTCAATGGTAAAATCAGTCAAATGAAAATCGTTAGAATTGTACATATTCCATAGTGCAATTTCCATTTCAAACGTTTTCCATATGATTTCTTATAAAATTTGTCACGCATTTTCGAATGTTTTTGGTAGATAGCTTTATTATTAATCAACAAATGATACACCTCTTGTTATCCTGTAAGGCCTTGAGAGTAAGTGGGTTGCTATTATCTTATCTAATCTATTTATCTATTCCAAGTCAGTATAATATTTATTAACGAAGTAATATTCTTACGATGGCGTGATACCGAAATAGCTTAGTGTTCTTATACCTAGAGATATTGTTTTTGTAGAGTATTTAATAATCTTATACTTTTAAAGTGTTTTATATCGTAGATTGCTTTGCGAAACCTCATATGTATATTGAAAAGTTCCAGTCGATCTAAATGGATAAATTTACCAATTAAAAGTGACTTCGTTGGGGATACGAACATCGTTCTACAAAAATGATAACCATATGCTTAGCGTTCGTTTAACATATTGGACACCTTACAAAACATCACGTTTTAGTGTTCAAACTGTATCCTTGAAACTTAGGGAAGTTTATTTGTACGGTAAACAAGTTTGTACTCATTTTCATCGCGTATGTTACACTGGTAAAAGGGATTATCCCCGATTGGTGGAAAATCACGTATCGGAGATTTAAAATCATAATATATGACTAAATTAATAATCCTTATAAGCGGGTACTTGATTGAAATTTTCAACACGCTGAAGGGTCACAATGTAATCTCTCAATAAAGCTAATTTAAGTATTGTATAGGTAATTATTAAAAATAATTAATCTCCACTTCTATGTAAGTCCAGACAACCCGAGAATTTATCCCGGGAATCCCAGACAGGGCCGTAGCGAGGTCCTCGGGCGCCTAGGGCACGGAGTCGATTTTGCAACCCCCCCCCCCCAATTCCACCATATACGAAATTCATACAATAATTCGTTTAATGAAAATAACAAAAAGCATTAATTTTTATAATACTAAATATTAAAAACGTGAAAACGATTGATACATGTAGATGTAGAAGAATGATGGAGTCGAATTTATGCAACGGTATTACAACTACGATCGCGAATTCGATAACATATGAAACCCTTTCGAGGACAAACGCGTCACTGAACATTAAAAAAATGCTTACAGAAACATATGATGATATCAGTTAGAAGTCAATAGCGCTTTTCTAAAACTGTATATAATAAAAAAAAGCATGAGATTACGCAAAACACTAAAGAGCCATCATCCTTGAAACTAAGATTTCCAGATTGTCCCACTGTTGCATTTATTGGCGATCCCTAGGCCTGTCAATGCGGTGTGAAGAAACGTTTCGAATTACGAAATGATGCTCTATAACTGGAGTGTTGTCTGTTTAGCATTTTTATGAATGGCGAGGTCCCGAGGTTCGTTTACCGGTCGCGGCTACCAAACGCCATTGTTGTTTTTATTTCTCCATTGTCGGTTGCGCAAATCGACGGAAGCTTTTTTTCTATTCTCATATCTGAATCTACCGCGTGAAAAAGAGCACGAGAGGTCAAAGAATCGAATACGCGCGAGAGGTGAACTCGAAGATTCGTGTTGCATACAATATTGCAAATGTCTTTCCTGCTTATATTCACATTTTTTTTCTCATACGTGTACTGTGCTGATTAAAAAAATAAAGTGTTTATTAATTAAAGATGGAGGCAGTATTGTAGCGTTTAAATAATTATAAAAAATACCGTCTGACAAAGATTTCGTATGATGAATTTTCCAGTATTCGTTCCTTTTTTGAAATAGCGATTTGTTCTTCCTCCAATGCATGCTGCAATTTGCTAAGATTGAGGTACCTAGAACTCTATGTTTGTTATTGAACCACAAACTGTCATCTTTCGTAGGCGACGGCTAACTGAAGTGCCTATCCCAGGGGTGGGCAACATTTTCATGTTTGAAGGTCAATCAGATTTTTGTGCAATCAATCAAAATGATATTTAAGAATCTTCAAATAGATACACGTAATTAAAATGTATGTATAATATTATTTTGTAAATTAATGATATCTTCATGTCAAATTAGAATTTAGTATTCATTCGAATTCCGCAATCAAAGCTGCAGGTTCTCAACTCCTGATCTAACCTAACACATTAAAGTAAAATTGTGTCCATATAAGCCGTCTTGAAAAAAATCAACTCGTCTGAAGTACTTAGGACAGGGGCGGGCAAAATGGCATTTCTGCAAAATCCAATGCGAAAGAACAATTTTTTGTCGTCTCTGTTTAAATTCGATGGCAATAAACTTCGGAAGATTGGAATGATTACTCATTTTATTTCAAGGAACAACCGTCTTACAACGGAGGATTAGTTGTCAAATAATATTTGAATACCGTCGCTCACCTGTGTGCTAGAAAATTAGGAAAATACATATTTTCCGCAAATTGCGAAACTCTCACATGCTACTTCGGTGTTCACATCAAGAGGCCGTGGACTTGATTTTATCTTCTTAATGATAAAAATGATTTGCATGTTTTGTCTGATGTGTTTATTTATCGTAACGTATAGTAAATAATCACAATAATCAAACGATACGAATTTGCCGAAATCGATTGGCAGGCTAATTTGCGATGATTCATTTTAAAATTGACATAATTAACAGATCAATTATGTACATTGAAACACGTTTAAATATTACAATATTATTTTTTTAGACTAATAAATCATTTTTGTATGGCACGCGTGTCACTACAGTTCGAATTTCGTACAAAATCGATCTATTCATTTGTTTCAGAATGAAATAAAATAAAAATACGAAGCTCATCTTATCTGCGGCCCAATCGAACCGAAACAAGTGAAGAGCGTTGATTGTTGTTATGTTGATTGATTGATCGATTTTCAACAATTTATTATTATTGCCATTGTTGAAATATGTTACGTATTAAGTTAATCATTTTATTATTGACACCACTTCAATAATTCTCGGGAGCGGTATCACTATCATTGGGTGACCAGACCAATCGGCACAAGTCAAGTCGGCACATGGTACGTCGACACATGTCAAATCGGCATTTGACAAGTTGGCACATAGACAATTCAGCACCTGGTCAACTTGACAAACCACTCCTATTTTTATTCGATCTCCGTCAAAATACTGCACGAAGGGGGTGTTTTATGGAAGAAAACACCTTCTGGCACACTATGGGAAGTGAATTCCTACATAATTACGTAAAATTTGCATGCTAGATTATGAAAAGTCATGACGTTATTACAGTCTAACATAGCCAGCCATAGCCATATCTAGCTTCCAGTACAGAATTACTATTAATTGGCCTTTAGATAAATGCATTAGAACAATTGGAAATTAATAGATATCATCAATCCAATGACATTTTTAATGAGAAAACAAACATCAATACTCTGATCATCACAGATCGCCAATGCCATTTTACTAATATCATCTTGATGTAAAACTTATGTACGTTCATTACCATTCACTAAAAACCCAGATTTGCTTTCATTTAGAAAAACTTATATCAATTTGTCACAATTCAAGCATTATTATGAAATAGCCATCAACAATATATTATTTTTGTAGAGCTCAAATACATTTTTTCACTGTATTACAAAAAGGTAATTTTGTCAAGATGTCTAGGTGCCGAATTGTCTATGTGTCAACCTGTCATGTGTCGACGTGCCATGTGCCGACTTGACTTGTGCCGAGTTATCACGGATTCGAAAAAAAATATACCTCCTGATGAATTGTGTTTTGATAACTACAAATCAAGTCGTCAAACAATTGCAAAAAAAAATTGCATACAGTGCAACCTAAATGGTTTCAAAAACTATTTTTATTTATTCAAAAAAAAAAACTTATGTTGTAAAAAAATTTATAAAAAGTTAGTCTTAAAAAAAATCATATTTTTTTGCAAAACTATCAAAATGTAAACATGAGCTACCTTTGAAATCTTTTCATTGGGTTGATTTACAATAAAAAGGAAAAAAATATTTCAATTTATAATTGAAATCATGTCAAGGTTTATTACTCGACTTTTTCTTTACAAAGAAATTTTCAACCAATTAATTGCTTTGTATTCCATTGTAGAGAATTTAGTTTTTTTAACACACTGCAACCTTTTTCTTTACTATTTGATTTTAATTCTAGGTGGCTATCAAGATCATCGACAAGAGCTGCCTGGATGAGGAAAACCTGAAGAAGACCTTCAGGGAGATAGCCATCATGAAGAAATTAAGGCACCCGCACATAATTAGGCTGTATCAGGTCATGGAAACCCACAACATCATTTATCTGGTCACAGAGTATGCGCCCAATGGAGAAATATTTGGTAATTTTAATCATCGTATCATATCTGGCGGTTGGGTTTGATTCACAAAATTAAATTGAAGATCATATTTTCTCAAGGGGTCTCTCATCCACCGAATTTAAACATAACCAAATACTTTTGATTGCTAGCCACTGTTGTCTAACAGTAATACCTAAGCAATCAGAATGGTCCGAGTATAAGTCCCAGCAAGGCCAGTATCAAATAATGATTTTTTAAATTACATTTTGAAATCTTGGATGTGAGTGTTTGTGATTGTCATGTGATTTAAATCGGAAAATGATTGTAATCCGCTGATTGGTAATTATTAGCTGTTTGGGCTTAATTTGAGCATTTCTCAGAGCACTACTTAGGAAACGTTGACGTTTTTAAGTTCTTAATTTTTGCTTTAAATAAAAACTTATGTTTGTATTTTAAGATCACCTGGTATCTCGAGGGCGTATGCTGGAGCCCGAAGCAGCCAGAGTATTCCGACAAATGGTCGCTGCCGTGGGCTACTGTCATCACAGAAGAGTTGTCCACCGAGATCTCAAAGCTGAAAATTTACTCCTTGACGCCAACATGAACATCAAGGTGAGTCATTGACACCCAATCAAATCTATTGATTGTAATTTTATCTTTGTGATTATAGTACAGATACTGCCCATACTAATGTGACATCCGAGGGTCTTTTTAATCTAATGAACCCTGAATTAGTTTTGAAATAATATTTACAGTCTGTTATAATAAGTGTAGATTAAGGTCATAAATAAACTTGTTTGCGGGAGAAAATAGACTGATTTGTAATGAAATTAAATGTATTGATTGCAGTTGGCAGACTTTGGCTTCTGTAATGAGTTCAATCCTGGCGAATTGATGTCCACTTGGTGTGGCAGTCCGCCTTATGCTGCTCCTGAACTATTCGAGGGACGAAAATATGACGGCCCTAAAGCTGATGTTTGGGTAAGTGACATTCTTGTAACATCCATATGTACTACCGTCTGATATTATGCACCCTCTATGATTTATATAAGTCGATCTATTGATATATTTTAATACCTCGATAATGTGATTATTTACAATGATTATTATATATTAAAAATTGACATGCCCCGTTGCACATATGAGAATATTCTCAAGCATTGCTTTTGCATACTTATATGGTCAAGAGTTATTAAGAAAGTATTTGAGACCACCCAGTGTGCTTTGTATTATAAACCCATGATTAATTTCAAAAAACATTTTAACACATTGGCTACGGGAACGTGGAATACACGTTGTTTCTCCATATGCCCATATTTTCCCTGTAACCAATGTATGAAATACGACAATTAAATGAGCTATTTACACAAAAAAAAAATTACAAATTGGCATGTTTTCAGGGGGGAGAAAAACAAGTTTTTTTAGAGATAATTCAGACTAACAAACAAGAATTTTTTTTTATAGATATGTATCTGTTTGTGTGTTTCTAGTCTATCTAAAAGAAAACCATACACTAAAACAGTGATGAAGTTTATGTGACTATTTTTTTTACATTCAAATCACAAAATGCGATTGTTACACTACCCATAATTCTTGCAGGAAACTATCGCTGTGTCACTGAACTGATTAAAGAAATAATTCTACATACTTATAACTAAAAAAACGCAGTTCTTGCAGATACATTCACCCAGAAATGAAGAGATTATGGCAAGAGCAAAGATTACGCTTTGTTTTTGTCTGCTGTCTCCAATTATCTTAATTGTTAAATGATATCACCATTTAAAACTATCGAATAATGTTATAGTCTTTCCTCGATTCAAGATTGACCCAAGGTATCTTATTTTTAGTTAGTGGTCCACCAGTTAGCACCTAATTAACGTATGATAACTCAATAACGATTTCATTCCACATGTAGTATTATGATGATTTATATTTTCTTTCCAGTCTCTCGGCGTCGTATTATATGTACTGGTGTGTGGCGCCCTCCCCTTTGATGGCAACACCCTTCAAGACCTGAGGAATGTTGTCATTCAAGGGAAATTTAGGATACCATACTTCATGTCCGAGGGTGAGTCAAATTTTTTACAAATCAAAGATCAATAGAAAATAATCAAAATTTCAGTTATGAGTTCGATAAGAATAATGTATTATTATTGATAAGTGTAACTGTATGACGTCATTGTAAGAACTATCCTTATGAAAGATGCCAAATAGACTATGCAAATAAAAAAGATTTTTTTGTACCCTCTTATAAAGAAGTTCAGTCGAAGAGAGGTGTTGTATTATAAGCAAATACAGATCTGTTCTGGTAAAGTTTGTTTGATTTACCATAAATGAGTATACCTAAAAACTATGGCTGTGGAGTCGGAGTCAGAGTCATGGTGTCTGTTTTTTGGCCAGAGTCGGAGCTGTTGTGGCGTTTTGGCCGGAGTCGTACTCGGAGTCGGAAATTTTGTAAAAGTTTGAACTTTTTATTTTTGCATATATGTAAAATTTTTTTATTGGCCAATTGTCCTGAGTCCCCGGCCTGAGTCGGAGTTGTGTTTTTGGTCAATGCTGGAGTCGGAGTCGTGTTTTTGGTAAATACTGGAGTCGGCGTCGTAATTTGTTTTAACTACTCCACAGCCCTGCTAAAAACATTATATAGATACATCGCACCTTTTCATATTTATTAAAATTTCATATCACATCCAGCTTAATAATATTGTATTATTCATTTTCAGATTGCGAACAGCTCATAAGACACATGTTGGTCGTTGATGCAGAGAAACGTCTGTCGCTGAGACAAGTTGCCAGACATAAATGGATGACATCGAAACCGGAACCGACAATGACCCCTCCAGATGGCAGCCGGGCCAACAATACCTTACCCAAAAGCGAAATCATTTTAAGTCCACTAGCGAAAAGTCCGTCTGTTGTGCGGCAGGACTTGAGGCCGGGACCGGAGATCGGTTTGTGCGGATGCTGTGAAGATTCGTCGCCGACCGAAGAGGAGATGCTGAGCCTCGATGAAAGTGATTTGAATGGGACGGTTGTTGATCACATGCTGACCCTACCTGGACTAACATTGGAAATGATTACTCAGGTATTTTTCCAGTTTTTACAATCTGATCCATGTCAATTTAGTGTTGCCAATAGATTTTCATATTCCCAATTCAAACTTTTAGTCAAATAGTAAAATTTAAAATTTTGCACATTGCAAGTATGGTTTATATAAATGAATTGGTGACAGACTTATATTCTATCTAAATATATGTTAAATTCAAAAAATTTCCTGAATATGTACGAATAATAAATAATGCACTACATATACAAAAGAATTTAAACTTAAATCTTACATATCCTAGTATATTTGGTATGTAACTGCTGACAACGGTGTAATGCCAAAATAGCTATCAGGTATATTTTGTAATTGATGTGGAATCAAATTTATCATAATGGATTCTACCAAGTAAATGCCAATTCAATCAATGACATCTAAATTTATGTCATGACGCCAGCTTCTCATCGGTCATTTGGCTTCTCAATTAACTCCCTATATGGTTCATGCTGAAAAATAATCGTTCATATGTTTATTATGGTTTTTTTTTATTATTATTGAAAGTATGATTAATTTTTTTTTTAATCCAGTCGGTGAATGGGGCTCGCTTTGATCACATATCAGCAATCTACAATCTGCTCAGAGAGAAACTTTTTAAGAAGAATGGAAAGCGAGGAGTCGGCAGCGATAGCGGAGGAGGAAGAAAGCAGAAACCCAGAGGTGCTGGGGGCGGGGTTGTACAAAACAATAATGTAAGTATTTGCTTATTGTCTATGTTGCTGATATACACCGATTTATTCCTTATATAAATATTCAAAAAACATGCTGGATACAAATTCTTTATACTACATTTTAAATGGACACCACAGAAGTAGTAAAAATACCGATCCCAATATTGATTCCTTTCCTGTTGCATTATATCCTTGACTTAATTACATTATTAACATTAATGCCGTTATTAGGTGACCCCTGTCATTCCATCACCCGCCACACAGATGTCGTCGATAGCCTTGGAGGCCGACACCCAATCTCAGATTCCATCATCGCACGAAGAAATGTCCACACTACCTCATCAATTGTCTTCGAACCAGTCCTGCCAAGAAATGTCCTCAACCGCCTGTGAAGATATGGCTGCGACTGGCATGGCGGGCGTTCCGTCCTGTGAGGCTCTGATGGGTGTGGAGCCGAGAGATGTTGGATCTCCTTTTGTGTCTATGCCTGCCATACCCATGTCCGTTTATTTGACTGACGACGAGGCACAGAATTTAGAGAAGGTAAGCTTATTAATAAATATTCAATATAATTTTCTATCACTTTTAAGGTGTTCTCGGTCAATACTTGGTGGAATGGCATTATAATAAAAATAATGTCATGTCAGTATTGGTTGCACTCTCACTTGTTTTGAATCTGTTTCATTTAAATAAGAATTAATAAAAATAATAACACATTTTTAGTACTTATTCCACATAAAATTTATTGGATCAGTACCGGTTTCGCTCATGGAGAGCATTATCAGTGTTTCGTTGTATTTCTTATAATGCTCGCCATGAGCGAAACCGGTCCTGATCCAATAAATTTAATGTGGAATAAATTCTAAAAATGGGTTATTATTTTAATTATATTTTTTTATTGTTTAATATTCACAATACTTTAATGGCCTGGGTCATTCCAGTATGAGATAGCCATTGTAGGAGGACAAATTACCATTTTATCTAAATTGTATTGCACTATTTAGATCAGGCATGGGCAACCTTTCTTAGGTCTGGGGCCAAATTATCGTGTTGTCTCCGAGTGAAGGGCCGGACCAAATTATGAAACATAAAAAAGTAATATTTAATTCAATAAAACACAATGTTACTACTTATATATTTTTTTATTTACCTCCATAAGAATTATATTTGATGTTTGTGTGAGCTGATGGACTAGGAAAAAGGTTTTAAAAAATTATTATCCCTCTGGAACTATTAATTTCTTTATTCTTTACTTTGCTGAGATGAATCAGGGCCGGATAAAATAGCTCGGAGGGCCGGTGTTTGCCCATGTATGATTTAGATCCTGAAAACTTTCTGCACTTCTTCATATTATAAAAATCCATTACCAAACCTGAAAAGTATTTTCTGAATTATGGTATCAAATGAAAAATGATAATATATATCGTATTGAAACATGATCATAATTAGTTTCACTGTTTATTTTTGTGCAGTTTGGCGAGATGGAACTGGACCCTCAGATCCAATTGTCAAATCCCAGCACCATTGCGTCACAGCAATACGGATCACCTGCCCCGGTTAACATTGGAGAAAGACAACAGATGATATCAGGCGGGCACATCATCCAAAATGTCCCCGGACATGGAGCAGCTAGAAGACATACTGTAGGACCTGGAGATTCAAAGCATACACAGGTAAAAATGAAGATTGTTTGCAATCAATGTTGGCAAAACAATGTGAAGGAAAGTGTATGCAAAAATAATAAGAATTCATACCTTGTATTATTTGCCTGACCACTTAATAGTCAAAAGTGTTACTTGCTTCCTTACAAATTGAATTTGAAGACAACTTTTAAAATAAATACTATCTATGACCTAAGTAATTTAGTTGTATGTGGAATATGTGGATTTTTGATGAATAATGTGCAGCAGAACACTTTATTTATAGAGGATATCTAATTTCAGGCTTTGGAGTCTCATTACCTGCTCACTCCACCGTTGCCTCACGGCGGAAACACATGGAATCGAGCATCCGCCTCAGCCGGAGTGACATTAGCTTTTGACAACTCTCAGCAGGAGTCGGGTGCGGGAGGTTTCGTTAACGGTGGAGGGGGAAAGGTAAAATTACTGTTTTATTTGCACGTTGTAACACCATCTAGATTACTAGCCGGTCATTACTGACATGTTTTTGCTATGTATTTTTCAGTCTCGAAGTCCAACCGGCGGTCGACAGTCTCGGTCGCAGCGTTCAGGAAATTACCATTCGCTGCTGCCTGACATCAACCTGCCTCTGAACTTGCCTCCCGTCCAACATCAACCTCCTCACAGCTTTACCGTTAAAGACCATCACTTATTGAAACCTCCTCCAGCCATGGGTCAAGGTAATTATTAAAAATAATGAAATAAATAACAATTACAAACGTGGCTGTGTCGGGGTCGATGACATAAAAATCTGAGCAGCTCCGATTAATATATTTGAATAAGTGGACTGTCTTAAGAAAATTTCATACTGATTGATGCAGTTTCATTGGGTTCTTTTTTTTGCATTTGAAAATCACCAATTGTCAGTGTTACCACTTTATTACTTTTTAAACCTATATAAAGATATATTTACTTTCTTGAAAAAATATTTCACTTGTTTTGTAATATTATCAAAATCGATTTACCCTTAGTGAGCGCATTTGGACGCCGCGCTTCTGATGGTGGAGCCAATCTTCACATGTGCTACCAGCCTGGTTCCACACCACCTCCGGGATCTGAAGACTTATCATCTGGTCTATATCCTAGCTCTAACAATGTAAGAATACTTTTGATATAATATTAAAAATCAAAATAACCTCGGATGCACTTAATAGCTTTGTATCTGTTGCTTCATCAGGCTTCTTCAGTGACTGCATCAGGCGTGTCAATGGGTTCCGAAGGGGCTGTCGGCTCAAGTGGCGCAGCTCTATCGGACTCTCTTTCAGCGGGAGTGGAGGACGCTCAGGCTAACGAGGCGTACAACACCAATCTATCGAGGTATTTTATTAATTGTTTTACTGACTTGGTGGACATTGTATCTGGATCATTTTTTTTCTCATTATCTGCTATTGACAATGTAGTGTTAGAATGGGAAAGTGGTGATTCGCAACAAAAAATATTTTATATAAAAGATTAAGTCATTAGGATTAATAGGTTTCTTTGCAAACACTCATGTCTACAACTCAAAACTTGTAGTGAGAGCTTATTGAATTGAAATCCAATAAATTTCATATGTGATAAAGAATAAATTAGCAGAACTCTTTCACGCAAGATAGAATTAGTTTCTCAACAAAATGATATTATGATTATCAGATTGACGATTGGCATACTCATTTATCTTTTGCATTTCGTTTTAGATATATGCTTAGTCGTGGTAGTACTAAACGCCACACGATGGCAACACCTGAGGATGTCCACAATACTGTCGCTGTCGGAATGTCTCACTCGCATAGTCCTTCTCCTAATTCAATGGTTAGTATTCGAGTCATAAAACACATCTATCGTCAATAAGAACTTTTCTGAATTAATAGCTGCAGGTATCAATATCAATACTCCATGTATTGAAAAAAATCTAGTGATTTGATTAGTGAAAGCATTTAACAGTATATCTTTTAACTGTTCAACCGAGAATATATTACCCAGTACTCATGCTTGTCAATGGTATAAAGAATATATATTTTTTATCTTTAACAGTCGAGCAATAGCCCGTCATCTTCTTCGAATAGCAGAACGAGAAGATCAGGATTGTTAACCGTCACCGATCGGCCGCCAGGTAAGCAAATCTATTACACTACTTATTGCATTACTTATTGTAGTTTATTGATATTAGCTCAACGTATAGTTAGGTTTAAAATATGGTCGGGCCAAGCAATAGTTAGCTGCTACATAATCAATCTTACCGTTTCGAAAATTAGGCTATTTATTACAAATATACACTTCGGTAATTTTTGATTCATTCTAGACTTGGTTAAAAATTATTATGGTTCAAATGAATGTTTGCATTTAATTGCCAGATTGCATTTTGTCAGTTAATCAGTTGAAGCTGTCACATGAAAC
This sequence comes from Himalopsyche kuldschensis, assembly GCA_028554975.1. NCBI lineage: Eukaryota > Metazoa > Arthropoda > Insecta > Trichoptera > Rhyacophilidae > Himalopsyche > Himalopsyche kuldschensis. The sequence continues at coordinate 6,743,436 of JAHFWI010000017.1, read as the reverse complement.
TTAATCATATTTAGTACATTCACATATCTTCAATTCAAGTATTAAAGTAGCCTAGTTCTCTGCCATCTGGTGATGGTCACCATTGTCCTACCATATTTTCAGCCTTGGAAAAAATCTAGATTCATCCTGCCTGGTCTTTCAGTTTTTACAATTTTAATTAGCTTTGTTATTTTATGATGATTTTTATTAATAGCTAGATTGTAAATTGATGTAACATGTGATTATTTTAGTTAACGCATGGCTCACTTCAGTGGATCATTTTTGCATGTAATTTATGTGTGCTACCTTTTACATTTTTAATTAATTTTATACTTTGAAGTAGTCGATCAATTACAATTTTTGATATTTTCACAAAAAAACAATTACCTACAGCCTACCTGTTGATGGTGATTTAAGTATCATAATTGACGACTACTTTATTTTATAGTTGATTTATTTTTTGCATAATTTCATTTTTGTTTTTGTTTTATTTTTGTTTCATTTTTGATACTTTTACCGCACTAAACGATCAATCGACGCAATAAAGTGATAAGCCCAGAACTGGTGATGGAAGTAGAGGCGAGAATGAACAGGAATTATCTTCCGCCGTCCATTCAAACCAATCCGCAGCTGCAGCAGCAGATTTTGCAACAGCAGTCCCAGGCGAGTCAGCAAACTTCATCGCAGCAAAAACAAACGAATCACGTTCCCAGCCTGCAAACGAATCCTTCGTACCAACAGCACAGTCAGATACCCCAAGGCATCACCCAGCACTCCATCCACGGGTACAGCAATAGCCCCCCGAATAGCCAGCCGCAATTCAACACGGGCGGTAATAAGTTGAATATGTACAAGAAGAACCAATTCCAACAGCCGCAGCAGACTATTCATCAAGGGCAAATGCTGCAAGGGCAGAGTGCAGCATCGCAAACGCAAGCGAGCATTGTGCAAGGGCTTTCGAAGCAAGCCAAGATGATGTCGATTCAAGGACAACTCGACCGAAACCAGATTCCTGGACAGTATTCACATCACATGACGAATGCACCGCAAGAATTCAATCATACATTCCAAGGGCAGATACCCTCTTACGACCAACAGGCTCCGCTCCAGAAACAAAACTTTCCGGTATCGCAGTGGCCTTCTGCTTCCGGTCAAAATATGATGTACCCGCCGTCTCAGAACCAAATAACTTCGACAGCTTTGATCGGAAACTCGGATGAGAACGACTTTTTACAACATTCGCAAGCACAGAGTCACATGTACCCGGGAATGTTTTCTCAAGGCCAGTCGGGTCTCGTCCAAAATCAGACGCTTTCAGGAATGCTGTCGTCGCAAAATCAAATATTTACTAGTATTCTGTCGCAAGGGCAGACTGTTCCCGGACAAATTACGAGTCAATCCGCGCAGCGAGGCGGTCCGCACTGCTCTCAATCTTTTCAAACTCAGCCACTGCAGACGTCGACTGATTCACCTTTCGGAAACATCGGCATGTTTTCGGTTAGCGGCGGTGTTACGAGCAATTCTGTCAGCAACCCTTTCGGAGGACCAGCTGTCAGTAATAGCGGGACGTGTAATCTTATTCATTCAAATGCGCCGCAACAGCCGCAGCGCAAGTATTCCAGCCACGGCCCGCAGAGATGCAAGCTGCAGACCCTGGCCACTGTACAAGAGATGGGTAATTAATAAATTTAACTGCTATATACAGGATAATGTCGACAAGGTTTTAATAATAAAACAATTGTTAAATAAACATGCTCCTTGTAAATTTTGTCACTTATTAGTACTTCAATTAGTTTCTGACACAACAGGATTACAACTTAGACAACTTAGTGTCTTTGAATTTAATTACGCAATAAAAAGTGTAAATATCAGTTACAGGCGCCTTCTGTAGATTTTTGCTTAATCTAAAGTAAAATGAAGGACATGAGCGAAATATGAGGGCATGTTGGTACTTGCGCTTTGATCCTATTTGCTCATACTGTGGCTGTGTGATGGAGATAGAGCAACATCTATAATGTTATGCAATATGTTTCTTCAGGTATTAAATTGAAAACCATATTCTCAAATGTGTTGTGAGTAAAAAGGTAAGAATGTTCCAATGCTTGCTTAGTCATCGTGTGCGGTGTGATATTTTTTATTGCAACACTAGCTATAGTGAAGTCCCATTTTTTTACTTTTACTAAATCCACTAGTTGCATGGTTTTTTTTTTTCATTTGATGTTGTATTTTAGTGTAAAAATGTGTAGGCATAGAAATTTATTATAAAAATTGTTTTACATTTTAGATCTCAGCAAACCTGCTATAAATCATAATTTAATAATTCTTAACCTGAACTTTAATATGATTGTAAAAATGTTATACAAATATATGTTCAAAATAGTTTCCCACTAATCAAGTGCAGGGGATAATTAAAGACAGGAAAATATATTTACATCTCAGACAATTTTTTTCTATATGTATGTATGGACATATTTTGCAATCTAATATTAATTTTTGGGTATTTCAAAGACTATTTATCTCAATTTACATTACAGTATCATTGTTCAATTGTTAAAAAAACATCTTATTTCATTGAATCTTGCTATTTACAGCTCGCGAACACAGCGAAAGATATTCGCCCGTGCGTCGGTGTTCTGACTCTCAGTGCTCGGGTATGAGCAGAAACGAAGAATCCGGCTGCGGAAACGCTGGAGACTCTTCTCCGTCTGACATCAGCATGAGAAGTGTCCGCCAAGAGTATCAACTCTTACAGGTCAGTTGCAGTAACATACTGTTTTATTAATTTAATTTCTTTACTTTGAAATCAATACTATCAAAGTTAATTAATAGTGCTTATTGCTATATTGACTGTCCTTTCAATCAATTTCTATTGTGAGGATGTGATGCATATAGTATTTTATTTATGTCATTCATTCTTGCATAACAACTCAGGATAAAAGGAACAACATCGTCGCTTTTTGTTTTTTGTGTATTATTTATACATAACTTTATATTTTTAAAGGCTTACAAAACCAGGTTGTTATAATTACCAATTCTTCATTACTAATCTTTTTTTTTACATTGTACAGCGTGGGTTAGAACGGCAAAGACAAGCGCAGGTGACTCCATCTCCTCCACTATTGGATGCCACCAACGTTAATGCTAATCTATCATATTTAGCGACCGGCCCTGGCGGATCTGTTCCAAGTGAGTAAATTAATTTACCCATACACAATGTTTAAAATAATTAAATAAATAGTTATTTCAATGAATATTTCAATTCCTTTTCAGCATCTCCGATACATCAAGCGTACCATCAGCACCACCAGCAATATCAGCAACCGCAGCTTCAGCCGTCCTCCGCCGAACAGAGTCAACTGATCGCCGCCATACAGACTTCCCCGACCATAGACATCTCGGCTCTGCACACCGATCTGGCGCAAGGAATTCTGTCAACCCTGGAGAGACTGGTGCAAGAGTCTCAGATAACCATCGATGTGGCTAATCGAATTGCGCAGACCGGTCACCTTCCTCGAGAATTGGCGCATTTAATCGGTATTACTCCTAAACTTATCGCCGATAATCTCAAATCGCCGTTCAGAAGTCGCAACGCTTCACCTGTGCAATTCGGACAGATACCCGGGCATCAGGTTGCGTACGGTAATCAAGGATCGCCCGTTAATCTATCGACTATCTCAATTGTCGACACACCTCTAGATATGACGTCTGCGAATGCTAATTTGTATCAAACCGATCAGATCGCCTCGCGTCTCGTCAACATGGGCGGCTCCCCGCTGCACCAAATAACTCAAGGAATAAGCTTTCTCAATACGACGGGTATTCCTCCGGCCCCTCTAGGCGGCTCTATAACTAAAGGTACCCCGCAGCCTCAGAATGCGATGCCTCTAGACATGAGAAGTTCCACATTGAACGGTGGTAGAAATGACTGTCAAATTTCTGATGTTAATATGGAAACAGTCAGCAATTCAACATTCGGTATGGTTCCTAATCAACAGCTTCAAGATGCGCAGTGGCAAAATCAAGGATTTATAGCGACGGGTCAACAATTTAGCCCTGCTGGACAATTCTTACCTCTAGTTCATCCGCAAGTGCACATGGTGGCCGTAACGGGTACTCACAGATCGTTGAATAATTCTCCAATATCCAATCCCGGTTCGCCCGGGCTAGACATGATACAAGAAGAAATCACTGGCAATAATTTGCAGCACGCTGCCCCCTTGCAGTTCACCGGACACGACAGCAACTACCGGCAAAACTTTAGCGCGTCAATGCAGGATCAAAAATATATCAACAGTTTTCAGAATGATCCCGGCGGTAGGCTGTCTCAGGATATCCTGCCGAGCAATACGATCGGAATATTTCCCATCGGTCAAGGATATTTGATTCCTAACGCACAGAACCACCCTCAGATAAGTTTGACAGATTGTCTGGGCTCTGAAATAACCTTAGTCGCATCGAGCTCCGAGGACAGCATGGATTCTTTAGAAAACAATCCTAAATATTCACAGTTTCGGTCAGCGCAAGATTTGCTACCGCAATTCATCATTTCTGAACCGTCGGATTTTGAGGATAGGCCTTCCATAATGAAAGGCATAGGTCGGAAAACTAGTCAAGAGAACGATCCTGTGAATAGACAAATTATTCAAACTAATACTCAACCTATTGAAAGTGATACGGGTGTGAAACTCGACACTGAAATGGATAATTCAGAGATTAAACCCAATCAGAATCCGTTTCCTAACTTCGGTGTTTCGAATCAAGACGCCGTATCCCCAGACGGAGACAGAAGTAACCAATTGTTCTTAGTTCAAAACCCGAATGCGGATGATCCGAAAATGGCTCGCCGAGGCAGTGACAAGTCATTAGGATTCAGTGACGATTCGCTGAGTAACGATTCCAATCATTCGGCCAACGCCTCCCCGAACTGCGAACAAAACGTGACCTCCATTTACTCGAATATTGTCTCGATAAGCTCGGGGTTCAGTGAGAACCGTGGCAGTTTTTCTGAGCACAGGGAAAGTTTCTCAGAGCGAGACTGCCGCGGCTCGTTCTCCGACCGCGGCAGTTTTTCGGAACGCGGTGACTTCGGACGGTCAAGTTTTTCAGAACGCAGCGATCTCGGAACGCGGAGTAGTTTTTCAGAACGGGGAGAGACGCCCAGGACCAGTTTCTCGGCTCAGGGAACCGGCGCTACCATAGGAGAGGGTGACGAATTTTCATCCGTTTACATGAGTAGAGATAACAGTAAGACCGGGCTATCGATGGCGTTGGAAAAATGCGAAGAAGAGGACTCCCTGTGCATGCAAGGAGACATTGACAAACTGCAAAAATCTACTTTAGATTTAAGGATAAGTGAAAGTAACAACGGTTCCAATCCGAACGTGCTCATCAAGAATGAACCGAGTCTACTGAACCAGCAGCGCGTAAACGAGTGCTACGAGATCACGCTATCCGATTTCTGTTCGAATCTAGACTCTCAGCGCATTCTAGAATTGCTGAAAGAAACAATCAGTACAAGAGTTCCTCCTCAGAACATATTTGTGTTTAAAAACAGTGATCCGGACGAACTTTCGGGTGTCGGCAACGGCGGTGCGAAAAATTCGAGTGACGGTATTTTAAATTTGAATTTGGAGTATTCAGGCGGTGTTCAGATCCAACTCGTCGTCTGCGAGGGGAAAACAAAAGACAACAAAGGCTTGAAGATGAGGCGGATTTCCGGAGATCAATTCGAGTACGGCAAATTATGTCAGCAGCTGATCAGCAGCCTGACGGTTTAAATTGTTAACGATAGATTTGTTATGACTCTCCACCGAAGAAGTCGCCTCATAGAAACGTCTGTATGTATGCATTTTCTCACATAACACAGGTGTCTAAAGTGCATGTACTTGAGACTTTTTTCGATTTGTCCCTGAAACTGTGCTATAGTGGTTTCACAGTCAAACTGTGATTGTGAATTTGAAGTATACATGCTGAGGTGAGTGATACCAAATCTATCGTTGGCAAAAATATTGGCTTTTTGGCACTTGAAACAGTTTGTTGATTAATACAATATATAAACTACATACAACGTATAACATATGCTGAAACATTTATTTCGAATTGCAATTTCAGGCCTCCTTTCCAAAACTATGATTCTCAAATTTGCACTTTTATACTAAAAATTATGCATTTTGGATATGTGAAATTCGATCAGTTCAAACCAAAACTTTAGCATGTAGAAAGAGAAAATTAAAAATTAAGCTACCGTGCTGGGTATTTATTGCATTAAATATTTTACTAAGCCGACCAACCAGTTTGTTCATGTAGGAAATGTTTATATTGATTGAAAACCTTCTCCACACGGTTTCAAACGGTTCCAACTGATTGTTGCCTAGCACAACTGGAACAATATCTCATCGGATATTGTTATGTAATAGAACTCCACAATTTCTTTCTTTCATAAGTATATTCTATTACTTGGACAAACTATTTGAAATGTTCAAGAGTTGATATTAATTATAACAATTTGTTTTTATGACTATTTCTGTATAACTAAATGTACATTTATTCGAAAACCGTGATCTATTTAATACACCATTCCAAAATAGTTAATTCAATATAAATTAAGTATTGAGTGACTCTTAGGTCATTGCGAATGGTTATCGCTCTGAACCTAAGACAATTGTATAGTACTAAAAATATTTGTCAATATGTAGTAATTGTAAATAAATTAAGGAAATTGTAAATAATTGGTTTGAGTCTGCGATGTACAGGAAAAAAAATTGTGTATATATTTATATATATATATATAAAATGACTGATGGATCTTGATAAGGCATTATCTTTTAAAATACATAATTACTGTAAGCTAAATTGATGATTTAATTTAATGAACTGAATTACCTATCGCTCAAAATAATTCATCAGATCGGCAACAGATGACTTTTTCTTGCTGTCACCTCAATTGATCTCCTTAAGATATTTGATTGAATTCTTTTTTCATTGTGAATGTTCCTACGAATGTAAATTTTCTACCCCAACACAATCCGATCACCAAATTTCAAATTATTAATCAGTATGCCTAGTATAAATAAAATTATTCCTATGTCTTATTATTATTACCGGTTACAACATTTTCTTTTTTCGATTCTACCGAATTATAAAATGCATGTTTGACTTATTTAAATGATAAATTTGAGACAAAATCAATTTAATTCTATTTTAGCAGGTAGAAAGTGACGGAATATCAGCCGGTGTATTTATCTGAAGAATACGTGCTGACCGGAAATAGCCATTTTCATATGTGGGACTTTAATAACTGGTTTAAGGAATCTGACTCCTAACTCTTCAAGTGCCGTATACATTTAACAATACTTAGCGTTAACTGTCTGATTCCATCACCATTTATTTGTTTTGGCTGCAAAACCAAGGCTGTGGAGTTAATAAAAAAGTTACTGACTGTGATTTTACCTTACACTTCTCCAAGGCTTATAATAGAATAAGAAAAGGATTAGAATACCAATATGGACTGTTTCATAAATGAATTTGTGTACATACGGCAGACTGACATGTCTAAATTTCAACGGGGCCTAGCAAGAGCGATTATCCTATCCGCACTCCTTGAGCAACTAAATAACAAGCTGCTCTCTAAAACAAATTTTGTTGAGAGCTTCCATTAGGAGTCCATATGTTCTATGGAAGCATATGTCGTTGAAATTTTTGAATTGCTAAAATTGGAATTGAAGTGTAAGGTATAGTTGAAGTGGAGTTGGCGGTCATACTGTCCACAGAATTTTAATAAACTCACTATTAATTATATAGCAAGACTGCCTTGTCAAGTATGGTTTCCCTTTGTTTACGAATTGATAACGGATGTGTTATGTATAAAAAAAATAAAAACTATTATTCAATTAATAAAATTCTATTGTAAATATTTTAGATAGGTCCAACAAATATGAATGTTTAGAAATTATATATATTAGGAAAACAATTATTGATTAGTTCTTGTCGTTTAGCGACGCCACTGTGAGCCCATCTAGGAAGCGGGGCTCGTGATAATTATATAAAAAGCGCAGAAAATAATTTAGTCATTATGAAATATATGATTCGTTTTAAGTATGAGGTAAATTAAATTTATAAATGTATATTTTATATATAAAAAATGATGACATTCCCATAGCGAATTTTTCTTTTGTTTTATTGTAATTTTTCATTCAGTTCTGTTTCATTTTGTTGTGTGAAAGTTCTTCATCATAATTTGTAACCTTTTGAAAACAGGAATACTGTACGACAGTTAAATAAAAATGCAGAATTTTCATTTCAAATATGAATAAAACTTTTATGTACAGTAAAAGCTCAATACACAGAGCCTCAATATAAATTTAAGTTTATTTTGGAGTTGTCGCTGCTAGACATGCAACACAAATAAATTGATTTTTTATTTTGACCGAGGGCAACTCTCACAAAGAATTAATTAAGAGTTAGATCTTAGGTTATTTGTCTTCCACTTCTTTTTCAATATCAGGCAGAGCAAGAAAACAAACAACTCGCGGAGAATCATTTGTTTTTGTTACGCAAAGACTGCAATCAAATCAATGTGCCGTATCTCTATTAATCGCTGTTAATTTGTCTATTAAACAATTCACCCTGCTTGAAAAGTTATACCAGTTCTAATGACATTTAAAAAAGTGTTGTTACTATAAAGGGCAGACTTGTATATAGCATGTCTTAAAAACGAATAGTCAAGTGATAAAGTTGTGTTTGCAAGAATAGTTCAAATAATAAATGAATTTATTTGTTACTGTAGGGCAACATTTATGTTGAAATACCACATCAAATCATACCAGTAGTTGGAGAATCTTTAACATTCTAAAATGAAATTATGAGTTTAATGTTCATATCATGTGATATACTGATATTGAATGTCTGTTGTATTACGAATAGAATAGCACTACTATTTTTGTAGATAAGTCTCTTTCTAACACTAGGAGCCTGTAAAGTTTTAAATATTAAACCTTTTCTACACTTTTTAAATTTCTTGTTCAACATAACAATCGTACTATCACCTGTATCATTCCATAAAGTATATCGAATTTTTCCATCAGTTACGGTAACGCAGTAATTCTATCTTTACATTAATTGAATGTGTGTTTAAATATTTTGTACTGGAATTGATTACTGTATCAACGATGTGATGATAACTTGCACAAAATTAGTTAGTTAAAGATCAGATATTTTGTTTTTGCAATAAAAAAGTAACTCTTATACTTAAAATCTTGTATTTTGATGTTCTATTATGGATAGTTCTTAAGTCTTTCATTCTTTTTAGTTAAAATATTGTTTACAGCTTTCCTCATCTTAAAATGAAATTTTTAAAATATGGAAATATTCTATTCACTAAAAATAGTTTGTTAAAATCATCCTTTTAAGATGCATAATTAGACAGAGAGTGTAAGATGTTTTAATGCATTACCTCTTACTATCATAGACCAGAACTCAAATTGAAAGTATGCATTAGCTAGCCAGTTTGTTTTCATGTTGAGAAAATATTGAATGCTGAAATCCAATGACACATCTCAAAAGGAAATTTCAATTAATAAGAAACTTATATAATGTATAAAAGGGAATATAAAATGCTACAATATCTGGTTTCATTCATTCCGAATAGTAAAATAAATATCCATCTCTAGTTGCAAGTTTGTCCTCTATATTACAATTCCTTTTCACTCAATATCATAAATAAACTGGAAATAATTATAATTCATAAAACTACGGGTTGCTTATATTTTTATTTGTATATTTTTTCCAATAACTTTCGTATTTTAACATAGTGAGAATTGATTTCCTAAATGAATAGAGTATTTTAAAACACATCCTTACGTATAACAGAAACTTTTTTCAAACAAGTATCCCAATATTTATATGAGTATGATACGATGGATAGATTATTTTATACCAATGATTTTGTTTTTTATAGAAAACCTATATGAAAATGTAGTTAAAATTTAAATACTTATTTAACTGTTGAATGTCCACGATTCTTGATAACATTACTACTACCAACTTTATTTTTCATAAAAACAAAAACTAAGGTAAACTTCTATTCTAACTTAATATTTATGAAACGCTATTATTAATGATAGCTTTTTTACAAGAACTAGTAACAACTTTGCAATATCATTATTTCTCTGACATAATTGGAATAAAATACAAATTAAACATTAAATTCTGTACATATTTCTGGATAAGTTATTGTTAATTAAGATTTTCATTTCAATATAATACACTTTATAAGGGTCTATGCTTTATCGTGCTACATCTAATATGGCTTTCTATTTCTGGTGCATAGGTTACTGAGACAGAATATTTGATTTTATATTAAATTTGGCTAACTATAAATTGATTGGGACGCAATAGTATTGAAACAGCCCAAATGAGTTATTGATGGCAACATTCATCAACTAGAAAGCTGAATGGATATAACAATACTGTCTTCCAAATTGTTTTTAGCATGAACAATATGGTTCAGAATAATCATGTCAAAATGGCTGCCTGTGAACATAAACATTATCTGATCTTTGCAAAATTCTGCCTTTCCACTTAAAAGTGGCACTTAACACCTTCAAAATATTAAATACGTCAAAATAGCTTAATGGCTGCGTTAGTATCGTTATTGACTAAAGTTTTCATTACTTATTTTTTGAGCTTAATATAAATCAATCAAGGCATAATAAATATAGAAAAATATATTCAACTAAGCAATGAAAAAGTCATTGGTGATTGAAGTATAATATTCTATTGATGCTTTATGGTTTCTGAAAATATCAATCTGAAACAAATTGGAATGTTTGTTTTATTCAAATTCTATGAAGCTTTTATATTTTATTGTTATCAAAGAGATACTTCTATTTTATTTTTACCCTAGAATGTGCAATTTTGATTTGGTGCTCTTTTTTTAGTTTTAAAAGAATCTGTTCTCTGTGCCAAAGGTGGAAATATTCGACAATGATAATTTGTTTTGTAAAATGTTTACAATTTGGAGTTAAACTTTGATAATTGAAAGCTATTATAGTTTCGTTAAAAACTTATCTTTTATTTGGACTTAATATTAATAATAAGATGTATTAAATATGGAAAATAACGAAATATTTTCAAAAAGCAATGATAAAAAGTGAAAGATGCTCTGTGGTGCTTCAAATCAATATAATGTACGAAAAAGTCATGCAATTTTAACCATCTCAGTGATCTCGTTACATATTCTCAAAGAATCAATATTATGTTGGGTAATAAGTGAATTTTTATGATATTAAGAAGCATCATAGAGTTAGTTAATGCAACTCCAATACCATAATTAATCAATTTATTTGTCAATATTATAGTACCACACACATGGATATGCCTTATACAAAGTAATTTGTCTGCTTTCTGAAGAAATACATTTATTTCCTGAAAATGTGTAAATATTACATAAAAAAAAAAACATCTTATGGTCGTCTCTTCTACTTAAATCTAGGTTTATATGAGCATTAAAATTTACAAAAAATGATCTAAGAGGCAATACAAAATATACGAATATCATCAATTAAAATAAACCGCCATACTTCTTGTCACTACATGTTTTTTTTTGTTAAGTCATAAGCTCCATCTCACCAATTTATTAATGCACTCTTAAACTACTTTGTAATAAATCACTAAAAATACTGCAATAAATCGTCAAAGTTAAATTCCACTTTTCAATGATTAATTTCTCTAAAGATTGATACTTAAGTAGATCAAAATTTTGTGTGACAGTCTTGTGTGTTGGTATACCAACAAAGTGTAACAAAAGCGCACTCACCTGTGGGTATGTTTATTGTATTCGATTTCAAGATTTTAAAAGCAATAACTTTGTGAGACCTATTTTTATGCATAATGCTATTTAGTTGACACATTTCTCAATGATCCATCACTTTTTGAAGACTAACTTACTATTCCATGTCTGAATTTACCATCATAAACCGCTCAAATTTTTGAGAGAGATTGATACCTGGTTAAAAGATTCTCCCTCACAGCAATCAAATAAATTATCGACGTGTCCTCTACGGGAGAAGATCAATGTTATAAAGTTTAAGCTATTTCAGCTAGACAATTTTAAAATTTCCGTTTATTTGACTAAAGATGACATGAAAGAAAATATACATTTATATTACAAAAGATTTAATTATTATTTTCAAGTAATGTATTTTTTTTGTTTTGTATTATTCAAATATAAACATTGATATTATTTCAATGGCAACACTAATTCGCTAAAATTTGGTTTGTATGAATGTGCGTATGTTAAAACTAGTTTTAAATTGAAGACTGCTGTGATTTATAAATTAAACATTGTCGTAATTAATGAACTAATGTAATTATTAATTAATGAAATATATCTTTTATCATATAAATATATAATTATAATATGTCATAAGTACATGATTATGTTGTAACTATTATAGATTATATATCTATATAAATAAGATCCAAAATATATTAATATTGATCGTTAAATCTGTTTTATTTATTTTCAATATTCAGGAAGAATTAACGACATGTTACTTAAAAGGGCACCAAAAAAATATGGTATTACAAAAGTCGTCTACATAAAATCATTAAAATTTTTCACATTAGTTGAAGTAAAATCTAAGAAGAATCTTAAGTTTGATATAATTTGCCACAAGTTCAAATCCCAATTCGGGCACTGTTCCATAAATTATTTAAATTATTTGATTGCAAAGGTATGGATATCTGCATTCCTTTCCGCCTATCTGATCCTTAAAAAATGGTGCGTAGTCAAAGCAATTCACTAACAACTAGTCTTGTACTAGCTCAATGATCCAATGCTTACTCTTCCAAAAAGAAAGATTGAGGGACCGAATAACATCAAGTTCTAGTAGAACAACTGATGATATTTTCCTTTATGAATCCATATTTAGACTGATTTTTTTAAAATTATAAATCCAAGTTTTCTTTAAAAAATCAGCCATTTACTAGAGTTCCTTATTCTGAGTAGAAGGCGGAATTTTTACTAATACAAAAGCTGACAGAAAGTAAAGTAGCATTAATTAGGAAACAGTAAACTGAGAATGTAGACTATTTTGTTGCATATTATTATCTTCAAGTACCAAATTGTAGTAATAGTCGAGCATATAATTTATTAATTTAATCGCCTTCTGAAATTAAATAACATGTCTATTAAATAATATTATAAAGTAATCGCTTCATCGAGTTTATTAATATAACGTAATAAAATCGCACACACGTGGTTGAAAAAGATTAATCAAAATCGACAATATTTTTCATTCGGATTTCCCGCATTATTATTATTTGCACACTACCAATTTAATAAAAGTTTTATCAAGTTGTGCAACGTGTCAGAAATTGAAGAGGGTCTGCTGTGATCACTGTGCTGTGGTAATTTATATTAGTGCTCGCAAAGAAAACTCTAAGTTAGCTTTGATCAGATTAACAAAATCAACGTGAATTTGAGTGGATACATAATAATGTCATTCGTCTTGAGCCATTTATATGAACAACCTGGAAAGATTTTAAATCTGCAAACTAATAATACAAATCATGAAGCGTGTTTTTTTTCACCATGTCCATAGAATGGAGTGCTTAATAAATTAAACTATAATGCACGGTGTCACATTTTATTTCCAGTTGTTCATGTATCCTGAATGCGTGGACTATTTACTTAGTATTGCCAGCGATAGCTAATTTTATTGTTGTGGCAATAGCCTCGAGTGAATTGTTGTCAAAAATACTTTTCGGTGGACGACAGACATGTGCATGCGTTTGACATTTAAAATAAATGTTTGAGCAAAAAAACTGAAAAAATGCATTGTCGAATGAAAACCGCGTGATTTATCGATAACCAATGTCGCGGCCAAGTGTTTTAATCCACATTCGCTTGAAATTCAAACGTGTTCAATCTGTAATTTCGCTGTAATTAATTCCAAGCGTAATAATACGATTGTGTTAACATGATGTCTTTTTATGCTGGTACCCGGTCGGTGAATCACGAGCGCAGTTGATGGTTCGTTTAGTTTCTCTTAGATATAAATTGTATATACGTAAAATTTTAAGCTATTTAAAAATGAGTGGGGCTCTGCAAATCAGTGGCGGAATCAACAAGGATGTACCTTACGGAATAATTGTGATACAAAAGGCGACAGATAAGTGCTGCCCAAGACGAAGGATAAACCGAGAATTATGGTGAGTGTTTACATTCTATTTTTTCATGACGTGTGTGTAAATGTAAATATATTCACAATTTTTATGACGCAAACAGCACGATTCAAAATTTAACCCACATATTCCAGGATACTCGCTATGATTCACTTCGACATCAAGTAAATAGTTATTATACACTTAAATCTCCTATTACGCGAGGGATAAGATACATGGAAAACTTAAAATAGAAAGGAAACTTTTTCTTATTCAATTTAAATATTTTCATTTAATTTGTACCGAAGAGTCGATAGTAATACCAGGTTGTTCAAAAATTTACCGGTTCTGAATTTAACACCCCTCTCGGACTACTGATATGAAATTAACTATTTAAAAAAAATACCCATTTTGTATGCCTTAATCCAATGCCATACAAGATTGAAGAAGTTTGATGAATTTGTTGATTTTAAAATATTACTTCCGTCACTACATTATAATTTATTATCTATGGGTCACGATCATGGTATGAGTTAGTGTACTCGGACTGGAAGATTTCTGATGACTCCGTATCGATGTGGACAATACTATACATCACGACTCCGACTCCACATCCCTGAATTATACATTCATATTTAACACCTCCGAAACTATGCAAAGCTATCTTCACCGGCTGTTCAATAGTGAGTCACTAATTGATTGATTTTGATACCGAACAAACTTTATTAATTGTTTTGTAATTTTATCATTCATTCAATTATTTTAATTGCATGAATCAAAGATTACGTAGTATCTGAAACGTAAAAGAACTTTATGTCAAAAAAAAAATCAATTGATAGAAAAACACAAAGATATATTCAATTGTTGTGACTTTTTCAACACTAAATAATGTAAATATATCCAATAGTAACCTACAAACTATTTAAGTGTTGGCTGTTGATTCTTGATAGGGAGGCATTGTATTTAAATTACTAAACATATTATTTTATAAAGATCAGAACCGGCTAACAAAAATTTTAATGAGTAAAAAAAAGGTGTTATTTATTTGAGTATATATTGATATTTTAAACCAGGGCTGTGGAGTCGGAGTCGTGGAGTCGGAACTTTTTGGCCGGAGTCGGAGTCGTCGTTGTGGCCGGAGTCGTACTCGGAGTCGGAAATTTTGAAAAGTTTAAACTTTCTATTTTTGCATTTAATATGTCAAATTTGGCTTTTGGCCGCATTGATAGGGTTGATATTTAATTGAATACACATAAATAGGAAAATTAGGGGAAAACAGTGACGATATTAACCTATTTTTAGTCGGAGTCGTAGTCGTGTTTTTGGTCAATGTCGGAGTCGTAGTTTTGGTTAATGCTGGAGTCGGAGTCGGACTTTTTTTACCGACTCCACAGCCCTGTTTTAAACGCAGCTGAGATTTCACTCCAGTACCGACACCTAGTAAACCAATTTGCGATGCTGCACTGATTTAACGGCCGATTCGAAATTTGGGAAACGGTTAAAGTGGAATTAATAATTTAAATATATATGTTTTCTAAGCTTTGACCATGCTCACCGCCTGACAATGGCACGTGGAACGATTGGCCAAAAGCCAGTTCTCGTAAAATGACTAGTATTATAGTACTCCGTCATTAAGTTTCCATAATATACACCGTGAGAACGGATTTGGTTTAAAAATACTTCCGCTTTTAGTTCAACCGATTTTGCAGTGGGGTTTGTGCTAAAATATGTATCCCGTGTACACGCTGTGAATTCCATATACATACATTGTAAATGTTAGTAGATATTTCCGTTTTTATTTTAGAATGACTTAAAGTGAAATCAAAAGATCAAAGGAGCTATCTATCATCGACCGCGCATACAGAGAATAAAAAAAATCAAAGCGTTTGACGTTAGCTAAAAATTGTATATTTGAGTAAAAAAATGTTGATGAAATGGAGGTAATGAACTTTTTAATTAGTTTGCATAATACGCAAGCGTCTTGTTCTAAGATTTGTAGGCAGATTTAATCTGTACCCACGCAAAAGAGGACAATGCAAATACAACAGAGAATACACATGATTTAAATTTACTTTAAAAACGGCCACATTCATGTATCTATACAAATTCGTACTTATCTCTGTCAAAATTTAAGAAAGTTTTAATGACTGATATTATCTTCGCCGACAACTGTGTTTACATTTTGGGATTGGTCTAAAAATATATACGCTCAAATTTTTCATGTAGTCTATAATAGTATCCGAAGTATGCAAAGATCTAATTTTGAAGAAGGACGCCGCGTCGTGATCCAAACCCACGGTATCGGGTTGTTTACTCGAATTTAACTTACCGTGTATCGCGAAACTGAATGGAATAGCCAAACAGGTGTTCTTTATTCAAAAACACAGGATACTTTAATTGCAACCATATTCCGATTCGATCAATTAGCTTCAAAGAAAGTTCCTTGGTTGTCTGAACATAATCTGATGAGGATGCGTGATGCATGAGTCCTCTTCACGAGTGCGTAGAATTAAAGCTAAGAAGTACTAATTAATTCATTATATTAGAAAAAAAACTGCATCCAGTATTACCCTACTGGTGCACTTTCTTTACTGGAGTCTGAATGTACCAAGGGCTGTGAAGTTGGAGTCGTCGCGGCGCTTTCGCCGGAGTCGGAAATTTTGAAAAGTTTGAACTTTTTATTTCTGCATATAATGAGTCAAATTTGGCTATTGGGCGGATTATTTGGTTGAAATATAATTGAATACACATAAATAGGAAAGGTATGAAAAAAACGTGACGAAATTTAACTTTTTTTTAGTCGGAGCCGTATTTTTTTTAACAACTCCACATCCCTGATTTATATCATCACTATACTGCCAGAAGTTGGTAGGTAACGAATTGATAGTACCGAATAAACAGCTAATGAAAATTTGAACTTAGGGCACAACTCTAGCCTAGATGTGAATTACATACATGAATAATTGTTATATCAAACGATGTTTTAATGCCGATCTGATACAAATAAAGTAAGGGATAAACCGGGACGATGGAATGCATATAGATATAAAATAATAATAATTACAATTACAAATAAAATAAAATGCTATTTTTGCCAAACTGATAAAATAAATGCACCAAATTTTCTCATTGAAAAAAAAATGATATCGAAGAATTTCAATCTAGACTTTCCTCATTTTTGTAAATTGATTATTTGCCAACTCCTGCCAATAAATTGACGATGTATTATTTTGTACACAAAACCTGATTTAAGTCGGTTGCTAATCGTAGTTCGGACTATAATATGTCGACATATACCTACGATATTAATTTACATGTCCACACTACATATGTATAACCGGCCTATGCTATCTCTTGTTTTGTTTATCAGTCTTTCTGTGGTTAACTAATGTATTGTTACTGTTATAGCCAGGCTATCGGAACATTTTTTTAAAAAAATCCCATTCAACACTCATGTACTCATCGAGCCTACAGTCGCGGCGCACTCGAAAACATTTTTTGAAAGATATTCTTATCACAATCGGCGGAATAATGTATGTTAACTTGTATTGTTTTGAAGGATACGACCAATGAAACATTTCAAGATAAAACACTTATTGCAGTAAATAAATGAAACGATTGGCGCTACTGATTGTTTACATCAGTGGTCTCCAAACTCAATAAAGATGATAGCTACTTTCCGAAATTAAAATTGTCTGATGAGCTACTTATACATAAGGGCTTTGGAAGCAAAGTTAGCTTTCTACCAAAAAAAGAATTTGCGGGAAAAAAACTCTAAACCTATTTTAATGCCGTTAAATTCAATGCAGAATATGTATTTCCTCTATATATAGTGTTAAAAACATAATATGTATTTTACACTTTTTTTGATATTTAAATTATAAATGTTTATAATGCTGTATTTGCTTAAAATTTTTCAAGGCTGCTGTTTTTGCGCACAAACGATTGATAAAATTTGATTCTAGCTAATTTATAAACATGGTAAAATATCCTGCGCGAGATACTGAAAATGCCAACCGCGAGCTACCGGTAGCTCGCGAGCGATAGTTTGGCAATCACTGGTTTACATTTACAGGGGTAGATACGTCGTGAAATTCGATAGATCTTTAATGCCCAAGGGCCAAGACCAATGTGAAACTAAGCCGAGAAGTTAGTTGCGCGGAAAATTCAAAGGCTTAGCAGGCCAATTCAATAAATGCGCGGCATAATTTCAATCGAAATTCTGTTGAAACGCTTCTTTAGCATCATGTATCATTTTGTTGAAATGCTTCATTAGGAGGAGATTTGGATTTAAAATAAAAGTCATACCATCTTCTATCTGTATTTTGTGTATATTTTAAGCAATTAAATTCATCAAACTATTAGAGTGCGCGCCATTCTGGGACCAGTGCGCGGGGGTTGCCAAACTGCTGCTCGCAGCTTAGAGGCTTATATTGCCTAAGATCTTGGTCTTGGTCGGCTTGTTTGTTGAATTCGTAACCATTTTGTCAGACAGATACGTTTTCGTCCATCTGTCGAACTTGATTCTCCCGTTTCATTAAGAAACTAAAAGCTCACTGGTTCATTATACTCAATTCAATATCAAACGCACATAAATATGTTAAGACTCCTTGAGTAACTTGGGTGCGTTTTTTAAATCTCCGAATGTGTAAGACATGTCGTTGATAGGCAGACTATTATAAAAAAATAAATATCGGGCATGTTTGTAATTTTTTTGCATTAGGGGCTGAAAATCATAGTAATCTCTATCATCGATACCCAATGGGCCAAGTTCGGAACCATACTTCTTAGTACACGTGTTTTTTTTTTTTTTTTTAAAGTTGGTCAGTGTCATTTACTGCCTTCTTGCTTGGAAGGGGAGTATATTGGTAACCACTCAAGTACAGTACCGTAAAACGGGGTCAATAGAAACACTTTTTACCCTTCACAACTATGTGTCTTTATACATGCGCCACATAATTCAAATATGAATGGCTTGACACTTGTTTCTATATATTCACTATCGTTATTAAGACACAGTCAATTTTGTTCGATGTCTCTATTCACATTGATTCGGGGTGAATAGAGACGAGAGGGTTAATCGAGACATGGCAGGTGAATAGAGACAAAAATACAGATAGTAATGATGGGAATATATGAACCTCTATTCTGTACGTGTATTCATTCCGTTTTACTGTACTTATTAACCAAAAAACTTGATTGATTTTAATTTTCGTGCAATAAAAGAGAAGTTTTTAAGGGTCAAAAAGTAAGGATGCACAGTAGAGACTCGATACTCGAGTATACTCGTCCATTTTTCAAGTACTCGATACTCGAGTAATTAGAAAAATACTCGAGTAATACTCGTACTTTATAAGTGAAGATTTATTTCCGAATTTTTTTTTTAAACAGTGGACCGAAAAACTATATGGCACTATTTAATTTAATGCTAACTTTTAAGACGACGTCCACAGCAACAGAGAGAGTTTTTTCTACTGCGGAAATAAAAAAAACAAAACTTTGAACCAAATTAAAATATGAGACGTTAAATTCTCTATTACTTTTGATATATGTTTCATAAATTGAAATAAATTTATTAAATGAATAAAATAAGCTTATTTATTTATTTATCATCTATTTATGTACACAAATTTAAATTAATAATAAATATTTTGCTACATCTGAAACTACTCGAGTTCTCGAGTATTTTGAAATTTTACTACTCGATACTAGAGTAGTTGAGATTTCGAGTAATTGAAGTCTCTAATGCACAGGCATCGAACTTAAACACGTTTGTTTCAATTTTGGCCAATCATTTAGTTGGTTTGGATTTGTGATTCGAGAGATAGTATTATAGTCATTGTAAAGAATTGTATAGAAATAGTTAAAAATACGCTGGATACTCAGTAAACTTGTGCTAAAGTTCAATCCTCGTTTTTGTCTCTATTCATCTGCCAGTCCCTATTCACCTGGTTTTACCGGTACCATAGCAACGGATGCGGGCGTATAAAACTACATTATTTGTATATTTAGTCACTAACCATTTGAAGAATTTTTACGGCAGTGGAACCTCTTGAGATAATAGAATTATGGAGACCCACTTGAGCAGTAAAGATATGTAACTAATGATAAAAATTAAAGCCATAAAAAGCTTAATTCATCGCCTGCATACTTTGTGTGTGATGTTTGACACCATTTATGACTTATTACTCAGAAGTGTCGAATTTTGCTTCGTGCTATTTATCGTCTATTGGTGTTAATTTGCATCGTAAATTTTGTAATTTATCACTAATTTAGCAGCATCGTTAAATGAATTACTCATTTTTTTTTATCATACTAACTAAGGCTGCTCAGCAACATCATAATTTCAATTATTTGAATTTAGAATTTCAACTGAATGTGCTTGAAATTTGATGAAATTTAAATTGAAAATTTGATCATTTTATTAATTTTGTAAATTTCGAGTTTTGTCATTAATGGTTTCGCCTTTCGGCTTCTTCAGGTGTTTCAAGCCGACGTCGTTGGATAATTCCCACCTTTTTTAAAAATTATTAGACACCTTTTTTCGGTGTAGACTTTTTAACTATGTCACATTTAAAATATCTACCAGGGCTGTGGAGTCGGAGTCGTGGAGTCAGGGCGTTTTAACCGGAGTCGTACTCGGAAATTTTTAAAAGTTTGTACTTTTTATTTTTGCATATAATATGTCAAATTTGGCTATTGGCCGAATTGTTAGGTTTGATATTTAATTGAATACACATAAATAGGAAAATATGGCAAAAAAAGTGACGATATAAACTTTTTTAGTCGGAGTCGTGTTCTTGGTCAATGTTGGAGTCGGAATCGGAGTCGTGGTTTTTGGTGAATGCTGGAGTCGGAGTCTTTTTTTACCGACTCCACAGCCCTGATATCTACACAAATTGTTATTTATCTATGCAATTACTTATTTAATTATGTAATCGAAAGATAGCCATCAATAACTTTTAAACTTAATAATATTACTTTTATTATTTTATATTGATAAACGAAAAAAAAACACATACTACGCGTCAGTTAAAATTCATCTGTGCACGTGAAATGCTTGAAGATGCCAAAAGCGAAACCCGGGTCGTTACTGATAAAACTCATGATGTTGAGCTCTTATTTCAATTTCAAAAATACTGTTCTAAATGAACTGTCTAACTTTTAAAATATTTTATCCATTTTACCCGTTCACGTGAAATAAGAATTCCAATCATCTTTCCGTTGATTATTTATACAATTATGTAGGTTTATTATGAAATTTGAATTTTGGAAGCAGGTATGTATTCCTTTTTTGAAATAATTATCGCTCTTTCGCGAACGTATTTCAAATGATGAATTTTCTTACACAAACCCGTCGTGAGTCGCCGTGAATCAAACTTCGCCATTATTTCAATTCGATTGCAATAAAAAGTAATTCTTCAAATTCGAAGATGTTTTTCACCAGCATTTTTCGAAGGGGGCCTGCATCGTTAATCTGTTGATTCCGCAAATAAGTAAGCATTGAGAGAAAAATCGTCAGTGCGGCTATATCGAGAGGCGATTACGATCGGGTATTGAAGAAGATTTTTTTAATGTTAACAGACTCATTTGATATATATTTGTGTAGATAGAATAATATATGTACTTCTTCGGGATGATACTCGTTGTTGTCGCCGATACAGATTTACAGTAGTAGTAGTTTTCGAATGATCGCCGGGAGTGTCTCAGGAGTAACAAATTTAAAGTTTATATACATTATACAGAAATATCATTAAGAAATGGCGGTGTTGACGGAATATCCAATCGCACGCCGGCTTAATACATGTTTATACACGATTTTAAATACTTTTTAGAGATGACCAAGTTTTATTTGATACGACTTATTTCATATGGTGTTTATAAAGCCCATATGTCAAATTGATGAGAGGTTAAAATAATACACCATGCGTCAGTATCATAAATCATATCAATAAATAAATAACCTTGTACGTGAGCTATTGATTGAAACTATATACCTAGATTTATAATTCACATATGAATATTTAATAAAAAGTAATTATATTGGTAAAGGTCGAGAAGATTTATCAATTGAAGAATGACGACGCTGGTCTTGGGGCTGAGTGGTCAACGCCGTCAGGCACCTGTCCACTCGCTTGTCGGTGCACGTGATCAAACCTCGGAATAGAAACGTGCATGCATTCTTCGATCGTTTTAGGGGTATTTTAGAAAATACATGAACAACTCCGATGCTTTCATACCGACTCATCCGCACAGTTTCCAATTCGAAAGTGGGGCTTTGCTAATTTATATTTCCTACATAATTGAAAATCGTCATTACTTGGGGTTAGTGAGAACGCAAGAGTTCAAGTCAAATTGAAAGAGGCCACCACGAACAGCGTTGAGATCTTCTTGCCCTCTTTTCTCAATTTCAATTTTAAATAATCAGTATTGTAAATTTGAAAATATTTTTTCTCCAGCTTCAATTCAGTCTCGCGTTGGTCCTTGCAAAAAAGTTGAGCAAAACCGCTATCACACACAACATATTTTAAAATATGGTATGAGACGCTCATCCAATTAAAAAAAAATGTCGTTGATTTTTACAATGCCGCTGTTTGTGTATTCGTTCGGTATTGCAATATAAAATATCGGATTTTCTTTAATAAATGACTCATTCAGAAAAAAATTCTCGGACAATGCGTATAACGATATCAAAATATCTCGGGAAGTATCCACACGAAAAAATAGTGTTAATTTGTATATTTAATTGAAGTTATTTTGCCTTCCGATCGTCGTAAAAAAAAAAGTAGGTACTAGCTGATTATTGCGTTCATTAAAATGGTAATCTTGTAAATCGTTACTGTGAGTATATTAATAATAATTTCACCTTGTCAGATATCAAGCGTATGCTCTTGTTCTTGTGTCCCGTGAAGGTCTGCACATTATAGTATTGACTACTTTTGTAAAGCACGTTTTAGGTGGATATTACATGATCATCTTCATTATTTTGTTTGTCGGCTACGTATTGCATTAAGTCAAAGTTTTCGATTCATAGGCCGTAAACAATGTCATCAAAACTTCAGCGAATCAATCTATACTTTTTTTTATACAAGTTAGGGGAGGGTTCAAAATTAAAGTTTCATAGCTTAGAACAGTGCTCTTTGAACAACCTTTGTCTCCCACGTTATACCACAGTTTTACCTATGTAAAGTATATATGTACGGTCCGTGGCGCAGTTGTCAACGTTGTTGGCTTGCGTGCTGGACAACCCGGGTTCGATTACCGGTATGAACGGATTTTTTCAGTCGATTAATCTGTTCAAAGGCATGGGTGTTTGTGTTGTTGAATATCCCTTCCCACCTTTCCTATCCCAAAGAGTGACGCCTAGCGAGCGCGATAAGCTAGCCACTAGGTCTGTCCGAGTTTACGTATCTTTTCCATCCCCTAGTCTCTTTGAAAAATAGAGGTTGAGCAACTGAGTAACAAGCAGTTCTCGTCGAAAAATATATGTTGAGATGAACTCCGTGAGGAGTTCATATGCTCCAAGTTGGGAGCGGACGCGGTGAAAAAATAAACAGTAAAAAGGTATATACTTTACATAAAAAGCGTTTATTCCTATGTTAAGTCGAGACTTGTAAAACTTGGTTGGAAAATAATTTTCTACTAACTTTAAACTTACCTTATTTAAAAAACCGTATTTATTGGACCGTTTGCCTTAGTTAAAGCTTGTAACATGTCATAATGTGGAATATTTTTCGGTATTTCGTTTTACCATGCTAATAAATACGCAAACCCTGTGATATAAATCAATTCCTCAAATGGATTGAAGAGTTGCTGGAAGGCAGTGAAACAGAAACCAGTAAGAAACAGTCAATCCATAGCGCTGGGCGGTAGGTTCATACATTTTTTTATTTCAGCGTATTGGTATGTAATACACGGCGGACTCTTACCCCGTGTCTTATGTGAGCGACGCGAACCGGCAAGCGAATTTAGGCGAATCCAGTCAATTTAAAACGTAGTTGATTAAAGGTCTTATGTGCCACTTCTGGCTAGCATGGCTAGCCACTTCGCAGCGCCAGGTTACGGCGCAGCGATTTATCGCTGCTTGTTTTAGCTCCAATTCAATGTACCGTACCCTTTACGTACGGGGAGATATCGATCAAACTATTGTTTTAATATGCACTAATACACGTTTATCTATGAAATTATAACATATATATTTTTATAAGTTGTTTATTTATATAGTTATATTTGTTTGAAAGTACCATATCTAATACCAATGCCTTTCGTGCTGTGCATTTTTCACGTTTTTTTTGTTGCAAATAAAAAAAACGTGATTTTTTTTTAAATTTCCACACGTATGTATATATCTAGATTATATTTGCATAGTTTATATTTAAAAAAAATAATAACACATTTTTAGTACTTTTTCCACATCTGATTTATTTCATCAGGACCGGTTTCGCTCATGGCGAGCATTATCAACTGAATCATCAACTGAATTATCAACTGAACATCAGTTGATAATGCTCGCCATGAGCGAAACCGGTCCAGATGAAATAAATCAGATGTGGAAAAAAGACTAAAAAAATGTTATTATTTTTATTATAATGCCTTTCCACCAAGTATTGACAGTGAACACCTTAATAGTTTATATTTAAAAAAATATTCATATTGTTATTTTATATTGGATAAGATTGCATTTTCTTGTCAAAATTAAAATTTATGCAAAAAAATATGTATTTATTTTATCTTTACAATTTTTTATATTGTTTTCTTTGATTCCTTTAAATATAAACTGTTTTTGATGTGTATTATTTTATTTCAATGACTTAATTTGAATAATGTAGAAAATATAATTGTTTTGGCAACCCATAAACCATTCCCTTTTTTTCGAAAATTCGGTCCGTAACCAAAGGGTTACATTCATCATGTCGGACGCAAACGCTTTTATTTGAAAACTGATATCGTGAAAGAAGGTGTCGCGATTTCACGGCAAGCTACCTACCTATCGTTCATTAGAATAATATATCACACTAATCTTATATGTATATAAAACCGAAACGGCTATGTATGTATGTATGTTTGTGGGTCGGGAATTCCCCTTTGCATTGTTGGGTATTGCTATAAAGTTGCCATAAAAACGAATATGAAAGAAAATATGTTTGAATTTTTATCGGCGAAGATATTTAGTCAAAATGT
Source organism: Himalopsyche kuldschensis (assembly GCA_028554975.1). Classification (NCBI taxonomy): domain Eukaryota; kingdom Metazoa; phylum Arthropoda; class Insecta; order Trichoptera; family Rhyacophilidae; genus Himalopsyche; species Himalopsyche kuldschensis. The sequence continues at coordinate 6,718,110 of JAHFWI010000017.1, read as the reverse complement.
AATAAATTAGTCATCTACTGAACTTTTTCCGGCTTTTATTAATATGATAATGTTTATTATTTACGTGAAGGTATTATTTGACATTTCTTTGACAGCAAATTAGATTTTTTCAATCAAATTAAATAAAGTTTGTGATTTTATTTTAACTCTATTTTGGATGTTAGATTTTGTGATGATGTGAAATAAAAATATGGTTGACACGGCACAAACACACAGTGGATAAACACAAAAGTTGGAATATGTAAATGTGACGAGGACAAGTTGTCTCACAGTGTCAATAAATTGTGTGCTTCTTTGCGTGGTCAATTGAAACAATTCAAATTTGAATATTTTCGTTATTACTATTTTTCATAGTCAAACTAAAACAAGCACCACTTTGGTTTTTGATATTTGCGGGGTGTTTAATTTTAAAATCCCCGTATACAACACTTTTTGCAAACGTGTTCTAAATTTAATCAATTTAGTGGTCGGTCTGACAAGGGCTTCGAGTCGAAATAGCGATCAACTAATTATTATATATTTTTTGTAGAACTAAAACACATTGATATTTTTTTCACCGTATTTTAATGGAGTTCTACCCAAGTCAATGCCAATTTAATTAATATGCTCTTGAGAGTTGGAACTGTTTCACGTATCGTAATACAGGTTGAAGCCATTGCTTAAAATTAACTTATAATTTGTTATTTTTGTAATGCACATATATATTAAATATACATTTTTCAATAAATAAACGATTATGATATCTTTTGTTTTTATTGTCCGACATTATTTGGCGTCCATTTGTATGTTAACTGAGTAAAATTTCTACATCTGTCATAATATGACGAGGCCCGCCGCGTCAAGATCGTTTCAAAATATCAAATCAACCGATCGCGCAAAGTAAACATATGCGGTAACGCGCGGCAACGCGCGGTAAATCGTCAACATAAGACGCTCTGGTGAACTTGGACCGTTTGATATTTGCAAGCGATTTGCGCGCGCAACGAGTCAGGCACTTCGATGCGACTTACGACAATTTGTTGAAGTTATTACCTATGCCGTCCTGACCGCATCGCTTCGTCTACATATGACACTTGCATGGGCCAGGACCGTTTGATATTTTAAAACTCTGCCGCTTTCAAAGCTGCGCCGGATCGCCTCGCGGAGATTCGCCCAGCTAAGACGACCCGTTACACGACTGCGAATAATTTATTAATACAACTATTAACCATTGATGACTTTGTAAAAATTTTCGAGACGCATGTTGCAATCCGCCGTTTTGGCACGGCTGCCCGATTTGTTTCAATATTCTCGTCCGACATGATATCTCAAAACAGTTGGTAAAATTTTATAATGCACTCGCATTTAAAATTATTTGCGTGATGTTGCTCAGCTGATGGTTCACGCGGCTAAGTGTTTGCCATATCACGCCATTTCGGCCTCTACACTGTAGCGAAGAAGGTTTCGGGATCAATTCCTCTCAAGACAAGGCACTAGTCGGTTGACCCACCACCGTAACATCTATGAGCGATAAAAAAGAAGCAAATTTACTACACGTGTTCTTGACTCGATACAGAGCTGCGCGGGACGATATTTTGGTTATTCGTCGTGGTTCTAAAAGCAGGGCTGTGGAGTCGGAGTCTTGAAAAGCTTAAATTTATATTGTAAATGGCCGGATTGGTTGGTTGATATTTAATACGCATAAATAGAAAAGGTTGGAAAAAAGTGACAAAATTAAATTCTTGAATCGGAGTTGTGGTCGTATTTTTGGTCAAGTTAGAGTAGAAGTTGTATTGCTGGTAAATTTAGGAGTCGGAGTAGTGGTTTTCTAAAGAATCCACAGCCCTGGCTAAAAGAAAATGTGACTTGCTCAGCCACTTAGTCCAAGTGATGTTAAGTATCCTGCGTATCCGTATTTAATAATCAAGTGCCCAAGATCAACAAAGTAAAATTTCACAATATATAGGACTTATCAGGACTTCAGAATAGATACTCCAATTCGAGTATCGACAACTCGATACACGAGAATTATCGTCAATTTTTCAAGTTTTCGATACTCAAATATTTTGGAAAATACTCAAAACTAAAACAAAACTTTGGACCGATTTGAATTTTCAGAAGTTTAATTCTCTGTTATTGTTGAAACATATGTTGTATAAATTGAAATAAATGTCTCAATGATGTTAAATAAACTTCTTTATCTATTAATCATCTATTAATATACACAAATTCGAATTAATAATATATATTTTGGTACATCTGAAACTAAGAGAGTATTTTAAAATTTTACTTCTCGATGGTTGAGAAGTAGAGATGTCGAATAATTGGAGTCACAACAGACCGGCCTGATAGCTTGGATAAAGTTTTTCGCCATTTGGCTGAATCGGCCGATATGTGCTAACGCAATTTTTAAATTGAATTAGTCGGACTGTCTATCTCGATTCCTAGTAAATATAATACTTTAAACTGCACAATTCTTTTGTTCGTCCGACAATCTGTCACATTCTGTCACGCTTTTCTCCCAGCGTCGTCGTTGAATCTAAGCTGAGCTTTTTCTGCAGACAGTGTAATGTCGCAATAGCCGGTATTCACATAATCGTTCGGAATCGTAATCCCTAATCCTGGGGGTCATTTCGGTGTGCCTGGGAGACGACGGCAATGTCATCCACAAAGCGCCGCGGACTTTTTATTGGCCATATATACGAATTCTTCTGTCACCTAAATTGTGTAACCGAGCGAATTTTTTTTAAATACATGCATAATGAGTTGTACTTAAAAACTGTATTGCATTATGATCTGTGTGAGAATGTTTGTTTTTATTTGTCCCTAAATACCTATTCCTATAGCAAAAACGTTTTTCATGGGGCTGACAAAATGTGATTTAAGGGATGCTTATAAAAATGCACTTTATATTGATTACTTTGTGGAAGTTCATTTTAATATACAATTTAAAATACCTTTGATTATTCCACGTATTGTGTGTCTAATTCTGACACGTGTTTCGCAACTTCGGACTTGCCGTCGCAAAGTTTGCATTCAATATTTTAAAATGATAAAAATTACAAAATGTAGTATGGGATTTTTCCTTTTTACGGGAAGCAAGAGGGGGTTATAGAAACTAAGCAAATAAATAATTATACTGCTAATGTCGTTAGCATCACAAAATATCAACTAATGCGATGCAATCAATTAGAAAGGGTTAATCTATCATTACCCCCCCCCTTGCTTCCATTAAAAAGGAAATATCCCATACTCCATTTTGTAATTTTTATCATTTTAAAATATTAGAATCAATCTTGCTTTATTGCAAACAAACTTTGTGATAGTAAGTCCGACTATGCTTCGTGTAAAGAAGCGAAACACGTGTCACAATTAGAAACACAATACGTGGAATAATCAAAGTTATTTTAAATTTTATATTTCACTATACATATCTGGATAATTTCGTCATTAAGTCATGTTTAGTACTTTGCTTAAATGGCTTTTCGTTACATATATATATTTTGCTGGTATATAATATAATACATTTAAAAACACAATTGCATCAATTTTATGTTTAATGTGCCAGTTTACATTGCTTACAACAATAGTTATTCAAACGTAAGCCATCTTAACTTTGCTTAATTTTTAAAACTGGTTTTTGCGAAATTTTAACGAAGCACCTGGAGGGGAGAACGTATCGTAGAAACTACGATTTACGATGATTCATTCAATTGTAGAACGTCAGTGATTGGAAACGTAAATTAATGCTCGTCGTTCCTCATTTTTGAATTTTCAAAAAAAGAATACGGAAACTTTGTTTTTTTTTCGAATGTCTGAAATTATTACTCTTTTGTTTCGACTGTGACGTCCATCTTCTCTTGACACTTTTCTCTTATTCTAAAAATATAACCCTGCCTGCTCTAATTCTTTTTTACTCCCGTCATTTTTTTCCATTCTATTTTTACCTACTTTTTATATGTCAGACGTCACTATGAGTTAGGTCGAAATGGGAAAACAGGTGAGAAGTGAGTTCCCTGAGATAAAGAAAAAATAAATGTAAATCATTTCATTTATAAATCTTTCACCGACAAAGAAGAGCCTACGCGTTAACTGTTCATTGATGTTAGGTTTTTCAAACACACCGTTTCATTCAAAGTACGGAGACTGTACTATGTATATGTTACAGTGAAACTGTATTTTCAGTGAAAATGTATTATTCTTCAAGCGGTCATTGAAATTAAATTTGACCGCCCTATCTTCAGCCCTATGTTTGTCTGTGTTTTTCTTTGGTTCCCTTTTTATGAAAGGGGACTACTTGCTGATTTTGTTTCATTGAAGTAAACCAAAATTTTAGGCCGTAAATCATCGGACTTGGGCCAATAATTACAATGATCGTGACCAGTGAAATCATGTTGTCATACAAATCTATTACTTGATACATTTTCACTGAGAATACAGTTTCACTGTAATATATATATATTTATAATGAAAAATTGAAAAATGAAAACCATTTTTTTCATCAATATTTCGTAACCAATAACTTCTAGTATTTTCTTTTTAAATTTAAATTCATGTACTAACTTCTTGTAACAAAAGAAATTCTTAAATAAATGTGTGTGTGCTTTGCACTATTTTTTTGACACTTTGAGATAGTTTTACTTAGAGCATCCTATTTTCCATCTCCTATCCCTAATTCTCCTCCCTAGAGTGACGGACAGAGGTTCCCTCTCATTTAACGAGGGAAATTGAATCCAGGTCGTCTCAATATATAATCTTGAGGTTAACAACCGTGTCAAACTTATTGACAGTTACAGTGGAACCCCGATCTTACGTTCTCGCATTATACGTTTTCCCACATGGTTCGTTCATTTTCTATAGCCCCGGTGAAACACCTATAAGAAAAATGTTAAAAAATCCCGCATTAATCGTTCCTCTATTTATCGATTTCCTCGATTCATTTTCTAAAAAATATGGCCCCGTCACCAATATTATCCCGATTTACCGTTTTTGTGGAATATTTCTTAGAAGCACATTCGTCCCCATCCAATCGATTCGTAGAAAAAAAAACTGAGACTGCAAGTGTATACAATTCATTGTCATAATGTTTCCGGTAATTACTGAGCATCTGTGTCTTCTGTAGAAGAAGATGACGAAAAACACAATAATGAACCATGGAATGACATTTACAGCAGTATTGTTGGCCTTCAAAAATAAAAATATTTTTCTATTTCAAGGATATAGATGAATCGGTTAAAAAATATACGAATTTGAGGGGCATTTGTTTCAATTGAAGTGTCAAACTGCAAAGAAGCAACGTATTGTTAAGGACTTTAAAAAAAAATAATGTTTAAGTTATAATAAGAAATTCTAATAAATAAATGAGTTTTTCAAAAGTTTTTTTTAGTTTATATTTAAAACTTTCCCGAATTAATCGTCCCTTGAAAAACGTAGAATCGGGATTTCACAGAATACCGAAACCGCGCAAATTTTAAAAAAAATATCGCGCTCACCGCACGGCAAACATACATGCCATGTGGTAAAGTTTTCTATTTTTGCGATAAAAACGTCTGTATCATTTTTTATACTTATTTCTATAATTATCATTTTTATAGTTTTGTTTTTTTTATATTGCTTTATTGTATAATTTTGTCATGCTGGATTCGTTTTATAAATCGGCAATTGTTATTTTCTAAGTGTATCGGAGATAAAGGTGTGCTTTTTGATAATTTCAGTGTTTCTCAATACTGTTGCTTCCATAATTTGTAATACACGCTTTTTGAATATGAAGTAGTGCTTATTTTCATCAACATATTTCAGTTCCTAATTCGAAAATCTGTTTTTACTTTTATTGTACTGCTATGTTTCAAATCTCAGACGGATAAGAAAATCATAAATATAATGTTTTGATATATTTATTCGAAATGCGCGGGCAAGTTTAGGCGGTCAAGGTTGGCTCCCGGCTGTTGTGCCAGAAATTGAAGATGTTTCAATAATTAATAGCCGCCTGAAATTTATTCCATGACATTTTTTTTAATGATGCTTCCAGCTCTTTTCTCTTTTACCTATGCGTACCAGATGGAAAATTGTGAATGGACGACAGATGGCTTGGATTAGTAGACATCGTAGTAGATTTGAAATGAATACGTAGGCATACGTAGGTATACGTATGGCATACATTTTACATACTTTTGGTATTAATTTCAGAAAAAGAGCTGAGTTTATTATGATTGAAAGTAAATTAATTATAAATAATTGATATGGAAAATAAACGAAAGACTTTTCTAACATACACTGAGGACATTATCTTTTATTTGGAATGCTATGCGTCGCTTTAGGGATCGGAAAGGTTGGAAGGAATTTTTACAACACAAACACCCATTGCCTTCTGCCAATTGTACAAATTGATATGGATTCGAAGTAAAAATTGTCATGGAAAACAAAGGAATGCTTCTAACCAGGGCTGTGGAGTCGGTGAAAAAAAGCCCGACTCCGACTCCAGCATTTACCAAAACCACGACTCCGACTCCGACATTGACCAAAAACAAGACTCCGACTCCGACTAAAAAAAGGTTAATGTAGTCACTTTTTTCCCCTAATTTTCCTATTTATGTGTATTCAATTAAATATCAACCCTATCAATGCGGCCAAAAGCCAAATTTGACATATTAAATGCAAAAATAAAAAGTTTAAACTATTCCAAATTTCCGACTCCGAGTACGACTCCGGCCAAAAGGCCGCGCCGACCCCGACTCATCGACTCCGACTCCGACTCCGACTCCACAGTCCTGCTTCTAACACATATTTTATAATGATCAGGATCGCTCACCGTGTCAATTTACAACTGATGGCAAATTCAAAGTGATAGATGTCGGATTTTTTTGTATGCAGAATTTTTTTATATGGCGTCTAATTTGATAGCCATATTGTCAAACAATGGCGAGTGAATCGAGTTTACAACAATGATTTATAGTAACAATTGTTGGTTCTTCTTCTAATCGAGAGTGCACGTCCCGAATCACAGTACAGACACTTAAGCTACATTCGATTGATGGACTTGTTTTCGAATGAGTAAATGTCTTAAATCGGAAAGCAGCAACATAGAATAATTTTCCACATGACCTGTCCATTTTCATCGTCATATCCTAACTCTATCAGAAAGAAGGGAAAATCTGCTTGATTCGCAGTGACTCATTTTTCATGGCCATATTATATTTCTACGTAGGAAATGATTAATTAACGAGTAACTTAGAGTTGCTGTTTTAGCAAAATAATTATTCATATAAATTGTTAACATAAAATTTACTCAGCAATGAACAATATATTTTAATGACTCAGCACTGTAATGAATTGATTACAATAATTAGTAATCTGATTTATTAACACTTATTATGCACGACTCTGTAATATGAACTGAGCAAAGTGTATCATTTTGGTTTGTCATACGCCTCCTGATAAACTATTGCTCATTGTTCTCAAACTGTTTTCAATGCGGCCCCCCTTTTTTTAACCCGCACAAAGCCACAAAAAAATGAAACCGTGAAGAAGCATTAGTCTGCAGTTGTGAACTGGAATTAACAACTATTTCAGAAGTGAAAAATTAGAGGAAATAAAATATTATGCATTAAACTTGGAATAATAAACATTGTATAATTTAAAACATTAACTGACTATCGATTCTTTGTGGCTGAGCAAGTGTGTCCAAGAAGAATAATCAGTCATATTTTCTTCAAACATTGTCGTCCGAAAACACACAATAAAATTTGTTCAGAATACAATATAATACTTAATCTTTATTCTGAAAATTGGTCTTTCAAAGTTTTAGTCCCTTTTTAACGGTAGTCTAGCTATATAACTAGATGTTATGACAGGCACAACGTTGACTATTATGGTATAGTTCTTCTTAACAAACATAATTTTTTGACATAGTTTGCAGTTGGTAATAATGTATTATTGCCGACTCTGTTTTAGCATTAACCTTTTAAAGCCCTACGGTCCCATATGCGACCAGTGATTATGGTGCTTCGCTATCGGATTACACTGTTTTATGATAGTTTTTTAACATATGAATATAAGCTTCATAAATATTGTCTTTGAGATACCGATCCATAAGTTTATTTTCCGTTTCTTTAAATATTTTTGTCATAATGAGGAATATAAAAATCTGCGTTACATGGCCGACTTTTGGGATATGCGTTGTGTTATATCCGCCGGCCATAATAAATGAGCACTATTCACATTATACAATATGTTTCAATGCGGATACAGATTTTTCTATCCCTAGAAATTTATCCTTTATTCAAGATAGCTGTAGCTAAAATGGATTCGTTTATTTGTTTACCTAGAGAATTAGAAAGCGTTCCATTTGCGGTGCTGGTATTTGTTGGGAACTTATAACCAATCTTTTATTTTGGTAATGCTTTTTAATTTACCCACATATGCTGACTTGTTTTAGAGATATAATTATTTTTTTAAGAGCTACAGGTCGCGTGAATATTTCGCAAAAAATGCTCGGGCGTTTAAAGGTTAATACTCCTTCCATTATCGTCAATGAAATTGCGGTAAGAATATTCGATTTTTGACCCATACCTTTCAATGAGATAAGGCATAATAAAAAAAATAATTGCCGTAGCGTAGTCATAGTAAGTAGGTTTATCTCCTGCACGCCAAGCCTTAATTTTTTCATATCTTGAACAACTCCTCTGCTTATTGGAGTCGTTAGTATGATGAATAATATTGGTTGCATTTGAAGTTCTCGAAAAAACTCAGTACTTAGCATGTTTTTGAATCATCTAACTTCTAACTGAAAAAAAACTCGCGTAGGGAGATTGTTGATGGACTGCGATACCTGTATTTATGTTAGTTGATTTATCGTTTTATCAATGTGCGTCACGTAAGTACATAAATCTAAGACGGTTTTTTAATTGATTTATTATCATTGGCAGTGAAGTGTTCACGTTTTATTATTTTATCAATTTCACGATCCTAACATATTCATTTTAATATTATTTTGTCATCTCCATTGTAACATTTATGATCGATTTTAAATTAATGAGAATTCGATTAGGGCTTATCTATCAGATGGCGGGTAATCTTCAGATAATGAATATATAATTAATAAAGTATCATAATCTAAGCTTAGATAATGATATAGGGCTCCCGTGCACGTGTAAAAAGTACTGGCTTCGTCATAATATGTAGGCTGATTTGTACAAAGCGTTTTGATATATAATATATTGACTGATATAGTCCACGACTTTCCAGGCGGTGCGTCGCAACTAGAAAAATGTTGTTTACATGATTTATATGGTAGCGGCTGTTAATCGGTCACTTCTGGTGACATTTTTAATTGATAGATTTCTATTCTTCTGAAAATATTTAAAATTGCTTATCTTTTATTAAGAAAATGTAAGATTGACGTAATATTTCCCTTTTGAAAGTCTTTTCAGTCGACCGTGAATCAAAATCGGCCCCTGTGGTCTAGTGGCAAGAGCTTTGTCCTAGCGATCGGGGGACCCGAGTTCAATTCTCGGCAAGGATAGATTTTTTCAATTGAAAAAGAGATCTTGGGCTGGGTGTATATGTTATTTATTGTTGATTTTGTGCACAACTGATTCATTATTTATCATCGAGTTTATCTCGTATGACTTTCACAATTAAGAATATTTGGCGCATTGGCGCAAGCTGTAATGCCAAATATTTTCTCTAATTTTTTAAAAATTAAAAAAAAAATTATAATTGTTGCCGTGTCAAGGATATTGAGCTATTCGCTTTATATCTCACCCCGCATTTCCTTAAAAGAGCGAGGGTTGGAGACGGCGCGTCTGGTTGGGTTGCACTGACCGCCAATCCTTGCCCGCGTATAAAAATTGCAATGCTCTGATTGGTTCAGACTGCCAAAAGTTGCCAATTACGATGTGAAAGACGTCTTCGGTTGAGTTCGGGTGAATTCGTGTGTACTCATGATTGGTGACGCGAATCCCATGGGATTCCTGTGTCACTATTTTTTTAACACATGTGAATATTATTTTACATTTCGGTGGTCTTATTATACAACCTGTTATTTATAGAATATTTTAACGAATTGCTTTTATGTTATAAAAAACAATGGGAAAACACCCGTTGCCCTTATCTTCATTTATTTGGTTTACCTCCTCAATATCAGTGGACTAACTAACTACAAGTGCGAATGGTTAACGTTGATCTTGCTGCAGCTTTTTGTGTTTTCTAATAAAGCTAAATGCTTACAACTTTACAAATATTTTGTTAATAAGCCAGAACTCTGTTACACCTTTTTTGCGGTTCGTAGTGGTAATATATTGCGCTGCCTGCTGAAATACGGTTGGTTGATGGTTCCAAAGATAATGAAAACTAAGTGCCTGGTCCAGAAGTAATTACGTAATTGGATAATTAACTCTCTAGTGGTGCAATTAATTCAGATGGGCAGAGCTCGCGTATCACTGTGTCAAGGCAGAAACAATTAAAAACACATTTACTCATCGTATTGTATGTTCCTTTAGGTAACATAGGAAAAGATATTTTATACTGTGTACTTTTCTTATAATTGGTAACCAATATCAGTGATTATTTGACAGTTAAAAAAAAAACTGGATCTATCTTTCGATACGTAAATAGTTGATTACATTTTAACTGCGCCTTTGTAACGTCTTTTCAGCTAGGTCATAGGCTCCCAATCTTTTTCGGGTGACGATCCCTTTTTGTAAAAGCCACGTGACCCGCGACCCCTCGAAATATCAAAAAGGCATTATTAATAAGGTAATTAAAAAAACAACAAAAATGCATTCTAGTGAATATATTTTTTAGTTGACTGTATAAGTGGCGACCCATAGGTTGGGAACCCGTGAGATAAATCTAACCATAGCATCAACTCTACCAGTGCGGGAAACGCGCCTGGCGCGGTTACTGCTGCTGCTACTGCGTGAATTTATTGCGCTAGGCGCGCTATTGCATGCATTGCAATTTTTGCTTGATAATTTTAATCAGGGCTGTGGAGTCGGTGAAAAAAAGTCCGACTCCGACTCCATCATTTACTAAAACCACGACTCCAACATTGACAAAAACACGACACCGACTCCGACCAAAAAAGTTCGAATATCGTCACTTTTTTCCCCTAATTTTTCTATTTATGTGTATTCAATTAAATATCAACCCTATCAATGCGACCAAAAGCCAAATTTCACTGGTTTTAATAGTTGAGCATTTATTCCTCGTGTCTTCAGCACATTCACCACATTGGATGGTATATATGTGCACTTGAGAAAACATGTTGTTAACTAAGCAGTACCTTACCGATCCGTGTTATGATAAAGCCGAATTTACTAGAGCTTCAAATATTCCTAAGTAGATTATGTAGGTAATTTATTTAAAGAATACACAAGGAAGCGTGTAATTACTATAAGTTCGATGGGACGATTGAAATTATTTCATCGCTCCATTTAATATTGGAAACCCGAAAAATAATACTTTCAATGGTGAATGGCATTACTTTAGCAACTTTTACGATAGTATGTCCCAAGATGCATTTGAAAGAGGCGATACACGTGTCACAATACGTAGAATAATCAAAGATATTTTATGTGGAAAACATTAGTTTAATGCTAAATTTCACACATACAGATACAGTCGCGGCAAAAGAAATCCGCGCACCCTTAAAAATAATCCATTCAATTTGGGCTTTTTATTGCGATTAAACGTTATCTTTTGGCTGTACATAATTTCGCCAGATGCTTACGCGACAAGGTCTAGCTCAATACTGTTGAAGCATTAAAACCTCGTTTGTTCTTCAAAATATGGTTATTAGTTTTCTTTTCAATCGTAAAATATATGGAAATCGTTAAGAAATGTATTTTATTTGCTAGTTTCCAACTTATACTGATTCAACTGAGTGTTACAAATTGTTTGTAATCATGTCAAATATTTTTAGAAGCTCGACGTGCCTCTTCCGGTGGCTCGAGACGAAGATTCAGGAGTGCTGATGTTTGTTTTGCAATGTGACCTCTCCGTCGTTCAAGTTATTTTAATCAAAAGTATGCAAAAACGGAGATTTCAAAGTTACGCAAAGCAATAAAATGCAATAATCATAATTAAAATAATGCAATACGTGTTTATTGTTTCTTTGTTGCCACTTGATTCATAATTTGTTTTTAGCACAGTGATACTTCAACGCGAGTGTCAGAAGAGATACGGGTTGCACGCTTGTTTAAATGTTTGTTTTCGTGATACACTTGTCAGTATTTTTTTAAGAGCGAAACAATTGAAACAAATGAACTCACAAATCATACATTTCGATTAATTCAAATACAAAAGGCCTTACAGTCAATGTTCTCTCAAAGCCGAGACGTCAGCTGCGCGGAAAATTCAAAGGTTGAGCAGGCCAATCCAACAAATGGGCGGCATAATTTCAATCATTTTGATTTCGGTTATATGTCATATTTGATATAAAAATAGTTTTTTTTCTGTTTTACTTAGCATAAATAAATTCATTATCATTTTTATGTTCGACGAATAAAAGACATCTTTTGATATTTTCTTCAACACATGATTTTGAAATGATTAGGACCGGTATCGCTTATTAACTTCAGATGATAAAATATGTTCAGTTGATAATGCAGGCGATGAGCGTAATCGTCCTCATATTTGTAAAATTATATGAAAATAGTACAAAATTCCATGTGCTACCACATTAGGAGCGGACACGAATTAAAAAATAAAAGTTATTGACATTTTTTTATGAATTTATACTTTGAGATATTTCAAGCAATCTTTAAAAATTGGGTGATTAAATTCATCAACTATTGGAGAGCGCGCCAACCCGGGACGAGTGTGCTGGTTAAAACTGCTGCGCATGTCATGATCCCCCATTATCTCAAATATCAAGAATCGCTAGACTACTGAAGATAACACTACCTCAATGAAACCTAGTCCATGACGGTGGTAGGGAACCTGCGGCATTTAAAGGTCGTCAAATGAGCCGAATGATTCAATTCGGGTTGATTAGATGAACGATCAATCGATTCGATCTCACAACATGAAAGTACCCTGGTGATGTAAACATTTAAAAATATTGTTTCGCTCCGTCGCCGCCGAAGTTTCAGTACCGCTGAACAATTTTATTCAATAGTTAGAAAACGAGTGCAATAGCAACATGAAATTTAATCTGCAGAAATGTAATTCGTCGTAAAACCTTATCATTTTCATTATTTTATGTATGTGCCCATAGCATGACGTTATAAATTACAAAACGCACCTAAAAAAAAGACATTTTGTCACTTTTTTTTTTTATTTATTTACAGTGTGGGAAGGGCCTGATAATTATAGCGTGAATGTTCAAGTCGGAGACTTTCAATTCTTGCTTTGATGTTTCGCCATATTTGCCGCATTTAAAGTTGGATGTGCTTTTAACCCCTTAAATGCAAATTGTACGAGTCAAACTGACACCAGCAAAATCGAATTACTTGATAAATTTAGAGTTTTGTGTTAATCTTGCATATTGTGACTCATCTGGCTGAATTTGGGCGGGATCGCAAATATAAAATGGGTCCAGTTTGGGCGTCATTTGTCGGACTTCCTGCCTTAGAACACCATAATACATACAATTTTCAGATAAACTGTACTTAACATAACGTACGACGCGACTTTATCGGGGGCGTGGTCGAGTGTCAACGTCGCTGGCTTCGACTGCGCGGTTCACGGGCTCGAATACCATTCCGGGCAGTTTCATTTTTTAATCGTACAATTGATTTCTATACGGAAACACGGATGTATGTGCTGTCAAAATTTCCCTCCCACACCCATCCGCCCCTAAAAATGGGGCGAGACGTATCAAGAGCGATTTGCTAACCAATAATCTTCACTATTAATATCCATTCTATCTCTACTTTTTTCTTTATAAGAGGTTGAGCAACTGAGGAACGATACTGGCTGGTATAGCTCCCTTAGATCTTCACATTCAAGTAAGATGAACAACAGAAATGCTGCATAAGCGTTTGGAGTCCCATGTGATGGAGGGGCATTCTTCACTACCTTAACCAGATTCTTAAATTACAAAGGTTTATCAAATTGCAGCTACGTCATTAGAATCCATGTGAAAAGGACAGGGAAACACACAAGTTCTTTCCTAATATTAAGTGGTGAATAGATAATGTAACCATAGTTTTGACTTCTGATTTCTCGACCAGCCAATTTATATATGGCCATTGTCATTTCGCTTCCAAGCTCTACCAGTTAGGCTGGTTAGTAGATATTCCAATATATTAATGCGGCAATATGATTCAGGATGCTCATCACGTCTTTCGGTAGTTCATTATTTAAAAGTGGAATGTTGTACGAAAAATTTTGAGAGCCTGTGGATAAGTCGGTTGGTTTACTGGTAACTTAGTCATAGAGAACGACCGTTGAGCACTGTTAATTATGGATATGAATAGATTTTGGACTTTGGGCTTCTTTTATTACTTATATTAAGTCATCTATTGATAAACAAAGTTGTACTTTAAAGTTCCTTGATCTACTTCATATGTTGTTTATTGTGACGGCTTATTGGTACTCACATATAATGCACTGTGCTTTGCCAAGTACCTAAAGAAGATTGGGATGTTCAAAGATTCTAAAAATTTTGAACATTTCGCTCCCTCAGTGAAAAATAGCGTTCAGTCTGAAATTGATTTTAAGTTATGGATGTGGTAGAATTTATGATTTTTTTGCATTTTTATTTGTAAATAGTAAATAGTGGAAAAAAATATATCCGTTTTTATTTATTCAAACAAAATTCATTACAGGTTTTGCATCCAGAGTGTATTTCCAGCGGTATTTTTTTAAAACTTATGACTTAATTAATAGCTTATTTGTGATTGTCATAGCCTCGATTCTTCACTGCAGTCGATAAACTCCTCTAATTCGTAGGGCTCTTAATATAAAAAATACACATAGGTAATTGATATCAACTAAAGTGGCCGAACTCGTCACGTTAAACAAATCAGTTTCGTGCAGCTCTGCTCATGGAATGATACAATTTTTTCTGTCGATAGCGTTGTGGAAGGCGGCCATAAAAAATGGCTGAATATAACAGGTGGTACTTATTAACACGTCTCGTAAACCATAAACGTTTTACCTTTTATTTTACTTTAGAATTTTCGACTGAATTAGATTTTGAATTCCAAATTTGAATCGTTTGAATGTTGTACTTTTCCATGAGTTCTGTCATCAAGTGCAACTGTCACTTTACCTTCAGTCGTAAATGTTGGGATTACAACCCAGGTCGTTGGTGACAAAAGTCATGGAAATGTACAACATTCAAACCATTCAAACTTAGTTAGATTTCTTATCGTAGAATTTAAATTCCTTAGTTACTATTTTATAATGAT
Organism: Himalopsyche kuldschensis; assembly: GCA_028554975.1. NCBI lineage: Eukaryota > Metazoa > Arthropoda > Insecta > Trichoptera > Rhyacophilidae > Himalopsyche > Himalopsyche kuldschensis. Next base: position 6,702,772 of record JAHFWI010000017.1, on the reverse strand, counting down.
CTCGATGTGTCTTGTTTTATTTGATCAATTTAGAAGTGCATTCGTTTTATTGCTTATCTTTTTTGTACTGCTCATGTTTGTTCAGTGTTTTTAATTTCTTTTTTTCCGTCGCTGGAGAGACAGACGCTAGTGCTGTTTGTTCTCTTTAAACAAACGTCACTCGGAATCAAAATGTGTTTATATTTAAACATAATACGAATGGACATATGTCACTGCCACAACTAGGGCTTCCGATCCCGGGTCAAAAATTCAATTCCGGGATTTCGAGATTGACAAAAGGCGATCCCGGGATCCTTTGGCTGGTCCCGGGATTCGGCATATTTTAAATCTATTCACGGTCATAGCACATAATATAAGCAACTGTGATTTAATTTTCACGTTAGGAAATAAATAATATTTTTAATGGTGAAAAATCAAGTTGTGTCACTTGATATTTTTAGTACTCTAAATTCATTTCAATCCAATGTTTTTTTTTTATATTCGATGCTGTCATCAATGCATAACGCATAAAATAATTTAATTTTCACGAACGTCCGGTGTTCCAAAGATGGAACGTGCAATTACACGAAATATAACGAAACCGTTCCTAATATTCGGTCATTAAAAAATGACAGGTGTGTGTATCATTTCTCAAAATCACCTTTTCCCTTAGACGTCAGAATATGGCTTTACATTGAGGTATCATACATTATGATTGAAGTATGTAATTGGTCTCTGATTGGCTGTCGTCGAATATTCTTTTTTCATATGATTCAAATTTCAAAAAACAAATGAAAGCAGCTTAGGTACCTACATCATGACAGATCAATTATTTGGAATTCGTTTTTAATCTGTGATTATCGCGTTCAGTAAAATTCATTTTTGGTTCGTCTTCCACCGGTTTTAAGCTCCGTATTTGTTTTGTTCTCGATAGATATGCTAAATCATCTCAATTCAATTCATTCATTGCATGATTGACGTTTTTAATTACGTGGTAATGATTTTTGGTGTTTCACTGAGATGATGCCGTATCTATTCATCGCATAAACTATTAAAGTTCTAGTTGTATTTAAGCGCGAACGACATCTGTATAAATGTCGCATTTTGTGGGACTGAAACCAGGTGCTGTACGAGGGGTAAGCAATAAAATTATTCCTTCATTTACAGCGACCAACGCTGTGATTCTGTATATTTAGTTAGCTCATGAGTATGAAATCAACAGATAGAAAACCATCCATTGAAAATTTTTGACATATTCGTTTTTAAAAATGGAACACAATTTAAACTCTACCTTTTGTTTTTGCTCAGTCAAAAATTAGATGCTGCGATAATCATTTTTGTTGTGATAATATCGTTTTACTGTCGAGAGATTTGATTTGTAAACAAATGCAAAAATGGCTCCACATTTTTGCACAGGTTCGGCATATTTTTGTGATGTCATAAATCTCAGAATAAATGAGTAACTCTTGATTACGTAGATATTATATTATTTTTGAAAATTGTTGTTTAAATTTACCGTTTTAATTTAATCAGACATGATAAATGCATGACATCTATACGTTTAATTTAAAAATAGATATTTATGTCGCATGTGTGTGTGTATTTTCTTACATACATAATGTTTCAGTGGCAAAAGTTATTAAAAATCTTCTTTAAAATGATATAAATATATACGAGAAAGTTTGTTTATAAGCTTTAACCCGCGATATCGTCATCCACGAAGGCATGTATTGCTTAGGCCAGGTTGCGCACAGCTATGCATTGAAATATGCTAAAGTAAATGCATCATCAGACATGCAGTTGCAATTTTCCCAAAAAACAAATACTCTGTTTTTTTGTTTATGACGTATTTGAGAAAATGTTGAAAATGGATTTTGATGACGTGTCTCAACACTATTTTGTTACTCAGTCTCATACTTTTGACGAGTGCAGGAATACGGAAAGAATACGGGTACGGCCCGAGTGGTAGCGTTTTTTACTGCGCGGCGTTTAGTTCAGCGGACAAACGCGTGATGCACAAATTCAGGTGGTCTCATCGACAAAACAATGGGCGGCGGCGGGAGCGATTCAATGAGGCTATCTGAATTTGTGTATGCTGCGCTGTAAAACACGCTACCAGTGAGGAGTATAGGAAATATTTTCGATGGTTTCGGCGGTAACTTTGTGGAAGTTCATTTAATTTAAAATAACTTTGATTATTCCACGTATTGTGTAACTAATTGTGACACGTGTTTCGCCTCTTTCAGAGGCATCTTCAGATATCGCAAAGTTTGCTTAAGTAATGTCATTACTTAAGCAAACTTTGCGATAGTAAGTCTGAAGATGCCTCTGAAAGAGGCGAAACACGTGTCACAATTAGTTACACAATACGTGGAATAATCAAAGTTATTTTAAATTTTATATTGAGTATAGGAAAATTTATAGCTCGCAATTCACCGACAGAAATTAATCGCCAGCAGTTTAGTACCGCGTCAATTGATCTCAAAAACAATTAATAATCTACAAGCGATCGCTAGCCAAGTAATACGTATAATTTATGTAAATTTACTAGTCATTTTAAACTGAAAATAATGTTAGTAATAAGTGCTATTTTAAGACATTCGAGCGATAATGTGTGGAATGTTAATTCTTAAAGCGATCAATTGAAACAATCAAAACTTACTATTCTTTGCAGGCGATCAATTTTCTGGACCCCATAATACGAGCTGCGGCGACTGCAATCGGGGTATCCATAGAACATTTTTGCTCGCCGATACCTGTCTCGTTGTTTATTTTTGCAATCATGTATAGCAGTGATCTTCAAACCGTGGTCCGCGGGGCGGCTTTCCCGTTTCGAAAATGTTGATATAAAAAGCAGCATCATATCTTGCTCTAGCAAACTATTTTTATTTGCTTCGCTTTAATAAACAAAATTCTTTGTAACATTGAATTGGCGTTTCAATCGTTCCTTTTGAATTTATTGTATGAAGCCAAAATACACAGATCTGGATTTGCAACAGGCTCCGTTCCGCCACCTTGGACGTCTGCAAAATGCCGATTTAAATACAATAAAAAAAAATAGTTTCACATACGTCTAATTTTGACATTTATAATGGTTTTAAAATATTTGACAGAAACTAGATATTTTTTATTTATTTATACTCCGTCGTAAGACCGTATAGTTTTAAGTCGAGAACAGACTGTATCTAAATATGTGTGTTTGGTTGACGCTGGTCTCGGAAATATTTTTCCAATTTTCACCGGTCCGCGGATGTAAAAAGTTTGAGACACACTGATTTATAGAATGAAACGAGTATTTACCGTTATTGATCATACGAATTTAGTGGCTTATGTTGTAATGAAAAAAACTTATCGATTAATTAACATTTTTCGGAACACCATGTACATATATCTACGATTCCGATAAATCAACTTCAAACAATATGAAAAACGTGTTATTTTATCTCTGTATATTATTAATAATAATTACTATTGTAAACAGCTATGATTGATAAAGGCAAAATGATTGTACCGTGTTTTTCACGTGCCGGTCTTACGATAGGAAAAAAAGTAATCAACTCTTCACCAATTGAGTGCAATGGCACGTTTAAAAATCTCAATTCACGGCTCTTTAACGAAATTGTAGTTTATCGGAGATCCAACCTTCACTAAATTGATTTCAATCCAATGATTTCTTTAAATTCGATGCTGTCCTCAATGCATAACGCAGAAAATAATATAATTTTCACGTGATTTTAAAACATTTTCCAAAAAAAATGCGTTTTAATTCATTCATCTATTATCATCGTCATAAAGCCCCATTGACCAGGGCTGTGGAGTCACTAGCAAAAATTACGACTCTGACTCCAGTATTTCCCAAAAACACGACTCCGACTACAAAAAGTATAATTTCGTCACTTTTTTCTCCTACCTCTCCTATCTATGTGTATTCAATTATATATCAACCGACCAATCCTGCCAATAGCCAAATTTTACATATTATATATAAAACTAAAAATGTTAATTAATATGTACATCCCGATTGCGATGATAGAAATTGAACATAGCGATTAAATTTTCTTCCTATATTTAACCGTTACAACTACGCCTCAGCTTAAGTTCATTCGTGCACTTGAAATGCCTGAAGATGCCAAAAGGCGAAACCTAGGTTTTTGATAATTTTTTATTTTTTGTTTATCAAAAGCATAGCTTAAAATATTATATCCTCTAAAAAATATATGATGTAGAATGCATAGTATATTACATATAATGTAATATACTATGCAAATACCTTTTTTTCTCTAGCAATGTCATCTCTGGTTATTTAACTATGATTTCAATGCAGTCACTATGTAAAGAAATTCTTTCATCAAATTTTGCTGGATTTTACATCCAATACTAAATTGTGCCTTCTTTTAACTTTCCAGTTACAAGTCGAGTATCCTGGCCCTGACGTACATGGCATACACATGTTATCATTTGACAAGGAAGCCAATCTCTGTGGTGAAGAGTGTACTTCATCAGAACTGCTCTAATCTTATTCCACCTGCCGACATACACATCAATCCAGCCAACAATGCCACCTGGTGTGATTGGGCTCCCTTCGGTAAGTAGAAATGTGATCCAGATTTGCTACACCATTGGGTTTTATACCTTTCGCCAACATTGCCTGTTTAAGGAAGGTAAATGTAAATGAAAACATGTGCACATTTGAATAACTACATTTTAATGGGTAGGTTGACAAAGAAATTAACTTATCTAACCTAACCTATACAAGAAAATTTTATTGATTGCAAAAAATAATAATAAATCAACGACATTATACCATGTGAAATTTCCAAACATTATTTAAAATATATTATATATGTGAGTGTTTATAAATATATTATACTTTGATGTAATTTATGTTTTTTTTTTAACAAAATGTTAAAATTATTAGAATCTTTAGAAGCATCTGGACAGGAGTTTTTCATAAAGAACTGGCTATACAATAGTTCAAACTCTCGTTTTTTTTTTTTTGAAAATGTAAGGAAAGTCAGTATTTGGACAGAACTCATTTGAAAGATAATTCCTCTCGCTATACCCCATTTTTAAGGTTGAGTGAAAGTCGATTTATAAATTTTTCAGTACTGAGATTAGAACCCATCGACACTGCAATCCTGCATGCCAGGCGATTGAGGAATATTCACTAAAACTGACCCATACCTCAAGAATATCGCATCTCTTACAAAGATTCTGAATATAACCCCAATTTCAAAACCATAAAACTTTTTTGAAAACTAATATTATTGCTTGCAATGTGACACAGTTCCCTTGGGGATTTTTTTTTATATATTTTGGATTTTGATGGATTTATGATGGATTTTTTTATTTTTGTATAGAATTTTGAGCTCTGTGCCACAAAGCATCTTCTAAGTAGTTAGTTTACTTTGGCATTTTTTTCTTCAATGTATGAATGTCAAATAAATATTTTTTGAAATGAATTGTCATATTTTATTGTCTCGTCGGATATTGATTTGTGATGCTTGAAAATCTTGCCATAGTAACAACTTACCGACTGTGCAACTTGTATGACGTAAATAACGTCAGATTACCGTATTATCAAATTATAAATATTTTTTTAAAGATTTATCTCGGTGACTAATAATTTCTCTGGTTTTTATGACAGATGGCTCGGATGGAGATGCGACCGCACTTCTCGGCACTTTGGACTCAGCATTTCTGTTTGCCTATGCCATCGCCATGTTTATGTCAGGTAATATTCACATTTTTTACAACCGTATGTAGGTATCAACGACCTTCTACGAGGCGATACAATTTTGGTTTTCATACGTTATCAAGAATATGTATGCATTTTTAACTTCTATCTGATTAGAATAAAAATTTTGTCACTTTGGTATCGAATTTGGTAATATGTCCTTCCAAACTCGTTTTGTTGCCCAATAATCATGCTTCCCGTGATAATATATTAAATTTGATAGATTAGCTTTTTATTTTTAATTACTGTTCTTGACAGTGCCCATTTAAATAATGTGACCTTATCTAAACAGTATATGGCTCTTTGCTTGAAGTATCATATTGTTTACTTTTTAATACCATCACTTTGGATGAATTGGATTCTAAATTGTCTGATCATAACTCAATTTCAGCATACCACTGTATGATTCAATGATGTAAAAGACACTCTTGAATGTCTATACAAATGGTCAGATGATTTACCAAGACTTGAACCCGAAGCCTCGCTTATGACAGAGAGGAATGTGTTTAATTTTGCTGGATGAAAGTGTTCGACGTTTGTAAAATCAAACAATTCTTATTTAAACGAAACGGATTCAAATCAAGTGAGAGTGCAAACAATACTGCTATGAGTCATGAGTGACCAACGCATTTATTGGTTGCTCTGCTGAATCAAAACATTGACACAGCTTAATTGGCTAAGAAGAAAGTAAAGTCACCTTGTTCTCCAGCAGAACAATAATGCATGTCAAAATATTTAGGTTTTTGAGTGAATCCAAAGCAACATTGACTTAATTGTAATAAAAATATGTGCCGTCAGAGGGACAGACGCATCACTTTTTAATTCTAGCATTTAGAAGACCAATGCATTCCTGAAAACATAGACAATCTTTACTTGAGTCATTTATTTTTCAACCGAAGAAGCGGTAAATTTTGACGTTCAATGGATATTTGTCAATTACGTTACCAATCCTGTAATGAATAATACTGCCTCATTCAATGGAATATGAAATATTTTAAAATACTTTTTTTATTGCTCCAAATACTAAATTGATTGAATTCACTTTTCAGGGTTCGTTGCCGAGAGGGTTAACCTGAGATATTTTCTCTCGATAGGAATGGTCTTCTCGGGAATCTTCAGCTACATGTTTGGCATGGCCAAGATGTACGACATACACAACATGGCATATTTTATATCTGTGCAGGTAATTGATGGTTAACTCGTATTTTATGAAACTGAATTATCAGGATATTGAACATTTTTAAGACACAAATTGATCCGATCGATTTGTTGGAAAATGAAGGTGTAGTTAGTTTATATAAATAAAAAAAATTGAATCCTCAACCCAACTCAATTCAAATGCTCAATATTTAAATCTATAATCAAAAACAATGGTTTTGGCAGCTGTCATCACACGCATTTGCATTGTTGTCGAATGGACCCCTTTTTTCACATTAGCGTAAATGCTTAAACCAATTGCTCTGGCAAATTTTAAATTTGATAGATTTATTTTTCTGAATTGTGCAAAATTTTCTCTTTATAGATTACCCACATCGACATTAAATCTGGATGATTGATCCAGTTTTTCTTAGATATTTATTCTTCTCAACATGTCATATTGTTCTCTAGATAGCAGCCGGCATAATGCAAACGAGCGGATGGCCAGGTGTCGTGACCGTAGTCGGCAAGTGGTTCGGTAAGGGGAAACGGGGACTCATATTCGGCATTTGGAACTCGCATACTTCTATTGGAAACATTCTCGGTAAGTCACTAACTGGGATGCATTTTTAAATCGTGTGACCAGTTCTTCCTAATGAAAATATTTGCATAATCCCATAATTTAAACTGATGTGTATGATAAATCCAATGTAACGGTTAGTTATACTGTAACTTTAAAATACGACCCATGTGAACATTACGTCACAGTGTATTTAAAATATTTTGAAATACTATTAATGCCTCAGTACAACATAATACTCTTCTGCTACTAAAATATTGGTTTGTTATCAGTATTGTCTCTTTGTATGAACCAAAAAAAAATACCAGAATACCAGTCGGAAGTCAATAGTACTCTTTTTAAACTGATATAATAAAAAAAATATTAAAGAATGTTAAACACAAAACAGCCATTATCCCGAAACAAAATTTTCAGATTGTCCTACTGTTAATACATACAACAATGTGTTGTATCAAGCCTACTTTGCAAGCTAAGCTTAAGATATGCATAATATAAGACTGTTCCTTGCACAATTATTAGAATTCAAGCAAGTGACTGGTAGCCGATAAAACACCTCAATGGTCATACACCCTGTTTAAGAAGCCGTTCGATTGACAGTATAGCTTTTGTTGCTTTCAGGATCTCTCATCGCCGCTCAGTTTTTGGAAATAGACTGGGCGTTCTCTTTCATTGTTCCCGGCATCATAATGATAGTGGCCGGCATAATAATCTTCTTATTCATGGTTGAAGACCCGGCCAACGTGTACTGCCTGCCGCCAGGTGCGCTTCCAAACAGCGCCCTAAGCAGAGTGAGTATTACTAACTCGTCAGTCTTAATACGTTCCTAGTTTACTTTAATTCTATTGCCCTCAGGATGATATAAATGAAATGTTGTCATTGTTTATTTCTGAATCCATAAATAATTGTGGGTTCACATTCACTAATAATAAAGTAGAAAGTATACATCTGTAACTCTGTTGCTAATTAATATAACTTATTTATTTTAGTAGTAAATGAAGTGTCCAGTATCAAAACTCATAATCTCCCGTATATACAAAAAATTAGTTATGAATTCAGCATTGCTCTTCTCTTCGTGTTACCATCTAAAATTAATATGAAAGTGTTGTTTATTTTTCTCCAATGCTCTTTCATTTTCTCAACTAATAATCTCTATTCAAGCCATTGGGTCACCAGTGTTTGTTTTTCTATCACTGTGTTCCACAGTTTTATTTAATTTCGGTGTATTATTATAAACTATTTGCGCTATCAAATACCACCCCATTGTGAGTTATGATACTAGACTCCTCAAATTTAAAATTCCTTTTTTACTGTTGATGGCGCTGTCACCTTTGTGTCAGTGGTGAAACTATATTAACCCCGCTGCAAATGAGAGGGGGCTCTATTCTTCTTATTTAACATTTAAGCATTAATAATTTTTCTAAAATTTACGATTTTGTTTTCGTTTCATGATTTACACTTTTGAAGATGTCCTGTGTAAATGATGAACCCTGTTGTTTAAAAAATGTTGATAAGATATATTTTTTCCTTTTTTTCAAGATAATTATTTACATTTCAATGAATAAAATTTTATTTATAATATTTATTAAAGGACATATTTATAAAACTATACCAAAGTAAAAAATGTTGATGTTACAAACATGATTAAAAAATCAATGCTTTATTTTACACATCAAACTTTAATTAATTACAATGCATTTTCTGTGAAAAACTTCTTTGTTGAAATTGAATTTTATGCTATTTAGACCAATTAGATTGCCGCATTCAGTTTTCTTTTATTTATTTGAAATAACTTTTTTATTCTCTTTTGATTTCAAATTATTGTTTTTATATTATGTAGAGCTTATACAACATTTAAATATTAAATTTGTTTCACTTGACCCCTTATAGAGTGTTCAATGTAATGTTGTAACCGTTAATTTATCAAAAATTTAACATATTGGTGAACAAAACGCGACGGGTAGAATGGTTCATGAGAATAAATGATTTTTGCGTCAAGGGATTCGTACCCCGCCGTCTCCTCTCGGAGGCTCCCGGCGCGTTATCCATTAGACCGTGGCCCCCGTTGTCGAGCAGGAGGCAACCATACCCGACGGGCCTAATCCCCCAGGAGAAACCCAGGGAGTCGATCTCGAAACCACCGAGTGTGCGAATACGGTAAATACCACTATGCGTGTATTTGGAATCAGCGGCCATCATTCCCGATAATGTCATTTTAATCTTCCAAATGCGTTTTTTTTTATCGTCGGCCGGTTGAGTGCTTGTGAAATAATTCTTTTATTTTTTATTTTTTTGACACCTGTTTTATTATACCACACCCTAAGATTGTTTACTTAATTTGAATCCCTAACAATCGACAGAACTATTTTATTTTTTCATCCTATGGGAACTGCGTAATTGTTCACAGTGATATTTCATAGCGTAATCAATCCATGCCTCTTGATCAACGCTGTGATATCATCGTGACACGTTAGTTGTTTGTTGAACTGTACTTTCAGCATTCGATAAAGTAGGGTCATTGACAGATAATTCTATTTTTAACTGCATGTCATACCTTAAAGATTGATTTGTAATATCTCCACTTAACCAATTTTAGAAAACACTATCTAAAGACAACAGAAATATAACTGTTTCATTGTGTTTATTTTGTAACAATATAAATCATTTGTCTATGCTTGCAGTACATGATGAAGAAAAATGCAATTGACAAAGTTTTATGTCAACATAAACAGAGTGTGGCTGTTGAGGGTTTAGTTATTTTTTTTTATCAATTTCAAAAGCTTGCAAAATTTTAGTTTGATAATCATAGTAATTAGAAAGTATTTTAAAATCAATCTAGAAACTACGTATAATACATTTACATAATTTTCAACACAATAACTCATAACACAATGTCATTTTGCATTAAGGTTTGGCTTCAATAGGAAACACTGCTTATAATGATTAGTCAAACTATATTCCTGGAGCTAACAGTCATCTCTGTAAATCTAAAAAGGATTAGTTTATATATAGAAGCTTAGAAAATAATGGTATAATAAAATGGTGTCTACTTATTTTTTTGGTTTGACAGCTTGTGCGCGTGTGTGTTTTCTTTTCAAATCGTCATTAATAAAATTGTCAAACGGAATGAAAGCGTTAATAGGTTGTCAAAACAATTTTGCACGCCCTAAATACCCCAAGGAAATAACATTCAATTGAGTTAGGTTGAACATATCGGATGTAACTGATTCCTTCTGCTGCCAAGAAAAACAGTTTGTTTATTCACAAACTGTATTTATAAGCGAACAGTTCAGTTGTAAAATCATTTTCAGTCTTGGATGTATTTTGAGTTTATTTAGGCTACCATTCATTACTGACAACACCTAATAAATATACATGCATTATTAACAGACTATATCTATAAACACGGATATATGACTTCCATGTTCATGTTTTATGCATCATTCGGGTCCAATGCGTCTATATCAACATAGAAATTCTTTTTGTTCGTGTCCATTTTGAGTTGTGAAAAATGTAAGGTAGGCTCGTAATTATCCACGCATGAATTGGAAAAGGATGGGAATGTAAATAAAGAAGAAATTATCAGTTGTGTTTGCAACGACATGGTCTTTCGGTGACACTTATATTGACCAATTTGAAAATTGTTAAAAGATTCTCGAAAGCAAAGAAATACCAGAGATTTTTATAAATGCATACACAGTATGCAAGCAATCAAATATGGTATTGATTTATTTATTCACTAGAACTCTATTGTCATAAGATAAAAATATCTAAGTATTACGTTTTAAAAATTAAAGGAATTGGTTGATGGCTATGTCAACTTCAAGCCATTGTCAGAACAATAGTCATATCAATCAATTCTTATGATTCTTGTGTAGCTAAATATATTATTATTACTTTTCATATATATACATAAAATACAGTCACGCTGATAAATACAATAAGTCGTGTAAATCACTGCAAACTTAAAAAAAAATGTTTTTTCAAACTGATTATTAGAACTTTCATTATGGAAAAGATAGTCACTATTGAATTACATTTAGTAAATATTATTCGAGAATACAAACATAAAGCTTCTATGTTTTGTGTTATCGACATTCTTTCCCTATCTATCCAATCCTAAATATGGGTCAATCAATAGTGATTAGCCTAATACTAGTCCTGTTATAGCCCCACCGTCCCATCCTTAATCTAATAATATAATAATAAATGCAAGTTGTCAACTAGGAGTCCATATTCTCAACAGTAGGTTTGAGACATGTCATAAAAGAAGATTTTTTTGCCAGAATGACCACAATATTACAGTTTAATATTGTTTTTACTTCGGTGACCACCGACACAGCTATCGCTTTATTTCCATAATGTACTAAAAATGGTTTTAACAAAACCAAGATTCTAAACAAACTGCACATATGACTCGGGTCAAATTCTGCCTTTGCGATTAATGCTATTTTTAAATTCACACAATACAATTTCAATCGGAATTGACAATCGGTTGAATCACATGCATGTATGACCTACACCTATTTCTTCAATTGAGAATGTGGCTGTTGCGGAAACGCTACACCATAATATTGTCAATTTAAACTTCCCACTGCGAACAACATGCATGCTTTCACTAAATTTTGTTTATTTTGGGAGTGTTATTTTTAAGACTATTTTGAGACCATTTTTAAGTCCAAATTTAAAGTGTATTTTATTCAACCCGGCTTAACAAAGGTGAAGAAGATGCAAAACACAATATGTGAATAAGAAATAATAAAACTAAGTTTGAGATGATAACCAACCAAAATGGAGCCTAGTGTCAAAAGATGTGGGAATATTTATGACAGTTTACAATGATTTTGATTATATTTATTGTTATGTGTGCAAAGTAAGTCTCTCTGAGTTATGAAAAGAGGAAACATCCCAACCTCTATTAAATAATTTATAATATAAGAATCAATCTTAACCTTATTACTAAAGCAAAACACGCGTCACTATTTGTTACCCAATATGTGGAATAAACATTTTTTTTTGTTAATTTTATATTAAATTCATTGCCTGCATCGTAGCATATATTCGGAACCAATGATCCAATAGTTTTCAAACAATCGTAAATACATCCACAGTGTTGACTTCATTCGTATTACCTGAGTATTTTTACATCTCAGAAGTTTGATATGAAATCATTTTTTGTACAAGACCTTGTATTCAAGTAAGTATTCAAAATTTGTTTGGCAATAAAATACTTCAGAAGATAATCGTTCACATCATTTTAAACTGTTTAGTCTAAGGGCTCAGAAATTATGATTAATAAGGACTGTGAAATTCTATCCATCCACCCAAATATAACCCTGTCTATGTGACGACTACATTCTGAATTATTTACTTGAAAGATTACAAACCCTAGTTAGATTATTACAATACTGTCTTTGGAAATAACAGGATTCAGGATTTTTTCGAATTCACATTGTTTTCTGCTGATATTTGATTGATTTTCAACTGACGTCTTCCAGTAACATGTTTTAATATGATTGCTAATAAATTTCATTTTAATTCAATCAATCTTTATTTAGTATGTGGTATACAACATTTAGGCTTCTATAGCTTGGGCATTATGCTGGTATAATTCTTCGGTAAACAAAAAAACTAATGGTTCTCTTAAAGGTTTCCGTGATCATACATGTTCAATCTTCATGTACGGTGTTTTGTTTTGTCTCGTTATAGTTTGACCTATTCTTTCTACCTCTTTCTTTTGATCTATGGCTAAAATTGGTCTGTATGTTTTTACGTCAGGCTGCAAACAACAGATTGGAGTGTGATGTTTTGTCATATACATGAAATGTAAAAATTTTGGCCTATAAGAAATGTGGGAAATAGTTGACAGTAGTAATGTCATTACAAATGGTCATAAATGTGTTTGTGATAAACCCACAAAATATGATGCTATCATGTCGATGATTTGATTAATACAAAATTTTCATTCATTATTGAAAGGGTATATCCATAACATGTCATTACATTATTAGATTAATACGTGTGAACATGTAAGATAATTTCACCAGAAATCATATCGTCACGGCCAAGTCAAAAGGGCATTTGTAACATTTTGGTGATTCTGAGTTAAATAGTTAGGTTCACACAAAAAACATGCACATACTGCCAAATGGATGTTCTTCAAAAAAATAACTCCAATGCATGGAAAGAAGTGGTAAAGAAACTAAGTTGTTCTAATTGATACAATATTTTTTCATTCTTTTCGCTCATGTTTTAAATGAAAACAGTACAATTAAAAATCAATAGTGTATTTTTCAATTGCATAATGTAATAAAATATCTCTCACTATAATCCTTCATTACTACAAAGTAAATGGTAAAAATTGATATAGGCCGCAGTTTTTCAATGTCACAACGTTATTAGATTGGAAACGTCACAAATAACATTACTCCAAAGGTAACATTTCAATATTTTACCACCGCCTTCTATAAATCCTTCATTATTGACAGGAAAAATAGTGATGATTAATGCATAACGTGTCATTAAACATTTTTTCCCCCTATTTTCTACGTGTGTTTTGTTTTCGTTCTATTTCTGTATTGACTTTTCACTGATTTAATCGATTGTGTGTGCTTACTAAAACGTTGCGGCATCAGCGCGACTTGCGACGTCGCGCGGCTTACAGCGGGCACGCGTCGGACGACCAGTCAGAGTTTGAGGAAGAGTCACAAGTTCTCGTGGGGGAGCAGGTAACAAATAAAGATAAGATCGCCAATCATCCCGAACAAGTTTCATATATCTGTTTTGTCTCGTAAACCAGCATATAAATATACAATGTCTTGATGTGCATGTCTCGTATATATAACATTTCTTTTCAAAATAAGATTGGCGAAGAAATGCTCAATTAATAAAGTTTTCGTCGACGAATTGTTTCCATAATTCATGTTTAAGCTGCTTTTTCATTTGTTACTTCTGTCTATATAAACAAATATAACGATACTAAAAAGAAACTACCAAAATTGTCTGATCATAAATGTTAACATCTGAAATATTCAACATTCATTAGAACTCTGTATCTAACAAATATTAAATTGAGGTATTTGACTATTGATCAATAACATACTCTCCGAACAGCTGCTATGTTATTTGATTTGAATAAGTTATTGAATTCCAAGCGATTAAGTCAACATTTGAAAATGATGAACATATTTATTTACGCAGAGATGGAAGTGCCAATTAATAATGCATCTTTAAAATGAATTTAACCCAAACACCGTTATATGAATAATTTTAATAACTCTGCTAATCTGCTAATTATGTACATATACTTTTATTTATTTGAAATGTTTGTATATTTAGATGCCGCTAGATTTCTCGACCTCCATTTTTGTATTTACTTTCTTTTTCTTTAAAACCATCCATTGTTCATTCACGTAGCTCTTTTTTAATTTGTTAAAGCACCTTTTCAATATTTCATTTATTTTATACTTAAAATTGTGTTACACATTTTCATAGAAAGAATAGTCATTTATATTGAAATTTTGTACAAATTTTTATAGGCATAGGCAATAATTTCTACGTATTATGTTACAGTACCTGCCTTAATTATTTGAAACGCAAACTATAATTACATAATTTGAAGTGTTATATTTGAACTTTACTTTTGCTGTTCAAATTTAAACATGCATCAAATCGAAAGATTCAATTTTGATCCCAAAATCTTCAGTTCCATCGTATCATATTGATATACAAGGTTTAAAAAGCCCATCATCAATCTGAAGAAACTTATATAAAATATCAAATTTGAAATCTGTACTTTTCCATGAGTTTTGTTTCTAACGACCAGTGTTTCCCTCTTCTCTCCCATGTCTTCATACATTTCGAATGCACAGATGAACTCAAACTGAAATTATATTCCGGCTTATTTGCACTTTAGAATTTTCTGGCACCTAAATGCTGTGTTCTATCCTGAGGTTGTGTTTGAATAATTGGATCAGGTACTGTATATTGTGTAATTTGATCAATATATCTGATATATTATCAAAACATGAGAGCTTTTTTTTAGGAAAAGCGTTATTCTATGCGCTTTCCTAGATTCATGCTTGTAGAATTTTCAGTAGGCTTGGCTCAGATAATTGTGGCTTACATGTTGTGGAACTTGCGTAGTTCTAAAAATAATCTCAATTGATAATGTTTATTATCGCGTGTATCGTGTCCATAGATTCGCTTGTAATCGCCCCAGCTGGTAACGGGTTAAATGTGACTACAATGAAATGCAATATAATCTTTCAAAATATACTGCAAATAGATCCCTTTGATTGTCTCGGCAGAAGACTGCAGTGAATATTAATTTGCATTAAGATGCATTGCTGATTTTGCTTGTATAAAAAGATATGGGCAGATATTTAACGAGGATAGCACGTCAAAAGCGTGGCATTACAGCACATATGTATGTATAACGCTGGCATCTGTTAACAACGAATGATAAGTGTACATGTTAATAAAGTAATTCATTCGTAAATTACTAAAGCTTTTTTGTTGAAAACAAGTCAGAAATCAACCAGTTCGGCTTTAACCAAATGCTGTTTCAAACACACGTATTATGAGGCATCAAAAAGCAAAAACTGATAGATCCGCATATTGTCAAAATCAAACAAAAAATACTTCTAACACAATATGTTAACTTGCTAAACCAGATAAAACATATGAAAAGTAAAATTAAACTCTTAATGACGTGCAAAAATGCTATAACTTCAACAGTCACAAGCAAATGCTGATATGTCCAATTTTATTTCACTTTTATTTATTGCAATTAGCGATTATTAAAAATGTGCGCAATTTTATACTCAGCACGATAGAAAAAATAAACTATTATTAAAACTAATAACATTGCAGAGTGGACATATCGGTTATTACTTTTAAACACTTCTTTTCTTCTATTTCTTGTCTTGTTCATATAATGCAAATATCTTGTACATATATATATGTTACTTCATGCATTGACAGAATTATACTATTCTAGTTGTTTAGATGTTTTTGCTCACTCTTCCTAATCCATGAGTTTTACGAATTGACTTTTTTTCGTATCGGTAGTTGACAGTGAAAACAAGCAAATTATTATTTTTATTGTTAGCTTGTATGTAGTTACAAACTTCTTGGTTGACCATTTGGTAATTTCTTCAATAATAAGTTATTTCAATCTATTTTAAAATATAGCTTTTGTTGAAAATATGGTGGAGGAAACCACAAGGTAATGCAGTGAAACAACGACTTGTCCATATCAAAACAACTAATCATAAATAGCATTTGCAACTTAATATTAAAGATTGTCACATTGCCTTTTGTAAGCCAATAATAATTTGGAAAAGTTTAGTATTCATCCAGTTGGCAATCTGCTGCTGAAGATGTTTTAATCTTCTGTGTTTCAATAGTGTATTGTCTGTGGTTTTAGGATTTTTTACTGTTACAATCATAACCGTTCTTTTGATTTTATTATGTCTTGCAATAAAATTGTAGCCACATTTTGAATCTTCTCGTGTTTTCTTTTTCAATACATCTATGGCTGCAACATAAAAATCATATTTCTTAGGCAATTTCATAGATATAAATGCATTATTGGCATCACTGAAGTACTTACTCATACTCATTTGAATCTTTTCCTAGAAGATTGTCTTTGCTTTTTTGACAAAATAGTTTATTAATTTAAATAAAGTTGCCATTTTTACCGCCATATTTATAGAAACACTTCACACGCACAACATCTTATCAATCATTATTGTTTTCGCCCTTCACACCTAACATAACTTTTATTCCTTTGAACCATTATTTCTTATGAGTGTTAAACATGTCAAACCGTCGACAATTTTACTGGTCTATGTATAAATTCTTCTTTTTATCATCCATCCTTTTCATTCTAAAATTAAGGCGATTGAGTATTGAAGGAATCAGTACAATTGAGGATATTCGAAACGCGATAGTGGAATAAATTTAGTTTGTATTATATTTAATATTTTCCCGTAGAAAATTTGATATACTATATTATAAGGTGACCAGATTTTGAATACATTTATGTTGAACACCATCAATGAAAAACACCAGTTTCTTATAAGATCCAAAATCATTTTTATTGTGAATGGATTATACTTTATAAATAATATAAATATTTTGTTGTAAAATAAATCTGAAACCATCAATTCTTGTGTCATTAGAACAGTACACAAGTTAAATACGTATCTTTATGAAACATCTGGTCACCCTACAAATTTACAATGTGTTCACGCCTAACTTGCACCTAGTAGTTTTCCAGTAATTTTTAAAATGCCTGCAAAATGTTTGCAAGTCTTTCCAATGAAAAATACACAAAGTGCCAGATATATGACAGAAAGGTACCTTACCTGTATTGATTGAAATTAAATCACTAATGCCATTTTATAACAACTTATTCTCTAACAATGTTCATAAAATTAACGCTGTTCGAGAATGGATTGATTAACTGAATGTGTTTGTACCATATACTAATGTTTTTTTGTAACATTTTTATAGGAAAACAATGCATGCTTCAGAAGTAACAGAATGGATATCAATGGTGTAAGTAAAACAAATATATTACCTCCGGCCTATGCAACAACTGATGACTTTTTAATCAAAGTCCACCAAATACCTCTTAGTCCCACCAAGTTAAAATTATACATAATACAATACAACAAACACTACATTTGATAAGAGAAGTGAATTGAAACTTTTTCTTACATTTCATACATCTCGAAATAACACTACAATTTAGAAGACGTACATAATTTTTCCAAAAGTTCCTTTACTATCCTGCTTTGCCAAAAATCCTGCCTCGAAATAAGTTTTATTACAATATATGTAATAAAAAGTGTAAATATATAGTGTGTTATATTAATTATTTATTGTAATGAAATATTTTTGTAAAATAATACGAAATAAATGCACTTCTATTAATTTTCCTTCTAATTTTTACGACTTTACAACTGACAGACAGAGAAGACACTGATAAAAAAAACTCTAGCTTGAATTTGTTATTTAAACAAATCAATCGAGGGATAGATTTTTTTTTGTAGTTGCAGAAGTTTGCAGGCAAGGGAGCGCATTGTCAAATAACATTGTTAACAATATATTTTTATTTACAGATTTAGTTAGTAGATGCCTGAAAAGGATATGAGGTTATTATTGTTATTCAAAGCAATCTTTTTACTATATTTCTGATGCGATAAAAACTAGGCGTCAGATAGTCAATTGTTTCTTTGCTCATATTGTTTTAATTTGTCAGTATTTTTGTTTTGTTTTCTTTCAACTGTCTCTTTCTCTCTGCATTATACAACTGCTTTTCCAATGGTTGTTTATTCTCTGAAATCAGATTATTTCTGTTTTTTTTTATTAGGTCAGATATTTACGCCTTTATTTGAATTGTGTAATTAAGAAAGATAACCGATTGTAAAGCTGTGAAAGTATTTAGAAACCATTTTTTATATTTGACAGTTGCTTTTAATGCTGACATATAGAAATTCATTGTTGATATATAAACATACCATTCTTTTGAGACAAGAATATAAATCATGTTAGTTTACTTAGTTAAATCAATAGCGATATAGTCCATCTGAAGATCAATAACTCAATAATATTTCTGTTATATGTCATACAATCATAACTTCAAAGTTGCAGATTTGATTCAGAATCATTTCATACTTTAGTATAAACTGGATATAAAAGGTGGTAGAAAGAAAAAACTTGTACTCAAATAGCGTAGTTCGAAGGTATTAGAAATTTAGTGGTTTGGCAATTTCTTCTAATCCCAATTGTATGATATTATGGTTTTGGCTGCCGATGTGTCATCTTTCATCATCTAAATAACAAAATAATATGTACATAATGCATTTATCGTTTCTTTAAGGTTTCTGTTTGTATTATTGTGGTGCCGACGAAAAGGTAGATTAATCACAAATAAACATTACGAAATGTATCAATATACACCCCAATGTGTTGACTGTCCATTCATGTTGGAAAGGCATCGTATTAAAATAAATTATGCACAGTTATTTGTTCTACTTTCAAATGTTTTATAATAGTCACAGGAGCAATTTTTAAATAATATTAAAGTAGGGACAAGGCTTGATGAGAATTGTCACCTTAGCAGACCTATCAATCAAATAGGTCAACGCATTGTGTTCTTAATTTTAGGGAGTTACTGAATACTGCATTTCTCTCTTGTTTTAGCATTTATGACATAAAATATTTGAATATTTATATAAATACATTAATTTCAGAAAGTTTTTGAAGTAATAGTTTCTCGGAATAGCTTAATTAGTTTATTATAAAATGTGTTATTACTTTTTAATATAATACCATTCCACCATATGCTCCAAATATCAACAGTGAACACCTTGAAAGCTTAATTCTAATAATCCGGTCTCATTAAATAATGACTATTTGATTTTGTGTAATTGGCAACTGAAATTATAGAAATAAAATTGACAGAGAAACATCAAATCATTTGATAAAAAATAAAGTATTCTTAAAGAGATAAAAGGCATATCAACTCCTCTCACTTTTCGTTGACACCGCAGGGGTGTAATGATAAAAATATTGCAACTGATTAATTGAGTCTTGTCCATTTACCAGGATGATCCGACACTATCTTCATCAATATCAACAACCTCAGCTCGGAATCCGAATTCGCCTAACGAGAACACGACTCTCCTATCGACCGGGGGAATCCAAGCGTCGGCGAGCACAACCGTGACCATGGGGACGAGTCTCCAGTCTTCCTCGGACCTGGATAAGAAGGCTGTCGGATTTATGGGGGCGCTGAAGATTCCTGGCGTTGTGGAATTTTCACTGTGCCTGTTCTTTGCTAAGCTAGTATCTTACACTTTCCTGTATTGGTTGCCGATATATATAAAAAATTCCAGTGAGTACTTCATGTGAATCGCCGTGCTTCAAAAATCCCTCTGTAATGAAATTTCTGTGTTCCAATAAAGTAGTCAATACCTATTTCCGCTAATATTACAGTAAAACCCAGATTCATTGTTATTGAATGAACCAAAATAAACTTTAAAATCAAAGAAAATGGCCATTGAAGGCAGAGCAGTATTAAAAAAAAGGCAAGCTGTTTTGGTATATGTTTTGATTTATATAAAACTTTATTTATTTGAAAATTTTGTCTTGCAACACCATTAACACTTTGTTTACGGGCCTTTTAATTACTTTGGTAATTAGCATGTTATTTCATATTTGACGGCCGATTAACAAATGCACAAATTTGTGTACTCCATAAGCATTGTGTTAATGATTGTAAAATATTTTTTTAAGCAATCAATATTTTAAACATGCACTGTACACAAACAATGGGGAAAACATGAATTCCAGACACATTATATTGTAGTTTCACTTAACACGTATTTTTTTGTAAAGAATTAGTAGGATAGTACAAAACAACGATAAAACTAATTAACTACACCTGAAAAAGAAATTGAAAAGTTCAATTAACAAACTTTTGCAGAATATGCTCAGAAAGATATTATAGGCAGTGCCACAGTATGAATAATATGAAGAAATATGTTGTTATATTTACAGCTTACATGAGTCCTACGATGTCTGCCAACGTGTCAACGTTATTTGACGTGGGAGGAATATTTGGTGCCATATTGGCAGGGTTTCTGACTGACTTCTCTGGAATGCCTGCGTGTACGTGCGCGTGCATGTTGCTCCTTGCGTCACCCATGGTAACTAATTTTGTGTAATTTTTTCTCATTAAGATGCTTTTATGTCCTTTTTTCTTAACATAACTTTACCTAATGAATTGTACTAAATTGTATTTCCTATTTTAGATGATGGTCTATGAAAGCTTCGGTACCACTAATGTGGCGACCAACATTTGTTTACTGGTCATCGTAGGGCTACTTGTCAATGGGCCATATGCACTCATCACCACAGCTGTCAGCGCAGAACTCGGTAAATAACTTCAAAATTATTTTAACACTTGGTTTGCGGGCCTTTTTAATTATTATAGTAAATTACGCACAAATTAGTGCACACCGTAAACAATGGGTTAGTAAAAAAGTGCTATTTAACTATATTTTTTTTTGAAAAGCCTCAAAAAATATTTTTCTTGCATTCCTCTACTGTTAACCCGTGGCGGACGAACGTCACATATGTTGTGTCGGGAAAAGACAAGGCCCGTACGCGACTGTCACGACTTGTGTGACAGGAACTTTCAACTGATGATTAAACAATAAATCTCTTGCACACAGGGGTGATTATTGTTTTAAAATATTGCCTTATCTATCTTGCTACCACAAACTCCTTGAGATTGTCAGAAATAATAGATTTAAATATAAAAACATCGATTTCTCGAACAGCTACAATTTTTCGATTTTACCCGTCAGTGCGCTTATTCGTTTGAAAGTTCGCGCGAACTCTCGCGCCTGCGCAGTTCTCATATAATTTCATTCGCGGCTGCGCATATGACGGAACTATTTTACTTGACAGGCACTGCGCGGTATTATATTTATTTTTCGTGCGATCTTTATTTAATGTTTTTATACTTCGTATTGTATTGAGGGACACATTTAAATAAAAACTATCGTGTATTTATTCTAATTGTGTCGACTATTGTGTTTACTAAAAAAATTATTGGGTGTATTCAATATTTAAAAACATTTAGTTCTGATTTGTGATTTGCACAATGCTCAAATGTAATTCAAAGAAAAATAAAAAAAAAACTTTAACAAGTTTCATGTGCAAAGATTGTGATGTCTTTGTCGTTATCTTTTCTACAAAATTTATAACTCTTAAAAAGATTTAAAAAAAAATCATAAATTATTATCTCTCCTTAGGTGTATGTGTGTTGAACATTTGGTGATAAATGTCTCGATATTAAATTATTTATGTGTTTCCCCGTAATTAAGCGAGTAATATATGTATGTTTCGAAGTGACAACGACCATCGAATGAGTTCGTCGCAGGGCTCTTAATTTGACACGTTCGTAATTAAAGATAATAAATACGTCATGGCGACAAGCATTGCTTTTTTTGTTAGAGATTTGTTTGTTTAACCCGTGGCGGACGAACGTCACAGATGTTGTGTCGGGAAAAGACAAGGCCCGTCAGCGACTGTCACGACTTGTGTGACAGGAACTTTCAACTGATGATTAAACGATAAATCTCTTGCACACAGGGGTGATTATTGTTTTAAAATATTGCCTTATCTATCTTGCTACCACAAACTCCTTGAGATTGTCAGAAATAATAGATTTAAATATAAAAACATCGATTTCTCGAACAGCTACAATTTTTCGATTTTACCCGTCAGTGCGCTTATTCGTTTGAAAGTTCAGCGAACTCTCGTGCTGCGCAGTTCTCATATAATTTCATTCGCGGCTGCGCATATGACGGAACTATTTTACTTGACAGGCACTGCGCGGTATTATATTTATTTTTCGTGCGATCTTTATTTAATGTTTTTATACTTCGTATTGTATTGAGGGACACATTTAAATAAAAACTATCGTGTATTTATTCTAATTGTGTCGACTATTGTGTTTACTAAAAAATTATTGGGTGTATTCAATATTTAAAAACATTTAGTTCTGATTTGTGATTTGCACAATGCTCAAATGTAATTCAAAGAAAAATAAAAAAAACTTTAACAAGTTCCATGTGCAAAGATTGTGATGTATTTGTCGTTATCTTTTCTACAAAATTTATAACTCTTAAAAAGATTTAAAAAAATCATAAATTATTATCTCTCCTTAGGTGTATGTGTGTTGAACATTTGGTGATAAATGTCTCGATATTAAATTATTTATGTGTTTCCCCGTAATTAAGCGAGTAATATATGTATGTTTCGAAGTGACAACGACCATCGAATGAGTTCGTCGCAGGGCTCTTAATTTGACACGTTCGTAATTAAAGATAACAAATACGTCATGGCGACAAGCATTGCTTTTTTTGTTAGAGATTTGTTTGTTTAACGAATTGTGGCTTCATGTGGTATTTCTTTCGGGTTTTTAGTGTTCCCACATATTCTTAATGTGTTTGTCCGCAATCAATATCAATCCAATTATTTTTAATCCCTCTATTTATTACAATATAACGAAAAATAACATCCTTTCATAATTCGAAGAAAGGTGACGCGCACGGTTTTTAATTGAGTGAATATTTAAACGCGTGTGCCGGGTTAACGAATTGTGGCTTCATGTGGTATTTCTTTCGGGTTTTTAGTGTTATGACATATTCTTAATGTGTCTGCCTGCAATCAATATCAATCCAATTATTTTTAATCCCTCTATTTATTACGATAACACGAAAAATAACATAATAACATAACTCGAAGAAAGGTGACGCGCACGCCTGTTATTTGAGTTAATATGTTAAAGCGTGTGACGGGTTAAACATTCAACATTTGCCACCAAGTAAGTGCGAAATTTGAGGACAGCCTGAAAATCATATTTAAAATAATGTTATACCATATCTGCAACCCTCGTGTTATTAATTTAATAAGTAAGTTCTAAATTCAAAAATATATATTTACGTTATTCACAGGTACCCATAGTTCTTTAGAAGGCAACTCTAAAGCACTAGCGACAGTTACGGCAATCATAGACGGAACTGGGAGCATAGGTGAGTTGATGAAATTATCTTTTGCAAAATGATGTCTCAAAAATATTTGAATGTTATATATCATTAAAATAATAGCTAACAAGCAAGTTGAGCTAGCATGTAAATTTAAAAAAAAATCACTTTAAATATATATTTGCATTATATTTGATTTCTATTACCTATTTTTACTTTTATTCCTGAGCTTATAAAAATTTACAGTTTGCATTAAATGACTTAAAACACAACACTGTTTTTTGTCAGAACTGATTTGATAATTCAAAAAAAATTGGAAAGCTTTTAAATCAAAAATTAGGGAGGGTAGAAAACGCCCGCATGACTAGGATAGGATGCTGATAAAGATTACAGTAAAACCCCGATTCTACGTTTTTCAAGGGACCGTATAAAACAAACGTTAAATGCGGGAAACGATGAATGCGGGAAAGTTTTATATACAAACTAAATACCGGGACTATAGAAAATGAATGCACCACGCGGTAAAACGTATAATGCGAGAACGTAAGATCGGGGTTCCACTGTACTATATTTTTTTTCATCAGGCGCTGCGATTGGACCTCTGCTAGCAGCGTTTGTGTCGTCGCAAGGCTGGTCAAAAGTCTTTTATATGCTCATCTGTTGCGATATTTTTGCTATGATTCTCTTACTAAGGTAAATATTTATAATTGAATATCTGAAATATATAAAGTACCCTTGTGCCAAAGTGCGAAATCAAACTGAAAGGATTAAATGAATCGGGATTATATTTGAACACTAATATCTACATCAACTTATTTTATAACACAAACTGAAAGCATTAGAGGGACTCTCCATTTATAAATTTGTTCAGTGTCTTATATGTATAAAAAACAACTCAGTTTTAGATCTTGTCATATGACATTTTTGTGTCATATTGGAATCACTTTCAAGTATTGGCGATGGTGTAAAGAGCTTTTCTGTGTGCAATAAGCAATAATGCAATACATGTTAAGGAGAAAGGGAACCAGTTAACCCTCCCCATACTGTGCTAAAAACTTCCGCGAGCTCCGGTGATATGTATTTACTACACCATATGAAAAAATTATTTAAAAACCGGAAAAATGTGAATATTTCTAAACATTGCTTTGATTGGCGTTGAAATATAACAATTTTTGTAATCTAAGTGTCTGAAAAGAAGAAAAAAACATCGCAATTAGCTGCCGCTCCGACGTCTTCACCCGTCGGCAGTCGGATTCGTACTGAAAAAATATTTGGCTAGTTCGAAGTCCATCACTTCTACGCATGCGCTTTCACGCCGGGGCTGAACACCTGCAAGAGCACGCTCGTCCACGCGCTTACACACGCGCATAAATTGGAATACGTTTGTGTGTATGGGTGATTCTTTGCCCGATTCTTCCACTAATTATTTATTTCCATCGCTGCAAATGAATAACCATACATAACTGTAATTTTATTTAATACTTAATAACATTACTGAGGAATACAAAAATTCTCATATCAGTATCTATTATATTTAATAGAAATATTCTCATTATTAGAGTCGAGTTGTAGCAAATACATATCACCGTGCAGCGAAGGTTAATCAACGGCTGCATTAGTAAATTTCACGTTGAAACATCACATATTTAAAATGTTCTTTATAATGTAAATGTAAATCTTGTTGAGTCTATCCTGAAAATTACCAGTTACGGACATATCGCCCTTTTCCTTTCACACATATATTTCTACATCTCTAATTAAAAATTTGCTCTCGGAGTCTTACCTATCTGATGTATTCATTTTTCATTCAGTTAATTTCTGTTAATTATTAAATGGATATCAATCCAACCCAAAAAACAGTTTATTATCATTCTTCCCCCCATCAGGAATACTCTACACAGGTCCTTCGACCTTCTGAAGAATGGATCCAACTTTTTATTACTGACTGAAATAATGTTTTGTTTTTTTCATTCCAGGCTAGTGAAAAACGAGATAGCGAGATGCCGGCACCTGAGAAGTGGACCAAATGAATAATTAAAAAAAACAATTCTCTACAGAAGTGCCCCTAACGTCATCCAATTAATAATAATAATTAATTTTAATAAACAACTAATCACTAAGGACTGAGAAAACATTAGAATTTTTATTTTTACGTTTGTGTGTTTTGTACTTCAGATTTTATCATAAGATAAAAAAGCGGATATAATTTTATATTTTAAAAGTCACCTCGTATGTAATATTTTTTTTACGTATGTAATTTTTAGTTAGCCATTTTGAATTTTTATAAAATGCTACCACATACTACATTACGTTTTTTTCTTTATAATTTGATAATTTTTAGCCTATTTCTAAGTCATTTATGAGTGAATATATTTTTGAACGAATACTGACAATTGTGATTGAATAATATTTAATAACTCGCTACTTAAAGAATAAGTGCTACAATGTGTCATATTAACCCTTTCCCATTATTGTTGGGCCAATACTTTATTGAAATCTATTGAGTTAACACATCCCTCGTATGTTGAATGAATCATCTTTTGTGTGAGAAAGCACGTAAATTTATCGACATTATAATTATCTCCACACACCACAGCCATTTCAAAAACATTCAGAAGTGCCAAAATAATATATTTTAACACAATGTTTACAGGCCTTTTTAATTACCATAGTAATTACGCACAAGTTTGTGTACACTGTAAACAATGGGTTAAAAGAAATAAAAACCATTCATATGTATTAAATAAATTCATAAATATTCAATCACCAGATTTTAACACTCGTTTACGGACCTTTTTGATTACTAATTATGCAAAAATTTGTGCACACTGTAATCAATGAGGTAAAAAATATGCTAAAAATGTGAATGATGTACAAATTTCCAAAATTAGTAACTTACTTTTTGTTAACAAAGAAAGCATGGACAATTTTTCTTCAACCCTTTTTTGATATTAAAGTCTTCTGTACATATCTTTCTGATAACTAGTTCAAAGTAAATACTATTTAGTAAAACGTTTTATTTTTGTAACCTGAAGATTATTTAATATTTTGCGCATATCACGGTGTATAACACAAAAGTAACCAATATACAAATTGAAATGTCTACAGATTCTGCAATTTTGTTCTTTTTGACCAATTATTAAATAAATCAATATGAATACAATTTTTACCAAAATACATTCATAATTCCTTGCCATGATAAAATTTAGTCCCATTAGATATAATACACTATTATCTAAGTACAGGCCATTTAAATATTTAACCTAAACGAATGACACAAACAAGTTTTCCAATCTTGTCTCGTCTAATCGAGCTTATTTTTTTATAAAAATACTAAAATTCAAGCATTATATTTGTATATATTATCCTCCGATTCTCTAAGTATAAATACTTTGATTTTTATTGTCTTGTACAGTTATCAAGAAAATTTACATTACAGTAGATTCCAATTCGTTGGATTATTGGATTTATAGGACAGTTTTTCAGTTGCAATAATTCTTCAAGAAATGGAAACAGCATCACAGATATTTTTAGTAACAATCTGTCCCATTTACTTGTCTTACTTTGATATCACAATGCATGTATTAAAATGACTTAAAATTATGGAAACTGAAGATTTTCATTTGATATCAATGATGTATCAGAAATGAGATTGAAATACTAATCTTGCATCTTTAATAAATTACTCTTTCTTTGTAGAATTTTATTGATTATCCTTCATATCCTGTCAAATCAATTTTAAAATTCAACCTACCTATACTACCTAATTGCTTTTTTGTTGAACATTTTTTATTGAATTTAAATATACAGAAAAGTCTAGTCGAAAACACATTACAGAAATTAATCAGAATATTCGAGTACTAATTATAAATATTAATATTATGACATGGATTCCAATCTTTGACATCAGTGCTGAAGTATGGTAAGTCTATTTTGTTTGAAGTTTGAAGAATATTTCAAAACAAAAGATTGCATTTTTTATTTGGCATAAAACAATTCTTAACTTCTTGGGGCTTTATGCTGAAGTATTTGAATGAATAGTTTGCTTAAAATATTGCTATGGCTTTTTCATTATTCGTCTTTAGATTGCTAAGAATAGATTTCCCTTTAGTCACCATCGTTAATAATATAAATTTATAGTAATTTGCTTATAAAACTGCTCTGCTCTCTTGATATCATGTGAACATCCAACAGAATGAAGCTCTAACAACACGTATTTGATAGTAAAGTTATTTAATTCAAATAAATACTGATAATCAAAAACTATCAAGTATCTGCCAAACCATGAAATAAACTGCCTTCATGTTATTAATATTTTTTTACATCCAAGACTTATAAAACAGTTAAAAACATTATTATATTCTGAATTTTGTTAATTTATTATTCTTATATACCACTGTTTATCACTGGGGGCGTAATGATTTATAAACGTGCTGCAATTAAAAAGTATTATTTTATAGGCGTAAAATAATCGTAAGATTTTGCTAAAACAAATTTTTGTATTATTGTTTTCTGTTACCCTACCTGTCTGCAATAAAAATAAATCTTGCTGTTTTAATCAATAAGTAAATAGGGAGCCGAGTTTTGTAGAGATAAGTTTTGAATAACTTCCGTGAAGTAAGTATGAACCTGTGTATACAATATTATCAAGATAGGACTTTGGACATTTGCAATCTTATTTTAATTAATGTATCTGCAACACTTATAGTTCAAATGTTACTAAATTATCAATAGTTATTTTTTAAATATATATTTTTTCAAATATTCATTTTTTTATTTACGGAATTGTAAAAGTGAATACACATTATAAATAAATAAAATATAACATAAAAACAAGCTAGAACAGAGTTTAAATGACATGATGTAAAACTAATTATGTATCAAACTCAATGATTGCTGAATTTTAAATTGTCTTCTAATTATGAAAAACTTTCTATTTTACTGTGACATGACCATTTGTTACATATTTCATGATATGAGTCAAGTCATTTGTATATTGTTAAATCAAGTGTTGCCAATATAAAAAATACAGTAGACTCGCATACAATGAATTCGACTTTTTCAAACACACATGAATAGCGAAAACATTACATTGAGATTCTATTTGAATAATTGTGCTTTATATATTTGTTAAAATCATTTTTTGTCATGTCAACCAATAAATCAAAATGTTTTCACTTTTAATTTGTCAAATCTTGGAAAGTTACACATTACTTTTTATGGGAAACAAATGAATGAATGGTATATGGTACATTTGTATGGTGTAATATCTGTATTTTTATTATCACAACATGTGGTTGTAAAGAAAATGAGTTTTGTCATTAGCTTTTTATAATGTGTTTTTAGAAGAAATGTTTGTAAATGACCAAAATGTGTACTTCCAGCTATCTTTGTTCATTTTTTTTTATTATTGTATGGCTGTGAAATATAACCGCAAACATTTTTTCCAAAACTGCATTGCTAATACAACAGGTTTACTAATATAACAGCACTATTTCAAAAATTGAATTTGATTTACCATGCCATTTACATTATTAGCTAAATGAAATTGTTTTGTAAATGTCATAATTAGTTATATTTCTAATCATGCACATAATTATTATGCTTGTAAATTGATAAATTGGTGCAGGAGATTTTTAATCTCAATTGTTAGGTATCTTTTATTGTAACTAAATAAATAAAATAAATATTGAGAATTCAGCAATTTTTATACGGTAAGAAAAATAACAATGTATTTTAGTTATACTATAAGCGTAAGCCGAAATAGCTATCAACAAATATATATAAAATAATTTATGTAGAACTAAAATACATTGTTATTTTTCTTACCGTATTATAATGGAGTTCTACCAAGTAAATGCCTACTCAATCAATAAATTTTTATTGTTGATCATATAATCGACAGTGAGAGTAAACTTTACGTTCAATCAAAAATAATAAAGATTTACAGGAGGCTCCCAAATATTTTATTTTGTTTACAGTTTAACAGTTAAAATTAAGCATATTATATACTTAATTCCAAGATTTTTTTTTAGTAATATGTTAGTTGATGTATTTTTAAAACAGTTGTTAATTAAATCAAAATTTAGAAACTGCCGTTTAGAAGCTACATTCAGATACAGTTTTTCATTAGCCAAATGGTCAAAACACATGCTGTAATTCTCCCATTGAAAAATTGTTGTAATTCACAAAAATGAAGGTATATTATACCAATAATGCACAACCTTTTTGGGAGAAGGGCCAGATAATCAATTCTCATATAATTCGAGGGCCGCATTGTAAATGTGATAAAATTATTTCCTTTTTAGTGTATATAAAATTGAAAATTTTATTATTTTATATTGTTCTTCCATCGTCCGTTAAAAGTTCTGAAGAAAAGGGTGATTGATATTTGTCATATTGGGCCGCATGAAATGTCATTGCAGGCCGTAGGTTGTGCGTCACTATATTAAACATATGTAGTGTCGATTTCTACAAAAGTTGAACAATTTCATATTTTTCATTTATCCTTTTGCACTCTGACCAAATTTTCTCATGACTGGTAAGCGACTGTGATTTAAAAAAATGATCAATTTAAAAATATATATTCTCGGTTACGTGAGTCATTTATTTTTCAGAGAAGATATATAAACGAACTGTAGATTTAAATCATAAAATGTTGTTTATCCAGCATGTTGCAGTGTTTCACTGTATTTATCGAAAATCCCTGGCCCGCGAAGCTGCCTATCAGAATCTTTCCGGTCAGACTCTGTGGCCTGCAGAGTGGTAAGAGTTAAGGGTTGCATATTCACTGTAATTAAGTAAAAATAAATCCTTTCCAGATTACCGAAGGGTATTGAATCTTACGCTTAAAAAATTCAAAATGGTGGAATTTTTGTTTGTAAATAAAGTCAATTTTAAAGTTCAAATTGTCATGATTGTTTTATAATTACTCAATAATTTTATTAATATTGATGATGTGAATAAAGAAAATTTACAAATAATTAAGTGTTTTAATGGATTACCTGTTTACTTTTACTGCCAGGAATTCTCATCGTCACAATTGTAGTATTGTTTATCAAAAAAATGAAAAGTTTACATGTTTTCTTTGAAAATTTCTTTGCAAAATCTAGGGTCCAAGAGGCAACAGGCATGGTGAATAATAAATCAAAATATTTATCCAAACAAAAGGAAGATCAAAAATATTTAAATAATTGGAGAAATATAAAAGTACTACAATGGTTTCTTTTTGGTGGTTTTTAGGTTAAATTACTGTTCCTTATTGATCGATTAATCAAGGTTTGGCTCATCTTAAATTGCCTAATACGATGAAAAAAATAACAATGTATTTCAATTCTACACAATTTCTGCAGTGTTTTTTGTATTATAATGGAGTTCTACCAAGTAAATGCCAATCCAATCAATAAAATTTCGCTGAATTTGCTTACATATAGTTCAAGAATAAAAGCAATAATAGGAACTCATTTTGTGTTTTAGTTAGTATAATTTTATTCTTCAACCTAATTTAAAAACAACTCTGTTAATAAATATATTTTTTCTTACCTTTTATACATTTTATTCAACAATTGGTTTTATTTTATTGTAAAGAAAGATATTTTTACAAGTTATTCCATCGAATGCAAAGAACTCATGAAGTTTTAGTTCTCTATAATTTACTTTTCCAAAATCTATAGTTAGACATCCTGGAATAGTAATGTTGAAACATGATAATCATATGCTTTCAATACAATGCTGTTTCTATCACAGTGTTTAAAGATAATTCAATTTCTACATTGGATTATCATAGTGAATCCTGGTTCTCATGCTATCGTGTTCATTGTAGCGTAAAATTGCTGGTGGAATAATGGCGGCACCGACATTTCTGAAATTAAAAATAAATTAACTCAAATTTTTTTTTTTTTTAATTTGAACTAAAGGAAATATTTTCACTTACAATAGCTAAAAATATGTGATATGAGGTGGGCTTGTTTATTTAAATAGATTTTTGCTTTAGTTTATGTAAATAGCTCAATGTACCATATATTTAAAAGAAACTTGTAAATGTAAAAATAAATGTAGATTTGATTTGACAATATATGTAGGAAAACCACTGTGTGAAGTTACATCTTTGAAATATACACATTCTAGAATTTCAGATATTTTTTTTTCATGCCAAAAACATCAAGGAAATTAGTTGTCTGGTAAAATTGGAAAATTTACAATATATTTGAAATAAATTTCAGCGTAGTAACTAACCTTCCCTCAGCG
The DNA here is from genome assembly GCA_028554975.1 of Himalopsyche kuldschensis. Taxonomy (NCBI): domain Eukaryota; kingdom Metazoa; phylum Arthropoda; class Insecta; order Trichoptera; family Rhyacophilidae; genus Himalopsyche; species Himalopsyche kuldschensis. Next base: position 6,670,521 of record JAHFWI010000017.1, on the reverse strand, counting down.
CTTAAGAAATTATAAACGGCACAAGCCTGATCCGTGCTAAGAACTTCCAAATTGATGCCAAGTTTTCGGATCGCCAAAAACTTTTCCATTGATTGCCGTTTGCTTGTATCCAACTCACCCACTCCTAGAATCTAAATAATTGAAATATGTAATATGGACATTTACTTAAATAGCTAGTAAAAGTATACACCAGGTGGTAGTACCATTTGACAAATTTCTCTCAGCTCTAATACAGACATACACACTGTCTACACATTTCTTAGTGTTTTCATACATTCCCACCAACCACCCTGATCTGGAATATTGGCTGTAGAGAAAGAAAAAAAAACAGATCATCAGTCTTTTCCTAAGCCATCATTCTCTCCTTATCATAACGCAAATTTAAAATTTTTACTGAAATATTTTGTTATAACTTTAAAATAATTATCGATAAGCTTTTACTTCCAATTCGGGCATGGATCTTTATTGCATTCATCTGTGGACGTGTGGACATTCCAGGAAGCGTATCAAGCGCTCAATAATATATGGCCACAAATTTGTTTCCAAATAATAACCTTTTTACATAATTTGTTTCTTTATTGAAACATATAATAAAAATTGTTTGAGTGCCAAAAATCACTGATTGATATATCTAGTTTCAACATATGAAAAAATAAAAAAAGAGTATGGCAATAGTTTATCAATGACGATACTAATCAAATGGTTTAAGCAATTCTTTAGAGATGCTTCATGTAAATATCTCGAGGATCACACCACACACTTCAATTAGTAAAAATGGCAATCTATTTACCAAGATATCAATTTTTGGCTCAAGGATTGTGAAGATTTCTAAGGCATCAGCGCTAATTTCAGAGAAAGAGCCCACCTTCCACGACAGGATCGTTCTAAAAATAGTAAAAACCTTTATTCATTCTACAAGCATAATTGATATTATTTCCAAATAATCATAAATTGAATAAACTTAATAATGAGTCAATTATAGGAAGGATGAAAATGACTGAAAATGGTTATAATGTTACTACAAAATTCAAATTCATTGTTTGGCAGTATTAGTGTCGGGGAGCGAGAACACACCCTTCACAGTTCTCTCCCTTGAAATTGTACGGCTTTAGTGATAGTGTTGATGGAGCAAGTTATATTTATTTCAATTCACACTATTCAATATTTTATAAAATCCTTTATTTTTAATGATAAATTATTTTAGACTAATTTATATATTTAAGTATTTATTATAATTATATAATATTAGTCAGTCTTGTGGTAGGCGAATGGTAATTGCTCTTGGGCTTTGTGGACTTTGGTTGATCTCCAAATAGAAAAATTTGGTGATTTATCAATTGGTACCGCAATGTGTCTCCAGAGACAGTATGCATAAATACAAAGATTTTATTCCTTTTCACCCACCTTTCTATTTCCTCTTGAAAATGTAGAAAGAGAATTTTCCTTTCTACTACTAATACTTGATTGGAATAATTGATTACCTTTGAATTGTTACACAATAATTTACATAATATCTTAGGTGAACAAACCTTGGGAAGATAACCATCGGTCCAATAACTGTGATGCCATTACTCAATCGGAAGCCATGCTGTAAAAATGAAATTGCATTGATTCATTTTGTATGAAATATGTCTTCTCGTCGAGCACTCTAAATTACAGTATATGGTACTAACGCGCATATTTTATTAATTAAGGGTCCGGAAATACATTGTATATCTTCATTACTGATGCCATCACATGTATTATAATTATATTTTCAGCAAACTTACACAAATAACATACTTAGTTTGCCCTTCCACGGTAAACACATTATTGTTGTGGCGAGTTTGGACATTTGATGTTGATTTGAGGTTTTGCATGTAACCTTTAATTACCCTATAATGTTAATATATTTTTGGCATGGGTGTCACATTATCTTGAAGTAAGAGAATCTGATATAAGTTGTAGATAAATTGGCAATATACATGATGATATATAATGAGTATAAATTATTTTATGTATTTAATAAAAGCTCTTTTTTATGAAAATGGCCGATCAAACATTCAAACAGTTGAATGGAACTAGAATGTAGTACAAGCAGAACTAAGGCAATCTGAAATGGAATTGTAATTTCCACATAATAATACAAATATTTATGATTATATGACATGCTCACAGTACTGTAAGAATCTACTAGAATTCCCATATCTGGCTCTTTATTTAAAAACTTCACATTCATCTTTCCATCCCCTTCGTAGGAATAATTGCGTGCTTGCGAAAACCTGAAAACGGCGAACATTAAAAAATTAGCAATATTCATAAGCCAGCTCTTCAATTAGGATAAATACAGTGCATTGATAGATGTGTATAGATAGATATGCTATAGTTTGTTAAATATTGTATTGAGTTATCCCTGAAGTGATTCGTTTAAAAACAATGTAAAAAAATTAATGATATATTCATTATAATCTTTTTATTTGTACAAGATTAGGTTGTTCACATACTGAATTCAGATATGAGTTTTTGAGAAATCTTGGCTTACAATAATTACCTGAAAGTGTTTGATTTTGGTGGTATACATTTTAATGAAACCGTGGCTATCTTACAAAATTTATTCATCAAATGTCTCATTTTTATATATTATTTATTTATTTAATTGTCAATGTGCATGCCAGTACGCCGATATTGTGTTATATTCGGAATATACTACAGCTCTTCGCTACTAAGTTTAGAGGTTATATTCAGCTATTTTTCATAGTTTTATAAATGACAGTTCGGTGCATACAAAATAATGACTTTTTATCATCTGGAAATTATTTCCAAAATAAAAATAATAGTTTTTAATAATTTATAATGCTTATTTTGTGGCAAAATCGTCACTTATTTATATTATCATACTTATTGACAAATTTGTGTTTGTTTTCACCTTTTATCATTTTACTTATATTTATAAATAAAAAAAAAAGTTTTCAATTAATTTCTAATATTCTATAATTCTTATATTTGTACAAAGTTGAATTAGAAGATATTGAAAATTTGGCCAACTTTTTTAGCGTTTAGTATATTTGGAACATCTGAACCACACTGTGTTGGAACTATTTAATGCGTCATATAAAAATCTAGAAGGCATTGAAGTACTGACCGAAGGCAGTGCAAATAAAATATTCGCCCTAGGTGGTGTACAGTGTCTTATTATAGCAGCAATTTAGTGTATTTTTGAAAGTTATATTATGTTGTCTGCGTGTGTGATTTTGTGAATTCAAAAACGTTTGCAAAAAATACAGTTATTGTGATATCTAGTGTTAATATTACCAATATGTTAATTGAAAATCAGGATGCATTTAGGACTTGGCTAACTTCGATTCTAGAACCCCTGTATGTAGGCCATATTTCTTTTTTCATCGAGATCACATTATTTGCTTTGAATTCATTGCTGGCATATGCGCTTTCTGATACGTATATTTGCCAAACTAATTCAGTACGTAAACCATTCGAAATAAGAGTTTTTAACAGTTTATTTTTAGATCTTTTTTTCACTACCTCAAAAACTCGTATGTTTTCTGAATTTGAACATTTTATTTTTCAGTAACTCGAACTTTTGTATCTTCATTTCTGCTTAAATAATCAGTTTGACCTTATATTTATCAAATGCAATAGAGTTATACAATTTACTCTTCTTAATAATTTGAATGTCAATTATACACAATTGAAACGTTTTCGAATTTCTCGAAGTCATGATAGATTTTACCATTTTAATTTGCTCAATATCATTAATTTATTGTTAAATCACGTTTGTTTGTAAAATATTGAAAACATTAAACATTTCCATAATTGTTCAATCTTGCTTATCTAAATTTAATTGACGAGATAACCTCAAAACGCAACGCTATTCGGCATCTGGTTCAAAATTCGAAAATATATTTTAGTTTTTCGTAACCAACGATTTCATCGTAATGTAGCGAATGTTCAGCGACCATTTATTTTACCGCCTAAAATCTCAAATTCAATTTAAATTATTGATACAACAAATATCTCAAGTAGCATTCTGTTCTACCTTCTGGGCTTATTCTTACTTAGAATTGACTCCTATTCCATGCTGTTCATTAGCTCGTCAACATCCTCATCTTATTTGCTATTGGATAGACTTCCAATACTACATTCTACTTAGGAATTTTCATTTCAATGGTTGAATACCCACATTTAATTTTTATGAAATTCTTCGATTCAATATGTCGGTCGGATTTACCTTGATGTCATTTGTATACATTTTTCCTATATAACTGATTGTTTATTAAAAAGATCCAACATGATTATATTTTTTCTTAACACCAGGTATTGCTCGATATACCAATATTTTAAACTCGGGGTTCATTCCAATTCACACACTATTTAGAAACTAAATATTTCCTGCATGTATAAACACTTCGTTTTCCTGAGAAATTATCATTTATCAGTATTGTATCCAGTGCCAACTAACACAGCCATTAATTCATGTATTTATTTTGACAATAATCTTTTCAAGACAAGACAAATAATTATGTGACTGATTTGATTAGTATTGCCCTATTGTTATTTGCAAAATCAAATTTATCTTATCTAAATATTACTAATTTTATCATTGTGAACGTTTAAAAGAATACATCAGATTTTTTTATGAATGCCACTAGATACAAAATTATATGTTATGAGTCAAAGAATTCTATCAATATGAGAAGTGGATACGAAGATATTTCAGTGCGTATTGTAATTACGTTCTTTTACATAGCTCCACTAAATCTTAAAACAACACATTGCAATAAATTAATATTGTATATTTAACAAATAAACCAGAAAGCCATAGCATTGCCTTTTTTGGCTATCCTGAAACATAGACAAAAATGAGTTGGGTTTCTCTGGACCTGTAATATTTTCGATTTACTTATCTGTTAAATAACGGGTCACACCTTATGTATGGATGGATTTCTTTTGTGGTTGTTTATTATGTTTTTATTTGTTTTTAGTTGTGATGCAGACCCCGCAGCCCTTGCAAAATATGTGTGCGCTCTGGTCAAGAAAGACAAACCACTGGACGACCTCCGCGATGGAATGGTCGACCAGCTCGATGTCTTCCTGCAACATGGTAAGCTTTATAATTTTTGTTTTTCTATATCTTTTTTATCATTATTATGGAAGACTTAGTTTATCTGGCATTTCGTATTGAATATACATTTGTACGATTATATTTGTAACATTTTTACTGCCACCTCTAGTTTTTTTATATAGTCATTTCTTAATATAAATAAATATGTTATGATTGCGGAATATAAGTTAGTAAAAAGAATTTCATATTCTGTTGGCCTAATAATTATATAATTTCTAATAGGAGCCCATATGCAGAAATGGCTGTAAATCAAATAAATATAAATTGGAGGGAAATCCATTATTAAAAATTTAATCAATCTTGAAAATATAAATGACAGTGATTTCTTAATTTGTCATTTTTTGTTTATTACAACATATCGCCGAAGAGAACTTTTTAATGACAGAAAAATAATGAATTAGTGTGCATTCAAAAATAGCCCAATCTATTTATAATTTAGTCTCCTGGACTTTCTCATAGATATTTATAAGTGCACACGATTATGTGCTCAAAACAAATATATTTTTAAACGCAATGTTTTCCTCCAGCTAAATTAACACTTCGCGAATACTAATGTTCAATTGATTTGTCCAGAAATTTATGGAGCTGTTAATCCATTTCGGTGTTCATAATCACCTTCTCCAGTATAATATTACTTTCATTTTAAATATTTTCTCTCAATTTATTGAAATTTTACACTATTTCACTACTTCCAAGACTTTAATTTTCAGTTTAAATACCTTATATGGGCCCACATTACGATTTTATCTCCCCATATTTGATGTGGTACTATACATTCTCAAGATTTTTGCTGCTGCCAATTCTTAATTCTACTCACTCTGATGATCTTCATATCATCACACTGTATTTCATTGCATTTAATGTTACTTTGCAGAAACAAAACCGTTCGTGGAGCTTCTTTTCAAAACCCTGGAGACACAAGAGTACCTTAGAGTCGTCGTGCCGAGTCAGACTACGGATATTTCAACCAATCCACCGCAATCTAGCACCGACGCGGTGCAAGCTGACGATGTTCCTCCATCGGTACACCAAAGCTCTTACCAAAACAGAAAACTTAGCGGAAACGATGACCTTTCCCCGACCCGAGAACGCGTAGTCAATGGGAGTAATGTCGCCACCGGGTCTTTACACGCGACGGTCGATGCCAGCGGGGCGAGAATCGTGACCGAAGAAGTCACTACTAATATAGTCGGCGCAAGTACAAAGCGGGAAAGGGAACATCGAGAGGACACCGGCGGCAGAACTTCCAGCGCATCCAAACCGAGGATAGTTTTGAACAGAAGCAGTAAATTTGTACCGGCTACTGTGCCGAAGAAAAAACCTGCCTATGCCACAGAGCAAACGCTTGTCAAGGTTGGTTTTTTTGTGCATCTTTAATCTTGTATTCTTATCAAGCATACTAAGTTATACTCTGAAAACGGGTTGTACTTATCTGATGTGATTTCTCACTTTTATGTCATGTCAAGTAAAATAAAAACCAACAAACCGTGGAAATTAATTAAGATTTACAATCACACAAATTGAAAGAAAAACATTTACTAACACTTCCACGGCTTATTGTTTTTATTTTTGAAAGCTAGGATCTTTTTTGAATTTCATGGACAAAAATAGCTATTTTTCTCAGTGGGGAAGAAATTTATCATATTGAAAGATTTATTTTGTACAAACTATTAATAGCTCATGAAATATCTTAACTTGACAATTCCCATATGAATAGCCATGCTTTTTAAGGTTCTACTGTAACTCAATTGGTGCTTTTTTTATTTAGGTGATGCCCGACCTACTAGAAGACAGCTTGAATGAGCCTCTAGCTTCAGCCCGTGGCAATAGGAAAGGTGATCGCAAGAGTGACTCGGTAAGTCTCGCCGCATTTGCAATCTACAATTTTTTCACCGAGACGATCCATTTTATGTAATCAATTATTATTATACTGTGTTCATTTTCTTTCATGACTTGCTTGATTGACGGCGCAGTATAATTACGCATTTCGCCAAGCCATCTTGCAATCGATCCCCGTAAGAATTAAACATATATTATCATGTTTCTGGTGATTCAAATGTATTTGAAATTTTGTATTCGTTTGACTTTTGTCAAGTCGACAATGTCTGTCATATGTTGTACAACTGTTTTAATCTAACTCATCTATGTATTAATTACAAAATACATCATCTGGTTACTGCCGAAAGGTTTTTAACTGTGATTTCAAGTATTTGAAGTTAGCTATGAAGCCGAAGAATTATGCATATGTTCCGACTCGGTCCACGATATCTTATTATACCGAGCTTTTGTGTGTGTCTCATTTGATCCGTGATAACTTTACTGAACTAAAATGTTTATTTCACTATCTGAAATATTAGAAGTTTATCAAATTTTTTCTCTTTCAAAGTGAAGTTGTGTAAACAATGCGCAAAGTGTTTCAAAGATAGAACAGCCTCTGTCATATTGTCTTATTCATTGGTTGCGTCATCTACTGACAACGAATAATATTTACGCAACATTTAAAGTTTTTTAGTTATGATAGTACAAATTTAAAGAAAATCATGGAGAGCATCAGGGTTGTCAGAACACAAGTAATATCGGAATAAGTTATTTTTCATATCAAATATAGCCTCGGTGCTATATTTATAAGCATAGAACACTTTTCTTAAATAACTGGTTCAACACATCTTGGAATGTGAAATATTTTCAAGCAAATAAATGCAGTGTGTCAAGTTTTAACCTTACTATCATTTAAATCCTACGCTAGAACAAAGAAATTCAAAAGAGTTGCCACGTAGTGATATTTCTTTGGAACAAATGACTAATATTAGCATCTATTGGCATAATTTTCTTTTTGCACACTAATTAGCATCTATTGTGAATTTTAACATTTATTGACAAATATTTTAAGAACTGTTCTCCATAAATTAAGTACAAATTCATATGAACATTACAGTACCTTTTTTATGTTATCTTTTAAGTCATTACAACAATTTTGTGTTTCATTGACATCACTGCCCCCACGCCGAGCTATTAACGTAAACCATCTTTGTTTTATATGTTTTATTTATGTCCAGGATAAGGAAGACCGACGCAACCGAGGACGTCAAGGGCATAGATCTCGTTCCCCGGGCGGTGTTGTCCGATCCCGCAGTCGATCTTGGGAGAGGGCTCGCCGAGGACCGCAACAGATTTCGAATTCTGCTCAGGGCGGCGGCGGTAATCAATCGCAAGGGGGCAGAGGGGCTCTCTGGAGAAACAGGTCACCTCCCATGCAGAGATATGATAGAAGGTCAGTTACATACTTTATTAATATTAGATTCGCCGCAATCCTTTCGAAAAGCTGAAAAAAATTGTTCGCTCACCTCTTCAATGATCAAGAAAACTCACCGTCAGCCGATGACTTATGAAAGTAAAGTAACTTTACCGAGTGTCAAACTAACGAATCTTCTTTGCCATTTGCCTTTTTTATATTTGGGATTACCTTTTTTAAATCAGGCGTTCGAGGTCGGGATCTCCGCCGCCAGCCCGTGGACCTCGTTACAGAAACAGAAGTCCGCCTCCAGGAACGGCCATTGCGGATATTCCACAAAATAGAAGCCGCTCTAGGTAACACTAACCTCCTTTCATATTTGTGTTTCCGTTACAAATCTTTTATCCGTCGGTCAGGAAAACATTACTAACATGCCATATTCATGCCAGTTTTAAAAAAAAAAATTTAAAACATCCTGTCGTTCGATGTTCTCACAGATCCGGTGAAAGATTCCCCTCGCCCTACCACAGCAACAGCTTAGTGGTGTCACGCAATAGGATCCGAGTTTCTCGAGAGAGAGACAGAGAGCGCGATCGCCTTCCCAGAGACCAGATGACCCGCACGGTTAACAACTCTGACAGGGATAGAGACGCAGATCGAGATAGGTCAGACAGAGACCGTTCTGACAGGGATAGAGATCGAACAGACAGGGACAGAGATAATCCCAGGTATGTTGATGTTTATTGTCTGAACTGTTCTTTATTATGCTTTAACTAATCTTAAACTCCATCGAGTTCATGTTCCACATTGGGAGCGGAAATGGTTCAAAAAAAGTTTTAAACCCACTAAAATTCCCGTTCAAATGTTGAAAATGAACTCTCACATATTCCCAAGCCAGGTCACTTTCAGCAAATTACCGACTGCAATATGCTTCGTAATTTTTTTATATCCAGAAAACAAAATGTAATATTCCACCCCCGTATGCACCCAATGTAATTCTAAACGTTTTCTAACTATTTCAGAGGCAGGCCCAGAGATGATACCCCAACCCAAGATTCAAATCCAGGAGATTGTGCCAATCAGCCAAGAGGCGGTGCCACAACTTTGGCTGGTATCTTTGGACCAGCCGCCAAGAAGAGATGTCGAGATTTTGATGGTACAATTGCATTATAATAAGATTATATAAAAGAATGATTAAAAACCAGTTTTTACATGATTTTATATTATGTTCATAATTAATGAGTTCGTGGTTTTGCTTTATACTACCCAAATTTCTTTTTCATTGTCAAATAAAATATCATTATGTCGTAAAGTTCAGTATCTTCTTTTAATTCTCGCTTAATCTCTTTTTGGTACTTGAGTACTGTACAACTAATAAATAATTTACCTACTGCTAACTGTTCAGTCTCTGCTTTATGAGGACACCAACAGGCAATTTTAAAAGTACAGAATATTTCAACAAAAATGCATTCCGCTTAAATCTTCCTATTCTATGCCCGAATTCACTATAAATTCAAGCATCTCACCGCATGCTGCTCCCATTCTTATTCACTTGTATGACATGTATTGTTTATTGAGTAAAGAAAGAGGATTAAAAAAGACTGGCCTCATCTCATGGGACTATTTTTTTGATTAGTTAAATGAGATGTTTGAAATTATAAGCATTTTGAATCATTCCGAGCCTTGAAAAAGGATATTGAACTAATGCAAATTATCTCTTCAGAGCTCTACTTAAGATGTGTTCTATTGCATAACATGATTACTAATCAGCTGTTGTTTGTTGTTTGATATTGACAGAGAAGGGGTACTGCATGCGAGGTGACCTCTGTCAATTTGACCACGGCTCTGATCCTGTAGTGTTGCATGCGGCCGCAGATGCAGCTATTTCTAGAGCTCTCTCGATGCCCATCCCTGGACTCCAGCCACCCAGACCGCCTGTTCCAGGTAAGATTATTATATCCCAACATTCCATTATAGAATTACAATTTAGTCTTCTTATAAACAATTTTATTTGTGTATATCTGAATTGAGAGTCCATGCTATAGAAGTGTTTTAAAATCCAATGAATAGGAAAGAACTCTTGCAAAAATGGTTGAATCTTCCATATCATAATTGCTTTAAACAAATAAACCATTAAGATGTATTCCTGAATTTAAATAATAAAACCAAATAAACACTGTAATTTCATACATTTGTGTTCTTTTAACACAAAAAAAAATCGATCAACTATATCTGAAGCATTGGTTTGTTTTTTCAAATCGTCCATCTATAGGAAATAATATTACAGTCCCCATGATTTAATGTTAAATGTCTTCCACAAAATAAATATTATAACCACTTGCCTTCGCTTTGTTTGTAGGTTGTATAAGTGAATACAATCCACTGGCACCCGACATCTGGTCTCGAGGTGTGAATCGTTTCAACGCCCCGCCACCTCCACCTCCGCAAATGCCTCCTCTGCCCTTACCGATGCTGCCGTTACCAAATATGGCTAACATGCCTGGTATGGGAGGTATGGGCGGCCCGCACATGCATCCTCAACATCACCTGCAGAGGGAACTCATCCCCATACAGACCGTCAGGTTAGTTGAAAAACATGATTATTTTTCCATCATTTCGTGAATAAATAGCTGCATTGTGAAATAAATTCTCATTGTTCATTGCTCACAACATAATAGTTAGTATCTCAGTTCCTTTATTATTAACGTTACACAATCTCAAAGACCGACTCTGATAATATAAATTTTCTGTTGTGAATTTCGCAGACCTGAAGACATGCGCCCGTCGGATCCTTCTCAACCCATCCCAGGAATGATGCCTCCCAACTTAAAAGGCGGACCTCCCCACCAGAGAATGCCGCCCCACCCGCATATTTACAATTCTGTACCGCCTAATATGTTAATGCAGGGTGGGGCTAAAAAGAAACCTTTTGATTTTAATCGGCTCGGTAAGTGCTCAATCCCATCTGTTATGTTTGAATAGAACTGGAGGATTTAATTTTGAATTTGAGATTTTCAGGGTGATCGTTAAAAATATGCAAGAAAGTTTTGAATTTTTGTAAAATATGTTTTTCTTAGGAACAACTAAAATAAGAAAACTTTTTTATTTTTAGATATTATTTTACTTAAATCTTTGGATGTCAATTTATGATTTTAATGAAATTGGTAGATACTTTATTACGATTGAATGAGATTGTAGTGCAAATTTAATAATTTCTTATTCCTGTTTTCCACTGTAGGTCCGAATCGTCATCACCTTAATAAACCTATCGGCGGAAACAGTTCCCTGGAGCTGAGGAAGGTTCAGCGAGGCTTGAACGACATCACCCATCTCAACAATCACTTCTCCAAGTTTGGCAAAATTGTCAACATTCAGGTCAGTTGAACAATCACAATGCACACAATTTGTTGATTTATTGATAATAGAGTAGTTAGTATCTGTTAATATTTACTTATGTTAGTAATGAAAATTTTGAAAGCTTAGATATTCTTATAGCCCACTTAACTGATATTATTTTTTACAGGTATCATTTGAGGGAGATCCTGAAGCGGCTATCATAACTTTCTCCAGTCACCCGGAAGCAAACGTTGCTTACAAGAGTACCGAGGCAGTCCTTAACAATAGATTCATCAAAGTTTTCTGGTACAATACGGAGGTGAGATATTATACAGCTAAGCTTTCTAGTTAATTTTTTTTTTTACCACATTCACTACCAACGGAATTCGAATAGGAAGTAATTTTATATTTTGCAGACATCCATGGCTTCAAACACAAATACACATGAAAGTGTGAACTGGGATACTAAATCATGGAAGAATGGAATCAAGGATGATGACATGTTGGAAATCTTTTGTTTCCAACTATGACTATGAATTTGTTTTTTCATTATTGTTTCATAATTTTTTTTTAGAGCAAACAAGAGAATGTTCCGCCAGGTCAGCGAGCCCCAGTTAAAGATCGTCTAACGCCTCCGAACCCCCACTCCAGTAATAGCACCGGCGGTGCGGCTGGAAATGCTAATTCAGGCTCCCACCACAATTCCTACCACAAGGTAAATATTCTTAAAATAATAAACAATAATATCACCATCAAATTACCAATTCATTTTCTCAAAATATTTCACGTTATACTGTTTTCTGAATACTCAGAAATTCCATATTTCACTATAAACATTATTAATTTCTGTACATGACTATTAAATATTTGTTGTTTCCTTGTTTACCCATAATATAAAATTCTTAGTCATACTATAATGACCTGTATTTATTTGTCAACAGGTTCTAATAAACAAAGACAATCTCAAGATCACCAACACCGCATTGGCGGAGGCGAAACAACAAGCCGCAGCCGTCGCTGCGGCTACCCTTGCCCTCAACAACAACAATAATAATGGTGACGCTAAGAACGATGACACCTGCCAGCCAGCTGTCGTCAAACCTCCCACTGTTGCTCAGAATCCTGTTCCCGGCGCTCCAACATTAGCGCCGCCAGGCAGTCTGAACGTCACGCTGCCACGTACAGCAGCATTGAATAACGCCAAAGAGAATGTGGCCAACACCCCAGCAAGTGTGGTGAGTGATCTTATTATGTATACTCCATAGCAGTGGCCGCCAATTGGTGGACCGCGAGCGAATTTTAATGGTTTACAGAGTTTTATAAATACATTTACCGTTTTAATTATGTTAAATGCTTATAAAAGTGCTGGTGCAATTTATTGTAAAAATAAAATATGTAAGTAGTTATTTATTATCTATGTCTCGGCATGACTTTTGCTGATTGTCTTTTGCCGATTGTCTATGGTATGTCTAGGGCAGTGTTTCTCATGTGCGGCCACCGGAATCTTCATAGGTAATATTGAAATTTAATAAAAATGGGTTTTTACAAGTTAATTTGTCAAAAAGACACTAAAATTAGCAAGCATTGTGCATCAATAATTGCTAGTTAGAAATAACTCAATAAATACATTTTTAGGTCTTTTTGGCAAAAAAGACTCATCACAAAAATTTGGTGCGGCCACCAGACATTTCCGTAGTACCGCTGATGTTCCTAATGCGGCCACAGCCAAATTTTACGTGAGAACCACTGGTCTAGGGTATGAAATTTAATTTTACTATGCCTATAACCTTCGCGCAAGTGTAAGCAATAAGTTGACAAAGTTTTATCGCAATTAGATGAACGGTATGGCAATGCATAAAATACGTACAAACAAACATTCATTTTTATATATTAGACTAGCTGTACACTGCGAGCGTTCTAAAGCCAGCAACTAAAATTTGAAGGAAAGACATTACACAAATATTCAATTCAATTTGCATGTATTCAATACCCGAGAAATTTGTAAAAATTCGATATCAATTTTTGGGGGGAGGGGGGTTGTTTGGCGGGGTGGGGTTTGGGGGGGGTATGCCAGAAACCTTTGAAGGAGTGAACTCGAAAAATTCGTTTAAAAATAAAAAAATTTGGGGGGTGGAGGTTGGGGGGAGGGGTTGGTAGGCCAGAAACCATTGCGGAAGTGTACTCAATAAATTTGTAAAGTTTCACATCGATCGGTCGAGCGGCTTAGTAGTCCATAGCAGACATACAGACAAACATTCATTTTTATATATATAGATAGATAGATTAAATAATACCTGCATTTATCTAACAATTATATGGTCATTATTTTATTAACACTCAAGCACCTGGTATTTTCGCTGAAAGGTTTCAGATAAACCTGCAGATTTTGACCTTTTGATTGGATTTGAATGTAGATTAAAAAAAAACACTTTTTATTTATTTTACAGATTTATTTCAAACAAAATGTGCCAGGAAGCATTTAGTTTTTTTTATGAAAATCAATAATGACTGGTCTTATAAAATATTCACGTAGAAAGTTAAAAAACAAATCTTTTGGCTCCATTGATGAAAACCTAAATAAAAATAAAGGCAGACAGACGTAAAGCAAAAACCCAAAAAATTTGGGGCAATAAATATATTTAAACAAAAATCCAGGATATTGAATGACCTGCAGTGTCCTTTTTTTTGATTCTACATCTGTATATAGTAAAAATCAACTCAAAAAATATTTTAATCTATAGTTTTGAAGCAATAAATATTATATTCCAAAAGCTATATTCAACCATAAATAATTGACAAATTTAGATCAAAACCAACGTACACAGCAAACACTCTCGGGTAGTACAATGAAACAACAAAACCAAAGAATTACTTCAAAACCAATATTAAATTTGCATTTTGAAATTCCGAAAGAAACATCAATACCGAAGATAATCATTAATGTTCTTCCTAGATTTACAGATAACTGGCATTATTTTTTAAAAAATTTATTGCAATAAACCTAATTTAATCCAACATAACTCACCACTCTAAGGGTTAATAATGACATACATAATATTTGTAAAACATGAAAGATGCCTTGCTTCAAATTTTATACTTTTATTGTTAGTGTTACCCAGGGCCGGATTTAGATGTAGTGAGAACCCAGGTCTTAGGCCAGGGGTTCTAAACCTTAATGCGACTACAGGCACATTTGAGATTAAGGAGAATAATGAAGGGCGCAGGCGCAGAGTTTTTTAAAAAACAAATCTTACGTAGAAAATTTCTACTAAGTTTTATTATTGTTTCCTGGGAAGCTTAAAATATGCGTTGCATTCATGTGCTATTTTTTAATTGGCCTTAAAAATAATTATGAAAATATATTAAAAACATTGGAATAATTTCCATAAATAAAATACAATTCTTATTAAATTTGGGTTTTTTTTCGAGATTTGATACTTTGTATAATAGCTCTAATTTAAATAATATGCTTTGTATAATAGCGATAATATCTCCGCGGGCGCATATGTGCCTGCAGGCATAGGGTTAAGAACCCCTGTCCTAAGCTATAAACCAGGCAATTATAAGAAGCAATTTTAACTAAAAAACAATGTGCCTTAAATATAATATTTTAACAACGCAAGTATTTTCTATAGTTCATCGCTGCAAAATCGTCAAACTATAAAATACAACTGAATATCTTCTTTTATTTTGCCTGCACTCTAATAGAATTTCGATAAATGGTAATATCAGAAAATTTATCCGTTAAACAGACATCTGGTTGCCTCAAAGAATACATTTCATTACTTCCTTCATTCCGTATCCGCGAGATCGTAGGCTCCCAACCTCTTTCCAAAATTTCGTCATTTTTTACGCGACTAGGTCTGGCTCAGTACTGTTGAAGCTTTCAAATCTCGCTTGTCTTTCAAAATATGGCTATTAGTTTTCTTTACAATCGGAAGAAAAAAAAATGGAAATCGGTTAAAATTTCGAGGAAATATTCGCAAATGAATGAAATTGTGAAGGTGCGAGAATTTCTTTTATTGCAACTGTATATACGAGACCCCAGGCCTCGGCCGTTTTAGCATGCTGGTAAATCCGGCTCTGATGTTACCATATCGCCTGAATCAGTCGGTTATATTGAGGTTTCGCTGTATATAAAAAATAAAGTATTGTATCACCTGAACTTAATATTGATAATAAGGAGTATCACTGGGCAAGCATTTCAATTTCTAGTGTTTGTTACACAGTATTTTAAATTAGAATTTTTTGAATTTTGTACTTTTCCATGAGTTTTGTCGCTAACGACCCGGGTTTCGCCTTTCGGCATCTTCAGGCATTCCAAGTGCACGGATGTACTTGAACTGACATGGAAAACATGGAAAAATACAAAATTCAAAAAATTCTAATTTGATATTGAAATTCCATCAAGCACCCTCAGTCGAAATACTTAACTCTTACCACTCGAGTGCCGCCATACAAGCGGCATTGGAAGTTTGCCGTATTACTCGAATGCCGCTTCTATGGCGGCAAGACTAAAGTTGTTTTATTCATATTTTTACCAATTTTTATGTTGCGATTTCAGACAAGGTAAAATAAATATTAATTAATCTAGACATTTAGATAATAAAAAGTCGTAAAAAGTGACGGCGTTCTTAATTTCAACATGTGTTTTTTTTGAATTTTTTCGTTGCAAGCGACATTTTTTTATGTCACATTTGGTAATAAATTTTATTTATTGAACGTTCTCACAGTGTTTGAACTGAAGTTTTACGCATGGTCTGAAGTGTGTTTATTAGTTTTTGAAGTTGGTGCTCCCTTTTATTTGTTTTTAAAATCAAGGGCGTAACGTGCAGTTCACAGTTTTATTTTTGAATATTCTATTCAGTTTTTGATGACAATACTGACTATTATGGTATATCGATTCAGAAACTTACAAATCTAATATAAAATACTCTAATGAAGTGACTTACAGACCGGGGCCCGCGGTCGAAATGCGGTCTGTGAATGATTTTTTTGTGGCCCTTGGCGCAAATTTAGGGAATAATGATATTAATAATTTCATTGATTTATACGTCAAACTATTTTCAGAATGTTACATTTTCTACGGCCCCCAAAAAAATATATTAGATTGAAGCGACCCACGGTCTTCACACATCTGTCTAATGAAGTAAGAAACCATGTTCGCTGCTAACTTGAAGCACATAGACTCCTCACGGAGCTTATCTCAAGATATATTTTTCTACGAGAACTGCTTGTTACTCAGTTGCTCAACCTCTCTTTTTCGAAGAGAGTAAGGATGAAAAGGATACGATAATTAGAACAGGACTGGTGGTTAGCTAATCGCTGTCACTATGTGTCGCTTTTTGGGATCGGGACCCATTGTCCTTGAGCAGAATCGATTTATCGACTGAAAAAATCTGCTCATACCGGGAATCGGCCCGTGTGGTCCGACACGGTAGCCAATGATGTTGACCACTGCACCGTGGACCGGGTAAAGAAGCTAATGAAATACGAATTGATTTACTATTTTGTGAGGAATCGTTTGACAATGCGTACTGCACTGGTAAAGAGTTGGTTTTGACTGATGTTAATTTACGAGACAGCAGCTCGTACAACAAGTGTATTTGAACTATTTGAAAGCATTTCATTTGGATAACGAAATGAATGCAATATTTAAAAATTTTAGCCATCACCCTGCTATTTTATTTTAATTATGTAAAAATACATCGGGATTATTTCAGGATTCATTCGTCAGAAATACACGAGATCCTTTCCCATATCAGTTCCCGCAAAATTATATCTTGTACCGAAAAAATGTCGAATAAACATATAAAAAGCAGTGATAATATAATGTTGATAGTGGCGATGATGAATTTACTTTTAACGTTGATCAGGATGGTGTTGATAACAATGATGCACTCAATTGCGTCAATGATAGTATTGGTAGTGATATAATTCCTCCGATGAGAAAAAGAAGATTACTTGCTATCGAAAGTAATATTGATGAATATGTGGAAATAGTAGCAGAACAGGACAAAATACAGGAGTGAATGATGATGTATCGACGATGATTACAACAAGGTTATTGCCAATGGAGAATGGTCGATGTCACAAAAAATGATGATGAACCTTTCCAGATAAAAACAGACTACAGCAGATTCTTTCAAAAGAGTCGATGGATTCTTTTTCAAATTATTTTTTTACTGAAGAATTAGTGAACGATATTTTCAAAGAAACAAATGCTTATGCTAATCATAAACATGGGGAAATGCGACTGACAAGAAGATGAATTTGGCATTCGTGGGTTGATGTGCAAAATAACGAGTAAAACAATACATAAAAACCCAGGTGCGGAAGGATACCACATTTTCACTGACAGATACTACACCAGTATTCTTCTTGCTGAAGAATTGTTTAAGCTAAAATGTCATTTGACTGGAACCATCATGACACATCGGAAAAGACTGCCACCTGGGATAAAAAACACAAATTTCAACGAAAAAAAATACAATGGCGTATAAAAATCTCAATATTTTTGATTCTCGCTTGGAAGAACAAGAAGGTGGTTAAATTTTTAAGCACATGTGACACAGCAGAATTAAAAACATTCCAGAGAAAAGTTTGTGGTGGTTTGCCAGTCTACATCGAAAAAACACAAGTTGCAATAAATAATACGAAACATATGGGTGGAGAAGATCGGGCCGATCATTGTGTATCATTGTATTGTTTTTTTGCAAAAATCCCGTAAGTGGTGGAGAAAATTATTTTTTTGTGGAATGGAGGTATGAGTAATAAGCTCTTACATATTATATAAAGTTTCGAATGAAGAGAAAAATGAAAATCCAATGACGCATTTGAAATTTTTCAAATTATTGGTTGACCAATAAGTGGGAGATTTTCGGCTAGGTGGATTTCGTAGGCGCACTTCAAATCTTCCTACAGAAGACCAACTTACAGATAAGTCACATGTACTGCTTCCCGGGACTAACATAGACTGTGCAGTGTGTAAACATAGAAAAAAATCTCAGGTGGGAGATCAGAAACACGACTATTTTGCGAGACTTGCATCTTAAGCCAAGATTACATATTGGAGATGGCTATGTGAAATACCATACAATGAAGAATTACAAATAAAATGAAAATAACTACATTATATTCATTATATATCTATTTTACAGAAATAATAACAAAACATTTTTTTTCATTTTTTTTAACATTTTTTTCATCAGTTGAATGTTTTACATTGAAAATATGCTCGTCACGGAAAAATGCCTCGAGTTGCCGGTACCCACATACAAAAAAATGCTCGAGTGTTAAAGGTTAATTACACAGTATTTTGTTGTAAAAAAAATCCTAGAAAAATAATTGATTAGTGAGTAACCCGCACAAGAAACATTGGGTCGCAGTTTGCACGCCTGTTTTGAAAGATATAAAAAATAGCATTATTTAGAATTATTTTTTACAAAATTTTTGCCAGAAACACGTAATGAAAGTGATGTTAAAACCGCGATTTTTGACTCGTCTATTATCCTATGTTCAAAACTGGTAACTGAAAATTACCGTGATAACTGAATTTCCTGTCCTAGTTCTTAGATTTTGCTTAGAAATACCAAAAATGTATTTCTGTAATTGTGCAACAATTTTTTTTAATTATTCACTTACAATTATTAATTTGTTCCTTCGGGATCAACGTCCTCAGGCTATCCGACTTACACTTACATTTGCATTAAATTTAAGCCAACAAAAAATAAAGGGAAACATGGATAAAACATCAGAAACTTTTCTTGACAAGTTAATTTTTAGTTTCGGAAGTTTTAGAGTCGAGTCGCTGTTTTTTATTTTATTTTTACGAAAAACGTAAAAATCCTTGGCAATTCCCGTTTTAGATCATTAACCCATCACGTGCAGATTGTACCAAAATATTGACTGTCATACAATTCTGAAACGTAAGAAATATTTATGGAATTCACATTGCCAATTTTCGAAATAATCTTCCATAGAACTCATTCGTAAATATCGATTTCTGTTATGTCTACAAATGAAAAAAATCTTGTAGTAACCATAATATTTTGGCCTGGTAAATGGGCAACTCTTCTCAGCTGCGTTGAGCGCAAAGTCATTCGCCCTTCTGGCGATTAATTTTACTGTATGTTATCAAAGAATGCCAGTCTCAACTGTTTCGTCAGTTCCGCTAATATGTAATCTGTCACGCGTGAATGATTTCACTGTAGCGGAAAATGACTCGCCTCGTCCGGTAGGTAGTCCGCGTTACGCAGTTGAGCGATTTCGCCGATGGATGGTAATCGATATTTATTGACTCTTGTCTAAATATTTGTGATTAATGTCTCAGAAATTGTCTTCGTTTTGTGTGCTAGAAGTGTTGATACGTCATGTTGTATGCAAGTCGAGACAGGTTGCCAGTCGCGCTTACTGTATATTACGTATATTCGCCCATAATTGACGTGGGCTGATGCTCTCAAAGTTTTATCGCCCCGGCACCACTTTCACTCCTTGAAGTGCATTACTGCGCATTTTATGATGTCAATAATTTAATCGGTATAAAACTAACACATTTTCATGCAAATTTAGCAAATACAAATGGCAACGCGACATGTCGCCGCGTTATATCTAATATATAAAAATCAATGTTTGTTTGTATTTTATGCGTTGCCATACCGTTCATCCAAATGCGATAAAACTTTGTCAACTTATTGCTTGAACTTGCGCGAAGGTTATAGGCATAGTAACTTTCAGAAGGTGGCGCGTGTGAAGTCGACCCATAGACAATCGGCAAAAGACAAACGGCAAACGGCAATTGTCATCGATACCGATCAATTTTAGTGAAATTAAATCAAAATTATTTATCTAAAATATTGTGCATCCGAAAGCACTTCAATAAACACAAACACTTTCTTTCTTCGAGTGGCGTTGCAACACTTGCCGCTAGTTTGCGGGTGGGTACCGGCTAGTTTGTAATACAAATCGACTTTGGAAAACCGATTTCCGAAATTCCGACCGACTTTAAGAAAGAATTACTCGGGCACTCCGGGCGTGTGCAGCTTACATCCTTTTGATAAGACGTATACATTGTGATTATCGAAAAGAGATTATGTTGAAACAACGTTACGTGTCGTTATTATTGATTGAAGCGTACCGATTTTATTTCGGTGTCGTTTGTTTTCGAAATCATTTTTTCTTTATATTCTTCTACATGAATATGCGATTAATTTTTAACGAGCCCCGGCTTGAGAAACGCTCGGCCGTGCCGTACATAAGTACAAGATTATTACTGCATCTGTTTGTTGTCCATTGTCATTGGTACAGTTTGTGCACATTGACTGAAAAAATATTGTCTTCTCATTTTTATCGATTAAATAAATCGCGTAAAAATATATTTGCGAATTTTCATTTAGAGTCTGTTGAAAGTGAGTGTTTCGTTGTTAGTGTTAGCGTTAGTAGTAAACGCAATTTACGTAAAAATATTACCAGAATAATTTCGATAAAGGTGTATGTCGTAGCTAGCCATTAATTGCAGTGAATTCTTATTCCCTACGCGGGAAATTCTGCAAACTTGTGATAGAAAAGCGATTGTTGTCTAGATTGTAAATACGGCAAAACCAACCTTTTAAAAAAATATATTTCAATGGTAAAAAACGTTTCGTGGTGTTTTATTTATTTTCGATCTTGTCGCAATTGTAATTCAAATAATCATCATATTTTTATATACACAAACGTGCTTTTTCGATTGTAAATTTTTTTACAGTTATGTTTATTTTTCTAATTCCGCTGCAGTACCTTTCTGTTTTGCATACGTTGAATTTTTTTACATATATATTAGTGCTGACTCATTTTTTTTACTCATTGAAAAGCCGTTTTTGATGTCTTGATTTTTTTAATGATATTAAACTAACTGTTTCTCTTGTGAATTATATAAGTTTATTTATTTAAATTACTTTAACTCACGAAAACGGAAGAGTGACCTTGAAAATTGATGGCATAAAAATAATCAAAGTATGTTTTAGTTTTAAAATTTACTAGAATTAGAAAGTTGAAAATCATGAATTTGTGATTATTGGAAGAATTTTACATCTTGTATTTGTGGTGATAAATTTTTACATAAATGTCGATTAAAATATATTTCTGACTGATTCTTTTATATCTATCTAGCTTTGTTCTCTAAAATCTGTTACCATTTATGGTTACCAAATAACCTTATTGAAAAAAAATTGGAAAAATAGTGTTGTGAAACGTTGAAGACATTGATTTAACATAATGGATGTGTTGGATTGTTGTTTGGAAATGATGGAAGTGGACTTTAATGAAAATGAATTGTTTGAACCCAAGGCGTCACCGTTACCAGTGACAGCTCCGTGTTTGGACTATTCAAAAATATCCTTAGATGTAATTAATTTGCTAAATTTTTATTTTGTTGAAATGTAAAATTTGTATCTTATCCAACTACTATAATTGCATATTGTTAAAAACACATACATATTGATATTTTTTCTGAAATTTTCATTTTTAAGGTGTTAGCTAACTGTCACTTCTTGGTATCTCCAGGCATTATTTTGAATTATTTAAACAAATCTTTATTATTATTTAACCCTTTGAGTGGTGAGTTGATTTGGATTAAATTAGCTTTTTTTCTATAAATTTAATAAAATATTAATAGTAGACAAATACAATTTAAAACATTTTTTTTTTGTTATCCATAAATCTAAGAAGAGTATTAACACTTATTGAAGGAATTTATATATCTTCTGCAATTTTAAAACGCAAATTCTATAAAAATATTCAAATATTTCAATATGACTCAATATTTCATAATCTAGAAGCTACTATATTTCAATAATCTAGAAGCGTTTACATCCAATTTGGGTCTGGATCTTTATTGGATTCATCTGTCAACATGTGGTTCTCTATTGACAGTAATTCCAGGAAGCGTATCGAACCGAAATGGATTTTTACACTTAATAATATATGACCACAGATTTCTTACGAAACATTAACCTTTTTATAAAACTCTTTTGGTTATTTCAAACATATAATAAAAATAATGTGACTACCAAAAATCACTGATTGACCTCTAGTTTCAAAATATGAAAAAATAATAACATTTCAATAAACAATAAGAGAATGGCAATAGATAATAGATGACAACATACTACCGTACCAGTACAGCGATACTAATCAAAGGGTTAAAATGGATCTGGCAGATTTTTTGTGTGGATATTAATTTTAGATTTAATAAAATTGTTATTCTACTTATTGTGTAAATATGTCACACACTTTGTTTAAAAAATTATCAGTGGTATATTTATACCTATAAAAAAATCTGATAAAACAGATGTCAAGTACTGTGTTTATTTAAATGATTAATTTACACTCAATGAGTTATTAAAATGTATTTTTTTTTTGTTTCCTAGGAATTGGCTGCTTTAGTGAAGCGCCGAGGAGAAGGCGCTGCGAAGATTGCTCGAGACCTGCGAAGGCGCACACAACAGTTGCTCGAGAAGCAACTTCAACAGCACAAGTCGTTGATAGCCAAACTTGAAACAAGTCAGTTCAGTTGCTTAATACGTTAAAATACTTGAAATTCTATACAAACGCGATTGTTATTAAAATAAATACATTTTCTTTTTCATCAGCAACCGTGACAGACGCCCAGAGAGAGATGCTCTCCGCAGCCATTAAGAGCATCCGAGAGGGCATGGAAAAAACAAAGAAGGAGCTGATATCGCAGCCCAAAACTAACCACCTCCACCAGGTCTGTAAATTATTACTCCAAATTTTGTCTTCCAACGTGCACACGATTTTGAATAGGTTTTTTTTTTTTTAACACTTCACTGGGGCTTGGAAATTGATCAATGGTCAAATGTTTGTTTCAATGCAACACTATTTTTATTCACAAATTCACGGAATAAAAAACTTATTTCTACAAATCTTAATGCTTAAGCTTCACTTACATCTGTGATTGGATCAGTGCAGTGCCAAGCTGGAAAACCAGAAAGCTTTAATTGGTTTAAACTAAACATTAATCGATTCTTGTTTTGAATAGATTTTATTTAAAATCAGAATCATTGTCTGATTCTTGTCCACCCCTCATGTGTCCCTCCATACCACCCACAATTTTTCCAAGCTTCCAATAAATGAGTTGTCTGAATTGCTGACGACCTTGAAGTACCAAGTCTTGACTACTTGGAAATGGTGATTTGCTTGTAAAGATCATTGTATTAACGATGTCTCTAGTTAGCTTTTCGAAATCTAACTTGATTTACCTAGCATATTCTGTGAAATATTTTCCAGGCTGAAGAGTTGTATGTGTCCAGTACATTGAGCAAAATGTACATCGATCCAAAAAGCCAACAATACGAGCCAATCACGGTTAATAAGTGCACAATTTATTTCCACCAAAATCACCAGCATTGTCATTGTTTGTTTGTGTTAATAATCAGTTGTTTTTGTGTTGTTGTTTCTGGACCCGAGATTTAAATGTTATCAGTCGTTTCTTAAGCCAGGGGTGATCGTGATAGCGTGGGAGAAATGAACAGTCAATCGGCCGGCATTTTATTTTGCTACAGGTCATGCTCGGCATGCCTGCAGCACGCATTACTACAATAGTGGTCATGATTATTGCATGGAGATTTGATCCTCATATTCCAGTTATTTTCACTGTTTTAGGGTTCAAATTTGTTAGAACATGTATCTGAATTAAGGCTTTTTCAATACCGTATATTGAATGCACAAGGTAAATAAAACAATATGGGCTTAAATATGTATTTTGAGGAACACTTGCCTTTGTGACATTATATAGATTTTACCCCCAAGAGTTGTACGGCGGTGCAATATAAAATAATTTTGAATTAAAAAAAAAAATCATTTCTTTAACAATACCCTTATATTCTGTTTGTGCAGGAAAAATGTACTTTTTGCTTGGTTCAGATGCATCTGGCAAAAGCAATAAAACATACAATTTGAATCGTTTGAATTTTGTACTTTTCCATGAGCTTTGTCGCTAATGACCCCGGTTTTGCCTTTCGGCATCTTCAGGCATTTCAAGTGCACGGATGTACATGCCTTGGGTCCAGAAATATTTTTATACATCATTTGTGTATTGTGCTTGTGTGTCTAATCTGGGAAATGTATTTCTCTAGAAAGACTGTTTTATCTAATCCAATTTCATACAAAAATATACTATGTATGTGTGTTGTGCATCACGCGGAATACTTCTGCTTCGAGTTGTCTAATGTATATTTATTGTAATCATCAAACCAGTTTTGTCTTCTCATATTGGAAATGTGTCGCATATATCTGCATAACTAATAAACACTTGCATACTGTTTGTTGTGTTTACTAATATAGTGATTAAAAATATGACATTCTTTGTATGCAATTTTATTTTCAAAAGCTTTTATGAGATCATGTCGATTGAAGCTTCTTCATTGTCAATGATCTTATTTATAAATCTGAGTTTTCACAGTCAAAGTCTGTCCAAAACAAGAATATATGTGTAAATATATTTTTTTAAAAGCTCTTGCTTAAAATCCATGTTTAGATATTTTTTTTTATTTAATACATGTTTTTCAAATTTAGGAGTTAACACTTCTTTATTCCTTTTCTACACTGGAAAAAAATATTACCCAATTATTACTGCGAAAATACACCTAACAAATAATTATTTTTATTGTTAACATTTTAGGTTCCGGCTTCAATCGTTGGGCACATGAGAAAACATCCTCGTACCCAAGAGGAAGCCCAAAAAGAGATACTTGATGCAGAGTTGGACCTTTTCACAAAACAGCAGGTACATACAACACTTACTTTCAAATACATCACTTTGTAATACTACAGAATTTCTTTCTACCCTTTAAATTATGTTCACACTCTCAGCTTGAATACTAACTTATTTCATGCGAGGCATTTTAATTGTACCTGAAACATTTATCACAATGCTATGTGATGCGAGATTAGAACGATAGATTGGGTTTCTACTGTATTAATATACCCTTTTCAGGTGATATTATTCATCTTCAATGAAACATTTTTTTTTCTCCAACAGGAGGGCCAGGATGTGGGCGATCTACAACGCCGTATCGCCGAGTTGAGACGTCAGCAGCTCACCATGAAAGCTGGGCCCGTCATCAGGAGAGCCCTGCCACTGAGGTTTGTTGTTTTTATTAAATTGCTTTATGGTTCCAACAAAGATACATTTATAATAATCTCGCTCGTGACGGTCATTATTTTGTTCTGTAATTGGATTTTTTTTGTTCTCAATAGCTATCGTATTGTGAGGAAAAAGTCTGTGTAAGTATTTGTAATTGTTCATTGAATAATTCAGGGTTATCGTTTTACCACAAAGTTAAAATTGAGAACTTCATACATTATTAGCTCTATCGGTAAGCACACGTAACACACAAGATCTGTGTCCAGATATTCCAACGCTTATTCTTAACAGGCCCAGCACCTAGCTGGCATAATTATCATTAAATTGTGTATGAAATAGTATATCATCGTTTAAGCTTTGTTAAAATGAATGTCGTTGATATTATTTGGAATAATTCAATGTATATTAGGCCTCTGGTATTTAGGATTTTAGACATAGGCGAAAGTGATTCAAATTTAATTAAACACTATGAATGTAATGATTCAACCAAAATTTACACTCGGGAACAAATTCTTCCTGACTTATAAATTATACTTTATTTATTTGATTTGAATTCAGAATTTTCACATATGAATGGTATTTTGCAGAACTGCATTACGTGCAAAGTACTCAAAACTGGCCGCAATGGGGGCATTGATGAACAGTCAATTCATAGCTCATTCTGTGGATCACCGGCCCAGATCACTCCTCGTCTCAGGATACGAAGCAGACGAGCAAGACCAAGTACTTGTGCATCTTGCGGTGAGTATTCAATATTTATTTAGAATTCCGACTAAATGCTGCATTCAAATAATGGATTTTTTTTATATTCCCTTAACAACTGTACTTGTGTGCATATCAATACTAATTTGCCTCTTTTTCTTTTTTTAGCAATTTGGCGAGATTGTTGAGAAAGTGGTGGACCAAAGCACTCCTTCAGTGTGGGTGCAATACCGTCTGAGGAATCAGGGCGAGCTAGCCGTGCTGAAGGGGAAACAATTCAATGACAGGACACTGAGCGTAAGTATCAAAATTGTTAGATTGTTCTGTCTTGTTTCAAAATGATAATTTGACACAAATACATATTATGCTAAGGAAAGGATATAAGGAATACATCTAAAAGCGAGTCAAATATTTATTATAAATATATTTTATGTTGTGCTGTGTTCCATTTATGTTTGAAGATGAAACATTTGCAAGGGCTTAGGTTAGAAATTTAAAAAAATGTCAACCTAGTTTCTACAAAATATTACAAATAAATTTTCTTAGATCAGTTCACATGTGTCCCACAACTAGGGCACACTGACATACTATTTCGTGATTGTTGATTTACTTTTTTTTTTTTATCTCAGGTGACATGGTCTCAGCAACCGATGGCTCTGCGACAACCGACCACTCCTGCTACCGTTCAGCCAGCCGAGATTCCCGCTGGATCAGCTTCCGAACCGGTGTCATCCGCTTCAATGTCCGCGGTCACTTCCAAAGATGCAGGTGATGCGAACGAGACCGGCAAGCTGTCTGACCAGCAAATAGCTGACGACGCTGCTGGAAATGTGACTGATGAAGTTGTTAAAGCCGCAAACATGGAGAAGAATATCACCAAAATCCAACATACTTTGAGTATGGACGATCAAGATTTTGAGGTAAGAAATCTATAAATAATAATTGAATCAAAAAACGTTTGATTCTAAACTTAATTCAAGAAATTACAAATTGATTTTTGTTGTTATCAAAAAAAATAGTCCTAAATTAGGTAGTTAAGATAAAAGTTAGCCCAGGTGGTGATTTTGTGTTCCTATTCACAATGTTTATAAATGGAAAGAGGAAGAGATAAATTTGACAATAGTCCCGTTCTAAGTAATATTTTTTCAATTTCATCTGTGTCCTCTTCCTGTGTCTTATATTTATTCTCACTTTTAGGCCGGACTGGACATCTCGGAAGACATCCTTTTGAACGATGATGAAGAAGACGACGAAGAGAACGAAGACAGGTCCTGGAGACGTTGACCGCAGCTTTCCTCGTGCAGCATCCGCACGGCATCATCCGCTGCATAGCGCTTCGCTCGTATCCCACTCGAGAGTGTGCTGAAACGCTTATTGAACATTGGAAACATTACTATATATCTAAGCCATGAAATAATACATAACACATTATTGATAATTAAATATTGTTAATATTTATTTATACATAGTAATTTTTAATTGTTTATTTACTTACGGCTACATTTTTAACAGTCATTAGAAACATGCGTACTAAAAGCACGTTCTTTAGTTATCTTTCGTGGTTAATGGGTGAATCAAAATAAACTTGCGGCAAAATAACAATGCGTCAGATTCTATCAAGCGACAGAGTCGTGCTGTGGTTATTCGTACATTTGGTAAATCAGACATAATGACGGCCGTGCCATGCGTGTACACGTTGTCGATCTCTTGTCGGCTTGGCTCAGCAAAAAATCAATTAAAAAATCGTGTGTAGGTATTTCATTTTATTAAATAGCAAGTATTTACAAAGACGAATCATCAAATAGTTATGTTAAGTGAGTGTTTTACGTCTAATCTATACCAGTAATAACATGGCACAATTGTTAGTGAGATCTATTTCGTTTCAGATGAATGCTAGAGTTAAATTTTGAACAATAATTAGGCTGCTAAACAAAAAAAGTACGGGTAACTACTATAGCAAATACAGACTTCGCTCAAACTGCTCATGATCTCTATTGGTGACCTTTAAAAACATGCTAATGCATCAATTTCACTGTCAAATGTTTTCAGTTTTATATTGGCATTTTGTCTGATAATTTTGGAGGTTTATTGGAGTCGAATCACCGTAAAATGAAAAAAACATGCTTATTTGGCATGAAAAATTTGCCAAATTCCAAATACCTATAGTGAAGTAAAAGCTGACATCTTCATTGATTGCAAGCTCATTTTTATGATAAACTTTTTAATTAAAAATAGTTGCTTGACTTCAGTTTAATCTGCTCTCGGTTTATGAAATTCAATTAAATTCAGCAGTTACTGATAAAATTTTATAATGTTACTTAGATATTTAATTTTTCCAAAAGAACTACTGCACTGCTGTCACATATAAAAAATTGCTAATGGATACATACATATTCTGAGCAATGGAATGTAATCTGTGATTTCATCTTTATTCACCTATTTTTATGAAAGCTTATTGACTTAGATTCATGACAATGAATTAAACATCAGCAATTAGAGAAATTTTATATAAAAATCTTTTACCATTAGTTGTCATTTAGCTACTTACTGGAAATAATAGTTGATTGAGCGTGAAATAATGGAAGTTTAAATAAGATAATAAATCTACTTGACTCAGAAATTTCAATATCAGATGGCATTTGAATCTCACTGCCAATATAAAGCGGAGAAAAGCAGCTTACAGATTATGACAATATGTAATTGATACAAAATAGCTAAGATCCATTCATAAGAATGAGCAATCTATTCATATGAATGAATTTTGATTATATGAGTGATGAGTTTGTGAATATATTTAGTTCCCTATGCCAATTTTTCTTGATTAAATATTTCAACTCAATATTTTCAGTTATGTTCTTAGTGTTGGTTAGTTCATTGACATAGAGTTAGTTCTATTAGATATTGCTCACTACAGTTTGGATTGTCTTGTTTTAAACAATGCCTTAAAACATAACATTTTCTAGAAATAATATTCAAATATCTACGAAACACCATATACACCAAGACTACACTAATAATTTTTAATTACTTAAATAATAAATGCATAAAATAATTCGATATAGGTAGGAATATTTGTATTTTTATAGTTTGTTTTCTCAAACAATAAGAAATTCAATTTCTGTGAATCAAAAACTGTCTTCAAGATTACAACATCAATCCGTTCCCTGTATCAATGTATTTGATTCCTTAAATGCTTTCTTCACTTATGTGTCCACAATGTTTTTGCACTACAAATTCCTTTTGAATTAAAAAATAGTCTGCAATAACTAATTTGATTTTTTTATTTTGAAACTGGGCAGAATAAAATCAATCTATTGACTTGTTAGAAGCTATAAAAAGAAAGAAAAATCTAAAGCACCATATTTATGTGCTGACTTCTGGGAAGGATTATAGCTGACCAATATTGTTGAATAAACAGGCTTGAACAAAATACATATATTCATTTATCGGGCCATAGTAAAAACGCTAATACATAAAATGATATAATAAATAGTCATTCTACCTATCTTCACAATATAGAGATATACATAATTCAATATTAAACTTCCAATTCTAATATTATAATAGAAATTCATAGGAACAAATAATACATTCTTCAAGTACAGTAAGTCGTCAACTTGCCCTGATTTGACTTACAAGTACTGTATAGACATCACTGGACAGGGACTTCGGTAAATTAAATAAAGGATGTCTCATTTTATCATTACGCATTGTAAAAACCTACCAAGTAAGATTTACTTTAATGACGTGATATGTGTATATTTATATTCATTGACTATCCCTCTGATATAAAAATGTGGAATACATCAAATATATATAGAATTAAAGTATTCCTCAGCTAACTTGATTGAGATGACTTGCGCAGAAGTCTCCGTAACATATTATCCGCATAAGTAGAAGACTTACTGTCCATGTCTCCATCAGATAAAATATGCCTTTCTGTTTTACTTATCCGTAAAGAAATATTTTTACTATTAAAATGCAGAATACGTAACGATACATTTTGACAGTGTTCATTTCAATTCCTCGTCTGATTCAAATAAAAAGATTCTTTGGCGGCAACCTTCGCTAGGTTTCAATCTAATATACGTATTCCCAACAATTCAACATTGTGTGGTTTCTGGTTTCATTGACAAATATTTGGAGAACTGTCTGGATCATTTCTCATTTGTTTCCCTAGATGTTTTACTTTCCACAAGTGAATGTTTTTTGCCTATTGATTAATGCCCACTGTTAAAACTAATTAATGTATTTTCAAATCTACCAAAATAATTCGAACATGCAATATTTTGTGTCTTCTTTTACTTTGTATATGAATAGTTTGACATTCATTCCACATTTTACTGCAAATTAATTTCAATTTGACTGTTATGATATTGTGATTTTTTAATGTAATCAATTATTACCATTGCAATATTGTTACAGTGAATGCCTCCAATGACATACCGTCTTTTATACTTTACCAATTACAATATTATACTGTCAATTTTACCATAAAAGTAATTTAGTACATATAAAATAGAGCCTTTAGCGTATTTATATTGCCATCAGGTTAATTTGGACCGGGTTAAAAATATGTGACGGCACAGTGCTATTATTCACTAGAAGGTTATTTTTGTCTTAAAAATCATGGATAAAAAAGCTAACTTGGATTCAATATATTTGGTATTTTATAATTTATAACGGAAACTAACTCGTAAGTGCCTAAACAATTCAATCATCTATTGACATACAACGATCCGTGATGTTCTAATATTCGTCGCGGATGTATTTTACTTAAAAGTCTACTATAATAATGACATACGATGATCCTCATGTGGTCTGTAAAACATTGTCGGTAGATTTTTTTTAGATTACGTTACTCCGTTCATAAAATAAATCTTTTAGTACGTATACTCATTTATAGTACAAAATATATGTATAGATAGATTTACACTGCCGTGTATAGTAATTAAGATAATTGCTCTTTTTTGGCTTTAATTTGGTATGAGCCTTCTGATCACAAGCTCATGGAATTTATCCTTATTTACAGAACATACATCAGTGGGTGAACTATGAATTTTATATTAGACGTTGAATCTTTATAAATATCTTTTCCGATGCACATAAACAAATCACACCTCCAAAAAGTCTCAGTTTTGAACAACTGAGCTTATTTTTACCCGTTGACCTATAATTATTGAACTTATCAGATTGAATTTTTCTTTAGCTTTTCACAATTGTTCTAAAATAGGAATTCTTCACCTATTTTGATAGTGGTCAAACTTGAATCATCATTGCTGTTACAGTAGTGATACATATACGAATTATCTCTTGTAGGAAATTTATAATTTTGTCTGTATTTTATGCATCTATAGTTCTCATCAGTGAAGATTTTTTTACATTTTGTGACAATTATCATTGTACTCAATGAAAGTAGCCGGACGTTAATGATATCAACCGTGATGGCATTTACCTCAAATGATTGCTTAGAACTAAAAGAAAGTTGAAGGATATCTCATCTTTTAACTTGAAATAATTCTTAAAACTTGACTCTGAATCAAAAATCTTGTGTAAGAAATGAACGCATGAAGAATCAAATTTTCCCTAAAGGAGATTTCCCCAATGAGTAGACTAACCAAAAAGAATTGAGATTATGCGGTGAGAGAGGAGTAATAAGTTGAAATATCAACTGGAACCTGACTTGTTAAATAATTAGTTGATTAAAAGTTTTTATTGATACCAAATTGAATACTGACTGGAAATTAAATTGCTTGATACGTTTTAGGGCGTTCTGTATTGTTTGCAACAAAAACACATTTGTTAAACCAATGCTTGTATATTTTTATTTGATTATTCAAAATGAATAGTCTTAATTTTTTTTTATTATTAATCCATATTCAATTGTTATATAAAATAAGGTTTAGTTGGTGTAATATTACGAACATAATTTGATTGTTATGTAGCATTATTCAAAATGAACTCTGTCATTATTTTATAATCATACTTACTTATAATATTATATAATTGCATTGTATATTTGAGATAGCCTCTATGTAAAGTAGCCATTTAAAATTATTTGTAATATGTAGCTAATCTTGTTGGAAAAAAAAAAATGAAAGAGCCGCAAGGCGCTTCCATACTATTTTTGACAAAAGAAAAAAGAATTGAATTATATATATTAAAAAAAAAATAATACAGGCGGTCCCGGAGTTGCCCGATTATAAAAAAAAATGAGATTTTTTTGGGAAAAAAATATATCCAAAACCTAAATGAAACATTCTCAAAAGTTTTTTTCAAATTTGTTCTCTTTTTGTTTTCTTCTATTCAATTTTCTTATTTTTTTTGAAATGCGAAGAAAAAAAAATATTAAGAGGTGACTAAAAAAAATTTACGGGACCGCCAAGCTTATTAAAAAAAAAAAAAACTTTCCCATCGGGTGATTTTGAAATCAATGGTCGTATTAAATGTCTTTATCAAGACAACCTAGCAGTGAAATCTGGACTAGAGAACATATTCTGGAGGGATGTCAACAGCATGCTTCTATTTGGAATCTTGACATCGATCATTTTGGACTTCTTTGAGAATGGCTGTCTTCATTGACGTGGACTTTGCTGTCCTGCTTTAGAAGATTCCAAGGAACAAGACTTGGTAAGATTATTGGTATGCTCAGATATCAGAGAGTCAGTATTAAATACCGGAAACGTATTTCATTATTTGAGTAGCTGCATAGGATAGAAACTTTGAGGCCCAATTCTTCAAATCTGATGAGAATTTCTGATAACTATGGAAACTTCTGCAAGTCTTTGAATGTCCATCCAATATAAAACTAAAATTAATACTACAAATCAGGTCAAGCATTTGCTGAGGAAAATGTAGTAGACTATTCAGTTGGCAAATGCCTGATCTAAAAATTGCCTCCTGTTTGGTTTCACACTGTATAAGGATGTTAAATAATATTCTTTTATTATTTCAGCTAATATCTTCAGAATGTACTACCTGACATCGTTTTTTCTAGAAGAATAGTCTTAGGTGCAGTATATCATATCTTACACAGCTGCTCCATTAATTTTTTTTAACTGTTCAGACGCCAAGGCGTGCAGGCACGCAAACGTGATTACGAGCTTATTAATGAATAAATTAAATATTTTTAAATGCAATATTATGCAGAGACACCTTTTGGAGGCAATGTGATGGTTAGAATACCCATATGTTGAACCGTTTTCTTTTTATTTGAAGTCGGGCTAACAGACGTCACTAGGGCTGGCACCTTATTATCGCAATGATCGCTCGATTGATAGAGCTCATCAGAGTGAGAAGAGAATAGCTAAATATCAGTAAGTGCGAGTTGACAACACATATATAGAAACTCTTAGGAGCGTGTCAAATTTCTACATGACTTTACCTATCACCCATGTGTTAATTAAAAAAAAAGTTTTTTTGTATGCACTATGGCTATTAGCTCTTTCTAAATTAGGAGATAAATCTTCGTGCAAATGTTTTGCATTATGGAGTAAAAGCAAAACTTTTAGTACTGTTCAACCCGAACAGTACTCTCTTGCAGTATTCTCTTTCGTGACGTGTCAATATTTTTACCGTGGATTATTTTGGAAGTTTTTGCCCCCAAACGATGATTTTTTTCCAAAAAAACAACCTTTCTTTTCTTTTTGTGACAGCCCTAGATGCAATTTGTTTTACTATAGAAAAAAAAAATATATATATATTTTTATTTACAATATTCATTGTTTTTGGCAGCCCTAGAGACGTTTTTTAAATCTTGTACTTTTGATATTTTTTTTTTCACTTTTCTATGAAAATCAATAATAACTTCTAGTATAAAATTATTTTCCGGGTATGTTACGTGGCATTTTCATGGAAAAATCGATGATTGAAAATGGTGGCGTACAGCAAAAATCCATGGAATTGGCTTGGCGTTTAAAAGGTTAAATAGTGTGCAAAAAGATTAAAGTTGAATATAAAGTAGAGGAGAAAAGGGACCAATGGTATCAACAATGTTGAATTAGTAATTTTATATATACTAAGTTTTCTAGTGCATAAGCACAGATCACTCACATTTAGATGTGACTATTTTTGTATTAGTGGATCAAATGTGTTTGTAAACATCGCTCAATAAAAAATGCAACTTAACAAATGCTGTGGGAAATAGAAGTAAAATTACAGATTTGGTAGCAATCGGGTCACTTCTACAGGATAACTTTTCATATATTTTATTTCCAGCCATAGTTTAAAAATAGATATTCAGATGCTAGTTACTATTTTTGATTACTGTTATCGAACATTATTTCTCCTCTCACTATTATGATATGAACTGCAGATGGAGCAAGTTGGGATGTCACTTTTCAGATAATATATAGAAAGATGGGCTTTCACAAAGAACTAGTGAGTTGATTAATCACTCACCTCACCCTTTTTTCATAGTGTGACAAGGATGAATCATCACTGATATCCATCAATTTATGGATACAATTCTATAAATTGATGAAAAAACCTTAATGAAATAGATATTGGATGCAGTCAATTTTCATAGGACTATCAATAAAACAAGGAAACGATTTGATTTAAAAATTTATTCATCTTTAAAAGTAATTTATAAAACGTGTTATCATTAGTTGGAAACACGTAATCTTAAAATAAATATAAACCACAATCACAAAAATGGCATATATCAGAAGCTGATAACATAAATCGAAAGAGTCAACATGCTTAGGTTTGGACACATTTTAACACGGTATGATTTCATTTCATTGCTTAGGATACAAAAATTATTGTTGACGAGGTAAAACGATAAATGAATGGTAAACGGGAGTCTGCTGTTAATATTTTTAGCTAAAGTAGATTTCCTTAACGCTTAACAGTGGACAAAATATTAACAACATGCTTAACTTTAACAGAGTGATCCTTCTGTATACTAAAAAATTTGTCCCGATGTCTGCTGTTAAAAAAATAAGTGTTGAGTGGACAAAGTTGGTAATAATTGAGTAACTAAAGAATGAATGAAAACATATTCAATATAATATTGTTGACACTTCTGTTTTACTGAAATGGGCCAATTTAGATTTAAAATTCAGACTAAAGTATGCTGACAGAAAAGAAATGAATGCAAACCATCTCCCAAGATTGTAAGAGATTACTGAATATATATCAAACCAATATGCAATCGAATCACTTTCAAGGTAACAAATCCCATTTATAGTGTGATAACTGTTGATTCTTGATGGCAAGGCATTCTAAATAAAAAACTCAATTTTCTGAGATTTCACAGAGCAACTTGAAAGTGATTTAAGATGTTGATAGATCGCAGACTGACAAATGATTCATTTATATTCCAAGTTATTCAGCAAAAACTACTCGTATTCATTGTTCATTTAGTCGTCATTAAAATCAGTTAATACAGACTGCCTTATCAATTTCAAAATCTGTATTGGAATAGCATCACTTACATACTTGATAAAGCTTTGTTAGATTCGTTGAGAAGAGCTTGCAGTATTTATGATTTATTTAATTTAAAAGCATTCCATAATGCATTTACCTTTAGCACATAGAGAGCAAAAATTACAACACAAGTTTTCTTACTAACATAATTTATTTATATATCTAACATTAGACCAGTGAATATAGGCCGATTGCACTTAAATTCAAGTGTACTTTTGCAACATGATTGACTATGGTTTTATTTAATTTGATCAGAGGTAAACCATTGTTAATCTCGAAATCATATCACTAGATAACAGTTCAATCACAATACACCAAAACAAGTTAACATTGAGTGACATAATTATTATACATTCAACATCAAAACATCAAACCTCCATTTTCTTCATTACAAATAGTGGGCATTTAATTTCATAAAAATGACCGAATATTTTTTTGATTGAATATCTAAATAAACCAAGTTAAAAATATGATTTTACACAGCGGAAATATTTCAAAAATAATTCTGACTCAGCGGGCTGAGAAAAAGAGACTTAAAAAATGAATATGGAATGAAGTTTTGTGT
The DNA here is from genome assembly GCA_028554975.1 of Himalopsyche kuldschensis. Lineage (NCBI taxonomy): Eukaryota > Metazoa > Arthropoda > Insecta > Trichoptera > Rhyacophilidae > Himalopsyche > Himalopsyche kuldschensis. Next base: position 6,633,989 of record JAHFWI010000017.1, on the reverse strand, counting down.
ATGAAATATCGCAGTTGTAATTTAACAACAAATCAACTTTCTACAGGGTATATGGAGAAAAGGCTACTCCAAAATTTCCTTTTTAATTAATTGAGGAAGATATAATAAACAAGGTGTATTCTAATAAAGTTATCATATTTTGAAGGGGGAATACAATTATTTTTATCAAGTGGTGATTTAGTAATTTTACTAATGTTAAAATAAAAAATCTTTCTAAATGCAATATCAATATTAATTTACTGATATCTATTATTACCCTGCACAAATCTACTATATTATTTTAAAATGGCAGTGTCATACTGTAAACAATGTACAAAAACTGTCAAAACAAAAACAAAAAGTTGTAAAGTTATAAATGATTACACTTGATGAATATAATATAGTGTTACATAACATGCACAAAGTAATAATAAAATCTTGGCTTTTGGGAGTTCCCTGGTGCAGCCAATAATTTTATTATATTATAGTCTTTTTTGCTTACCTTAAATAATAATTTATTTCATTAAATCTAGACGATTAAATAAAATTATATATTTCTTCCACATGACGTGATCGAATGGTGGGGGTTTGCTAGTAATATTTTAGCAATGGCAATAATTATATATCAAATATGTTTGTGCTGTCTATCCTAACGTACAGATGATCAATGAAGTTCAACAACATGACTTCCATACGAAAACTCCAAAGGATTGTTTCTCCAAAGCTACGAATAAGATGAGATTGAATTGTTATCAATAGAACGACAAAACGAATAACACAAATTAGTTGCCCAATTTTTCTTTCAGCCATTCTTCGGTGAGTTCTTCAATCTCTCGAATCTCATAGCTTCTTGTAAGCTCCGCTTCTCGTTGCAGAGCAAGTTTTGTTCCAGCGTACATCATTTGCAATGCCATTTGGCTATCTCTGGGTGTATAGAATATGAAACACATTGGGAATGATATCCTGCCATCTGCGTGCTCCATTCTGTAGCTAAAAAGCGATATAAAAAAAACTTGTCACAATCGATTGGCATTTTAAGGCAAAAATAATATTTGAAACAATTATTGAATATCAAGAGGCATTAGTAGATGATGTGATGATCTCACAAATCGTTTCCCTGCAGTCTCATGCAAACGTTTTTCTCATCCATACCATTTATAATTATTGCATTTTCTAATTATTGGCTCACACTTGTGCATTTTGTTTTGTATAATTGTAGTGAAGTTTGGAATTTCGACTGAAGGTGCATGATGGAATTTCAATATCATTTTTTTTTTCTTTTTCTTGGCAGTGGAAAATGCTCGCGATGTGCGAAACCGGTCCTGATTCTATGAAATCGAATGTTGAAAAAGTAAATTGTCTTATTATTTTTTAATATACTGCCATTTCACCAAGTATTGACGGTGGACACCTGTGGTGAGTGAATATGTGACCTAATTTTATTTTCATAAATAGTGTCAGTTCAAATACATTTTAAATGCCGAAAGGCGCAACCCGAGTCTCTAACGATTCAAATTTGGAATGATTGTATTCCCAAATGTTTAAGGGAATCGTGTTTGAACAAAAAAAAACGTATTTTTTCTTTTTAGTGGACCGTGTTTTATTCAAATCTTGTAAAAAAAGAGTTGTATAAATGTGATACAAAAAAACTAGACTTTTTCTGTATGCCAGAAGCACTGCACATTTTGTAAAATCGCTAAACTCTGCAACGAAACAAAATGTCATGATGGTATTACTTCAATAGCGATAAAAATTTTGGTAAACTGGTCAACTTAATTCTGGCAACAATGTTACGGTATATTTACTAATACTAGCATCACTCCCGCATATGAGCTGTCAAGAAGAAACACATAGTTTGAATGCAATATGATAAATGAGTATGTATCGATTGCTGAAAAGGTAGATAAGCTTTTGTTACAGCAATCAAAATGACTCAGGTGATGAATCATTAATGATCAGTAAATTTAAAATTCGTTCTTTTGCGAAATTTGAAATATACCTGTAAACAATGAACCGTGGCTGATGACTGGGTAGAGATTCTTGAAGATCATCCAACGAAATATCGTTAATTTCCTCATCAACGAAAATCAAATGCTTTTCACGGTCCACCTTTAAAATGAGCGCCGAATTTTTGTCATGTTTCCTGAATCGGAACTTTTTTAGCGCGTCTTTCACGTCGTCTTCAATATCACACACTTTCACGTTAGCCGAAGACATGTCGAGGGATTGTTTTAAAAATAATTTTATCGGCAAGAGAGAACAAGATGTCTACTTCAGCTGGATATTTAATTGTTCCGGTACCCAATGATGCATAAAAACCAATTGTTGATGACAGCCTGAGATGACGTTTTATAAAATTGCCATATATGAAAGCTGCATCTCAGTTGCACGCCATTTATACTCGAACAATAAATTACTTATCTTCCTATCATTATAATAATACATAATTATTCATTTCAATAGCCACTTATGATAAACTGAACAAATTTATGGAGAAAGAAATTTTGAACTTATTAATGAAACTGTTGAGATGGTCATAATTAAATTCTAAAACATTATTTATTTCTCATATGTATTTCAAAATTTTATGAAAAAATCTGTGCTAGTCTGATAGTCATTATACTGGCAATAAAATAGCCTGACACGACTGTCAAGTTTATTTCCTAATTAACAAAAACTACTGACGTTAACTATTTTACAGGTTATTAATTTATTACAGGAAACAAATATTTAACTATAGTCCTGACAATTCAATAACATTACGAGCTATATGCCACACCTATATATCTTTCGTTTATTTTATAGTCACAATGCAACCAAACCATCTAAGCAATGATCCTCGACGACCTGATAGACAGCAGAGGTTCAAACCACCTCCGGCTACATCATTACCATCAGAAGACCTCACTACCGACTATATGAATATCTTAGGTATGGATTTTTGTGATATTTTTTAAAAAATCAAAATACAAGGGCCATACATTTTTATTTGATACTGTAAAACGGGGTGAATAGGAACAAAAACAAGGATTGAACTTTAGCACAACTTTACTAAGTATCCAATGTATTGTTTATTATTTATATATAATTCTTAACTATAGTACTATCTCTCGAATGACAAAACCAAACCAACTAAATGATTGGCCAAAATTGAAACAAACGTGTTTAAGTTCGATGCCTGTCCATCCTTACTTTTTGACCCCTTATAAACTTCTCTTTTATTGCACGAACATTAGAATCAATCATGTTTTTTTTGGTTAATAAGTACTGTAAAACATAATGAATTCGTATAGAGATATATTGAGACTCGTATAGAATATAGGTCATTACAATCTGTATTTTTGTCTTTATTACGATAGTGAATGGTTGAAAAATAATGTCATGAATGTGTAGTAGGGCCATAGAACAAGTTTCAAGCCATTTATATTTGAATTATGTGGCACAGGTATGAAGATACATAGTCGTGAAGGGTAAAAAGTGTATTCACCCCGTTTTACGGTACTGGATATCAATCTTTTGAAAGGAGCCAAGGCGTTGATATGTTGACATGATCTGGTGTTTCGAAAATGATGCTGCTTCCCCTTTCAAAGCTTCGTATTCAAACGTATTCAAACCCGTGAACACCATAACAGTCCTGGTATGGCATTTTCAGATAAATGAATTCCCCCTTTTTATTGTTTATATTTTTTTTGTCTTAGGAATGATTTTCTCAATGTGCGGCCTCATGATGAGATTAAAGTGGTGTGCTTGGACTGCTCTTTACTGTTCTTGCATTAGCTTCGCAAACTCCAGATTGTCTGATGATGCCAAACAGGTAAATCCAATGAGGAATATATAAACTCTCAACTGCATCTTTACTACTTGTTGTTTTCCAATGTATTTTCTCCATTGCGTATCATAATGCTACCAATTATTTTATTTGCAGATTCTGAGCTCTTTCATGCTGTCGATTTCTGCCGTTGTTATGTCATATCTTCAAAACCCTCAGCCGATGATATCTCCGTGGGGAGCCAGTGGATAATCATATCAGATTACATCCGTTGCAGATGATCAATAATCAATAAAACACCATATGAAGTCATAAAATATTATATTTATTTCAAAAGTAAATTACAATATACAGAACCTCGATATTTTTTTCTTTATTCTTTGATTTAATTTGAATTATTTGTTCTGGGTAATTTTAAAATATCAGATTATGCATTATTCCTATGATAATGGTATTAAAACAATACACATTCTTCATATATATTTCCCATGGAACGCATACCAAAAATTATAATAATCACAGCCTGTTAAATCATATTAGTTAATAATAATTGATTTTGATTCTCTATAGTTTGATCATGCCATTTTTACATCTTAATACAATGTGACTGCCATTAAAAATTAAAAAAGCCGTTTTTTGAGCTGTAGATTGTTATTCTTTGATAACTTGTAAATAAAACTCAAACAATAAAATAATATTTAAATCTAAAATGTGTTTGTAAAATTTCATACTTTAAAAATCAGTTTTCAGCAATAATTAACCATTCGGATGCTGAGACTCTTTTGATCAATTTCTCAATGACCCTCTGTATATTTGTTTTTTACAGTTTTGGTTGCAAAATGTCTTTTTCTCGCAATATGAGGTGACTTATTATTTGCTTCAGTATGAATGAATGGATAATTGTTAAAAAAATCAATATAGTGTTTTGTGGCTACTCCTGTAGACACGAAACACAATGATGTTGAAACACAACGCCGGGATGACCTGGGAAAAAACGAGGAGGTTGACGAGTGATAGAGAATCCTGGAGGCACCATGTGGTTATATCCTCCAAATAGGCAGTGGATATGGGAAAAAAAGTTTATCTATTCTAAATATCGATGTGGATAATACATAATTAATCTTGTTAAAAATAAATATATATTTAAAAAAAATGTTATACACCCCTGAAGCAATACACTGGTCAAAATGTGTCTCATACTTTTATTATTTTACAATGGCGAGTTGTATCGAGCAATTTTGGGAAAGAGGCGAAAGCCGGTTAAATCAGCAGCCAAAGGGTTTAACAACTACAGTTAATTAAATGATGTCAAAAAAAAATATCTTGTCTAATTACATCACATACTAATCGTATTAATTATAATGAAGTTATATGGATTGAAGATTCAGAGTCAGAAAATGACTATATCTTTCAACCCCATATTTTATTGTGACTGGAATGTCTTATCACTATGCGAAAATATTTTTTTTTTACATAGTACAGTCATCATATTATTTGAAAACTAATCCTTTACAGATTACCTGGGTACACAAGACATAAAAAGGTTATAGGCTTCCTTTTCGGGCCGAACGGTACGGTCTGGCGACGTCAAATACATACAGCTTTAAATTAGAATTTTTTGAATTTTGTTCTTTTCCATGAGTTTTGTCGCTAACGACCCGGGTTTCGCCTTTCGGCATCTTCAGGCATTCCAAGTGCAAAAAAAAGCTGACAGTTCAAGTACATCCGCACTTGGAATGCCTGAAGATGCCGAAAGGCGAAACCCGGGTCGTTAGCGACAAAACTCATGGAAAAGTACAAAATTCAAAAAATTCTAATTTGATATTGAAATTCCATCAAGAACCCTCAGTCGAAATACTTAATTAACATACAGCTTTACTGTCAAAAAAAATATATGAAATTGAATATTTACTTTCAAGATTTATCGACAGATGGTTAAACATTATTTGGGAGATGTTAAAAAAAGATGGAAAAAAAAATTGTTTATTTACAGAGATTACAGGCATAACATTCGATATTTTGTGTACTTTTTTCAATTAGTTACAAGCCTATTATTTGTGCTAAATCCCATGACATAAACCCGAAATGAAATAAACACTCGATACATTCCAAATTTATGAAGACACTTACTTCTAAACTTAAATGTCACACTTTTCTTGTCAACCATTTATGAACCTGCATACTTAAAAAAAATGCGAATAATTATATTTACGCGAATCCCTTTGCCATTTTACAATTTTTGTCCCATAAAATTTCGCCATTTATGTAAGTGAATAGTTACTGAGAATATTTTCATAAACAATACCCGGAGACAGCAATTGGTTCAGTATCCAACCCTATTTAAATCTCGATTATCAAACGTGAATAATTCAGAAATTATTTGATCCAAAATCTGCATACAATGAATGTCGCGTGACTCAATTTGGTATGACATCGAAGCATGACGAGCTTCCTCGAAAGAAATAATAATTATGGCACGACGAGACAAATTCATTGATGGCATCTCCAGTTTATTTGTTAAGATGACAATAATCGACCTTCATTTTACTGTCAGCCACAAAGAACGTTGGCCGGAAATTGGATGGGTCTCTTCATGTATGTATGTCTCAAAGTTCCGATTCGATTTATTTTACATATTATTATTGTCTTCCACGAGATTTTTATATCCAGAGCTGTAGTTGAAGACACTGAATTAGACAGCTTGTTTCTCGAATTAAAATTATTTGCGAAAGCATTCTTATTTATTTATGAGTTGACAAAAAAGTTTTTTCGTTCGATTTGGCGAACAAATTAATGCTTTCGCCTGCCAGTGTTGCCGTAGCAGATAAAATAAAAACGTAACAACCCTCTTGTCTCGCCGTAGGTAAGTAAAATATTAGAATTTATCTTTCTTCATTACTCAAGCAAACTTTGCGATAGTAAGTCTGAAGATGCCTCTGAAAGAGGCGAAACACGTGTCACAGTTAGTTACACAATACGTGGAATAATCAAAGTTATTTTAAATTTTATGTTAAAATGAACTTCCACAAAGTTACCGCCGAAACCATCGAAAATATTAAAATAGCCAGTACGGCAAAAAAGGCGCTTTTATATCGTAAATTGTTTATTGAATGCTCCCTAGTTTGTCAAAAAAATCTTTTTAATCAGAATTGTCTGAAAAATAAAGTGATGCCTAAAAACATAAATTAAATTTCATAATTTAAAATGTTAAAATGTTAGAATTTATCTTTCTTCATTACTCAAGCAAACTTTGCGATAGTAAGTCTGAAGATGCCTCTGAAAGAGGCGAAACACGTGTCACAGTTACTTACACAATACGTGGAATAATCAAAGTTATTTTAAATTTTATATTAAGTACCACTGAGCTAGGGCACACAAGTGAGACCGTGGGCAATTTCAGGTGACCCGCGGCGCTTTGCTTCCTGACAAACGAATAAAATAAATAATTAACCTCCAATCTCAAATTATTTACCGAAGCATGGATCTTATAAAATCTATAGCCATAAAGGTTAACAAATGAGAAGAAATTTCTGTGTATTACACATTTATGATGGGAAAATTTGGGTGTGTTGGAGGAGAGAGAATCCTGCGAAGCTTTGCCCTAGTCCAGCTAGATGTACATAGTATACCATACTCTCCAACCGTTCTTCACACCATCACGTAAAATTGTGCACGACTGAACTTGCATGGTATTGATCCTAGTGAAAATTTTGACACTGCATGCTGCGAGCAAGTCTTTTGATGTCGGGCTCAATATTTGTGGTTGGCATCTTCCACACTCAAGTTATAATTGTTCAATCGGTTTCGGTGTGGAGACTTTAGTTTTAATATGGAAAGTTTGCTCGCAAATTTAATGCGCGGTTTTCGTACGCAGGCTGGGGAACAGCTTTTAGGGAAGACTTAAGTAAAAACTTTAAAGATCACCTTCCTGATATTTCGAGCAGTGTTGACGAGGATTTTTTTTCGTTTAAAAAAATATGTGGGTTATTTTATTTTTAATTTATTGGGGCTCCCAAGATCTTGGGCTCTCAGCGCGTGCCTCTTGCGCTTGCAGGATCACCCTGCATCCGCTACTGTAGGGGTCTACACACTTTTTGAAAACGGGCCGGATAGAATTTTTCGAAAACTTGGGGGGCCGGATGACAAATAAATTGTAATTGGAATCCAATAAGATACATCAGATTACAATTGGATACCAAAATCGAGGATTCGTAGAGGGCTGGATGAGAATCTTCAGCGGGCCGTAGTTTGGTGACCGTTGAGCTACTGGATGACAGATCGGTAAAGGGACACAAGTTTTGAAAAATTTGATTTTAAAGAAACATTCGAGTTATCTGGCAATTTATGAAGCAGCACAGAAAAATTCAATAATTCTTCGTTTGTGGTGGCTTCTTGTGTGGAACCCTAGTTCTTCGATACTAAGCTGTTAACCCAACCTGCATAGAATTTCATAACTGGAAAACGAACAAATATACCAGCTCAAGAGTTGAAGCACAGTGTTCTATTTGTCGCACGAACGATGACCGATGATGAATTTTCACCGATCCACGGGTGTGAAAAGGTTGAATAACACTGCCCTAAGCAATCAACTCATAAATTCCATGGCTTTGCCAACCTTTAGCACAATGCATAATATATTACACCTATGTACGTGTCAGCGCAATCTTTAGTCATATTTATATTAGAAGATAGTTTTTTATGAATCTTTACAACAATTGTAAATAGGTAATTCGATTTTTCGAATTATATTTCGTAATAAACAGTTTTTTTCCTGAATATTCAATAGAATTATTATTTATTATACCTACGCTATTCGCTGTGAAAAAAACAACTTAAAAACGAGTAAAAAATATAAGAAGTTAAAAGTGTGATCAAAGCTCTCAAACTTAGAATCAAATGAAACAAATAAGATGACATTCAAAATTGCTTTTCTTATACTAACCCCTTGGTTGCCAGGCCTATTTTGATTAATTAGCGAGATCCCCATGATTAAGTCATCAAAAATACCTTGATAAAATGTGTTCGATAATTTTTAAACAGTGTCCACTTTTTTTGACAAATATTTTTTTCTCGTTTCGATTTTTTGTGCATGTACATTCTCCCAAAGGCGGCGCAAAAATATATTATTAAAATTAAGTTTTTTTAAAATATCCACACCAAAACCATATTATTTTCGACACCTATAATATATTCTGATACAAAAAAATAAATAAATATAATATTGCAATAAATTTTCCTGACCTATGTCATAAATATATTCTATTTAAATTCATCAATTAGAAATATCGATGTCGAAAATACGTAGTAAAAAAAAATATATTTAAACAATGTTTTATACCCCTGAAGCAATATAGATAAAATCTTCAACACACACTGGTCAAAATGTGTTTCATACTTTTATTATTTCACGATGGCGAGCCGTTGTCTCTGGGAATTCTCGCTAGTTAGCAAAAGCCGATTAAATCACCTCTTGGCATCCAAAGGATTATAGAATCTAATGGGTATAAATGCATAACCGCCTCTCTCCATATATTATCATTTTTGAGATAATGATTGATTTATGATCTGGTTCGTACGTTCTATCCCCTGCAATTTTCAAACCAGCGAAATATTACTTCTAAACTATTTAAAATCGACATCGAAAAGACGATCAAATGCATAACCGCCTCTCTCCACCATATGTGAAGTTCGAAACCGTCACAATCTAAATGCACCAATCACAAGCCAGGGAACACTGAACTACCACCCCGTCACCATACAACACTTTAAATGCCGTGGACCATTTTTAATGAAATATTTTTTTTTATAGATATGCACCAAAGTTCTCACATTTCCCTACGAAGTTATTGATCGATACGTCGTCAAACTGAGTCTTCTAAAATTGAAGGATGTAGAAAGACTTATTGAAAAGCATTATGGCATAAACTGGAAACAGGATTTCGAAGTGGGAAATCTCAAATTTTATAAAGATTTTATTGAAAAAACAACCTTTTAGAATTCGCAAAGAGACTGCCGACGGTGAAAATGTTTTATGTCACAATTGAAATTGTAATTGGACAATCGGTGAAGTTAAAGTATGTTATCTTGTTGACAAGAACTGTTTATTTGTCATGAACAAATACACCCAGTCCTCTTTTAACGCGTTTTCGATTCAACGCAAATTTTTTACTCGATGTAACTATTTTCACTTTCACTTTTTGGAACCAATTTGTCGCGTAAAAAAGGATTGGATGTATATTATTCCTTTTGTACGTTTCATTATCTATGAATAAATAAAGTTTTGTTGATCGAATTGTATCCTATAATAACTTTATTAAAAAAAAAATTCAAAAAAACCCAATAAACTTTTATTTAATTATATTTTTTTCTCGAGAAATGCATTGCGTTTTATGACTTTCAAATGACAATTTTTTGGTTAAAATTTGATGAACTAAAATAATCAAGGTATTTTTTGCATTTTTTTTCAATTTGTAAATTAATATATGTTTATCTTTTATATTTATGTACCATGTGAAAAATATGAAATAAAAACAAATTAAATCATGTTTGTCAACTTTAATTTTGTAGTTTTGGTCTCTAAATGGTTAAGACACATGTTAAAGTGCGGATCCGCCACGATGACGTCACTTGGAAAGGTTGAGCTGCAAACCCGTCACTATCGAAAGTTTGGTGGCTGTTTTTGCAGTAACCAAATTAAAATTGCTTGATTTGGAATGGCCAATCTAACAAAAACGCTAATAAGATTTGAATACAATTCAAAAAAACTCGAAAAAGCGTAAAGGAAACATTTTAATCGTTAAAGTTCACGTATATTCGTCATCCATGTATATAATCAGATATTTTTGTTTAGTTAATTTCCACTAATTATTCAAGCAGTAAAATTAAATTGTGTTGTAAAGTATTACTCGATGCAAAATCTTTTGCAATGAACAGTAAAAAAGAATTAGCTAGTAAAAGTAGGCATACTGTTCTTGATTAAAAATACAGTACGAAAAACAAAAACCAAAAAAAAGTGTTAAAACCAGGGCTGTGGAGTCGGTGAAAAAAAGTCCGACTCCGACTAGAGCATTTACCAAAAACACGACTCCGACTAAAAAAGTTTGATATCGTCACTTTTTTTTGCCTAATTTTCCTATTTATGTGTATTCAAATATCAACCCTACCAATCCGGCCAATAGCCAAATTTGACAAATTATATGCAAAAATAAAAAGTTCAAGCTTTTCAAAATTTACGACTCCGAGTACGACTCCGGCCAAATCGCCACGACGACTCTGACTCCACAGCCCTGGTTAAAACTATCAATTTTGGTGTCAAATACGGAAACGTTTTTATACTAAAATTAAATTAAAATGGATAAATCAGAATGTTTAGACGCCGCATAACGTAATAAAAAATATCGTGAGACAAGTACAAATTTTTCATATCTTTTCGTCGCAATTAAAAAATGTAGAAAATAAGTCGGATTATTATTGGCCGAAAACGATACATATTTCCATGATTAAAACTTCACTGCCCATACGCGATAAGCTAACGTTATTTCATCTCAAAAGCGCCTCGTTCAAACTTAAGTTTCAAATCAAATGAATGCTTTTTACATTGAAAGACGTAGATAAGCGCTCACGCTCACAGTTTTGATTGCGCCAGTCTGTCATGAACATCAATGCGAACACGATGTCTGTTTCATGCGCGGCTTAAAAAATGAATAGGAAAACTGTCGATTTTTTTTTTTGAAAGATGTATCGATGCCATACCACTGGGGTATTTTTAGACCCCCCTCCGCCTGCCGCGTTATTTTTCAGGAAACGTCTTTCGAGGGTTAAGAGAAGTCGAACGGCTGAATTCGCAACAGTCCTAGTATATCAACTGATTAGACGTCCATTGTGAGTAAATATTATCCCCATTGGTAGCGAGGACTAGGCTGACAAAATAAAAAGTTTGGGAATGACACAATTAACCCAATATATTCGTCCAATGGTCGTGACTTAATTGACATATAATAAAACATATGATATCGTAATAAAGCAGTGTTGAATCGATCATAAAACAGTGATATATTGTGTACAATCTTTGATTTGGCTTTTATTTGCTCATAAAAATTAACATTAAATTGGACTTTGAATTGGGTAGATCTTTCTTAAATGGACCTGTATAGTTATAGAGTCGATGTGCTCAAAACATGAAGTATTTGAGCAGGGGACTATCAAAGTTGTAATTGTTAGTCTAAAATCGTCCGATAATAACGTATTTTTTTGATACTTATTCAATAAATAATTTGTGTTAGCTTTTTAATATTTTGAGCTGTTACACCACTTTTATACTTATCTACATAAATTGTTAAGAACAGGGGTGAATTTGAAATTTGAATTTTTTTACACATGACAACATTAACCTTACAACAACCTAAGATTTAAATGTAGTAAAAATAAATAGAATTCATTAGTAAAACTATTTTAACCAGGCATTTATGTATAATTGGCATCATTCAAAGCAAGTCAAAATACTTCTTTCTATTCAATTTCGCAAAATATTTATGCAAAAGATAAGCTTGCCAGAACTATATACATTTAAATATTCACTCATTACGGACAAGTTCAAAACCAAAAAGTGAAAAATCGGATTTATAATGCAAATAAATGATCAAGTAACTGATATGTGTCACGCCAGCTTGCGCGTCGCGAACTAACGAACGTGAGTTATTATTATGAAATGTGAGAACTCAGACTTTTCCTTTTCTTTATCTCCAGTGATATACTTGATAATCGTTGTATTATATCATTAAAACTTATCCGAAGATGGATTTTATCTATTTCATTCAGAAAATCGCTCCAAAATGGCAGCGCGTAATCGCACGCCATGGCCCTCTGAAGGGCTAATGTGAATCTTGCAAAAAATGAAAACATGCATAAAAAAATGTGCGAACAGTAAAAGAGTGTTGTCAGTTTATTTTTAAAATATTTTCTGGTTTTCTAGATATTTCATAAAACATTGTAATTATAATATTTTCAACGAAACGCCAATTTTAGATTCTTCCCAACGAATACCGTCAAAAAGGGTTACTTTGCTTACATTGGTGTGTCTTTAGCTCGTCAATCCAGGGACAGTTTGCAATATTAAGTGCTCCTAGCAAAGGACCTTTTGTAATACCACATATGAAATATTGATTTAATATACACTGAGCAACTTTATAAAAAATGGACTCAGCAAAGACACCCCACGATAGGCAAAGTAGCCTCATTTGACGGTACTTCCTCGAATAAGCTTTTGCATATTCTTGATTCGCATTTTTATCTTTAGACGACCAACCACTGACACATTTACCCAATCAATCGTCGAATAAGCATCCGCACCTCATAAGATACACCATAAACACTTATTTTATTCGTCAGAGTATGAACTTTAGTTTTGTTTTAGTGGCACCAAAGAGGAAAATAATAAAAAAAATGACGTCGTCGCTTGTATTGTTTATACACCGTTCATTCAACACAGCAATAAACAAATTGTAAAGTGTGTTTTCGAGTTGTCCTCGACATTGAATATTGAAGAGGCTTCTTTGAAAAACGTTGTAATTATATTTGCACCTGACACGACGTTTCCTAAATGAATCGAAATTGATTTGTAGGAATTTCATCCTCGTATAACGTCTTTCCTTATGCCTAGTGTTACGTGAGCTATATTAAAATCAAACAGTGAACAACGGTGTGCCGATATCAATTGATTAAGATATTTTTTTTAAAAATATCGCCAACGACCCGGGTTTCGTTTTCTGCATTTTCAGGCATTTCAAGTGCATATGTTGACTTGAAGTGACGCTCATACATATATGAGAATTAAAGTAGGTCACTTTAATTGTTATTCACTTTCCAGGTGTTCACTATAGGTGTTCATACCAAGAATGAAAAAAACGATTATCATTAAAGGTAAAAGATGACCTGTATGAAGAAATATAATATATTCTGGCCCAGGTATTTGAGAGACTCATTTGAACTCAAAACTCTATTTAGGAAGGCATCAAATGACGATATGATTGTCAACTATGAATTATGAAACCTAACCAATATATACATACAGGTATTTAGATATCTTATATATAAAACCGAAACGGCGTATGTATGTATGTGGGTCTGTAATTCCCTTTTGCATTGTTGTTGCAAGTTCAAACAATCGAATTGATTTCGCTCGCGAAAGTTTCGACGGTAAATTTGTTTCGTTATCAATGTGTGTGTAGAGACTCCAATTACTCGAGTATCGAGTAGAACATTTAAAAAATACTCGAGTACTCGAGTAGTTTCATATGAACCAAAATATCTTATATATAAAACCGAAACGGCGTATGTATGTCTGTGGGTCTTTAATTCCCTTTTGCATTGTTGGTCATTAAGTTGGCATAAAAACGAATATGAAAGAAAATATGTTTGAATTTTTATCGGCGAAGAGATTTAGTCAAAATGTAATAAATTAGTCTTCTACTTAACTTTTCCCGGCTTTTATTATTAATAATAATGTTTATTATTTACGTGAAGGTATTATTTGACATTTCTTTGACAGCAAATTAGATTTTTTCCTTGAATTTGGACATTTTAATGGGCGAGAATGGGGCTGTCATCAAATTCAATAAAGTTTGTGATTTTATTTTAACTCTATTTTGGATGTTAGATTTTGTGATATAATTATGTCGAATGATATAACATTAAATAATTATTGGTCGCTTAGTCCGAGCGACGCCGGTTAGCAATACTAGTTTCATATAAAATGTACAGGTCGAATGGTCAGTTTCATCGCCTTTTTAATCGATTCATTGATTTCTTTTCGAAGGCATTGATGTCTATGATGCTTTAAACTTCCTCCCTCTCAAATCTATAAAAAAACGTATTATACATAGCTTATACTTATCTTGTTATATTTTTAAGTGGTCAACACTATTGGACGTCCGTCTTATTTGGCTCCTGTGTCTACGGATTCTAGTCCCGTACGGAAAATGTCATAAATAGATTTCCATCTGATGTTTACATTCCCTTCCATCCGTCCGATTCTAAAAACATAGCAGAGATAGCGCGAGAAGTCAACCACTAGCTTCTCCCTAGACCAGTGGTTCTCGCGTAAAAAAATTCTGTGGTCGCATCGTACACATATGTGGTCCTACGGAAATTTCTGGTCGCCGCACCAAATTTTTGTGTTGAATCTGTTTGTGCTTGAGCTTTGTCAAATGGGCCTAAACATGTTTTACAATTTAGAATTCATTTTCCATTTTCAAAGTATTTGGTGATAAATTATCTTGTAAAATGTCATTTTTTTAAAATATCAATATTTAAAATGAATTTGTTGGTGGTCGCAGCCAATTCTTCTGGTGGACGCATGAGACCACCGTAGCCGCACTTGAGAACACAGCCTTAGACCTACCTCTCCCTAGACTTTCCCAACCGTAATTTCCTTAAGAATTTGTTATCAAATTATGAAGATTCGGCCTTACCAGAACGTCGTCTTATGTCGCTTCTGCTCGTGGCGTTTCTGTATATGTGTTCGCCAAGAATTCAGCGATGTACAAAAATGCCACCATTGTTATAGTTTCAACAACATTACAATGATTAAGTGGCGATCAATATTCGACACTCGTATTCGATGATTTCGATCCGAGAACTCTGTTGTTAGATGACCACACCATACAGAATGTTTACAAATCAAACGGACTTTAATTCTTGGTATGAATATATTTCTTCACATACATATATATTTTTTTGTTTAATTACAAGGTTCAATCTCAATATGAAGCATAAAAAATACACATTTTGATATTTGCATGAATATTTGCACTTAAAACAATCCATTGAATGGAATTGGAATAAAAATATGGAAAGTTTCAATTCAACAAGAATGGCAGTGGTTAAAATTTCACTAAAGTTCCTTGAAAATATAAACGTCAGTTCGATAGATAGTAAGTTTATGTTATGTAATAAAGTTCCAATAGATAACCAATTTAGTATCTTCGGTTGTGTCTAAGGAAAGTAATTTATAATAGATGTAACTTAAATAAATATTTTTATGCCCGGTCCGTGGCGCAGTGTCAACGGTGTTGGCTTGGATTCCCGGTACGAGCGGATTTTTTCAGTCGATAAATCTGTTCAAAGGCATGGGTGTTTGTGTTGTTGAAAATCCCTTCCCACCTTTCCGATCTCAAAGAGCGACGCATAGTGACAGCGATTAGCTAATCACTAGTCTTGTCCTAGTACTCGTACCCTTTCCATCCCTACTCTATTCGAAAAAGAGAGGTTGAGCAACTGAGTAACAAGCAGTTCTCGTAGTAAAAACATATGTTGAGATATACTCCGTGAGGAGTCCGTATGCTGTAAGTTGGGAGCGGACATGGTACAAAAAAAATATATATTTTTATTACAAATTTGTAAAAATGTTAAAATAAAAATTAATTTTTATTTTTAGATACATTTTTTATGTATAAATATTTTTAACCACCGTGCTATATCTGCTGTTCGAAAGATGTGATCAGAATTTAAATCAATCGGAAAAAGAGAAATTCGATTCGTTGCATCATAATCATTTGGCATGGATCCTATTTGAATTGAATCCGCCGTGTTCGGAAAACCTCACGGATTTTCTGATCATCGTCGATCTTTAAAAGAATGAAAATTGAATAAAACAATATTGAAAGACAATGCGCTAGGAATAGAGATGTTATGGAATGAGATGCTACCTCTTTAATCTTAGGAGTGCCGTAGACGGAGCATTGAACGGATCTCCATAATTTACGAAACCAACGTAGCAGTACGTCATTCTCTTTTTTTAATGTATCAGGCATTACGCCGATTGCGTCGTAACTTTAGTAAGGCCTTCGGTAACGAAACCGCGTTATACGGTTCAAACCCACGATGGACACTGTTTCGTGATAACACGGTACAGACATTATGACACCACAGTTTTCATTTACTATTTAATACGGGACTGTGGAGTCGTTAAAAATACAACGCCGACTCCAGCCTTTACCAAAAACACGACTCCGACTCTGACTAAAAAAGGTTAATTTCGTCACGTTTTTTCGTACCTTTCCTACACATGTGTGTTCATTAAATAATATATCAACCAACCAATCCGGCCAATAGCCAAATTTCACATATTATATGCAAAAATATAAACTTCAAATTTTTTTAAATTTCCGACTCCGGCCAAAACGCCGCGACGACTCCGACTCAGCCCTGATTTTATCAACATGGACAACCCTTAAATGTCGACATCTGTGTTCATTTAGTGAGAACTTGACACTAGTGATTGGATTGGAGTGATTCTATATCGAAGGAATTGAAAAAAAATTAAAATCAAAACATATTGGCAAGTATTTTGATTCCCCGTAGCCAATGTGTTTATAATATATATAATGATACTTATTTATCATCGAGGGTAAAGGAAAAGATTCAGTTTTTGTTTTTGCAAACGATACATTAATTTTAGAAAAACATTCATTTAATTTTCATTTGATAAATCGTTTTTATTTTTGAATACGTTCATCTCAACTGAGCTGCTTTATCAGTCTTTAAATAAAATATATAAATGGCTCAAATTCACCACTTGTTGCACATTTGTTTGCTGTCATTAGATATAAATATGTAGTTATTTTTTAAAACATTTTTAATATCGGCTTCCAAATGATTTTTTTTGAATTAAGAAACATTTGGCTTTTGGCTATTCCATTTTGTAATAAATATTTTTCGAAAAAAAAATATCGGAAAATTACGAATTTCTGGGCGTTACTAGCAACAGATCTCAGAGAAGCATATTATTAGAAACGTATCACAAAGATCACCGACAGCAATTATGTTTTTTTATAATTTTTATAGTTTTTCAATTACGTGAATGTATGTATATATGATCAACAGCTGAATTATGTCTTTGAATTGTATTTTTTTTGATAACGATTAAAAAACTATTTCATTACATTCCAAAATTAATTATTTTTTAGTGCGTGTATCCATTTCAAGTTGACACGTGTCACGGGAGGAAGTATTTTTTTTTGACATGACTCGCAGAATATGTGTAGTTGTTAAGGAGCATTATACACCAGTGATGGCCAACCAGTTGCAGAGATGGATCGAAATATGTTTGCGTGACATAATGTGCATTTCATGTACATACAAATTATTTAAAAAATATTTTGGCCTTTAGCTGCTTTTTTGCTTTGAAGGTCGAGTTGATAGTTTTGCATCAACTGTGCAACGAAATAAATTTAAAAAATCGTGTTCGCGAATGACTCAATCTGCCAGTGGCGCCTGTAAAAATTGCGCATGTCGCCAATATCTCATATTACTTGATTTTTTTAGATATCATTTAAATGTATCATTCACACTGCTATTTTCCAACCATTCCCCGTGGATGCCATTTCAGCTTTTTTCAAGATATTCACTTGCTACACACATTTGATAAGAAATTCGTATAAATATATAAAAATCTATGTAAACAAACAAAAATTAAAAAAAATTGTGAGCAAAAACAGCATTCTTAGACAAAACGAATTAGAAAATGGTTTAACCAAAATAAATAAAAGCTCATTTGGTAAAATAAACAATTTCTACCGAAGGTATTTGATGGTATTTCAATATCAAATTTGAATCGTTTGAATTTTTAACTTTTCAATTAATTGTGTTCTTTACGACCCGGGTTTCGCCTTTCAGCATCTTCAGGCATTTCAGTTTGCATCGTTTATATACAAAATAAAAGTAGATCACTAAGTTAAATCGCTATTAAAATATGAATTAGCGAAAATTTGATGTAAACTAGTATTCGCGATAATACATTAAAAAATCCCGATAATTATAAATAAACCCACTTAATTCATTGAGACACAAATATTTGCTCATTCATATTTTAATAACAATTTAACATAGTGATCTTCATTTATTGTTGTATATAAATGAAGCGAAATGTTAACTACGCGTCAGTTCATGTACACCCGTGCATTTGAAATGCCTGAAGATGCCGAATGGCGAAACCCAGGTCGATAGCGACAAAACTGATGAAATAATACAACATTCAAACGATTCATATAATCGAGCCTCAAATAAGAACCGTCCCTGTTTTCTACAGTACTATTGACTTTAAAATTGCATTTCCTAACATTTTTTTACTGTGAATTATATTTTCATAAAGCACGTAAATTTGTAAAATATTGCAGACTCGAAGATTTACTGGCAATGTATTTTTTTCGATTCGCCGTTGTTGCTTCATACCCAAAACGCTGACTAATTAAATATAATAATACTCTTTTGTAATATGTCGGACAATATTGAATTACTATCAGTGGATATGTCGGGCCGATATTATTAAGTCAAGTGTAAGTATGGTGTGTTCGACAAATCTCGGTCACGGTCGACTCGGTTCAAACATTGCCTGTCATAAATTTGACGAAAACTTTTCGTTGAAATTTACCACCATGCGTACGTTATCATTTCAAGCAGGGCTGTTGAGTTGGATTCGTGGAGTCGGGGCTTTTTGGCTGGAGTCGGAGTCGTCGCGGCGTTTTGGCCGGAGTCGTACTCGGAGTCGGAAATTTTGAAAAGTTTGAACGTTTTATTTTAGCATATAATATGTCAAATTTGGCTATTGGCCGGATTAGTCGGTTGATATTTAATTGATTACACATATATAGGAAAATTAGGGTAAAAAAGTGGCGAAATTATTTATTTTTTAGTCGTGTTTTTGGTCAATGCTGGAATCAGATTCGTAGTCACATTTTTTTAAGCGACTCCACAGACCTTATTTCAAGTTATATTGAGTCGAATAGTATCAGATGTAGAACTATCCTATATTTTTAAAAACTGAACTAATGCTGTCACATTATTCTTCTGGTCATAGCGTATGGGCTAGCAATAAAATATTTGTATCAAAATCATGTACTGGTGGTATAAAAACATAAAAGAAAATGATGGTTGTTGTCAAAATCAGAAAGATTCACGACTTTGGAAAAAAAAAATTAATGGGTTAGTCAATTTATAGTAAGTAATGTTGCAATGTGGCCGCTCATATAAATTTAAAGTTTCAGGCTTTTATAAGCTATTTTCTTAAATTGAACAATATACATAAATTAAGCTCAAAAAGCCAACCAAAAATTTTTCGTGTTTTTCTCGAAAAGTCGAAATGTGGGTAGTTTTACTTTTACTTCCATACTACTAATCTAAGCCTCGTAGTAAATGTGTTGTTGAAAATATTAGTTTTCCGCGCCATTTGCACGTTTTCACTCCTCGTTTCAAAGTGCTCCGCGGCGCACCGGTTAAGAAGTACTGTTCTATGGCATAGCCTGCATGGTTCCATGACAAAACAGAATATGAACCTAACCAAACCTAGCCTAAATATTCTGAAAAGTCATGTTCTGTTTTGTCATGTTTTGTTTTGTCATGTTCTGTTTTGTCCTGTTACCAGCCTGCATAGAGCCACCCTTGACCACGCCGACCCGTCGACCAGGTAACAAAAAATGGACAACATTTTGACATATTAGTTTTGTGAATAATAGATTAATCATGACGTTCAATTTTGTGTTTTGACATTATATTCTTATATGACCTTTAAAAAATACACAATATAAAAATAGGTACGAAAAAAGAAGGCGTTAAAAAACTCCACTAAGGTGTCATCATCGCTAAAAATGTAAATATATATTTCAACAGATTTTTTCTACGAGAAGGGATTGTTACTCAATTACACAACCTCTATCTGAAAAATCAGTAGAAACAGAAATAATAGGACTACTGGTAAGTTAATTTCCTTGCTACACCCCGTTTTAATGTTCGAATGGACGTGGGAGGGAATTTTAGACGACATACGAACAGAAATCAACTGATTGGGATTCGTTCCCGAGCGCTTCGCAACCGAAGCCAATGATGGTGACACTCGACCACGGACTCAAATAATAAATATAACTGCAATATTTTAAATAAATACTGTACATATGTCTTTTGCAAATCCCATATATTTTCTTTTATGAAATAAATACAATAAACTTTTTTTGATTTCATATGTATATTATGTAACAGAGAAAAAATTTGACAACATGATTGAAATGAAATTGAAATGCCAAATTGTTACCGTTTGTGTTTTTTAATATAGTAAATTATTTTTTTAAAAAAAAGTCTAATTATATTATTCTTATTGTCGGAATGAAAAAACCGTCTTCAATTATCATGTCACTTCTTTTTTTTACTACATGGCAATGAAATAGATGGAAGGAAATTTAGAAAAAATCTTTTTACTTTTTTATTTGACTTGAAGCCTGTCATGTTTTGTTCCTTTTGAATATTTTTTCCAGTGAATAAATCCGCGATGACAGTCTGATAAAGCGATATTAAAAAATATATCAACATAGATCAATAAAATTGGAATCTGTTATTTACAAAATTAAATATGTCACAATAATTATAACTACCGTTATCCAAAGGGCTACAATAAGAGATCCTCTTATTTTATTAATAAATCAAATCTTCCTAGGAAGCACCTAATTTATTTTTCAAACATAATGTTTTATGTTTTAAATGACCAAACCTTTTTTCTTTATGTACAAGTATGTATGGTCCTCGACATTGTTTCCTGAAAATGTGTGCGAACGTTGAATGTCCGAAAGAAGAAGAATGTAAAAAAACATCAAAATTTGTATTTTTGAATATTTTTTCTATATAGAGACTTTTTGATCACATTCTTTATAAACTTGTCCATGGTCCGTTGATTACAACTCCCTTTTTTCTGTTCTGGCATAAGAGTCCTATAAAATGCTGTGTATTTCTCAATTGCCATATGTACTTGAAATGTGTATGTACATACATACGTTCTCTTTTGAGATCACTTTGTTTCACGATAGTCAATAAATTGTCTATTCATTCCTATTTTCAAAGTTTTGACTTTTTTATCTTTTTATTCTTCCTAATTTCAATTGAGATAATCTGAGCTTTCTTTTGAATTTTAACCTTGTAAAAAGGACTCGAAGAAATCACTCTAATCTAAAACCTTAAGTATCAACGAAATATATTCCAAAATAATTACACATGAATCCGTATTTAGGAGAGATACATATATTTATCATTAATACATACATAATTATTATATAATTTAAGCGAAGCTACACAAATATGTCTTGATACTCAACTTAACAGTAAATTGACAATGAATTTAAAATTACCATGTTTTGTCAATCGTATTCATCTACTTAAAGTTTGTCGACTGCTGTCTATAAAGCGTTCTATTAAAATTAATAAGACATACCTACATACGTAGTAGCAATTTTTGTAGATTTTGACATCTCAAAAAGACTGCCATTTTGTAAAAAGTTTCCATGACGTGCAAATTTGTATGTCATTAAATTTATAGAACCTTTGTATGTACAAATGCCATGAACGAATATCATTAACATTTTTTTTGATCTATTAGAATTACTATTGACATGCATTTCGTAGGGATTATAATGTAAAAACGTAACCCAATACAAATGCATACATATACACCACGACATGTAACTTCATAATCAGATCCAAAAGAATACTTTTTGAAATAATAAAAATGTCATACCTTTAAGAAAAACGGTAATATGAAAATTTTCAACTAGGTATATTCCACCCAATTTTTCACATTTTAGATGTCACCTTCACCACCAACGATGGAAAATAACAATAATTACTAAGCCCATAAAAAGCCTCACTGTGGTGTAATTAGTCTACTTTACAACATTGGTTCTCACGTAAATTTTCACTGTGGCCGCATCGTAAACATAAACGGTCGTACAGAATGGCTGGTGGCCGCACCACATTTTAATTTGAGTCTTTTGTGTTTCAGGTTTGTCAAATGCACTTTACTGTATGCACTGTCTGTCAATTTACCATTGGTATTAGTTGCAATCGAAATATTTAATTTTCAGAGTCTTTGTTGACAAATTAGATCGTAAAACCACATTTTTTTAAATATTAATCTTTTCTATGAAGCTGTTGCCGCTGGTGGCCGCAGTTGTTTCCTCTGGTGGCCACACATGTGAAACACTGATTTACAATCTACATGGTGTCAATTGACTACCTTAGGAAGCCCTGAAGCCGCATTTCAAGAAACTTGACAGTGAACCTCACCACTTTATTCACAGACCTCATAGGTACCACTGTTTGATTTACTTTTAGCATTAGCTGAACATATCTAGTGCTTTGTTTTTGAGATGTTAACGAGTCCCTAGCGATCTCCATTCGATTGAATATTATACAAATGTTCACGACCACTTCATTTATCAACGTCATATTAATATATTTCACTAATGCAGAAACTCCATCTTTTCTTTTTCTCTTGACCATATTACTAACTTCCGCAGTGGCTGCTCTTTTTTTACTTGCAGAACTAACAACTTAACATTAAAAAAATAATTAAGTTCTATTCAAATTTACCCTGCAGACTAAAAGTACTTGTATGTTTCCTGGCCGTGCAATAGAAAACATACATACAAGGCTAAAGACTTGTCGTTTATACAAAGCAAGAAAAAAATATTCATTTTATTACAATAACTGTTTATCATTCCGTGATATCTGAATAAGTATTTTAATATTCGATAAAGTGCAATTGCTTATGAAAGCAAATATTTGCAGACGTCTAAAGACACAAACTGATATGTCCACTTTGTACTGTAGGTAATCGAGGTTTTTTTTATTTTCACTCTTGAATAATCAATTTTATTTAAAGTATTTTTTTTCAAATAAAGAACAATACGTAAGTGTTTTTTATTAAAAATAATATTGGTAAAGTAATATGTACTACGCGAGGTCTCCGTGACACGAAGAAAAATGTAAATATTTTTTTTTGTAAATTTGAAGGTGTTCACTATCAATATGTACCTACTTCGTCTCTGAGTTAAGGGCTGAAACACGCTGCCTTACTAAGGGACTGCAGTATTTTTTCCATTCTTTTCTTGCCTTTCGTTTATAAGGCTTTTCATTTCTACCGCAAGGGCTTTGATGTGTAATGCCAACTAAAGGAATTTTCAGATTAAAATCTCAGACCATGTGTCAAAACAATTTTGACCAAAATAATTTGGTATTTATTCAGACACGTGGCTATATTCTGATCGATTTTGGACATCATTTTGAACATGTACCCATTCCAGTTGTGCCAAATGTGGTTTGAATTTGGAAGTCAGACCAGAACAATATTAGCCACGTGTCTGAATACTACAATTTTACCAATAATTTATTCTAACTATTCGATCGATACAAAACATGTCTGTCCAATGTAAAAAAATTATAGCCGACCCGTAAAATTCAAACCAGAAAAAAACGAGCCTTATAAAACTAAGTACTAACAATCGTCGCAAAAAAGTCTGTCACCACTCGGAACCCGTAACTCAAAAACCGAATGTAAGGAACGTCCAACAAAGTTGACCATTTAGCTTACTGGCGAATTTTTGATTTAGTTCTCAATCGGACAGATCTTTTTCAATTCACTGGAATACATTATTTCACCTTCCGTACGAATATTAATGACCTTAAACATCAAGTACCACTTTATAACATATAAATAATATTAAAACACAATGTATTTGAATAGCTTAATCTTTGATACTCACACACACAGTGAGAATATTTCATTGGCTAAAAAAAATGATTAACATACAGACTTCATGATTTTGAGTGACACATAAACATATGATAAGCTAACCTCAATTTTTTTTTATTACTTAATGATCAGTGACTGATAAACGATGGGCTGCTTTAATAACATATATTTCTAATGATTATCTACATATATCAAATTTTATGCAGGAATTTTACTATTCTAAAATTTGGAGCCGTACTAAGTACATTCGTAATATCTCTGCAATTGTCTGGAACTCTCAATTTTTCATGTAAGGATACAAATGTTCATCTCATTTGAAACAAAAATATTCACGATTGTTCCAAATTCAAATGACTCAAAATGTCAATATGTTGTAATTCGATAACAGTGGGATTCATTTGTTTGTGAGATTTTTTCTAGTAGTGCAATGTAGATCAACAGACACTAAGAGACAGTATCAACTTTCAATTCCAACTAGTTACAAGGAAAAAATAATATCGAGAAACTTCAAAACGGCCGCTAAACAATTGATAGATTTATAATTTATAATTATATAAAATAATTATTGTGAAAATAGATCTTTACCATTGTTTACCAATTAAGAATGTTAATAATTAGGCTTTCCATACGTCACGGTTTTAGAGATTGGTCCTGGCGTCTCTGCTAAGCATATAAAAAAGTAAAGAAATTCTAAAATGATTGCTATCTAACCTTCAGGAAAGGATGGATCTTTGTTCTGAAAGGCGCGAAATAGTTGTAGAAAAACTCGGCAGTCAGTCATTTTACAGACGATGCATTTCTTACATTTAATTTTGGGAAAACAGATTGGTGGCAGTGGCAGAAATTTTCGCATAGGTTGGATTGCAATATGAATTGGGACGAGATTATAAGATCTGCTGAATCTACAGCTCAAAACACGCTTCAGATGATCGGCACAAAAATAATTCGGATAATCTTCTTGATGAGTGTCCACACGCAATAATTGTTTTGATGCAGATTAAGAGCAATGGTTAGTACCGTTTTTGCAAACCTGTTTCACATTTTGCAAATGAAATTCACCTTCTTTTAAATCAATTTCACTCTTTTGCAAATTAAATTAATCCTTTTACAGCTTCTAAATGAATATGTATGTATTTAAAAACAGAAATATAAGTTTAAACTTCGGTTTCTTTATTTTAAATACGATTTTTTAAAATGGTGAATTTAATTTCATTTGCAAAAAAGTAAACTTCATTTGCAAAAGGGTGTAAAAAACTGTATGAAATAAATATCTATAAGGGTAACGTAACCGAAAAAAGTTTTGGTATCTTATTCGCCTGCGGTAAAATTGTAATTTGAAATTAATACTTTCATTATTCTGAATGCTTCATTAATCAATTGATACGTCTGATTTCTTCGGCATTGATTTGCATCTTTTATTGTAAATAAGAAAAAAAATTAACCTTGAAATATTTGCTGTCAACAGAAATAATAACCAAAAGATTTGAAAAATATCCGGCATCGTCATATTCTGCAAAAGTGTTGCTATAATCTAGACCTTGTCTGTTTGTTTTATCTTTGTCATTTTGGCATTTTCCGTGAACCTCTGACCTAGATCAATTATTAAATATTTTTTTGCTTAAAGAGGGCGTTAGTATCTCTGGAGTAATTTTAAAATACTGCTTCACCTGTCATGGCCGCCACGCGATGCTAAAATTTATTCATTGTAATTATCCATCATAAGACGTAATTTTTTTATTATGTAGCCAGGGACGGCTCGTGTGAAGGAGCAAACGTGCATTAGTCCCCCAAGAATCGAGCTCATCAATTTCAAAATATATATACCAATTTGTTCATTCAAAATTCCAACGATGTATGGTTTCATAAAACGATCTTTCACGCATGCGACCTAAACACACAAATATTATATAAGTAGATTCCCCGAAATAAGCTGATTCCAGATGTTCCTCGATGGTGCATTTCTTGGAAATTCTCGAAATGTCCCATTTGGCATAAAAAAAGTAGGTAGAAAACATGACTTTATTTCACACGGCGAAGGCGTATGCAAAAAAAATCTTTTGAAATTTCGACTAACCCGGTGCATTAAGACCCAATGCACCAAAATGACTTGTGTAAAAAAGAAATTGAGCGAAAACATATTTATTTGTATTCTGTCATTCAGTATTGGCCCAAATTTTGGCAGATAAGGTCCTTTGACGAACGGAAAAATAAAGATATTTGCGGGTGATTTGTGAAGTGCGTTTGTGACAGTGCATTCTAACCTCATCTGTAGTTTCGACTTGATTCACGCAACACGCAACTATAACATTTTTATTATTATTTTTTCATACTTGTTTTCATTTCATAGACATCTTAATACAAACCCTATTAGCGTATATAATATGAATCTTTGTAAGTTTTTGTTATATGGAAAGGCTTTGTCTATATAAAACTGTTTAATAACTTTAAATACAATATCCTACTATATAATATTCTACAATATAATTTAACTTTATTATTATATATCTACTATATAATATTAACATATATTATAAATAAATATTAACATATATAATAAATTAATATAACAAGTATTATTAATATATGTATTATAGCATTGAATATTATTATATATATTTATTATTTATTAATAATACTAAATAATAATCAATAATGTTTCCTGCAAACTCAGTGTCCTATATCAAAGAAAATCGTCGAGATTTTTCTAAAGACTAGAAATCAAAGCAGGAGGACGGCCTTTGCCAGTTTTAAATATAGTTCAGAAGTGTACGGCCAAAACTAAAGTAGTCAATCGGTATTTTAATGTAGCGATTTATAAAAAAGCTCCATGGCTCTGTGGCTGTACTAGCCTTAATAGAGTTTTTTTGTTTTCCTTGCTTAATTTTCAAGGGCGAGTCGAATTGGTCAGAAAGTGGAATTAAAGATTTAGCACACCTGTCAACAAAAATAAAAAAACATAGTAGCTCTGAAAAGCATATTTTAAACGAAATGCAACTTGCGGTTTTAGGATCGTTAGATATTCGATCTCAATTGGATTCTGGATATCGTTCGTCCATGAAACAATTTAATGAACGTGTAGACAAAAATCGTCATATTTTATCAAGATTAATTGACTGTATTAAATTTTGTGGATTATTTGAGTTAGCTTTGAGGGGGAAATGATGAATCTGTAGATTCAAATAATCCAGGTGTTTATCGAGGACTCATTGACTTTGTAAGTGAAATTGACAACGCAATGAAACAGCATCTAGAAAGTAATAGTGTTTTTAAGGGTACGTCCAAAACAATCCAAAATGATATTCTAGATTCAATTTTGGAGGTGTGTCGAAACGAAATTAAAAATGAAATTTCGCAGAGCAAATTTGTCGCTATACAAGCAGATGAAACCACCGATGTTGCTACTTCGCAACAACTTGTTTTAGTGATACGGTACGAATTGCGCGGGAATATACATGAGCGTTTCTGGAAATTTATGACGCCAAAAGATCACACCGCGATAGGTATTGCATCTGAGATTCTTAAAGAACTGGAATATCTCGACATTAAGCCATGCCAATTAATTGGGCAAAGCTATGATGGTGCAGCAGTGATGAGTGGGCGATTAGGTGGTGTACAGGCTTTGATAAAAGCTTCGTATCCATACGCATATTTCATTCATTGTTATGCGCATCAATTGAATTTGATAATGGAAAGAAGTGCTTCGGGTCACTACATGGTTCGTAATTTTTTGCTAATTTACGGTCATTCCCAATTTTTTTTCGAGATCAGCAAAGAGAGCTGACGTATTGAAAGATATAGTTCATAAAAGAATACCTTCGGCACCAACAACTAGGTGGAATTTTAATATTAGGACAGTCACAGTCGTGCACACTTATCGCGAGCAATTGAAAGAGTGCATGGAAAGCATCCTAGAAACCGTAAATTTAGACGCCGATACCATCAATCAAGCTGGAATGTTGTTACGATACCTCAACGAAGATAATTTTAATTATTGGCTAGATTTCTTTGCCAAAGTAATGCCAAACTGTGATATACTTTTCAAGAAACTTCAATCGAGGTCTAAAGACGTATCAGAGATAAATAATGACATCGAAAATTTTACGCGTTCAATTCAAAATATTCGGGAAAATAGCCTCGCAAATGTCGAACCTGCAAAAAAAACGTAGACCGAATGATTTGCCCCATTATGTCATATGCAATGAAGTATGCGATACTATTGTAAATCAAGCAAAAGATCGTTTCGCATATCATGGTCATTTGATGGCAGCTAAATTGTTTTTCAGCGAAAAATTCCCAATTTTAACAGACATTTTCCAATATCAGACTTTAATATCGCAACATCAGCGTACAATTTTACTGACAAGCTCAAACTTAAAAAGCGAACTTACTGTCATATACAGTAGGGACGATTTTTACGTCACCGATGGGGCATTGTCCATTCTTCAACTTTTCACAAAGAATAATTTACTCGAAGTCTTTAGCGAAAGCGTTAAAATATTACGAATCATTTGTACAATTCCGATGACTTCAGTTGAAAGTGAACGTTGTTTTTCAACTTTAAATAGAATTAAATCATTTTTAAGAAATACTATGACCCAAGATAGGCTCAATTCCCTTGCCATGCTAAGTATAGAGAAGCAGTTGGTATCGTCAATGTCGGACTTTAATATCCGTGTTATAGATGTATTTTCAAAATCCAAGAATCGGAGGATGGATTTTTTGCATAAATAGGTTGTTTTATTGCACTCCCTAATATTCTGGTCACCGGCCGCCACTGTATGTAGCCTATCCAGCTCCGTGAAATTTCATTTTTCAATCGAATTATTGATTTCTGTTCTAAGACATGGATGTGTCGTATTTTATTCCCTCCCACAAACAATCCGATACTAAAAAGAGATGTAGAGATAATGATTAGTTGACCACTCGTCGTGTTCAATCCAATGTTACATGTAAGCCAGGAGGTTAACTGTGCGAAAATTTTAAAACTGAGCAGGCCAATCCAATAAATGTGCGGCATAATTTTAATCACCTATAAACTTTTGTTGAAAGCTTCATAAGGAGGCCAAATGATCCGCATTGGAGCGAACATGGATTAAAAAATAAATATTAATTACATGTATTGATTGAGTTGACATTTACTTGGTAGAACTCTATCAACAAATATAAAAAATAATTTCTGTAGAATTAAAATACATTGTTATTTTTCTCACCGTATCAATAACATGTTTTATGAATTTACGATTCTCTATTTGGTAGATCTTTAAGATACTTTAAGCAATATTTTTTAATCATGTGGCAAAATTAGTGCACGCCAACCTGGGAACAGTGCGTGGGAGTTTTTTTAACTGATGCGCGGTCACGCGCGCGTGCATATTATGGGGAACATTAATCCTAGCACTATTATTTTTATCCGTACCCTCTCCGAGTCGAAATGCACTGCATTCACAGCGGATACGTTAAAAAATGTAAAAAAAATCAGTAAAAAAAAAAAAAATTCTCGCATGCTACATTTATGTCCAATTTCAATAATTGTGACCATGAACTGAAAATTGTATGCCCCTCTTTGAGCCACTACAGTAGCTGACCTGGGGCACGGGGTTCTCTATATGTATATGCGATAACCTTTGTCAAAGTTTATTTAATATTCTCACTGCGCGCATGTCCGTATTCTGAACGATATACTAACCCACTTTCTTCTGTTGTTGTAAGAAAAGTGAATCCTACCAAGGTCGAATCGGCAGGTACGTGAGGCCGCGAGTTTGTTGTTGAGACAGTAAACAATCAAGTAGGCATCGATTCCTCGTGCTGGACTTAATTGATTTTCATCACTTGCAACCGTTTCATCACAATAGAAGATACTAAAAGAGCCTGCCGCAATGATATAGACTGCTATCTGACTTGTAAAGACACCTTCCAATTAGCATGCGAATTAAAAGTAGTATTACTTTCAGTATAATGCATATACAGTGGAACCCCGATCGAACATTTTCGCATTATTTGTTTTCCCGCTCGGTTCGTTCATTTTCTATAGTCTCAGCGAAACACCCATAAAAAAATGTCAAAAAATCTCGCATTCATCGTTTCCCGATTTATCAACTAAAGATTATGGTCCCGTCACAATATTATCCTGATTGATCGCTTTTGTTGAATATTTCTCGTAAGCACATTCGACCCCATTCAATCGGTTTGTAGAAAAAACTGATACTGCAAGTGGGCTGTTGTTAACTATTCATGGTCATAATGTTTCCGGTGATGACTCACTTACTGAGCATATGTGTCTTCTGTAGGAAAAGAGGGCGACAAACGCAATAATAAACCTGGAATGACATTAACAGAAGCGTTATTGGCCATTAAAAAAATAAAAATATTTCTCTACTCCAAGGATATAGAATCTGTAAGAAAAATATGCGAATTTGTAGGGCCTATGAGTAATTATAGAAAATGTGACGTAGCTAAAACAACTAACTTACATCCAGCCTTTTTCTAAGGCAGGATGACTAAGACCTACTACTAAAATAGAGGTTTATACTAATTGCGGCTTATAATGACCACAAAACGTTACAATATATCAATGACGAAATGAACAAAATATCAGTTACATAAGCATGAGTGGCTGATTTCCATAAATGCTCCAAATTTATTGTTTCTTTGGATAAAATACGAAATTTGACCAAGAGAAAGAATCCTGGCTTAATATTTTACGAGACAAAAGTTTTCAGGTAGGACTTTGTGACATCTTTAATATGGCGATAATTGAACAGTATTATGTGAAAAGTATGGATTTATTAAACATAAATAATAATCCATCGTTTAAACCTGGGCATTAGCGTAGTCTTCGACATATACAACAAATGTATGTAGAAATTGGACGAACTAGAAATAAGCTATTAAATGAGAGGCTGAGCAGTTTTTTGATAAATTTCAATTTATTTACATATATAAATTACTGAAGTAGAAGGAGAGGGCAATGAAACAAGTCTTTTGGTTAGGTTTTTTGTATACCCTGCCGTTTAGATCTTTTTATCGAATAGCTTATATATTTTTATGAGTCCTTTATTCAGAACGAATGTAATGACATCTACCGAAATCCCGTTGTCAATGTAATTACCATATGGAATTAACTAGTATGTATGTATTGAGCAAAATATTAATGGAGAAAATTTTCACTCTTAAACACATATTGCCACATTGAGAAACGTTTTGATTATTTTTTGGGAGCTGTCAGAATCTGATTAAAAAAAAAATCGCATAGTCTTTGATCACGTATCCTTTGCTATATTTATGTTCTCTTGTATTTAAATTATAGCGATATTTCCGTCACATTATCCTAAAGTGACCTTCAATAAATACAAACATGTAAATCAATCAGAATCCTCTTTTAACGTACACATGATACATACAAATATATGAAGTATCACAATTCAACGATATATCATTGTAATAATGTGTTTTAAGTTGTGTTTTGTTCGATACGCATTATATAATAGTACTTCAATAGAGCTGAATAAATTAAAATCGATTATCATTTTGCTAATCCTGGTTTTGAAATAAACATGGATTCTATTAAAAAATATATATTTATGTCTTTTAGTATCATTTTAAATATCATATAATTTTCGAATAAGGAACCACTAACCTTGAGGGCTAATAGGGATATCACACGGAATAATAGTTAATGAAAATTCTCTTATTAGCTTATATATGTAGGTGTTTTCAAAACAACTATTGTTTTGTCCTCGTGTGTTGAATGTCAATCAGTCAAATCTGATTTACGAATACTTGCGAATAAATAAACACTGATATCGTTTGAAAGTTGTTTTTTTTTATCGAATAGTTTCATATAAAAGAACAAAATAATGTTAAGCCGGAGTTATAACACTGACCACATTTTTAAAGATAGATAACGCGCATAAGGAGAAAGACGACTATGCCCAAAGGTTCTAAATATTTTCTGTTAAAGCATGTATTCTCTAATAATATACTTTATAGCATACAAACATTCAAGAAAAACAAAGAAACATTCTAGCAGCGTAAAATACATTTCTCGCTTTTAGAAACGTACAATTCATTAACAAAAAAACCATTTTAAGATTCATCAAGATAAAACTGTTCCTTGTTACAATATAGTAGGTATTTCGACATCAAACCATTGTCAAGATAATGTTTTCATACGGACTTGCAATAGTGAATATTCAATTAGAATATATTTTTTTCGGCTTTTTTAAAATATGCAAACACAATTGAATTTTTTAAATTAACGAGTAAAATATTTAAATTAATCGTTACATTTTTAATTAATAATTGAGCTTGGTTTAATGACATTGTAAAATGCAATGAAAACATGCATATTTAAAAATACAACCAATTTTGTAAACATAATTATAACAATCCTTCCATATCCGATCTTATACACGGATCTTATAGATAGCAATGAACGAACCACTAGTTTCCATCATAAAAACAGGGAGACTGGTAAAACAAAAATCTTTTCATACGATTAAAAACATTAATAGTTAAGGATATTTATATACAAACGTAATAAAGAATTGAAAAATAGTTTTATATAATCATAAAAAAATCTGAATATGCTGAAGATATTTGTCAACGCGTATTCGATTTAGTGATCTCGATATTTTTGCAATTGGAGCGGTGACGGAGTCGCAACAATTTGAGAATGCTAATCAAAAGTGATAAGCACGCATTTTTTCAAGACGTTCCTCCAAGTAGGTACTTACCAAGTACACAGGTCTGGTCACTGAGTACTCACCTAGTATTCGATAGACATCTCAATGCATCGGTCATATAAAATTGTTCGGTCAACGCGCGCGGTAGTCTCTCCGGTTTCAAAATTATTTAGAACGTTAATTTAGACGCGAGAGGGATAATTATTTAATTGTTTCCGGAGTTGCCCATCTATTAATTCGCGAAATTCTATGGTAATTTAAAATTGGAATATCATTATATGTAAGTGATTTTATTAAAAAAATGATCGATCTTCGCATTTTTTAAAATATATTATATCGGTGTACACTAGTATTAATTTAAGTCTATGTCGTGATAGACTATAAAACTAAAGAATATTTTTTAAATTAATTGTCAGCTCATCAGATATTCTGAAATATAAAATGCCCAGATATATAAAAAAGGACAGCATTATGTTTGCCTTAGAAGATATCATTAAAATATTAATTGTCTGTATAGAAAATTATTAAATTGATATAAATACATTTTCAATTGTAAAACACTTCCCTGCAATGATGTTTGTGATGAACAAAGACTTAAATTTTGAAAAATAAATATTGTCTGATGTTTGAAACCATTATAAATGTAGGTAGGTAACAACATAATTGTTTGTTTTTCCTGTTTTATGAGAAGGATATTTTTTAATGAACCATTATAATTAATTTAGAATTGTTTGTCATATTTCTAATGTCGTTAATTATCGTATAGTTTTTATATTTTAGCCATTTTTGAAAAACGAAATAAAATCTATATATATATTATATATGTTTACAGAATTTAAATTACTTTACGCTTTTAATATAAAATAAAATATGAAAATATCACATTATGTGAAGGAGCAAGGATATTCTTTCTGTGTAACATATTTTGCTTACGTCCCATATAATAGGGTTCGAGTAAGACAGTAGTATTTGCTTATATTAAGCAGTAAGGTTTTAATTTCTTCGTAATTATTTAAATTTTATGTTTTTACAGTGCTATTATAACAAGTGAAACAAAAATAATGATAACAAGTGTTGATTAAAAAGACATTGAGTGCTCTGAAAATCTGAATTCAAAACAGAGACGAAAATTGCCCATCAGAATCTCGAAATAAGGTAAGATGTGATTTTTTGTGTTACTTTATGTCACATAATAAATATACATGTAGAATTTGAAAACATACGTTAAATGTTTGAATATTTGTTATTTCGTATACGTAAATCATTGCATTTCCTAGGTGAAGCTCTCGAATACGATGATGTTGTAAAAATCTTATCTGAATATTGTAGTCATATGTATTTATGTATATTTAAAGTCAGCCTCTTGTTGTCTAGTCGTTACCTTACTTTGAAAAGATTATAATTGACATTTTTGCCTAAAATGACCTTTTGGTCGGAAAAGCTTGTATTTACCGCATTCTATCATATATGTGAATTATCTATGGTTAAATAACGGAGTTAGCAGAATTCCAGAGTTGCACTGCATCTGCAAACTTATTTAATTAAATCTATTTGACAATGTTCTAAGATTTTCATCATTACATCTTTAAGATAATTATTTCTCAGCAAGAGTTGTGAAAAAATATGCTTTAAGTAAGTAATTTCAAACATTTTTACTTGCTCATTGTTACTAGTGAATTTTAATCAATCGAAACTTCAAACGCTCATATCTCAAAACAGTTTCATGAGCAGTAAGAACCTTTTCAAAGTAAGGTGTCGTAGTATTAGGGCTTTGTCTTAGAGATCAGTTTGGTTTGGATTCAAATTCTTGAATCGAAATATCAAATTCCTTTATATTCATAATGTTGAGTAGCCATCTTAACCGGGCTTAAGATTTGTGTTGGTGATATCATTTCAATTTCAGTGTCTTAAAAATCTGATCCATTTTAAGTCATGGCATAATAATAAATATAATAGCACATTTTTAGTACTTGTGCCACATACAATTTATTGGAACAGGACCGATTTCGCTCATTGCGAGCATTATCAACTGATGATTATCAACAGGTGATAATGCTCGCCATGAGCGAAACCGGTCCTGATCCAATAAATGTATGTCAAATATGCACTAAAAGTGTGTTATTAGTATAAAGTGCCTATAATGCTAATTATTTGTTTTCGCTTATGAAAAAAAATATAAGATACACGTTATACATGAGATTGACCTTTTATGTAGAAGATTCGCTTTATGTAAATGTTCACAATCAAAAAGTGCAACAGATATGAAAAAAAAAGTCCTTAGAAAAATGATTTTGCCGGATTTTTTTAAATTGCATTATAAAAATATCTTATCAAATAAAAGAGTTTCACGGATAATTCACAGAAAAATTGATTAGCACATTTATTATTTCAAATTAACATTGTTTCATCATTCAATTAATGTAGAGCCAGAATTTAGCGCCCAGTCCGCAGTGGAGTGGTCAACGTCGTTAGTTTTTCGTGACGGACCGCCCGGGTTCTAGTCCCAGTACGAGAACATTTTTTCAGTCGAATCTGTTCAAAATCAATGGTTGTGTGTTGCTTTAAAAATTCCGTCCCACCTTTAAGATGCCAAAAAGCGGCGCTTAGTGAGAGCGATTAGCCAAGCACTAGTTTTGTACTAGTCCTCGTATCCTTTCAATCCATACTCTCTTCGAAAATAATAATCTCCATGAGTCAATATGCTCCAAAGTTGCGAGTGGACAGGGTAAAAAATGAATTCACTTACCCCCCCCCCCACCCAATGCCAATGAAAATTGACAAATTTAGAGCTCAAGGTAACTGTTACACAAATAAATGCAGAATCTGTTAACCCATGCATTATTATTGGAAGGCATATTTTTTAATAAAATTACATAATGGCAACATAGTGGCAGAACTTTTGAATATAACAAAATATCGAGTCACACAATATGACGTGATATAGCTATCAATAATTGCTGTAGAACTATGCGCTATTTTTTCGATACAATAAAACTTATTATCACAATACATTATAATCAAAATATCTTTTTTTAAACAAAAGAATCTTCTAAGAAATTCAAATTAAGAATACTGTAATAAATTTATGATTTGTATTGTTAAGATGTTGGCACGTCATTATATTTTTAAATGACATATTATGATTATATTGACATGCGAGTATGTTACACGCAAAATAAATATTGTGACACTGGGTGCCATAAACCTTCAACTTACGTGTAGTATATAAATTATGAAGCACATAATATATCAGAGTTTCCTTATCTAAAACCATTTTTCAAAGGAAGGTATGGGAGCCTGTTATTGATATGTATTAAAATTGATCTTTTATTATTATAGATAAGGTAAATGTACCAGTAGTTGACCTTTTGAAAATAAAATGGCCCAAAATAAGAAATTCAGATGCGGGATTGCTCTAAATTGTAAAGTTCAAACAATTTAAGGCATCTGTGGTCGGAATGAGCCACTAACACACCACCATATAGCCATTGGAGTGCCAGGGTGGCCATTTGAAAACAACACCTAGTGAGGAAAGTGTATTATTTCAAATTTCTTAAGTGATCAATCTAGAAGCGGTGTGTACCTTGTTCCTGAACCACCCATTGCTACTTGATTCAACCAAGAGTGTTGAGACCGAAAGCCCTGAGACAACTCTGACATTAAGTTCACTATAAAGCCCCTGTTTAGACATGGTTAACTACTGAAACAAAAGCATGGCTTTAAATAATTTAACACAACTTTTTTTAAACAGGCCCTTTCGTAATTTTTGTTACATAATATTAATTAAGACATTATGATCCAATATGAGTATACTTGCTATGCCTTCATCCGGTACAATGCTAAACCTTAATCGTTATTTTTGTTGAAATTTTCTCTTAAACGGTCAGCTACTGGTACATTTACCTTAGCTTTCGAGAAAACTGTTGCCCGGTGTGTAAATGAAACACAAATTAAAGTAAAAAAATCACACTTTGCAGACTGCAATAAAACATTCGTTCGCCTCTCATTGCTTCCTTCGTACTAGGTTTATAAGTCAATATTTCTGGTAATTATAACTGGTAGTACGTATCTTCCGAGTAATGGAAATATTCAAAATATTAAATGTCATAATATATGCATCTCTAAAGCTAGTTAAGTATTTCTTTTAAGTAGCTAGAAAAGGTTATGGCGATAACAGTAATATTCAAGATCTATACTCAGTTCAAATCATTTTCATCGACGAAAAATTTTACAAACTTTGAAAAGGCAAGATGTTTCAAGAATTAAAAAATGTCTTCTCAATTCTCTTAACACATGAGGTCAAACAAAAGCTCTTCGGTAGTATGGTGCATTTTCAATCAGGCATATCAGGAGCATATGGAGTATGGCCGTCTGACAGAGTTTATCTCAACATATTTTTTTAAATTATGTAAGTATTTCGACTGAGGGTGCTTGATGGAATTTCAATATCAAATTTGATATTTTTTTTATATGAGAACTGCTACTTAGTTGCTTAATCTCTCTTTTCTTCGAAGATTAGTAGGGATTGAAAGGATACGAGGACTAGCGGTTAGCTAATCGCTCTCGCTACGCCGCTTTTGGGATCGGAAGGGTGGGAAGGAGTTTTAAGCAGCATATGCCTTCGAATAGGATCTGGAAAAAATCAGCTCGTACCGGGGTAACAGCCCTTGAGGTCCGTCACGGAAGCTAACGACCTTCACCACTGCACCTTAGCTTAGCTTTGTAAACGGATTTATGAATGTTTTACAATGATTTATTTCTTTAAGGATAATTGAAAGAATTTCTCAAAGTTCATGGTTCATTTTTTTCGAAAATTGTTTTAGTTTAAATTTTTAGATGTTTCGTTTTCAGTCTTAAATTTTTAAATTGAACAAATTACTTGGTTACATGGTATATATTCACATACTTTTATATAATATACACCCGGGATTATTAACCGCGTGCCCGCGGGCGCAAATGTGCACACGAAGTCATTTTCGTGCGCCCGGCAAAGAATTAAAAAATATTTTTTTAAACTGCAAAAATATTATCTTATCTATGTTATTTTGAGAGGTGTGATATTATCAATATCTTTAATAATTACGCAAAAGAAATTAGCATGTCTTCATAGAAAGTATCAGCAATAATTACTGATAATTCTATTAATAATTACTGATAATTCTGAAAAAAATTATAAAATAATGCTCCAGCAATGGTCGGCTGCAATAATGGATTACCTTCCCATTCCAAGAGAGACGAATCCCTCACGTGCTTTATGAACTATCATTGTATTATTCATCAAGAAGCAATATGTGCCAAAATATTTTCCTTTGAACATGTCATGTATGTCTTTCTGAAAATAATCAACAATATTTGAACAAATCCTTTATCTCACAGAATATTAAAAGCCCTCGTAGAAAAACTGATATACCTAACATGATTTTGTCAATGTAAAATGGTCTTAGTGAATTGCAATGTCAAAGATAACACGAAATGTGCTTTTTTATTTGTAGGATGCATACATAATTTTCCGATTTAAAATAAATAATTTAGTAACACAATATAATTAATGTAAGACATTTAAAGCTGTCAAGGGAACAATAATATAATTAAAACATACATAAATATCACTTTTAAAGTGTTCACTGTCAATACCTGGTAGAATGGCATTATAATAAAAATAATAAAACATTTTTAGTACCTTTTCCACATAAAATTTATTAGATCAGGACCGGTTTCGCCCATCGCGAGCATTGTCAACTGATTTATTATACATACATATGTACTACTAAAATCTTGTTTTTTAAAAATCCGGCCTGCTCCCGTGACTCATGTCCAAATTCTCAAATGCGCACGTCACTGCAATAAGGTTAAGAACCCCTGCTTTACACCAACTGTCAAAATATTTTACTCTTCTTATTCTCGACTACTTTTCACGACCCTGACTCAAAATGCATCCATTTAATTTGTATTCGACCACGTAATAAAGCTTCTGCGATGGTGTGATTGATAGAACATCGCATGAACGTAAAAATAAACGCAGTGCAATCGCTGCAAATAATGAATGCTGTTTGTTAATTTAACGACGTCACCATAGCAAATCTAAAACCATGCAATAAATGTGCACATTCATTAAAACGTTTTGAAAATTTTGCCGTTGTAACTTGCACACTTAGCGTCTTCTGTGGTTTTTTTTGACATGTTTTCAAATTCTTAATATCAATACAATCACGCTGCAAATTTGTACATATTAAGTTAATTTTCTAAGAAGCGATGCCATTATTCACTCAATGTTTCGAAACTGTGAATTGCCATCTTGAAAGAGTTGATGCTAAAACAAATTTGAAATTGGAATGTAAAGGGATCTCGCAAATGAACAATTACTCTTTATTATTTTAAAAACATTATGGCGATATGATAAGTTTTTTATGGCTGGGATTGAAATAATTCAGTATTTTATCAAAAAACACAGCTTTCCTAAATCAGGATACATCTTAGTCACGTTTTCTTTGTAAAATAAAATACTGTGTAATTAAATGAAATAAAAACAATAAAAGCGTGAAGTTATAAAAGCTGAAATGACGAATGCAAGCTTTCAACACCAAAGCAAATGATTTTTTTCTTACTACTTCATAAATCAAAAATGGTTTCCAGAAAGAATCTTACATTCCTTGACAATCCGACTTTCTTAAAACAACACATTATTATTTTTCTCATTCCCGCCGTAAATATTTCCAATCTCAAATAAAAAAATATATTCTTTTATAAGACAGCTTATTGCCAATTTTCTAAATAAAAAAATATCAACCGTCCAATGTGTAAACATTTTTTTTAAAATTAAATTTGAATCGGAGAATGGACAAACATTCGTTTTTTTGCATCCTATTACCTAAAAATACAAATTTCCTGACCCTTAAGTAAAATGAATTACTCCTTTTGGACGCCATTGGCACAATGAATTCTAATGACGTTGGCGACTATTCATAAGCATGATATTATAAGCATTATATTTAAAGGTATTTCACTGTACCTTGAATTTTCATGTTTCTTAATTACTTTTCATTTGGCAATTAGTTATATTCTACCAATTCACTATTCTTGTATGTATGTATATAAAATAAGTTAAACCTTGTGATTGTATGTTGAAATAGACAATTGTGATAATAACTATTATTCAACCAGTGTCAAAGGTTACGTTTATGTCGTAATGCATTTTATATTAAGTATAAAGCCACGATGAATACTTCGAATCCTTTTAAGGTGTCTGTTAAATGGTATTTTCTCTGTTGCACGTCATATTGACGGAAAGGTGGAAAATATGTTTGAAAAAGCAAAATAAAAACTTATTCTACATTTTGTTATGAAGATCAGGACCGTATTCACTCATCGCGAGCATTATCAAATGAAATAAATTCAAACAGTGGAATGTATATTAGTAAAATTTGCTTATGATAAGGTATATAAAACAATTAGACTAGGAAATGAATAGGTCAAGAACTTAATCATGAAAATTAACAATATATAATCAAATTAAGCCGGTTATAGCCAAAATGTTAAGGAGTTCATAAAAAAGCTAACTTTAAATGTGTTTACTGTAAATTCTTGATGAAGAGGCATTTTTTCAATAAATTAAATACATTTTTTCGTACTACTTCCACATATATTTTTTAATGAAATCAAAATAAATAAATAACTAATAAGCCACATAATAATAAATTTACTTCCTAACGCTAATTCATCAAATTGTAATATGGTAAATATTATACAATTAAATTGAGAGCCTCTTAAATAGCTTCAACGAAAATTTATAGCAAATAGGCAATTAGCAATGATTCTAAAAACCACTTAGATAAAGTGGGAATAAAGATTTTTTCGGTTCGGAACAATCCAAAATATTTTTACAAAACTTACAAAAATAAAAATAGTATCTAATTGATGTTTGAACAGAAATATCCATTGATTAATGAAACGGATATAATACTAGCAATGAAGAAAACATTTGTACATTTGTACATTTAATAAAATTGAATTAAGAGAGAATTTGTATCTTTTAAGTGCATTTGCAGTTATTAAGAAACAAATATTTTTCAAATTAATAAAATTCATGTAATTTTAATTTACGATCATTTATTTTAACATGAACGGTGGCATTTATATGGATAAAATAAACTAAACGATTCGATTCCGATTTTCTCTTCATTGGAAGTGGTAATGGAGGGGGTAGAACTTCATTATAATGAAATCAAATAAAGCAAAGCAAATACATAGTTGAATTGGTTGATTTAAAATTCTTGCAGAATCAAGCGCTATTTTTCATCTCATATCACTGAAATAGTAAGTTTTTTTTAATTGTGCTCCTAGTATTAAAAATTAAAAATAAGGCACGCATTCGCTTTTTTTTTAAATGTGGAGCAATTATTTATAATTAATAAATAAAAAACATTTTCAAATATTGCTTTCACATGTATTCTGATAAAGATCAGAACCGGCTCGGCTCATCACGAGCATAAACAAATGATCAGTTTTATTTTAAATATAATATGCATTCTATACGCTCAGGTGCTTCATTTCATGCGCAAGCCAAATATTTTGATGTGTTCGTTGTCGACGCGTGCTTGTATGATCCTGCATTAGGATTCGACACACGGACGATCGAGATTCAAGGGTGTATACAGCCGCCATAATAGTATTGTTATCAAGATGCGATATGTGACACACGTCATGATATTATAATGTAACCGCTGCTGCGTCCACATTTAAAGCAAATATATTGCGAATGCGTGACCTCTATCATTAAAGGCATGCACTGTCCGCACGACGCACGTACGTCTATGAAATTTCCCAAATCACAAAGCACGCAGTGGGGGTGCGTCAATTTT
Organism: Himalopsyche kuldschensis; assembly: GCA_028554975.1. Lineage (NCBI taxonomy): Eukaryota > Metazoa > Arthropoda > Insecta > Trichoptera > Rhyacophilidae > Himalopsyche > Himalopsyche kuldschensis. The sequence goes on along the minus strand of JAHFWI010000017.1, from coordinate 6,592,133 downwards.
GCGATCATTCGACACCGATGATTCACTCGACTGAACGATTCATTTGGATTCAAAGATTCAAATCCAAAATTTTCGGAAATAAAACCAATCTTTAGTAGGTGTACGTATTTGAAATAAATATCAGTTGAAATTCAAAGAGAATTGAGAACATTTAAGTCAGCAGGTCAGTAAACATATACACAGACATACACAGACACAGAGCGAGTAAAAACTTCTCACTTGTAAAAGTTCACTTAATCTTTTAACTGCCAGCATGTGCATGTATGGCGGTACCTCGCACGCCACGAATTTTATTGTAAAAATAAAACGTTCTAAATATATCTTTTTTAAATGTTTATTTGTAAAAACTTGCCGATTATGATGCGATCATGCCGTCATTTATCCATAATAACAAAATTTATTTATTTTTGACTCATTAGTTACAATTGATTTTAGTGAGTAAAATCCCGCTTAAAGCGAGCGTCTAAAGACGTCATTTTTTGTATGATTGGCGTGCCGTTCACGGAAAAGTTTGCGTCTTTAGACGTTTGTGGCAGCAAATACGCGGTTAGTAAATACTCCGTTCCTGCGTATGCAATTAAAGAGAGAGAGTGTGTAAATGTCGCGAGTAAAAAAATTCTCACTTTTAAAAGTTCACTTAACAAATACGCTGTTGCTGCGTATTCACTTAAAGAGAGAGAGTGTGTATTCGCTGAGGTACAGAAATACCACTACCAATACATACGTATTATTCTGTCAATGACGGAGCACCTATGAACTAAAACAGAACGCCAAGAAGATTGCTTACAAAAAGAATAACTGGGGATTGCCCAGTGCTCTGGAACCCTTGAAGATGAAACCTGAAATGGTTTTGAAACGTTGGGTCGTCCCAAAATTATAATTGAATGTACCGTAACTTTTTAAGCTCGATAATTTTTTTATAATAAATGATAATTTATAATGCAAAACGATACACGAAAGTGCTGTAACAATAGCTAGCTAATTTTACGTCGCGATTAAATAGCCGTTATTCTATAAGAATTCTTTTGAAAACTTATGTTTACTGTAATATCAATAAATTACAGTGTAAATGAGGCTCAAAAGTTTTTGATACTTCTCTGAATTTCATGAGCTGAAAATCTTTAAGCGAAAATTCGGCACTCGACCCGTATCAAACATTTATTTTAATCCTGACATGTAATTGGTTGACTATGTTGCAATAACAAATAAAAAACAATATTGCTGCGCTTTGAATATATTTTTAAACAAAGTTTACAAACCCTTTCCAAAAAAATATTCACGTACGGTGTCAGCTTTACTCTTGGCATTATTTATTATGAATATGGTGTGAGTTTGCATATTGGTTTCCAGGAACTCGTTAAATTACTTACCCATACTAATGTAGCACACAATTCTGTGTTTCAAATAATTCGAAAACAAGAGAACTTCACTGAACTGTCAAAAATTATCATATATTACGTTCTGTCACTTTATAATTGCGTGTTCTTTAGAAACAAATAAATAGATTTGTTTTTTCATCGCGTTTATCAAATATCCAAATCACGATGTTGAAATTTCTCTGTGAATGATATGCGACTTGAGAATAAATCTGTGATGCATTTTCATATTACTCCAAAAAAAGTCGGTAAATAAAACACAGTATCACGAAGGTTAAAAAAACCAGTTTTGGACCATAATCATAATACTAAAACAGTGATTACTGTCCCTTTGAGAAAGCACTAGAGTACTTTCAGATAACGGTAGATTATGGATCATCGACCTATGAATTGTTCTACAGATGTTTTTTTAGCAGGTGTTCATTGTAGCACAACAAACCATATTAAAAAATCGTTATTTTACGTAAAAAATACAATATATTTAACCATTTTCAAAATTATGTCGAGAATTGAGGAATAAATTATGTTACTCAATGAAATATGGTTATAGAAAATTTGTTTAGGCGGATGATTGATTTCACCGTCAATCCTTGATGGAATGGCATTATGTATAGTAAAAATAATAACAATTTTTTAGTACTTATTCTACATTGCATTCATTGAAATGACTGGTTTCGCTCATTCGCGATAATAGTCATTTAACAATTCAGTCGATAATGCTCGCGAAGAAAGAAAACGGTCCTAATTTCAATAAATTAAATGTGGAATAAGTACTAAGAATGTGCTATAATTTTTACTATTTTTTTTCGCAAGAAAATAAGTCAAATTTTATATAGGCAGATACTGATGTGTATTATTCTCTGATGGATTTTCTCGTGACCCTTCCTGCCATTTTCTACTTCCGGTGATCGTCAAAACTGCATTTTTGACAGCATGATTTTCATAATTGATGAGTCGGGTCTTATATTATAAATGCTGACTAATTATTGATATTGTGACAGCTGAATCGGATCTCAGTGTTGGTGCAAAGCCGGATTCTTTTAGCAATTATTGCATTAGATTAAGTGAATCACACGACAGCTAAGGAAGCTTTTGCCGTCACAAATGATTCAGATTGGTTATTTATTTACACAATACTGTTTTTCGTAACGGCCATCTTTTAAACATAAAATTTGGAATTATAATAATCCGATAAAAAATAGAAATATGAATTACATAGCAAATTGAGAATGAGTCAGTTATTTTGGTTAGTATCATAATTTGCAATCTACGTAAATTAAAGGAAGCGATGCATCACAAGATTCACGAGCGCCCATGGCTAAAACCTTACTTTTTATGTAAGCTTCGGCTAGGCTTGAGTCAGAAACTGTCTGATTGCTACGCGGAGTGCTTACAAAGTTAATATTTTTTTGGTGTATAGGTATATGGAGCTTATCCGTGCAGCTTTTTCTTACTACACCATGCAAAGAATAAAAGATCTATATAAATTTCAACATAAATTCATCTGATAGCTAAAAGCAGAAACAGTGCATACATTAAGATACAACATGATTCAAAGAATTTTCGCAGTGACATTTTTTTGTAGTTGATTGGTATGTTCTATAATAACAAAAGCAATACAATGATACCACAGCACTTTTTTCATGGTTGGTATGAAAGCGCGATGCGTACATGGTTATTCTATGGGGTGAATAGTTCAATCATTTATTTGTCTCTTACTTAGAACGAGGAAAACTTTTAAATATAACAATTGGCAAGGTAAAATTCGTCATGAATGCGAAATTAACTATTTTGCTTTCTTAGAACCATTGCAATTTTGAATACTAAACAAGGCATGGGAAAACCCTTCTAGGATGTTTTGCACCCATATGACATATGTAGATACTATGTTTATGACATTATTGAGTAATTTATTTAGCATTAATGTTTACCCATATATTGTGCTCTATTCACTCTTAATGTGGGCATATGAAGGCATCTAAACCAACAAAATCTACTGGAACTCTTATCAGTAATAAGTCGTTAAATCTCTCTATTGCGTAGGTAGTATTGATGCATGAATGTGGCCAAAACAGGATTTAAGACTAGCTTATCGCTGAAGCTACAGCTTGGTTAAAGAGTCGGATAGATGGAATTGCTAGGTAGACTGTTGTTTTGCTTAAAATTTCCTATTTCTCGGAAGCTTTTAATCTATGTTACTGTGTGGAAAATCTTTAAAAGCATTATTGAATTTACCGTGAATGAACTTTCATGGTATTCATTCCATGCTTTATCGGAACACTTCTAAGAATTAATAATAAACACATTGACCATCGGGAAAATGCTCGTGTGAATTAGATACAAATTTAACCAAAACTTTATTAATTAAATTCCGTCAAAAAATACGTCAACTTAAATAAGCAGCTTTCTTCCTTATTTGAAAAAAAGTTATTGGTTTTTTCATAACCGCTTAAAATTGAGGTATTTAGCGTCCTTAATATTATGTTGAAATAATAAAATATCAAAAGATAAAATAAAACCAATTCGAGTTTTAAAAAATATCAAACGGCCGCAAAACGTGTATCATATCAATAATTCAATAACGGTATAATTATTACACCAAAAAATAGCAGTTGTATCAATTTATAATAAATAAGGGTTTAAAAAATTTGGGCATACGTAATTCAACAATTAAAATGTAAATGAACAAAATGTATTTAATATTTATATAATAATATTGAGATTAATTGATATCGCTGTGAAATTTTTGTGATCAATTTTATGAACAAGATTTGAAGACACGTGTATTAATTTTTTTATCAAATGATATTAATTTTACTGTCTTAGATTGAAATATTACTCACTGCGTCATTTAAAGTATACAGATATAGCTATTATGATAATATTTATTAGCGTTATTAAAATATTATTCATTCACAATATTTTATCAATGTAAACACTCAATATGGCTGATACTTAAGTATGAACAATACACAAGTGCTTACTGAACCAGTGGTGGAGTTGATAGCTGTAAGCGAAGGGGAAAAAACTGGAGAGCCCACGAATGCTGTCAGGTCAAGCTCAAACATTCAAAATATATTGTTAATAAGAGGAAGGAGGTTCTAAAGAAAAAGTTATTTCAACTGTCAAAGATTTTCACATTATTTTATAAAATCGGTTTTCCAAATGAAAGAGTGTTTATATCCGCCCAGTGTTACCCTTTCTTGGCCCTTAAAATAAGATGAATAGAACACAGTTCTCGCTCAGAAAATTTCTACTGAGGTTTTCCTGAGCCTTTGACAGAGCTTTGGAAAAACTATGTGTGAGAAAAGGAAAATTACATTTTAAATGACTATATGTGAACTTTTCTCTAGTCATTTGTTTCCCCCCATTGCTTTCGACTGTCGACATAGTTTTTTCGTGGGGGTTATTAAATATTTCGATTCTCTGCTAGTCATCTGGTATTTTCATGATTGCCTGCCAGGTGTAAAAGAGTGGGAAAGCCAGTGATCCGGAACGAGTGACTTGATCAATTCAACACTTCGATTTGGAATCGTTTGTTTGAAAGCAACGCATGACTAGAATAGACTAAAGGTAATATTTAATTAAAAATACAAGCCGGGCAAACCAGTTAAAGCTTGTTAACTATTTTCTTATTAAGTTTTTATATAGCTACGCCACTGTGTATAAACATTTCTGAAATTGTTGGACAAAATTTCAAGTCCTGTTGAACAATATGAATAAATACGTGATGCGAATTTCCAACATCCTCTTTTATTACATCTTGAATTAAAAATAGAATTTCTAAAAATGTTTTTGAACTTTGTAGCCTGCTAAAAATGCGCACATCGTGATAATTAATGTAAAGAATGGTCCTTCAAAAGACCGTGACGAGAATTATTGTTTCTACATGTCTGCATTTACCGAATGATCTGTAATATTTGCGACATTTAGAGGCTATAAAATAGTCCATTAGAATACTCATCAAAATGAATGACGAAGGATCGATTGAAATTTCTGAGTCACGAAAATGGACATCATTTTTTTTATTCCGTCAGTGTATATCAAAAATTAAAAAAAGATTAGTTAGTTAGTATTGAAATGGAAGCTATCATACTCTTAATTGAACAGAAATCGTAAAATTATTATTTTTTCTATTTAAATCGAGCATTCATAATAAAAAAGATGGATTTAAATTATTGATTTCGTTGATGCTTGACATAATTTTCGTCAAATAGTATGGGGTTTCTGTTGAGATGAACAAATTGAATGGTTTAGAGATGCTAATTTCGCCCTATCCACGATTACAGTAGCATTTGAAGGAATTAAATAAATTATCAAAAAAGCTGATGCTAAATAGAAATTTGTTTAATTAAAGGGAAATATACACCTTTAAACCATTTCATCAACCTAATTCCTGATACAGTTATCGACAACAAATAGAATGTTTTGGTTGTGATTTGTGATGAACTGAGGCAACTGAAAGCAAAAACCGATATTTACAGTCTCCAATGTTATTCTTTTCTGTTTCGATAAAAGTGTATGTTATTCCATCGTATCTTCTTTCCAATTGAGAAAAGCATGCATTTTTATTCGACACCCAACTACTAAATGCACAAAAACAAATATTTTTTATTTAAATTTTTTCAATGCATATGTCGGGCTTTGCAAGTCGTAATCAAAATATAAAATGTAAAATAACTTTCGTTATATGTACATATTTTTAATTTGGTCACTATCACTCTAACTGTCATTGGACTATTGGTCGAATAGTATAAGAACGAATGCCCAAATCTATTATTTAAGAGCTTTTCTCCACGACGGTGAGCTTTTATTTTCGACCTACACAAATATTAAGGTTAGGCCAGTAGCTGACCATTTAAGAGAACATTTCAACAAAAATAACGTCTAAGGTTTAGTATTGTACTGAATGAAGGCAAAGCAAGTATACTCATATTGGATCATGTCTTAAATAATATTATGTAACAAAAATTACGAAAGGGCCTGTTGAAAAAGTCATGTTTTTGTTTCAGTAGTTGACTATCTCACAAATTGAAAAATCTAGTAGTTGACCATGTCTTTATAGTGAACTTAATGCCAGAGTTGCCTCAGGGCTTTCGGTCTCAACACTCTTGGTTGAATCAAGTAGCAATGGGTGGTTCAGGAACAAGGTACACACCGCTTCTAGATTGATCACTTAAGAAATTTGAAATAATACACTTTCCTCACTAGGTGTTGTTTTCAAATGGCCACCCTGGCACTCCATTGGCTATATGGTGATGTGTTAGTGGGTCATTCCGACCACAGATGCCTCAAATTGTCTTAACTTTACAATTTAGAGCAATCACGCAACTGCATTTCTTATTTTGGGCCATTTCATTCTCAAAAGGTCAACTACTGGTACATGGTCAACGACTGGTACATTTCCCTTAATCTGTAAAAACTTCCACTATACTTTATAATCATTAACAGATGTCACTGAAACAGACTTTTCAGCTTTTCCATTCCTCTTCCGCTCACAGTAAACTAAAACGATTATATTCGACAAAACATTTTAATTTTTTTTTTGTTTTCAGATAAAAATGGCAGCCAATCAATCGACGAACGGAACAGTACACGAAGTGTCACCTATTGCAAGATGGTACGACAACAGATCAATCTTCATCACAGGAGCGACAGGATTCATGGGAAAGGTAATAGAAATTATTCAATGTTATTATTTATATATTTTTAAATTATTTAATTACACAAATGGCTACGAAAACATGGCTTGAGACGCTAGACAGTATTTTTTTTATAAACAAATCGCCAGAGATACCTTTTTATTTTGGAAGATCGATAATTTAAATGTAATATAAGATTATTATAATATAAATAATGAACAAGAATGCCAGTCGAAGCACGTTGCAAATTCGTTGCAGGTTCCATCTTCAGGGGTCTCTTAACACTGGGAAATGAAAAATGAAGCATCAATCAGTTTTTATTGAATACGAAACTACGGTGTATTGCCGATGTCATATTAATACATACTATGTGCAAACCTTAAAACGGATATTAATAATTTTTTCCATTTTCCTGCAGGTCCTAGTGGAAAAGCTCCTGAGTTCTTGTCCTGGAATAAATCAAGTATTTGTATTGCTCCGAAGAAAAAAAGACGTTTCGCCTGAGGCAAGACTGGAACAATTAAAGCAAACTCCGGTAAGTAACAAAGTTGATTTGATTTTTTGAAATGGATCACATTCTATAATACCTCTCCACCGAGATTAATACTCATTCAAAACTGAAACGTAATTTTCACTCCGTAACATGTTCCAGATATTCGACAACCTTCGGCAGTACTTCCCCCAAAGACTAGATAAGCTGGTCGCTATCCCCGGCGACATTCTTCAGCAGGAGTTGGGTATATCACAGGAAGACCAAAAGACGATCTGCTCGTCGGTGTCAGTTGTCTTCCATTCTGCTGCCACTGTTAAATTCGATGAAGCCCTTCGACTCAGCGTGACTATGAATATTCTTGGAGCAAGGAGACTGCTGCATATAAGCAGAAAGATGTCAAAATTAGAGGTTGAATAATTTACGTTTTGACTTCCACTATAAATTGTCTTTAGGTGTTACCCTCCTTTTTATATAGTATATAAGTATGGCTGATTTTTTGTGGAGATACGTTCCAAAGACTACCGTGCAAAAAATACGTGTAAAAAAGATAAGATGCCATTACAAATATGATATGTTCCATTACTTTAAATCATCTCAAAATTCGAAAATCTTGAACTAACAAATAAATCAAATTTATGTATTACTAGTATTGCTACCCGGCGTCGCTCGGACTGAGCGACCAATAATTATTTAATGTTATATCATTCGACATAATTATATCACAAAATCTAACATCCAAAATAGAGTTAAAATAAAATCACAAACTTTATTTAATTTGATGACAGCCCCATTCTCGCCCATTAAAATGTCTGTAAAAATCTAATTTGCTGTCAAAGAAATGTCAAATAATACCTTCACGTAAATAATAAACATTATTATATAAATGAAAGCCGGGATGTCAAAATGTCTTCGCCGATAAAAATTCAAACATATTGTCTTTCATATTATTTTTATGGCAACTCAATGACCAACAATGCAAAATGGAATTACAGACCCACATACATACATACGCCGTTTCGGTTTTATATATAAGATTTAAGCCAGGGCTGTGAAGTCATTAAAAAAATACGACTCCGACTCCAGCATTTACCAAAAACACCACTCCGTCTAATATGATTCTTGATAATGTTTAACGAATGTACCATACATACGCATTTTTATTCTTTTTAGTTTTTGAGTCGTGTTAAAGCAAAAAAAACAGTTTAAAAAAATAGTCGGTACTTTTTTTGTAAACCGTGCTATTTCAAAACAACATTGCTAAAAGAGGATCGGGTGTATGTCGTTTTTTGATGCTTATTCTCTTTTCAGGCATTTGTCCACGTAAGCACAGCATACTGTAACTGCGATAGATCATTCATAGAAGAGACAGTTTACCCACCTCCTGGTGATTTTGACAGAATTATCCAGTGCCTGGAATGTATGGACGACGATATGCTGGATGCCATGACTCCAAGGTATAATAAAATCATGTTGTTTGTTGAATCAAATGCCGTCTAATAATTTAGTTTATGTCTATCAACCAAATCAGTATCAGCAAAATTTTCGTTCTCCTTTGTCTTTTTCTTGTCAAATATAATACATATTACTAGCTGCACAATTTTTATTTTTATAGACTACTAGTATTGCTACCCGGCTTCGCTCGGACTAAGCGACCAATAATTATTTAATGTCATATCATTCGACATAATTATATCACAAAATCTAACATCCAAAATAGAGTTAAAATAAAATCACAAACTTTATTGAATTTGATGACAGCCCCATTCTCGCCCATTAAAATGTCCAAATTCAAGGAAAAAATCTAATTTGCTGTCAAAGAAATGTCAAATAATACCTTCACGTAAATAATTAACATTATTATATTGCAACTTGCAACAATAATGCAAAAGGGAATTACACATATCGTATAGAAATATATATAGGGACCCACATACATACATACGCCGTTTCGGTTTTATATATAAGATTTAGTATTAAATTCAATTGAATTTTACTTCAATCTTACACTCAATTGTTTATAGTAGTAAACTCATAAATCTTAGGTAAGATAGTAATACTACAAAGTGACATAAATAATGGCACATCGATTTGAATGGAACATATTATTTGAATCACGTTATCGATGTTTTTTATTTTTTTTGTCTCGACGGAAACGACTTACAAGGCGACTACAGTAAGTTATTGTATTTAATCAGGATTTAAAAAAATAGAGAAAAGCTCAACCTCACGAAGAAAATGTAAAAATAAGCATGGTCATAAAATTTTAATTGCGAAGATACTTTTATGGCTATTTATTTTTTAGATTGATAGGAAACCGACCCAATACTTATACATTTACGAAAGCAATGGCTGAACACATTTTAATGAAAGAAGCTGGGACGATACCACTCACCATTGTAAGACCAAGTATAGGTAAAACAAGTTTCCGTTATATATAATATTTAGGTATGTGAATATGTATCGATATTTTTTACTTTTCAACAAAGACTTAAATATTTCATAAAACCAATGGCTATTTGCGTTGTAATGACATTACTATTTATATGTATTCAGTGACTGCAGCCTTGAAAATGCCTCTCCCTGGGTGGGTCGACAACCTAAACGGGCCAACTGGAATGTTGACAGGGGCTGGTAAAGGTATCCTCAGAACTCTGCTCTGCAGAAGAGACTTGAAGGCTGATCTTATCCCAGTGGATCTTTGCATCAATACCATTATAACAGCTGCGTGGAATACAGCTAAAGAAGGAAGGTGAGACAAGAAAACCTGTTTTCTCTTAATACTAGTTTTAAAAGGGATTGTTCAAAAACTATAGTATGGAATATACAAATTGATCACACTATTTTTAGGCACGAAGGATTAAAGGTATACAACGCAACAACCGGATCTGCGAACCCGATACTATGGGGCGATATGGAGATTTGGGGACACCATTACCTTGTGAACAATCCGTTTGACGATATCTTGTGGTATCCTGGAGGCTCTTTCAAATCTAGCAGGTATTCAAATGAATCATTTTTGTTATCAACAACACTATATTATTTATGAATCAACTTGACATGTGAGATTTAAGCTCCTTTTACTAACTATGCACTCGATCCATTAGATATTAGAACATTAGAGTGTGCATCTTAATAACGTTATGGTGATAGTTATAGTGTTATGATGATGAAGGTGCTGTCAAATTACGTCCTGGTGGAGAAATTAAATTCACAGTTATTTAGAGATATTATTCATATATATTTTAACACCAAGTCATTTAATTTTCAGATTCATGAATTCTGTCTGCGTAGCGGTATTCCATATGCTTCCAGCTTACATCGTAGATTTTTCAACAAAGATCTTCGGAAGGAAGCCAACGTAAGAAATTCTATTGCTCTAGCTGTGTATTTGATTAGAGACAGAGAATGTCTACTTTTCCTCCAATGGCAGTTGGAGGAGAAGCTAGTTATTTACTAGTTCCATTGATCTATCTATCCAAAATATATTATATTGAGATGGTCTAGTAAGAACCAATATGCTTCCGAACAAATATTTTTTTCAGGCTTTTTTACACCAGTGATTCACAACCTGAGGACTGCAATGATATTTCATGCGGCCCAATATGACAAATATCAATCGTCTTTTTTTCTTCAGAACTTTTCACGGACGATGGAAGAACAATATAAAATATCGATAATTTACTCACTCTAACTCATGCGACCCTCGAACTATCTAGCCTTTCTCCCAAAAAGGTTGTGCATCACTACTTAAGGTTAACAGATATATTATATATACATGTGAAAAATTCATATGTCCAAATTGTAAGGTTTTGTTCATCATAATCATAAAAATATTGATAATTTAAGTACTTTTCCCCATGCGCCCTCCATGTATCTGAAGATTGATTATCTGGCCCTTCTCATAAAAAGTTTGTGTATCACTGTTTCACGTGAGTCCCTGACACAAAAAATCAATGATCCAACTTTTTCATGTCACAGCCACATTCAGCCACTATTAAAATTAAGGTTACCCGGTAATTGAACAAAAAAAATAGTAAAGATTTCAACCTTACAGGCCGAGTATGGTGAAAGTCCACGCGAAGCTTCAGAAAGCCGTCCAGGCCTTGGAATACTTCACAACCAACGAATGGACATTTTCCAACCACAATGTACAGCATCTCCTTTCTAAATTGACCGAAGCTGATAAGAAACTCTTCGATTTTGACGCCAAAAAGATCCAGTGGCTCCCATACGTGGAGCAGTATGTAAGGGGGATACGGAAATATATTTTGAAAGAGAACGACAAGGATATACCCAAAGCCAAGCAACACATGAGAAAGTAAGTTATAGTATAATATTATTCCTATAAATATAGTCTTTATCCCATGTTTTTAATTTTATATTGTAGATGAGATCGAAAATTTTATAATACTTTGTTCTATGAGCAAAAACTGATTTTTGTAGTGAATATTTACATACTTAAAGATATAATCTTATTATACATGTTTGAACTACTGAAAACCGTTATTATTTCGTTGATCATTGGAATAATCGATATGCTGATAATCCTTTTTTTTAATTTGAATCTTCTCATTTTTGTACTTTTCCATGAGTTTTGTCGTTAACGACCCGGGTTTCGCCTTTCGGCATCTTCAGGCATTTCAAGTGCACGGATGTACTTCAACTGACAAGTACAAAATTAAAACGATTCAAATTAGATATTTGAAATCCATCAAGCACCCTCAGTCGAAAATCTTAAATAAATCATTTTTTGGTTCTCACTAATTTTTTTCATAGTTTATTTTTTGTTTGATTGTTCCTTCTGTTGATTCAATATTTTACGGTTATCAGGTTATATCCAAACACTACCGATTTAATTTATTAAATAAAGCTCATTTATAAACACAGTTTAATGTATTAAATCATAATCCATTTCATCAGATAAAAACACGCTGCACTCAAAAATAAACATTTTAGTAATAATAAAACTATACTTTTGTAGTAAGTCATATTATAATTTGTTTATTCTGTTGACCTTTTCATAAAACGTTTTTTTTCTTAAGGCTTAAATAAAATAACATTTGAATTAAGAATTTTCAGAAAAGCATTATTTTGTCGTGTCCAAAATGTCAGTATTTATTTTTTATTTTTCAGGATGTACATTCTTCACTGCTTCGCCAAGGTCTTGATGGCTTTCACGATGTGGAAAGTCATCACAGCAAATTCAGACTTAGCCAGAAGATTTAGTTTTAGCCTTATCAATAATACTGTCATAGCAATTAGAAAATTGACTCATTTATAGGTGCATAAATGACTGTATTTCATGTTTTAGTATATAAACTTTGTATAATCATAGGATCAATAACAATCTTTATACGTCGTTGATCTTCCTTTCGGTTTTGGAGTGGTGGGAAACGATTCGGAGTGTATATGAGTATGTGTGAATCACATCATGTTTTTCAATTATAGACAATATTGTCGGCAACACTGATGGAAACACGCCTATTTTAACGAATAACTTACCGTTCTTACGATTCGTGAAAATTTCGAGCCCGATCTACCTACCACTTAAATCCATTTCGGAAAAGAATGAATAATTAAATAAAAATATTGAACGATAAAAATTTAATTGTGATTGATTTTTCGAATATACGAAGATGAAAGTGATAAAAATATTATTTTATACGACTTTTTTAATTCTAAACAGATTTTAAAAAAGAATTTTGAGCTTTACCTTGAAATTGGAACCATTAACTAACAATGTATAGACTAAAAACAATTATAATTGCGCTTTATTAAGAGGAGTTCATATTTAAATCCTTGAGAGAATTTTTTTTTGTTAAATTAAACTTTTGCCATGGTTTTTATTGTTAAAATTTTATATTAAATATCTTGCTATTTCCTGGGTTTGGGGGTATATTGAAATAAATGGAAGTCAGTTTGGTGTATGATATTATGTAGGTTTTCATTTTGATTTTAATAAACAAGAGTCAACACAATAATAGGCTACTCACTCATTAATTAGTTTCGTAAGATGAATGTGATTTTTATAGCATACATAATTACGAATATTTGTCTTTTTTATAATGGCCGATGTCAATAGATTTGACATTGGTCATTATAAAATAAAGAAAGAAAATAGGCAGGATATGGTGAGTATTATTATTTTTAAATATTATATCATAACAAATAGGTTAAACATTAAGGCCGCCATCAAAAGACTGTAGTCCTTGCATGGATTGAAAACATTTTGTTTTTTTTTTTATAAATCCATAAATGTTATACTGTTTTACTATACATACTAGAATTTGTAATTTAGCTTAACCTAGTTTTGATAAGGACTCTTTTGTACATATTTAAGATAAACACAAAGTATATATGTATGCATTTAATATTATTTAAATGATTTTCTCTAAAGGGGTTTTTATAAAATGATAACAGCGCATGTTAAAATACGTGTGAAATCCACGTTATGATATTGTATAGTTCATAATTACATTGTAAAATGTATTATCAGGACAGTTGTCGGCAGATAAAAGTTAAAAGCAATATTCTATTTTCTTTTCAAGTGCGCAATGCACTGCCACCTGTCATCAAACATGATTAAAACTTTCTACGAGTAGGCCATTATTTAAATATATTCTAATTAATAATATTGATAAGTATCTGGGAATACTAGTACAACTAGGTATATTGTAGCTTCCTTTATACTTTATATATTATTATTAAGTATCAATAAAAAAAAAATGAAATAATATGCTCAACGTAATTATAATTAGAATCTAACAATAATTATTATGTTTTTGTACCTCTATAACAGTGAATGCATTTTCATGCGAATAAAACATTAATGAAATGTTTTTTTTTATTTAGTTTGACCTCAACTACTTGGTGTATTATTTATACTCGACTATTTATGTATTTTCAACAAAATTCACGACAAAATTGGGTTTACGTGAAATCAAAATGATAAAAAGCCGGAAATGATACAGTACGACTTGTACCTTTTTTCAATTAATTATAATCTTCGACCTCCTGCCAAATGTAATACATATAATTTCATTCAGGACAGCGGGCAGAATTCTCAATTTATTGAATATAATACGATGCATGTAATAGCAACTGGGCGCTTCAGAATTATGGATATCAGTGAGCATTATTTATTAGAGTCGACTTTTGTTTATTCTTGACATTAAGACAATTCACCACTATATCGATTTCACGAATAATCCTTAAATAAGGGTATATTTCGCTAGGGAATAATAATACTGACATTATGATATAATTATTTATTTATTTATTTAAGAAAAAAGCAAATCATGGCATTACAGCTGATGCCAATGCGCCATGTATTTGACAAATATAAATACGTGTATGTATTTATATATATACATACATGTAAATACATAATAATAGGTACATATCACACACATTCAGTATTTATAGTTATTTAGCTGACAACTTAACTACATATTCTACACTACTAAGCAATGAGAATTGGTTAAACATTATAATTCAAAATCAAATTAAGCAATTGTGAGAAATTACGAAAAACTTATTTCTGGGTAAAATCTCACGGGAGTATTTTAAACATGGCGTCACAAAGTCAGCTGATTTGGCCGAAAGTGTTCTGGCATATTCAAAAATAGATTTTGCATTTGATGGATAATCGTATTTTGTACACAAACATACAGAATTGAGTCTGGAGTTTAATATTGTATCAACAAGGATGCTCCTGTTAATCTATACAGAATATGAATTGCAATATTTTCATTTATCATACGCCATTAAATGTAAATATGTGTGCAGCTTTAGCACAAAAGATTGTTTTGGTTTAAAAGTCAAAGTAAAATTGAATTACACATTTTTAGTGTTACTGCCTTTTATTCTGAGAATGGGATGATCAAACAATAGGAAAAGCATTTATTTGCTACGCCTCAGTTTTGGATGGGATGGGTGTTAGAGAATTTTAGACATCACCTGTATCCTTTTTTAGGCATTAATTCATAAATCACTTCATGAAAGCCTCTTTACTGGCGATCGACGATTACATTAAAATCATCCAAAATATCACACTAAACGAATTTTAAAAAAAAGCTTTTCATTGCTTAACATCTGAATTTGATTAGCTATACACTAATCCTCTCTCACCAACATGTTGATATTTATTTTCATTATTTATGATTAGTGAATAAACTTTATATTGAATAATCTCAATTATGTGATGGCGTGAATTAAAAAGCTTGTCATTTAATTTGTTATTCACAAAACTGTTAATATACTATCAATAATTCTCAACGCCCTTCTCACGAATTGTAGCCAATCTAAAATAAACGATTACAAAATAACGGACTTTCCATAAATTTTCTGATAAAATGGCTTCAAAAAAAGGCGTAAATTTTGTAATATTTACTTAGTTTATGTGGGTGCATTCACAATTGCAATGCAAAAATCGTACAAATGTTTCACTTTAAACATTTATTTGCAAAGAAGAAAATACGTGGGACATGGAAAAGTTTGGCATGTATTTAATGGGTCAGTAACTAATTCAAGTTTTGGTCAGTTAAATAAATAAATGGTCAGTTAAAAATCAAAATGGTCAGTTAATATTATAAACGGTCAGTTGTCATTGTATCAGTGTGAATGTGGTCAGTTATTAAATAAAATGGTCAGTTATATATTTTAATGGTAAGTTATTTAATAAAAACGGTTAGTTTTTAATTTAAATGGTCAGTTATTTTTAAAAAAATGATAAGTTTTAGTTTGACAGCTTGTTAATTTTTTCAAATATTACGACCATAGAGGCAAATTTGTGACATGTTCTATGAAAAATTACCGCATGAAATGAACTAATTTCTTACGTTCAGGTATTTGGAAGCATATACATAATATTATTTTAATAAATGTAAAGTTTACGATAGTATTTAAAATGTTTCGTTTTTAATTGTTCGAATAATTATAATAGAAGACCCCAAAGAATACTTTGTGACATTAAGTATGAAATCGAGTTTAAAAATTGCGACCACAAAATACCAACTAATAATATTTCCAGATAGAGGCAGTCACATAATTTAATTATTTGCTTAAAATAGAAAGAACAATTTTACTAAAAGCTTATATTTAGAAACAAATTCTACAGCCATAAACAATATTCCGGCAATCTTGCAGTAAAGATTTCGGTGCGAATTCGAAGTGTCAACTTCTTGATTATTATTTGAAAGTAAGGTGAATATTTTTTTTTACATTTCTCTTTAGGTAGTTGCTATGCGTTTAAAAATTCCGAAAATAAATTCAGTACTGATACAATAATAAGATAATTATATTCTTTTCAGATTTAACCATTTAAAAACCAGTATGTGTCGATTGAATTAAATTTTATATTATGTTAAATTAAAATCAGAATCTAAAACGCTACAGGCCATGACATATATGTATATAAATATGCAACCTAATCTGCAGTCAATTCGAGTAAAATTGGACACCTTTCGAGTGTTTTTGTGATATTTTTATTTTCAGAAACAGTAAGTTGTATTATTTATATAATTAATAATACTTATATAATTTTGAATTCAAAATTTATGAAAATACAAAAAAGCATTAATGTTTTTATGAGCGGTCTAATCTTAAATTTATAATAGGGTAACATTGGACACCACCACTTTCGATAAGCGAATTTGTTGATTTTTAGCTAAATCATCCACCTTATATATGTATTTTCTTTTTTGGTCCGAAATACGAATTAGGGATATATTATCGGGGGAGGGCTTATTTTTCAAGTACAATAAGTAGATTTATACATTTTCGTTCAATATTTATTTGTATATAGGAATTTTACATTTATTTCAAATTTATTCGAATACAGTCATGACATCTTCTTTTGGAACATCGTCATAACTTATCAAATTCTGAATTCCCTCCAAATCCATTTCTTGTTGAATCATTGGACCAAATCTCTCATGTCCTGCAATATAGCTATCCTTAAATGAGTATTTCTTGTCTAAGTAGCCTGTCCGTAGTGCATTTGAAACACAACTGTCAGTTATTTTATCCCACGAATTCGCATGCGATCAATGTGATTACAACTCTATGCAAAAGGTCATTTGACCTAACATGAATATATTCAGTTGTACATCTGGTCTTGGTACGTAAAATATTTCAGCTGGGCTAATATTTACTAAATACCATTAAGTTTATTGCTGAATGCGGGTTTCCTCTATTATTTTATCTAGCTTGGCGATTTTACAGATGAATTTGAAATACATAATGTGTTTAAAAACATGATTTTGCACACCTTGATATAACGCAAGTAAAAATGAATTGACGTTTGACAGTTTGATTTCGTTTTAGTCTAGTCAAATTATTATTAAACAATTTTGTTTTTTGAGCTTGGATAATTTTGATATAAAAGATTTTTTTTGTATGTGTAGGCTTCTCCCGTGGCATGACTTCAATTTCATTCTCTAGTGTGTGCCACTCGCTGTGTTCATTTATTTCGATTCGGTTTTATATCACGCATTTCTGGTCTGTCTAGAGTCTAGATAGCATCTTTTACTCTGTGGATAAGAAAGAACATTGAATGAGAAACTGACATAATGTAAATACTGAAAGATGACAAGGTTTTCATGTAGGTACCATGATTAACTTACGTATTCGTAACTCTAAATCCTGCGGAGATGCCATTGTGACAACATACAATTCCTTGTTGGTTAACATTCTTTCCTCTGTAAACAATAAAATACATTGAATGAGAAATCGACATAATGTAAATACTTGTGTAAACCATATTCAAATACGATAACATATACGTAATTTGGAAATTATTATTAAATAAGAATATCGAGAACAATAATAATAACTATTAAAGATATGCTTACCGATTCAGGTATAATTGTTTGAGGACAAATTTTGTTCCAAAGCCATCTATAAATTGAATTTTCCCTTCGAAGTAACTCGCGACAAGCATTACAAATAGTAGATAGTATTTTTGACGTTTGTGTTGACGCTCAAATAGTATTGCCAGTAATAGTAGACAAACGTATTTTTTTCAGTGGTAAAGTTAAGTCATGTCGGTGCTGTGTCCCTCTCATCACACATCTATCACAATGAAGTAATAAACACAATATCTTATTGGTGTAAAATGATATCTACTGACCCGTTTATAGAATATAACTGACCATTTTACATTAAAACACTGACCCAAAATTAGTTATTAACTGACCATTTATAATTTTTAACTGACCATTTAGTATTTTTTAACTGACCATTTATTATTTTAACTGACCATTTATTATTTTTAACTGACCGTTTTAAGTATTTATTACTGACCGTTTTAAGAATTTATAACTGACCATTTATCGAATTAGAAACTGACCAAATAATTACTAGTCGAAAAGTTTCTTTACTCCCAAAAACCTAAAATTTTACTACAAGTATTTACGAACTAGGCCATCGATATTTTGATATTTCGAAGAAAATAATAACCTTTTAGAGATAAATTCTTTACAGGGAATGTATATAGAATTCCTTTTTTTCTTTAAACAACTACTTAATATCAGATAAGACACATTAGGTATAATTTTGCTTTTCTAACACTCTTTCATTGGGTCGAATTGAAAATAAGTGCCGCCTTCTAAAGACCAACCTGTGTATGAACCCCTAATCTTCTCGACGAAAATAGCCGACTACTTTCGCACAAGGAAGCGAGTCTAAATCCATGCTTTGCATCTCTCTAATTAATGATACGTTCGTCGGAAAATTATTATATTGAAAGAGATATGTCAACATGAACAAATATATCAAATATTTATAACAGCCTAGATACTGTCACTGAAATTCAGGAAGACTAATATTTTCTTAGCAGTGTGCGCGCGCTATGAAGTCGATATGTGTGGTTACAATTTTTTTTAATTTCGTTTTAAATACTGTACAATTTAATAATTCGTACGACTTTGAATAAATAGCACAATCAATAAAAAAAATTCACTAGTTAATAAATCACTGTCACTGAGTAAAACCTGCCCTGATCATATTAAAAAATGTGGTAAAGGTGCTATAACGAGAGTGATTGGGTAACTACTATTCCTTTCTTATTAACAGTTTTATGTTCTAATCTTTCCATATGATCAAAGACATGGTTATGGAGAGTAGACACATGTGTTCGACGATTTATATTTGATGACGCCTTAAAACATCTATCGAATCAAAGACAATAAGTTAAAAGTAAAACCATGGATACACATTACACATGTATTATTATGCTCTCAATATTTTAATATAAAGTCTATTTTCAAAATTGAAAACAATATCCTCGTGTCGTAATTATATGAGTTTGTTTACGATACCTATTTTTTTTTATATGCGCATAACTTTATACATTGATTTATTTTCCATAACACATGTAACTGCGATATGTTTTTGTTATTCGTATTTTCTTGCCCTATCACATGCATGTCTGAAAGTTCACTGCCGCGCAAAACGCGCGAGTCAACAGCCGTATTTACGTAAACAGAATAAGAAAGCATCGTGATTTTATGGAAAATAAAAACAACGCAAATAATCGAACACGCTTATCTTCTATATTTAAATTTGACCTAGGATATCTATAGACGCGCAGCTTACATTCCACCATTCGATCGAATTGGTTTCATTTGTTTCAATTTATTTCATGGTTCATTCCCCAATCCGCACTTTAATTCAAAACAACCACTGCCAATTGCTTCTCGTAAAAATCATTTAAAAAAGATAAGCACTATTAAAAAATATATTTGATATCATAGTAGACTTCAAATCCCTGGCAGGTAAAAATCTTACAGATGAAAACTGAACTGATAATTTTCATTCCTAAAAAATTTGCATTTTAGATATTCCAAATTTACGAAATAAAAATTCTGCCTAACTAGGTATCCATAGCATGAGGCGACTGGTTGAATAGTTCCAGTCAGGGCTGTGGAGTCGGTAAAAAAAAGTTCGACTTCGACTCTGACTCCAACATTGACCAAAAGGACGATTCCGACCCCGACTAAAAAAAAGTTTAATATCGTCACTTTTTTGTCCTCATTTTCATAATAAAGTATGTGTATTCAATTAAATACCAACCCTACCGATCCGGCCAATAACCAAATTTGACATATTATATGCAAAAAAAAAAAGTTCAAACATTAAAAAAATTCCGACTCCGAGTACGACTCCGGCCAAAGCCCCGCGACGACTCTGACTCCAGCCAATAACCACCGACTCCAACTCCACAGCCCTGGTTCCAGTAAATGTCCGCGTAAATTAAAATATCTTTTACGTGGGTGAAATAGGAGTGACTTCTATCAAAATATATTTCATCGCCAATGAATTGGCTTTATTAACGTTGACTTGAAAGGAATAATAATATTTTACATTAGATTCAATGTTTTGAAACTGAGTCATATGATTGATGGAATTACAATAAGCACAAGAAGTGAGTGGACTTGATACAAGTGGACTGACCCATTTCTACGACGCGTTCTTTTTGACCGAGTGGCGAATTGTAACAAAGTTCAGCGAAATGAAAATAATGCATTGACCGAGAATTTTTACCTTGCATCTACGTTTTTATGAAAATGTATTGCGATTTTATGAAGTCAAAAAGGGGAGTCATGTAAAATCCCAACTCACATAATCATATGTATTTACATGTATGTATACTTTAAGAATAATAATACATACATTCGATTATAACTTTTGCTGAACATGTAAAGTACGTATCAACGTTTGATAAAAATGTTGAAGTGTGAAGAAAAAATAAATTATCACAAGTTTACTATACATTGTCTCTATTAAATATTCCTTCAAGCCCGATGGACGCTTTATTAATATCTATAAAAAAATGAAACATCCCATTAGGTTTCCAATAAAATGAAGAATTTTTTAGAAAAATATAATTACTCACTTTTAAGGTACGTTACACTTTTTGGTGGAAAGTCATTATTTAAATTAGTAAATAATACTCATTTTGTAGTACTTTTCGCATATATAATCTGATATCAGGGCTGGTTTCGCTTATTGCGAGCACTGTCATCTTCAACACCTGTCAACTTCATCAGTTGATAAATGATGCTCGCGGTGAGCGAAACGGTCCTGATCTTTATCAGAATATGTGTGGAAATAGTACTACATAATGTGCTCTATTTATTTAAATATATAATCAAATATCAGTGCTATAATTGTAAAGTAATCAATAATATTGAACAATCGTCCACTCAGCTTAGAAATCATGGGCTTGAATCTCTAAATGGAAAATGCAAATAAAGAACCAAGATAATACTAATGTTGATGTGATTTTGGCCGAAATATTTTTAGTGGAATATTTACACATTATTTAAAAAAAACTGTACTTCATTTATGATTCATTTAATAATAATTACTATCAATCATGTTTTTTTCGTTATGAGATTGTAATATTTAAAAAAAATACATTCCTTTAAGTATGAACTCATCTTATTGGTTAAAATACTTCATCAAACTATTGCTTATGATGGTGTCTGCTTCCTGGTTTTATGAAAAGATATTGTTTGAATATTTCACGTTATATTTAAATTTTCTTCGCAAAATATTTATTTTCATCATGATTCAAATTGCTATAATTATAATTGTAATATACTTTCAAAAGTAAACAGTTTATTATATAGAAGTTGAAAACTATGTACATTTAAATTATTATTTAAGCAATAATAATTATTGTTTTCATTGTTTTCTTTCATAAAAAAATAATAAACAATTAACCATCAAAAATTTTGAGAAATGTGGGGGATTCCGCATTAAAAGAAAATAATCATGTTGTGTTATGTAGGTGAACTTAAATTCAAAAGTTAAAAACCTCGAAAGTTTATTTCTGTCAAGACAAAGTCAATGACACAAAAGCAAAGTGGACAATGTGCTTAAACTAATTTTCACTCGTTGTTCGGCACTTTCTTTGTCTATGGGACAAGATTTCCCGCCTGATGCACAATGACATTTGACATATTCCCAAGATGGCGTAGCACTTTTCGTGATATATTGCGGGATTGAACTGAATATATATACTTGGCTTTACTTCTTGTCCCATTGCACTTTTCAGAGTTGAATTTAGTACTCTAGAGGAAACTCTCGAGGTTGTTTTGATTTGCCAAAACGTGGCTGGGAGTATACAATCACAATGTTTGACTATTCTGTATTGCTTTCTGTTGATAATACTTTAATCGGCATGCAAATTACCGGTTTAACATAAGGGGGTACCATGAATTTGTTTTATTAAGGAATAACTTGAAAAGTTTTTAATTAGATAGTGCGTTTATCCAAATAAAGCATCATTTAATAAAGCAATTCCATTGGGGAACAAATATTAATAAATGTGTTTATATTTAATATTTAAAGTAGAAACATATAAATCAATTGGTATCTAGTAATTTGATATATATTACGTTATCTACCTGCATATTGAAACTACACGAAACAAAAATTTGTCCACCATTTCCTAGTCCAAACAGGTCATCTTATATTTGACATAACTGTTTATTTTGAGTATATTAAGAAGCCAACTACATACAAACTCATGCCTAAAGCTAGTTTTATCTACGACTTAAACACAATGAAACATTAAGAGGAGACACAAACTTAACTGCATTTTTAAATATTTACAAGATCTACAATGGTGAGAAGCTATATATATATTTTTTCAAATAATTACTCAGGCAATATTTGTTCAAAGACAATTTTTATTCTGGCAACATTTTCCATTTAATACACAAATAATATGCCTACCGACAAAAGTTTAAATGTGCCAGGTAGGTAGGTACTTATTATTGTTGATACCATTAAAATATCAGTTTGACAGCCCATGAATAAAAGGTGTAAGTTTTTTAATACAACATATTCAATCAAAAAATATTTGAAAATGGAATTTGGATCATGGACGAGAAAAATTCAATAGTTTTTCGCAAACTTAGATCGTTTCATCCGTAAGTCTTCCAACTTCGTATTTGGCATTCGTCCATATTGGATTGGCTCCAAAATCGGGTTCCCTTCTTCTCCGATCAGACAAGAGTGATTGCCCCAAAATCTTGGCGTTGCAGCTTCAGTCTTTGCGAACATTTCAGGCCGACAACAAGTCTGCTGAAGTCGGCGAAGCCCCGCCATTATCATAAAGGAAGTGCGAACCAATAACAAAGAAACGCGGCATCTTACACAGCTGATGGTTTCAAAACAATAATAAAAGTGCTACAAAACCATAGATAATCTAATAGTGCTGTAAGTTTCGTAGCCCTTTGCGATATATGAAAATTCGAAAAGAATATAATCTGTTGACAGTATAAATAGACAATTGTTTTAAAGAGCTGATCTGTCTTAAGTATAGCTAATTTTGTGATTATTTGACTGAAAATAAGCGGCAAACTCGGAACGGTAAGTAATCATACTATATTTTTATCGCTTTATTTATATTAACAATAAAACTGTTGGCATTATTACATGTACACTTTCAATTAAATATGTTACTCGTAATCACAAATTGCAATAAGTTTAAATACAAATATATTTATTTTAATAACTTTCTACTGAAGGCGCTTGATGGAATTTCAATATCAAATTTAAATCGTTTGACTTTTGTACGTTTTCATGAGCTTTGTCGCTAACAACCGAATCAATTCAAGTTCATTCGTGCACTTGAAACACCTGAAGAAGCCGAAAGGCTAAACTCAAGTCGTTAGCAACAAAACTCACGGAAAAATACAAAATTCAAACAATTCAAATTTAATATAAATAACCAGGGGTGAGGAGTCAGAGTCGTCGCGGCGATTTGGCCGGAGTCGTACTCGGAGTCGGAAATTTTGAAAAGTTTAACTTTTTATTTTTGCATTTAATATGTCAAATTTGGCAATTGGCCAGATTGGTAGGATTGATATTTAATCGAATACACATAAATAGTAAAATTAAACAAACAAAAGTGATGATATTCAACTTTTTTAGTCGGAGTCGTGTTTAGGACCATGTTGGAGTCGGAGTCGGACTTTTTTTTACCGATTCCACAGCCCTGTAAATAACTCATTGAGTAAATTCATATAATTGCCACATGCATCTTTGGTGCAATGATTTTATGTCTAAAACCTAACATATAACGTACAAAGTTGTTGCATTGATCTTAAATCATATCATCTATTACTTTAGCAGATGTGCGTTTTTGTTTGTTGATTATCTAGTGTCCCTACCGCTATCTCATTTGAACATCTATATTATTAAAACCTAGCGACATATTTTATATTATTAATATAATGCAGTAGTATATAACAATAGTAACACTTGCACAACAGTAGCACAAAGTTTATTTAACGTCACCTTTTTTATCTTGGCTTCATATTAATAAAAAACAAACAGCACAACTTGAACAGTTTATACATTTAAAATGAGTTTTTAATATCGGACACCTGTTTTTTCACGTTTATTTTGAATACTCCCAAACAAACATCAATGTAAATGTAATTTTTTTATTCTGCGTAGGCCGATAAACACACGAATACCTTGAAACCGTGCGACAAAAGTTATTATGGCCGGAAACTGGGGAAATGTGCTAAAATTTACACGCCCACTTATTTTTGCCGGTCATTTTCCGTCGCAAATATAACAGTTTTTAAGCGTTGTTTTTAATTCGATTATAAGCGTGTCAGCCATGTCAGATTTTTGCAAAACCACGTTGTCGTGAATAGGGACTTCAATTCTAGTTTCGAATACTCGATACTCGAGAATACTCGTCCATTTTTCAAGTACTCGATTCTCGAGTATTGTAAAAAATACTCGATTAATACTTGTACTGAACGAAACTATGCTCACACAAAAGTTTTAGGTGTTTAATTCATTATTATTTTTGAAATATGTTTTATAAATTGAAATTGTATTAATGAAATTAAATTGAATTATTTATTTATTTATCATCTATTTATATACGTTACAGCGAAACTGTATTCTCAGTGAAAATAGATTTGTATGACAATATGATTTCACGATCATTGAAATTATTGGCCCAAGTCGATGATTTGCCGGCCTAAAATTTTGGTTTGCTTCAATGAATCAAAATCAGCAAGTAGTCCCTTTCATAAAAAGAGAACCAAAGAAAAACACTGACAAACAGTGGGCTGAAGATAGGGCGGTCAAATTTAATTTCAATGACAGCTTGGAGAAGAAATATATGTTCACTAACAATACAGTTTCACTGTAACATATTTACAGATATGAATTAATAATACATATTTTGGTACATCTGAAACTACACGAGTATTTAAAAAATTTACTACTCGATACTCGAGTAGTTGAGATGTCAAGTAATTGGAATCTGTAGTCGCGAACATTATTGTACGTTTTGTGAATTGTCATCCAATATTTTACATGGTATTATATTGTTTTTAAACAATAACATTAAATAATAAATGTTGTTTTTTTATATACCAGAGGTTTTGCCATCGACTGACTCGATTTATGATTTCTCACGCGAAATAAATTACGTTTTAAGATGCCAATATGCACTTTCTCAAGGAGGTGCAGCAATTTTTTTATACATGATTAATATCTGATTAATACTCAGTAACCATACGATTGAAAAGATCAATAATCTAGCATGATTTAAAATGAATTTATCGATTTAAAAAAATACCCATCGATACATTAACTACCAAAAACTTCTGTTGATCAATGAATATTTTGAGCTCAATAGCGGTCACATTAATAAAAATATTTGTCTTATATTTTGTGAGTAAATATTCTCACCAAGAAACGCTGCAAATAGTTTATTTTTCATACCTCATAGTGTTTGTGTATATCCACTTAGGTATAAATTTGCAATGAGACCTGTTTCACGAAAGCAACGTGCAAATTTTGGCACTCATTCAAACTATCTTATACGCATCTTCGCAATGTTTCCACGTGCTTAGGTATGAAGAAAGACATATAGCACACATATATATATATATATAACCATAGGTTACAAAGAAGATACGATGGAAATGTATGTATTTTCTTAAGAAACAAAACGTCACGTGGCAGCTGTTTTCATATTTCTAAGTCACACCAGTAAGTCCTCGACTTCGGACTTAGCTCATAACCATACGCTTACTGCAAGCCACAGTCTTACGACGACACAATCTTTACCATTTAACCATTTAGATCAAGGTGTAATACAAACGATTAAAAATCATTACCAACAAAATACAGTCAGGCAATCGGTTAAAGCTTTAGATGAGACATACTGGAAAATCGTAATCCAATTTTGAAAAAAGTAAAAGATTTTTAAAGCTAAATTAAAACAAAACTTAAGAAAAACTTAAGTCCAAAACTAATCTTACAGCAATCTCAAAAATATGCAAGGCTTAAGAATTAAATTAAATTCAAATGGGCTTATTGATCGCCAAAAATTGTATACTTGATTCAATAAATAATTTCAAAAATCACTCCTAGTTGAGCAGTAATTTATCATTTTCAATGTTGGCAAGCTATGTTGCGGGATTCCCTGTGTCTCTTATAGACCAGACGGGCGATTTGCTAACTATTTATTTGGCAAAAAATACAGCACGCCACCCACACTTTGTAATTTCATTTTTAAAAAAGGCAAGCCAACAAAATAGCCTATTTGAACTTTTTACAGTATATACTGACGTAAATTAATGCGTATATTTATCTGATCCATGACGTGTTATTTATTTCATTTACAGTTTTTTTTATTTCCGATAAAATAGTAAACGATAAATGCGCCATGCACTTTACAATTTCAATATGCACAATACTTTTAAAAAAAAACAACGTAATAACGCATACCATTCCAATTGCTTTGTAACACATACTTTAAATTTGATAATTTGTCGTTGAAAATAAAAATAGACATACTGCTTAGTGGGATATAATGGTACAAACAAGTTTGGGGACCGATGCTGTCATTAATTCTACAGAATTACTAAACCATACCACAATTCAATCGACAAGGACACTAACCAAGCCAAAATTAGGGAAATCAAGTCACGAGTATATAAGTATTAAAAATGATGCAAAACGGTTGGGATGATTTTTCTGGTGAAATAATATTTTCTGACCTGATTTATTATGTAATAATTTGACATAAATTACGTTACGACTTACGACGTGCAAGACGACATCTCTTGTCATTTTCATATAACCGACCACTAATTAGAATTCTATCCAGCGTGTGAAAATATTGCGAAACACAATGTCGTGAAAATAAAATCAAGAATTTTCATCATTATTTATTACGAAAGTAAGGTAACCGTGCAAATTTTGTAAAGAATCAAAATTTCCGTACCGCATCATAAATTATCCTAAAAAAATATGGACAATAATCCATTCACAAGAAATCGGTATTTATTCATTGAGCGTTCCATTTCAAGCCATAGATTACAATATTATATCCGTGCATTTATGAGAATAAGCGTGTCGCCACTTTGATGTTACGAAATCCACAACTTGGTGGTTAAATTATGAACGTCAAATCAATAATCTTAAAATAAGATTAACGATCGCTGAAATGCAAACGCCTTGCCATTTTGTGTTTATTTTCATCTCATACAGCACATGTTGTTACATTGGAAAATCACTCTTGAATATCTATATATATCTTGTTCTGAAAATGGAGAAAATCCCTTCATTCTCAGACGTCTAGACTCGACTGCAAAAATAAAATAAGAATATGTAGACATAAAGTGATACTTAAAATATCTGCATAAACTTCCATCTGGTCCAAGGGATCAAATCTCAGTACAGACACTTTCATAAATTAATTATTTAATCGATGTAGACATTTGTTTCAAAACTCATTGATGATTGTGACGGCTCATTCAAGTACAGATATTCAAATCAACCCACGAAGAGCTATAATTCGTTTTTAACAAATGTGTTATCATTTTATATCCGACATGGCTAAACTTTGCAACTCGTCAAACTTAAAATAATATTCACTTTTGCTTACTGAATACCCATAATCAATATTTGTTAAGGGGTTTTCTTCAATGTTTTACCCTTTGAATCCGTACTTAGCTTGAATTCAAATGGGAAAGTGATGAAAATGCTTATTCTGTAACCACCGTGTATTTCTTCTCGAATCCAGCGACATACCAGGAAATGCCAAAACACGTAACTAGCATGTATTTAAATTGCTTTTGGCCTACTCCCATTTTTATTCGTAGTATATTAAATGTACGAAGATAAAGAGACTTTGAGTTTACGCAGAGATTTTCTAGTCTTCCAGGAACGGAATTTTCCCGGAAAATATGAAAAAAACAGACGTGATTTTTGGCTCGATGTTCAAAATAAATTGCGCCTTTTAACTATTCCGCGTGGTTGGGAAAACAAGTTTCATTACTATTTCGATCTTTCAAAAATAATGTGAACACAAAATTTCTTTTAGTTCTAAAACAACATAAAAAAACATTATTCTTTTTTATTGTCGATGATCAAGACTGGTTCCACTTGTAAATGGATTACTCAACATTTTCACTTGCATGATTGTTTTTCAAACGCAGATACATATATCAGTCGTGTGATAACGGTTTTGAGTTGGATAGTAGACATTTGCTATTCCTTCTTATCCACTTCATATTCGATCGAATGACTGAATCCTAGAGCCACCTTTCCATCCTTCTCCTATCTGAGATGAGAAATTGAATCACTAACAAACAGTTATTTATAAGCAAAGTTGTAATTCTCCATTGAGTCTATTTTTTTCTTAATTGAACCTGTGAAAATTATATTATAATCTTAAAAAACAATCACAAATTCAAAAAAGTCTATTTGCAGAATAGTTCCGTACAATATTTTAATTTCCTTAATGAATCTAGTTTGTGTTAAACTATGCGAAGAATTCATGAAGTTGATTCTAAGAATATTTTAAAAAAAGGCCACAGAAAGAAACAAGAAATAAAATATTAAAAAAATGTTAAGTTCATTGCTTCAGATAAAGACAAAATAGTTAGAAAAGCTCTGCCCACTTTTCGCTTTGTTAATATTTATTTTTGGAAGCTTTGTGCCATATGAGTGAGTGGAGTGTTGGAGCAAAGCGTGACAATGTCATCTGCGTACTTTCTGAACACGAGGTCTACAACTCACATGACTTATTTTTTTTTATTGACTTCATCTTTGGATATAAGAAAAATAAACAAATCGTCTATTGCGTTCCAATTCATTTTCCGTGAAATGCGGAGTTCTTTGATAGAATTTTAAAAAATGTCTTCATAAAGAACTTCATTCACTCAAAAAGAGCCACCACGTACATTTCTATGTGATGCATAACCTACTTAATCTTGCGTAATTGACATGTTAATTATTAATTATGTTAGTTAGTACCTATAATATTTGTGTTTCGATAGCAGCTGTTCTATTGTAGCATTAAAACATGAACATCAATATATTTTTCATTTATGCGCACAAAGAAAACAGGACCATAGTCTCAAAGACTATATTTTTAAATGCATGTGCATTCAAAAAGGTTATCAAAGGATCGCTATAAACGCAATAATTCATACATACCTCGATAGAATTATTTAATGGAAATTTTGTGCGTCTGAAGTTTAAATAATAATATTCTGTTTGAACACCGCAATAACGATGAATCCACTACCTGTGCAATGAGCACCTGCGTTCAAGCTATTTTTGCATTTCTTGGCATATTTGTTATGTACCTGTGTGTTTTTTGCAGACGACCTATGTAGCTTGAAAAATTTCTTGCGCGGGTGACGACTGACGACATTATATAATCAATAAATACATTCTTGATGAAATTATTTTTACTATTCTTGATGTGGCCATGCACAAACGGGTTCGTTTTCACAAGCTTGGTGGAAAATATATTTTTTTCTCACTACACATACATATATGTTTTGATGACTACATTACACCGCGGGATCAATAAAAACGTTAAATAATTAAGGTAAATGTACCAGTCGTTGACCATGTACCAGTAGTTGACCTTTTGAGAATAAAATGGCCCAAAATAAGAAATGCAGATTCGGGATTGCTCTAAATTGTAAAGTTAAGACAATTTAAGGCATCTGTGATCGGAATGATCCACTAACACATCACCATATAGCCAATGAAGTGCCAAGGTGGCCATTTGAAAACAACACCTAGTGAGGAAAGAGTATTATTTCAAATTTCTTAGGTGATCAATCTAGTAACGGTGTGTACCTTGTTCCTGAACCACCCATTGCTACTTGATTCAACCAAGAGTGGTGTGACAGAAAGCCTTGAGGCATCCCTGAAAGAAAGTTCACTATAAAGCCCCCTGATTAGACATGGTCTACACCAAGACTTTTCAATTTGTGAGATGGTCAACTACTGAAACAAAAACATGACTTCAAATAATTTAACACAACTTTTTTTAAGCAGGCCCTTTGGTAATTTTTGTTACATAATATTAATTAAGACATATAATCCAATATGAGTATACTACTTGCTTTGCCTTCATTCGGTACAATGCTAAACCTTAATCCTTATTTTTGTTGAAATTTTCTCTTTAAACGGTCAGCTACTGGTACATTTAACTTATTTATCCTCAATATTTTCTGTTTAAAGTTGATGTTATTTAGCTTTTTGTGTCGTAGTTCTTCCCAAAAAGTCAATCAAAAATCACGAATACAAATAAAATTCATTCGTAAAAATAAAAATATATCTCATTAATGAATTTGAATTACTTTAAATGTTATCAAATTGATAAATAATATTCAACAGTTTATTTTAAGCCATCTTGCATTCTTTCTGGAAAATAAAATGTTATACCGAAATGTTAATCGTTGATATTATTATTAATTCCCACTAAATATGTACTTATATCAATCATAATTTTTATTCACTAAAATATTATTTAAAATACTCATTTAATTATCTAAAATACCTGCTTAAAAAGCTATGTTATAATCGCCTTAAAAAACGTGTGTCAGGTAAACTTAAAAAATATTTCGCAATTCTATTATAGAATCCTGTTGTCTAAATAAAAACATGTGTAGTGGAATTCGACAAAATTACTACACATCAATGCTATCGTGGCAAGTCGTGTTTTAATATGTTACAAGATAACCAATAAATTTAAGATAAGATAATTAGATCGAGATAAAATATTATATAATATACATATTTATCCGTGGGTAATGTATTTATCTATGTGGGCAAGTAATAGCTATTTTTTTCACTTCCGCTTTTCGCAATGAACCCGCGAAGTAACTTCATTCGAAATCTGTGAGATGAATGTTATTATTATGAGAATGGCGTATTGGCAGATGGAATAATAAGATAATTGCATGCGTAGAATATTGGCAGCGATATCAAATTTTACTGCCATCTTACAAAGGTAGGGGAAAGTGTTATTTTTGAAGTAGGTATGTCAGAGTTATTCAATTGTTCTTTTTTTAATCATTTTTGGAAGTATTAAAAATAGTTTTGTTTCAATTTATTTATCTGTATTAGTAGAAATAGAAAACCATATAACGTTTGAAAAGAATATTCTTATGGCACTTTCATTGTAAGCTATAAAAAAATACATGTTTTACTCACTAAAACAACTTTCTAAATGTGTTGTAGTGATAAATTCATCTCCGCTCCAGATGTGTGGCATATGGCCCCCTAATAGAGAAATCTAAATAAACTAAGAGAAAAGCTTGTTACTCAGTCACTCAACCTGCCTTGGGCTCGATGAAAGTAGGGATAGAAAGGATAAGGCTAGGACAGGATTAGTGGTTATTCCATCTGGATGATTGGGAATCGATAAATTGACTGAAAAAATGTTGCTCGTACTGGGATTTTAGGCAGTTGCCCGTTTCACGGAAGCCAGCGACGTTGACCTCTGCACCACGGGTCCGGCAAATAAAATTACCAGTGTATCATGTATGTTGAAAATAATAGGCATATCAATGTTGAAAAATATTTTTTTAAAAGGTGATTAAAACTCCATCGATAATCGGGTAGTATAATTATAATAATATGAATGTGTGGAGCAACAATTTGTGTAGGCTAACTAAAATGCTGATGATTTAAATGTCTCAACTTCATGAAGTTTTATTCGATCTTAATATTACATTTACAATAATATCTGTAATGTCACGAACACACAAGGCAGGCAGAGAAGATTGATAACCAAAGCATGGGTAGGGAAAATTGAGCCTGCAGTTGAAAAGAAAAGCTAGTAGACTAATTGGAATCAACCGCTGATTTCTTTCATTTGACTATCTTCTTTGCAATCCTAGAGAACTAACATATATACCATATTGACCAAACATAAAATAAGATATTGTTTATTGAATATATGTGCATACTAATTTAATATCGGTTCAACTTTCTGGCTTACTCGCTTGCCCTCTACACCAGCAGTCACCAAACTACAGCCCGCTAAAGAGTTTCGTCCAGCCTTCCAAAAATCCCCAAGTATTAAAATTATTCACATTGGAAATATAGTTTTTCTATAATTTCATGATTTGGTTGTGAATTCACGGCAACTGTTCATTTCAACTCATCATTTGCGATAAGATGTGATCAGTTCGTGAACCCAAAGTGAAAGAAGCTAGATATAGAATGTATTGTTAGAGGCGAACGGATGTAAATTTTCTTGAAAATCTTTTGGATATTTTCATTTATTGAGATTCTAAAAATGTAGTGCACTGATAAATTGATATTCGAATTGGATTCCAATACGGATGTATTTGACGAACGGCCCAAGTTTAAAAAAAACAATCCGGCCCGTTTCTCAAAAAGTTTGGTGACCTCTGCTCTACACGAAGATACATTGCCTTGCTTTTAGTATTTTCTTTGCCAGCCTCGGGCGTTCGGCCCATCGCTCTTTTTTTAATCTTAGAAGTATTTAAAAATATTGCATGCACTTAGTTACATTATTATCATGATGATCAATTTGATCAGTGCGGCCATTGATGCAACTGAGCGACCTTTAAAGTGGTGTGTTTATCTGACACAACTTTCGTCATGTTACAAAAAAAAATACAGTGTGGCAATTCGTCCACCGGTGCAAGGTGCATTTGTATCAATATGGTCATAGATCGAATCAAAATCGTAATATTGTTGCACACTAGGCCTGTCACGTGGTCAGAGGTTTATAGGTTATGTTGTGACGAGTGCTGCCAGTATTGAAATGGTGAATGTTGCCAATAGTGAAATTGCTTCGAAGTAATTACAATTTTTAAGTGTCAAGGTGGGTTGCTGGCATGGTGACACAAATTTTGTTTTCCTAGCACATTTAATTACTTTATTGTTTACCAAATGACGAGCAATTGGTGCAATGCCATTATCATACTCTGTTTAATGCACTCTTATGCAATGTGCTATTACCCACTGATTCAATGACTACCTGATGAATAGAAAATTTTTGATTGATTATTGTTATATTTTTGTTCATAAAAATTACATTATTTTATTATTGAAATAAATTATCAATTAATAACCCATTTTCTTCTTCATGGTCTGTTACAGATAGTTGCAGTAATTGAAGTCAGTTTTTGATAACGTGATCAGCTATGCCTACTGAATGCATATCAACAAGCCCGCTCCAGAGGGAGCTGGCCGATTCCATCATCAGGATGGTCCCATTGGACGAGATCCGAATACTGCTAGCTTGTGGTGCTAAGGTAATATAAATATAAGGAAGAAATGTCTACATTATTGTTACCTTTTCATGGGCGAAAGTAAGCCAATTGCAACAAATATTTACTAATTCAATCTGGAAGTAATAATAATATTAATATTAATTTTTTAAAATGAAAATATTTGGCATTACAGCTTGCGCCAATGCGCCAAATATTCTGAGTTGTGAAAGTCACACGAGATTAACTCGATGGTAAATAATGTATCAGTTGTGCACAAAATCAACGATAAATAACATAACACCCAGCCCAAGATCTTTTTTTTTTCAATTGAAAAAATCTGACCTTGCCGGGGATTGAACCCGGGCCCCCCGATTGCTAGGACAAAGCTCTTGCCACTAGACCACAGGGACCGACATAGACCGACATAGACCGATAATAGAATTATAAAGAACATGTGGTAGTGAGTTTACTTGGTAAAGACATTAAATAATGTTTTTGGTTTTAATTGTAGGTAAATGATCCAGTAACCCAAGGCTTACGGCCTCTACACTATGCAATCTGGCAGAGATATGTAGAAGCCACTCGGCTGTTGCTCGTCAGAGGATGTGATGTTAATGCAAGAGACGATTGCGGATACAGTGCTTTACATCTGTCAGCTGAGCATGGGTAAGTTATCAAATAATAAATTGGATGATTTGAGATTTTGGCTAAAAGTGCCGGCGGAATTTCAATACGAAATTTGAATCGTTAAAATTTTTGATTTATCATATTCCTGCATTTATTTTTTTTGAGAGTCCTTTAAAAACGATGATTGTGCACATTTCCATCTGAACAACTGTTTTTTTACGAGAACTGTTTCTTACTTAGTCTCTCATTTTCTAAGTGAGCATAAAATATAGAAGAATAGGGCTAAGGCATGAATAGTGGTTGGCTAATCACTCTTGTTATGCTCAATTTTTAGGATCGAATGCGTGGGATTAATTTAGACATCACATAAAACCATGCCTTTAATTGAAAATCTATACATCAATTTATGAAACTGCCAGTACTGGGATAAAATTATTAAGTGTTAAATAAAACACATGTTCTTCTTTGCACTATGAACTAGTTTACAGTTTTTCATTAAAAATAATAAACCTTACCACAAAAGAATACCAAAAAAATTTATGTAAGCTTACTTTCTGCTTCTTATAATTCTATACTAGATTTCTTAGTAGTTCTTCTGTTTTTGTAGTTATTCTGAGCTGGTGGACCTTTTGCTGAGCAGTGGAGCAGAAGTTAACTATCGCCTGGATACCGATGAAGAGTTTCCTAGAACAACTCTCTGCGATGAACCTTTAAGACTTGCTATCAGGAATAAGCACATGGTAAATGAACATCAATTATTGTGAAATACACAATAAAAACAGATACATGAATGTAAATTTTAATACCACTAAAATATCGATTTTCATTTAACAAAAAAAAACTCTTAATAATGAATATAAAATATTATTTCCACCAGGAAATTGCCAAATCTCTTCTTGAACGCGGCGCTGATCCTAACAAGAGATATTTTTTTGGCTCTGAAATAAATCTGGTCAATGACCCTGAATATCTGGAGCTGCTACTCACATTCGGGGCTAACCCTGACTCCAGGGATAGAGCTGGAATGACTCCTCTTATGAAAGCTGCGAGATTTAGCCAGGTAGATTTTTATGATATTAATATAGCTACCCTTGCATGCATAAAATTATATCATGGTTTTTTTTAATGATGCGTTTAAATAATCAGTAATAACTAATGTAATTTTATTTTCAAGGGAATGGATTCCGTTCTCATGCTTTTAAGCTATGGGGCAGATGTAAATGCTATGACTGATGTTAGGCACGATTTTAGAACTGTTCTTCACTATGGCGTGCTCTCAGGTAAGAAAATTTTAATAAGAGTTTATGTTCTTTTCCCTCCACCATTGTCGAATTTTAAACGTGATGTTTTACCCCATTGTTTACGGTGTGAGTAATTACCATAGTAATTAAAAAGGCCCGTAAACATATTAATTAGTCAACCATTCACATAATTACTATAAATTCTGTTCTATTTATGAACCAATCTATGAACCATTACATATTATACAATTTTAGTGTCAAGTTCAAGTGCTATTTTCCGTTTCTAGGCAACATTTCTATTGTGAATCTTCTACTTAAACAAGGTGCCAAATTGAACTACGAATCTGAAGAATATGGCAAACCGAGTCCTCTTGATTTAGCCATTTTAAAAGGAGATCTTCCAATCATAAAACTCCTTTTGCAGAATGGTAAGTAACAGTTCCAAGGCAACATCCGAACGACCATAAATATATTGCTGCTTCATGAAAGACCAGAGATTTAGATTGTTGCAATTGATAAAACTATTCTTATTTCTTTTCACGTGTTTTAGTGAATTTCATTAGCTATATATACAATATTTCTATTGGATACTTTTGCAAAATATCAAAATTTGCAAAACATTTGATAAGAACATGTTATTATAAAAATGCTTATGGTGTGCAAAAAATTATTGTGCTTTTGATAATTCGCCAGCAAATGCTAAATTACTAAAGTATTCAATAGGACCATTAAACAAAGTGTTAATGACATTGGAATCTACATTATTTGTAATTAAAATTAGTAAAAGGTTTTGCTATAAGTACCTATGTGGTTGTTTCTATTGTTTATTTCGTTGATGATCAATTTTTCATTTTATTTGGTGGTTTATCTGGGTGGCTGTTCATTGGAATTATACCATCCATGACATAAGACCAAACACCTAACTCTTGATCAACAATGATATAAAATCAGAATTGTAAAAAGAGTGTTGTGTGCCCACTTCCCTAAAATGTGATCCATTTTTCATTTATAATTACCAAAATAACAGATAAATCATCTAAAATTCTCATCCATTTATTCCTACAACATGTTTCCAAACTTGTCTTAAAGAAGCAGTGAAACAATTTTATCGTTGAAACCTTACAAAAAAGCTTTTTCAAAATTGAAAATGACAGGCAGTCAATCGTTAACTAACATTCTAACGCACATCTCTCAGGCCTGTCACGAACTGTTTTCACTATCCTTGTGTAAAAGTTATAAATACTTTCACAGGTGCCAATGTTAACTATGCCAGCAATATCATTGGGTCATCGCTGCACGTGGCCTGCTCTGATGGAATTTCTAATCGCAAAGAAATACTGATTGTGAGTATACAGTACAAATCAATATTATACAGTTGATTCCAGTTGAATACTTCTGCAGTTAAATGAGACGATTTGAGGTGAAGTTTCTTTGCAGCAAATAAATGTGATGAAGTGTGTTTTAAAATTCTGCATCATGGTGAAAAGATTACGTATTTTTTTGGAGTTATTCAATTTACAGATTAATCTGACAATATTTCCTTTCAATTGAGACAATTGAGCCATAGTGTTATCATTACCTAGTTCCTAAATATTTGAATTCAAAAAAAATCATGTGATTGATACCATACTGAAAAATACTATACATTGGCTGTAATTCAATTTCACCAGTAAATTCCAAAGTAGTTTGAATAACAAATATAATAATTGTGTTATAAGTTTATTAACATTTGTCATATAGACCAGTGACTCCAAACCTTTGTCAGAGAAATATTTTGCGGACTGCTGATGTACCCAGTTGATTTTTTATTTAAAAAAGCAGTCTTATCTGGAACTTCTTTATTTCTGTTTTTAGTTGCTATTGGCAAATGGAGCTGACCCTAACTTAAAAGTTTACAATGACATTAGCGATACAGGATCTCAACTAAGACCAGTCCTGGCAGAATATTTGGCTAGTAATGGGGAACCCGATGCAGATATTGTTCAGCTTTTGCTTAAGCATGGAGCCAGAGTGAGTTTCTCATAATTTAAATCAACACTATTTCATATCAGATAAAACATCTCGAAAACAATCTTCAATTATGTTTGTTTAAAATTTCTTCATTCCTTATTTACTGAAGTATGTTTTAACTGTTTTTAAATTTTTATTTCCCACAACTTACTCCTGAATTATTTTAAAAAGAAAATATTGTGCTGTTTTACTAGCTTTGCTGACATACAAAACAACATATTCTGATATAGAAAAAGGTTTATAAAAACCTCCCAAAAAATGTGCCAAGTATTTTGTGAGATTTTGAATTTTTTCATCAGTCCATTCAAAAACATAAAATCGGTGTTTCACTGAAATTATAATTTAAACTATTTTTATTTTACAGGTAATAATGAAGACTCAGTTTAGAGACCCCGATGGTATTTTGAATGCCTTGCAAAATGTGGTGGCCCCTGAAAAAGAACACATCTTCTATTCACTCCTCGAAGCAGCGCAATCTTTTGACATGTGCATGATCCGTAGAAATAATGTCATGACACCTGAACAAAAAATGGCAGTCATTGAAAAAGCTTCCAGACCCCTCTCCCTCAAAACCCAACTCCGACTCTTTATCCGAAAATTCGTTGGCATGATTCTGCCAGAAGTAATAGACGAATTGGAATTACCTAAAAGTCTCAACAGTTTCCTTCTGTTTGACACCAGTTAATACACTGAAATCAATGGAGAATCCATTCAATTTGACTATGGAAGAAGGATAGCATTTTGTTATAATGGAGGTTTTTTATAATGACAACCTTTCGTAGGTTCATAGAGGTTTTTCCAAGAGGATTTTTTCATTGTGATGCATCTTATAATTTTGCACAGGCAATAGAAATCGAATTCTTCGTATTTGGAAAGATGGTTGGGTGAAAATAAATCGGAATGAGATGATTAAGATGTGTCACATCTGTGGAGTATATTTATAATCATCATATACGGCTATTTATACTATTTACGCTAAGTGCTAAGGGGATTTGTAACCCGTTTTGAATTATTAATGGTTTCTATGTCTACACATATTTACATATGTTTTTCAAGCAACCATGTTATTGTTCGTGACAATCCTAGCAATCATTTGAAAGCGTTTTACGCTAATATGCCCAATATAACGACAGGTATACCATGTTGAGTATCAGATTTAATAAATTAAAATATAATTGATAAAAATAAATAAATCGTATCTAACAGTTTTGTATATAAGGTCTTAAGAACTTTCATTCAAAATCTTTTCTTACACAAATATGGAATATCAAATCACAAAAATTCCCCTGTATTTATTTTGTACCAATTTATTTTACAAATATTTAATCATTGATATAATGTGCCTCTCGCCTTAAACGCAGATAATATATTTCTTGTATGTTTTACTCACTGTGCTTTTAATAATGCTTATCAATTACCCTACACATTATTTATCTCTCAAAATGTTATTCGAAAACTACGAAAAGAAACCCTTTCTAACCCACTGAGCCTGAATAATATTTCAAAATATTTATATTTTTGTAATAATATTATAATTAATTTTTACATATAACTTTAAATACTCATGTACTTAATTAAAATACAATCGTCACGATTTTCTGAGGATAATTGCAACATGTCTCAGTCCTGTCCTAAGTCAGTTTGATACTAACACGGCTCAATGGGTTACATTGCCCAAAAAAAATATTTTCAAATGTTTAATATAGAAATTCACAGATTACTTACGCATATATAATGCACCCACACTGTTTAGCTTATTTTTGAAAAATATTTTTCTTATTGAAATAATTTATTCTGTGATTATTTGAAAATTTGTGATTATAATAATTTATGTTGTAGAATAGGAATCAGATTTCAATTTTTGAAATATGTTTTATGAACAATATGCAATTGTTGAGGGCGCTAGATAAGTAAATATACATATTAAGAAGTTTGAGTACTCATTATATTATCTACAATTTATTCTTTAGCAATCTCGTAAATTAATATTTTTTAAATTTACACTCTTCTTCCAAGAATGTGTAAAATAATATAGTCATACTATTTTTTTAAATGTACGAAAAACACTATCAAATTTAACCAGCGCCCCCAAATATGTAATTTGAAAGCTGTTTTTTAACATTTTCAGTTAATTGAAAATATGATATTTTTATAATGATGAAAAAAGAAATAATGTACTTAATAGAAGTGATAAATATTTCTAATTTACCCCACATGTACCAAAGGCTGGTGTATGAGCTTTTTTTAGTTAGTATTAAGTTTGAAGACCATTTTTATATTCATCCTTTAAGGTTTAAGTGAAGATATCTTCATCGAGATATCGAAATGTTAAAGCAAAATGAGTTTTATATTAAATATTCATTTGAAATATAAATATACATTTGTTTTCTTTTTAAACCTGATAATTAGGCAATACAGTGAAAAATCTATTTAGCAGAACAATGCAGGCAGAGTAATAATAAAGCCTGCCTGTTAAACCTAGAAGGTTCTTATGCAATACCGATTGTATTGTATGCTAAATAATTGCTCTAATTTACAGGACTCTATCTTTTGTAAGACCAACTACACATGAGCATATAAATGTACTCTAAATAAATTTTAATAACTAGTTACTGTAGTGTTTTGCACCACCTGCCAATTTTACCTTTCTACCTTTTCAATCTCAAATATACCCGCAGCCATAATTATGCTAGGAGCACCTTGCTTAAGGCATCTAGTTAGTTAAACATAACTCTGATGATGGCATGACGCTGAAATAGCTATAACTGATGACTATTTTTAGCAATGATAAAATTAAAATTTTCGCTAGTAATCTTTTCCTCATCGAAATATGTTAGATCAAAATAACTTTGTTTACTCCGCTTTAATTGACCTGACAGATCTGATGATGCATCTTAAAGAAACAAAACATGTATCACTATTTGTAACACAATACATGCAATAAAAAAATGCTACAGCTGAATCCATCGAAAGTATACCGTTAGATCAGTTAGGCAACCCCTTTTTATAAAAGACATGTGACCCGCGACTCCGATGCAATTGAAAAATGCATTTCTAATAAGGTTATTAAAAAACAATGACCAATGCGTGGAGTTTATGTACAGCATGACAGAAATTTTGAAATTCGTTTTGAATCTGTTATTGTAGAAGTGTGATTATATCAATACATATTCCAAATACAAACGAGTAATGCCAGATGGTCCCAGTAGTAAAATAAAAAAAATAAAAAATTGTTTTATATAATTTATTAATCAAAGTGTACAATCTATTCAATGTTTATTTTACACTTTTTTTAATTGATTCAACTGTATATAAATATATAATATATTTACAAATTAGTTATATCCTTATCACATCAATGATTTTGTGATTGATGAACAATATTTATATATATGTAATGAAATAGATACAATCAAAAGACCTTTTCTGTCTATTAAGCTGTTAGCCCACCTTTCAATATCATAATAAAGATTTATATAAAATAAAAACAGTTCAAGTCTGTCACGCATCCATACTAGGTAATGCTTCAAGAAAATCAATCGAAAAGTCAAGCTTGCAAATTTTAATCAGATAAAAATTTATTTTCATATTACATTGTAGAACCCAAAAAAACTTTGCAACACATACTAACTGCATAACTTTGGCGATAGACTAAGAGTCAATTCAGTAGCAATGTTAAATAGCACAGTAAACAGTGCTGAAACTATTACAATCGAATAGATAATTCAAAAAGAACTTTACGGCAACATCAACTCCACATTCCAACTATTGACAGCCAAAATTGGTTTGGGAAATATATCAAATGATTTTTCAATCTTTAAACATTATGTTTACGTTATTCAATATCATATAGATAGTTAAGAGAGTCATGGACATTACACAAAAAAGCATGTTTATAATATTTGGCCAGTTGTCGGTTCTATATCTGAACTGAAACGCTCATTATCTTCTTAGATTTAAGAGCATTGGAAATATTAAATCATATTTCTGAATGTTAAAAACAATTCTCTGAAATATTATGATTTTGCGTAAAGCTGTCAGATGGATCCAGATGGAAGTCCACACTAACGCAAGCCAATTTAACATAGTGAATAACATCACAAGCTGAATCAGAACTGAAGAGAATAATGTTCTAGAGATATTGAGTGTTGCCAGATTTTGTAGTCACTGGGCATAATTTTTTTAAAAACTATGAAGATTAATTAATTATATTTGTCAAACAGTATACCTATAGATATTAATATTCGCTACTTCTGCTAAAATGTGTAAATATTTGTATTCATTGCATTCTACTTATCTTTTCAATTGATTCATCGCGTACAGACTTGAACCAAAAGCTTAAATTCTCCAACTAAATTAAAATTATTTATAACATAAAGGTAGTCTTAAGACTACTAAACAAACCTTGAAGGCCTCGGTAATTGAAAAAAATATTTTGAAAGCATGGTAGATATAATTTACAACTCATCAGAGGATATAAATGGTATGATTTTTTTACTGGCGCAATTAATAAGAATCTTTTATTCCATAAGGAAACGCCACATGAATTTATTCAGATTATCTTATTTTCCTTGGTTGTTTTGATCCAAAACCAATGATGAAACAATTTTTGATAAACGTTCACGCCCAACAAAACTTGTGTATCAAAAACTGGTTGTAAGTCAGTTGGTAAGGAATGCTAGATGGAGTTAAGATAAGCTGGTATTATAAATCGGTCAATCTTTGCCTCGTTTTCAAGATCAGATAGCAATATTATCCATAACTATAATATTATGTGGATTAAGTATCATTGGTCAAAAAATATTTTATTCTTTTAGTCAGTTTGTACATACTACATCTTTGTAAGTGATGGAATTTCACCGAAATATAAGATAAAATCAATGGGTTATTAACACAAAGACGTATTTACGAATCAGCAAGAGTTCTGGAATAGGATATTTACTGATATTTGATGTGTTTTGAATTCTTTGAAGAGTTGCACCTTTTTGTAAGAAATATAATGGATTATCGTGAACAATTCTGGATACATTTTTTGAAGATACGTTTTTGTGTTTCTAGCACATCAAAATATGCATACAAATATAAGAACCAATTTAACAATATAAAATGCTTCAAAATATAGCTGGGAGATATTAAACAGCCGTTATATGGAAAAGACAGCTAACAGTAACAATATGTATGTATAAAATGTTAATGATGATATATAAACCGTTCTCTTCTGTAAATTAAATAGGAAAACAAATATTATGTTTCATTGCTCAGAGATTTTTGATATACAAAACAGGGTGGGACAAAATGGAATAGGAAAGAATTTTGAAAATTGAACATCTTTAAGCGGTGGCAAAATACTTTCTTCGTAACTATGTAGAGCGCATGGACTTTTTCTATTGCAACTGGTTGTTATTCACTCGCTCGACCTCTCTTTTTCGCAATCAGTAAGAACAGGATGGGGGTCATCAAAGGATTAGTAGTTATCCAATCACTCATGTCATAATCAGTTTTTAGGATCAGATGGGAGGAAGGTAATGAAAAAATCATGGACATTTATACTTTCAAGCACAAATCAACTGAAAACATCGATACCGAAATAAGAATCTGTGAACACTGAATTGTACCATCGACCAAAAACATACAGAACCGGCTGAGATATTTTTTTGGTCATGTCCGCTCCCACAATGTGGAGTGTGTGGAATCTTAATTGAGCTCATCTTATCCGAAGTTTTTCTGCTAATATTGATTGTTACTCTTTTAAACGTACCAGACGTCTATGCCTTCGAACAAAAATCCATACATCGATTTCAAAATAAATTTATTGTACGTAGTGGAAATTGAGCCCGTAAGCACAGTAAACACGCCAGCAAAGTTTTCCACTCGACAAACGATCGGAAAACAATAGCCATGCGGTGGATGTTTCTATACCTTCATAAGACAGCCTCATTTCTGCATGAGCGAGTTGGATAAAAGAGCAAACGCCAGCATGCCTTTATATCTCGCTCATACCTTTCACTTTCACAACATGTGATTAAGTGAGAAAAAGAGAAATTAATAGCACACTCCTGATATATACATATTACTTAACCGCACTACAAAATATTTTGAGCAATG
The DNA here is from genome assembly GCA_028554975.1 of Himalopsyche kuldschensis. Classification (NCBI taxonomy): domain Eukaryota; kingdom Metazoa; phylum Arthropoda; class Insecta; order Trichoptera; family Rhyacophilidae; genus Himalopsyche; species Himalopsyche kuldschensis. Next base: position 6,548,084 of record JAHFWI010000017.1, on the reverse strand, counting down.
AAACATAAGCAGTGATTATTTAAGTTGAAGTTAATTGCCTATTGTTTCTAGCTGTTTTTTTACTTAACGGCAACATAATTAAACTGAGTATTTTGATACACTGCTCGACATACGTAAGTGTGTAAAAACCCCAAACGCATTGGGATGGCAGTAAAAATATTTATATATTTATACTTATACGAATATTGATTCATTCGTATTGTAATAATGATCCATCGTTCATAATTTTGAACACGAAATGTGGGAAAACAATAATTGATTTTTGTTTTAACTTTATCACTTTCTTAAAGTCTTAAATAGTTTAAAATGAAACCGCGTGGATCTGCAGTAGTCTTATCGGTGCGTAGTAAACTAACATTTACCCAGTACTCAATACACGTGAGTTCAACAAAACATAAATATTGATATAGTCAATGTAATATATTGTCGGGCAATAGTATTACAACATTTTGCCATCAATCTGAAATTAAATTCCAAAAACACGGCGGTCAAAAATATGTACAATACATACAAATGCAAATATTCCAACGATAAAAAAAATATATAATTCTGAAAATAACAATCACCGTCAATCAACAGTCGTTTTGTGAACCGAAATTAGCACTAGACGACGAACTCTCTTCTTTTGTTCGGTCTTCATCGAAAGGGCTATACTCCAGCTTGACATCGTTGACGTTTCTTAAGTCTTGCCCTATATTCAAGCCGACGTCAGCAGGACTGACTTCAAAGCTCACAATGCTGTGTTTGGAGTGGCGGTGCTTCAGCAGGTTACACTTTTGGACGCACCGATACGGACAGAGTTCACAGGTGAAAGGCTTGTCTTTACTGTGTAAATATTGGTGCTTGTTTAGATTAGCTTTTTGCGAACAGCGATAATTACAGTCCCCGCATTCAAACGGTTTTTCCAGTGAATGCTTTTGTTTGTGTTTCATCAGGTTGGTCTTCTGAACGCAGCGATAGTCGCACACGTCACACGAGAACGGCTTCTCGTTCGTGTGCAGATACATATGCTTAACTAAATTCGGTTTCTGAACCGTTTTATATTCACAAAACGTGCAAGCAAACGGTTTTTTCTCCCGGTATGCGTTCTCTCATGAACGACCAGATTGTTCTTCTGCGCGCATCGGTACTCACAGTACTGACAACGATAAGGCTTTTCCTTCATGTGGACCATAACGTGCTTCGCGATGTTGTTCTTCTGTCCCGATTTGTAATCGCAAAACGCGCAGCCGAACGGCTTCTCCCCGGAATGTGTTCTCTCGTATATTTTTAAAATAGCCGGCGACTGGCAGCTGTAGCGGCAGTTGTCGCATGAGTATTTCCCTCGCGATTCTGGGTCATTTGACCCGTCCGATTCATTCGGGTCTCCTTTGCGGAGTTGAATATCGGACACGTTCGGAAGGAATCCGTTGCAAACGGCCACGTGATCTTTCAGCGACGGATCGGATTCGCAACCAAAGTTACACTTCCAACATTTAAACGGTAAATTGTTATCTTTGGTCAATTGCAATGGATTAGCTATGTTCTCTGCGTTGTTTCCGTTGCAAAGATCGTGTCTGTCGGTTCCCATATTTATATGAAACGATTTTTGAGCCTTCGGTTCAAATCTGCTCGCATTGTTAATTCCATACTTCAAACCGTTGGCCAGAAGGCTTTCTATCTTTGAATTCAGATTCAGATTATCGTTATCGATCTTCCTCTGCTGAGACTTGTCTCCGAAATCGACGGGTAGATTCCCCCGGTCGTTTGGATTGTGACAGAGTAAAGAGAATCCGTTCATCTTATTCGTTGCGTCGATAGCTTGAGCGAATGTTTGAATGTCGCCGTTCAAATTTTTCGTTTCGTCCGGCATTTGATTGACTTCTTTTTTCTTCAAACTATTGGGGGTGTGCTGCTGCACGTGTATGTCTTTGTTGCCAAACGTTGATGCAGAATTTATTGCAGACTCCGACAGCGGTCTCAAATATTGCGAATTGGAAGACACGTTTGCATTACTTGAGTAGGCTGTTAAAAAGCTATTGGCGATAGCCTGCTGATGTCTATTGTAGAATTCTATAGGTAAAACTTGCTGATAGCTAGACGCGGCAGGAAAATTCTGATAGAGCAGCGAATTGTTATAGGCCGAGGTCAGATCCTGGGGCATACCGTTGTTTTGTGATGTCATTTGATTTGAGCGGCTCATCGATGTGGGACTTAGGTCTGGTTGCACTGAAAATCAATATTTCATGTTTGTTAAACTTTACTTCATAAAATTCATTTTAAGTGAGAGATTGTGGTTCAGAGCTTGCATCTATCGCTAAAAGCATCTCATTTTTTGTATCTATCCTTCTATTCTCATGCAAATATACTTTTTTATTTAGATACTAAGCCATATTAATAACTAGTATTGCTACCCGGCGACGCTCGGACTAAGCGACCAATAATTATTTAATGTTATATCATTCGACATAATTATATCACAAAATCTAACATCCAAAATAGAGTTAAAATAAAATCACAAACTTTATTTAATTTGATGACAGCCCCATTCTCGCCCATTAAAATGTCCAAATTCAAGGAAAAAATCTAATTTGCTGTCAAAGAAATGTCAAATAATACCTTCACGTAAATAATAAACATTATTATATTAATAAAAGCCGGGAAAAAGTTGGAAGAAGACTAATTTATTACATTTTGACTAAATGTCTTCGCCGATAAAAATACAAACATATTTTCTTTCATATTCGTTTTTATGGCAACTTGCAACAACAATGCAAAAGGGAATTACAGACCCACATACATACATACGCCGTTTCGGTTTTATATATAAGATTTGGACAAATAAATTTGACAGTGTAACCTTTATCGAATGGAAAACTTCATCTTAATTGACTTGAAGAATGTTCCAACTTGAACTTTTGTCAAAAAAATTTAAAACAACCATATATTATTTAGGTGTGAAATTCAACTTAAATAAAAGGTCACGTAATTTAGATGAATAGAAATGAAGAGACATTGAAGAAGAACAACATAATGATTTTCTCTATCTATCATATATATTTTATTCAAAGCAAAAAAAACGTGGCTTAAAGCTAATGTACTGAATTTTAATATAAATATTCTCACATGTATCCTGATAGCTGCCATTGGCGACGTATCCTTCTTGACCTGGCCATAATGGCCAATCTTCTGACTCAGTCTTGATCTGAAACGGGATATGATGATTATCTGGCAGTCGGCCTTCAAAATCTTGCTGCGTCGGTTGATTTCTATCACAAGGATTCCCAATTTGAGCCGATTCGACAGTCGAAAGGTTCGCATTCGAGCTCTCACTATTTGATAATTGAGTGAGGGATTCGCTATTTTCTGAAAGTTGTGATTGAATTTCACTATTTAGTTGCCTGCTGCGAAGGCTCTGGAAACAAAAGAAGAACGGTTGAGATTAAGAACATAAAAAAATAGATGACTACAAATGTTTGGTTAAAAAATTACCTATACTGAGATAAATTTATCAGGCAGAAGAGATTGACATCACCATTAAACAGTAAATCATTTATTTTCATCTTGCCATAGAGGGGAAAAATAGCACGATAATAATTTCATATTTTTCAGTCGATAAATCTGTTCAAAGGCATGGGTGTATGTGTTGTTGAAAATCCCTTCCCACCTTTCCGATCCCAAAGAGCGACGCATAGTGACAGCGATTAACTAATCACTAGTCCTGTCCTAGTCCTCGTATCCTTTCCAACCCTACTCTCTTCGAAAAAAGAGAGGTTGAGCCACTGAGTAACAAGCAGTTCTCGTAGAAAAAAGAAATGTTCAGATAAACTCCGTGAGGAGTCCATATGCTCCAAGTTGGGAGCGGAAATGGTTAAAAAAAAAAAGAAACATATTTTTCTATCGGTTCAGCGATCATTTTGTGAAAATAAATATAAAATATAAATTGATAACTTTTTTGTTTCACTGGCTGTGTGTCACAAATAGTAACACAACCAGTGGAATATCAAAGTTCAATCAAGTTTAATATCATTACAAATTATTTGATATTTTTTTATATGACTGGTGATTTGACCATTGCACATTTGAATTGATTTTTAAATGCACCATATTGTTTTCAATATTTATTGATCTCGAAAAGTACGATTGGCTGTGATATTAGGGTCCCAAGTGCGGCATAACATATTGCTAGTTGTGGATATTTATGGAGGATTTCCTCTGATAAAACTCATGTTGATTCACTTTGTAAAATTAGAGGTGATGTTTACACCTCCATATGAAATGGAATTACGATGATTATATTGAATATATCCTCATACTTTTACATGTATTGATTTGTACATTTAGAAAAATACGGTCACTATCTGTAAGTAGTAATTCACTACTCACTAGTAATGTATTGTATTTGGAAATGGAAACGGATGGCAACAATTGATGAATTAATTTTCGAAAATCTTATGTTTTAACCCATTGTTTACGGAGTGCACAAATTTGTGTATAATTAACATAGTAATAAAAAGGGCCGTAAACAAAATGTTAAAAAAAAAAGCTTTCAATTTATTAAGCCGCTGAAAATCAATTGGGCCACATGTTGATTGTCGCATGTGGATATTTCTCTTCCACTCGTTAAGTGGTAGAGAAATATTGTGTAGCCAGGAGAGAAGAATAATCTATTAGTAGAAATGTGCACTATAGTAACATATATCTTAAAACTGGATACTAAGTGCAACCCATCTGAAGAATACCATGAAAGACAGTTACCCCGTCTTCAGCCCCATTCGATATTTCACCAAACAAATGGTCACTAATCCAAAGTAATAAAAATATTCAAATATATTTTTTGCATTTCATATAATTGAATGTAAGTAATGAGGTATTTAAAAATAATTGAGGAATTAAAATTTAAGGTTTTCTGTTTGATAATTAATTCTATGATTAATATTCGTGAAATTTAAACATATTCTACGATTGACATAATAATATCGGAAGGAAATTTATCAATATTTTAATAAAATCACGATTTGACATTCAAATTAGTTGCATTATCCAGTCACTGTCATAAATCAAAATATTAAAATTAAACTTACCTTTGTTATGAATGCATTGTAAATATCGTCATCGAGACCCAAATTTAACAGATCTTCACGCTTAATAAAAGCCATTTTTGGTCAACATATTCAACAAAAGCTCACGCTCCATCCATCACAATTATAACAACGCAGCCATTATCATAACACAACATAACCTAAAATATGTGCAAAACAAATACACTGCCGGGATCGAAGTACTTGGCGAGAGACTTTACTCTAATTAAGAAATGCAACGAATTAATTAACGCAGGAAATAATTGGGAATCAATAATAAAGGCAATTATAGGATAATTATGACAGATCAACACAAGAGTTTTTAGTCTGTGGTATCCAGAGACAATGATTTATGTGTTGTTTTTATGGCTTTTTAATTTTTGCCGAAGATTCACATTAGGCGGTAAGATTTGAAAATACCTTTTCGTAAGAAATTGTTGCAATAATCAAAAGCAATGTTCTATTCTGTAGTGAATAGTCTTACTTCTTGGGATAATTAAAACTCCATCTCCACTAAATACTGTGTTGTCCAATCAAATAAAACAGATAATTAAACATTTCAATTTGTTTCAATTTTATGTTACAAATTACCTAATACAGATAGATTTCTTACCATAATATTAAGTAGAATAATTCGAAAAAATCACCGATTTAAACGCAAAATGTTGTTCCACAGTAAATTTAATTAGATTTACTCTTTCAGTTGGTTTTCCAGACTTTCACAATTATGACAAACTTCATAAGTGTTTATTTTTATACACCTAGCTGAGACTACTTAAGTCAAGTGTATGCCAGTGCCAGCATTTAGTTGCGAGCGTAAATGCTTGACATGTGGATGCACTCACTCAAAGAAATATACAGTATAGTACAATCGTGAAAATGGAAATCGACATAATGAGTAAGTTTTATATAATAAAACAGTTATTACTTACAATCTAGTGATAATTAATCTTGTAAAAAAATAAATTTAAACTCTCAAAATCAGAACTCAAAAATATGTTTTTAATATTAAAAACCGACTTGATTATAAGTTTTTAGTTGAATATTTCAAATATTTTAAATTATGTGACATCCAAATTAATAATACATATATGTATTTTATAGAATGCCAAAATTTACCTTCCATATAACTAATAATAAAATATTTTTGGAAACGGTAATATAGAAAGAATTTTTACATTCAATTATTGGGATTTCAGTAAAACATAATTTGAAAAAGTATTACATTCATGCATATTGGAAGAAAAAAATATAACGTCTTATATATCACATTTAAGGACATAACTTTTCTTAGTGACCTAAGCTGTAAAAAAATCTCACATATTATTTAATTTACTAGATAAGCTGTGTAATATTCTTACTGATTTGTGTACTTTTTCAAGGTGACAAGAAATCACGATTTTAACATTAAATGTACCTAGATTAGAACAATATTGAACTTTAACGTTTATTTTTACTTATCATACTTTTTTTTTACTATTGCTTACTTTAAGACTACATATTTTTAATCTATATTCTTTTTATGGATCAAATAATTTTTAATAAAAATAATACACAGTTCATGGTAATTAAGTCTACGTTGTATAGTGTGATTACATGAATGCACACTCACTGAGCAAAACCAGTTTTGATAAGCAATCAAATTTTGAATTAATTAACTTTTTTTACGTAAAAAACACCAGTCAAGTGACATTCTTTTTAAGTATTATACAATCACTATTAGGGAATTACAACATAAGCCTTCTTAAAGAATCTGGCGCAATGTTTGCAGTGGTTGTGGTTGTAGATCAAAACAGAAAGACCCACTAAATAAATATCTTTCTTTTTGAATTAATAAAATACAACTTCGTAGTATGTACTTCCAAATATACTTTGTGAAGATCATGACCGGTTTCTTTCTTTTATCACGGGCTATGGCCACACTGATGATCAAAACCAGACCTAGTTTTGATAAAATATGTAAGAATTGACAGTCAAGACAGTAAAAGTGATTCTTTCTTTCTAGATTTGAGATCTATTTACAGAGACAGGAGTGAAGTATTTCTCATAGAACATTTAGCTGCCAAAGAACCTATTGGACAATTCCATGCTTGGTTTAAAGACGCGGAGTCCAATTTAAAAATATTGGAGCCTAATGCAATGTGCTTATCAACTGCAACTAAGTATGTTTTTCATGTGTGTATCATTACCATTTTTTACCGTGAGAGGGCTAAAAAAAACATAATTTATGGTGGAGGAGAAATTATGAACTAGTTAAAGCCACTGATGATAATAATTCTTTATAATTTCAGAAATGGAATTCCGTCAGGCCGTTTTGTCCTTTGTAAGAGCTATGGGACAAAAGGCTTCAAGTTCTTTACTAATCTGGAGAGTCGCAAGGGCGCCGATCTTGTATGTACACTCTGACTTCTTTATCAGTTCACTCGAGTTTGCGGCAGCCGTTGATACTAAATAAATTTTCTCCCCTCTGACATAAGGATCAACCTACCGCACTTAGCCCACACGGAATATAAAAATTTTGAACTCCGGCAATCTTTTTTTTGTCGGCGTCATTTAGGACAATCTCACAGCGCCACTCTTTCGAGTGCATAGGTAGGGTGATCAGTCTGTACATCACTGCATCAGCTACAATACAATTTTCAAAACAAATGCAATAAGAATCATGAAAAAATTCAATAAAGACCAGTCATAAAGTGTTTGACCAACAATGATTATTTTCTTAACTAAAAGTTATATTGAACAGTAATTAAATATGCTGGGTGCTCAAATATGTAGATTTTGATTTGAAAAAAGGTAATGAATAGTATTATTTAACATTCTGCATACTTAACTCAATCTTTTTTTATTTGAAAAATCATTCTAAAATAATTAAGGTAAAATTTAATTACTGTTTTGAAATGTTAATATTTGTGAATTCTTGGTGAAAGGGAATTGTATGCAGAAAAATAAAACACATTTTTTGTCACTAATTCAATCAAGTTAAGTGGACAGATTGTTGAATAATTATACTTCTCAACTTTTTTGCAAATCAAAATCTAATGATTTTTTTATTTTTAATAAACTTATAAGCACAAATAGAATTGATTCAATAAAAACTTTAATGATTATTAATTAAAACTCAATGATGATTATCAAATATCATCAATGTTAGCATTATACCATATTCTCAACTATTCTTAATATTTGACAATCCTTGAAGAACCATTCATATGTTTAATTTGTAAGTGTCAATTCAGTCAAGCCCTCTAACTTGAAAATACCTACTACTTGTTTAATATTTATCCCATAAACTTTTTGAATATTCTTAAACAATTTCACAGAGTGAAAATCCAAATGCCGCTTTAACGGTGTATTGGGAAGTTTTAAACCGAAGCGTACGCATTGAAGGAACAATATCCATGGTGTCTGAAGAAGAAGCGGAAATTTACTTCCATTCTCGACCTGTTGCCAGCCAAGTTGGGGCATCATCAAGTCATCAAAGTAAGCCAATACAGTCACGAGATGTTTTATATGACAAGATTAAAGGCTTTGAAAAGCAGTATGTACAAGAAGGCATTGAAGTACCAAAACCTTTATATTGGTAAGTTTTCACTTTTTAAATATACATATAATATTACATGTCACATGCATGACAATTCAAAATAGATTCAATTTCCTTTTTAAAACAGTCATGTAAAAACTATTTTGTTTGAATTCCTATAATTTTTAATAAGAAGATATTTATTTTAAATAACAAAGCAGATATGCTTTGTATAATAAATATTAATGTAAATAAATATAAAACAGATGCCTATTTTTGATTGTAATTAGAAAATTACTATTCAAACTTTCATTAAATTTCAAACAATATTCTTGCCAACTATATTTTTCCATAAATGACTGTTGAACATGAAAAAACTTGGACTCTGAGATTTATGGCATTTCAAATTATTTGCCTATTAATTATGCTCTTGTTTTTCTATCAATCACCTGTAAACATAATATCAGGACAAGCCAGCATATTATCGTTTACTTCTCTTTGAATGTGAATCTTTCTTTTTAGGGGTGGTTACTTGCTTACTCCGAGTTCTATAGAATTTTGGCAAGGCCAGAATGACAGACTAAGCGACAGAATTAAGTTTCGCCGGCCATCACCAAATGAAGTTCCAGATGGTATTATATTGCATCAAGGCGAAGATGGGTGGGTGTTTGAACGTCTCTCTCCATGAACGATAGAATTGTGTTCCAATTTTTAAGCTGCCTACGATATCTACTTGTTTCGAACGATAAAATTTTGTTGTTAGCTTAATGCTGAGCTGAGTTCAATAAAAATTCTTTTCAAAAATTGTTATATTTTGTTTGCTTTATATTCAATCTACAAATTGTCAAGTTTTCAGGAGAGATTTTTTTAAAAGTTTTAGAACAACTATGGGTTGATATTTTCACATAATATGTTTTGGTAGGTACATTCTCCTTAATACGGAAAGAAAAATAACAATCAGAACTAGTTCTGACGAAGGCGTAAGCCGAAATAGCTATCAACAAATATATAAAATAATTTATGTAGAACTAAAATACATTGTTATTTTTCTTTCCGTATTATAATGGAGTTCTACCAAGTAAATGCCTACTCAATCAATACATTCTCCTTATTATTAAATTGAAACATACACTAGCCCTTTTAAGTAATATGGCCTTTCATGTGCTGCCAAGTATTTTGTTATCTGTTGCCATTGTCATATATATGTCAGACATATTTATCAGTAGTTTTTGACAGTCTCACTATTTTTATTATTCGTTTTCAACAAATAGATATTTTTTTACTAAAGATAAGTATATGGAAACAAATTTGCAGTCATAATGTACTGTTGAGAGTTGAAATACATTTTGGTTCAATTCCCTTTTTGGAATAAACGTCAATAAAAAAACCACAAAATACATACAATATTCAAACGATTGAAATTTGATAGTGGAATTTTATCAAGCACCTTCAGTCAAAATCCTTAGTTATTCACGTATTTATTTGAAAGTAAAGATGACTTATTTCATTTACATTTAAACAATTTTAATCTGTTTTTTTTTTTTTGAATAAACCATGATTTTTAAATACTTTATTTTATCTAAAATAGAGTTAGTGAAAGCGAAACCTACATAAAATAATAAAATTATATTTGACTGACAGATTTAAAAAAAAGTACCTGTGGCTATAAAAATTATGCGATAATTTGTATTTATTATTTTTCACTGACACATTATTATAAATGCCAATATTAATTTGATTGCTCCGACGTTACACATTTCAAAACACTTTCTTACTTCAGGCTATGTCAGAGCTCCTTTATAATTTTACCTCCAAACTCAACTATAAGATGCTGTTAACTATGATAATATAATATCTATATTGTGGGTAATTATTACACTACAAAACTATTTAATTTTTTCTTATGGTATTATCTGGACCAAAGATATTAGCGCCACTAACGGGACGGCCGCTTTCAGAACTATCATCAGTCGCTTTTGTGATTTGCTGTCCGTTCGGTTGTGCCTAGACTTGTCTTAATACCTATAGTTATATCTAAAATACTGTTTTGGATTGGTAGTGCGCGAAAATTGTGCTTTAATGGATTACCAACAATATCGAAGTCATATGTAATGTATTAAAAAGGTAAAAATACGTCCGTTCCGTTGATATTCGCGTAACTTTGTACAAAATGGTCGAGAGTATCGGTACTATTCGTGGGAGGGTAGCGATGTATATAACTGAATGTACTATAAGCATCGTCAGCCTGCGTCTGATGGAGTTGTTCATCCAGACATGTTATAATCTGTAAACACACGTTAATATAAAACATTTTAAACAACATCTCAAACACCGCTTCAAGTCTTTTTGCAACGATTCAGAAGTGTAAGAAATATTCCCTATGCGAAAGAAGACTTCTTGTCATGTTTTTTCTCGCTTTTTTGTCACACATGATCCTAGTCTTGGGCTAAATATTGGCGTGCTAATGTTTGTTTATGTATATTGTGTCACTCGGCGTTAAAATAACACATGTTTGCGTTCAAATTTGTCATCGCAGAGAAGATTTTTCTCAAGTAACATCGTTAGTTATATTCAACTAATGAAAATCTATCGGGTAATGACTCACCGTATGAATTATGTATTCCGTTTTTTTTACATGAATACATCTAAGATGTTCCATTAATCGCTTGAAATTAATAAACTCTCTTGATTCAATGCATCACACATAATAAGTCAACACAATATCGTGTATTTACAAAAATACTGTTATTAAATAAAACACCTCCATGCACTCGATTACATGACAAATTGACAGTACGCCTCCGGTTTTAATGAATTATTGAATTTAAATCACAGCGATGTAAATCTATTCAATGAGATATTATTATTATAATAGTCAAAATATAGCCAGAATCTCGTCTATTTGAACCTGATAAAGATGCCCAGGCATGCGGTACATATGGTCTAGACTTGGCTATATTGAAAACGAATTTGTAATACATAACTATCAATAAATGAAAAATGCTCGGTTATCAATTCATCATTAGACCTTATGGATTACTAAACTTATAAAAAATCTTAACTACTCACCAAAAACGTCTGACCAGTTCAAACATTTCTAAACCGACCCCCGCAGAAATTAGTCTGATTGTGCAAAAACGAGTTGTTTTAATTTCCACAATTAATAGGGCTGCCTTTTGAAGAACCGTGTTTCCCAATGTCTGGACGCGTTATAATTGATGCTAATTTTGGTGCTGGTAGTACCTGGTCACGACAGGCGGCGAAACTGCATTTTGTGGGGGACATTGATGTTTTGAAGTGTCCCTACATTTAAATAATCAACCTGTTTTGTATATACCTACATTTTGACCATACGCTGAAATCCCTACCTTGAAGAATAATGTATCTAAACTGCAGCAAACTTCTCGGTCACATGTTTACCAATATTTTGTTGGTTTTTGTCCAGCTCTTTTTCCGTCAACTTAAAGTCTAATCACGTATAGTCAAAATTAGTTTCACCGTCAACTTTTTTCGGGAACGACGTTGTTGATTATTGTGTAATCTTATCAATCGGCATGTCAGATGTCTTCAATCGTCTGCTAAGTGAAAGCCTCCTCAGGTACCCTTCACACGTCGTGTGAGCTGTCACGTACTTTCGTCGAACTTGATTGTCAAGTGCCAATCGATTATTGGTCAATTATGCAATACATGAACCGGTATATCATGGGTTATATGATTTTCATGTTTTGGCTATCGGTATGTATGTAAAAATAGAAAACAATACTTACACCATAAATGCAAGAACTATAGAACGGGACTACCACGGGCTTATATGACATGCAGATATTATGCTAATTCAAAAGCTTCGCAAAGTTTTGAAAGTAAAGCTATCGATATCAGTGGTGCTCATCAGTTCTAGGTATATGTGGTCTAGTGGCACGAGCTGTGCCCTAGCGATCAGGTGTGTCTGGGTCCAAGTCCCGGCAAGGTCAGATTTTTGCAATCGAAAAAGAGATCTTGTACATGGATGTATATAATTTTTCGTTGAGTTGTTCTCGGTTGATCTCGCTAGACTCGCGTATTGGCGTCAATCTATGCCAAATATTTTTTCCAATTAATTATATAAATCAATAATACTCGCGATGGGCGAAACCGGTCCTTATCCAAATAATTTTAATGTGGAATGAGTACAAACATTGTTTTATTATTTTTTAATATCAAACATATGGTCATGTTTTTTTTTTATTTAACTTTTTTGCCATGTGGTAATGCACAGAGATGATATGATGTGTTGTGCGCTACAGGCAAAAGAGCGTATGTATATTATAATGATCATTAAAAAAATAATGTCGAGGGGGCGTATCAGTGTGTACTTTTTCATCGCCTTCTCTCATCTGTTCGAAATTTGAATACGGCGATATTTCTCTGACATATAATGCTTAGTCGATGTACTGATCTGTGCCCTATGAAGCAATTAATACTTTATAATAATAATCATAACTCGTAGGGTTGCCATAAATATCCATCAGTGATACGCGTAATACTTGAATATCTGAAGCAATGTCGATGAAAAATATTAAAGCTCTACCCAGTGGCACCAGAGTTGGAAGAATAAAGAATTCATATTGACAATTTCTCAGATAATCAACTGATACATAGAGTTTGTCATCCTCAAAAATGACAGCGTTCTCATTTTGGTCACGTAAAAAGCGGAACGAATATGACATGTGACAAGTTAGATTTTTTCGGGGATCCATTGTAGTAGACGCGAGGATGCCTTTTAGATATTTTGCTGGATTTAGCCACGGTTAACATCCATTTAAACCCCCCTCATCCTTATGTGCATATAAACAGCCAACCCACTCTCAATCGTGCATCTTACTAAATCATCAATTCTGATTGTGACCGATTTCAAAACACTGAAGCATTTTTTGGTGTATGTAAGTATCGACGATAGAACCAATGTGGCAACTGGCAAACAAGATTCAATATACCGGTAAAACGGGGTGAATAGAGACAAAAACAACGATTGGACTTTAGCACAACTTTACTAAGTATCCAATGTATCTTCTACTATTTATATATAATTCTTAAGTCTAATATCTCGAATGACAAAACCTAAATGACTGGCCAAAATTGAAACAAACGTGTTTAAGTTCGATGCCGTGCATCCTTACTTTTTGAATTAAAATAAACCACGTTTTTTTTGGTTAATTAGTACCGTAAAACGGAATGAATAGAGACCCGTATAGAATAGAGGTTCATATATTCCAATGTTACAATCTGTATTTTTGTCTCTATTCGCCTGCCAAGTCTCGATTTACCCTTTCTCGTCTTTTCTATTCACCCCGATTCAATGTGAATAGGGACATCGAACAAAATTGACTGTGTCAAGATAGTGAATATTGTCATGAATGTGTAGATGGGCCATAGAAACAAGTTTCAAGACATTCATATTTGTACTATGTGCCGCAGGTATGAAGATACATAGTCGTGAAGAGTAAAAAGTGTCTTTTGACCCCGTTTTACGGTATTATAAATAATTATCAAAATCTGGTGGATTTTACTTAGTCGCAAACGTGTCAAACGAATTGAGTAGGTAATTTATTCTTATCTAAAATATTAGAAATGACTACTCTAGCGGTCGATAAATCGACGGAATTGTCAGTGTCGGCGGAAGTGCGTGACGAAAGGTGGCCATGATCCTAGAAACGTGCACAGATCTCCATAAACCCAAAACAGAGATGGCGACTGATGATTATGAAGTAATCAATTTATAAACCTTTTCATTCATCTATATAAGTTGTGTAACTTATTGAGTCGCTCTACGCCTGAAAAAGAGCGATTGTACTGCACATACTACGAATTTCATATTTGCAGTACAATTTGAGTATAATAATAATTGGCAATACAATATGTACTTACAAAATATCGGATGGTTCCTTTTCTATTTCTTGATACTCTTTTTTATGTTTTTCTATTTGAAGAAAAATGTAAGTGTAAGCATTTTTAAATCAATTTCCACTACCAGTGTGGAGCATACAGACTCCTAATGTATCATCTAAACAGGTGTTTCTTAACCTAGAGGCTAAGGGAGAAGTTCATAACTTTTGGATGATAATTAATAGATTTTAAGCGTAGTCTAGGTCTAGGTATAGTAAATTCGATTGAACTGCGTACTAAATTGGCAAACGCTTCGCCGATGTTCGGTTACCCCACGAGTCACGACTATGGTGTATACTATTTTTGCGCCTCCCTGCCCCACATATTCTCCCTCTACAGAAACATATCTGAACACATTTTTCATGGGAGGTTCCAATAACTAAAAAGTGAAGAAACACTGATCTAAACAGAAGTGTATTTTACGAGAACCAGTTATTATTCAGTCACTCGACTTCCTGTGGAGAGGTTAAAGACGACGGATAAATGGGCAATTTGGAAGAGGCTTCCTACGAATCCATATTTTGAATCAAATGTGTGAAATTTTACATATTATTGTTAGTGAGGAACGGCTCTCATATTAATCATCAAAAAACAATGTGTATGTATACCAATTTGCTCATTTTAAATTCCCCGCGTGTTACCTATTAAAAATATCATAGGAAACGATGATAAACAAACACGCTTAGCAAATTTATTCCAAAAAAAGGACCAAATCATTTTTTCGCAATACCATGACTCTAGAGTCTAGACCAGTGGTTCTCATGTGCGGCCACCAGCAGCTTCATATAAAATATTGATAATTTAAAAAAAGTGGTTTAACAAGATAATTTGTCAAAAAATACTCCAATTAATACCAATAGTAAATCGTCAAACATGTTTAGGCCCATTTGACAAAACTCAAGCACGACAGACTCAGACAAAAATTTGGTGCGGCCACCAGACATTTTCACGTGATAACCACTGGTCTAGACACACTTTGTTTACGGAGCCTATTAATTACTTAGTTAATTATCATGCATTTGATGGCTAATTAGCAAACGCACAAATTTTCGCACTCCGTAAGCATTGTGTTAATGCAATTGCGATATCAAGGTTGAAGAAACGGTTGATATCGTTCAATGTTCGTATTATCGAAGTATTTTCGAAATCCAAGAATCAGAGAAAAAAATTCTTAGGTAAATAGGTTATTTTGCTTCCTCCCCTCAAATATTTTATTTCATCGTCCGCCTGTGTAGCTAGAAAATAAATAAATAAATATTTAAATGAAAATCACACATGAACTTTCCTCGGCATTCCGCACGCCAACTAAAATGTACATTTGTCGACGTTGCCCTTCGCCCCTGAATCGATACTAATCTGATTTCGAAAGCGAGTGCAGAATACATAGTCGAAATTAAAATTAAGGATCTGTGTGTCCAAACAAAAAAACACAACGCCCGCCGTCAGCATTGATTGCTTTGCAATTGTTATCCATAATTTATACGCACGTGAATGTATAAATAAACATTCTGCCATTTTCTTTTTTCAGCAATTATGTTTTCTTCGGACGTTGCTATACTTAAATTCAAATATTGACCGCGGCAAATTCAATGTGTTCTTTTGTTTTTTTAAGGCATAGTCGTCCTTGCGTAAATAAAATTACGGGTGCACATTTTAACATTAATTTGTTATATGGTCCGTATTATGTAATCAAAAAAATCAGACATTGCCAACTTATAAGACGATATTATAAATTACTTATGGATTATAATCAAACATTAAGGTCTATAAAAACAAATACTATTGTCGCTGAAAGTAACCATTACGTTTGTTTGCACTTTCGTTTAGGTAATATTAAAAAAAAAATATTTGCAAAATCGTTACTGTAAGTGTCTGGTTATACATTGATCTACCGAATAGTCCTGACGTCTTCAGTTTTAAGAAAAAAGGTTATAGTTTCGACCACCTTTTATACCTACACCACAATTTTTTACGTAACTCAAAATCATTCGTGTAACGATCTCGCAAAACATAATGTAAATAACCGCCAGTATCTGTATAAATAATATCTATTTTGAGGAAACTTCATTGAAAGTATCGAAACTCTTTTCGAATAACACGTGCGTATAATATGACATACTTCACATTCAGGGAAAGAAGAAAAAAATATAGAATATTAGCAATGCCTGTTTCAACTTTCCAGCACATTTCAATTTACATATATTGAAAATTTATTCCAACAAAGTAACCGTCGAATCGAAATTGTCGGCTTCGTCTCGACACTCATGAAACCTTACTTCAATATTAGATAACGGACGAGGAGCGGCTGTAAGTCATTCGATCTTTTCTGGGAGGAAACAGGAAACGGATATAATGATGAGATTAACAGAGGGTTAGTTGTTAGATAAGCGTTCCCTCTAAACTAAAATTAATATTGAATTACATAAATCGCAAATTTAGAACTAATAAAACATACATATACTACAACTGGTGCGAGCTTTACATAATTGATATCTTAAGTCAGAGAAATACTAAGAATGATATTTTATTCTTGAAATGACTCTTGACAGATAAAAGAATATCTGTCTCTTTTGGTTGATACGAGAATCCGAAGCTATTTGAATTATTATCATTAAATGGAACATGTGGACAGATTGCGGTGTTTTTTTTTATTATTGTTATTATTCCAGCCAAGCCGGTATATTATTATAATAAGTAAGTTGCGGTCAGGCTAAAGGGACAATGACCTCTATTTATTATTGCCAGTTTGTAATTATTTACCATTATCCCAGGCACTCGCTCCGAACACCAGACCGCTTGGCTTTTATTACAAAATCATACACTTTTAGGGTATTGATAACGTAAAAGTCTACGCAATAATTATGCAATCGTGGATGTAATTAAGATCCGATTGTTTTTTGTTTTGTTTTGCTTCACCTGATTCTGACTGACCATACTCCCTCACAAGGTGTGAGCCATAAAAGAAAAAGAGAACACGCCGACGAAATCGAAATTAGAATTCGAATATGGAACTCTGAAGGCCGACAATTTTTTTTTATTATATTACATACCTACATGTCAAACACATGTTATATTTTCACGCACATGTAGTATAAGACCATCAGTATACTAAAATTGATATGTATTGATAACGCGATGCTAATAGTTTTTAGCCTTTTTTGAAGAATGTCATAAAAGTTCATAAGTTAGTTCATCTGGTAGTCACACAGAAATATTGTGGGGTAAATTCTAAAACACATAACACCCACACTGCATTTTTTGTATTCGTGTCCGCTCCCAATGTGAAGCATACGAACTTCTAACGTAGTTTATCTGAACAGAAAAAGAATTGTTTGTTACATAGTTGCCCAACCTCTCTTTCCGAGATTGTAAGGATTTGTTTGGGGCATGTCTTATGAAGAACTGTCCGTACTGGAATTCGAACCCGAGAACACTGCAACCCGCCTAAAAACCCGCTGAACTTTCGGCTGCAGACCTGGCTTTTAATTAGCTTTATATTTAATTTTTATGATTTTAAGTATCTGTATAAAATATTTATTCTTATAAGAAATTTTCTGACCTTTGTATGCTAGGCGTATTCTGTCAATATAACGAAAAGATATTTTTTTATTCTCCACGTTATAATATTAAGTATTGACAATTGAAATGTCAAAACAGTCTGTACAACATTCGAAATAGAAATTCAATTTAAAAGTTATGAGAGGCTCATTTATTTATAAGTTCATTTTAATATAAAATTTAAAAAGGGAAAAATCCCAATCTGATTGATTGCTGCAGCTCATTAGTATCATTATCTGATTGCATTGTTTCGATTCTATCACCCATTCCTTGTTTCCTTTAGAAGGAAAAAAACCCGAAATCCATTTTGTAATTTCATAATTTAAAATGTTAGAATCAATCTTGCTTCATTACTTAAGCAAGCATTACGATAGTAAGTCTGAAGATGCCTCTGAGAGAGGCGAAACACGTGTCACAGTTAGTAGCACAATACGTGGAATAATCAAAGTTATTTTATATGAAAGTTTGTATTGTTGATATTTTGTTTTTCTTTGTATCTACGCGCTTCATTTGTTTCAGTGCTTTGATTCCCTCTTCGATTATTTCTGGTAGAGTTTGACATTTTATTGAATGTACAATTACAAAGATTTGATTTTATTTTAATAATTGTAATAACGCGAAGTTTTCATACCTACTCTACTCAATCGCGCTATATTTTAAGCCAGGGGTCGTCAACCTCTTTATGCCCACCGCCCACTTTTGCTTATTTCTCATGGTAAAATTTTCTTTCCGCCCACCAACATCCCTATATTTCTATACAGTAAATGAGTGAATAAAATTCTGTTTATTGCAACAAAAAAAGAGTGCGTTTTTGATTTTTAAAAACAAAAAAAAACAAATTTAATAATTCGTGAAAACCTTAAGCCTGATGCTGTGAGATTTTATACCTGGTTCGATTTTCGTTAAAAACAACCGAAGGAAGTGATCTTCAGACAACTTCTTTGTTTTATCATGATTGTGAAAGATTTTGGGGTAAAAGCATAAATCGCCTTCCGCCCACCACGCAAGCCTTAAACACCCACTAGTGGGCAGTGCGGAACGGGTTGACGACCCGTGCTTTAAGCCATATCCAATTCCTACGTGAATCATATCGCCAATTCAATCTACAATATTCTGATTGCGGGTCCGGCTTGAAGCTGCGCTTACAAATTAAATGGTACCTAAACAAAAAATTCACTGTTGAATATCAATTCTTGGTTTAAAGGCATCATATCATATTCATAAAAATCGAACACATTTTTTATACATCTAGTGACATATATGTTGTGAAGATCTCAGGATTTTCAGTTTTATTTCACACAGCTTGCATCCCAGGAATGACTTTACCGTGACATTTGCGTTGAGTATTATTGTGTTCATAGGTGAATCGCTGTGCAATATTACATAATTAGTTTATAATTCTATGAAATTAATTATTTATCTTTGATTACATTATCTATCACTTTTCTTATCTTCTGTACCGGAAAATGTGTTCGCTAGCAGGTAATACTTTTATTTGAAGTCACGGCTGCATACCACAAAATAATCAAAATATAGTCAAGTCTTCTATTATAATCAATCATTACCGCTTCCTCCGACGTGTTTACTTTCGACGCCACATCTAAAATAGAGAGGTGTGGTTCTCTTTTCAAGATCGTCAAATATTATTGGCAGAGATTTTTACTTTATTTTCCGATATCGACGTCATAGTGCAGTGTTTTCGAACCAGAGGTCCGCGGACAAGCGCTGTCCCGCCTAAATTTTCTGCCCGTCTCCCGAATTATGGGAACCGAATCGACACTATTTTTTATACAAAAATTGTATTTTTTGTATAGCCTGCTGGCTGCACATTATGTATTTATTCTTGATATCGTAACCTAAACATTTGCACGGTGTTTTAAAGAATCGTAATATGCTATCGACCATGCCGGGACTTTAACTCAGGCGCGTTCAATCGCTAGAGAAAGGGTCATATCATTCTACCAAAGACTGATTACTGTAGAAAAAGCATTACAGTCACAAGTATCAAATGATCAGCTAGAAATGAAAGAAATTGATTCATGTAGATTTCAATGCATTATTTGTCAGCTTCTTGTTACTGTTGTATTGTTGATATTTTCGATGAATTTATCTATAACTTTGTGGAAATTCATTCCAACAGTTGTTTCACAGCGAGTAACACAACTATTGGAATAAAAGAAATGGTCGCTTTTAATTTTATACGATTGTATTGTTATTTAAAAATAATCTTTTATGAAAAACGAAAAGTTCTCACGCAAAAATTTACCTTACTCTTTTTACAGTTGCCTTTCCAAGACTACATGCCTCGGCAGAGCATCGATTTGTCGTAAGTCACGAGGGAGGAAAAAATATTCGACTCGATTTTAAAAAGCCATTACGTGGGATGAGATTACAGCGTTAGGGTTTGCTTTGGGACGTAATTTATAGTAAACGGCGTTCACCGTGTCCGCCTATCGTACAATCGTTCTAATTAGTAGGTGTAATATTTATTTAAGTGTTGTTTTTTTAGTTTATAGGTGTGCAGAGGTCAGCTGTTACTTAACACCGCTTGTTAAAGATATTGCATGAAAACAATATCGCACTGAATTGACCTCGTTCGACCAATTAAAGATCGAGTGTTAACTTATTTCATACACGTCGCAAGCGGCGGAGTGTTGCCGTTAAAGGGAGGCAAGCGATGGGTAGATAGATGAAGAGGAATAGGCAATTCAATCAGCACGAAGATGCTAAAATGGATATGATAAAATATATACACGGAATTGCTATTGATAGTTTTGTAAACTCGCGTACGAGATATTAATTGTGTATTTTTTAAATATGACAGCGAATAAATTATTAAACCGAATACCGTTCAGTTACCACTTATCACCGATAAGCAAAATCAGCGTATGTCAATACGGGTTCCATATTCATATGTATTTCGTAGCTACATATTTTCTTTTGTATGTTACTTTTTTAAGAAATGCCAAATTATATAGTGATACATTCGAGGTTCAGATTGATAACTATATAATACACGAAGGTTCATTGAATTTGTTCGTATTTAAAACAATCTATATCTATGTATATTTACGTCAAACATCAATCGGTTTGAATCAAATCTCGTTCAGCACTCAAAAGTTTAACTAACAATTATTTTTATCGCGCTCTGTCATCATTTTACGCATATTTTTAATCGGCCAGTATTTCTGCAAGAAAAGCGGCAAATATTACCACAAATATCTCAACACGGCCATCTTTGGAAATAAAAAATCGCCACAGCCACCGGCGTTCTTGTAATTTTTGGCCGCTCGAGGTGGATCGAATATCGGATCTCGACAAGAAAATACTTACTGAAATTAATTACGAAATTCTAACTGATTAAATTTCAGCCCTTATTTTAGATGTTGGAATATGTGATCAACTATAAATTTAATTCACTCATCTAAAGAGGTAAATTTTAGCAAAGTACGTATTTTATCGTTTTATAGAATGTAGAATTTGGCATGTTCATATTGCTCGCTATTTTTCGTCGACGCGAACTTTAAAAAAATCCCCCTAAAACAATGTACGCACGAGTGGCTGCGCTTGTAGTTATCGTCGCGCAAGCCTGATGGAAAATACTTAATTGAGATGCATTAAGGGACTCCTGGACTCCCGCAGGGCTGGAAAGCCGGCGATGAAAATAATATATATCTAGCGTATATCAATGTCGTAACGTATGTGACGGGTTAAAGATTGCCTATTATTTATTTTTCTCAGTGTAATTAATTATCTTAAGGTTAATACACCGTGCCACCGCACATTTAAGATATGAAATAGGTCTGCACGGGCCGAAATTTTATAATTTTACCCGGCCCTAACCCGAAGACCACCCGGCCCGGCCCGGGCCCGAGGCTCATTTTCAAAAATCTTACCCGAACCCGACATTTTTCAACCTTGCCCGAAACAAATCCGATTTTTTTTCGAAAAGATGACTAATACGAGTACGTGAAGTTTATTATAGTATTAAATTTAGATTTACGATAATGGAAATTCGGAAATAGCCCGATTTTTGTTATATTTTGTTGTATGCTTGCGTCCGAGCCCGGCCCGGGCCCGAATCCAAACCTTCGTTACCCGGCCCGACCAGGCCCGCGGGCCAAACCTGAGCCCGTGCAGACCTCTAGTCTGCATTGACTGTACGCGGTCAAATTTATGTCATGCAAATATGATGCGGCAATATGCTCCGAATAGGGAGCGGTTATGGAAAAAATATTATAGTGCGATCGGGGGTTGACATTTTTAATATGCTCAATTTTTTTTTATTGAAAGACAATGTTTTCATTCGGCAACTTGTGATTAATGCAAGCAAAACAATGCAATTTCAGTCGAAACATGTCGCAATACAACTTAGCACCGAACATTTAAATTAAACTGTGGTGCATTTAACTTGGATTCATCATGGAGCATGTTTTAACTCACGTATTGTTAAAATCCAACCTACTATTTTTTCGATCGTTCTTTGCTTCATTTGTCTCTTGAATGAAACATAATATAATTATTTTAAATATTTTCCATTGCGTTATTATTTTCAAATATCAAAGTACCTATCAGTGTAATAATATACTACTGATATGTTGAAAATTTTAGCGTATATTATCTGCACCTGACAATACATTAAATTAAACAGTTGGCATTTAGCCCAAAATGGGCTTCGGTCTTTGGTCTGTAACAGCAGCCGTCCCATATTATTATGCAGTATCAAACATGATGTGAATCATGATTAGTCACGATGCATTACACACGCCGGTCGGTGGAGGGTCAATCAACCGTCGAAGAGATTTAAAAATAACACCCCATGTTATAAAATATAATATGTAAAGCAGCTTATTATTACGGCGTTAAGATTTTTTGCCGGAAGTGATTTATTGAGGGCGTTAAACCCCTTGGTAAGAATCTCCTTTCGAGCTTTCCAAAGGGGCATCGACGTCAACTACTGAACGACGAAGCTGCAGATTTTTTTTACAGCTGACATTTTAATATATTTTTATTTCATTACAATTTTCAATTTATTATTCCCCCTCGTATCTTAAAACATTTTTTTTGCTATGAAATTCGTTTCGTTTTGTTTTGCTTTTTACACCAATTTGTAATCAGTAATTGAAGTACGCGAGTGATTTAACCGCTTTAGTGCCGAGTTCGTAAATATTACCACATACCGCCTGTTTTTAAAGTACAAAATGTCATGTACCCATATCTCACCTTGAGTCAATTTAACCATTGGTTCCAGTAGAAAAATTTACCTTTTATTTTTTATCACCAGGGATGACAACACGCGCTTATAATTATTATGTTGAATATTGAATTTGTAACGAACATTTAACATATGTTTCCCATACATTTGTTTATATAAACCCCTTTTTGCTTTTTCTCAATTATTATTTACAATTTTCAGTTATTTGTAAAATGATATCTCGATATTATTTTTAACAGCCCTCAACACCTGGACACCTCTGACATAAATCTATTTTTCTAACTCACCGTAACATACTTCTGGGATATTTTCATTTAGTGCGTTGAAGTATAGATAGGACTAAACGTTCGTTAACCAATATTAGCTAAAAATAGTACGTGTCGCACCATTTGAGACTTCAAACTTGCTCACACGCCGGTGCGTGTGAGGCACCTGACTGGTTAAAAGAAAAAATATGAATATATATTTTTCAAAATCAATTAAAGGCATATAATATCATGTGGCAGCTCATCAAGCTGCATATATCCTTTTCTGTGACTTTCGATGAACTTATGAATATTATTACTGCTATCTTGTTTGATTTCGTTGAGTAAAAACCGTTCGTCCACCGGTAAACGGAGCCGCCCAGCCCCGTCCAGTCTTATCTATCAGGCCATTTCCGCCGATACACTTCTAGGACTCATCCTTTGTCTCATTGCCGGGGTTATCTACGAGACTCGCTCCTGTGACCTCAGTTAGAGTAATAGTTATATTGTTTTGCATCGCTGGAGAGAGATCGACATCCGCTCTGACTTGATATTTATTCCTTCAGTAATACCTCGGTGATATAATGGACGAGCGGTCGACGAATGTTGAATAAGATCGATACACAGACAGTCCCGAATCCAACTTTTCTAAAATTTCTATTTAACTCCTCTACATATCTGAACGACGACAACGCGAGTAAACTAATTTGAGTATACTAAAAGCTTACTGAATAAAATAACAATCGAATATCTTCGTTGATTATTACACAATCGCATTAATTTGTTGATTGAGTAGGCATTTACTTGGTAGAACTCCATTATAATACGGTAAGAAAAATAACTATGTATTTTAGTTCTACATAAATTTTATATATTTGTTGATAGCTATTTCGGCTTACGCCTCGTCAGAACTATTAGTTCTGACGAAACATTAATTTGTGTCATACAATTTTCTCGACGGATATGATCATTTGATTTTGACCTCGAATAATAATCGACAGACACGCCTTAAAACTGCTGCAGTTGTATGATCATGTGGCACACATAAATTTGTATCATACAATTTTCTCGACAGGTATGATCATAATTGATCTCGAATAATAATCGGTATGCACGCGTTAAAACTGCTGCAGTTTTGTGATCACGTTCTAAAAGAGTCGAGCTTCACTCCGTAGAGGTTGAAAGGCCGACAAAATCCCCTAAAATATAGTTGCCGTATTTTGTCACCCTCACTGCACACATCCACCCCATGTTTCCCAACATATATAAATTCTAAGTGCTATCATAAACCAATCAGTACAGTTAATGTACGCACTTTATTATCTTTCGCATATAAGCAAATCTCACTCGCTTCTCAATATATTCGCACCTGCAATATTTAAATCTTTTAATATGCATGTTTAAATGCTTTCGACTTCGCGGGGAACCCCATTTGGGAAACGCTGCCGTAAATCACTCTGTGAGAATGTTTTCAGAGTTAGAATTGAAAATATGTATTTATTTCAATTTCAACCGTCCATTTGGAAGTTTTCTATATAAATAACGTTACAATACATTCATTGTTCTGTTTCTCATTGAATAATAAATATAAACTTAAATTTTTAAAGCGTCAACTTCAAGCCGTCAAAAATGCAGATAGATTTTTTTTGTACGGCATATCGTTATGCCAGACAGAATACCAAAAAGCGCTGACATTCGAGATTCTGATAATCTTAATGAAAGAAACCGTCTGTCTGCCGCAGGTGATGGGAAGGGTGGAACAAAATGCGGAGGGAAAATGATTGAGTATACGACCCTCAGTCGTGGAAATGATAAATGTTCATTATTAATCATATTTATCATCGCATGACAAAACAATTGCCAGCTCATTCAAGTCAGCCAAGAAAAATGCTACTATCGATTTATTTACAGGCAAAACTATTTCCACTGTCGAGAAAAAATATAAAACCAGTCAGTTCCAGGTACTTACAAACTAATATATTCCCATTATAAAGTATTTTGATACATTCGACGGTAACTTTGTGGTATATTAAAGTTAATTTTCCGCAAATTGAGTTGACGCCAATCCCTTACGAATAATTGTTTCAATCGTTCCTATATTTATTTACCGCTTACTGAAACTTATTCGACATTTTTTGTTCATATCCACTCCATATTCGATTATCTGTCTCCTTATTTCATCCCAGGCCATGCCAGCCAGACATATATAAATACTATGGATGGTCAGCAGCTTAACTGGGCACCGAAATCTATCCGGCTTGTAGAAGTGGGAAAACTCAGGCTCCCCTAGGGCATTCGCAGTACACATCCAAGCCTTTTTATTTTGGATGTGACTAGGTCTTGGTTGGTCCGCTCTCTACGCTCCAAGTTCCTGACAAAGGAATACCAGCCACCGTGCGACGTGACGTTATATTAATAATGGTGGTAGAGACCACGGATATGGTGTACATTACAATAGTTGATGAAATTAAAAATGATTTCAGTACTTTACAGCAATGTTATATGACACAAATTAGTATGACTGTAACCAACTAAGTTTGTTATTTGACTAACCCATTCATAATGGTATTCGGTCAGTTTGCGTTAGAGGTCTGCACGGGCTCGGGTTTGGCCCGCGGGCCGGGCCGGGCCAGGTAACGAGGGTTTTGATTCGCGCCCGGGTCGGGCTCGGGCCCAGGCACACAAAAAATATAACAAAAATCGGGCTATTTTCGAATGAGCTCACCATTATCGTAAATCTAAATTTAATACTACAATAAACTTCACGTACTCGTTACAGTCATCTTTTCGACGCCTTGTTCGTTATTTAAAAACCTTATTTTCCCTTATGAACACATCCATTCGATAGAAGTTGTGCGTGTTGACGTATTGTTCTCGGTTTATTGACTGCTTACACCACTATATTATTTTTTAATGGATAGTCTTCTGTTGAGGAGTTTGTACAGTACGCATAATAAATTTCATAATATGATCCCGAATTTAGTATTTGTTAAATGTATTTTGAAAAACTGCACACACGATAATTGGTGAGTCAATTTTAATTATTTTTAATTTTTATTAGAATTGTCGAAAAAAATCGGGTTTATTTCGGGCAAGGATGAAAAATGTGAAAAATGGGTTCGGGTAAGATTTTTGAAATGTGCCTCGGCCTCGGGCCGGGTTAAATTTCAAAATTTCGGCCCGTGCAGACCTCTAGTTTGTGTGCTTCAAATCACAGTGCGTCGAGGACTTCCGTCTCGCCCTTGTTGACTTACCGATCCCGTATTATCTTCATACCGACAGAAAATTCACATTAAAAAAATGTCGATAAAATAAATCTGTATGTGCATCGAGTATGAAGCCGATACATAAAACAATTTATGGGATGGCCGCTGAAAAAACAATGAAAACATCGACGCTTTGAATTTATATCGTACATTGGCAACCATCGGAAAGCGACAGAAACTATCCTGCCCTAAAACAGCGTATTCTTTGGACGACCTTGCTCGTTTTGATTTATCCACGTATATAGGATGATAAAATATATAATATCAAATGATCTTTTCATACTGATATAAGTCAATCAATTAACCTTCCTTGTCGGATAGTTTTTGTCGATTGTATTCCAAATATTCGAACATATTTAAAAAAAAGAACAAGAAAGAAAAATAAACAATAAGATTCGTTTTAAGTCGTTGAAATTTATTATCTTATTTCCAAAGCGTCCTGTTATAATGAATTTTGAATCAATATCATTAGACCTATTTTAAAAAGATAACATCGTTTATGTATGCGTATTATAACCCGTCTATGTCACAGCCGAGAATATAATATATATTGTGTGCGACTGCTTAAAATGCATTTCGATTATGCAAGTTACCGACTATCTTCGATACTTTTCTTTTTCTAATCAATTACCTACGACAAAGAAAGTAGCTATTTATCTTAGTCCTATGGAGTTTTACTCTCACTTTCGGTTTTCGACCCCTACTTGGAAGCTAGACGCAGCATTCACTGATAATTTTGTTTGTTTTTCTCTGTCACGTCTCTCACCATTTTTGCTTTTATTTTATCGATGTTTCGTTTTTTTTATTTATTTCGTCTCGTAATATTATTTCTGGCACCCACTGTTCTTAAAAATACCCACTTACCAAAGCGCACACAGCTTGATAGGGCATCACCATTATACTGCTGATCGATATTTTTCTTTTAAAAATATTTGCTTATTGTACTTTTCCAATTGATTTATTTCACAAAAAAAATACTTTTCTATATGTGATTATTGAAAGTAAAAATATATTTGCGCTCGTTTTACAAAGTACGATAGTGTTGTGGAATGCAAAATGGACGAATAAAATTATTTTTAACGTAAAAATCTTTAAATAAAAGCATTTCTTAGACCTCCTTTATTTTTTCAACCAAGTCCCATCCTAATGTATGGCATAATATACTCTTTATAGAGCATTCAGTCGCCTCAAAAGGAAATACGCGACTTAGAAGAGACTAGTTGTTGGTTAACTAGTCTCGACGCCCCGCCCCGTTTGTTAACAACGTACAAATCGATACATTTGAACAAAAATCCTCAAACCTTTGAAAACCAATTTTTGAAATTTTGTCCGTCCGGGGATTCGAACCGGTCAACACCTCTGGCGAATATGACATAGCCAGCCGCTACGCTACCTCATATTAATTCATATTTACCATTAGGTACGATATGATGTATATAAGTTAGTTAAAACCAGGGCTGTGGAGTCGTGAGTTTTTTGGCCGCTGTCGTACTCGGAGTCGGAAATTTTTAAAGTTTAAACTTTTTATTTTTGCATATAATTTGGCTATTGGACGGATTGGTTGGTTGATATATAATTGAATATGTACACATAAATATGAAAGGTAGGGAAAAAGCGTCACGAAATTAAACTTTTTTTTTAGTCAGAGTTGTGTTTTTGCTCAATGTTAGAGTCGGTTAAACGACTCCACAGCTCTGGTTAAAACTATTGTCATTCGTGGCAATTATAATATATTTTTTTTCATACATTGTAATTGTGACGATAGTCACTTTTTAAAAAAGTACATCAAGTCTAATCAAATTCTTTGGCAACAGTATCCATAGCTCATAATATAATATGATTTTTTCGCCACTAAATAAATATGCTGCAGCTTTCTTTTTTGGCACATTTATAGATTTACGTAAATCCGATTCGCGGTCGCCTAAATCGTATCACAGTGAGCAATAAAAATACGATCATTTATTATCTCGCACATAAAATATTATTATCGTCATTTTCACTGACGGGGAGATCTATAAATAAAAGTATAAATGAGGATAGGTACTTTTTGTTACATGTTCACTGACATTAATGTGTTTCTTAATTTCTCGAATACAACATGTCATTTTACAATTGTTATAGTGATATATTATAACTGATGTTGAATTCAAAACAATTTTTTTAGTCAGTAACTAAAATGCAACAACTGAAACCACTTATTCAACCAACTTTGAAGGGCAAACACATTGAAAAATTATAATAACATTCAATTTTTGTTTCTAACTAGAGCAGTGATGGCAAACCTTTTTTCTCTGTTTGTCGAATTCCACTCATTTGAAACAACAAAGTATGAAAACTGTGTTAGTCGATAAACAGCTAAAATAATATAATTGTGATGCAATTAAACTCCCACAGTGATAATTAAATCCTTGAATTGACTTTTTATTTTATAAAAACATATTATTGTCAAATTCTAAATGGTTATAACATCTGCTTGATGAATATTTTTTCTTTTCCTCAAATTTATATATTATGTATTTGCATCCATCCCTGCTGTCTAATAATTTAAGAAAAACAATAGTATCAATATAGAAATGAGGCAATACAAAAAAGTGACATACATTGAGCTGTTTTTAAAAAATTGATTACAGACTACAAAGGTTAAACAATAATTTGAGATTTTTCGTATATCAACTTGCATTGTTGTTTTGTAATACTGTGATCTGACCTGTGACTTTTTTTTCTCTTTCAGACAGCACTAATATGTCTCACCGATCACTGACAATGTCCGGAGTCGCAATCTCCGAATTCCTGACACAAAGGAACCCGAAGAGAAAGGACCACCCTTCAATCTGACTCGGCTCCGAGTTATGGAGTCAGAAGAGTCGGAGCGCACAGAGTACAAGCCCGGCCCGAAACGTCGCGTGTTGCAATGTCGCTATCGCTGTCGCCGATATGTCTCGGAGAAGAAAAAGTGTTCCAGTGAAAGTTCAAACGGACACGGGATAGGCTCTTATCCTAAATATAAACGGAAGAATTTCTTCCGATGGCCTAAAATATATATTTTTAAAGACAATATTAGTGTTTTACGATCTTCGTAGAGTAGAAAATAGGTGAGTACTTTATTTTTTGTTTCCAGGGCTTATACACACCATTTAATCTAAGAAGATTCAGCCTTTTACAACCAGATTTTTTCGAAGGGATTAGCAACACTCTGACTTCTTTAACAGTTCACTCGAGTGTGCGGCAGCCGTTGATACTAAATAAATTTTCTCCCCTCTGACATAAGAATCCACCTACCGCACTTAGCCCACGCGATCAGTCTATATTAAATTTGGGAATAAAAAATTTCCAAACTCTGGCAATCTTTTTTTTGTGGGCGTCATTCGGGCCATTCTCACAGCGCCACTCTTTTGAGTGCATAAGTAGCGTTGTCAGTCCTTAAATAACCAAGCAGTGTTTACCAGTCTTTATATGTTTTGCAAAAATGAATACAGATTGGGTATTTTATTTGCTATCTTTTTTCCTAATATTTGGTACATAATGCCTTTCACATAACATTAAATAACTAGTTCAACCTGAAAACCTCGAGTCGATTACATAAAACGTTATCAGACAAAGCGAAAAAATCATTGGGTGGCCGTTTTCGTCAAAAGCATTTCATGATGATTTTTCGCACTGCAGTCTTACAAGGGTTAAATTCACAATTCTTTTTTTTCAGAGACGTTATATAGCTCAGTAAACTGGATGCCTAATGTGATGCACCTGAGGCCATAATACATATTAAAATAAGAAAAAACTGCAGCATGTCGAACCAAGTTCCAATATATAGCCAAGTGCTACCCAAAAGTCATAATCAGCGAGCAAACGCCCGCCAGTCGTCTCGGGCATTCTCCAGCTTACGTCACGACCCGAGAACCCCGCAACCGGGGGTCGGTGATCCCGGTTTTGATCCTCTTAATCATAACCACGGAGGAAATTTCGGCAATGTCGCGACAGCAGACGGACACGCCAGCGTGGAGAAATTTGCCAGAGAGTCAGCGAGAAGGAGCGCCAGGGAAGCTGCACGTGCTGACTCCGCCCGTCTCCATCACCACCAGCACCAAAGGAGGCAGCCTCCGGGACCGCACGTTCGTCAGGCCGAGCATAGAATTAATTTGAGGTATACATTTACTCAGTTTATAATTGTTGTATTCCAACTATGGTATGTTAAACCAAAAATAAATTGTTGGTGATAAATGGGCAATAACCATTAGCTTCACTCTTTATAGTTATCTAAAATCATCTTGTTTCTGTGATCTTATTTCAAACACATAATAATGCCAACATATCTCATATCCACTTGCAATGACAGATAGTACCAAGAGAAAATATTGATAAAAATTTCATATTCAAGGAATCCACAGGATAATAAATTTTGTTGATATGGTGATTTTATCAAAGCGTTTCTTACCGATGTTAGTTAAAAATACTGTGAAGGAAACAGTAGAAAAATATGACACTGATTGATTTATAAAATGGTAGTAATTGAGATATTTATTGAGTAGGCATTTACTTGGTAGAACTCCATTATAATATGGAAAGAAAAATAACAATGTATTTTAATTCTACATAAATTTACGTAGAATTAAAATACATTGTTATTTTTCTTTCCATATAGTAATTGAGATGTTGAGAATGTTGAGAAGTTGTCATCAAACATGCTCAAATTATAAATCTATGTATTCATGACCAAACAACAAGGACTCGGTTGTGCAGTCGCCCGGAACTGCTTTGTGGCACCTTTCACCACCGCAATTGGCGGCAACAGAATTGACAAAGTTACCAACGTATATCTTCAGATGTCTCTGAGAAATTAGTTTCCTTACCTGACTTCTACTATTTTAGTATTAAAATGATATCTTTTTATTTTAGATCTCTCTCATTAAATGAGTCAGCAGTCAGCGCTCGACCACAGCAAGCGTTTCAACGCACTCCGACACAGGAATTCACCGCCCCGACTCGATTGAACTTGGAAAATAGAGATCCTCCCCTTCCTACCTTCATCAGAGAGTCCTCCTCCCGCGATCTAGCCGCCCACCACTATATATCTGGCAGCAAACACCAAGACGGAAACGTCCTGGCACCCAGAGACCCTTACGGCAGCAATAAACTTCACTTATCAGGTGTTAGTGACGTGATCAACATCGTGAAAGACTTCAAGAACTTTTCGACCCGGGACTTTGCCGCCGGCAGAGATGCCATATATGAAAACGACGGTGGGGTTCGCGGTTACGTTTCCATGCGTAACGAAGTCACGGTGCCAGATTCTAGTAATCGTGTGCATTCTGTAAGGCGTTCGGCTTCTAGTCATAAGATGGCAGGGCAGGGGGGCGGTAATTGTGATCGGCGGAAATTCTTCTGTAGAGAGTGGGCTTTTCAAAAGTTGGCCCACTGCCTGGAGCAAAGGCCCGTCAGCAAGACTTGTGGGGCTTTAATTTTAGGTACGTCCCTGCTTTCATTAAAGATGTTAATTGAATAAATAGATCAACGACTGGTTGCAATGGAGTGTCCATTAATAATATTTTCAATTTAGGTGATGCGGGGAGTGGAAAAACAGCTCTTTGTCGTGAATTAGCTCAACCTGGTTCGGGACCCACCGCTAGACAACAGCGAGCTTTACAGAGAAGAATGATAGCTAGACATTTTCTTCAGGTTTGTTCCTCTTTGCCTTGTTCACTTACAATTGATTCTTGATCCATCCCACTCGTGTCCAGTTAAAACAAACAAATCAAGATAGTATTTACTTTGAAAACGTCCTGGTGCTTTGTTGGATAAAGATTATTCCGTGTCATTGAGAGCGGTTCGTATGAACTAGTTCATTGAATGATTGATTTTAATTAATATTTATACAGTAAAAGTCCGTTAATTCGAAATTCAAGGGACCAGATTTCCCAAAAAAATTTGAATTACGAATTACGGGATCAGTATGAAAAATTGAATTTTCGCGGCAATTGTCGACGGCTTGGAACATCGCGGCCATTTTTTCGATTTTTATGGACCAAATAAATTCAAATTACGCAATCACTAAAAAAAAGAAATTTTCGTGGGAATTGTCGACGGCTTTTAATATCGCGGCCATTTTTTCGATTTCTTTATGGATCAAAAAAATCGAATTATGATTTACGCGATCACTAAAAAAAATGAATTTTCGCGGCAATTGTAGAAAGCCTGGAACATCGCGGCAATTTTTTCGATTTTTATAGACCAAAAAATCGAGATACGAATTACGCGAACACTAAAAAAAATGAATTTTCGCGGCCATTTTTTTCGATTTTTTATGGACAGGCATTTCATAAGAATAAAAAACAGTTAACATATTTGATTTTTAGTCACTTATATTTAAGGTATTCGCGCGTAAAATAGAATGACGTTTAGGTAGGTATATACTTATATAAATGAACCATTGTAGTGAAGTTAGGTACATACTAATTTGAAGTGTCACTTGCACCAATGTTATAAATGCTCGAATTCGATTTTGACATACGATACTTCACTTAATATAGAGATGTCTCACTTACACTGATGGTTTACATAAGCTTTACTCTTCAAAACAATGTGTTGACTAACTTTTAACCTAACAAACTCACCAAATTATCAAAATTTCGAAATTGTTGAACTGTCAAAATTTCGAATTACAAGAAATCGTATGTACATTTTGGCGAAAAACATTACGAATTACGAATTAAGCGATATTTCGAATTAACGGTACATTTTACTATGAAAAGTCAATATTGGGACGAGCAAATTATGAAAATTTCGAATTACGAATTATCGTTGTTCGAATTAACGGACTTTTACTGTATTATGAATTAACAAGTTAACTTGATGAATGGCTCTAAAAATAAATTTATTTACTATAATATTTTATCACAGGGTCAGAATGAAAACAGCCTGACGATGGGTGAATTCATCCGGACTCTGGTGATGCAGATCCTTAGCCACTCCACTCACCATCGACATTCATCATCGTCATCTTTACTTCTCAACACCAAGGAAGGAACTAATGCAGATTCTACTACAGGTTCTGATGGTACTCAGGGACTATTTATAACTAGAGGTATGTCTATCTGTATAATAATCACTATGTGCAATTATGTTTATATTACAAAGTATCATCTGTAATATTTCGATAAATTTTTGATGTTATTTTATTTCAGCCGCACCTTCTGCGCCTCCTTTAGATCAGATAGACCCATCTTTAAATCCTGGTGAGTCAGTTTCTGAAACGGGTCAGAGAAATCGTAGACCTCGCCACTCCACTATGGAAAGGATACACGAAAGAGACCATTATGATGATCTCATGACGCATATTCCTGATGCAACTCAAGTTGTGAGTATTTTAAATATTTTCTAGCATGTAACTCACATATCAATTGCTTAAACGTTATTCGCAGTTGAGCATCTTTACCAGTCAACTCTGTCCTGATTTTGAATTATTCCATTTTTTTAATGTGAAACGTGATTATAAACGGTATTATAAAAAAATTTCAGAACCTCAAAGAAGAGGAGAGTCTGGATTCTACGAGACCTCCTCCTCGAGTGGCGAACACTAATCCTTTTCTTCCTAACTTCCAACGCACCGATGAGCGGCAAAATCAACTCTACGAAAATCACGAAAACGTGTTTTTAAGAAACGCCTCTCAGCAGCATCCCAAAGACTCGCGAAATAGTCGACTGTACCGACAGCAGAGTGAACCTCCGCCGTCTGATAAAAAGGCGGCCGTTTTGCAAAAGAGTTTATCCACGGACTCGAAAAACAACACCGCCATCTCGATAGCGATAGACACTAAACACAATAGCAGTTCTGCTTTAGCTGGGGGCGATATTAACGTCTCCGATAACTCGGATTGTGGCAATAAAAGTAGCGACTGTTCTAAAAATGAATCCGCAGACGGTGCTAAAATGTCAGTCAAAAAAGAAACTGCAATAGATAACTCATTTAATTCGCCGGTGTTAAGTCCGAGCTCGAACGCTGTAACCAATTCTTCTAAGGTATCGCGAATACCCGTAGCGAGTTTTAAATATCCCAACATGTCGGCTTTATCGTCGGCTGAGAATTCTCCATCGAAGAATCGCATCGTTAGAGACAACTTTGAAAGAAATTCCGCCAGCGATAATTCGGACAACACCAGGGAATCTTCAAGCTGTAAGAGTAATAAAGAATCCGGCAATAAACAGCCTGCTATCGTAAGTAACATTGATAACGTCACCGAATGCAATAACACCGACGTTGTGAAAATAATTGAAGACGAATTACCAGAATATCAGAACGTTTTGAAACCGCCCAGCTGTCCGAAAGAACTGAGCCCTAAAGTCAGCAGGTTAGAGCAGTTTAATCTCGGCGAGTTCGTACGCTTGGATGAAACCGTGCTGAACAGTCCCGACTACGACCCGAATCCGTTCGATGTCCGGAAGCTACTCTCGGCAGATACTAAACGAACTAATGGTAAAATTGATGCTATCAGTCCTTCTAAAGTTAATATCGGCGATGATGTCCCGCCGCCTATTCCGTGTTTGCCAGTGAATCCTAGAACTTTGATTGCTAATTATTATTACGAAAAATTACTATCGGAGCCCGAAATACAGCAAGCTTTGCTCCCGCACAATTTGGAGAAAAATCCCGACGACTGTTTCAAAAAAGCTTTATTGTTTCCATTGCTGGAAATCGATCCGCCGAAACAGTGCCTGTTTCTTCTGGTCGATTCAATTGACGAGAGTCCACTGATCGGGAGCAGCGTGATGAATTCTACACTAACCAAAGACAGAGACAAGAGCGGATCAGACTCTGGCAACCTGGCGATTCGCAGCGTGAACAGTTCCAAGACGATTGCGGAACTGCTCGCTAACCATCATCATCTTTTCCCGCAGTGGCTTCTGCTCGTCTGCACTGCTAGGAAACAATCCAAATACCTTACAAAAATGTTTACAGGTTAGTAATACTGTAAGCCATGCATGTTTAACTGACGAGTTGATTATGCTCACGGTGGGCGAAACCAGTCACTTTCTGAAATATGTGGTATCGGTACAACCACCATTCCACTGAGAATTGACAGTTAATACCATAAAGGTGATTGTCAAAGTAATTCTTTTTCGTTATCCCCGGGGGTCCCGTACTTACTGTCAAAGCTATTTACAAAATCGCCATCCATTATTTTGTAAATAAATAATAAATATTGTACAAACTGGCCAAGCTGAAATGTAAATAGTGACATTTTTTTTTCTTTTTTAAATATAACTCTTGCAAGTCATACATGTTTACTTTTAAGGTGTTCACTGTCAATACTTGGTGGAAAGGCATTATAATAAAAATAATAACACATTTTTGTACTCTTTCCACATAAAATTTATTCAGGACCAGTTTCGCTCATGGCGAGCATTGTCAACTGATAAGGAATACAATAAAACAGTGATATTTATACAAAAGTTAAGTAAGAAAAACAATTGGTATAACAACTAAGCAAATTACAAGAAAAATAGACTATAAATAAAATGTTGAAGACCCTTAGCAATGCAAACTAATATGAACATCAAAAATCAATTAAGTATGAATTATCATTATCAAAGTAAAAGCCCAAAAATGAGTGCATTTAATAAAATAAATAAATCTGCATGCCTGTCAACCATAATTAGATGGAACTCCCAGTAATGAGTTCAATTGAGCCAACGAAATTGTTTCCTGTGAACAGAATAAAGATTTTTTTTTATTAGTCACACATGTTTCTATAAGTAGTCTATCTATCTGAAAACTGACTTGTGAATGGGACTAATTTTATTATTCTAATAAAAATAAATCCATAATAAATGTATTTTGACGTTAAAACATTTATTACATACATTGGTCCAACAGTAAATTTTTCACATGACATTGGAATGATATCTTGCAACAATAACCATCTTCATTGCAATAATATTCATGTAGAAAAAATCGATATACAGTAAAAGTCCGTTAATTCGAACAACGATAATTCGTAATTCGAAATTTTCGTAATTTGCTCGTCCCAATATTGACTTTTCATAGTAAAATGTACCGTTAATTCGAAATATCGCTTAATTCGTAATTCGTAATGTTTTTCGCCAAAATGTACGTACGATTTCTTGTAATTCGAAATTTTGACAGTTCAACAATTTCGAAATTTTGATAGTTTCGTGAGTTTGCTAGGTTAAAAGTTAGTCAACACATTGTTTTGAAGAGTAAAGCTTATGTAAACCATTAGTGTAAGTGAGACATCTATATTAAGTGGAGTATCGTATGTCAAAAACAAAAAAAAAATTCGAATTCGAGCATTTATCAAGCAAGCAAGACAAATATTAGTATGTACCTAACTTCACTACAATGGTTCATTTATATAAGTATATACCTACCTAAACGTCATTCTATTTTACGCGCGAATACCTTAACTATAAGTGACTAAAAATCAAATATGTTAACTGTTTTTTCATATGAAATGCCTGTCCATAAAAATCGAAAAAATGGCCGCGAAAATTCATTTTTTTTAAAGTTTGCGTAATTCGTATCTCGATTTTTTTGGTCTATAAAAATCGAAAAAATTGCCGCGATGTTCCAGGCTGTCTACAATTGCCACGAAAATTCATTTTTTTTAGTGATCGCGTAAATCGTAATTCGTTTTTTTGATCCATAAAAAAATCGAAAAAATGGCCGCGATGTTCAAACCCGTCGACAATTCCCGCGAAAATTTCTTTTTTTTAGTGATTGCGTAATTTGAATTTATTTGGTCCATAAAAATCGAAAAAATGGCCGCGATGTTCCAAGCCGTCGACAATTGCCGCGAAAATTCAATTTTTCATACTGATCCCGTAATTCGTAATTCGAATTTTTTTGGGAAATCTGGTCCCTTGAATTTCGAATTAACGGACTTTTACTGTATTTCAAAATCTCATTTGGCATATTTCATCATTAATTTTATCAAACTATTTTTGCAAATATCAATATTGAATGATAATACTGAAACCTTAATCAAAAAATATTAATGAGATTGTCTTTGGGTAATATACATGCAGAATTACTTCATAATGAGTAGAGAGCATATCAGTTGCAAATCATACGCATTGAATAAATAAGATAATGTTATTTACAGTATAATCACAAAATGACAAAATTTTGCTTGGCAGATATTTTATCTATTAGTTGACTGTAAAGTCTCACAGTCGACGGTAACCGGTAGCACTTTATCACTTGATCGCTTAATTTAAAAATTTTCTGCATTCCTTATTTAGGTTTTCGCAAAATATCGTTGGACGATCTCCGAAAAAACCATGTGACTTTGGATGTGCAGCGTTATATACTGGCGCGGCTTGACGGCGAGGCCCGACTGCGGCAGCACGTTTCTAGGGACGCCGCTCAAGCGCTGGACCATCTCCGCATCAAATCCAATGGATGCTTCCTCTACCTAGAGAGAGTGCTCGACGGATTAGCCGACGGTTCTGTTGCTTTGAGAGAAATTCGAGAGATCCCGGGGACTTTGAACGGATTGTATCTGTGGCTGTGCCAAAGATTGTTTCACGGAAGGAAGTTTGCAAAGGTGAGTTCTCAATTTGACTTGTGATTCTTTTGAAAACTTTGTAATCATCCGACACTAACTTAATCGCTAGCTACGTGCAGATACAGTTTGTTATAGTCCTAAATTCAAATCGAATTCCCAATAAAGAGAGTTAGTTACGTTAAGTACAAAACTCTTACTCACTCTTGCGCTTCTTAACAATACCAAAATATTATTTCAGGTACAACCTCTATTGAATGTTCTTCTCGCTGCGAAATGTGGTGTGGATGCTGAAATGCTCTACAAATGTCTTCTTACTACTAACTATACAATCTCCAGAGAAGAATTCAATAAACGATTGCACCTTCTCAAAAGGTGAATTTAATTTGCAACTTTAATCCACTGCTGCAATTACAATAATAAATACTCACTCTAGACTTCATTGTGTGTGTATATTCCTATTAAAAAATTGTTGTTTTCATTGCCCAGGATATTAACAGCAGACGCGGCATCGGGGACACTGTCCATCTTTCACCATTCATTCTCAGAGTGGTTACTCGATGTTAAACACTGCACGAGGCGGTTTCTCTGCAATGCCACCGCTGGCCACGGGGCTCTGGCCATGCATTACACGCTCAAAGGGAAATCTTTGACCGTTCAGGAAATACATGCTCTGGTTACGCACATGACACGGCTTGAAGCAGGGAGGAAAACCAGCAGAGATAGGTCTGTAGATCTTGTAATATCTAGTAATATACATTGTTTTTTTTAATTGAAAAATTTTGTTGCTGAGGCTTAAAATCAAATTACTTCAATCAATCTATCTCAATTCTTTCAGAGATTCTAAATCGATTGATGCGGCTAGTAATCAAGATCAGCATCAATTAACGTCTACAACATCTCTGGAGACCTCTCAAAATTCAAGCGATCGTCTTCTATCATCATCCTCTTCGCCAAATAATTCTCCTGTCGACTACCACACTTTGATGTTGCTCTGGATTCTCGATTGCGGTTGTCCTGTTGAAACTTCCCTCAGGTATGATGGAATGACATTTAATAATAGCCAAATATTGTGAGATAACTGTAAATATTGTTTTTGTAGTAGCTTCAATCAAGCAATTGAATAAACTAAAATTCCTGTCTAGGTCCAGACCTCCAGTTGTACCGAACACAACAAACCTTCCCACAATTGGCGGGCTGACTGTCGGTAATGGGGCACCTTCAGAGAGTGGCTCCTCTGGTGCTGAAAGAAGTATAGGCAGGTCTCCTGGAGAAGATTCAATCAACAGACACAGCTCTACACATTCTTTAGGTACTTCATGCATTTTTATTTAATTATATTACTATGAACAATGAGAGGTGATCATGGTTACATGAAAAGACAAAAGGCTTTTTTAAAAAAATTTACATGCAGATCACAAATCATTGTATGTACATAAAATTCAAATCATTCTTGTGAGATTATAAAAAAAAAACTTGAAGCAAATGACTAATATAATACTGATCCCGATTCACATTGGCACATTTAATTCAGTATTTATTTTATTCTACAGGTGGCACATCAACGGCAGCTTTGAACGCTCCGTCGTGGACAATTCCTGAATTCCTATCCGGTTTCTATTGTCCCACTTTACCCCGGGACTCGCGAGTGTTGAGAGCTCTTCTCGAAATGGGCGCCCGAACTACAGAAAGTGCTTCATCACCGCCTCGACCCAATACACCAAACGCACTCCAAGATCAAGTCACCGCTAGTCAAGTCAGTTTATCAATTTGTTGTAAATCTGCCAACCAAACAATAGTTTGCTTATTTGTAAGTGGCTTACTTTTACATACTTCTTGATTTGTGAAGAATAATGCAATGTTTTATTTTAATCAGATATCTCTGGAACATTTGTTGAT
The DNA here is from genome assembly GCA_028554975.1 of Himalopsyche kuldschensis. Classification (NCBI taxonomy): domain Eukaryota; kingdom Metazoa; phylum Arthropoda; class Insecta; order Trichoptera; family Rhyacophilidae; genus Himalopsyche; species Himalopsyche kuldschensis. The sequence continues at coordinate 6,507,880 of JAHFWI010000017.1, read as the reverse complement.
GCTCGAAGCAGAAGAAGAAGCTGCTCTGGAAGAACTCGCCGAACAGAGTTCTCGGACGCAAGAAGAAGCCCTTTCTATTTTCACACTCGATCCTCTTACAGGAAGAGCACCAGCTCATATGCTTGCTCAAACAGGAGATACCATCACCCTCGCTCAAGCATTGCAGGTAACGTATTGACACAATCACCGTGTCTTCAAATTTTGTCAAGTTTTCATATTGACTTTATCGAAACACATTTCTCATAGATTTATCTATGGTTCAATTAGTAACTGTCATTTGTCAATATCGGAAAAGACATAGAGAATATTAAATTTATTTTTTATTGTTACGTATATCTGTTGAAATAAACTTAATCTAATGCTTTTTCATGAAAGCTATAGAAGTTACATTAGCTGTATTGGTAACGAAATTTTTGCAGGCTTACGTATCTGCCGGAGGCGACGTGGAATCAATAGAAACAGCAGACAGGGCGGGTCAGACAGCTTTGCAGCTGGCAGCCCGTGGCGGAAGGCGGGAAGCCGTATCTCTCCTCTTGGAAAGGGGCGCCCGAGCCGATCGTGCTGATTCTGAAGGATGGACGCCGTTGCGTGCTGCTGCTTGGGGCGGGCACACTGAGGTTATTAAAATGCTAAATTCAATACTAATTAATGTTATGAGAGAAGATTAAATTTTTTCTATCTGATAATTTTTTGTTATTGAATTAAATTATTTACAGGTTGTTGAACTTCTATTAAAACATGGATGCGAAGTAGACTGTGTGGACAGTGATCACCGAACAGCCCTCAGGTACTAATTGTCTACAAAATATAATTGATATACATAATTTATTTATTTAAATATATTTGTTAATTAATGGTGTAACTTTGTTTTAAAGAGCTGCAGCGTGGTCAGGTCACGAGGAAATAGTTCGACTTTTATTATCGCACGGAGCAGATGTCAACAAAACAGATCTCGAAGGGAGAACGGCACTCATAGCCGCCGCTTACATGGGGCACACCGATATTGTCAATCATTTACTAGATCATGGGGCACATATAGACCACGCAGATTCTGATGGTGAGCTAACAGCAAGCTATAAATTTATAAATCTTAATATTTTTCTATGTATGACAGTATAATGATGTAATTGTAAATTGACAGGTCGTACAGCGCTAGCAGTGGCCGCATTGTGTTCATCTGGAGGAGGCGGAGGCGGTGGAGGCTGCGCTCAACTTCTGCTGGAAAGAGGAGCCGCTCCTGCTACGCCAGATAAAGACGGCATGACTCCACTGCTTGTTGCTGCTTTTGAAGGGCACAGGTACAGATAATGACTCGTTTTCTTTACATAAGATTCATATGTTTTTCTATAACATGAATTGAATTAAAATTTTGGTGGTTTTGGCCCGAAGCTAGTGATGATTTTTAGACCCACCCCTAAATTCAAAACTATGGAGAAACAAAATGAATGCTAGTGGTATTTAACATTTACCAATTATTGTTTAACCCTTTGAGTGGTGAGTTGTTTTGGATAAAATTAGGTTTTTTTCTATAAATTTAATAAAATATTAATTGCAAACAAAAAAAAATTACAACATATTTTGTTTTGTTTTCCGTAAATATAAGAAGCATATTATTACTTATTGAAGGAATTGATATTTATTATTCAATTTTAAAACGCAAATTCTAAAAATATATTCAAATAATTAAATATTACTTTCAAATAATTATCTAGAAGCTTATGCATACAGTTTGGGACATCTTTATTGTTTACATCTTTATTGCATTCATCTGTCAACATGTGTTTCTCTATTGACGGTGATTTTAGGAAGCGTATCGAACTGAAATGCATTTATACACTCAATAACATATGGCCACAGATTTCTTACCAAATATTAAACTTTTTATAAAACTCTTTTGCTTATTTCAAACATATAATAAAAATAATGTGGCTCACAAAAATCACTGATTGACACATCTAGTTTCAATATATGAAAAAATAATAACATTTCAATAAACAATAAGAGAATGGCAATGGATAATAGATGACAACATACTACCGCCGTACCGGTACGGCGATACTAATCAAAGGGTTAACATAAGTTTTTTGCACAAAGTTTTCTCTAATTAATTATAGTGCAATCAGGACATTTGCACAACTGATCATAACCAACCCAGTTGAATCAAAATCCTATCTCAATTTTAATTGTGCTTATATGTTATGTTCTTTGCAGGGAAGTAATAGAATTACTGTTGGAAGCTGAAGCTGATCCGGAAGCATCAGACAAAGCAGGAAGAACCCCATTGTGGGCAGCAGCTGCCGCCGGCCATGCCCCAGCAGTTAGAACCCTCCTTTTCTGGGGGTGCTGTGTTGATACTATCGATCAAGACGGCAGGACTGTTCTCAGTGTTGCCGCAGCTCAAGGTATATAAAAAAATCTCACTTAAATCTATTTGAATAATACCTTACTTTTAAAATTCATGCGTAACTAATTTAAAATATTTCAATGTTTCAGGGAGTGTTGAAGTTGTAAGACAGCTAGTAGATCGGGGACTTGACGAACATCACAGGGATAACGCTGGATGGACTCCATTACATTTTGCTGCATTTGAAGGTTTGTAAATTCACACTCAGTACTTGTTGCCGACGACTTTTTGAATAAATTCGAATGCTAGTAATTTATATTCAATATAAAAAAAATGTTTATTCTGTTGTTATATAACAGGTCATTTGGAAGTCTGTGACGTGTTATTGGAAGCCGGTGCTAAAGTGGACGAGACTGATAATGATGGCAAAGCTCCGTTGATGCTGGCCGCACAAGAAGGCCACTGCAGGTATATTTAATTATGCTTGAATATTCATCACTCATTTCATTTAAAATTATCAATATTTACCCACTATAAAAATTATTATTTAATTTTCAGGCTGATGGAACTGTTAATGGACGAATGGGCAGCTCCTGTCGATCAACATTCTCATGATGGTAAAACTGCACTGAGGTAAGATATTTAATGGTACCATATACCTATTATTCATTCTTATATTGGTTATCTAATATAAAAGAGCGTCTGATGCAGTCATGAGAGTACTGCTACTTCTCAGTTCAGTTTCAAAAGATATTAAATTTTAATGTTTCTTACTATTGCAGAGTGGCTGCGTTAGAAGGTCACTACGAAGCTGTGCGCATATTAGTGGAGCGAGGAGCTTGCGTAGATTCAGTGGATGCTGATCAAAGAAGCACGCTTTACATTCTAGCACTGGACAATCGTATATCTATGGCCAAATACCTCATGCAGAGGGCTGGAGCCAACGTGGAGACCAGAGACAGCGAAGTAAGCATACCATTGCTTTGCGATGAATTTAATTGTAATAAATGCGATTAAACAACAAATTTTTTGATGCATGTTTAATTTCTTTCAGGGAAGAACTCCTCTCCACGTTTCAGCTTGGCAAGGACACTACGAGATGGTCAACTTGCTTCTCACAGTCGGTCAGTCTTCCATTCTCACTTCATACAACATATTCAATGAGAACATCAACAAAAATCAATATTCTGGTGAAATTGTGTGTGTAATAATCAATTGTATGTTTTACAGGTGGCAGTTTAATAGATGCTCTGGATGGAGAAAGAAGAACACCTCTTCATTCGGCTTCGTGGCGCGGACAAGCTGCCGTTGTTAGACTCTTGCTCTCAAAAGGAGCCGATGCACATGCCCAATGTGATCAAGGAGCAACCCCATTAGGTAGCTACAATGAACCCATATGCATATAACCTTGTATATTGATAATTGCCAAATATTCCCTAAATTGTGGGAGATGGTTAATGGAGAGATGAAATAAAAATGGTTTTATCACATCAATCTTACTGTTTATTTCAGGTATAGCATCCCAAGAAGGGCACGAGGAATGCGTTCTTTGGCTTTTGCAACACGGAGCCAATCCTAAACATTCAGATCATTGTGGTGAGCATATTTTATTCATATTCACATTCGTTAGCACACTTTAAGTGGAACATATAGTGCTACTCTCCATTTTGGCTTAGTGTAAAAGGCAAGATACTTAGTTGTGCGTTTTGTATAGTGTATCTTGAAATAAAAGTCCCTGTTTACATCTTTATATATCTTTAATTTTTTGTTCATATAACAACACCAATATGAAATTTTATTGATTTTATGACATTTTTTTGGAACCACAGAATGCAAATTTTTATCTGCCTGTTCCTCTTCAAATCCTCCCAGTTTTAAATCTTGGTTTTTAGTCAAACATATTAACATTCTTGAACTTACATGACATCAAAAAAATAATAATAGTTGCATGAAAAATTATAAAAAGATTACATGCTGAAGATCCGTCTGAAAATCCCACAGACTACAGCAAGTTAACAATTTGAAGACTTACGTTAACTCACAATCAAACAAGACAAATTCCCTCCCATGGTATTCCTTATCGTAACCATAATACTTATTCACCCAACTCAATTTGGGACGGGTACGGTTTTGAGTGTTTGACATATGACAAGAAGACTGGATACTATTTAAAATCCCCAAACAGTAAAAAGGATTGGGGGGGACAGGTTAAAACTTTATTACTAAAGTAACTTTATTTTCTGATTGTAGGTCGAACTCCAGCAAAGGTAGCTCTGCGAGCAGGTCATCTTCATGTTTGCCGATTGTTGGAAAGATGGGGAGCCACTCCAGCTAATCAACAGATCATCACCAACATCAGTATTACTTCTCAACCTGACCAATCGGGCGGAACTAATACCAGCGGTGAGAACAATTTTCTCAAAATCATTATTTCATTATTTTGATCACAACTTAAATTACACAATCAAAATCTTACATAATATATAATACTATATTCTTTAATACTCAGGTTCAACCGCTGAAACAAAAGCTTGCACCGCATCTCTCAGTAATGCTAGGCTTTCCCCTCTGCCAACGGCCCAACACAATCAAGGTAAACTTTCTTCGACATCTGTCTTTTAACCGACACTACTTAATTTGAAGTGATTAGTGAATGCCATGTTTTCAATTCCAGGTTCCCCTGATTCAAAGCGTCGCAGCGTTCACAGTTCGAATTCAACAAAGAGCAGTTCAAACTTGACCTCTTCGACTGTAAGCTCTTCGCAGCAAGAGGTTCCACCCGTGCCACCGCCTCATTCGAGAGCCCCTCTACCGATTTCTGATTCTCAGCTAAATGGACAGCAGGTTAGTTTTTTTACCTGCATTCATTTCAAAATAAATCTGTATAAAACCAGTCATTATTTGAGTATAAAGGTATTCAAATCAATGTTAAAATGACAATGTAAAAGTAATGTTGCTAAGTTTTGAAGTTATTGATGGCAATCTGGATTAATTAGCTAATGTTTTGATTTTAATGACGTTCAATCAATTGGATAAATAATTGCTCAGACAAATTATATTTTCTGTAGAGTGAATTAGGAAGATTAATTTGCTCATTTAAAATAGGCAAACTATTTAACTGTGCCCTATGTATTTTTAAGATAAACAATTTATGATCCGCTCATGACGTGATGTAAAATTCATTTATATTTTTTCAGAATCGTACTGGTTTAGCGTTATCGTTTGCCCAGCAAGTGGCGAGATGTGGACGGCGTGGCGGCGGCGGTATCACATCACCGCTCTACGCGACCCCTCCTCACAGTCCACTGAGTGACATATGCAGCCCCACTCAGCCTACCCAGCCACAGTCTTCCTCCGGGCTTGGTAACCAACCATTTTATAATTAAAATGCTGTTGTACTGTTTCTCCTTTCAATAGAATACAATTTGGATGTCGCAATGACTGGTTTCTAAAAACATTTTCTATGAAAATCATTATTTCATGTTATTTGGTGGATATAATGTGGTATACTGATGTATGTATTTAGCCATGCGGAGACCATTGTGTGGGATTTAAATCCACAATAATTCTAAACGTGGACTTATTCTTTTTTTAATATATCTTTTCTCAGGAATTTTGTCGAGCATAGCTCATCAGTTTGGGTCCAGTCAACAGCAGCAGAAGGTGCCGCTGGCGGCTGACGCCAACTCTACCGATCGTCACTTCTGTCGAGATACACACATGAGAATTATTCTGGGAAGAGAAAACAAGCATTCCCCGCCGACAGCAGGCGAACACGCTTCCAGAGAAGCCAGGTTGCTCACCGCTCAATTTATTTGCCTACTTAACACTAATGAAAATGAGTGTGACGTTTTTCTTGTGATAATATTGAAACGGGATTAGTGTTGAACCATTCAAAGGTGTGCTGCATAAATAAATAATAATGAAAATTTTTAAATACTTGTTTTTTGGATAATTTGGTATCAAAAAATTATTTGCACAGTTTCCAAATTTAAATTTGAAGCACACCTTTTTAAAGTTGTTCTTTCGGGGAGGAACATGTATGGTTGAGGCCTTAACATATTCCCGGAAATATTATTTAACAATGGTGACGTTGTAATCAGTTTTTGGTATGTATACTAAGTTTGTTTTGTGCTCTGATAGACTGCTCACCTCCCACCCCCACATTTTGGTTGGCGTTAATCATTGCAGTAGTTAGAAATGTTTTTCCGTAGTTAATCAAACAAATCTGACTTATTGCTTTACTAATCAACACTGGAAAATGACGTTTGAAATTTTATTTGCATTCAGTCTAATTGTTTACATAATTTCAATTCTATTGCATTATTAAAAACTAATCCACTAAACCCATTAACGTTACCCTAACATCGTCCAACTAATGAAGTTGTTTTTTAAATAACCATAAAAAAATGTTTTAAAAGAATAAACCACAAAGAAATCTAAAATAATTATGGCTCACTTGGTCTTTTAAGGGCATATATTGCGTTGCTGATATTTTCAATTGCTCATTTTCCACTGATCCTTGTATGCCAGTATACCAATATAACAATTTAAAAATAATTTCAATCGACTACTACCCGAGATTGTGAAGCTTTAATATTTTATATTGTGTGAATTTTTATTTTATGTTTGCGAGAAAACTCAACCGATGCCTGTGTGATTTTGAAATAATTAATTTAACAAACTGCTCTTCTGGCCTATTTATAGCATATGCCATCAGTTCCAACCTATTAAAATTCATGGTCATAACTTGTTCGATTGTACTGTAATCCTCTATTCTTTCAAAATCAAAGAATTCTGATGCAATATTACTAACAAACATTTAAATGACGAAGATGTGATATTAAAGTATCATTAGCAACATCAATCGATATCAAAATAGAAATAGACGTTGGGACGTCATGGCATTTATAATAATAACGTATCTGTGTTGATTTTTACTGTGCAATTCACCTAATGCTTGCTAAGACCTAAGACTGAGTAAAGGCAACAATCATTGATTTAATTGGCATTAATTTGGAAGTACTCCATTATTGTGTGAAACCAAATAGTAGGAACAAACGTAGCTACACGAGACACAAAAAAATATCGCATTTAGAAAGAGAGTTGCCTTTGCCCAGACTAGAACGGATTCGTAATTCCTTTGCATCTATCTCACTCTCACGTAGTCTGTTTTGTTTGTTCTCCTACGCCACTCCCGCGTCTCCCATATTTTCTGTCTCTCTCGCTGCTCGCTATGTCGGCTGACACGCGACAGGGACAGAGATAGAGATCGAGAGGGCTCGCGGATGAGCTGTCGCAAGCTGGTCGGATCCATCGGAAAGATCGCCCGCCGCAGGAAGACCAGTTCACCCGTCGTGTGAGTTCTCCCTTCAATCTTCAACCGTACCGACCTGGCAAAAAGACATACATTACTCATATATCACGCCGTAACACACTTTTGGTGTATAATGTTTATCAACGTTGTTGACAAAATTCTCTTCTCTTTTTAAGTGTAAATCAATTTTTAACTCAACTTTCAAGAAAAATTCAAATTATGTTCTTCAAACTATTCAAGGCACAAACACTCATCCATCGATTTATGCAGGTTTTGATCTAATAACCTTTTTTTTTTTTTTAATAAAACATGTTTATATAGTTTTTATTTATTGAATACAATTTTATCAATTTTTCCCACTCGTCTACTGGGCAAAATTTATTAAGGCCAGCAAACAATAATTATAATTATTGATACATTACTCTTTAAAATCTCACAAAATCATCACCTGACATTCACATAAATTGAATTAGGGATTAAAAGTAAACAAACATTGTTTTATGGGACTGCTATGTGTACCTAATTATTATTATCATATATTCTGATGCAATAGGTCCAAAGAAAAGAAAGACACAGTCTCTTCAGAATACAGCAGCAAAAATTCAAGATCTATCGAGAGATAGTTGATCAACTGAGTAACGAGCAGTTCTCGTAGAAAACTTCTGTTGAGATAAACTATTAGGAGTCCGTATGCTTCACATTAGGAGTGGACATTACAACTGATGTTATGAAAAAAATTATAGGCATATAGTTAAATAACATATATGTTTACTACACATTTTCTATGAGTTCCATATACCTTTTTAGCGTTTTTTTAATCCTAAACCTATCATAGTTTTGAATGAGCATCTTATATTTTTTATACGGTTTTCATATACATGGTTTTTAGTGGAACGTATATACCGCGTAAATCAATGGATGAGTTGTTTTTCTATACAATAAACTGAAATTAACACCAATTTGAAATTATTTTTCAACATTTGTTCAGTTGAAATTTCAATTTTAATAAATTTTATATCTCAGAATCTTTGATTGCTTCATCTTATTGTCATGTGTTTACTTAAAATTTATGAGCAACGGGAATTCCCTCTTGAACAAAGCTCTAATAGTCAATATGCAGAAGATCCGTTCTGGGTTTTTAGTACGTTTCCACAAAAATCTATTAGGCACAATGATGTAATGATTGAATCTGTATGTTTACCGGAGTACTGATTGATGAAAGAATCCAACTCTTTTTTTTTTCAAGAGAATCATTGTTTTCAGTTTTTTTTATATTGTATTTTCTTTTTTATCATTTTATTCTACTAACCAGATATATCCAATAAGAATTCTTTTATATTTTGTTTTTGTTTTATTGCATGGAATGGGTGTATGCTTTTTTATTGTAGCACTGATTTATTAGAATTGATTGCACTTATATAATATATATTAAATCGTTACTCATCAATGTTATTTATTTTTTGGTCATCTTTTCCCATATTATAATGCTTTGAAAGACTTAACGACCTCAAACAGCATCTAGTTATTGAAAAAACATTTTGAATAAATATATCTTGGAAAGTAAATATCGAGTTGCTTTATCTCTCTCACTGTCCAATCAAATCTACAAATAATAAATTATTTCATTGATAGTTGCCGCAAAACACCCTTTACATCTTTGTTACTTTCTGTTTATTTAATTTTTAGATTTTTTTTAAATGTTTTTTTCTCTGCCCTACAGCGGCGGGAAGACAAAGAGGAATGGCATAGTAACTAACCCGGCAATGAGATTAGTTGCCAACGTCAGGAGTGGCCTGGGTAAGTCAATGTGATTGTCTTATTAATTTCAGAAAACCCTGCATTTTACACACCTCCGATTATAATTATCAAATTGTTAAGATTGCACTGAATACCTATTAGCTGTCACTGGAAACTGATTTGTAAGGTTTATGTTTATAATATTACATTGGTTAAAATCTACTTGAAATAAAAATATATCAGTCATGGCAGATTGTATAAGCCAGGCATGGGCAACCTTTCCTAGGTCGGGGGCCGGATTGTCATTCCGTCTTCGAGTCAAGGGCCGGACCAAATTACTACACATAAGTTACATATATTTAATTCAATAAAACACGTTGCTTCATCTTATATATTTTTTATTTATATAATGAACGACATAATATTAATATTACTGATTACAAAATTTAGTGTGGCTGAGTGTGGAAGTAAAATTGGCCTTGTACTTGAATTACAAGATTCTCCATATTGGCGATCATATTGCTTAAGGATAATCGCATAGAATTTTCGAGATTTTCATTAGTTATCCTCGTTCGAATTTTTGATTTAGTGTGTTTCATCCTCGAAAAAAACTGATCGCACGTATATGTGCTGCCGAAAATACAAATGATTTTTCTTGCAAATGCGCGTACATTTGTATATTTTTCATCCACCAAATATAATTTATAAAAATCCGTCAAAGCAATGTTGTTAAATTGTGGTTTTAGACATAAATCCCCCTAAAGCTCAATAAGTTCCATCTGCAAATTTGCTGGCACATTTTTTACATCTGAATCAATCAGATGACCAATTATAGCGAATGTGGAGTCTTTGTTTTGGAAGTCACCAAGTCTTGTATAATATTGCTCTATTAGTGCCTTCAGTTCATCTCCAAAAGATTTCGAACAAATTTTCGCAAATGAATAGAATTGTGAAGGGTGCGCGGATTTCTATTGCCACGACTGTATATGTGTTGTTTGTATGAGCTGATAGACTAGGAAAATGGTTTTAAAAAAAAATCCTCCCTGGAACTATTGATTTATATTTAAATTATTTTGCCCAGATGTATAAGGGCCGGACAAAATAGCTCGGTGGGCCGGATCCGGCCCGCGGGCCGGTAGATGCCCATGTATGGTATAAGCAAACAATTGTATTGGGTTATTCAATATATCATAAATTTTTTTTTTTCTTAAAAAATATTTGGCATTACAGCTTACCTCAATGGGCCAAATATTATTAATTGTGAAAGTCATACGAGATTAACTCGATGATAAGTAATGAATCATTTGTGCACAAAATAAACGATAAATAACATACACCCAGCCCAAGATCTTTTTTTCAATTGAAAAAATCTGATCTTGCCGGGAATTGAACCCGGGTCGCCTGATCGCTAGGACAAAGCTCTTGCCACTAGACCACAGGGACTGACAATGATAACTTATTCTCTACAGATACGGCTGCAGCAAATATTCGGCGGACAGGTGTCGCTCTCGCCGCGTCGGCCAGCTCGAACAATCCTGCCGTTAAGACTAACGCATTCCAGTGGAAAAGAGAGACACCATTGTGAAGTACAATTATCGTAACTGAATCGACACTCTCGGCTTAAGAAGAGAATCTAGTTTGTAAATATTAATATGTCAAATCAACCTTATAACCTCTTCAATAAATAGACTATGGCGAAATATTGTGAAATTTTGATAGCCGTCTTATACTCCGATAGGTTTTATTTGAAGATTTTATGAATGTAGAAATTTAATATGATATATACGATGATATTCTTCTGGCTATGCAGATATTCATTTTGTCAAATGGCATTCTATCGTATGTATTTAATATTTTTGCATACCCAATAATGATTATTTTTGTAATAAAACAGTTTGCATACAATATCATGTGAACTAATTTATGTGACGCCCTATCAGAAAGGGGACCCAATCTTCTGCCTAGCATGGTTCAAATTCATTAGAAACTATTCAATTTGGATTGAATTTATATGCGTTAGTATTGTCGATTGTTGTTTATAACTTTAAACAGTCAAATTGACAGCTCACATTTAGTTGCTTGTAATCTATCTTCACTATAACAACGTGTTTATAAATCTCCGTTACTATTTCTTAGTGGCATTTTAAAATTATCAAATGAGGCTGCGTAAACTATAATTAGTTCACGAGCAATTTATAGCCACTTTTCTGATTTCCGAGTTTTAGTTTGTTTACAGAAGACGGGTCTCTTTCTCTTGTGGGATCGTCGCATTTGATTTATGGGAGGTTACCAACTTTGATAACGATTAATACTTAATACAGCAAATCTAATTAATGCTGTCATAAACCAACAACCAAAGATTAAAAAAGGCACTTTGGATTCCATCTTTGCAATACGATAATATTGAATGGGTGCATTCTGGTTATGTGGACATAAATCCGAGCGGCGATATTTTCAAGCTTAATGGCAATAAAGATTTAATGTACCTAATTTTAAAACAAAGGCCTAAAATTATTTTATTATCTTTAAATTGGCCTAAATTTATCAAATATAAATTTATCAAAAACAAATATGAAGGGATCTTTTAACTCTCTTACGTGTGTATTTAATCGTATTAGGGTTTGGGAAATGTTGCCGATATTTAAAAATACATTGATTTTTTTTCCCAGCTGGAGTGCTCGATCAATAATGTTTTTTACAAAGAAATCAAAAATGTATTTTCATTTTTGGTTTGCTCACCGTCTTGGAAGTTTTAATTCCTATTCTATTGATTTTTAATTACTTTATTGAAAATACACATCAGTTGTATGGGTAATTATTGATGAGTATTATATCTTTATTATATGCATATTTAATGATCCAATATATGTTTTATTGATCTCTGTCTTATACTGTTCGCTCACTGCCTTTTACTATAATTTGTCTGTATCGAAAGCATGGCAATCAATATCAATTTGTATTATGCAATATTTCTTACAATAATTAACACGGCAGAAACCAGTCAATAAATAAATAAATTAGTTGTATATGTTTACATATTGAAATCTATTTATATTTTACATTTGAATACTTCGTCTGCAAGTACTTTTGTGGTGGAATCACACAATGAATCAAAAAGCTATGTGTGAAATATAAGATTTTTTCTGATTAATCTTTACAAATGTAAGTTAAATTAGTAATAATTGGGATCATAAGTAATTGCAGCAATTAACTAGCGTCAAATTACCCTAATATTAGTTATATGTGAACCTGTTCTTTTTGTAACAATATTTTCGCACTAATTTCACATTTTCTCTAAATATGACTGTGGTTGCGCTCATTGCGACCATTATCATTATCAACTGCATCCTTGGTAAAAATTAATAGATATTTTTTTTTTCATTTCCACCAAGAATTGACAGTTGACACATTAAAAGTGATATCTTACATAAATTGGCATATTTCAATGATGGCGACACAGCGGAATCTCGATCTAAATAATTCAAAATAAGGCAAAACGCCTAATGTATGTTTCCTCTAGAAACTTGCATACATATTATATTAATGTCAAAAAATTCATTCTCTGAATTGAGTGCCGATATTAATTTTGTAGAAACTTTGATATTCTTCTATATGAAGTTTTTTCGTTTCTATTGCAATTTGAGGCACGATAAATCAGGGTATTGAATGCAGCCATTTTCGATTGGAATTTTATTATTGCCATTATGATAATATTTTTTTGGCCATGTCATTTTTAAATATCGAGCCTAGGTGTATAGACGCTATAATTGAATTCCAACATTTATCATTTGGCTCTGTATCATAAGTATTTTTTTTTTATTTTGTTACTGAATTAGTTCCCGTTTGTACTAGACAATGATTATATTCGGTCACAGAAATTGTGTTTTCAAAAAATCTAAATATTTTTATATAGAATGCTTATGTATCATAATATCTGATTATTTATTTATTCTTTGTACAATGAAACTGAGCAATTGATATACTCATCGATGGTAAGAAAACCTTTAAATTGCATTTATTTTTAATTCCGATTCTGAACGATAGACAAGGCAATCGAGGCATAACTTAGAGACTTCTAATCAATCCTAGAGGTGGTGTCTTATTAGATTTAAAATATACATGGATGGTATCATTTTATTCAAATGATATACTACAGTCACTCTATAATTACCAGTCATGGCCGATATTGATTGCAGTTCAAGTAACAGCTATGCGTCGGATTGAATACTTAGAAAACTCCAACCATTTGCGTACTTGAAACCTTGAATAACACACCTGGCGTAAATTATCATGTCATTGATAACTTCTCTTATCGTTCAAGAATTAATAGATATATAATTTTATATATAAAGTGTAAATTTTTGTCACAATATTATTTATTGCGTGTATTTCTGTGAGGGTTTTTTTTTATATACCAATATGTAACGTTAATTTAAATGATTATTTTGTGTATTATGTATTTTCAAAATGCTTCCTCTACCAAATACTATTTTTAAGTTGGATCACTATCTAGTTTACTAAAAAGCTATCTCTAAGGTTATTTATTCAATTTTTATATTATTTAAAGTTAGGAATGTTTCATCCAAATATGTGCTATTTTTTTACACTGCAATACTATGTACTTATAGTATTTTTTAACGGTATCTTATCAATCAAAATATACTCTGAGATGTATGAAGAAAAAATATTTATGCCTAACTCTATAAAATACTGATCTCTCAATATTAAAATAATTGCTTTATGTGATGATTAAAATTATATATTTTTTTAATTTAAAGTATTTTTTGTCAATTTGCCAACTCCCTTTTTTAATGTCGCCATATTAGGCATAACAAATAACTGTTCCTTTTTCATTGAATCATTACCGATTCTTTTCAGATTTGGTAAAATAACCGATGATAATATATATTATTTTTTATACTGAAGGAACTAAACAATCATTATAAACTAATGAAGTAAACTTAACTAAACTCTATGTCACAAGTGTAACCGTTAATTTAACATGCTGTCAAAGTAATTAACAATAAAACTTTAAATTAAATATTTGCCTGAGTCTTAATCTTATCAAAATTAACGCATAATAATCACCATCCATTCACTTATCTCACCGTCTCTCATTGCCATGATGAAAATATTGAAGTTGTAAAATCCTACATTCCTTATAGGTGTCAATACCGAAGAATGAAAAAAAAAAAAGAATAAACATTAAATCAGTGCCTATCCAAAGAAAAATAATCACAAAAAACCTATTTAAAACATAATCACACAAGCAAAATAATTGTAAATCTATAGCATATTTTCGTCTCTATATTATTATAAAACGTATAATATTGATACAAATTAAATCCTAAAATATAAAGATATACATAGTGATTTTTTAATAATAATTGAGTAGATGTTTTTCATTTCTGTGATTATTTGAGCTGCTCAATTTAAACATTTTATTACAATGGCAACTTCATACTCGGCTATCGGTTCAGTTGATGCGGTGTCATTGTTGCAATAATACTATACCAACATAATTCTTAGCAATTTGACTTGCAGTGACACCTATTAATGAATTATTTGACACAAGTTTACAGTATTTCCCTAAAGAAAATGCTTATTACTCAAAAAGTTAACGAAGACATGAAAAATATTGTCTATCAGTTCACTTGATTCATTTTCCGAGCCGGAGACTCATAATCTGAACATGTTTTAAATACTCCAATAGTTTATCGTAATACGATTCAAGACTTAAGAGTTTTTTTTTAACATGAAATATATATATTTTTAAATACAGTGTATTTTATTTGAAATGTATTTGTTTAAATTGAGTGGTTGTAATGGGCACATAGTTCTCGTAGTCGTGAGATAATTGTCAATTCAAATCGTAGGATACATAATATGTATTTTAAAATTTATGGCAATCGCAATTATACTGTAAATGCCATTCAATAAATGCAAAGATTATAATCGTTTGAATTTCTTACACTTATATTTGTAGTTGAATCAAATTCTGCTCTCTAAATCAACTTAATTTTGTTTACCACATCTGTAAATGAACATTTATTTTAAAGTAAATAATATATTAATCGGCAACATTCAAATTATCTATCAAGCCTGAGTCATGTTCATGTATACCTAATAATTTACGGTTGAATCTATGGAAATTGTGCTATTTGTAGTAAAGATTCGTAATTCCAAATACAATCATAATTTTACTGTATGTTTTCATTTATTCCAAGAAAATTTTAAATACGTAACAATTGGCCTAATCTAATGTGTAAAAATCTATGTTTAAAAAAAAAATAGAGTACTTTATTCGTACTGGTCAATCTCCCTCCCGGAATATTCGTCTTTAATAACATAATCCAGTAGATCCAAGTGAATATAACCGCCAACTAAGTAATTGATGGAAAAAGAAAGGGTATCATTATTTTAACAAAAATAAGTTTGCAGCCAACAGATGACGGCATTAATTGATTCTAAAGTCTTAATTGGATCCTACCAATCAAATTTAAGTACTTGGTTGTCTCTCTTCGTGTTTGTAGTGATAAAAAGAAAATTTTCCCTCCTCCGGTAAAACGTATCCAAAATGTATATTGCCACATGTTATAATTAATCTAAAACATTGACGGCTGAGACGGCTTGTTTGCACAATGTATAGATGCTTTTTGGCGGCTAATTTCAGGGGTAAAATTTATTATTTCTATGGAATAAACAGTGTGTTGTATAGATTTGTATTGATTTGGTGAATAATGCTCGGCACTGATATTTTCTCCCATCCGAATAGAGACTGGTCTTTTTGTTCTGTGTCGTTTCTTACGCCGGTGTCATTTCTATTTGTTTGGCAATAATTCTTAAGGTCTGTGCACAAAAGAGACTAATAGCAAGTTATTGTATTTTCTATTTTAAGAAAACATTTGTCACTTTCAATATTGAAATTCTTCTTCTTACGTACAATGTTTTACAAATCCCACGGTCCTGTAAAAAAAACGGTAACACAGTTTATTTCTTGTGTTAACTAAAATTTGATATGTTATACCAATTTCAGATCAAGACTGCACGGGTCACAGCTTTTGGTACTTTATCATCATCCATTCGTTTTCTATATTCAATCTATTTGTGTTTGTGAAATATGGTTCTATAATGTTGTCATTTTACTTTCAAGTTTTTCTTCTAATGCCAATTCCAAAAGTATAATGTTTTTCTTTCTTGAAGAATAGAATTATCAAACATTGAAGTACTAATATTGGTGCTCATACTGAGCACTGCAATCATAGCCAGTTATAAAGTGTAAACATGTCGGTATGTTGACAATGTTGACTTTGTATCGTTTCAATTCGAGCATAATATCTTTACTGATTTCAACTATATGCCCATATCAGCTAATAAAAAACAGGTACCTTTATTATAAAATAATGTACGATGAAGATTAATTTTACATAAAGAAGTGTCTCATACTATAAGAATTGTGATTAAATAATTAATAATAGTTTTACTAGAAATACATCTGCATTTTTTAGAACAGCAATCCATATAAAATTAAAGAAACTGTTAATAATATTAAAATTATATTACACAAAGAATGAGATGCGCGATAAATGAGACTGACCTCGATTAGGTTGAGGTCCGGAGCCGTCTTGTCTCTCTTTAGGTACGAGACAAGATGTCATCTGAATTTTTAGATTGATGTCATTTCATATTGGTCTGATACTGTTGTATATTGAAAATAAATTAAAACATTGCAGCACCGGTCGAAATAATTTATTTTATCGATTGAAAAACTATATTAAGAATTGATGCACGTTTTTTTGTTGATATACACAACTCTGTTGGTTTTAATTGAACCATAAACAAGAAGGGCATGCTTTTTTATGAATGTTATAAATTTATCAACCATCTCTATCATCAAAAGAATAGGTTATACATACAGACATACATTTTTACATAATTTGAATGTCATTATAATGATCATTTTTGTCAACATATTTGTAACATAAACCACTATAGGTAGCTTTACCTAAATGACAGATGATGACAAATTTTATCATTAGATATCTGATATTGTCAAGTGCTATATTTCATTACAATTTATTAATGTTGCCATATAAATTATTATGCCGTCTTGCTTATGTTTCATTTTCAAATATGTTAGTGACATTGCGTTATAGTTACCTGCATTATAAAATAGATTTACGATTAATGGATATTATAATATGTCAATACAAAAGACTTAATAAATAAATAAATATGTATTTAACCATGCTGTTTGTTTTATTTATTTCATTCAAAAATCACATTTCTTTTTTAATCTAAGCTTAAAAGTTCCTGGAGTATCAAATTAAACTGCATCTATAAAGATTTACAATCCAAAGTATCCTGGTCATAAAATGAACGCATAACAGATTGACCTTACAGATTCAGGATATCAAAAGTATAGGACTTTGAAAAAAATGTTTTATGTCACACTCCATTTCCATAATAGTCAATTGCATGCATGGCATTTTGTTGTAGTCAATGTCAGAACTCCCAAAATCTGAATTGATGAATCTGATGTTTTATCATAATGTTTTACACAATTTGCGCTATAGGTCTGCATAGCCTCGGGCCTGTGTACACAAAAATTCACACATAACGGGTTATTTCTGGATGTGCACACTGTGATGCTATTATATGAACATCCATTAATTGGTCATGTTTTGAATTAACTAATCTGTTAAAAAAATTTGGCAAAAGCTTCCGGCTTGGAAACCGCTGGTCTATGGTATATTTTCACTGAGAATAACAAGCAGTCATCGTAGAACAAAAATTATGTTGTGTTTAGTTCCATTTGAGGTCCGTATACTCCACATTGGGAACAGTCAAAAATAAAAAAATCTGTGGATGAAGATTCTATAATTATAATTTTAACTCTGGTCAGAAGCTAAAATTAATATTTTTTTAGATTTTCTAAATCCTTAGTTTATAATTATCTATCGTAAAAAGGGATAGGTAGTTCTTATCAGTAAATTCTATATACACATGATAACAAGCATTCGAGATAAGCAACAAGATAAGGATTTTAATATTACTTTTTTGTTCCAAGTTCCGAGACTCACCTGAAAAATGTTTTCCTTCCAAAATCATATTGAATGATTGTTATTGAAAAACTATTTGTTAGTGCATGGTTGATTCAAAAGTAAAGGTTATCTAGGAATCAAAAGTAGCCTGGAAGTAAAATATGTAAGTCCAACAAACAATTTTATCTTTGTGCTGTGCGACATTGCTGTCATGATAATTAAAAAATGGCCTTTACTGATGATTTTCTATGGTAAAATCAAATCATATGAAAAATGACAGATCGTATAAGCCTATATGCTCTATGTTTCTATTAAAATCTGTTAACATGAAACACTGCAATCTTTGCAAAAGTTATTTAGTTTTGGAGGTTTACAATAATTAATGCTTACAAAGAGACATAAATACTCCTACATTACAAGTGCAGTCAAACCTCAGTATATTAAACAGACTGGATTTAGTGAGAACATTATTAAGACATTTTGTTTTTGGTATATGTGCTAAAATCAAAGAACACCCTCAGGTTGACAATATTCTGGGTATGATTAACATGTGATCACACAGCGGTGACAGTTTTAGCATGTGCTGACTGATAATCGGTCTTCTCCCAAATCACAATTTTTAAGAGCACATCATTTACATAAATTTCACTATTCTAACAATAGATTGTATTGAGTTGTACATTTTTTCAATAAATAAAAAAGTCTTAAAAAATAAATAGGCATGGTAGGTAGATATTTGACACATTTTGCTGTGGATGCTTTTTGGTTACTTTCTATAGAATAATTATGAAAAACATTAGTACATTAACACATCTTGCATCCTCAGCTTAACTCTAATGTCAAAAGACATATGTTAACACAAAATATATAAGTCGATACGTTGTACTGCTAATTATTTTATATATAAACCATGAGCTACGTTTTAGGTTATTTTTATCATAATTTGAAGCAAAGAGGCCCCTTTGTGTTTCAACTAATTACGGTCCGGGCGATTTTGCACTACTTTTTTCGCAGGAGCTCAGTTAATATTATATATCTGACTTAAATGACCAATTCTGCTTGCTTCACTAAAAAATACAATTTTATAAATACGGCATTATGAAAACAAAGCCGTATTTACAAAATTGTATTTTTTATTCAAGCAAGCAGAATTGCTCATTTAAATCCTATCCTATATAGGATATTTTTTGTCAAAGTTCTAAATATTTTGACAGCTCTCTTTCACTGTAATTTACTAAAAAATAGTAGTATTGACAGTGATCACCTAAAAAGTTAAATGTTTTTTATGCTTAAAAAAAACATATACAGAAAGACCTCAACTTTCGCACCTAATTCGTTCCTGAACTTTGTGCAAAAGTTAAAATGTTCGAAAGACAAGGGAAGTAAAAAAAAAACACTAAAAATTGTACTTAAAATTTTTTATTTATTAAAAATTACCAACTAAGTACGTACTAAATAAAAATTACATTCTCTTAATGAACTTGTCAAGAGTTAGTTGTATTTTACTCCTTTTTTTTTTTCGTAGAGAGTTCTGTAACATGCCATACTATTATGGATCGCCCTACGCACTTGAGATATGCGTTCTCCATTAGGATCATTCTTCCATAATATTCAAAAATGTCTCGAGATGCGTAAAAGCGTCGTTCATGGTTTTTATTGTTTTCAATTTGTATTTTATTTATCAGCTAGAATTAGAATCCCCAATGTAACAAAAATAAGCACTTTTTGAATTGAACAATATAAAAAAATTTACATTTACAAAAATACAATTTACCATGACTGCACTTGTTATCAATCACTCACTATCTTTGATTAAATTAATCATAATTTACTTATCTAGTAGGCTAGTCACCAAATTAACAGAATTAGTCACTGGCGTGATCAGTAATATAATTCTTGTTACTTCTATCTTCCAAGATAACAGCAAAGTAAAAAAGAAATAAGTATACGTCTTATTAAAATTAATAGGATAACGAATTTTGCTCATTTCGATCTGGTTGAAAAAAACATGTACTAAGCCAGAAACTTTCAACTTTTAAAAACTCCATAAGACATATTTTATAAAAAGGTAATCGTATGTATAACTGAAAAGGGACAATTTCATACATCTGTTATGTTGAAAACAAATGGAAAATTTATTATGAATTTAAAACAATACAATTAAAATTTGAAACTAGAAAAATTTCTAGGTTTAACCAGTAGTAATATAAGAATAGCTATAAGTAATGTAAATTTTTTCGTGGAACATATAGTTTCTTCATATAAGTATTTCAGAAAATGTTATTATATTAGAACAGCTTGTTATGCAGTTGCTCCACATCACTTTATCCAGAAAGAGTAAGGATGAAAGGATGTGGATAGGAAAGGATCAGTAGCTCGATATTTCCTATTTATAACTTCGAATGGGTGGGAGGTAATTTTAGACATCGTAGACATCCATGCATTTGAACAGAAATCCAGAAATTGATTGAATGTCAATTTATGAATATGTCCATACTTTGATTTAGGCCCATGGGCACACAAAAGAGCACAATAGTTAAATTAATAAACCATTTTGAATATGTTTTTATAAAAATATTCAAAAAAATTGTGATACAAAGTTACCACTGTAAATAAGTTGCATTTAATTTTTCAAATGAGCTTATTATTTCGTTTGCATTTATTTATTTTCAGATTTATAATGGCCTACCTCAAGTATATCATTTGTTTCATTGTGCTTTTGACAATTTCAAATTGTGAAGTTATGCCATCAGTTGCCAATACAACAGTCAACAATACAACCACCCCTCCAGGTAATTAATCTATCCCTTTAACCGCCAAAATCGAAGTATTCAATCTACGGCTGTACGCAAGCAATTTTAGAGAAAATAGAAATTGCATAAAAAGTTATTTAACTTACATAATTTATAGTTTGAGATATTTCGTGTGTCCTGGCACAAGTGTGCACACACATTCTGTGCTGCGGGACGATTTATGAGCTTATTCGATTTCGTGATCATGTATTAAAAACATATAATAAGTTTATGTATAAAAAATATCTTTATTTTCAACGAAAAAACACCGCCACTCACTGGTGAGAGATGGAGTCAATACGCATGCGACTCACAGGTGAGACGTTGGCGTACAAGGGGTTAACATGAAATAAAATGTACAAAAACAAAGTACTAAAAGAGCTCACTCTGATTAAAATTTATATTTCAATACTACTGGATTATTTTTTTTTGAATGCTTTTGTGTTATAATAACAGGTGAAACTTTCTTTTCAATCGAGGAAGTTTTACTCACCGGTTTTTTAATTATCATTTATGAATGATACTTAAAAACAAGCTAGGCAAATATTTATTCCACGAATATAATTTCATTGTTGTGACTTTACAGAAAAGAAGGAACCTGCAATTGTGCCAACCGATGTCATATGTAAAATATGCTCTTGCACAAATTTTGTTGTTGACTGCAATAACAAATCTTTGAACAAATACTTCATCATTGAAGATTGGGCTGGTGAGAAAAATTTGTGTATAAATATATTAAAACATAATTCAGCTCGATCATGACAAAAGGAAACAAAAACTTACTTGATATGATGTACTATTAATATTATTTGATTATTATTTTTATAATTTAATTTATAACAATCGCATCTCTGTAATGTACAAAAATATTAATGCTATTGAGGCACTAAACGAAAGTTCAATAATATGATGTTATTATATCATATTATTGCTAAAATCAACTCAAGTGAAAATATATATCACCAACGCACTTGAGTTCCAATCACTGTCCAAAGCTCTTACCACTCACTATACCACAGAATCTAATTTATTTAAACTGGGAAAGTACATTGGCGGATTAACCCCATAAGCCCAAGAGACACGAGCTTAGGGCTCCCAAATATCAGAGGATTCAATAATAACTAAATATTTTCAGCATATAGCACATAAAAGATAATGCACAATGAAGAAGAGGATTATTTTTTCAACTGTTATTTTGCTTGATTTAATATTTTTTTAAATATTCCAAGTTGTGCCGTCAACATTAATGATAAAATATTTGTGATCAGATAAAACTAAATTACCAATTGAGACAACTTTTTTTAAATAGAAAAATCTCTAACAATTCATTCAAAAACAGGGTCTCCAAAACTATATCGCACCTGGGGCCTCGCAAGTGCTTAATCCGCTACTGTGAAAGTAAATAAACACGGGTCGTCACATACATGTTTACAAACACATACATGTTTACATACACATACATGATTTTATTTCAGGTCTTAAGGAGTTCACACCCAAGGTTATATTGATGAGTAACAACAACTTGACAACTCTCAGCCCCATGTTCGAACTTCCGCTATTAAAGTTGGATTTGTCACACAGCAACATTTCAGCTATTCAACGAGCAACCTTCAAGCAGCTACAGTTCATGAAGGAACTGGATCTCAGTTATAACAATTTAACAGCTGTTGCTCTGCGTCCAGACGTTTTCGAGGTTATATTATTACGATGTCATTGGCAATATTACGCATTGCAATCAAATCATTTAACCTTTCGAACTTCACCGTTTTCAAACCTTTACATTTACTTGAATACTTACGCCATTTTATAGATCCGAATATCAATATTTCCATTACTTTTTAATAGTTTTTAGAGAAGAAAAACCAATTCAAGATTTAAAAATCATCTATAAGGGGAGGGCATAATAGGGAGGGCACACATTAATTTAAAAAATCTGCAAGTACAAAGATATGATGCACATGTGATTGAATCATGAATAAATACATTTTAATATTTATTCGCACTGCATGAATGTTTCCATCTTTTTACTTCCCCCAGTGACTCACTATGTGTTAATTAATTTTTTCATTATGCTTGATTTGAACATGAGAATAGTTCAACACTTATTATGAAATGAATTTTACTCTTTATATTTCTAAACGCACAGTTGTAAATGCTAGAAATGAACAATTATGCATATGTTCTTCTATTGGCATATTAATGTTTTACAATTGTGTCAATGTTACATTGATGAAGCTTTTTTAGTACTTTTTTTTACAAATGAAACTAAAAAATTTCAAAATTTTCACATGCGTTCAGCCGGAGAAGAGATATGTGTTTTCACTAAATCTTGTAGTACAATTTAGGTGTCTGTACATTTGCAACAACCTAAGTTAAATATTATCTTCAATTTTCAGGGAAAATACATGCCTGAAGAATATCAGCCATTGAGATCGATGCGGATCCTTCGTCTCTCGTACAATTCACTTCATTCTTTGCACCAGGATGTATTTGAACATCTTCCGGAGCTTGAAGAACTTAGGATGGATGGAAACCCTCTCACCAGGATTGATCATGTTACTGTTATAGCTATTGCAAGTTTGACTTCCCTCAAGGTATTATTTTCTTACAGTTACTTAAGAAATTCAAAACATTTTGATTCTACCAAATTAAAAAACGTGTCAAGTTTATTCTTTAACCTTTTTCTCACCAATGATCGCTATACTAGTCATAAACACTGGACGGAAATAAGAACAGCTGTAATAGTGTTTTTATGAATCTATTCCTATTTTGTGAAAATTCGGTAAAATAGTCATCAAATGCGGTAATCCGAGGTCCCAAGGTGGCCCCTTTTACTGCTGTCACAACTGTCACTGCTTATTTTAACAATGAAAAAAAAATTTTGACAGTGTAGAATTTCGACTGAAGGTGTTGGTGGAATTTCAATATCAAATTTGAATTTTGTACTTTTCCATAAGTTTGTCGCTAACGACCTGAGTTTCGCCTTTCGGCATCTTCAGACATTTTAAGTGGCCGAATGTACTTGTACTGACAGTACACTTGAAATGCCTAATGTAAATGCTGTTTGTGTGTGCTATAATCGAGCACCCAACGTATACATCTCATAACGAGCAGCTAAACTGCTACCTTATAATAAATATGTGAATTTTATAAATGTACAATAAATATTTGTAGATATTGGACCTGAGCAATTGCCAACTGAAGAACCTTCCAGAAAATTTCCTACATACCCCAATACACTTGGAATGGATGGACCTATCAAAAAACCAGCTGGAACAAGTACCAGCTCCGCTAGAGGAAGCCAGATCATTACAATTTCTTTCTCTCTCTCAGAATCCAATCAAATACATCGGAAAACCGTCAGATGAATACACGTAAGATAAAATTATTCATAATTATTCAATTCAATACAATGGGAATAGTCAATTCAACTTTTTGCTATATAAAAAATTATATTTCAATTCACTTAATATGAAATCTGTCTTCTATTCTGTTCACCTGTCATGTTTATGTATCATATGCATTTGGAATTTTTTATTGGACACCGGCTGTCCTAATCAGCATAAAATTAGATTCATAAATCATTTTATATTTTTGTCAAAGTTAACCATTTCATGACAATAATTTTAACTTGATTAACTATAGGGTGCAGAATTTTTTAAAGCCAAAGATATAAAATATACTTTCTGATTAACTTGACGCTATTAATTTACAGTTTTTTGCTTTGTATATTATGCAAGTATTTATATGAATATTGTTTAGGATTTCGACTGAAGCTGCTTGATTTAATTTCAATGTCAAATGTTGTACTTTTCCATGAGTTTAGTCACTAACAACCCAGGTTTCGCTTTTCGGCATCTTCAGGCAGTTTAAGTGCACAAATGAACTTGAACTGACCTTTAATTTGATATGAATATTGTATTAAACTAACATCTACAATAAATATGCTTTTTCTGCAGCAATTTCCCTGTGATGCCAAGCTTGAAAACCTTAATGTTGTCACACATGCCAAATTTGGAAGCAATCTCTGAGCGATCCATGGCTGGTCTCCAAGCTTTAGTAACCTTGCACCTGGACCACAATCCTTCTCTTAGAACAATTCACCCTGACGCGTTTGTAAAACCTGACGGAGAAAGCAAAGCAGTACCTTTTATAACAAAAGTAAGTTAAAAGCAATTTTCACTTTAATGCTTCGATAGTATCAAAAAAATATTTTTCATTACAGCTAATATTTCATATAGCCAAGGCATCAGACTCATCATACAAACTGAGATGAGAAGGCCCATGCCCAAAATCTTAAATACTGAGAACCCTCAATACTAAGAACCATTTCCACGAGCAACAGTTTGTTTTTCAACAATCCTTGTGTTCAGTTGAGCCAAATACCAAGTCGAACATGAACAACTATTATAGCATGAATCACTTTTAAGGTGTTCACTGTCAATACTTGTTGGAATGGCACTATAGTAAAAATATTATTTTTATTATAATGATCATTTTAATAAAAATTCAAGCATTAATTTGATCATTCCAAAAAATAATATGTGTGTAATTTAGATTTACGATAATGGCGTGTACATCCGGAAATAGCCTGATATATATTTGAATTTTTAAAAATCCAGGCCTGAGCCCGACCTGCGCCTGAACCCAAACCTTCATTACCCAGCCCACAGAGCTTACCCGAGCCCGTGCAAATCAATATTATATTTATTTAATGTTATAGATTTTTTTTTCAGTTGTATCTCAGTCACAATAATCTAAGCCGAATCGAGAGCAATTTTGTTGCTCGATGGGATCTTATTGAACATATTGATATTCGGGAAAATCCGTTCATGTGCGATTGTAGCACACAGTGGATGGTCACAGTGCTGGCACGCATTATAGAAACAACCAGTCCTAATATGACCGGGGACATTATGTGAGTATTTGTTTAATTTTTTTTTTCATATTGTCTATGTAATGGCAGCAGCATAATCATGAATGAAGCAGATCTTATCATCAATTCCACATATGAGAGTTGACAACAAACCTGCTAATTTTTACATGGATTAAAAAGTTTTTATTAGTGTCCATTATTTGCTTTCTGATTGTATCCATTACAATTGTATTCAAATGAAAAGTGTATATCTATTACTCAAAGTAAATATTACCTCAACTATTTAACATCGATTGCTATTTTGCTATTCTATCTTGAATATTTCTTTGAAATATCTGTTGCAAAACTTTTTTTCTTCTAGATG
This sequence comes from Himalopsyche kuldschensis, assembly GCA_028554975.1. NCBI lineage: Eukaryota > Metazoa > Arthropoda > Insecta > Trichoptera > Rhyacophilidae > Himalopsyche > Himalopsyche kuldschensis. The sequence goes on along the minus strand of JAHFWI010000017.1, from coordinate 6,481,406 downwards.
TCATGAGCCGATTGAAATGAGAGGAAAGTCGATGATTCATCTGGAGCAGATCCATCGAACTATGAGATGTGTGGATGCTGATGGAAACAGACCTGAAAGAGATGGCGTCATACTTATAGGCACCATCATCGGTATGTTAAATGTTAATAAAAAGTGTTTAGCCGTATGACTTATTGCTGGATATTTAAAAAAAAATATCCCTTGGGATTTACTTTTATTCATAAATTAATTAAGATAATTTAGACAAAGTTAATTGAAGAATATATAATTCATACCAAATCACCCATGCCAAATATCTCAAAGGCTAAATTTAAAGGGAAAAATTTCATATAGCTCGCCGGAAACTTCAGTCCACTAGATTCCTGACAGGGTTTCAAAAAATCCTGAATATAGTTCATATAAATAAGCATTATTTGGTCTGATAGCCTCCATGAGTGTATTTAATACAAACACTGATGAATTCATTTTTGATATCTTAGTTGTTGGAATATTCTTAAATCCGATCAGTAGGGATGATGCTCAGGGCTGATCCATGCAATAAAGGCCAGTCCTCTTCAATAAAGAACTTACGGTCACTGATATCAAATGTGATATATTTTAAAGACTATGGTGTTAAAGATTACTAGGATTGATCAAATGCAACACACACTTAAGTATTGCTGTGTTGTGAAAATGTATCTCCGTCACTAAAAAAATATTTCTATCGACAGGTGTTCTCATCGCAGTTCCTGTAGTCTTAGGACTACTGCTGATGCAGAAACGAGGATACTTTGCAATGTGCGGTCTCGGAGGACCGGCTTCTTTCTCCCGCGCATTCTATAAGAGGGCAGACAATGAATACATTTAAAATATATTTTAAAACGGTATGTCATTTTCAGAGCAAAAAACATTCTGTGATAATGATAAGTTCATAATATACAATGAAATTACAGGGGGTAATAAAATATTTGCATTAATGTCATCCTATCAAAAAAATAAATACATACGTGTGGGAGTTAAAAATAAAGCAACACTTCAATATTCTCGATGGATTCTGCCGTTTAATTACGTGAGAGTTAATTTTATACCAACACTTTGTTTACCGGCTCTTTTAATTACTTTGGTAATTAACAAGTGATTTTGCAATTGATGGCCAATTAGGCAACGCACAATTTTGTGCATTCCCTAAGCATTGTGTTAAAGCAGCACTGTTCAACATTATTAAGATCTATATGATATTGGCATTTTTTCTTTCTGTTGTCTCTTGCAGTACACTTAATTGTGCTAATTTTCATGCACTTAATTATATTACTATAGACAAGTTTGTGTAAGTTAAATTATAGAGTAAAAATAGTGGTATATTTACTTCTGAAAGAATAGAATTGTTGTTCTCTATGTACACATACATACTTACTTTAATGAAATAGACAATAGAATCAACTACTATTGTACAATGTGGTAATTCTCGTTCAAGAGGTTGTAGGAAGAAAGAAATATTGAATCAATATTAAAAACAATTCCATAATTATAAGTTACATTCCATTACACCCATGAGAAAAATAGCAAAGTAATAATCAACACATTGTCTATGAAAGCCTGTCATGCAATTCATATACATACTGGTAATCTTTTTTTCTTCATTTTATTGCAACTCGAAATACTACTTAATGATATAGAATATTTTGGCATGACACTGTTATATGTTGACACTAACGAAATCTGTTTGCACACTTGTAGGAGGTCCATTGCACTAGGTCCCAAGATAAATATTACAGGTATAAATTAATACAAAAATGGCTTAGAATTATATGTTGTGAACATCACTTATATTGTAATAAAGAATTTAACTATCTAAATGTGCATCGTTTTTTTCATCTACAATTTATTATTTTGTGATTATAATAGCCCCTATGCCCAACTACAAAACATTGATCACACAATCACTAAACCCAGATTTATCAATATAGATACTAGCAATGTAAGGCAAAGCCCAACGTGATTCTGGGGCCAGAGAGACATCTTAGAGTAATTGTCTTGCTAATAAAAATGATTTGGGTATAAACCCATTGCATGGTGAGACTCCTTATTGTAGCCTTTCTAATGCGCAGCTAGTTTCTTTGAGCGCTGGTCAGAATGTTCGATCGGAAGGGGTACATTGGAATAAATATACATTTTTTAACAGTTCTGTTTAGTAAACTTTATAAAACAACTTCTTACACAAAATAGAGTAGTCCTGATCACATCCATCGATTTCTATACGAGTAAAAGCATATTTTTATCACATATATCAAACTCAGATTGTTACCATAGACAGTCTACAATAGACAATCAATCTACAGTCATCTAATCAAATTGTATCATATTTCCCAATATATGTCTTTATATAAAAATAATGCGGTCCACCGCTGTAGAGAAAAACTGATATTGATTATATTGCTTACAAATGTCAAATGATATCAAATCACTAATGTTAGCTCCCTTTTACCAAGGCTTATGATGGGGATGGAGGGCGTGGATATTCTAATCAATAATTTCACAAAAGAAAACATTAATTTGATAAAATGTGTTCAATTTTTTAAATGTATTTTTTTAAAGAAAATTCGTGTTATTAATGTGTTTCAGATTATAATAAATCTGCCATTTATGGAAACTGGAAAGATATTTTTTGAGGACGTCAACCGAAGGTGCTTGGTGGAATTTCAATATCATGTTTAATTCGTTCAATTTGTACTTTTCCATGAGTGATGTCGCTAACGACTAACAAGTCGGTTCAATTTCATTCATGCACTTGAAATGACAGAAGATTGAAGAAGATGTTAGCGACAAAACTTATGGCAAGGTACAAAAATCAAACGATTCAAATTTAAGATATTTTTCCTATTTTTAAGGCCTTCTCGGAGCACATGACCGCAACAGTGCCTCCAAGAATCTCTATCTTCCATCAATCCTTTTGATCCCAAATCATTCCACCTCCTCGTAGCTCGGGGGTGAAAGAATCGACACGGCTGAAAGAATAGATAGGAGGGGCCCAAGCTACCCTGGGAGGTCCGTAGCCAATTACCACTCTTTAATTTTAGATAGTCTGCTTTCTCCCCTCCCAATTCCTGGCAAAGTCACACCATCTCAAGAAAGAATTTTTAAACAGTATTCTCTAATGCTTTGCATTGTAACTGTAGAGAATATCTTCATCTTACGATAACCTTACGAGTAGGTGAAAATGTCAATATATTGATTTAAACTATTCGTCTAGTACACTTGTTTGTCGCAATAATCGGATATTTTCTCAGTTGAAACTCCAACATGGGTTCTCTTAACGTGTGACTTGAGATCGTTGCTCTGCGTGTAGTTCCTGCCGCAGATCTTGCACGTGTATGGCCTCGCTTTAGAGTGTGTGAGCTGATGACGTAGGAGGGCAAAGCGCTTTGGAAATCGTTTATCACACGATCCGCAAGGGAATGATCGCAGCCCTGCATGGTTTCTCGTGTGGTCTCGTAGAGTTGAAGAATCAGCAAAGCGGCTCGGGCATATCTGACATTGATATGGTTTCTCCTGCACACGAAATAAGCGGTTATGTTTTCAACTTACACTTATTATATTTTCCACAGTATTGATTAACAGTGAAACAAGTATAAATATTTAAATAATTACCTTTAAATGAACAGCTGCCATGTGTCTGTCCATGTTACTTTGTTGCACAAATGCTTTGGTACAAACTTTACAGATGAATTGTCTGTCACCTAGAATGGTAAAAAAAACATAAAACATAATGTCAGCGTAAAGCACAGTCAAATATTAAAAAATAACTAAAGAACAAAATAAACCTAGCTAGAAAAGTAACTTCATAGAAAATTTATTCTATTAAATATTTTTTTACATAACAAAGCATATGATAGATGAAAATCACTTTTAGGGTGTTCACTGTCAATACTTGGTGGAAAGGCATTATAATAAAAATAATAATACATTTTTAGGACTTTTTCCACATAAAATTTATTTGATCAGGACCGGTTTCGCTCATGGTGAGCATTGTCAACCTCGCTTGTTCCTGATCAAATAAATTTTATGTGGAAAAAGTACTAAAAATGTATTATTATTTTTATTATATATGAACATCATACAATATATGAAAATCATCTTACACTTACATATATTAATGTTTACTTATTTTTCTAATAATGCTGGCAAAATAATGATCATATCTTTCAACTCTGCACTCCAATTCGCAATTGCAGTTGTTTCCTAAATGTTACTATTGATTGCACTCCATTCCTCTTTTGATTGGATTGACACTCATATCCATCTGCGTGTCCTTGGCACAAAGCATTCAATAAAAACATCTCCACTAAAATAATTTACAGAACAAATAGCTATATAAATAGATTGTGCAATGAGAATTCAACAAACCTGTATGTGAGCGCTTATGCATTTGAAGTCCGTAACGATCGTGAAAAGTACCACCGCATTCATCACACATATATTTCTTCTCTCGTTTAAATCTGAAAATTAATTAACATCACATTTATAAAACAAACCCAAACTCAAATCATCCTTTTAGAAATATGTAATATGTACATCTTTCAACACAAAATAGGAAAGTAGATTGTAAATATGTATTAATTTCTTGTAATAGGTGCATATATTGACGAACCAAGCAGCCCTTACAGCTGGTGTGTCATATGACTGACGCAAATAACAAGCTTAGAGAAAAAAAATATTTGGCTATTAACTCACACTACTCCTGCGTGGTCTACTTTCATGTGACATCTATATAGTCGCAAGTGGGTGAAATGTTTTGAACAAACTCTACAATTGTAAACTTTTGGTTCATTCCTTTTTCTTGGACAATTTCCTAAGCTGCTCAGCTTTTTTGGAATCAATTTCACAGGATAGTAACCTGTAATGGGTATATTAACATCATACTGTCTATCCGCATCGTCTTTGGATTCACATTTCTCTTTTATTGATATCTTATTCAATATTTTTGTTATCTTTATGCTACCGGCCATCGATGAGGTTATTGTTTTACTTTTGGATATTTTTTCAATGGTTTCTCTAAGCAGCGGCTCAAATTTGACATCCAATTCTTCTTTACCGAAAAACTTTACATCGTTGTAGTTGTCTATATCTGGAAAAATATCATCTTACTTTACAGGTTTGTCACATTGAAAATATTAAGCATATGTAGTATATTTTTCTGCATTGCTAAGAAGCCGGTTAAACTAAATTATTTCACCAATAATGAAAAATAAAGGTGAAACACAGCATTCTTTCTGCATTTTTGACAGTTAATTATGATTGTATAAATCTGAATTAAATTATCGTAGTAATAAAGAAAACTATTATTAATAAAAAAAAATGTCTGTAATTCAATGCTATAAGGTCCATGCATGTCAAAAATTTACCAAATTGAGTATGCCATTGTTCGTTATTGACAGAGACCATTTTATCATAAAGTCACAGATATAAAACTAATAGATTGAATACAGCTTAAAAAAATCATTTGAATACAATACGTTACATAAAATATTTATGGAAAAGTATTGATAACAATTCCAATAAAATCTTTGTAATTGTAATTGCCAGCCAGTTAAATTTTAAATCAACTGTACAAACCATTGTCGTAGAAATTAGTTTCATATGGGGATTCATTTCCATTATTGTCTCGCTCTTTTTTTGGATTTGTTTTCAAAGGTACATTTGTTTTGATTTCCGTTTCCCAAACACTGTCATTATTGTATTCTGTAAAATAAAGGTTACAAATTACATTACAACAAAAAAATATTTTAAACGCAATACAGGCCAAAGAAAACAATTAAAACTTATTTACTAAAGTAGGGGGCAAATGAGATCAAGGCTAGCAGCTACACCCAAAAAGCTCAAATTTTCATTTGTTGTTTACTCATAGCTGTCAATTAGTTACCTACCGACTTTTCCCAGTATGGTTACGATATTTAAGATACACAGTACAAATTCACACTAAAATTATTACTTTATCAAGTCATACCAATTTTAACATGGCTCAATCGATGCCTTAAGTCGGCATCACTCTTTTGAGCTCGCACTCTCAAGCTGTACGCATCATCTAGCTTGTCTGCACAAGACGAACATAGTACTTTGGGCATCATGTCTTCGTGAGAAAACTAAAAACATATTAAATTAATTTACTATTAGTGTATTGCAATTTGTATTTGAAAGAGGTGCAATTACATATTGATCTTTAGATGAATGTCGGAACCAAAATTCAATATCAACGATTCTGAAGTAAATCTATATATCGACTTGAAATAATATTACCTGAACTGCAGTACAAGATATGAATTTGTCAAACATTTGTAAGGACTTTGTATCTACCACTGTCTTAATTAAAGGAACAGAAGCTCCTATTTCTAAGCATATACGACATATATCATTCATTTTAACAGTTATATTTAGTGTATATTCAAGTTTATACACAATCAAATAAATATTTTAAACGTCAAAACACGGTAAATTTTGACAGCTGACATTCACTATTCTAAACAAATGTACCGTGTTAAGTGTTGCAATCTTTGTTCAACTATTGACATGATTTTAAATTTGTATTTATTTTATCGCATTAACCTACTAAAATTACCTGATTTTTTTTTTATGAAAACCTACGGTAGAAAGGTTTTTTTTAAACTTATCAATCGTATTCACTTTTTCAAGGACAAAATCGTAAGAGGGGTACCAAAAAAATATATATATATTGATACTCGTCCACTCTAAAAATCATTAAGGCCACAAGTAATGAAAAGTGCCGCTGAAAGACTAATTTCCAAGACTAAAAAAGCAATAGTAAAGAAATCAGGGTTAACTTGAATCAGATAAATCTCATAAGTCGCCCATGGTATTTAGCGTCAACAGTATGATGCAGAATATTTCAAACAAATTTTACAAGTACCTAACCGCAATATTTAAAAAGACCGTTGGAAGAGGAGCGCTGTCCAAGGGATAGTTAATAACAAAGTGACACTCTCATTGTGGTCTAACGGTAAGACCTTTACCCTAGCGATCACGGGAATTCAAGTCCCAGAATAATCGTTAGAAAATTTGTGCTCAATTTCAATTTGAGATCATGAATGTGGGTGTATATGACATATGTAGCTTCAAAAAAATATTTGGCTCATGGACAACAGTTATAACATAGTTATATTGCCAAATACTGGTGACTATATGCTTCACTTTTGAGTGGATATTGAGGGTGAATGTACCAGGGAATGTGGGTTAAGAATCAAAACAGTTTTAAAAAATATAGCAATCTTTATTATTTATACTAAGTTGAAACAGAATAGTTTGAATTGATTTCTATCCTGGCACATTGTCTTTATGAGATTTCTTGTAAGATCTCTATTCAGATTGACAAGGGTCTATTCTTCAAGTCATTAGCAGTTCTTCAGATGCATGGCAATTGTATGGCGAGATTCGGTGGAGTTAAAAAATTTGTTTTTCACAATAATTAGCTGACTTTTCTGTGGAAACTCCAACGTGAATTCTTTTGACATGTGACTTTAAATCATTACTCTGCGTGTAGCTATTGCCGCAGATCTTACAGATGTAGGGTCTTGCCTTTGTGTGGGTCAACTGATGCCTAGCTAGAGCAAAACTTCTTGCAAAGCGTTTATCACATGAGCCGCACGAGTATCGGCGTTCCCCTGAATGATTTCTGGTGTGTTCCCTTAGTGTTGAAGAATATGCAAAGCGAGTGGGACACAGCTCACATTGGAAAGGTTTTTCCTAAAACACAAAGCAGACACATAAAACTAATTATAATTTCACGAATCATTCGTTTAAAAATACTTAGCGTCAAGGACCATTCTGTTTAAAACTAAATATTTTGTTTAAATTTGATATTTATCAAAAGTGGATATTTTTCATACAGAAGATTATGGTTTGTGGTAGTTTATTCGTGATTTAATGAATCAGAACTGGTTATCCATTATTATTGAAGTATATTACAAGTTTTCTGTGAACGACAACATAGACCAATGCCTCGATGTGCAGACTTTATTGCATGTTAATTAATTTTGTAAAATTATTTCGAAAAAGAATAATAATTACCTTGAGATGCCTAGCTGAAACATGCCTTTCCATATTGCTTTGCTGCGCGAATCCTTGTCCGCAAACATTACATGTGAATGGTTTGTCACCTAAAAGAACAATAATTTAAAAAAATACATGGCTGAAATAAAGACAGTTTGTAATTAGTTGGCACATGTTTATATAATATGTAGTAAGATTAAGAGAATAATATGTCGATAAATTGTAATTCAAGTGGTCATGACAACACATTAAACTAAATAAAAATAATGCAAATGAATCATTAAAAAGATGAAGAGTTGGTAATCATAACTGGTGCATACCTGAATGTGACCGTTTATGCATTTGCAGCCCATAACGATCATGAAAAGTATTGCCACAAACATCACACATAAACTTCTTTTCTCGCCTTTTTCTAAAAATTGAATATCATTATTTGGTATGCCTTTTTGGTTCAGTAATTTGAGAAACCATAATAATTTATCAGGAAAAAATAAGAAGTAAAATAATTATAGGATCAAATTGAAACTATTTTAGCTTCACGCTATAGTTAGAACTATGTTGAAGCGGATTTTTGTTTATCTGTTTATACTAACATATAAGAGATGGACACTATCATTTCTAACGTCTTAATTTTTTTTTTTTTTAAATAATGCAGTGCAATTAAGAATATTAAAGATTCAAATTTTCAAACTGTCTAGATTTTATATTATCTTTGATATTTTTACCATATCGTTCTACCATGAGAAAACAATTAAATCAATTCAGTGCAGTACTTAAAGAAAATAGGATCTTTCCAGAGTTTATCTGCAATTTTCAGTAATGATGTGATGATGGAAAAAAATAAAAGGGTAGTGACACGAGTATTGCCTCAGCAAAAATCTCTGGGTACTTTTTTGTGATTCAACAATTTATCTATTGCACCCAATTTTTTTTTAAATACATAATTAACTGGATGTACAAGATGTGTCACACCCAAAAAGAGACCATAGATTATTGTACTCTCCATCTACATTTCTAAGAACTTATCTATGCAAGCAGATTAAAAAAAAAAATTACTAATATAATTTATTTATTTATTTAAGAAAAAGCAAATCATGGCATTACAGCTGATGCCAATGCGCCATGTATTTGACAAATATAAATACGTGTATGTATTTATATATATACATACATGTAAATACATAATATTAATCATTAATTAATTAAAAACAAGATGAAAACATTGTAGTCATAAAAACAGAGAGAAAAAAATTTATAAAATCACATTAGAAATTTTCAAAGATGTCAACCGAGTGAGTTCTGACAAAATCAACTTTTATTCATAAAATATAGTATTCGCCTGAACTCACTCACGTCAATATGAAATATGTCGACATCCGAAGCAATGCCGTTTAAAATTGTTAAAGCTCTTCCCAGAGGCATTCCCATTGTAAATATAAACATAATAAAGCTTAGTGACTCACACAACTCCTGCATGATCTACCCTCATGTGTCTTCCGTAAAAGCGAGATTGGCTAAACACTTTTGAGCAAATTTCACATTCATAAATCTTTGAATCTGTTTTTCGGTTTTTCTTTGAATTTGCTTTTAAGCATTTTGATTGCTTTTGGGCTATTTTAATCATTGAAATATCAGTAAATGATATTGGAATATTGACAGCGTATTTGCTAACTGTGCACTTTTTATCTTTGGATTTTCCTGTGAGTGAATTCTTTGGTGCCTTATTAATAAGTCTTGTGATTTTTATATTCCCAGCCATAGAGGAAGTTTCCGTTTTACTTTTAGCTATTTTTTCAATTTTTTCTTTGAGGAGTGGCTCGCATTTTACATCCAATTCATCTTTTACAGAAAATTTTATATCTTTGAAGTCATCTACATCTGGAAATATATAAAACAAAAATAAATGAAAATCATAAAATTATCTTTTCATCAAAGAAATATTACATTACTGAAACTACACAAAAAAAACATAAACACAAATAGTAAACAACTGAAAACAATATGTTTTACCAAGGCTGTCGGAGACGTGGAGTTGGAGTCGTCGCGGCGTTTTGGCCTGAGTCGTACTCGAAGTCGGAAATATTGAAAAGTTTGAACTTACGCTATTTTTATTATTAGTAGTTATTTATTGTTGCATTTTATATGTCAAATTTGGCTTTTGGCCGTATTGATAGGGTTGATATTTAATTGAATACACATAAATAGGAAAATTAGGGGAAAAGGTGACGATATTGAACTTTTTTTAGTTGGAGTCGGAGTAGTGTTTTTGGTCAATATTGGAGTCGGAGGCGTGGTTTTGGTAAATGCTGGAGTCGGAGTCGGACTTTTTTTCACCGACTCCACAGCCCTGGTTTTTTCATAAAGATGACACGGGGTCTTTTAGAACTCATTTGTAAACAGTTGCAACATAAATTCATCAGCTATCACTTTAAATCCGCTCATACCGCTTCATAATCCCGCCACGCTCACCTCTCTTCATTCACACATATTTTCTAATTATTAAGTAAATAACTTTGGTCCCCCGATTAGAGTGAATTCACATAATATGTATTAGTATAATTACTATCATAACTTCACGGAAAATAAGAATAAAATATAAATTTACAAACCATCATGATTAAAATTCGATTCGTAAGATCTATTATCATCTTGATTATCAATATCAAATTCTGTGGCTTCATCCTTATTTGGCCTGCTTTCTTGACTCCATGTACTGTCATGTGGATATTCTGTGAAAAAAATTAATATAATTGACAAATCAAAATGTTATTGTTTCGCTTTCTATAAGCTATAAAATCGTAAAATTGGTAAGTAAAAATACATATTTTATAAAATAAAATTAATCCTTTTCATTTGGAATCAAAATTTAATCAAGAATTCCTGTTTCACTTATATTAACAAGTAAGTCCATCATTCTCTTGATCATTTTTATGAACACATTCAAAATTCATTCAAAAAATAACTAGGCTTCTGTGTGTTGTTGATCCAACACTCCTTTATAAAATTTAGCTTATTACCAATTTTTATGAGTCCTAGTCGATGTCTTAAGTCCGCATCACTCTTTTGAGCTAGTTCTCTCAATCTATATGCATCATCTAGTCGCTCTGCACATGCTGGGCACAATACTTTAGGCATTGTATCATTATGAGATATCTGTAAAATATACAAAAGTTTTGAGAAAAAAATATTTATCTTAGACAGAAATCAACTACACTGTTGTTACATAAGAACCACACATTGTTTAATTCGGTTTTTTTTTATTTTTTAATACGATTTTTAAAAAGGGTGAATTTCATTTGCAAAAGGTTGAAACACGCTGGCAAAAACTGTATATAAAATGTGAAATAATTGATGAACAGGGCACTGCTACAAAAAATACAACTCGAAATCTCAGGCGATTGAGAATCACTGTACCCATACAGTTAAATGTTTCATGGCAAAACTTTAGTCAGTAAGAAGTTGACTGAAGGTTTCATAAATACTTATTCTTTTCAACTAAAAAACAGCCTGATTGGAGAGTATATTATGTCTTATATTATGAAAATTTACCAATCATCAAAAAAGAAAACCTTATTATAAATATAAAGTCGACTTGATTGAATTAAGTATGTAGGTACCTGAACTGAAGCACACGTCATAAGTTTATTAAACATTTGCATTGGTTTAGTATCCAAAACTGAGATAATTGACTGAAATAAGGGAACATTCGCCCCTGTTTCTAAACATATTCGGCAAACGTCATTCATTTTTATGGACCAATTATTCTACATCGGTAATATAAAATCCAACCAAGATCTCATTGAAACGTCAAATTATATTAATTGTTTGATTACATTAGAGGTGTGTCTTCTAAGGTATTGATGTATCCATATAATAACTACTCTTATCATCATACTCATATTAATTTTTACCCTAGTTTATTATTAAGTTCTAGATAATAAGAAAGCCAATTAAGTTTATTTTTAATGGTATTTTGCGATGAAACAATTGTATCTTCGGTACAATTTAACGTTGTGCATATAAATTATGAATCCGTGATAACTCGGCACAAGTCAAGTCGGCAGATGGCACGTCGACACATGTCAAGTCGGTACATGATAGGTTGACGCATAGACAATTCGACACCTAGACATCTTGACAAAATTTCTTTTTTGTAATACAGTGAAAAAATGTATTTGAGCTCTATAAAAATAATATATTGCTGATGGCTATTTCATAATAATTCTTGAATTGTGACAAATTGATATTATGTTTTTCTGAAAATGAAAGCAAATCTGGGGTTTTATTGAGTGGTAATGAAAGTACATTAGTTTTACATCAAGATGATTTTAGTAAAATGGCATTAACGATCTGTAATGATCAGAGTATTAATGATGGATTAATGTTTGTTTTCTCATTAAAAATGTCATTGGATTGATGATATCTAATAATTTCTAATTGTTCTAATGCATTTATCTAAAGGCCAATTAATTACGATCAATTAATCGTAATTCTGTACTGGAAGCTAGATATGGCTATGGCTAGCTATGTTAGATTGTAATAACTACATGATTTTTCATAATCTAGCATGCAAATTTTACGTAATTATGTAAGCATTCACTTCCCCTAGTGTGCCAGAGGGTGTTTTCTTCCGTAAAATACAGCCTTCGTGCAGTATTTTGACGGAGATCGAATAAAAATAGGAGCGGTTTGTCAAGTTGTCTAGGTACTGAATTGTCTATATGCCAACTTGTCATGTGCCGACTTGACATGTGTCGACGTGCCATTTGCCGACTTGACTTGTGCCGATTGGTCTGGTCACCATAAAGAATCTATAATACTTTTTGTAACCAACAGCCATAACTTGATGGTACCAACCTGACAACTTTTGAGAACTACATCATAACCACCGGCTCGTAACTTAAAGGAATGAAAACGTCATCGAAAATCAACTAATCACAGCGATGTTTTTCCCCACTGGCGCTGCCGTCGGCATGATCAGCTGATCGTCAGCCGCCATTTTGGCCGCCATTTAACAGTCTGTCCATAAGAAGTGACTGATTGAAAATAGAGTTTTGCTTTTTATTGTGGCAGTACTTGGAGTTATTATCTATGCTTCCCAGTACTTCCGCTCTATTGTCTTTGATTGTCTTACATCCGCCCAATTTGCCATTAAACATTGTGATGTTTCCCGAGTGCTAAACAAACTATACATATATATTATTGTGCTCTTTGATGTGTCGAGGTAAATATTTAGGAGATATTTAGACATATCATTTCATTAATATTTGAATCTTTCTTTCAGATCTCAGCATGCCTTTTACCTGTTGGGTAGCCGGCTGTAGTAAGTCGAGGATGACATGCCATGCTTTACCCAAGGATAAACTCGTTAAATATTACTTCTGAGTACTTACAAATCGCCCCAATTGGTTAGGTGCATCAAAGATGTATACAAATCACTAGTCTCGACAGGTGAGCACATTCATAGTGTTCTATAAATTAGTCAATTTCTCTTGATATTGAAATCATTGTTATGTGGATGGATATTTTACTCAATATTTCCAAATATTGTTTATTGCGAATGACAATCATTCTGATACAGCGGACACCAATGTGCCATGCAACTGACGAATAATGATACAAGATAGTACATGAATTATAAGAGTAAAAACACATAGATATTGATATTTAATAAAAATGTGTTGTTAGAGGTTAATTTTTCAACAATGACACTAATATTTTGGATGCATTGTACTGTGCATCAAGAATTGTCAGTTCAGAACCACTGTACTAGACTATTCACCTGTACCTTACATTATTGGACTAATAATCAAAGTGTTTATTTCCAGGATTGAACATTGTGGCAACTGTGTGCGATCAGAGCTCCACGAACCAAGCTGCAACAAATATGCTACGCAACGATACTGCTCGATTAAGACCTGCGACAGGCTATGAGAGTAAGTAACAATAACAAAAATAAGCATTTGAACCAATATGAATAGTGAAATAGTGAAATCTTTAAATGCACTCTGCACAGCGATATATTGATTAAAATTGATATAAAAATATATAAGCAATGCTTTCCTTGCAGACTCAGTTTTTTGACCGCAATATGAATAATTTACTAAGAGGAAAGCTTTCATATAATGGCACTCACCCATTTTTCACTTATGCAGTGCGTAAAAATCGCACTAGATTCAAAAGAAGACTATTTCGAGAACCCCTTCAGTCTGTTTGACGTGTATATTCCTAATTTCAATTTATTTAATGTATTGAATTTTTTTTACTTTACCTTCATTTTAAGAGATTCTCTATTTTCTGGTGGCTTAATGGTTTTCATATTATTACTATTTGGACAGTCAGTCGCATATAATTGGTTTAGCTCGCCAAAAGTACATTCTTATGCACTGACGGTTTGCATACTATGGAAGTTAATATAAATTTGATTTGAAATGAATCCATTTGAAAGAGACTCGAATATATTTTGCAAGTCAGAACGATTTATATTATGTACTCCTTTCATTTACCCTAAATGCCTTTCCTTTGTGGTGAGATATATGCTTCTCCTCCTCGTGGTTCTTATCGGACAGAGTGTTGATTTTGTTTAATTGAAAACCACATTCAATGTTTAGAACAATTATCAACATTGCTGACAAAAAGGAGCGTTCATGTGCATGTTTACAATAGATTTATACATACTGTAATTAAAATTCAATGAGGCTGAATATAGAATTGGTTTAACTGCTTCCTGGCTATCAAAGGTGTGATGACAGCAGCATTAAGTTGATGGCTCATAAATAATAATACTTTTATTCAAACATCATTCTGCCAGTGCCTCGACTATTACATTGATTATATTCCATTATTAATGTTGTTTTCTCTTGTCTTAGGTATCGAACGGAAACATCCAGATACAACTTTTACTTGATAACTGGTGTATTCATTGCCAAATACATCACTGGATTTCCAGAAAGCACTGATCCAAGCCTGCAGGAGTCTTCATAAATATTTGAATTTATATTTGATTTATTATTAACATTCCTCTGCAATAGTCCTTTTTATAATATTGTATAATTTGTTGCAACCATTTTCCATGTATATATAATGTAAATATTTGTTTTGAATAAATTTAGTTGAATGTCAGAATGTCTTGTCATTTAACCTTTATTTTATATCATTCATTTCAATAACTGAAGTACAAGGGTAGGTGGGAGGGAAGTGAAGGCAGGGGGGGGGCAATAACTTAGAAGTTTTTTCAAAAGGAGGTGCTAAAAATATTACTACGTTTTTAGTCTATGGAGTTGTCAATCTATATGTTTATCTATGATCATAACTACATAAATGAGTGTTGAGAATTTTATGGAATTTTAATAGTATCTTCCATAGACTTATATACTGTATCCTCTCATAAATAAGATACTAAGTATCTTAGGACGATCGTTATAGATAATAGGAATAATTACTAGGTACAATTATTCTTATTCTTCCCATAATAAATCACCAGGAAGTTTTTAAATATAATGAAATAATCTATGGGTATAACAAAACAAAAACAATCAATGATATTTGTGATTATGTCGATAAGATATTGATATTTAATGTGAATCATGTTAATAGAGCTTGAAAATAGCTTAAAATATCAGAATATATAAACGAATGTTTTAAATAATTGATTATTTTAATTTCGTATTTTTTTAAATGAGACTTGAAATTCGAATTAATATGCTGAAACTATGGGTCGAGGATTAGGTGGAAATGCGAATACGGATGATGATACGGTTGTTATTGTATCAGACATCGACCCTATTGATGTGCTTCCTACTGAAAATCACTTAGAAAGAGACGAGCAGGTTGAACATGAATCCGCTAAAATGGTATGCTTATTATTAATAATTATTATTAGCTTCTCTCAATTAATTATGCCATCATTTTTCAAGAATTACTGGTACTCATGGGGCGAGTTAAAGATATAATACATTGAGTAAGGTTATTGCAAATGACATTTCATTATGCATAATCAGTAGCGTGACCATAAAATTTAAAAAATAATAAAATATAAGAGTTCATACTGGGATTAGAATTCGTGAAAACACCAACATAGCCGTCAAACTGTACCTCTCGGCAGTGGCGGCCTGTGACAAGAATATTCGAAAATACAAAAAATACCTGTTTATACAAGTAATCTATCCTTCGTTTTTTGGGCAAGACTCAACCCTTACAAAATATGGGACAAGCTAGGAAGTGCAAGATGCATTCGGAAACGCTTGTCATACTTTGGCAACCTTTTCGAGGGAGACCTCAGTACCCCGAATGAGCAAAACTTCTCCATAAAAATTTTGCGTGTGGCATACCATCACAAAATCTTTTTCTGCCTACTGTGTCAACTCTGAACATTACAGAAAATTGATTGAGTAGGCATTTACTTGGTAGAACTCCATTATAATACGGAAAGAAAAATAACAATGTATTTTAATTCTACATAAATTATTTTTAAATATTTGTTGATAGCTATTTCGGCTTACGCCTTCGTCAGAACTATGTTTAAAACGTGTATTAGGGATAGCTTATATACCCTTTGCTAGACAGGGTGCCTCCTACATAATCTCTTTCTGTTGAAACCATACCGACGTCACATGAAAGAATTTAAATAAGTTTGATTTATTGGTCTTAAGTAATGGTGGGAAACAATAATTTGGGTATTTTTTGGGGGGATCGTGTGAAAGCACTTAAAATCTGCAATTTCTAAGTGCATCTATTTTAAATTGTTTTAGGTTTATTGTTTGTTAATGGTTTTAACAGAGGTGAGCTATTAATTGTGATCTGATCGTTAAGAATTTCATTGGGCTGATTATACCTATTAATTTCAAGCTGTTCCAATGCATTCAGTTTGAGGCCCTTATTGCAGGAATGTAAACGAATCGGGACCGAATTCGGATTATGTGCTAATTCTATAAGGTGATTTGCATATTGTGAATCAGTTTTTCCATTGTTAAAGGATCTAACATGCTCGTTAGCGCGAATTGAATTTTCTACCGGTCTGTCCGACATATACTAAATCACATGTACCGCAAGTCATCTTATATATACCGCTTCTATCAAGTTTATTAATCCTGTCTTTACTATTTTTAAGATGTGTACCTAAGTTATTATTAACTTTAAATGCTACATTTACTGAATTTTTAATCTCGTGGTGAATTTTTTCCGACTACATAGAAACGACTACATAGATAAGGTAAACGATTTTCTAAAACCAGCAGATTTTACAAAATTAAAAAAGGACCCAACGACGAAACTAGCGACTAAAATCAAAAATATTGTAAAGGAGTGTAACATCGTTTTTCCCACTGAATCTATGAAGAGATACGTCAATCTCATGAATCCGACTACACCGTTGCTTTACGGACAACCCAAAATTCATAAGACTGACATTCCTATTAGACCGGTGGTATCCTTTACGAATACTCCAACAGCCAGATTAGCATTTTGCATGAATAACATATTTAAAGACAAAACCAAATTTAAGCCAAAACATAGCTTAGAAAACTCTTTAGATCTAATAGCTAAAATCAAAGACGTAAAACTGCCCACGAACAGTAAATTAATCTCACTAGACGTTACGAGCCTATTTACGAACATTCCCGTAAAAGAATGTCTTGAAATAATCCACGATTTATTAGAAAAATCAAAACTAAATCCTTTCGAATCTGAAGAGCTTTACTCTCTGATACAAGTGTGCACCGAGACTAATTATTTTTTATTTAACTCGGTATACTATCAACAAAACGACGGATTACCGATGGGATCGCCGCTAAGCCCATTGCTCGCTGAAATTTTTATGGATAATTTAGAACACAAAATTTTAGAAATAGATAACAAAAATATCGTGTATAACTACCGCTATGTAGATGATATTATAATTTGTTGGCAAGGCACGGATAGGCAGTTAGATATATTTCTAAACAAGGCTAACTTGATACACGAAAAAATTAAATTTTCACTAGAGATAGAGGTAGACCACTGCATTAACTTTCTAGATTTAACCATCACTAGAATAGAAAATCAACATAAATTTAAAATCTTTAGAAAACCAACCTTCTGTGATACTACTATTCATTCCAAATCACTTCATCCTTGGCAAATTAAACTATCTGCATACAATGCAATGATACACAGATTACTGGCTGTACCGATGAATCAGATAGATTATTATAACGAATTACATACTATAGAACAAATTGCGCGTAATAATGGCTATGAGAAAAAGGTGATAACAAACTTACTATATAAAAAACGTTTAAAACTAGCTAGAAAACTTATTTACCCTAACTTAATACAAGAAAACCGCTTCTTTAAATCAATTAACTACTTAGGAAGTATTAGTGAAAAAATTCACCACGAGATTAAAAATTCAGTAAATGTAGCATTTAAAGTTAATAATAACTTAGGTACACATCTTAAAAATAGTAAAGACAGGATTAATAAACTTGATAGAAGCGGTATATATAAGATGACTTGCGGTACATGTGATTTAGTATATGTCGGACAGACCGGTAGAAAATTCAATTCGCGCTAACGAGCATGTTAGATCCTTTAACAATGGAAAACTGATTCACAATATGCAAATCACCTTATAGAATTAGCACATAATCCGAATTCGGTCCCGATTCGTTTACATTCCTGCAATAAGGGCCTCAAACTGAATGCATTGGAACAGCTTGAAATTAATAGGTATAATCAGCCCAATGAAATTCTTAACGATCATATCACAATTAATAGCTCACCTCTGTTAAAACCATTAACAAACAATAAACCTAAAACAATTTAAAATAGATGCACTTAGAAATTGCAGATTTTAAGTGCTTTCACACGATCCCCCCCAAAAATACCCAAATTATTGTTTCCCACCATTACTTAAGACCAATAAATCAAACTTATTTAAATTCTTTCATGTGACGTCGGTATGGTTTCAACAGAAAGAGATTATGTAGGAGGCACCCTGTCTAGCAAAGGGTATATAAGCTATCCCTAATACACGTTTTAAACATAGTTCTGACGAAGGCGTAAGCCGAAATAGCTATCAACAAATATTTAAAAATAATTTATGTAGAATTAAAATACATTGTTATTTTTCTTTCCGTATTACAGAAAATGCTCTGATTCTGCCATCAGCTAACTTTGACTTAATTTTATTATTATTTTAGCGCCGTCCGCTTAACATGTGTGAATCATCCATTCCTGCAATATTTGTATGGGAACACAGAAGGAATTTTTAATGAGTAAATCAATAAATAAATCATATTTCAATGTAATCAGTCCCTATTCATCAGTACTATTTAAAAACTCTTTGCGCTAATTTTTTTACTTTTTCATCAGGTCATGTGATAAACTTCCATCATCAATCATAATTCTTTACTAAATCATCTACAGGTCTTCGTCAAGGCAGAGGATGAATCTTCAAACACCAGTTTGGAGAGTAGGGATTCCGCTTCTTCATGTAGAAACTATGTAGTGAAAAAAGAACTTGATAGTGATGATAATGGATGCCAACCGGATACAGATGTAATTTATTTCAAAAATACTTTATCGCCTTTGTACTGGCAAAAAGTCAATTTAAAAATAATACTCTTCAGCAAATGAAATTGATTTTTTTTGTGTCAATCACATGCAATTAACATTATTAAGTGGTTTTTTATTTACAATTTGTAAATTTCATTCTAGGTATCAGCTTCAAATTCTGAAATATCTTTGTCTCATATTGGAAAAGGTAGTAAACTGATTGCAAATTATTCTGAGCATCAAAAATTTCAGAATATCGCCATTAATAAAAATGCAAAGAGAAACCATCTGTCGTGCAATGTTAGAAATCGCAACTTTAAATGTAAAGGTTCAAAAGATTTGATAAGCCATTCATCACAACAAAGCAATAATGTTTTGTACTCAAGTGAAAACTGTGGCTTTAAATCTGAACAGTCAGTATTGAAAATTCACTCACCAGTCACCTGCGATAGAGGGGATTATAAAATAAGTCTTTTGCCTGCATGCCGAACACCACAGTCCACCGACAAAAAATTTTCCTGTGATAAATGTAGTTTTAAATGCAGACTTTCGCATCATTTGAAAAGGCATGCCGTTACACACAACTCAGAAAAGTTATTCATCTGCGACATATGTGGCTTCACTTCAAAGCGAGACCTCAGAATACACCGGCTGACTCATGGGGTTAATAAACTGTACTCTTGCAGCGAATGCAACGTCAAAGTCAAGAGTTTAAATAATCTCAAAAGACACAAAATGACACACAGTGATGAAAAACCATTTTCATGCGACGAATGCAATTTCCGGTGCAAGGCTGCCGGTAATTTAAAAATTCACAAAATGACCCACAACAAAGATATGCCATTCAGCTGCCACCTGTGCTCTTTCAAGTGTAGAAATTCTAGCAATTTAAAAGCGCACATGATTGTTCATAAAGATGACAGACGTTTTGCGTGTGACCTCTGTGATTTCAGAAGCAAACGATTCTGTCATCTGAAAGAACATAAAGCTCTCCACAGCGATGTTCGACCGTTTATCTGCGACAAATGCGGTTTTAAATGTAAACGATTGAGCTATCTTAGAACTCATAAAATGGTTCATGACGACGTTTCTCCATATGCTTGCGATTTGTGCAGCTTTAAAAGTAAACGGGCCGGTAATTTGAAAGCGCATAGACTGACCCACAGTGGTGAGGAACGTTTTTCTTGCAACAAGTGCGAGTACAAATGTAGACTATTAAAGGATTGGAACTGTCACAAAAAGGATCACGAAAAAGGTTGAAAATCACTTCTTATCCTATGAATATACTCATTCTTCATTTTGGTGACTATGGTTTGGCACAATAAAATAAGATGTGAAATCTTTTTCCACTACCTGACCCTTTTATCAAAGCTTGCATAAAGATCTGTGGCTACAATTGAACCCTCACATGTGATGATTGATAGGAATAAATTTTAAATGTATAACATTTTTGTACCTCAATATTCTTAACCCTTTAAACGCCAAGCCAATTCCATGGATTTTTGCTGTACGCCACCATTTTCAATCATCGATTCATGACGTAACATACCTGGAAGATAATTTTATACTCATGTTATTATTGATCTTCATAGAAACGTGAAAAAAATTTATCAAAAGTACAAGATTTTAAAAACGTCTCTAGGGCTGCCAAAAACAATAAATATTATAAATAAACATGAAATATAGATATATTTTTTCTTGAATACAAGTTATATAGGTAGCACAAATTGCATCTAGGGCTGCGACAAAAAAATAATGTTATTTATGAATAAATTAGAATTATTTGTTATGACTTTTTTTTAATAAACTATATTTTATAAATAACACAAAATGCTATGTGTTGTCTTCTCGCATTTACTGATATTTAGCTATTCTCTTCTCACTCTGATGCGCTCTATCAATCGAGCGATAATAAGGTGCCAGCCCTAGTGACATCTGTTAGCCCAACTTCAAATAAAAAGAAAACGGTTCAACATATGGGTATTCTAACAATCACATTGCCTCCAAAAGGTGTCTACGTAATATTGCATTTAAAAATATTTAATTTATTCATTAATAAGCTCATAATCGCGTTTGCCTGCACGCCGTGGCGCTGGTGGTAGCACCGATTTCGCGTGCCTGCACGCAGTGGCGTCTGAACGGCTAAGTCCATAAGTCTTAATGATTTTTGAATAAATCTATACATCCACATCTCAAAAGCATCAACTCGCTGTTAGGCTGAAACAACTACCACAGCTTTATCGCATTGTTTTGCCATGTCGCACAATGCAGACTCCTTGGCAGATAAATATGAAGAAGGGAATTGTCAGATTGCAATTGGAAAACTTACATTGTTAGTATGGTGCTGACAGTTAATATTTCAACTTGATGTTCAGTTGGACAGTCAAGAAATATTCTCATAAAAATAATAAAATAAGATGTCTGGATTAAACAAATAGAGCCTTTACAAATGTAGGTATTTTTTGTGGTAATGTAGGTAGGTAAGATCTAAATCAATTTGATATTTGTTTCTGTCTATATATGAATTTATTGGGTTCCTTGTAACCCATTGTTTATGGTGTGCACACCATAAACAATGTTTATTGTAATTACCATAGTAATTAAAAGGGCCCATAAACAAAGTGTTAATAAGCAGAATGAGATCATTGCACGACTATTATTTTCATTAATCATTGATTAGTTCCAACAATTTTGACTGAAAAATAATCATTAAAAACATTTTTCATTTCATGTTTGTTTCTTTAGGAGACAAGTAAAAATATTTGTTGGATTGAGGATTGCATGTTATTGTTTTTTTTTCATCAATCAACAATCTAAGTGATTTTTTGAATATTTAAAAATGACTTACGTCTCAATTGCCCCAGTATAAATATTATTGTTCAAAATATTAGTACATATTTACTAATTAAAATATTTATTTCATCCAGAAATGACATAATCTGTTACAGCTATGGACAGCAGTGCTACATTGAGTGTTTAGAAGAATAAAGAAGTACTTATAACAAGCTGCTGAGATGATCAGTTTTTTTTAGATGTTTCCATCATACTCTGTGAAAACACCTGAAATCAATACACATGACACATGACCTGTGAAAATATAGATTCTATCATGTGTAATAATCTATAATATACAACATTTATAAAAGAAAGTAATCGAAGACCATTAATATAAATATACACACTTCTCTTTGTAGTGAATAAGTTCTTGTTGTACCTAATACAATCAATAATACAATAATTTGGTTTGGAAATGTATATTTATTATAGAGCGTATTATGAAAAATAAATTTATACATTTTCAGTATTCTATATTTATAGCTATTATTTCTTGCATGGTATTTATTAGTTTAATAAATCTCTTTAAATATCAACACGCAGAGAAAAAAAAAACTCTTTTTTCGATCTTTATAAACAATTTTCCGTGGCACACAAATAAATCAAATGCGCTATCTATTTCAGACGAACGCATCAAAACAGATGAAATTTTTTACAAAAAATCTGTAACAAGAAAAACTTTATTTAACTTCTTTTATAACATGCGCCTTCAAAATCAAAACAAATGTGGTTAAAGGTATACATGAAATAATATCTATGTGTTGGGGCAATGGTTCTCAATTTTTATTAAGATATCAAATAACAGATATAAAAAAAAATCCTTTACTTGCCATCAATGACAAAAAAAAACAACTCGGAAAATACTAAATTTAAAAGAATGTACAGGATTACCAAATGAAACATTAAAATAAAATGTATAGAATAGTTAGTTCTATCTATTGAAATTCCAATGACTTCTTTTACCACAAAATTTATTTCATTTGTGCCGAAAAAAAAACTTATTTCACGATCATAGTTAAAGAAAGTATACACAATTATGCACTATGGTATGGCACTACCAGATTGACAACTATTCAATAGTTAATAGAAAAGTTTTCGCAAACTTTACTGATTGTCAATTTGATGCTGCGTAATTGATACATGTCTTTTAAACGCCTACATACAGACTTGTTCGGGAAAAAATATACATCGAGAGCCTCTCGCTCATCTCTCACTCCTTCACTCAGTTTCGTGTTCACATTTTCCCTGTACAAAGCATTCGCACTTGCCAGTCTAGTGCAGTTAGCACAGTATTCAAACACTGTCGAAATATTTGTAAAAGAATAAAAGGTGATAGGTAATTCACCATATTTCCTGTATCATCATTTCATTTGTACTTGTTTGTCCCGCCGTTTGGCTTTCTTTCACTGTCTATTTGTCTTTTGATGTAATCGCACTTGTACATCGGCACTCGTCTCATGATTTTAAGGTATAAATATTTAGTAAAGCAAATATTGAGACTCGGTGAGTAAACAATTGAAAATGTGTAAATAAATTACACTCGTATCATTTTAACTATTGTTAAGTAGTCTACTTTCCGAGATCAACAGTGTAAAACATTAAACAGTTTAATTATTGTTGTTTTCGCTATGACGAAAAGTCTTTAATGGTCAACGAAGTGTCGTGCATTTTCTTGTGCTGCCTCAATCTTTTCGATGTCTTACAGGAAAAATTGCATTCGTCGCATGAGAATATTGTTACCTCGCCGTGAATATTCATGTGCGCTTTTAAATTTCCCGAGCGTTTGGTGGAGAAACTGCAAATGTTGCAGGAGAACGGGGCGGTGTCGTCGTGTATCGTTTTGTGAGTTTTCAAATGACTGGAACGTTTGCATTTAAATCCGCAGATGTCACAAACAAACGGCTTGTGATCGCTGTGGGTGAGTTTGTGCTCTTTCAGATGACCCATCCGCTTACATCTGAAGCTGCAGATGTCGCATTCGAAGCTCTTATCGTCGTTGTGTACCATCATGTGCTTTTTTAAATTGGTTGAAAGTTTGCATTTGAATTCGCACAGCTCGCAAGCGAAGGGCTTCTCATCCGTGTGAATTATTTTGTGTATTTTTAAGTTGTTGGCTACTTTACAGCGGTAATCGCATTGATCACACGCATAAGGTTTCTCGTCAGCGTGGACTCTATAGTGAGCCTTCAGTTCACTTGAACGCTTGCAAAGGAAACTGCACATTTCACATGACAGCGGTGTCTCATGCTCGTGTATGACGTAGTGGTTTTTTAAATATATCAATCTCTTACAAGTGAAATCGCATCGCTCACACGCATACGGTTGAGCGTCGCTGTGTATTATAGAGTGCGCTTTCAAATGCCGTGGCAGTTTGCATTTAAAATCGCATGAACTGCAACTGTAAGGCTTCTCATCACTGTGTCTGAGCTTGTGCTCTTTTAGCACGTAGGAACGTTTGCATCTGAAGTTGCATACGTCGCAAGCGAAAGGTCTTTCAAGGCTGTGGGTCAGTTTATGCTTTTTCAAATTCACAAGACGCTTCGATTTGAATCCGCAGACATTGCATTCAAACGGTCGGTCGCCGTTATGAATTATCGAATGGGCTTTGAGATAAGCCGCACTGTGGCATTTATAATCGCACTGCTTGCATGAAACCAGTTTCTCTTTCCCTCCATCCGTTGGCGTTTCATCATTCTGCGTATTCGTCTCTTCTGATTGGACGGTGGAATCTTCGTCTTCCGTATTTAAAGTCTGCAAGTTCTCATTGTGATTAATCTTTAGATTGGCAGCCGGTTTGTAAAAATTTTCTTTGAACTGTAACCATTCTGATCCACTTTCAGTTTTAATATGGAGATTCTCATCTGTTCCAGGCAAAAAAATCTGAAAAAAATACAAATAAGATTTTACAAAGGGTAATCAATAGTTGGAATTGATTGTGTGAGAGCAAGTACAGTTAAACCCCCGCTTACACTATAATCGGGACCGTGGTATATGAAGTAGTGTAAAACGGGGCGTGAATCTCATACAAAATTAAGGACTTCGTCTTTTTCCGCGAAAAATGCAAACTAAGATTATATATGAGTTTTGCAAAAAAAAAATATATGAACGAAATATTTACGTAGATATTTGGTTTCTAGGATGCAAACAGGATGTCAGTACGCGCGTCGTGTGTGGTCTAGCACGTGTTGTTGAGTGTATGCGAGAGTAAGCACCGTAGAGACGGCCAGCCGTTTGGCTGTGTGTGTGTATCGGTCACAGCGGACTTATTTTTTTAACGTCCGAGCAAAAACGTCACCTAGCAACGGCAATGGAATGCGACCGTGCACATCGGGGTATTTGCGCTGAATATTTTCGGCCAGCGTGTTTTACGGAGTGGTGTTTTCGGAGGTTTGACTGTATTATGTATTTAATAAAAAACACTCTTATACGAACACCTGTGGCTCTAAAGGGGTTTTGATACTTTTTCCCAGTTCTTTTTTCTGAAAAAAAAGGTGCCGGAACTCATTTCATGTCAAGCTTTTTACTAAATAAAATAACACATCTCTTCTGGCTCATTACAATACCATATTTTATCATTTTGACGAATTATATAAATATAGATTGTAATTTTGTAAGAGCAAACATTGTTTCGTCTAATTGATTTTGAAATTTTGAAAAAAAATAAATTATTGTGAAAAAGTTGCCGGAACGCTATTCACCGCGTTAAATGGGAAAAAAAGCCCTGCTTTTTCCTATGTATTAAGTGTTTATACATACTGTCAGTACTGCAATTTTCAAAACACTTGGACTTCAGCGAATAATGTTTCAAAGAAAAAATTAAATTCAGTTTCTTTTACCTCAATATCACGATTATTCTTAGAAAATTCATCTTCTTCGTGGCTTGTACATTGATTGGGAGATGAGGGAAAATGAATATCTGGTGTGATTTCCATAAAATCTGGTTCAGTCTTGATGTATATCTGTAAGATGCAAAAAAATCCTTAAGTTTTAATATTTTTTTCATACTTCATCACTGATATGTTGGTGAAATTACATCAACTAACTGTATTATGGATACAGTGCTGGATGGTATTCGTCATATACCCCTTCGTTTATTTGAAGCATTTAGAACAGAGAAAAAATACAATGTTGGAATACATGGTTGACAAAACTGTTACTATCCCTATTGTTTTGAATTTTTTTTGATCTTTATCATTCATTAATTTTTTTTTTAGTTTTCAGCTCTGTATAGTTAATAATAAAATATACTAAATATGGCAGGACATGACTTTATAGGAAATGGAAAAATTATCGTTGAGTATGTGCAGAGGCATGTCATCATCATTTTAGGAGAAACAAAAAATTCCTACACAAATTAATTTAAAATTGTAAAAATCGTTGTTTTTTTTTGTTTAGGTTGTTACCAACACAAAGATTTTTTTAACAGAATAAAAATTCATAATGACAGTAGCACAGTAAAAGCAAACAATGGCAATATTTGTAATTATGTATTTTTTGGAATCTTGTAGGATACAGAATTATTTTTATACCATTTTGAATTTAAATTAAATCTAGTGAATTGAGGCATGGCTAACATGCCTTCACGGTAATATCACACAGTATATCTGTTAAAAATAAATCATATTAACAAAGATTTTTTTTTAAATCACCTCCTTCATTGGTTCGAACTTGACGTTCTTTTCAGCACACTGTTGGCTGGTATTATTTATAACATTGATAGTGTCAACCTCTATGGGTATATCTATAAATTCCACAAGTTCCTTTTTAATAATCGGTTCAGTCATCATAGAAGACGTGTTGCGAAATACGATAAGATTAGCTTCTTCTAGCACAATAGCTATGATAAGAAATACATTTTGTTGACGTCGGTACAATACTCATATTATTATCATCTTCAGTGTGTTTGAGAGATAAATTACTGCATATCTCAGATACTAAAGTAATTATTCAACGTTCATATTTCGTAAATAAATGCAATATTGTAATTTTGATAACCCTGTAGCATAAGATATCTTTTTACAAATTTGAACGATTGCCGGACTATGAAGCATACAGAACGAGCGTTATATAAAGGAAAGAGAGGAGTTTCTTTATACTAGGTCACATAAGTTTAAAAAAACTTGATGGTCGAAGTGGATAGCGTTAAAATTCTGATAATTCGAATTCAATAATATCGAAGGCATCTACTGATTCTGACAGCAGTCACAAATTTCATAGACTATACAAACAACATTGAGGATATCGAGATAGCTTTACCATAGACTAAAAAAACAACAATAACCACTATTTTTTAATCTCGGTTCATTTTCTAGGGATTAGTGCGGAATCCCAGGACTTATGGTGTGTTATAAAATATATGTATGTGTGTTATAAAAAAAAGTTAGTGCAAGTTTCAAACACATTATTTAATGTTCATTTCTATGATAAAAAGCTTACGTAATTATTAACCGTTCTAAAGCTAACGACACACCGATGTATCGCATAAGAATAGCTCTGAAAGCTTAGAACTCACCGGTGGGCAACTATGTTTAAGGCGTCAAAAAATAATATTTCTCAAATTATCACATTGAATATGTATTCGACACCTCTTAAGGCTCACAAAATGAAAATAAAATTTCGTTTTAATATATTTTGACACCGCCTTA
This sequence comes from Himalopsyche kuldschensis, assembly GCA_028554975.1. Taxonomy (NCBI): domain Eukaryota; kingdom Metazoa; phylum Arthropoda; class Insecta; order Trichoptera; family Rhyacophilidae; genus Himalopsyche; species Himalopsyche kuldschensis. Next base: position 6,453,351 of record JAHFWI010000017.1, on the reverse strand, counting down.
TGTGGTAGGTCATCAGAACTCTCTCGAACGATCTATTGTTCACCTCAGTCGATATCAGGAAATAAATTCATTCTTATAATAATCTATATTGCAATCTATAGCGGTGCAATGTAGAGTTATTTCAATTTCTCTTATCTCTTGACGCCCGACAATGCATGTGCTTCATAAAAAGTTCATAAGGCGATAAATCATCCCTTATCAGCGGGCGCATGTGTTAACGATTTTTGAAACGGCCATTGTTTTTTCTTTCTAAAGTAACCGTTTGTTTTCATACAGCAGTGAGAGATTGGACTGCATTGAGAATGCACGCGCTTAATCCTCTCCCTCAGAATTAAATTCGCGTCAAATTCCTGATATCTTCTTCGCTATCGTAATATTTGTGTGTTGTATAACGTCTGTGTAAACCATAAACAATTAAATAATGGGTGCTAACGCACCCACATAACGCTTTGAGATCGTCTTTTCTTTATAAGAGTGCCATGTTTCTCCTACTCCGTCCCCAAAATCCCTCTTTCTGAGTGTTGGATAGGAGGCTCCTTCTCGATTTACGAGGGAGCCGGAATTAAGGTAGTCTCAATATTCAACAAAAAGTGTATAGAGGTTATCAGGGCTGTCAAAACTTTTGATAAAATATTGCATGCATGTATGTATCTATGTTTCAAACCAATTGAATAAATATAAATTATTCATAAAATCATAAGAAAAATTCAACAAAAAATCATTTCATGTTAGCCAATCGAGGTGGAAAATTGACACAATATTATAAGCTGTGTGTGACAACCGTTATCGAGGATTCATAAATACGCTCTAAAAGCCATGTGGTATAGTAATTAACATGGGATTGCTTTCATAAGAGATCAAAGACATCTAAGCCCTTAAATAACGTAAGTAGTAAGGTATTTACCTTTTTTAATTTTTGAAAAAGTCGTAGCGTACAGTGAAAAAAGTGGGCAATTCTTCTAGCTGGTAACAGGTTAACAATTTAGTACACAAGCAATTTAAAATTATTCTACTTTTTTATCATATCATTTTCAGCATAATTGTTAAGATCAATATACATGCTGTGTAACTTGATAGTATAAACAGGCACAAAGCCTATACTGCAATCTACTTTAGATGATTTTTATAAATAAAATAACACATAAAAAAGATACAATAAAACTGACAAAAGCTGTGCATTTCAATAAATTCATTTATTTGATTTACATAACACATTATTATAATTTATTATTTTAAATATAGAAATATTAAATTTTTGATCGTCAACAGCTAATAATAATTGGAAAATTGGAAAGTGATTTAATTTTTGATAAAATTTATTTATGTTGATGATCTTGGTTTCATCTCATCATAGCACGGCCTCAGGTAAATGAAATTTTTGTTGGCTGAATTGTAGTGTTCATGTCCCTAAAAACATTCCAAAGGATAAATATTGTTACTTTAACCATCACTTTAGATTTAGAAGACAACCATTATTTTTACTGCCGCCTTAGTGTGATTGAAAACTGTGCAAAATCACAAGCTAGTTGAGACCCATACAGTGTTGAAAATGAGTCAAAGGTATAAAAAAAAAAAACAAGAAATTAATAAGCATCACTTTCATTAATTACGGCTGATATCAACCCAAAATGTATCATATTAAAATTTTTAGCAGGAATGTTTTTGAATAACATATTATATATGGGTTGGTTTAATTATGATTTTGTGTTATAAAAACAAACCTTGGACCAATCATAGCTAACAGCATAGGCAAAAATCTGTCCACTACTATTGAAGGCGCATTTTGTAAGGCTCTGATCCATTTGTTCAGAAGACTTGAGTTTTGTACGAGCATCTTTGTCCCAAAATGAAAACGTTCCATCAGAACCCACGGTAGCCAGCGTGCCATGCTCCGGGTTGAATGCCACATCGTTAACTGCATATATATCCTAACATAACGATATGATTGAATTATGTGTTCATATTATAAAGTAGCAATTACTTACACAGGTATTACAACAGTTATGTTTAAATGATACAGAAGTATAATATTCAAAGATGGTTTATTTAGATTATTCTCTAGTTAACTAAAGAAGAGTGATTGTGCAAAAAAATGTAAAACAAAATATTGCTTAACTTTTAGAGCAGAATTGAAAAGTGTGCATGTTTTCAATTACAGTGAAACTGACCAATTCAAAAATAAATTATTAGGATAAGATATTTTTATCTGTAAAGAATAGATTTGAATGCAACAGAACGAGTATTCACAGCAAAGTTATCAATAAAAAGCTTTCACATGGTAGCTGTTGAATCCATTCAAAATATTGAAATAACTTCTTATCCCCTGAATGGCAATCTGTCAATGTGTCTTGAATGTGATGGCCAATCTTTTGACCCACGCTTTGATGTATCATTTGCAAGACGGCTTTGGGACTGAGAAGGTTAAATATCATCTATATATATTGATGTAGATTGATTGAAACTTTTTTCAAAAAACAAATCAGTGGCATCACAGTAGTCAATAATCAACATTCTAATCTATGATATTCAAACTTCGAACGGCTTAGGAACCCCAGTCATTAAATAACAGATTAATTTTGAATTCAGCCTCCTTTATAAAAGAATAAGGATGCCTAATAATAAGCTGATTTTTATGCATCTAAGATACCTTAAAATACCGGGACCTCACAAGTTTAATTTCCAGAATGAGTCATTTTTTAGCAACCGAGTAACAAGCAAATATCCTGAGACACTTCCAGTAGGGTGCCATATGCTCCACATTGGGAGCGGACGAGGATATAAAAAAAGCCTATTTATATATAGAACTTCTCAATTCATGCTCTGATGGAATACAGTTTGAGCATCACTGACCTAGGTCATAAATTTTGGTAAACAGTCTAAAAATTATCTAAACTAAATACCAACTCTAAAGAAATCAGTTAAAATAATATGATAATAACAATAACACAGACAATTCTCTCACCTGGCAAGCATTTTGCGTTCCATTTGATCTATGACATTTGAATGTAAAATTATCTTTAGGATTAACTGGATTTACATATTGTATTGCAACTCTCCCTTCCACACTGCCCAAAGCGAAACCTAAGTAATAATAATGGATACATCCATCCAATGGTCTTCATAATAATGACATTCATAACCAAAAAATATTGACCGAAAACAAAATGTTTTGAATTTGAGATACGTTACTTTAAATACCATGTTTGTATATGTTACCCCGAATATACGAAATAGAGTATTACATGAAATTGGCAACATAAATGAAATGAAAACAAAAAATCGTTCCCTTTTGACAGATGACCATTTTACAGCATATTATCGAATAGCTATAAGTACCTACACATAAATCAAAATATGATTAGCTATTATAAAAATAACTTTATATTGATATTATCTGTTTATTTTCAATTTACTATATGTATACCTGTTCGAAATAATTGATATATAACCTGACGATAAAACTATTATTTTCTATTAAACTCTAAATGTTTAATTATATAATGAGGTTGGTAATAATACAGAAACTCTCATTTCATTAATTTTTAAGATTTTTTTTTTAATGTAAGATCCTACGATACAAATACAAAATGTAAGTATGTAGGACATAACCTCAAAATTTCATCAAAACACGTCAGGGTTGAAAAGATATGTGCATTTATCTAGAATTAAAAAATACGCGGTACATAAAATATTGTAGAACTGTTACATGTCCAATTAATGACACAACATTAACCCGAAGCCGTCCCGCATCCTAATAAAACCATCCGTATTAAAATTACTTTTTCTGCTGTCATGTTGACAGTTTAAGAATTCTTTATCCTTATGATTTCGTGCACTCGGCAGATAATATTTCTAATTCATGAATAAGGTAATGGGTTTGCAATTTTCAAGAACTATGCAAAATTTTGCCAATTTCATGAAATAATGTATTTTGTATATTCGGTGTAACATATATAATAAACCGTTCTTGACATTTTCTATGGATTTTACTTGGTAATAAATGAACAAGACTCATTTATGCAGAAAGAAGAGAAATTATAATGCGACAATGTATAATTTCTTGCATTGTTGTCCCATTCTACAGTAGACTGAACACAATTGGAATATAACAGCAAGTAATTAGTTTTCATTATACAGTGAGGGAAGTATAAGTAAGTGAGAATTAAGAGAGGGCAGTCTACTCAAAGTGTTTGTTTCGCACCAAAGAGACTCACTATTAATGTCTGTATGGAACGGTTGAGTCAATATTTTAAATACTATATATTGTGGAAACCAAAAACATATATTTACCAGTTGGTTGCTTTGATACTTTATCCCTAAATATTGCGACAGTTCTGTGTTGAAATTTCAATGGAGATTCAACTCTTTTATACTCCTGAGGTCTACCTTCTAACATATAAACTATAAGAGATCTCGCTGCTGTGCTGACCACCGCCATCGGATAATCCTGCAAATTTAAGTATGGTATTTAAGCGTCTAGTTCATGGACAGTTTACACTTGTCCAAGTGTACATGATATAATTATGTGATCAAGCATTTTCAACTGATATACAGTAAACTCTTGCAGATTATACAGTTCAAGATTATCCGCAAGTGTAAACATTACATTATTCTTACCACGTCAGCACTGTAGCATCTTTCTGGTAAATTGATTGTCATCATGGGATTTGGTGTCCTGGTATCCCAAAACTAAAAAGTAAAAGTAATTATGTGCATAAAAAAATATAAATATTCAATAATGACCAATTGTCTAAAAAAATTTACCTTTAACGTTTTATCCCAAGAACCAGTCATAAGACAGGTATAACTTGAAGCTTTTACCCAATGACACGTCTTCACAGGTGCATCGTGGGCTGCAACCTAAAATGAAGACGGCTAAATCAACATGAATGATTTCATAATCAACAATGCAAACGACAATTAGTATTCTAAAATAAAATCACACAATTACAGAGATCTCGGCTTAAATTATAGAAATTCCAAAAACTACTGGAAGTACACATATTATTTTATCACAACTTCAAATATATATTTGAGGATTACAATTGAAAATATTGTAGAATAGTGAAGGTATTGTAGGTGTAGTTTGTGACCCGTGTGTCACAAATTCAAAAACCCAAATATGCAATTACAGTAATAATAATTTAAAATATTTTTATACAATCAAAAGACCTACAATACATCAAATTTAATTGATTCCTAATTGTCTTAATGTGAGCTTAAAGCTATCTATACTGGAATTCAACATCAAAATTATACCTGCATTGTTTGATTAGCGCCTAAATCCCAGCATTTCACTTGCTTGTCACCGGTTGCAACAAATACTTTGGTTCCATCCTGTAAGTATAAATATAATGGGTTAGAGTAACAGTTTTGTTTAAGACTCAAACAATCTTTATTTTATTTTAATTCATTTTTTAAGTTTTAAACATTGACATTTCATCTTAGAAATATTTAAAAAAATGATGAAACTACAGATTACCAATGTTGCTGATTTTTTTCTAATTCAAATCAGTCGAGATCCCCCTCAAGTTGACAGGACAAATTTCAAATTGAAAAAATGACTAAAACTAGAAATTAAACATGAGATTTAATTAATGTTAATCACTATTATTGAGTTGATTGTCAGTTCTTGGTGGAAAGGCATTATTACAAATAAATAAAACACATCTTCTTTCAACTACTTCCACATATAATTTTATAATGACCAGGACCAGTTTTGCTCATCGTAAGCATTTTATCAGCTGAAAATTTTTGCGATCAGAGAAACCATTTAATTAATTTAATGACTGTTTGCGATGTTTTTACAGTTAGGATACAAAATTCCGATTATCACTAGAGTATTCTTGCTATATTAAGCCTGAAGATGCTTTTCAAAGAGGCGAAACACGTGTCAATACTTGTTACACAATACGTGTAATAGTAATCAATTTAATTTTATATAAAATTTTTGGTATAGTTATTTTTATGGCATATATCTATGATTGCTTATGAGGCATGTATCTCATGATTGAGCTCAAAAAATAAGAGAAAAATTCAGCCAGTGAGCTACGTTATTTTAAGATTAATATTACAATTTATTGTGAATACATCCAACTTACATCATGCCAGCAAACATCTAATACCGGTCCGCCCATGGTTTGCATGGATTTGGGATTTGTTTTTCCAGACATCTCTACATCCCAACATCGTACCTATAGAAATGTATAATAGTTGTGAATCACTTCATATTTGGTGTTGTCACTTCTTGGTAGAAAGCCACTATTTTGTATTACTTCCACATATAATATAATAAAGATGAGGACCGCTGATGAATTAACTGATAACATGAATTATTGAATAAAATTAGTCAAAAACTGAATCAGTAAATTTCTCGTTGAAACATCAAACATCACATTGAGTAAGACATATCACATAGCCAATATTCGTTTGTTTTCAGAATTTATCACATCAAAATATTAAAATTGACAATTGATTGGCAATGTTTATTTTCTAATCAGAATGAAAAATGAGTTGAGCACGACAAACAGTGATACATAAAAATATATTATGCACATTACCTATTAACCTTTAACCCTTTGGCAACGGGCGAATTTTCGTAGGTATGTGCGAAAAGAGCGGGCCGGAAAATTCGAATTTTCCTGGGTTTTGGGAAAATTAATGTACCTGCCGTAATTTTAAATATTTTTTGAATTTTTATTTTATAACGTGTTGAGAACAATATGCTCTACGTGAAATTGCAATATATTTAAAAATTAGCTCAATAAATATAAATAATAAAAAGTGATAAAGCCGAAAAAATGTTCTACTCATACTTAAAATTCGTTTTCAAATTCAAAAATATGTGTTTTTGAGCAACTAGATATACTTACCGATTATAGTATTCAATAATATGAACTTTCTTTTATATCACAAAAGTAAAAAAACTTGTAAAAATAAAGGTCGTCACTTTTGAGGACGGGTTTAGTATCTTAGGTATTTGCGAAAATAGCGGGTCGGAAAATTCGAATTTTCCCGAGTTTTTGGAAAACTACGTATCTGCCGTAATTTTAAATATTTTTTTAATTTTTATTTTAGAACGTGTTGAGAGCAATATGCCCTACGTGAAATTGCAGTATATTTAAAAATTAGCTCAATAAATATAAATAATAAAAAGTGATAAAGCCGAAAAATGTTCTACTCATACTTAAAATTCGTTTTCAAATTCAAAATATGTTTTTTAAGCAACTAAATATAGTTACCGATTATGGTATTCAATAATATGAACTTTCTTTGTATCTCAAAAGTAAAAAACTTGTAAAAATAATAGGCGTCACTTTTGACAACGGGTTTAGTTTCTTAGGTATATGCGAAAATAGCGGGTCGAAAAATTCGAATTTTCCTGAGTTTTGAAAAAATTAATTATCTGCCGTAATTTTAAATATTTTTTAAATTTTATTTTTTAACGTGTTAAGGACAATATGCCCTACGTGAAATTTCAGTTTATTGAAAAATTGGCTCAATAAATATAAATAATAAAAAGTGATACAGTCGAAAAAATGTTTTCCTCATACTTGTAATTCGTTTTGAAATTCAAAAATATGTTTTTTAAGCGACTAATTTTACTTACCTATTATGGTATTCAAGAATATGAACTCTCTTTGTATCACAAAAGTAAAAAACTTGTAAAACATAATGGGCGTCATTTAGGATCACGTTTTGTCTGAAGTTAGATAGATACATAGCTGATAACTTTACAATCTATATGCAAACATAATACTTTTGATTGTTTTACAAACGAAATTATATTATCATCATTATCAAACCACTTACGTATAATATGATTATTATTATATCACTTAAAAATAATTATTACATTAACATTTATGGTCTCCAATGCAAGTTGGATGCAAACTTTTATCACACTTTATGCAAACATGTCTTGACCGTTTCATCATCCTTCCCGCGCCTTTATTGCACACTGTGCACTTTCGCATTTTATTTTGTGGCAGTCTTTTCACTAGGTTACCGGGAGTGGTAGTTGTTTGACAAACTATGCTTGTTTTTTGGACCAATTTCCGAGCAAGTAAATTTTAGCCGCACGAGGCTTTTATTTTCCTCGTAATTTTTTTTATACAGAAAAAAACGCATTTATGTAGCATCATTCGTCCAAAAATATGGAATTCTACTTTCTTCCAGTATTTGAAGGTCCGTCTTTTTTCCAAATACATATGTATATAACATCTGATCTGACGAATCGACATCTCCGTATACTTATTGTAGACTTCAACAATTTCAGGCTTGGAAATTCTCTTTTTTATTCAATCTTGAAAAGTCTTTGGTTTTGCGTATGTTGATACAAATAGTACTGGTTTTTTCTATGATTTCTTCTCTCGATGTCCACAAATTAGCGTCTGATTTTTTTTTTTTGAAATATTTTGATTTTCCAATTGTATATTTGTGTTTGAAGAGAGTTTTGCGAGTATATTTCTGTTTTTACGACACGTACCTGTCAAATATGGGTAGTATTCTTCCATAAGATTTTCTGCTAAAGGTATGCTGGTGAAAAATTATCGCACACCACGTGGTATCCTTTATATACAGAAAGTTACCCAATTTCATTACTGCAAATACAATAAATACAACTGAATACGGAAGTCCTTTTTTCTATTTTCACCGCTTGTAAATGGATCATTTTTTCCTTTATAACAAAAAAAAATCGAAGCAATAGTTTACAACGGAGTCTTAAACATCCAAAATTTTATCGCCAATCTATGGTAATAGATGGGTGATAAAATCTCCCATCAATAAGATAATAATATGCTGGGTGCGTATCAAAATTTTTTCCAACGTATTCTGGAGTGCCACAGGGATCAAACTTTGGTCCTATTTTATTTCTCATTTTTATTAATGACATTGTGCTAAGTATGAGTGGAATAAAGTATCTGCTCTTTGCTGATGATTTAAAACTGTTTTCAACCATCAGGGATGAGTCGGATTGTACTATTCTACAGAATAATATAAACTTGATTGTAAGTTGGTCCATTATAAACAAACTTGACTTCAACATTTTGAAATGTTTCTGCATTTCATTCATTCTCTCGTTCAAAATTTCCTATCAAATATAAATATGAGACATCGATTATGACTTTACAGCGTTTGTCTGAAGTTGTTGATCTCGGTATAACATTTGACTCTTCTTTCACGTTTCATTCTCACATTTCTTTTATTACCCTGCAGGCTAGTAAATTTCTTGAATTCATAGTTCGGCAAAGTAAGCCATTTGAAAACCCTACTGTGTTTCGTACTCTTTATGTTTCCTTAGTTTTAAGCTATTTGGGGTCCATATGAATATAAATATAAGTCACAACTGGAGCGAGTTCATAAAAAAATTCTGCTTTATTATTATTTCAAAAAATTCAACTATTTCCCATTTGACAATTCATTAATGGAATATTATCCAACCAAGCTTCTTTTAGGAATGCTGTCATTTCACTCTCTTGAAGCTCGAAGATTAATTTCAATTTTGAAACATTTTTCTCATCTTCTTCGGGGCCAAGTTGATAACCCTGATATCCTTGAAAATTTAAGTTTGCATGCTCCCAGCTTTTACCTACGTGGTCGTAACAAAGATTAATCAATTTTCTTTGTCAAAACTTGTTTGTCACGTAGGTCTTTTCAATCTCCAGTTGCAAGGGCTATTCGGCTGATAAATGCGCTGCCTGTTGATGTGGACATATTCGGCAGTGAACTTGATGCTTTGTTAATTTTTTTTTCTTCTTATGTAAATAATATGTTTCTGTTCTGTTTCTTATTTTTGTGTAATATTTTATGTAATTTTTATTAATTTGTCAAAATGCATGGTGCATTGGCGCTTGCTGTAATGGCATGTATTTTATATAGTTTTATTGCCAATAAATAAATACATATATTCGGTTTTCACGTGATGTCCGTTTCCAATATAACTGCTATAAATGCTTTGATTTCCGCTGCAGTTACCGGTTTTCAGATAAGTTTGGGTGGTAATCAAGTTCATTATAATTGAGCATTAAAAAAATATTGAAGTAAAAAATGGGTTCAGCTGATTTTGGCTGATTGTTGGCTTCATCGATTCCACTAAATTCTGTTTCAAAATTCTAATCACTATGACTATAGAGTTTAATTGTAACACACTGTAACGCGTCTTGTCAGCTGCACAACGTCACTGTGTGAATTTGCACTATCAGAAGAATGATCTGCCATTATGAGTATTATGTTTACAATTATTTTTGTTCACGACCAACGAAAAAAAAACTGAAGTTTACCCCTGTATGAAGTATATCTAGTTATGAAATATGCACATATCCAGGTTTCGAAAAGTGAGTTTTATAAAAATAAACCACTTTTTTCGCTAACTCAATCACCAATATGTTGTTCCATGTTGATTTATGAAATAATTGTCCTTGGAAGAATTCTTGAAATACGTATGTATGTTTGTATGTTTGTTCAGACTACTTTATGGGCCACTGTATTTGGTGGTTCCGCTGGGCCGCAAACAGTATGCCAAATTTCAATCATTTATTATAAACTCAAACACTTGATACGGAAAGAAAAATAACAATGTATTTTAATTTACATAAATTATTTTTAAATATTTGTTGATAGCTATTTTCGGCTTACGCCTTCGTCAGAACTAAGGCGAAGGCGTAAGCCGAAATAGCTATCAACAAATATTTAAAAATAATTTATGTAGAATTAAAATACATTGTTATTTTTCTTCCGTATTATAATGGAGTTCTACCAAATAAATGCCTACTCAATCAATAAATCAAACACTTGAAATCAATCAATTCAAAAAATAAAAGTTGAATTATTTATCGGTATTTCCATGTTATTATCAGGTAATTGGTATTTGCGATACTACATTCAAAATACATGATATATATAATTTACCCACATCATTCATTGAAACTCATTTACATCAAATTATTGCTAATTCATATAGATTACGAATAACAATTACACTTAGTGATCTACATTGATTTTTGTACATAAACGATTTAAACTGTTTACTACACGTCAGTTCAAGTACATTCGTGCACTGGAAATGCTGGAAGATGGCGAAAGGCGAAACCTCGGGTGACTAGCGACAAAACTCGTGGAAAAGTGCATAATTCAAACGAATCTAATTTGGTATTGAAATTCCATGAAGTACTTTCAGTCGAAATTTTAGTTAAAAAATATGAAATAAAAATCATTTTTATTTCTGTATTAGTGGTCCGTAATTTATTTTTCCTTTTGTACGGTCGCATACACTTTACACCAGCGATTTTCAAACTGGCATTTGCAATGTAGAATTTAGAAATTTCGATCCGTGTAGCATCTACCGTATCATTATTCTTCACACAACTTCGTCCATACGAAAATAAATGGTTTTGTGTGGCATTCATGTCGATAAAATATATATTTTTTTTAAATACAAAAAACGTTTTTGAACGAATGTGTCGATTTTGATAAAAAAAATTAACACATGTGTTCTACATATAGTTTATAAACAGTGTGTGCCATTGTTTTGACAAATATTTCGTCTAAATTTCGTTCCAAATAAATATTTATTGAGACATTCATTATTACCATAGACAGCGCAAAAAATATATGAAAATGATATTATTTTAAAAATAAAATTTCACGTAGGCATACAAAAACAATGTTATTTTATACATCAGGGAGACTTTTTGAGAAACGGGCCGCATCGATGTTTATAAAATTTGACGGGCCGGATGACAAATAATTTCGTGTTGGAATCCACTTGGAATATTTATTTATTTATTCTAATACAATTATATTATGTAAGCCACGTGTTCCTAAAGTGGACATCCACGCCTCCCAGGGGGGGCCTTGGATGGATCTGAGGGCGCCCTGAAAGGCCCAGGGGAGTAGAGGAGTCTGGGAAGCAAAAATGGGGCCATGCAGGAAATTTACACGGGGCCATGAGTCAATAAGTTGGGAACCTATGATGTAAACAAATGTAATTTTTATTGAATTTATAATTTAAAATATTTTTTATTTTTTATGGATTCACACGTTGTCGATCTTTATATTGATGAATTAAAATAAATAGTTATGAATTCACAAACTAATCATGAAATTATAAAAAATGATTTTTATTATTTGAATAATTTATTTTCAAAAATCGATAATTTTTGAGGGTCGCATGAAAATATTTGGTGGGCCGGATCTAGCCCGCGGACCTTTGCTTGGTGACCGTTTTCCGACATCAATAGAAAAAGCAAACATAAAAAAGTCATTCTCTATTATATTTATTTTATACATACACATGAGTAATTATAACGTATATTTTTTATTATCTAATTCAAAAATTTTATAATATGTTTCTATGTTTTTTTATTCGATTGATTTGAAGCCGTTAAAGATATATTTCTGTTGAAAAAACAGAATAACACGCTGTCGTAACGGACGCCATTTGAACACGTGCTGGTCATTCGGTGCATTCAAAGCATCGCGAACGAAGAGTTATTATTATTATCAGCTCAGCTAAATTAGGCTTAAAATAGTTAAATTGTGTATTTTACATTTTATGCTCGAATGTTAACCATAAATGTTGAATAAAAATCAGTATGGATATACGTGAAATAGTCAATCTAATATGAGACTAATCAATCGCCGCTTTTGCGACGACCGGCTTTTTTCGCACGAAACACGATCGTCGCAAAATCGACGACCCGTAACCAAAGGGTTAACACTCGAGCATTTTTTTGTATGTGGGTACCGGCAACTCGAGGCATTTTTCCGTGACGAGGATATTTTCAATGTAAAACATTCAACTGATGAAAAAAATGTTAAAAAAATGAAAAAAAAAATGTTTTGTTATTATTTCTGTAAAATAGATATATAATGAATATAATGTAGTTATTTTCATTTTATTTGTAATTCTTCATTGTGTGGTATTTCACATAGCCGTCTCCAATATGTAATCTTGGCTTAAGATGCAAGTCTCGCAAAATAGTCGTGTTTCTGATCTCCCATCTGAGATTTTTTCTATGTTTACACACTGCACAGTCTATGTTAGTCCCGGGAAGCAGTACATGTGACTTATCTGTAAGTTGGTCTTCTGTAGGAAGATTTGAAGTGCGCCTATGAAATCCACCTAGCCGAAAATCTCCCACTTATTGGTCAACCAATAATTTGAAAAATTTCAAATGCGTCATTGGATTTTCATTTGTCTCTTCATTCGAAACTTTATAAAATATGTAAGAGCTTATTACTCATACCTCCATTCCACAAAAAAAAAAAATTCTCCACCAATTACGGGATTTTTGCAAAAAAACAATACAATGATACACAATGATCGGCCCGATCTTCTCCACTCATATGTTTCGTATTATTTATTGCAACTTGTGTTTTTTCAATGTAGACTGGCAAACCACCACAAACTTTTCTCTGGAATGTTTTTAATTCTGCTGTGTCACATGTGCTTAAAAATGTAACCACCTTCTTATTCTTCCAAGCAAGAATCAAAAATATTGAGATTTTCATACGCCATTGTATTTTTTTTTCGGTGAAATTTGTGTTTTTTATCCCAGGCGGCAGTCTTTTCCGATGTGTCATGATGGTTCCAGTCAAATGACATTTTAGCTTAAACAATTCTTCAGCAAGAAGAATACTGGTGTAGTATCTGTCAGTGAAAATGTGGTATCCTTCCGCACCTGGGTTTTTATGTATTGTTTTACTCGTTATTTTGCACATCAACCCACGAATGCCAAATTCATCTTCTCGTCAGTCGCATTTCCCCAAGTTTATGATTAGCATAAGCATTTGTTTCTTTGGAAATATCGTTCACTAATTCTTCAGTAAAAAATAATTTGAAAAAGAATCCATCGACTCTTTTGAAGGAATCTGCTGAAGTCTGTTTTTATCTGGAAAGGTTCATCATCATTTTTTGTGACGTCGATCCATTCTCCATCGGCAATGACCTTTTTGTAATCATCGTCGATACATCATCATTCACTCCTGTATTTTGTCCTGTCCTGCTACTATTTCCACATATTCATCACTATTACTTTCGATAGCAAGTAATCTTCTTTTTCTCATCGGAGGAATTATATCACTACCAATACTATCATTGACGCAATTGAGTGCATCATTGTTATCAACACCATCCTGATCAACGTTAAAAGTAAATTCATCATCGCCACTATCAACATTATCAGTGCTTTTTATATATTTATTCGACTTTTTTCGGTACAAAATATAATTTTGCGGGAACTGATATGCTGAACTGATATGGGAAAGGATCTCGTGTATTTCTGACGAATGAATCCTGAAATGAACCCGATGTATTTTTACATAATTAAAATAAAATAGCAGGGTGATGGCTAAAATTTTTAAATATTGCATTCATTTCGTTAATCCAAATGAAATGCTTTCAAATAGTTCAAATACACTTGTTGTACGAGCTGCTGTCTCATAAATTAACATCAGTCAAAAACAACTCTTTCCCAGTGCAGTACGCATTGTCAAACGATTCCTCACAAAATCGTAAATCAATAGGTATTTCATTAGGTTCTTTACCCGGTCCACGGTGCAGTGGTCAACATCATTGGCTACCGTGTCGGACCACACGGGCCGATTCCCGGTATGAGCAGATTTTTTCAGTCGATAAATCGATTCTGCTCAGAGGCAATGGGTCCCGATCCCAAAAAGCGACACTAATTGACAGCGATTAGCTAACCACCAGTCCTGTTCTAATAATCGTATCCTTTCCATCCTTACTCTCTTCGAAAAAGAGAGGTTGAGCAACTGAGTAACAAGCAGTTCTCGTAGAAAAATATATGTTGAGATAAGCTCCGTGAGGAGTCTATATGCTTCAAGTTAGCAGCGAACATGGTTTCTTACTTCATTAGACAGACGTGTGAAAACCGTGGGTCGCTTCAATCTAATATATTTTTTTGGGGGCCGCAGAAAATGTAACATTCTGAAAATATTTTGACGTATAAATCAATGAAATTTTGAATATCATTATCCCCTAAATTTGTGCCAGCAAAAAAATCATTCACAGACCGCATTTCGACCGCGGGCCCCGGTCTGTAAGTCACTTCATTAGGGTATTTTATATTAGATTTGTAAGTTTCTGAATCGATATACCATATTAGTCAGTATTGTCATCAAAAACTGAATAGAATATTCAAAAATAAAACTGTGAACTGCACGTTACGCCCTTGATTTTAAAAAAAATATCGAGTGCAACGAAAAATTCAAAAAAAAACACATGTTGAAATTAAGAACGCCGTCACTTTTTACGACTTTTTATTATCTAAATGTCTAGATCAATAAGTATTTATTTTATCTTGTCTGAAATCGCAACATAAAAATTGGTAAAAATATGAATAAAACAACTTTATAGTCTTGCCGCCATAGAATCGGCATTCGAGTAATACGGCAAACTTCCAATGCCGCTTGTATGGCGGCACTCGAGTGGTAAGAGTTAAGATATTAATACATATTTCATAGTGACAAAATGGAAAAACCTGATTATCCCAACTTCCCGCTATCAGAAAGTTTTGTTGTGTAGTAGGCGGAGAAAATGCTAAAGCAGAAACTGAGTCCTCGGGCGATGCTGTAACCTCAAAATCTTTATTGGGGTTTATTTTTTGTGTTGCCGCCCCGAATGAGGTGCTGGTCAAAGTGGTCTGCTGAAACATTTTGTCGGCTGGAACGATGGAAAATAACTACTTATAACAGGCATTATCCAAAGTGCGACTACAGAGAGCGTAAATATATTTTCCATTCTGTACATATTTTGCTTATAGCTGTATTCGGTCAACAAAAGCTTTTTCCATAGCTAGTAAAATGTCTTCTTTAAAGTTTAGGTTTATTTGAAAACAGTAACTATGACTGCCGTTCTGTGAAAATACTAACAGTGCTTTGATCACCCCTTTTCCTTACACACTACCGGTTTGATTTGAAGAAAGTAATAGAAAAGCAGTTAGCATTAGCCCAAATACAACGGGATGTTTTTTGTTTACGTTGATCATTTTTCTGTAATAAAAGTATTGGCGCTAGATTATGGGTCAACAATCTTACAGGATCTATTGTTTTTCTAAAAACTAGATAATAAATAAAATGTTAATCGCGTGGGAAAGAAGGGATCAACGTACACTCTAGAATTTCAGTCACAGTGAACTAAAACAATTTGTATGTAGTATTTTCATATTTATTTTCAATCCTGTTCCGAAGAAATGGGTAAAGCCAGTACAGAATCAGAAGTAAAACAATTAAATAATTTTCTTTTTGAAAAATTACGATGTTTTAATAGTAGTGTTATTTACTCTAGCCATCAAAAAGTTACGGTTCACACCATACTGGCTCTACGTATTGCCACTCACTGACCTACCCCTTTTAAAATAGGAAAGCGAAATAGTGCTTTTCGTTGTAGGAATCTCTATCGAAATACCTGGCTTTTATACATGTTTGTTTAATTTATGTACTATTTATTCATCGCATTGTTTAGTATACAAAAGTCAAACGTCAAATAAGTCAGATTCAGAGACAAGCGTGCAACCTGAAGACATTTTACATATAATGTTTAGGGATGTATATAACTGATTTCGATACTCGGTACTCGAGCTATCGTCACTCTGATTCTATCTAATTCTTATGTGCAATATTAATGTGAAACATGAATTTTTAATTCACAAATTTGTTTTATGTCTTACAAATATTTTCATTATATTGGTAAATTTATCATAAATATCTATGCAATTCTTTTTTTTTAACTTGCTGCCAACACTGCCTGGCTATTATACTGCGCTGAAGTAGGTCGGAAACGGCAGTAAGTAATATTATTGTTACTCATAATTTTGAATATAAACTGAAGAGTTTTTGTTCGTTTTTTGAATACATTGAAAATATTATAATCTAATATGAGCCTTTTAATTAAAAAAAAAATAATCAAACCCAATCCAGTTATAAAGAAGAAGAAAAAACGCAGACGCGGTATTTTGGCGGTAATATTAAAATTCATACTTAAATGCTTACAATTATTGTTCATTACCAACTAATGTTATTATAGCTTATAGCAATCTGTCATGTAGGCATTTTATATTTACTCTATTTTGTTAGTTACTGATTCAATTCATTATAATATTGGGATTTAACTATTAAGAAAAAATATTCTTTCTAGCCTCTTCCTATGTTTCCCATGAGCAATGAAAATAACTTTTCTGAATACTGGTCTTCAGATATGAATGATATGTCATATTACAGTAACCAGTGGAATATGAACAGCATTATGGGAAATATAAATATGATCCCAGTACCACAACAGCAACAATACCCAAGATTTAATCAAGGAATTGAACAAAATAATACAGACCACCGTAATAAAATGAATCGAGGGATGTAAGTAACTGTTTTCCATGAATCATATATTCTCATACCTACTGACAAAAGAAAAGTGAAAAAGATTCTATCAGTGATGAGTAGATTTTGTTTATTGGATCACAATTGGTCTTACAACCAGATTATAATTAAAGAAAAAGAAAACCTTTTTACCAAAATTTTCAATAAAAAACTGAATTCATTGAATAAAGCATATGTTCTTCGTGTGTAGCTAATTCATAGTAATTAAAAATAATTACAGTTAGTTCTCGACCACTTCCACTTACTACCCTTCACACTTATGATGAAAAAAGAATACTATTTTTTTTCAGTTTTTGCCAAGCATGTGTCATTTTTTCATGTGGTATTTTATTCCAGAAGTAAAGAATTGTTGGTATGAAACAGAAATGTCTTTCAAAATACTATTGATTCTTGACAATGCTTAAGAGCTTCAAACAATATTAATGAATTTCAATTCAATATTGAATGATTCACACCATCTTTTATTTTATAAAATACTAACATGTAATTAAAGTTGACGAAATATTATCAAACGGTTGGCCAGCCAATATTATGGATAATTTGATAAATTGTTTTGCTTATTTATAGGACAGGTTCCCAAATAGACCTTAAACAAATGAGACTCTTGATGCAGCACATGAGGCGGCACTATAATTTTGCATTGGGAATTATTTTGAAAGGAGAATTAGAAACGAAGAAGTATCATGAAATGTGGGAAACCCTCAGAAGTAAGCTGAACTCTTGTGGTCCTCCAAAATCTACAAAGCAGTGGAAAAATGTAAGTTTCCAAACTCTATACAAAACTTTTTTTAACCATGTTCATATGCTTCAACATATGGACTCGTATGGATCTTATTATTAAGATGCTCAATTTCTCATTTGAAGAGTGTGAGAATGAAAGATATTATGTTAAGCAGTAATTCCAAAAAAATTGAACTTTAAAATTTTTACCAAATTTACTGTACTACAGTGTTCTTGATACGTAGTTTTAATAACACATTGAATTAAAAACATATTTCGTAGTAATTTATTTAAAATTTTACACTGCCAATAGAACACATGATCACTAAACAAATGGCAGAAGTTTAGGTTTTCCTTGTTTATATGTAATTAATACATGAAACCATTCATTGAATGTTTGATTTTCAGACATGGAGACTGATGAGAACTAACGCTCGGAAACGAAATAAGAAGATGTTGGAATCTAATGCAAAAGGAAAAACTATGACGTGCAGCAAACTCGACAAAGATATATTTGCCATTATTACTAAGAATCTTATTATGCGTATTGAAAGTACACGGGAGGTATCGCATCCGGTTGCACCACCGCCACCCTGTATTGTTATAGAGGATGACGAAGAAACCAATCCAGATGATGACTTTGGAACTAATTCATTTCTGGAAGTCGGCAATTCTGTCAGCAACAGTTTTCTTGGAGAGATACCTCAAGTTACCCAAGTCGGTAGCTTAGCAGTTAAACGTAATATATATATATGAATCTTATGATTTATTAATTTAGTTTACTATGTACACTTTCAAATCTTGGTGTAAAAGCATTATAAAAAATACAACAATGATTTCCCCAGCATTTTCAATTCCCAACATAAAATGGTAAAATTGAGGACAAAAAGAAAATTGTATTTTATAAATATATTGCACCATCTCAGTCAGTATTCGGCATCTTATATTTATAATAAACCCATTCGATTATGTTATCAAAAACCGCGTGACTTGCTCCTCTTCCAAGCTTCGTCGTTTTTATAAAACTATCATTATTTCGGTATATAAAGATACTACGTGTAATAAGTGGTTTTTGGTCACCTTATTTTTAATTTTGAATGAACAAAATAATATGCAACCATATTTTTAATAGAATATTTTATGATGGTTTACAGCAATGACAGAGCTCTTTCATAGATCTTATCAATTTTACCAAAATATCTCAGATGGCGGAGAAGACAAAGCTTATCTTGATTTGATGAGTGAAACAAATAAGGGATTGGAGGTGAAATAATTTCTATTACATATTACTTACTGTTTGCAACCATCTATTCTGTGGACTTTAAATGAGTTCACTTTATATTGTTATATTCAGATGACAGCAATAATGAATATAATAAGAGAGATAAATATAATGTCTCCATCAATATTATTTGTTGTATTTAATATGTTTGGTTTAACCGTATTTTTTTTTACAATTTGTCTAGCGAATCTAGCTCAACTGAGATTATACGGCAGAAGAATATCTTCCTTCTCTTATTGTAATTTACTGTATTAACACATTGGCTACTTACATTAGGTCATTGGTTTTTCTGTGTTTTGAATTACGCCGTAGCCAATGTGTAAATATAAATAATTCATGAAATATTCATGTACGTAAATATATATTCAGTTTGTAATTGTTTTTTTGTTTTTTTCTTTTTACAGGCTATATCCAAATCTATCGAAAACCTCACCAAGGCTCAAAACGAATTGCAAAAAATAGAACTTGATCGGAATGCAATATTTGGAAATTGTTTGTCAGTATTTAAAAACATCGGACTGAATATAAATTCGGTAAGCTCTTATGGTTTCATTCAACTGAAGACTAAATCAACCGATTTTTGGCACACACACATATACATTTTTTTTAATCACCAACCTGCTATGTCTTCAAACTCTTCTTACAGGGTGTATTCCGTAGCGTAAAAACATTATGCATGTTTCACATTTTACCAGTAATATCCAAAGAAACTAAATATATTTCTTAAATTAATTAAACTAATGAGTGGTTGAGCGACTGAGTAACAAGAAGTTCATATGCTAAGATTACCTCCTTCAATAGGCCATATGTTCCACATTGTATGCGGACATGGATTTTGAAAAAAAATATACACTATATAACAAATTGAAATAAAATAAATCATGTAATGTTTCATTCAAAAAGGTAACTTGACGAGTGATCAAGTTGAAAATTGTAAATTTAGCCCGCAAAGTTGTAATAGAAAGAGAAAAAATTTCGATTTTAAGAAACATGCTTTTTATTTTGGTGTATGTATAATATTTCTCCATAATGTTGGTAGTTGTTTATAATCGCTGTAATGGAACAAAAGGAATATGGATCCTGACTAACTGATCTTCTGGCATAACTTTTTAGATGTTAACTGTCAACTGTCATTTCTTGGTACCAAGGCAACTTTGTAGTACTCCCACAAATATTTTGTAAAGATCAGATCGGTTTTTGTCAGCTTTTCATATTCAATGTTTTTCTTGTATTTAATTCTAGATCCCAAAATCCAAACAAGAGAGAACGTTAAACGAATATGATGTTCTAGAATGAGCATCCCACATTAAAAAATATATAGGCATCTTATTGAAGTATGGAGGAAGGTGCCTAAGTCTGAAGACTAGTAAACATATTTTTTTAAATAATAAAATCTTGTGTGTTCTAATCTATTCAAAATTTCTGTGAGAAAGTACTGGCGACACTCCTGTTTTATGACACAACAGATTTAATAAAGTTTTAGCAAATATTGCGGTCCAATTATAAAAAAGCCTCCCAAGGGTATTTTAATTGAAAAAATGGTGGAAATAGAATATAATATTATTTAAAAATTCATTAACATGGCGAATATTGGGTGATGTATCTTCATATGGCGAGTGTATTGAGTCCAACTAAACTATCCTGTTATAAATACGAGATGGACTAAGGACTAATGCAAATAAAAGGAATATTCATACTCTGTGGGTCAATCTGAAACATGTGTTTTTATGTGTTACCTTTTAATTTTGGTATGTTACATTAATACTCTAAAGAGCTGAATTTTTTTTATTGATAAATTTTTAAATAAAGATTTCGAAAGTGATAAGCTGATTCTTTTAAAAATACTATTGAAATATATTAAGCCAAAATACCAAACGTATAGAACACTGATCCATCGAAATTGTATACCTAAGTACAGTTAGGAGTTATATTCAATACAATATCTTTAACCCTTTAAACCTGGGTGGGGCAAAGTGCGGCCCGCCGAGTGTTTTCTGCGGCCTGCCATCGTATTTCTAAGTTAAAGAAAAATCGGGATAAAAATTGTGAAAACTATGCTGATTAAAATTTAATTAAAATTCATTGTATTATAAATCAACAAATATTGTTTAAAATGTTTTTTGTTGTTAAAAGTTGGACACGTCACATCATGCATTATAAAACTCGTGAATTTAATACGATCGAGGGGCACCCATGATATGGTAAAAAGTTTGAATGGACTCATGTTATTTCTTCAACAAATATCGAATAACAGTTGCTTCTTACAATAACTTCCAAATAAGAAGTTGCTGAATATACCAGAATATAAATTGAAGAATATGGTAAAATTATGAACGCTCTGAATGACGATTTTTCACAAAGATTTGGTGACTTCCGAAAAATTGAAACATGTTTGATGCTAGTACGCGATCCATTTTCAATAGATATTGATTGATACTGTATCGAAAGAGCTACAACTTGAGATTATTTATCTGCAGTGTAACACTGATTTAAGAGAATTTAACCGTCGCGAAGAAATCTGCAAATTTTCAATGCTCCTAATCAGACAAATTCAACCAAATTAAAGATTTTGCACTAAAAATGTGAACAGACATTCTGATTCTATCTTCTTCTATGACCATTAACAAGCAGTTTTAAAAATATCAACTACATAATTAACACCTGAATTTAAAAAAATGTTGAAATAGCTTCATTCTTCTCATAATTTTTCTTCGTGATAATAAATAGAGTAGGTACACCCGGTCCTCTTTTAACACGATTTTTTTGGACGGTACCATTACTTTTTTTTACGATTTACTCGTAGCTACGAGATTTTTCTTTCTACAGAAAAAATGGTGCACATACTCATGTGATGTAATTGGTGACTGCTCTGAAACTTATTTAAACACAATGCATTTATAAAATTTGTTGAATAGACGTTTCCCGGTCGTAAATTTTACTACCGAGAGTTTCTATATCAAATAAATGCACTTCAGACATCCAAATATTTTAAATGCATAATAGTAAATACGAACTCAAGATAGAAATAATATTTTTGAATAAAAATGTGAATGTTTTTGGTAAATAAATTAAAAATTGTATGCTGCTTTAAGCCCTGGGCCTCTAAGTTTCAAGTGCCGTGACCCTGGGCTCCTGGGAACTTTCCAACCATCCCAAAATTAATTATCTGTCTGTTTTTATATTCATACTCTTCTATTTAAAAATAATATAAAAAACATAATCACAAAAGTATGTAAGTATAATTAAAAATAAACATAAGAAAAGTAAATGTGACAATGATAAAAACAATAATTATAAATCTAAGTTAATAGATAACCTAAAAAAATAATAGCTAGAATTCTATTTTTGAATGGTATACCTAATAACAATTATTTTCACCAGTAGATAGATGTAGCTTATGTCGCAGTTTATAAGTCAGTCATTAATTTAAAAGATTTTTCACATTTACCAACTGGTAAAAAGATTGTAAATATTTTTCTATACTGCTCTAATTGGTTACAAAGTTGTATAGTATACTGTATTTTCAGGGGATGGTGCAGTAATTTTCGTAAAAATAAACAAAACAATCAATTTGAAAATGCATTTATTTGATATAAATGATTCATACAACTCTTATTATAAATTACATACTACTTTTGTACATAGATAGACAATATTTGATTTCTTCCAATTCTGTTTTATAATTGAAACTCTACAAATCAACATCTCGAGAGGAACAAAAATTAGGGTACAAAAGAAAATGCAAAGTGGTCTGGAAACTGAGGCGTTCTTGGCCCTTAAATAGTCTTGTTATGAACAATTTTATGGGCTTTCATGTCAGTGGTGTGGTTGCATTTGTAACTGCAAATATCACAGGAATAGCGTCCTTCCGAATTGTGATGAGCCATATGTCTCCGCAGAGAGCCTGGAAGCCGGCATTTAAAATTACATATACTACAAATGAAAGGTTTATTGTCCGGATCCTCGCCGTGAATTAATTTATGATTCTTCAATTGTCGCGCTAGCTTGCACTTGTAATCACATTTGTCACAGGTAAAAATGATTCCGTCGTGATACATAGCTTTGTGTCTTTTGAAACTGTCCAAACGCCTACATTTATAGCTACAAGCGTCGCATGAAAACAGGAAATCGAAACTGTGATTTTTTTTATGTCTGCTCAGATAACTCGGTGACAGAAACTTCCTATCACACAAATCACACGCATAAGGTTTCTCATCGCTGTGCGTCTTTTTGTGCAATAATAAATAATGATAAAGCTTAAATGTGAACCCGCATATGTCGCACGAAAATGGCCGTTCTTCTTTATGAATAGTCTTGTGCAATTTAAATGACGATATTGCTCGACACTTATAATCACAAATATCACATGAATATATCAAACTCTCTTCGGTATGTATTCTTTTATGCTTTATTAGATAAGATAGAAATTTAAAACTGTGCCCGCAAATATCACATACGAATGGCTTATCTTCGCTGTGTATTTTCTTGTGACGCTTCAACGCCGGCATAGTCTTGCCTTTGTAATCGCATTGATTGCAAGGAAACGGTTTACTATCACTGTGAACGAGTTTGTGCCTATTTAAAACAATCAATTTACTACATTTGAAGCTACATTCTTGGCAAGAGAACGATTTAGCATCAGCATCGAATTCCTCATTGTGAGTCTTTTTATGTATCGCTAAATAATCTATATTCTTATATTTATTATTGCAAATGTGACAAGTATACAGCCTATCTTTGATGTGAGTTGATAGATGCCTAATAACCATATCTCGACGATATGATTTATAATCGCATAAATTACAAGTGAAAAATTTGTCTAGATTCTTTTTGTTATCGCAATTTGCAAGACTTGAACTTTTGTTACGCTGACTTCGTACATGTGTTATTTTGTGTTGCGTCAAGTGATCTTCCAATTTAATATTTACATCACAAAAAGTTTTTTTAGTAATATGTTTCTTCACATGTCTCGTTAAACAATTTAAGCTATTAAATTCTTTGTTACATTCTTTGCAAACAAAGTTTTTTGATTTTTTTTTTGTCTTAAATGTTTCAACATTTAAAATTAATGAATCATCTTCTTTTGTTTTTTTTTTAATAAAAAGTGGTATATTATCATTTTCAGAGTCAGAACTTGGAGGATTTGAACATGAAATATTGGTTACTGACACGTCATCAACATTTGCAGAATCTTCAGTAATTAAAAAGTTATAACTTAATTTAGCATCTATAGAATCATTATTGATTTCACATTTTACATGCTTTTTAAAGTTGAGTTTTCCATTTTCGAACAATCGGTTTTCATCAAAATCAACATTTTTTAATGTATTTGAAATATTACGCCCGATGTCAAGAGTGCTAAAATTTTTACTATTGTGTGAAGCATTTTTATGTTTTGTTAAATGGTCGCGACTTTTAAATTGTGAGCTGCACAAATTGCAAACGAAAGTTTTATATTTATCAGTAGATGATCGTTTTAAACTTTTACTATACTTCTTAACAGATAACTTAACATAGTTTTTTAAATGAATTTTTTGAACATGCTTTTCAAAAATGCACCGAAACTTACTCTTAAAATCACACAAACTGCAGGAGATCAATTTACTAGTGCTGTGCCATCTGTTGTGGTATATTAGAGATATTAAATTTCTAAACATATCCCCACAGATGCCACACGCAAAAGGTCTGTCACCTTTGTGGTTATTTTTATGCCTTATCAAACTGCCAATAATATTACACTTATAATGGCATACATTACAGGAATAGTATCCATCATCATCCTTATGGGTGAGTTTATGCTTCTTTAGACTTTCGATGCTGCTAGATTTATAATTACAGTGACAGCATCCAAAACATTTCTTCTTTTGATGAATTTTTTTATGTTTTAGTAAATGATTTACAAATTTAAATTTTGAATCACAATCATTGCAAGAAAATGATTTATTATATTTTTGTATCATTTTGACTTATTGATCTTTCAAGCATAGAAAACTTAACTATGGTTACAAATTCACAATACTCTTTTGACCATAAACTTCAATATTTACTTTTTTTTGTTACACAACCACCAATTACATTTATTGAGTGCATGTCTGCTAAAAAAGTATTTTATTTTCT
Organism: Himalopsyche kuldschensis; assembly: GCA_028554975.1. Lineage (NCBI taxonomy): Eukaryota > Metazoa > Arthropoda > Insecta > Trichoptera > Rhyacophilidae > Himalopsyche > Himalopsyche kuldschensis. The sequence continues at coordinate 6,427,832 of JAHFWI010000017.1, read as the reverse complement.
GTAAATTCATTTTCTCAATATGAAATACTTTGTCCTTTGTATACCATACATACTTAGTTTTTCTTGTTACACATTATTCTGTAACAAAAACAAGCAAATCTATTAAACTACTCATTAAATTAGATTACATTGCTTCACAATTTATTCTGATTGGTTGATGGAAATTCGTGGCAGAGTGCTTTGTTGAGCAGCATGAACGTTGAGTGCAGTGGTATTTTTTTTTTAATTTGAGCACTTTTCTGGTAAGTTCACCTGTTAGAAATTAAGATATGAATATTGATTTTTAAAACTAGAACAATAAAAAGTTTTAAATAGGACATCAGAGTAAAAATAAAAATATGAGCCTGAATTATTAATTTGAGAGGTAATTAATTTGTATCCAGTAAATAACTTTGTACTGGGTCTTTCCCACTGGTGTGCACACACATTTCTTACTAGCATTAAAATCATTCATTTAGATTGGACCCAAGGCTTTTAAAACCTTTTCATTTAACACATGAATGTTGAATCAAATATGAATGACTAAACATATGAAAACTTGTACAATTTGAATTTGAAACATAAAAATGAAATGTCTGTCAACAAATAATCTTTTCATTCCAAAAATGGAATAGATAGTAGGTAATTAAATTCGCTAAAATATCGAGAAAGAACAATTACTGATAAGTTGTTTTGTAATTATTCCTACCTTGAAACAAGACCTTTATTTGTTCGTATTTTCAGCAATTTAAATATTGACAGAAATAAGAACTAACTTAGTGAATTATAAATATGTGTAAACATTCAGTTATGGTGTATCTTAGACCATTGAGCAGTCAATTGTAAAAAAGATTCTCATTTAATCAATTTATCGATTTAAGACATGAATCAAAACTATGACATGAATAAAAAAATAACGTATTTGACCATTTTAATGTCATCCTAGAAAAAGTCAATCGATGACATTTGAATTAAGTGTTAACATATGCGATAAAAAAATATATACTAAAATTGTCGGATCTATAATAATGAATTTAAAATCTTAAAAATTGAATAAACATCTGATTTTATCATTTATAATGGATTAAGTATTGCATATGACTATGCTATCGACAAATATGATTCTATGATTACTGATGTGTCAGATGTAGTATGAAACGGCAACATTCCGTTTAGGTAATAGTTCATGAAAACAAAATATATCAAAATTTTCGGTTGAAAAACACGGCAATTCTATTAAGCTGTCGTATAAAACAAATTTAACACAGAAAAATGGGGACCGTGTATGCCAAGGTAACATGTGCTAGAATATTAGACAAATTAAAATCTGTTATCTGTCAAGTTACACAACACCGCCACAAATTTTAGGTTAACACTTCAAAATGTATAATTTGCACCTCCATCCAAATACTAGATTTATTTATGAAAGTGATTCCTAATTAACGTATAATTTTGTATACGTTATAACAAGATATGCGTCTAATAGTGATAAGGTAAATTTAAATAGTTGTCTTAAATATATATGACAATTTGTTATGAATTCATGGCTATAAATAAGCAAGTCTTAGTTTAAACAGTATGTCAGTAAACTATTCGAAAATAATAGTATTCTTCGTATTAAAATAATGCTTGCTTCTTGCGTATTTTTTAATAATCGGACTTAAATTTTTCAGGATAAACCATCTAGGTCTTTTTTTTTTATAGGGGCTGATTCGGAATTTTCAACCGTTGAACAGAAAAATATTACTGAACCTCCACCGTCGACTAAACCTAAACTAAGAGGAGTCAAGGTATGAGCTTTATTTAGTTTGAATATATTAAAAATTATCTGCTTTGTCATATTTTATAAATCACGAATACTCGGATTATTTTATATTCTTAGAAAGAATTACTTTTGTATTGAAAATCAATTTTCTTTTCTTTACATTAATTTTGCAATATTTCTTGTTCTAGGCTAGAGTTGAAAAAGTAAACATTGATGGACTAGGACGTACAAAAGATGACATTATCAAAGAAACGGTTGACCATCTATTCAAAGCGGAGAATTTCGAAGAAGTCATTGTTCGAGCAGATAAAGTTTGTTATTATTTTGAAATTAATCTTTTAAGGGGCTGCCCATAAATTATGATGTCACACTGTAAAGGGTGAGGGGCCATATAATGTTATGGAATTGTAGAAAATTTTGTGTAAATGTAAAATAAAATACTTCGCTGAAATTGATCATTTTAAGCTTTACAAAAATTGCCCTACTGTTCCTTGCCTACCTGTAAATATGTTTTTATTTAGAATATATTAGTTACTAAAGTAAACTTCCATGTAATATGTATCCAACTAAGTTACTGATTAGTATTTAAAATCGTTTTAGAAGTTGTTGCACTTGTTACTTGTTAAATAAAAAAATTTGAATGACATTTTCAGGTGAAATCGAAGTTGGACTCGTTGGGATGTTTCAAAAATATTGGTGTCTTTATTGACGTAGCAAAGGGTCCTAATGCATCTGCTGATGGATTGGAGGTACTATTATTCATTAGTTTTCTATTTTTAGTAGAACAAATTATGCCATCAAGCAACATATTATTATTTCTATTAAAAACAAAGATGTTTTTTTACATTGACAATGTTTGAAGAAACAATTTGGGTTTTCTCAATATTTTTATACCCGCCTATTTATTTTAGAAGATATAATTTAAAAAATATTTATCATACATATGACACCAATATATTTAAAAAAAAACGTGGCAAAATTCACTCAACCTGTGATAGAGAAAAATTCTTTCAATGTGCAAATCATATTTGTGTCATTGTAAAACTTATTATGTATTATTCTTAACTTTGGTCACCAGACATTTCTAAACCTGGGTCTGAATGATGATATAATGATGTAAGAATGAATGTATGGCGTTAAACACTGTTCCTAAGAATGTTCATTGCCATAAAATGTAGACCTTATTAAATCTTTCAAACAGTTCATAACGGCCAAAAATATCATATTTATTCACATTCACTTTGTTGCAGGTAACTTTCCATGTGAAAGAATTATCTCGCCTCATCGGCGGAGTTAACACTATGGTTGGAAACAATGAAGGGTCATTGGTTATAGGTATGTCTACAAATCAACGAATTGGTTACTTATATCCATCATATAGATTAGCCATTGTTTTTTTTACACTCCAAAGTCTTCTTTTCAGACCATCTATTGCATGTATTAAGAGTTATTCTGTTTTGAACTAAGAGTGAATATATTTGAATCTTTCATTTTTTTGATAGTAAAAATAATTGATTCTCCATTGTTAACAGGTGTCAAATTGCCAAATGTGGCAGGCAGAGGAGAGCGTATTCAATGTGAATATATGATCGGCAATCGCAAGTCTTCCAATTTTTCCCTCACCTTTATCAAACCTTATGTCAACAAGAAGTTTGAACCTGTGTAAGTGATATCCTTAATTTTTTTACAGAATTGATTTTCTCAAATTAGAATGAATTGTGGGCGGGACATTTTAAGAGCATAGAGGATCCCATATTGATTAGAATTACCAATTAAGCTTTAATTTTTGTTTACTAATTGTAATTATTTGTACATACCTCTCTTCCTTCACTGGGAAAAAAATCACCTACATTAATTATAAACAAAAATCTTACTGTAGGGTCAATCTGAACATACTTTTCAATGAGGTGAAACATTTGTCATACCTAGTGGAATAAGAATGCTATCAATTTTCTTTTCAAAATGAATTCCCAAAAAGTTACTGCCTTGAAATATGAAAAACATTAATATTTATTTTGTAGGTTCAGTGCCAGTATAATCCAGCAGGCTGGAGAATTCCCCTGGTCTGGTTATCGGCAACTAGACAAGGGTCTTTTGTTAGATGTTGGATTCAAAACTAGCCCTAAGGTACCTGATTTCCATTCAGAACTTAAGTTTGCAATGCTACCAATTGGGGTTTTGCCAACATGTTTGATGGCAACTTTGACTTCAAGCTTTGAGAGTTACCAGTTTTAAATTTTGACACCCTTTCTAAAAACAAAAACTATGATCTTTTTGAAAAACAAACAAAAAAATGCACGGGAATATATAAACTATACAAGATTCAAACCTATTACTAAAGGATATATTGAGCCTTAATATTCTCTATGAAGCAATTCATCTTGAAGTAACATGCCCGATAAATCTTTAAAATAAACGTTAAGTTTTTAACAAATTTCATTATAATGCATTTTCACAGCGACATCAATTTAAATATTATAACTACAAATAAATATTGACTAACATCACATAATCCAGCTCTGATTATTGTTTTAGAGAGTTCGCTGTGAATAAATTGAAATGTATCACCAATACTTTGTTTCAGACGCGACACAATTTCATGTGGGAAGGACTGTTTCGAGAGACTTCGCTTATGTCACGCACTGCCTCTTTCACTGTCAGGGAAAGCTCGGGTGAATATATTGCTTTTTTGGCTCGTTGAAGCTGAAATTTTTATCTCAACATATAAAATAGTTAAACATGTGTTGTAGAATCTTGTCAATAAAATGTCTGATTATAATGCACAAATTCTACTTATTTTTTGCAGTAGATAATCCACGAAATAATTTATTACTTTGAAAATAAATAAATTTGGTTCATCATGTGTGGAATATGTAATAAACTCTCTATTTATTATTTTTATTACAATAAAAGTCACTTGCAAAATTACTGTATACGCCTATACATCAATTCACCAATAATCTAGGTAATATAGGTCCTAATTCACTGTCAGAAATTTAATATGTAAATTTCATCGTCCTAGAGTTGAACCAAGATTCAATATAAAGCCTTTTGTGCATGTTGATTTAATAATAAATATTATAACATTCTTTATATTTTGGTTCTAGGTCCAACAATGAAGTCAGCTCTTCGACACATAGTTACCGTCGATACAAGAGACGATAAAATATACCCTACTGTCGGAAACCTTGTCCAGTTTACCTCTGAAGTCTCAGGTATTGCGAAATAACATTTACCATTATTGAAATTTCAAAGTTTCTCCAAGAAACAAAACATTCTTAAACTAATTAAATATCACTGTTGTATTGTATTTCTTATCAGTTGACAATGCTTACCATGAGCGAAACCGGTCCTGATCAAATAAATTTGATGTGGAAAAAGTACTAAAAATGTATTATTATTTTTATTATAATGCCTTTCCACCAAGTATTGACAGTGAACACCTTAAAAGTGATTAATGTTTACCATGTCAAAAAATAGAATGAATGATAATTTAGTATTTATTTAAATATTTTATGTTTTATTCTCAGGTCTGGGTGGTAGTATGGCCTTCTTAAAAAATGACCTATATCTGCAGACAAATCTTAAGCTTACTGAAGAAATTGTAAGTTGATTTCACATATGCATCAAGTAGATTAGATAATAAGTCTTTTATTCAATGAGACAATTTTGATGGGTCTATGGTTGAGTGTCAATGTTGTTGGCTTCAATTATTGAAATTATAGGCTCAAATCCTAGTATCGAAAATTTCATTTTTCAAACGAATTATTCATTTCAAGGTTGTCTAAAAATTGCCCCCCACACCTATCCCACGCTAAAAACGCACGTAGTGAAAGCGATAAGCTAACGACTAGCTCTATCCTTTATATCCCTACTCTCCTTGAAAAAGAGAGATTGACTAACAAGCAGTTCCCATAGAAAATGTCTGTCGGAATAAACTCCATGATTTATGTAGCTATAAGATGTGATTTAAATTTGTATTTTGCTATGACCCTATTAAATTTAAATCTTATTCAATCGTCTATTGAAAACCACAGCGCGAAAATAAAGTTTTCAAGCATTTATACGAGTGGTGCTTGTGGAAGCTGTGGTATCATTTGCCTCATTATGTTAATGTATAAATATACGAATATTTTTTCAGGTTCTGCAAGGTTCGCTGCAAATGGGACTGTTGAACGATTTTTACGGCACCAATCTTACTGAGCACTTTTACGTGGGCGGTCCTCAGAGCATTCGTGGATTTCAGGAAAGAGGCGTAGGCCCTCAATGCGATGGAAATGCAATCGGTAGTAATGTAAGTGTAAGATCGATCTAAATAGTCACTTTTACATTCATCTGTTTTGATGTATCATTACGTAATTGGTGTATCCATTATATTATTCGGTTTTCATGGGTGAACCTCTGTATGCTTGAAGGTGCCGAATGGCGAAACCCTGATCATTTGTAATAAATCGCATGGAATTATACAAAATTCAAACAAGTCAAATTTGATATTCAGTATTGTTAGTCTGAATTCTATTAATAATAAATATTTTTTTATTAAATCATCTTTCTTGTGATCTGTTGTTACTATTTTTATTTAGCAGACTAGGTATGGTAAATCTAACTATAGCACTATAAATGAAACATCTCGAGTGCATTATATTATGGATCTATTCAGAGATTTCCTTAGCGAAATCAGTTAGGATTGTTTATGTTATATGATTTTTAAATTATTGTATTATGTATCATCCAAGTTAATCGTATTTATCAATTCGTTTGTGGTATATTTTGATGTGTGATGATATTTGATATGCTTTCAGTGTCAATACATCGACAGTGGGGTGAAAGGAGTGAAAGTAAGCAAAATGTTGCCAATTCAATCCCACATCACAATTTGAACAATACTTTATTATTAGATGGTTATTTTAACTGCAGTATCTGTCACTCGATTGTAAAAATGTTGAATAGCTGATATTCAAATAATAGGTTCTTATTTATTTTTTTGTAATTAAATTTGTTTTAAATTTTAACATAAAAAAAAAATGGAGAAAGCAGGAATGAGCATAAAACACGAAGCCCATCCGACATTTAAAACAAATATCTAGTGTTTTGTTTTGTTTTAGACAATTAATTATTTTCAGTTGATGTTAGTTGACTTGTCAATTATTTGTCACTAAGAAGCCTACCCTGTCTTCTATGTTGGAAAATTTTGACCAATAAAAAATTATATCTTAGTTGTTTACCACTGTTATATGAGAGACCTCGATAGATATATTTGAATTAACTTACCGATATGCAATTTTATTTATTCAATGTCCAAATATTCGATTGGAAGAGAATATTAATATCAAAATATGAATTTGATTCTGAATGTAAAAATATTTATTTTTTACTGCCTCCTTGAACAATTAGGTAAAACTAACCTGACAATAAATATGTATGATCGTTGTCACAGAAATTTGCTTGTTTTGTAAGAATAATAGGAGCACTTGCGTATTTGGGGAACAATTGGTCAAGGTCAATGTAATGTTGTTACATACAGATCTTGGTAATAAAATTGTTCACTTTGAGGTGTAGAAGTATTAGTTTGATTTTGGACTGTGGATGTTTGTGTGTGTGTTATGTGACCGTTTCCAATTTGCTTGCTTTGCTTCCTTTCACCCTGAAAACTTTTCTACACCTGTTTCGGAGAAACTGTATCACTTCTGTCACAATTAACTTATGAAACCGTTTCTTTAATAATGTATATTATTTCTTATATCGATTTTTTCAAAATTAGGTCAAAAAACAAAGCACGATATCTGACATCATGTATATAATTAGTTTCATAATATAAAAAGTTTTTTCACGAATAGTCTTATTCAGGGCTTTTTTTTACTCTGTAACGCGGCGGAACAGCGTTCCGGCACCTTTTTTTCTCTAAATTTTGATAAATGTTCGTAAAATTTAATTTTTTCTATTTTAAAACATTCGTTTCTTTTCTTGGAAGCCATTGACTGTTAATTCCTTTGGAATATATAGGGTATCATAGGACCCATAAATAAATGTCATGCAAAAGATTATCTGGTACAGTAAAAGTCCGTTAATTCGAAATTCAAGGGACCGGATTTCCCAAAAAAATTCGAATTACGAATTACGGGATCAGTATGAAAAATTGAATTTTCGCGGCAATTGTCGACGCCTTGGAATATCGCGGTTATTTTTTCGATTTTTTATGGACCAAAAAAATTCAAATTACGCAATCACTAAATAAAAAAAAATTTCGCGGCAATTGTCGACGGCTTGGAACATCGCGGCCAATTTTTTCGATTTTTTTATTGACAGGCATTTCATATGAATAAAAAACACTTTTATTTTTACACATATTTATTATTGTTGATTTTCAGTCACTTATATTTAAGGTATTCGCGCGTAAAATAGAATGACGTTTAGGTATATACTTATAAAAATGTATCATTGTAGTGAAGTTAGGTACATACGAATATATAGATATCTCACTTGCACTAATGTAATAAATGCTCGAATTCGATACTTCACTTTATATAGATGTCTCACTTACACTAATGGTTTACATGAGCTTTACTTTTCAAAACAATGTGTCGACTAACTTTTAACCTAACAAACTCGCGAAATTGTCGAACTGTCAAAATTTCGAAATACAAGAAATCGTATGTACATTTTGACGAAAAACATTACGAATTACGAATTAAGCGATATTTCGAATTAACGGTACATTTTACTATGAAAAGTCAATATTGGGACGAGCAAATTATGAAAATTTCGAATTAACGGACTTTTACTGTATGTACTTTCTTGGAAAGGGCTTGTTGTACATTATATTTTTTGTTCTGTTCTGTTCCCTTATCTCAAACCCAATCTGAGCGGATGTGACATGAACAAAAACGAGAAGTCTTTAATATCGCCGATTTCTTGAAACTAAATATGTATACATTTGAATCGATTGAAAATATGGCTAATAGAAGAATACTCGAAATTTTATTTGCCAAAAAAAATTATGATGAGCAAAAAATTCTAAAATAAATATAAAATATGTATATATTGTTTTATTTTTTATGCATTATATGAAAAGCCGCCCTTTTCTATCAAAATGATATTCGAATATATAATAAATAATAAACCTTCTTAGAAAATGCTCAAAAAAAGTGCTTTCCGGCACCTTTTTTTTCAAAAAAAAGCACTGGCCTTATTAATTGTAAAGATAGAACCCAGAGAAAAATAATTACAGGAAAAACATTTTATCTAGATGAATTGTTACTCTTTTCTAGTGTATTACTTAATTCATCAGCGTCACCAATTAATGCTTTACCCGGTTCGTCATTAACTCTTGTTTATTACGTAGATAATATTTTTTTTGTTGTATGTTTGTTGTAAAAATATTTAGTAATGATGGAAAAATGGACTTCAGTCATGTAAATCAAAATCGGTCAAACCGTAACGAAAACGTGTAAAAATACTAATGTATTTTAAATAGTGTATGTTAATTTAACCCTCCCCATACTGTGCTAAAAACTTCCGCGAGCTCCGGTGATATGTATTTACTACACCATATGAAAAAGTTATTTAAAAACCGGAAAAATGTGAATATTTCTAGACATTGCTTTGATTGACTATGGTTGAAGTTGAAATATAACAATTTTTGTAATCTAAGTGTCTGAAAAGAAGAAAAAAACATCGCAATTAGCTGCCGCTCCGACGTCTTCACCCGTCGGCAGTCGAATTCGTAGTGACGAAATGAATAGCTAGTTCGAAGTCGATCACTTCTACGCATGCGCTTTCGCGCCGGAGCTGAACACGTGCAAAAGTACGCTCGCACTCGCGCTTACACACGCGCATAAATTGGAATACGTTTGTGTGTATGGGTGATTCTTTGCCCGATTCTTCCACTAATTATTTATTTCCATCGCTGCAAATGAATAACCATACATAACTGTAATTTTATTTAATACGTAATAACATTACTGAGGAATACAAAAATTCTCAGATCAGTATCTATTATATTTAATAGAAATATTCTCATTATTAGAGTCGAGTTGTAGTAAATACATATCACCGTGCAGCGAAGGTTAACCAGAAACAATAATCACTTTTGATTTGTAGTTCTATATTAGTTTTGCTACAATTATTTTATTGATTGCCGGCGCTCATCGATGTCGAAGAATTTAATATTGCCGATTTAATAAGTTGTCTCTATTTTATTTCAGTTTTACTGGGCCTCAGGACTGCATGCTTATACGCCATTGCCTTTCAGACCTGGGAAAGGCGGCTTCGGAGATCTTTTCAGAGCTCATTTCTTTGTGAACGCTGGAAATATTGGTCCTATTAACAGAGGTATTGTAATTTTGGAAAATAACCATAATCCACTTGACATCAACTCGTGCAATACTTTCATTAATAGCTGACGCCAATTATTTAAAAATGTGATTTGAAGTTTCATATTGTTTTTTAACATAATGCTCATCAATCACAGAGGAATCATGTTAACGCTCTGTTTTCTGCAATATAGCATTTGAATCTTTAATTGATACTCAATAAAGTAAAAACTGTTCTTATAATATTCACAATGGACATGGACATGTAGCATGTAAAATTAGCTTACAAAAATAGAGCACTTAGAAATGCTACTCATATTTATTGTCAAAATAAGATCCCAACCTCATTCTGTAAATAAGATGGAATTATATGGATGAAGAGTTTAATAACACAGTAAAAAAATTCTAGAAATAGTTTTTTTCGTGGTTGATTCTTATGTTTATCATTTTCAATTGAATGGTTTGTTTTGTTAAGTTAAATGATTTCATGGAATTCCATGACGAAAAATGTTGACCTTGTATTTTTATTGATACAATTTTACTTAGTTTTTAGTGTTTTGTTAATTTTATTTTCTTTCTCATCATTTTTTTTTTCAATAAATTATTTTGTTTACCATGAACAATCATTATGTATACCAGGGTGGCCAAAGCCTCGATCGCGATCGATGATTATCGACGACAATCTCTTTCTTAAACCCGGGTCAAACAAGGGTTGGCAATTAGATTAATAAAGGCTTTATATTACTACTTTTAATGTTGGTTGATCGCCACCAATAATTTGATAATCGAGGGCACCCCTTCAGAAAGCAAATGAAATCAATTTTCGATTTGTATATTTTGCTATGTGCATTTATAGTATTACTATTGTCTTCCAACCATTTCATATCAATTAGCACGACATGCTATAAATTGAGTCTTTTATATTTTGTTTCAGTAAATGTCATTTTGTCTAATTGAAAATAATATTTTTTTTCTAGCTCAAAATGTAGAAACAAACATGGATTCAGTAGTGAAAAATATCCGACTGTCATCCGGTCTAGGTGTGGCTCTGCGGATAGGAGACATAGCTCGATTCGAATTGAATTATTGCTTCCCATTCTGGTATAAACCGGGCGATGTTATCGCACCGGGAATTCAATTCGGACTCGGTGTAAATTTCTTATAAATATTATTTCATTTAATATATATGAGAGAAATTTGTATAATTGAATATTTTCAAGTATTTATTTATTCAGGAATTAAAAAAACAATTGTAAGAGTAAAAGGTATGCCATTTTTAAATATGGCACAGAGATTTTAATGAGAATGTTTAATGAATTTATGCAAACTATTTTTTAACTGTATTGCATATCATAATTGTATTATGTGCATATAAATTGTATGCAAACTTTTAGTCCACTGCTGCAATAAAATTGATTTCAATTCCAATATTTTTATTATTACTTTAGAAATGACATATGTAGTCAAAGTAATTATCTGCAATCAAATTTTCTAATCTTATCCATTTCTTGATGAAGTCAAATTTGATAAGAATGATTGTAATAATTTGCTTTTGGAGCCATAAAATATTTTAAATATTAAAGAAATGTATGGGATTGTGTCAATTTTGCTTCTCTAGAGAAGAACTTGGTTTAGAGTAAAATATAAATTAGAAAAGTAATGGATGAGTGAAAAATGTTTTATCTTTTATTGTCTCTACATTGTTCTGATAATACTTATCTAGCTTAACGTATCCAATTTTGCAAAATAATTTACCCGTGAATATTTCATGTTCTCTTATATATAGCAGATTTTCCTCGTGTATGTACATTTTTATGATTAAATCCAGGAGCTGTATACATTTAAATTAGTGTTACAAAAAAACATTGTACTGTTATTTTTTTGTTTTACTGTAATAAATTATTGTTCTCTTATTTATTATGTGGTATTATTAATTTGACGTTTTCATAAAAATGTGGAATTAGAAATCATTTTGGTGTTGTTTTAAAGAAAAGCAATCATTTATTTACAACAATATTTTACATCTAATAGTGTGCTTAACCAATGCAAATTAAAGTATTTTTGCCAAATGACAATGAATATTTGACAGTCAACAAACACCGCAACACAACTTTTTCTCCATTTCATTTTTATGAATTGATCAAATATTCTTTCAAACACTCAGTGAAACAATAGATATCTCTCACATTATGCCATTTAAATTGACATCTCATTCTCATATATGGCCATAACCTTATAAATCAATACTCTAATAAAATGATGAAAACAAACTTATTACATTTTCAAATTTTTATTTTGAAACTTATGGAATATTAAAAAAATGCTTCCATTGTAAATAACATGAGTTTTACACATTTTCATAAAATAGTGTAAGGATACTTCCATAGCATCATCAATGGAGGAGGTATTTGTGGAAGAATTATAAAATAAAAATTTCCATTATTACACATGATGGAAATATTTCTCTGAACAATATGTTTTTAAAACATAAAACATTCATTGAAATAAGGAATTCATTGGAATTTCAAAATGATAGTCAAGTAAAAGTTGTTAAATATTTTTATTATTGTACAGTAGACGAGACATTTATATTAATAATAAAATAATGTATTGATTGAGGCATTTGACCGAAATAGCTATCAACAAATATAAAAAATAATTTATGTAGAACTAAAATACATTGTTATTTTTCTTACCGTATAATAAAATAATGACACAATCAAGTTAATGATTTTTTTTGAATCCCTGCAGTCACCTAGTTCTATGCAATTTGAAAAGATATATTTATATCAATAACTAAACCAGCTAAAATTTTCTAAATCATGAAAGATTTATTATGATTACTGCAAACAATGTTTTTTCTGCGAGAATTGCTCTTTACTCAGTTGCTCGACCTCTCCTTTTCGAAGAGAAAAGGATACAGCTCGGACAGGTTCGCTTAGTGGTTCTTAACTGGTACACCGTGAGCTTCTTGCATGGTCCACTTAAAACAAATGGTAAAAGCAGAAAAATCCGCAAAATAGTGAATATGCAGCTCTCTATTACTACATTGTCAATTGTTGGTAAAATTAAATCCAAGAATATTTCAAGACAGCAATTGGAATGACTGAAATACATGTAATGATGTTTTCAGGTATTTTAGTGAGTGGGTCTAATGATAATAGGACAATTTCCATTTCAGATTCCAGCTAATATAAAAATATCATGAGAATGCTATAAATATTTTGGATCATTGTTTTGTTCATATATTTTTTTAAATCATTCAAAATAATGGTTGTCTTAAAATAATGTGACAAGTATTTTTATTACCATGTCCGCTCCCAATGACATTTTAAGACATATGGACTCCTAATACAGTTTATCTCAACAGGAACTGCTCGTTGCTCAGTTGTTTAACCTCTCATTTTCGAAGACAGTAAGGGGTAGAGGATAGGACCAGGACAGGATTAGTGGTTGGCTAATCGCTCTCACTACATCTCATTTTAAGAATCGGATAAGTGACGAAGAGAATTGTAGACTGCACAGACATCTTTTCCAACGAAGAGAAATACATTTTTTAATTGAAACTGCCAACATGTAATATTCTCAATAGTAAAAAAATGCCGCGAAACAAAGACTGGTTAATAAAATAGCAAAGCAATAGTGTTAGTACCCACATCAATATTGTAAGCCAGATTATTTATTATTAATGTAAATTTCTAATTGGAAAAAAAATCCAACTTTATTTCAACCATTCACCGAGTTGTTTTAATTTTACTTCAGAAAACAATAAATCGAATACTTTTTTAGCATCAATGAAAAAACTATAGAATGGTGTGTTGGTATGGTAGAAAGCCTGCATCGCCAATACCCGAGAAACTATCCTGCGAGAATTTTAAAACACACTTCACATGTTAGGATCTCAGGGAAATGGAAATGTCAGGCTTGGTCCTCATGATAAAGGTTTGGTTGTATGTTATCCGCGTCGGGGATGCGTCCTTGCCTCCTGAAACAAAAATAAAATAATCAATCAATTGTCTCATCATAATTGTGTGATTGCATCATAGGCATTTTTTGATTCATGAAAGGTCTTCTAAGTGCATTTTTAATTTGGAGAAAATGCAATATGTACATATTTAATTAAATAAATTTATTTTTAGTGCATTTACAGGTTTTGACAGATATAAGAAATTGTGCACATATCTGTTTCGCTCTACGACAGCAGTCACCGAACTACGGCCCGCCAAACATTTTCATCCGGCCCTCTAAAACTTTCCGATTTTTGTATGCAAATTATTCATAAAGAAAATTTTGATTTGGTTGTGAATTCACGGCAAGTGATTATTTAAATTTATCATTTGATGGGCTATCGATCCATATGTCATATTATATTTTGAATTGATTTTACATTACCTGCAACAAATTCGTTTTGAGAACTTCGAGGCTGGCTGGACTATTCTTATAAAATAACGCTTGTTTGCTTAACAATATTACTATACAAATTTTCACTGCCAGAGAATAAATACCATATATCTTTCGGATATTAAAAATAGGACAAGAAACGAAATGCATATACCTACCTAGCTCGCCAACATTTTTGAAACGAAATGATCGCACCACCAAAGTAACTGCTCACCCCTGATTTCTATAAGTATAAAAACAACAATTAATTATTAGATAAAAGTGGATTGCATTGTCAATTAAAAATATTATATTGCAATGTCAGAAAAGGCTTATCACAGACGTCGGTATCAATGTATTTTTATTATTTGTTGTATACATTTAAATTCGGATCATATGTCTGTATTTGTCATCATTCTTGCTCTCGTATTTATAAAATTAATAGTTACGGTTTCGTTTGAATCCTGTATCACCATGTGAGTTACCCTGTAAATATATTTCTCAATACAAATATTGTTATGTGTCTATTGCCAGCTCTCGCTGTGACTTTTATTCTACACATCGGTTCACTTTTTCGATCGAAACTCCGAGAATAAATCAATCGTAAAAAATTGGCAACAGTGATACAAAAAAATGACACGACTTTTTGGGATTAGGTTTTTTTGAGTGCGAAAATTAGTCGACACATTTTATTCCCTTTCACAGAACAAAAAAAAAATGAAAGGGGGCACAAGAAAGAATGATGCAGGATACAAAATGTTACCCTTCGATTGAAATTTGAAAAAAGTTAAATAATAGAAAGGATGTGTTATGTTAAAAGTTTATCAACCTATATTACAAACTGTACTTTTTTAATGAACATCTACAATAAAGATTTTTTAAACTACAAGCAAGACTTTTTCATTTTTACTGTTATTATCGGTTTTTCAAATAGTGACAACTTCCAAGTGGGGTATAATGCTTAAAGTATTTCATCAGTAAGTCAATTTTCAACCTATTATTTCAGACAACATTGTGGTGCACGGATGACTTGCTGTCAGTCAATTCCGCAAATTTCAAGAAGTGAGTTGTTTAGAACAGTGTACTCCGTTAATATAGTTTCCACAGGAGTTTATTGCCGGTCCGCGGATATTTTTCCACAGTTTATTTTAAGTTTTTTACTTCTTGTAACTCACTCACTTAACCTCTCTTTTTCGGGAGAGGAGGGAGCAACTAGGACATGGCTAGTTAGTAGTTAGTTAATCGCTTTCACTAGGTCCAAATAGAAATCACTGATTTGATTGAAAAATTAAATTGCCTAGACTGAGACTCGAGCCTGCTAGCTCCCCGACCGAAGTTGTATCGTTGTATTATATTAAATGTATTCTTATATCCAGACGTCCTCGTAAGTTATAAAGGAAGAATTGTTTTGAAAATAAAAAACTTTTTTTCATGTGAAATATTCAATATGGCCTAGTTTTCACTAATCACGCACAAAACGACCAGCAAGCTTTAATTGTATTTGCTGTAGCTCCCACCTCATTATGACGAACAGTAATACGTTAAAAAATATTGTGGAGATTGTATATTGCGATGCTTAAAACGTTGGCCAAAGCAACAAAAAAAATCCATTGACAATACGTCGAACACCCGTTCATTATTTACCCCGTCAGAAATTCAGGGTTGTCACTTTTCCGGGAACACGGAGGGTATAGTGATACAAACAGTTGATGAATAATTTTGCCCTCGCAAAAATAATCCTACAAATATTTAAAAAATGGTATGCATGAAAACTATGGCGTTGACTATTCGTTGGATATTTTTTTTTCAGCTCCGCTCATATGTATGAGAATGATTATGGAGCATTTCACCAGAACTTACCGGGAATCTAGTCGAAGGGGGTAATGAAAGAAGGTTTGTTTAAGTAAATGCCTAGTTGTAAGCTGATCAATATTTATACACCGCCTATTCAGGATTGAACCGGGAATGGTCGGGGTGGCAAGAAAACACCTGATACTTACCATGCCTTGGATATATATATAACTAGTATTGCTACTCGGCGTCGCTCGGACTAAGCGACCAATAATTATTTAATGTTATATCATTCGACATAATTATATCACAAAATCTAACATCCAAAATAGAGTTAAAATAAAATCACAAACTTTATTTAATTTGATGACACCCCGCCCCATTCTCGCCCATTAAAATGTCCAAATTCAAGGAAAAAATCTAATTTGCTGTCAAAGAAATGCCAAATAATACCTTCACGTAAATAATAAACATTATTATTAATAATAAAAGCCGGGAAAAGTTCTGTAGAAGACTAATTTATTACATTTTGACTAAATGTCTTCGCCGATAAAAATTCAAACATATTTTCTTTTATATTCGTTTTTATGGCAACTTGCAACAATAATGCAAAAAGGAATTACAGACCCACATACATACATACGCCGTTTCGGTTTTATACATAAGATATAGATATATAAATCGCTTTGATACTAGTTTCCATTCGAGTGTCTGAATCCTTGACCGCACAACCGAGTAGAACGAAAACCCAATAAACAAGCCAGAATGCACTACGGCGTACGGATGTACAAATGAGGTATATTTTTTTACTGGCAAATAAGAAATAAAATAAAAAGTATTGATTAATTGGAATTTTAAAGCTATCAAAAACAAAACACCGTATATCCGAAATCAAACGCTGTCTGAAAATTCCATTGGAGAGCTATATTTATAAACTGAATCTTTATCGTACGGCTTGAATAATTGTGATAACCCTACAGATACAAGGGTTGTGCGCGGCGCAGCAGTTATGTACTCTCTTTTTTATTATTTGTTACAACAGTAAGGGTAGCTATATATTTTTTTTTACGGCGTCGATTAAACTTTTTACTGTTTACCTTTTTTGTCGCGTGCTGAGAGTATTTTTCGCTTGTCATTGGGCGTATGGAGTCTGGCAGACGAATAAAGATATAAAAATAAGACATAATCTAATACGGTAAGAAAAATAACAATGTATTTTAGTTCTACATAAATTATTTTATGTATTTGTTGATAGCTATTTCGACTTACGCCTTCGTCAGAACTTAGTATTCACCACCCTGAAAGTAATTAATTACATATGTACAGCTGCCCTTCAATCTCAATAAAATAAGAATGATGAAAACCAATCGTGCCCACTACGGTACGTTTAGATTCCATACGGGATGTGAGTGATTTAATATTTTTCAATTCATGTAATAAAAAAAATCTGTACAATTGCGGGCCAACAAACATGAGATTTTAAAAAAATAAAACCAAAAATTATTTCACTGCATTGACAAAAATATCAGATCACTCGAAAGCTATTATTAATATTATTATCAACCCAATCGATTTTTTTTTTAAATTAGGGTTGCAAAATTTTCGTCAAAACGCGTTATTACATATTTTCGTTAAAAACATATTTATAAACTGCGACAAGGGGAGATCTGCTGCGAGATAAAGTATAGAAATTTCGGAACCCCTTTTATTACCTAAAAAATAATCGTGTTATAATTCCAAAACTATTCACGCGGTGAGCATGAAGTAATTTTAACATACTGGTGAAAATAACTATATAATTTTAAGAAAGGTGCTTGTTCATTTTTATTAAAAAAAACTGGGACACAGCAGCATAAAGTCGCCGGTTGTAGGATTATTTTATTGCGATAAGTAAACTTTTTCCTGAGCGAGAAAAGCACCAAAACTTTTTTTCTCCGACTGTGTTCTTTCTGCCGACTTCCTTTAATATTTTGAACTTCAACGGTACATAATACCGTGCTTGAACTAGTTGATATGTAAAATTTTCTTGAGTTCAGTAAAAACTCATTTTTTATTGTAATGTTAATGTTAACCATTTGATAAGTCTCAGATTCATTATAATGACTCAACTTTTTAAATAAATGTGGTAAAGTGCAAGTCAAGATAGAAAAAATGAAATACACAGATTCTGAGGACTTTTAAAATGTTATAACGTTCTTTGGCGACTTGGTGTGGGGACTTCCAAACAATATTGTACGTATAGTTTATATGTGGCCAACCTTTTCGGCAGCCGGGCCAGGTTTGGGAATTAGATTTCTTGCCTGGCCACAATCTTCACAACCTTATGTTTATAATTAATTATGCAAAGAGTTCCTTACCTTATTATAAAGAAATTGATGTGGATAAAATATACACTAAAAGTTAAAACTTTCTTCAGCTCCGCGGGCCACGCGTTGGCAACTTGATTTAGTTCCTTAGCTGCATGAACACCATAAATGTAAAAAAAAGTAATTAATTCGAAAATTATCACACATTTTTTATGATAAATCAAAACGCATTTATGTGAAATCAATAATTAAAATTAGTTACATTATTATTTCACTGGTTAAGAAGACGTGTTTCATCATTTTCAGTCTGAAGGTACTCCTCAAAGAGACGAAACATGTCTCACAACGAGTAATACAACCCATTGGAATAACATATTCAATGGTTCATCAGTTTGATTTTTTTAGGAAAAGTTATCGCCGCATCAATTAAAAATATCAGATATCCCTAATCTGCATTGAAATTTAAAATCGAGGGTTCTTCAATAAACTTATGAAAAATTGAAATACTATTATAAATGGTAAGTATGACTGGCTTCAGGTACCGATTTGTTGAAAGCCTATAAATATAAACCGATTAAGAATTCTAATTCATTACTTTATTTCTGATATATTGTTGATAAATGAAACCTTGGAATCTTATTGTAATATTAGCTTTTCCTTTATTGTATTAATTTACAAACATACAGTACCAACCCATTTCATACATTTATTAATATACAAATTCCACATTCGGATCTTACTGGAACCTACATATAATAATCTTGCATATAATTTGAAATAGAATCATACTGGTTAACTAACTTCTACTCTAATTTGACATATATCGGCACAACTTTATGAAAAAGTGAACGCATCTTAATTTTCTTTGTGAATACAGAGGTCAACCATTATCATGTTCATATCGCATCGAAATTAAAATTTAAGGAATTGTTACGTCATGTAAAAATATCATTAGATTTAAATGTTTTATTTATATTTTCAGAAGTGGAAACTAATGTCTTCAATTTGAAAATTCCTTGCGCACTCTTCCAGAAAGACCCACAATGAATACGATGATTGACACATCAATATATTTTTATCATAAAATATATATTGGAGAAGCTTGAAATAAAATTGTAAAATTGAGAAAAATTAATATATGTAACTTTCCAGCATCATTGCTATCAGACCTTCCGAGACGGCCCAGCCAAATGTTTCACATTCCAGAGTTATATAAACTTTTTAAATCACTCACTTGTAAAACCAACGACGACGATCATTTAGAATGTGTAGTTTCTTATGTGTTATCCTGCTGAGTGCTGATAATTGACGAATTGTTGATGCTTCAGTGTTGCTAGCTCGCAATTTTGAAAGGTCAGCTACTATATTTTTTTATCAAAATAAAAAAGCTGGATCTTTAAAATTGTTACAAGCCAGCGAGAAATTTCAGTACAACACGAACTATGATATTCTTATTGCACTCGTGAATCCACGTACAAATCCTACTTAAACATTTAACAGCACACTCGCAAGGTTCGAGGTATATCATACAATAATGATGTTATGAGCTTTGCATCTTACATTGGAGATATGTATTTTGTATTTTGAAATCACATATTTACCAACAGTGGTGTGGTGGGGCGCTCCGACCAATTTTATAAACAATTGGGAAAATTTCATAAATATTTATTTTAAAGCAAATATATTAAAATATTTTTCGTAATTATGTATTGGAAACTTAGGAAAGCCGAAATTGGAAAACTATGGGTGATACTTCCAATTAAAATATTGTACTTAATCAGCGCTCTCAGAATTTGTATTTATCACTACACCACTGTTCAGAAATGAAATAAATAAATGTATAGTAGTTTTATCTCACGAAGACACATTTCGCTTAAGCTTCTTTCGCTTAAGCGCTGTAGTAGGATTAGATTGAGTCAAATAGATTGGTCAAATGAACACTCCTCCTATGCTAATGACCTCTCCAAATTAACCCCACCCGGCGGAGTTAGGCTACGTCTTCGTGAAATAAAAAAATCCATACCATAAAATAACAAGTACCTAAATCTTAATATTTCTGTAGACGTCTGCAATTTGATAGCCCTTTGCGATGGTCGTTGGGGTTTCCCCGACAGCCGGGAAAGTTAGCAGGCCGTACAGTCGCCTTAAAATGGTGTAATACAATACTATACAACCTACTACCTCAAACGGCCATCGGAAATATCTTGAAGCGTTGTCACTCATACTCACGTTGTCATAATCGCCAAAAATTTTCCAATCGATTTACATATTTAAATTAGTAAGAGTGTTTCAAAGCACTATCGATACTTCTTTACAAGTGATGAAAAATAAAACTGGTTTTCACCAAATTACAGTTTAAGGTGTTGACCCATTGATTCCGAGCTTCTCCTTTCACAAATCTGCAGTGTGTAGTATAATTGCCTACACACTGAGCACTGCGTATCTAGACTGGGAAGTCGATAAATATCCCTGGGTTTGGATAGCGGCATTGTAGTGTTTTATCCTATTCCGCTATCAACCGAAGATACGTGAAATCGAATCGACACATGACTAGATCAATCAATGCAAGCGAAGTTCGATCAGCACACAAGTGTGATGTTTCGCGATGATAGAACGAAACGAAAACCCACGACCATAACATAACCGTTTTCAATCAACAACGGTCACCGACGTTCAATAGAAGAATACAAAATAAGACTTTTTGTTCGTTTTCAATCCGCCCCATGAAAATATAAAATATTTAAATAATTTTCGCGAAAGATGGCAGGAAAAAAGCGATCGAAATTTGTATAGAATACATAACATTACAACAGGCGCCAATGCGCCATTCATTTGACAAATTAAATAAAAATTACATAACAGAACCTGAAAGTAAAGGTTGGTGAGAGCTGTCTTATGTTATTTTGTACTATATTTTTTCCGATGAGGGATATACTATTGACTATTTAATCTATTGTTTGATCTCACATTTACAACAACCCCACATATTATGTTCACCGTCAAGAATCATCAGATTATTTTAAACCGACCTCCACTCATTGCGCGTCGGCGTGTGCAGAATATACGACCCCTTAAAGTTGAATAATGCAGAGTTAACATTATCACAGCTTTCATTAGTAGGCGTGTTTAATAAAAATACAGTAAATTGTTAATACATACCTACTCAAATCTGTAAGGCGATCCTTATGCTCACGTGAAACTGTAATTCCAGTCGATCCGGCATTTGGACTTTTTATGTGCTGAAAACATAATATACATTATTATGTATTTGCTCATATTCAGGAGCTGTTAAAAAAGTTAAATAAATATGATGAGCAGATTTATGTAGAAAAAAAATACTCGTCCTAATTCGCGTAGTCTTTTTACAATTTAGTGAAAAGTCGTGTGAACCATTCATATAACCAGGGCTTTTTTGGAAAAAAAAAAGTTCCGGAACCTACTTTATGTCAAGCTTTTTACTAAAAAAAATAACAAATTTCATTCGGTTCATAAGAATACCTTATTTTATCATTTTGACGAACTATATAAATATAAATTGTAATTACGTAAGCGCAAATATTGTTTCGTCTATTTGATTTTGAAATTTTGAAAAAAAAAATACCGTGAAAAAAGGTGCCGGAACGCCGTTCCACCGCGTTAAATGGGAAAAAATATTTAAAATGTGTTCTTCTTCATGAGGATTTTAATCTCAGCATTAGTTATAATATAACTTTATTCAAAATAGTCCGTATCAAATGGCGAGCCGTCAAATTATATCTAAATATTATATCCATCATCCTGTCACCCTGGAAAATGGAAGTCAAATAAGAACATAACGTTCAAATATTTCATTAGGGCTCTGTGTTCACCCATTCAGGAAGTGGACACGGGGAAGAAAATAAAATTAAAAGTTTTCGTTGAGGCTACCGGAAAGTGCTTTCAAACGATAAATATACACAATACATATGTATATTGGTAACATAATATTTTATAATACACTGCCGCGTGGTTTTATCAGAAACTAAAAAGTTATCACTACGTATAAGATATGATTTATTAAAATATGCAGATATGTGGTAAAAATTTTGATATAATATTATTACTTAATTTTTTATCAACATGACATAATAAATTATAAGTTATCATTTGTTTTACAACATTAAACCAGCGTGAAAGGTTATCGCGAAATTGTAAAATACCTGTTTCATAAAATAAATTTAAGTCACGGTACCAGATTGGAAATTAATGAGAGACAGCAAAATATCGTATATCTAAGGTTGTGAATTTTTAAAATAATAATCCCGCAGTAGTTTTTTGGAACATGGACTACTTTTATTTTTTCAAACAAAAATATTTTCGTTTCTACATTATTATATTTTTTATGAAGCTATCACAAAACTTATCAGCAATAGATGTTTAACCTTAACCAAAGAGTAAACGTGATTCACGAACATCCTTTTTTATATTCACAGTCAGAACCCTGTATAATTATGTGTTTATTCATAGTGTAACAAACGGATGCTTCCTGATCTCCTTCCAACATCTTCCTTGTCCGTTGACCAGATCAACCCTATGCAGCCAGACTCCAGTTTTCAGTCCAGATCAATCCCAAGGGCATGCGCATTCTGCACCGCGCTGTTCAAACACCGCAACTGTTATCTTGGTTAGCATACCTATACAAGGTATATTGAGATCAGACAATACACATTCATTATTAACTGTCTCGATAAACATAGATGTTTTGCTGGCACTAATATTTAAACGCAAGCATACCGTAATATTGGAGATTTTGAGAGTTAGCAAACTGCTTTTCAGTAACCTACATCCAATTCATTTAAATTGCAAAAGGTAGATATACCATTATTTTTCTTACCGTATTATAATGGAGTTCTACCAAGTAAATGCCTACTCAATCAATAGTTATATACCATTCATATTGTCAAATTTCCAAGCGCAAAGCTCGACGAACCATTAAATATACGTGGGAGATTGGCGAGGTCTTCCTGCAACTGTGGGAGTGACAGCTGTTTTTGCGGGAGGCGATACTTAATCCAAAATCTTCTAATATACGCTACTACAAACAGTAGATCAAAGTTTTTTAGATACAATATTTCAAGCGGCACGATACGATGAACTATTTCCTTCATTAAGTTTTTAATTAATTCAATGTGGCCGCGAAAGAAAAAAGTTTCAAATAATTTTGATAAAACTCCATATTTCAATTCGACGAGTGCGCCTCTATTAAATATTTTGTAGTGAGTGTTCGACAAAATATGAAACATTGAAAAAAATACTTCTGCGACAACGAATTAAAAACGAAAATTTACAATCAGTATTGAGATAACGAATAGGCGGTACCCCGTACCGGAAGACACCGATTGGTTAACGATAATCGATAGATAGAAAATTTAACCAATAGAAGTAACCCTCAATATTCGGTTTGGAGTCAACAGTGGCCTAGTGATCAATAGATCACTTTTTTAAATCACGACTTGCTGGCAAGACCTATAAAATATGTGAAAATGGTCTTTAAAAAACTATTGACTAACATATTATGGCACTTATACGACTTTGAATAATATCTATTTGAATTAAGATATCTCCAAAAATAAGCAATACATATGTACATATGTATGTATATAATATTAACGATGAAAAAAATGAAATTGAGTGTATCGTTTTTGAGGATGTTAAAGGACATAAAAATACGCTGCTTAATGTCATTTCGACGGTAGAAACATAAAAAGTTTGAAAAATAAAATTCACTTTATACAAAGCTTAAGCAAACTTATACAAGCTTAATTATTATTGTATAGTTTTAAATAAATCAAACACTACTTTTTTGCATTACTTCCACATATATTTTATAGATAAGGACTGTTTCGCCCATTATTTTCAACTGATGGTATCTATACATCAAAGTAGGGTTACTTATGTATATCAAATATTTAAAAAATATGTTTTATTTATACAAAATAATGTCTTTCCACCAAGGTTTGGCAGTGACAGCTAAAAAGTGATTGATTGTATGGTATCAAATAATATTAATTAAAATTCATTTCACCTTAGTGACATATTTTCACGTTTCTTGAACTATTTATTCAGATAAAAATAATCGTTCGAATAACTTGACAGAAACACCACACAAACATATTGTAATGTATAATATTTGGCGCGGGTTCACAATAATATACTATTTTCATTATCACAAGACAAATCCGGAGGGTGTAGTCATCCAAACAGCATCATGGTAGCGCATCAAGCGTAGCTTTTCTCAAGTTAGTCGGCATTGCTTTCGGTTAGGCAAGATGATGTGGATTGTTGAATGATGCCCCAAAAAATGCACCCCGTACAAACGAGCTTGTGAATTTCAAATAATCTAAACAAAACACGTTGCATAGTTAACACAAGTTCGGATCTACGGGTTGCACCTCAATGGACTATCCGCTTCCGCCAGCTCCGCGTCAGTTAGTAGTTCTTGCATCAACTGCACAACTGCAGGAAACTACGCACCGTAACATGCCGTATCACCAACAATGTACTGAAAACTTTTATCTTGTCCGAACACGCTGGGCTCAATAGCGCGGTCAGCGCTGCTAGAACTTCACCAACCACTACGCATACTTGTAAAAGTTTAAAAACTATTTTAGTTTTTTCACTATTATGCATTTTCGTTGTTTTGTTTAATTACCATATTAAAAATGCCTCTTTCAATTCATCGGGATCGCGGGTCACACGGCTTTTATAAAAAGAGGTCGCCGACCGGAAAAGGTTGGGAACCTATGCTTCAAAAGATTTACAGATTGAGGATTCACTGTATCGTACGTATTGTATATGTATTTGGATGTTTGTATTTATATGGTTGACAATGCCTAACTTACAAATGCCAGTGAAGATGAAGGTTAAACCAGTGATGCAAAACCTTATTGGGAGAACGGCCAGATAATCAATTCTCACGATAGTTCGAGGGACGCATGGGTAAAACTGATTAAATTATCGATATTTTTATTGTATATAAAATTGAAAATCTAATATACACTAAAAAATGTTCTTCCGTCGTCCGTAAAATTTCTGAAGAAAAAATGTGATTGATATTTGCCATTGCGGGCCGCATAAAATGTCATTGGGGGCCGCAGGTTGTGCATCACTGGGTTAAATGAACCTTTTCACCGCGCCTTAGGCCGAATAGGTAACCCTCATATACCCCGCCGAGAAAAAGCATTTCTAGTTTTAGTAATTTTAATTCACCAAGAGAAAATTATTTACGAAAAAGTAAAATAAATATGGATCCTTAGTTGAAGGTTAAGTATTTTTTCCTTCATTATTCTTCATAGTGTCAATTTTGTCAAGTTTTTTTCTTTATCGATAAATGTAGACTCTGCAACTCTCCCTGCATTCATATTTTGTAAGTTGGAAGCTCCTCCGTGAAACTGAAAAGAAAGAAACGAGACTCTTAACAAAAGACAATCATAATTAAGGTTACTTCTTTAAATCCAAAATCGAATGATAACGGTGCATGTTAAGCATCATATTAGTACCCAATGATTTAAGATAGGATTAAACCGAATTTTTCAAAGATTATAAATGTCATATGTAGATAGGAATGTTAGCTTATTCTCGCTGTAAATATTTCGATACAGCCCCCTCAGGTAAGCGAAGAGTTTTTAAGATAATAATAAATGCTTTACATTTTGATAAGGGTTACTGGCAATCGTCAGCAGTGTCCGGTTCAGGTTATAACAAGATACTACGATGTACATAAAAAAATTAATTTATTTTAAAATTAAAGAATCTTCATTTGAAAAAACTCTCTAACTATTTATTAGTCTACATAAAAATATTACAGCTACACATATTATGAAATCCAACAAATGAAGATAGGTAGGTACAAAAAATGTTTGTAGATTAAAATCAATTTGCAAGTAAAATAAAACTGCATGTCTCATTTTTATATGAACAGCTATAAATAATCTGAACAAATAAAAAAAAATCTTTTTTGTACTCCTTTCACATATATTTTGCGATGATTGCCGATATCTACATCCGAAAATATGTGTGGGAAATGAAAAAAAATGTGTTTTATTTATATAAATATATGTATTTGCCATCCAATGAGGATTGACAGTTAACACTCGAAAATAAAATTTGATCTGGCGTAGACTCAACGAATTAAATAATACTACAATGTCCCACATTTCATAAGACTTCCACAGCGAATGAACGGTAATAACCTCTGAACCCGATCCGGCCCTCAACCGGAAGAAGTCCTGGAACTGGAATCGTCCCTGCAGCTCGCATTATCGATCCGCAATATCGAGTCCAGACAGAGCGTCTACAGGCACATATGTACAATTGCACACGCACACGTTCACTTACCGAGCAATACGTACACGTGTCTGGGTGCAGCCTTGCAAAAGCGCATACAAAGGCATTCACACTAATATTAACGAATCCATAACAAATGTGTGCATCACTTGTCAGATTGTTATTCGCAAAAGAAATCAATGACCTGGATCCGATTAGTATTTTAATTGGAAAATCAATGGATGTTGTTTTCTAGATTAAAAAATTAAACAAGGCGCTGGCAGCATTTTACTGGCGATGACTGAAGACAGCGTTTATCGATATAAAACATACTATTATATGACTTGTTGAAGTCAGGACCGGTTTCATTCATCCATTACTTATTGCAGTGACAGAGTATTAAATAATTTCATGCCACAGTTCATATAAAACAAAAATGCTAACCATTTTAAAAATTACACGTTATAATTTTGTTGTTAAATAAATTTTATTTTTAAAATTCATCAATTGTTTCCACGCCAGAGGATTTTGAGTAGTTACTATATTCCAAGTGGTGAGTTTACGGTTATACCATATTCTTTGACTAAAGCTCCATGTCATTGTCTACAAATTAGTATTATCTATTAACTGAAAACTGAGCATTGTGATTCGAACATTTGTTGTTATATGGAATAGGTTGTTCTTATCTCGTAAACGGGTAGTATGATTATTTTAGTATGTTCACGAAAGCCACTGATTCGTAGGGTATACTGGTAAGTATTCAGACCACAAGTGTCCTGGCTAGGCACTTTTCATCATTATACAAATCTAGGACTTTTTTGTACATTACTTAGAAAAAACTTTTGCTTATATTTTTATGTTTTGCAGGTATATAAAAAAAATATTTAACTCTTTTCATAATCTAAGAAGAGCAGGTGTTTTTGTAGTGTAGAAAAAATGTGCGAATGCAATTCCACGGATTGAATTATATTTTCTGTGAAATTATTTCAAATAAGTTAAGCGTTTAGTGTTGGGGAAAGAATCTTATATATTACTAGTATTGCTACCCGGCGTCGCTCGGACTAAGCGACCAATAATTATTTAATGTTATATCATTCGACATAATTATATCACAAAATCTAACATACAAAATAGAGTTAAAATAGAATCACAATCTTTATTTAATTTGATGACAGCCCCATTCTCGCCCATTAAAATGTCCAAATTCAAGGAAAAAATCTAATTTGCTGTCAAAGAAATGTCAAATAATACCTTCACGTAAATAATAAACATTAATATATTAATAAAGGCTGGGAAAAAGTTGGTAGAAGACTAATTTATTACATTTTGACTAAATGTCTTCGCCGATAAAAATTCAAACATATTTTCTTTCATATTCGTTTTTATGGCAACTTAATTACCAACAATGCAAAAGGAAATTACAGACCCACATACATACATACGCCGTTTCGGTTTTATATATAAGATGATGGTTTGTGGTGACAATATGTCAAATGGCGAAAGTTTCAAAAATGTGACGATAAGAGATAAGACCCCACCCACGCCCAACACTCAATTTACTAGGAGAAAAAGTAATATAATTATTCGAACCTCAAATAATCGCATTCCATTAATTATTCATCCGTTTAATATTTAGTCGCATGCATTCAATCCATACATATATTGCATAAAATCATTTATCAAAATAGTCTCATTTTATAATAAAACTGGTAAATAGCCGTTTTAATTTTCAAAACTATTGCGAGTGGTCGTTTGTTATCCATATAGGCTAGAGATTTCAATTTTTCTGTTTTCCACCTATGATAAATGAGACCACACCCACTGCTGCATGTGATATTTTTACACCACGAGCATAATTTATATGCATGGCATGCCTACCATGACTGATTTCTAACGCAGATAGTTCCATAATGATTCACTGCAAGTCACTTATTTTCTTAAAAAACTTTAAAAATAAATGCAAATCGATATGAAAATTAAAATTACTTGAGCAAGATGTTTGTACCTGACGATGGCCTTAATGCTCTATCATTTTCGTTAAAATTTAAATCTATTATTTTAATGGCTTTTGATACCCCTTGATAGGGTGGACCGAACCTACAGTGCCAGTTCTTCAATCGGAAAAAGAGTCGCGTGAAAAAATACGCTTGTTATTAAAATAAATTGTCAGCCATCTCTGATAAATGAAAAATCAACTTTGTCGGTGTTTGTAAGTTTTGTCGAAAAAGGTTTGGATATTTTATGCAATTTCAAGATTTTTAAGCGACTGAATAACCCATTTATCTACAGATGATTTTAATCACTTTTAATGTGTTACCGTCGCTTCTTGGTGGAAAGGCACTATTTTGAATAAATAAAACATATTTTTTCATACTATTTCCACATATCATTTTACTGAGAAATATCAGTTGATGACGCTAGCGATGAGCGAAACCGTAAATATTATTTTATTTATATCATGTGTTGGTACCTGCAGCTAGGAGACCAATGGGAACCCATCCTGTATTATCCTTGGTACACTACATGGGTCATGGGTTAAAAAAAACAATTCCTTTATTATTTTCAGCCGAAGTTTTTATCTAGGTATTTGAAAGGAACTCTTTTCAGAAAAATGCAAATCTTCAATAATTTTCAATGTTTTACCAAGGCTTTCTTAATTACATATCACAAGTTAGCAATCACATTAAGTTGTTTAATTATCTGTTTTCATCATATACTCTTTCGCAGTTAATTCCTTGCAGACTTATTTATTTATCCTTGCATTGATTCTACATTCGACAAGTATCAACCGATTATATTGAAGATCGATGGAAATTGAGAGCTGAGACTTACTAGCGATATTTTGCGTTTTTCTGTCTAGAATTTCGCACCTGATTATATTATGAAACGCACAAAATCTCAATCTTCGAAAGTATAGTTGAGTACATACGTTTTAATATACGAAAGACTAATACCGATTTGAATGGACTACATTTAAATCTTTAGCATTTCTGTTGCTCCTAGCATGAACAGCCGTCACTGATGCAGTGCCCATACAAGCAGCATGCATGCGCACATGGATTTATACATTTGTAATTATTACTCATACATCGCAAGTCGGCTGCAAACTTACAAACTTACTCTGATACTGGTGCCTCTACAAAGGAATACAATCCACACAATGATATTGCATCGAGTTGTGTGGACATGGACATGCACTCGAGTTAATTGTATGTGTGCAAGGTGAACACAGTGACGTCAGAAAAATATTAACGCACAACCTACATGAGGTTACTTACAACCTTGCTAGTAAGTAATCGATTGCGCAAAATCAAACGATTACGAGTGTGATTTTTACACCTCTTTTTACACAATAGTATTGAAATATTGGATGCCAATTAGAAGTGTAATAATGAAATAATGTCGTCCTACTTATACGTTCACATTAAGGAGTTTACGTTCAGTAAAAATCTTCTCAATTAAAAAGGGCGGCGTGATATTTTAAATGTCGGGATCGGTGACGCTCATAGAAATTGCCTTGCCAAATCTTATATATAAAACCGAAACGGGGGATGTATGTCTGTAATTCCCTTTTGCATTGTTGTTGCAAATTCAAACAAACGAATTGATTTCGCTCGCGAAAGTTTCGACGGTAAATTTGTTTCGTTATCAATGTGTGTGTAGAGACTCCAATTACTCGAGTATCGAGTAGTACATATATAAAACCGAAACGGCGTATGTATGTCTGTGGGTCTGTAATTCTCTTTTGCATTGTTGGTCATTAAGTTGCCATAAAAACGAATGTGAAAGAAAATATGTTTGATTTTTTTATCGGCGAAGACATTTAGTCAAAATGTAATAAATTAGTCTTCTACTGAACTTTTCCCGGCTTTTATTAATATAATAATGTTTTTATTTACGTGAAGGTATTATTTGACATTTCTTTGACAGCAAATTAGATTTTTTCCTTGAATTTGGACATTTTAATGGGCGAGAATGGGGCTGTCAATATATGAAAGGGGCTGTGAAATGTTTTAATTGACCTAGACTTTTGAATTTTGAAAAAAGTTGTTTCAACTTGGCCCGTCTGAATTTACGCGCCGAGGTGAACATAACCCCAAACTGGTCCGAGCGAAGCCGGGTTCGAACACTAGTAATATTATATATTGCAATACGAACCATAAACCAATTTGAAAAACTCACTATTTGTAATTTTACCCAGCGGGATATCGATTTGGAAGGATTTTTGGTAAAAACTGCTTGTAAAAAAAAAATCTGGATGCTTAGGTGCCGGACTAAAGCAACCAGTCATGAAGCGTTACCTAATATGTTACCTATGCCTTATCTTCTCAGATACTCTGAAAATAAAACAATTATAGTTATTCTTATTTTGGAGAATATTTTTTTTCGATTAATATATCGAATTTCCCTACATCCAAAGCAAATACATGATTATCGCATTTCTAAGACAAGTGTTGGTTGGGCAACCTCAGTTCTAATAATGATATGTCTTAATCATTGTGAGAAAGACTACGAATATCACATCGATTGATTTATAAAAAGACCGGAATCGATTTCGTTTGACAATTTTTCAAACGTTACATAAAAAATGGAAGAATATTGAAATGAACTTTAGAAATAGATAATGGGGTAAAAATGTTATAAAATTAAATTATTTCAAGAACATTCAAATACTGTTACTAGATATTACTGATTCTTTTAATATTAACTCACAGCATTTCATAGAACATCGACTTGAATTATAATTATCACAATATAGCATTTAAATGAAGCTGAAATAATATAAAATATATTAATAGTAAAAAAGTGAATAATTTACAATAAATAATTTGATTTACTCGCGATGTAAATATATATTCAGGCTGTACATTACACAAATTGCTTTTTTTACCCTTTTGTAATGGAGTTCGGACAATTCAATAACTGATCCCTTACAATTCGTACATTTCTAAAAGACCTTTGTCTCTCGGTCGACTCCACCCGCTTACAATGTAATAGGGCAGTCTGCAAGTATAACCCAAGAAAAGTCGACGCAATACATTATTAACAAGTGCAGTGTGCAATGGCGATATTGGTATCGAGTCAGGGGTCACTAGCCCGACGTGACCCACTCGCTCGCCCGCCGGTTGTCGTTCGCGAATCCGTACGCTCGAACTGATATCCACTGACGGTGCATATACATATATATAAAACCACGGCTGTGGAGTCGTTGAAAAAAATACCACTCCGACTCCATCATTTACCAAAAGTACGACTCCCACTAAAAAAAGTTTAATTTCGTGACGTTTTTTTACTACCTTTCTCATTATATGTCAACCAACGAATCCAGACAATATCCAATATTGTACAATCTTATATATAAAACCGAAACGGGGGATGTATGTCTGTAATTCCCTTTTGTATTGTTGTTGCAAGTTCAAACAAACGAATTGATTTCGCTCGCGAAAGTTTCGACGGTAAATTTGTTTCGTTATCAATATGTGTGTAGAGACTCCAATTACTCGAGAATCGAGTAGTACATATATAAAACCGAAACGGCGTATGTATGTCTGTGGGTCTGTAATTCCCTTTTGCATTGTTGGTCATTAAGTTGCCATAAAAACGAATATGAAAGAAAATATGTTTGATTTTTTTATCGGCGAAGACATTTAGTCAAAATGTAATAAATTAGTCTTCTACTGAACTTTTCCCGGCTTTTATTAATATAATAATGTTTTTATTTACGTGAAGGTATTATTTGACATTTCTTTGACAGCAAATTAGATTTTTTCCTTGAATTTGGACATTTTAATGGGCGAGAATGGGGCTGTCAATATATGAAAGGGGCTGTGAAATGTTTTAATTGACCTAGACTTTTGAATTTTGAAAAAAGTTGTTTCAACTTGGCCCGTCTGAATTTACGCGCCGAGGTGAACATAACCCCAAACTGGTCCGAGCGAAGCCGGGTTCAAATACTAGTATATTATAAGCAAAAATAAAAAGTTCAAACTTTTCAAAATTTCCGACTCCGAGTACGACTCCGGCCAAAACACCGCGACGACTCCGACTCCACAGCCCTGTAAATAAACCATCGCCAGCCTAGAATGTAAGCTCGTAATTCGACAAATATTTGAGAGATCATAATAATGCTATAATTTTAAATGGTGCTTTTAAGTAGAAATTATAATTATCCACAACAATGTTTCCGTACTTGCGTGCAGTAATCAAATTGCAACATGTATGCAGTAGAAAGTATAAGTATTTGCATACAGTATTTTTGTTTGTCCTAGTTTTATTATCTAATGTGTAATTATTCACTACGATAGCTGGCTACAAAGTAAGTGAAGCAATGTACAAAGCAAAGAAAAGACTTACAATTCATCCGTCAATCTACAATGGAAAAGGGAATCATGAATATAGAAATGAAAATTATATACTACCACACAATATGCAAGATAAAATAAACTTCCAAGTGGTATGAAATTATTCATACCACTTAATTCATTCTCGTTATTTTGGGTAAAGATTTTTGCAGTCTAGCGGCCTTGATGGTCTCAAACAAATGCTAGAGCTTCATTTCCACGAATGCTGTGAAGTTTTGCGTAAAAGTCTATCGCGTAGTTATTCTATGCGCATGATACTTCGAATACCGGAAGCGGACCCGGCTGTAACGTTATTGAAAGTACGCTAAAAAATGCTGCAAATAATGCCTTTTTGGAGTGAGAGGATAATTAGGCATTTGTTATTTTTTTTACTACACCGTATTAAGTTTTTCCCTGATTTAAAGGTCAGAAAGGGATGCAACCATCACAGACATGTACATATGTACACCTTTAGATACAAATTCATAAATCTATTGAAAAAGTTGGCGGTTCCAACTGGGGTTAATCGCACAACCGAATAGAGTGAGTTCTGTAGGGCGTTACCATTCGGCGACGAGACCGATAGTTATTTTTAAATTCATTGAATAAATACGATACGCTGAACGATCACAAACTATCTGTCATATCATCAAAAATATTC
The DNA here is from genome assembly GCA_028554975.1 of Himalopsyche kuldschensis. Classification (NCBI taxonomy): domain Eukaryota; kingdom Metazoa; phylum Arthropoda; class Insecta; order Trichoptera; family Rhyacophilidae; genus Himalopsyche; species Himalopsyche kuldschensis. Next base: position 6,394,014 of record JAHFWI010000017.1, on the reverse strand, counting down.
GCTGCTCGCGTTCCAGTAACATTGCAATTGAAATAATAATATTCATATATATATATTCAATTAACTATAGTAACATAAGAACATACTATTTCAAAAATGAATATCTGATCAATGATATGACCAATTACAGAGTTCAAAAAATAAACGTAATTTCTCTCAGTACGAAAATTGTCCAAATAGCTTACCTTTCACCTACCGTGTACCTACAATGATGGAACTTCATAAACAGAAAACGTGGAAAGGAAAATGAAAGGTGACTCACTTAAATACCACGAAAAAATCATAAGAAAGGTGGAAACTATGCCAGGACACTATCAGCATGTTTAATAGATACAATATTAAGCGATAGTCACGTTTAACGTTTCAAATTGAAGACTTCAGTCTCAACTATGTATATGTATTTAAAAAAAATGTAAGATTCCACTATTTATATTGAATGGTGTATGTTACCCTTTATGAATGTAAAAATAAACAAACATTCGAAAACGGTCGATGAAATGAAATAAAAGAAAAAAGATTCCTTTTTTGAATTGATTGCGGTTAGAGGACGCTACGAATGCAAAAAATCCTTTGGCCATATAATAATACAGGTCAGTGCACTCGATCTCGAAATCTCAAATCTGCAGTCGGCGCACTGGGTAAGTATTTTTGTTTTCATTTTTCTCTCTTTTTGTTCTACCTTCGCTAAATTCAAACGCCGGCCATCTTGCATACTGGGTCACTAGAATATGTATCAATATCGCTGTGAACCCGTCATCGATACTGTATAGAATATCCCTGTATGGTTAGAATAGGAAGTACATATTAATTATGTTACTAGCAGGTTGCATAATCCAAATTATTCGATACCTCTCCTCCACCTCCTTTCATAAAAAAACACTTGAGTCATTTATTTTACATTAATTGAAAAAGTACTTTTCGTGCCTTATAAATACCTATTATTGTAAGCGTACTTTTAAAAAACGAAAATAGGAGCCATACGAAAAATTCTGCTGCTTCTTATAGTCAGCGACTCCACGCTCAAGCATTTGTGGCACGTTTCAATTGATTATTTTTTCACGATATTGGTAAATAAATTTTCATAAAAAATGCACCGATAAATTAGTACTAATCTATACAATTGAAAAATGAAAAGTTGACAAGGAAATTCTAATACATTGAAAAATTCAATAAACTCAATTTCCGAAAAAAAAATGCTTGGTTTTCCATCGCGCGATAATCATCTGTTAAACAAGATATTGAATGGTAGGCGAATACAATTTACTCGACGGATTAATTATCATAATATACATTTAGTGTCGAGATTTTTTTATTATTGGTCAAATAAATACATGCATTGGAAAAAAGCCCACAAAAGATCGAGTGACGTCACACGATGAGTGAAATCTATTGCAAACACCGTGTGCATTAAATTTATACGGCAGTCGGGTTCAAGGCTAAATGGATGCGCTGCAGATAGAGTGCAAGTGACGAAAGTTGTCTGATGACTGAAAGCATCGAAACATTTTTTTATGCTTAACACCGCAATACTATTTATAGAAACTAAGACGTTATTCGAAAATAAATTACTGAAGAAATGAGTCTCGTAATAGTTCAAATTAATGTATTTGTATTTATATACATTATTTGTTCTTGCAAGGGATAATATTTGGTTTTGATAAAAAATGTTTTTTATTTTGTTTTGTTTTGTAAGAATTATATTCAAATGCATTCCATCAATACAGTCAGCTAACATCAAAACAATTATTCAACAATACACACGAAGCTCGCGAAGTCGGCACATGTCATAAAATACTTAGAACATTGATATTTCTACGAAAGATCTTGTAGTAGTCCATGTAGACCGAATGTCTATAGTCTATACCAGTGATTCTCATGTGCGGTCACCAGAGGACTTGGCTGCGGCCACTAACAGATTCATAGAAAATATTTTTAAAAAGGTGGTTTTAGAAGTTAATTTGTCAAAAAGGACTTTACAAATGAAATATTGCGAATAAAATAATAATAATAGTAAATTAAAAAACATTTGATCCGGCCACCAGACATTTCCTTAGGACCGCTTATGTTTACGATGCGGCCACAGTGCAATTTTCCGTGAGGACCACTGGTCTAAACTATCTAACCTTCATCGATATGTATTGTGGAAATTTTGAAACCAAAGATCCGTCGTACTGAGATTCAGAATTAAAAAGTTAGTATTAAAATGTAAATTAAATTTCATTACATTTTATAATGGCAAAGTTTGATTCTGAAGAAACAATTTAAATCTTTTAATCAATTATAAAAGCAATTATCAAAATAAGATATCTCAATCATTGTTACTTATCGTTCAGGTTAGTAATTATAATCAATTAGCTTTGAGACGTGTGCCAATGACGAGTAATTATTCAATAAGAAATGTGACTCAAATCAGTCTCAGAAAAAAAATAATAATAAGTTTTCCATGAAAATTTATAGTTAAAAATTACACAAGAAAAAAATGATTATGTCGCTACAAATCTGACAACTATGAACCACACAACAAAACGAATGAACATATTTTTTTGAGAATTCCTGAAGTAAAACGATATCAAATTACTAGTGCAAACTAATTGTGATCTTGCCTACATACATACTCAGTGTTGATGTGTTTATATAGAAAATATTCAGCATCTTTAACCTTATATCGGACCAATTACTTCCTCGGCTTCGATAAGTTAATTTTATCCTCCAGCATCGTAAGCCTTGAGCACAAATAAGTGTTTGTTAAGCCTTGATTTTACTCGTAATTGTTGTATTGTTTATAAATTCTATGCTATGTAAGCATTTCGATTTATAATAATAACATGTGCACCGAGAAACTAACATAGGCCAATACTGATTAAATAAAATGTAAATTTATCCCCAAAAAGAAGTAGTTAAATATTAAACAATATAATTTCTATTAAAAGGTCAATTTGACTCTATTCCAATCGACAAAAGTACTTAGGAGAACGGGTATTTCAATAATTATGAAACACGTAATATGTTGTATGTGTTACTATTTTCTCATTCTATACAAGTGCAATGCGTCAACTTTCATCGATCGCCTTCTAAATCAGTTACCATGGGAGAAAGACGAAAATTTTTTGTTCTCAGCACTGTTACCATGCGATCAATATACCTACCAAGCATAAGTGGTATATAACTAAGGTACCTGCCAACCCAGTGGCCGTCTTACAAGGAGGGGGGCAATGTCCTCCGGGAGCGCTGATCTCCTTCGGGAATCTGGCCATTAACTAATTAAGTGTTTTGTCATTAGTGATGCACAGAGGCTCGTGAATGTGATAGATTCATCGACGAATATTCATTTTTCACAGCCAACAAGTTTTTTACTATCAATTTTACAGTTGAGCTGTCATTGCAAGTATGCGATTATATCTTAATAGGTATATATGAAAAAAATATATTTTGAATTACATTCCATTTCTACGTAAAACAAAAATCTTATAATTTCTTCAAACAACAATAAGAACACATTTTTGCAGGAAGATAATTGTTCGGGAGAAAAATGACAATAATCCATTTTTGAAAAATAAGTATGTGTATAACTGAATACCTATATATTTACTCTTGAAACGAAAGTATTTTTAAGCAAAAAAGGTGCCACACAATGGGTAGTTGAAAGTTATATTTTTAATTCCGTTTTCGTACTTCTCTAATTTTTTTTTAAATCAAATGGTTTGAATATTCAACTGGGAATACATTCGTGATATGAACCGTATGCTAATCACGAATGTATTCCCGGTTATAAGGTTGATTTGGTTAATAAAATATATTTCTAAAAATATTTGCCAATCTTCAATTAAAAACAACATACGGTTCATTGGAACGGATAGAAATTTGGCGGATCAGCTGAAAAGAAGAATGATTTATAATAAACTAACGTGCGCGTTGCGAAGACCGGTTTTATAGTTAGGTGTTAAATTCTGCCGGCTACTGTGCTACGCCTGCGAGAATCGAAAGATGATTATCGTTATGTTATCGATACGACGTCATTGCATTATAAATGCTACAATTTGCATAATAATAATAATTTTTCCTCTCGAACCAATTAAAATTTAGTAGGTACTAATAAGAGCCTATAATGAGTAAATATTATGTAAAACAGATGAAAATTAAATTCGATAGCCTTCAAAGATTTATCCGAGTATGTTTTTAAAAACTCATGTCACGCGTCAATTGATAGCACATACATTTTATGTATTTGAAATCGTAAAAATAGTACTCGACTGCAACATACTGCCGAGACAAAATTAATGGATGTCCGAAATCACATCAAATATTATAAAAATTGATATACATTTACTGTATATTTTTCGAAATAAAATGTATCTATTTTGGTCCCAAAAACAGAATCAAACATTTAAGTCTGGAAGGTACTCTTGCAATTGTGAAAAACCGCGATTTATATTTGAAAACAATTGTATAAAAAAAATATGTGTTCCCTCGCTTAGTAAAATTGGTATGGGTTATATGACTAGGCAATTTCTGCTATATTAAAACTTTAAAATTATGTATCTCAAGTAGATTTCATTAGGAATATTAATGAATTGATCTCTAAACTTACATGGCGTGAAAGATCCGACCACAGTAGCTTTCCCTTCAATATTGGACCAACACCGATATGCCTAAACATTATTGTATCGATACCACTGCTATTTTAATAAAAAAAATTGAGCATCAGTCGAACCGAAGTATCTCGAGTAAGCGATGCTAAGCAGTTTTATTTGTAGGCATGTAGACAAAGTACTGTATGTGTAACGCGGCTCTATATGTACTCTATTTTACTAAGCGAATTCCCAAACCGTGTTAACTCTAATAGTATGCTAAAACATCCAAGATAAGTTCTCAAGGGGAGTTACCTAAGGAACGTTCGTTGCACTAAGATACTAACTTGCACTAATTGCAGACTGCATTAATTCAATCGTAGCAAACCCAGCTATATACAAATAACAAAGCATCGCAGTTAGAAGCTTTCTACAATTTGGCACACTTTATCTGAACTTACCAAAGTAAAAATAGTTGTAAAAAAAATTGAAATAACGTAATCTTCCAAAATATATGGCAGGTCCACCAATGTGGCGAATAAATTATTGGATGCATGAAAAAATCGATCCAATAACAGAAAGTCTACGAAGCTCGTATCTTCCGCATTGTACTTTTGCACTACCAGGTTTTTAGCTCGAATTGGAAATATTTTTTTTGTTCCAGAAATTTGACGGAATATTTTCAGTAAAAACATTCATAGAAATAACTACTGAAACAAAGCACAATAAGGCGTGTTCTGCTTTAGACCGAATCACGATTCAAGTGTAATGCAATCTCTAAGTGCACTTAAAACAACGAAGCCGCCGCGTGGAATCATACGTCGCTCGACAAACCATAATATCCACAGCATATTCTGCAACTTGCAACTTGCATTTTGCAACATACTGTTACCATGCGCTTTTCAAAACTGGATTGCCAGCATTCGCATACCAGCCGTGTAGAAGTATGTACTTAAATACCTACCCGCCGAATCAAACAGATATTATGTGTATTTTTATACATGCATGTGACGTCACATCCTACAACGTGGAGTCGCTCAACCGGAAAGTAGGTACATCGATACTTCGCTTGCAAGCAGTAAAACATTATTTTCCATTTGTAATAATTAAATTATTTAATGATTCCTACTAATCGACACGCCCCATTTAAATTGCATACCTTATTTGAAAATTTTATTTTCAGATGATGTAGTTTTTCAGACGGGTTGTTCCTTAAGCGACTACTATTTACGGGGGGACATATCCGGTCCGGTCCGTGGCGCAGTGTCAACGTTGTTAGCTTGCGTGCCGGACCGCCCGGGTTCGATTCCCGGTACGAGAAGGTTTTTCAGTCGATAAATCTGTTCAAAGGCATGGGTGTTTGTGTTGTTGAAAATCCCTTCCCACCTTTCCGATCCCAAAGAGCGACGCATAGTGACAGCGATTAGCTAATCACTAGTCCTGTCCAAGTCCTCATATCCTTTCCATCCGTACTCTCTTCGAAAAAGAGAGATTGAGCAACTGAATAACAAGCAGTTCTCATAGAAAAACATATGTTGAGATAAACTCCGTAAGGAATCCATATGCTCCAAGTTGCGAGCGGACATGGTTAAATAAAATAAAAAATATATGTTTAGTGATTTTTACACACACGATAATTACGCACATAGGAGTTTCAAAAAAATAGTATTTATGTTTTAAATGAGAAAAAATAAAATCGCAAAGCGCACATACGATTATTGGCATATGCATATTTGCTTTGTGAGCGTATAACTACACCGTCTAACACAGGCATGGGCAAACTGCGGCCCGCCGAGTGTTTTCTGCGACCCGCCATCATAAATCCTAATTCTAAGTAAAAATATTATTCTAAAAAAACATTGAAAATCAAATAAAAACTCTTCAAGATATTGATTGAGTACACAGATATTCCTTTTCACAGTCAAATTCGATGGCTTTGCTTGGAAAAAGTGCTTCGAAGAGTTCGGGATATAATAATTATTATAATTTTATTTTTGGAAATGAGGAATGTTATGGACTTTCCCGATACTGATGATTAGGGATTTGTGATTATGCATTTACTCTGGACATCGTGCCACACTTAAATATTATTAACTCCGTGTTATGGACGCTCTGATTGACGATTTTTCACAAAGATTTGGTGATTTTCGAAAAATCGAGACAAGTTTGGCGCTGGTAAGCGATCCATTTTCAATAGATATTAAAATTGTATTGAAAGAGCTACAACTTGAGATTATTGATCTGCAATGTAACACTGATTTAGGAGAATTACACTGTTGTGTCGAAATCTGCAAATTTTACAATGATCTTAATTCGACCAATTTAAAAATTTTGCACGAAAAATGTGACCAGACATTTTTGATCATGATCCTCAGCTTTATTCTGATTCCATCTTCTTCTATGACCATTCACAAGCAGTTTTAAAAATATCAACTACAAAATGAGCACCTGAGTTTTATAAAAAATGTTGAAAAATTCAATCTTTGAAATTCGATTTTACGTGATTTTTTGGACGGCACTGTGATTTATTCGTAGGTACGCGATTTTTCTTTTTACAGACAAAATGGTGCGCAAACTCATGCGATATCATTGGTGACTCTGCTCTGAAACTTATTTAAGCACAATGCATTTATAAAATTCGTTGAATAGCACGTTTCCCGGTCGTAAATTTTAGTTACTAAGTCAAATGAATTCACTTCATACGTCTAAATATTTTAAATGCACAATAATTAATATGAACTGAATATAGAAATATTATTTTCGAATTAAAATGGAAATGTTTTAGGTATATTTTTATGAAAAAAAATTTTTTTTAGTTAAACAATTTTTGTTTTTTATTGTATTTTGGATCCTTTTTTCCGCAATTTTTTTAAGTGCGCCTCTTTTTAAATCAATGTATCACGTAAAAACGATCGGGTGTATATCTAAAAATGTTATTTTACTTGCAGCCCGCTGCTCATTTTGAATTCTTGGAATTGGCCGGTCATAAACGGTCGGAATAAACGATCCTATGGAAATGTCTGGTGGCCGCACAGAATTTTTGTCTTGATTCTTTTGTGTTTGAGGTATGTCAAATGGACGTAATATACATGTTTTTCAATTTACTATTGGTATTAATTGCATACAAAATATTTCATTTTCTGAGTCTTTGTTGACAAATTAACTTGTTAAGCTACATTTTTTTTAAATATCAAAAATTTCAATGAAACTATTGGTGGCCGCAGCCAAATCCTCTGGTGGCCGCACATGAGAACCACTGCACTATACCTAATATCGACACATTCTAGGGTAAGTGTACTACCTAACTTCATTTTTTAATAACGGCAGATTGAAAATTTCATCTGATAAATAATCCGTAACATAAGAAAAAGATAGTCTTGGGTGCACTCTCGATAACCTATTTGCAGAAATCGTATAACATAGTCAGTACATTGAGGATTTTGACTGAGGGTGCTTGATGGAATTTCAATATCAAATTTGAATTGTTTGAATTTTGTATTTTTCCATGAGCTTTGTCACCAACGACCCGGGTTTCGCCTTTCGGCATCTTCAGGCATTTCAAGTGCACGGATGTACTTGAACTGACTAACTGATATATAGTAAGTACAGTTCTCGATTTACGACGGAGTTCCTTCCGTTCCACCAACTAGAACGTAAGTCAAATTTCATACAAAAATATAATGAAATGATAGACATAAAAAGTGCGTGGTACGTTAGAAGTATTTATTTCAGAATATGGACTATATGTAAGTAATGTACATAAAATATCTGATACTCTCGATAATACTCACTACATTCAAGTATATTCGGCTTGTTATTTATTACGTTGCCAATGAAATGTATAATTCTATGTCAAATATCCCATTTGCTTTCTTCAAAAATACAAAAGGTGGAGTATCTCTAATAAAAGCAAGTAAATACATATATATAAAGTATAATGTATCAAAGTGTTGTACAACTGGTGTCTAAATTATTTTTTTGAAATGTCCCACAGTTTTAAGTTATATTTTTCTTTCGAAAGTACATAATGTTTTGCATAATTTTGCAAAAACCCGTAACGAATGAGTTATATAGGTGGACGCACCAGTTACATTACGGCGCTCGCATTATTTTTATTTTTTTCGTCGAGAACTGACAGTATATCATTAAAATGTATGGCTTATGTTTATATCGAAATAAATCAAAAACATATTTCGTTCTTTATTAAATATTGAGGTAAAAAAATCTTCTAATTCGATCAGCTGGATGACATAAACAAATATACAGCGAAACATCACAGGTGGCCAGTGTTCTGGGAACGGAATCAAAAATGAACAACATTACGAATGTCGTGATTTTGGAAATACTTCGCGGGCATAAGTGTAGTGGAGGTGAAGAAACGCGCAGGAAACCCAACCGGCGACAGGTGTTAACCGGGATTCGAACTCGGCTCGCAAAAAGGGAAAAAAAACTGAATACGTTTTTTTAAGCCATCAGGTCGGCTCACTGGATTACAGTTATTCGACCCTAAAAACTCGATTGGGATGAGCACGACAGGGCGGATCAGAGTAATGGTATCGTTTTAAAAGTAGGGCAAATTGATTTTTATTTTGAATAAAAAACAATTTCTATATCAACATCGAATCGAATATTGTTTATAATAATTATATAATAGGGAATAGCTTGAGATAAATCATTATCGAAATTTTATGTTCGAATGTGTTCATGCTAAATACCTTTTTTTAATTAATGCATTCGCTCCCAAAAATGTATAGTGTTCCAATGGAAAAGAACAAGCAGCACAAGTTTTTTTTTCACCAAACCTTCGGTTCGGTTCGGAGTTTGGCGAGATGGGCGGGGAAACCGAAGGGGTGAGTAGGTGGCCGATCGCTCTCTCGATTACAAGTTTCCTAGATTGGCAGCTTGGAATTTGAAGACATCGCAGAAGAACATGGCATGAAATCGGTCTATGTATGTAAGTTTCCTTTCGAGAATTTGAGCACTTGACGGAATAGGTAGCCGCAGAACTGTAAATAGTTTCTTAAAAAATGCGTAAGACCGATTTTGAGAAATGTTAAGCTTAATCGAATTCGTTATAACTTGAACGTGCCCCGGGCATCTACCTGTGGATTAAATATTTCATCCCTCGTTTCTGCGCGGCCTCGATCAAAAATCGCATTACCAAAAGCTGAAGGGATTTATATGCAAAATCGCGGTCCAAATTGACGCACTATAAAATCTTTGTTATAACAAAGATAGAGACTTTTTATAGGAAGAAATAAAAATGCTTCCCGTTAAAAAACGATGCGACCGACATGCCTACTAAGAGTTTAAGAAAATAACGTATTACATGTATTATACCATATAGTGAATACGATGCACAAATTATGGGTCATTTCTTACTGAAGTCACAAATAGTCGGAGTCATTAATTTTATTATACGATATTATTGTACAAGATAGCCGTGTTTTATATTCAGGAAAATTGTGATATCCGTTGTGTTTTGATTTGAAGAATATTTTGACGATTCTATTATATCGAATAATCATTGATTTACTCTGATAAAGTTTCATTGAGTGATTAATAATGAATATGATACTTTCTTGTTCACTGGCTTTTCTAAAATATTTTTATCGAGTTCTTGCATGGATATACTAGACAGTTTACTTTAAATCATATACTAACGCCATATCATTTTTAATAAACAACTCTTTGCTTAAAAAATACACAACTAGAAGTTTGTTCAGTTTGTATATTTTAAGCCACGACATGAATTCCCAAAATCGTATCCTTATTCCTATCATTTAGGTAGGGTACCGAAGGAATAAATGTAACAGCCGTGTCAAGTTTACAGTTCCTGGCTCCGAAAACGTATCCTTTGTTGTTTGATATTTTTTTACGCAAAAATAAGAAAAAACTTATAGAGAAAGAATCACGAAACTTTAAACAGCAAGGGGAATCGGTTCCAGACTCTTGTAGATATTTTAGCTCAAGTCATTGAAGTAATACGATACACTTGATTTTCCTGATATTCTCTAAATTTACATATTCCGGAAAAATGGAGCTAAGAAGCAATAACTTTGGAAAAATTCCATTTCACTCATATTATATTTTTTTTCTTCACACAAGGCAGAGTAATAAAGAGTAGACAGCGTAATAAACAGGGAGTTAAAATGGAGTATATAATACGATTTTTTTTTTCTTTCATGCATAACTACTTTTTTATATTATTCCACCATATTTTGTTTACGCTTCACCGAATTTCCCAAATGTAATGTCATTATTTATGTACATATTTTCAGTCACGGAAATAAAATTGCATGAAAATAAAATTTTACTACAGAATATCAAACATTTCACTTCCCCGAAAACTAATTAAAATAATTATTAATTGTATTTGCTCTCAAGTTCTTATCTGTGGAATAAGCTTCATGATTATTCACATTATACATCATTCACATTATACATCATAAACATCACATTTAAACATACTAATCCTACTACTTCATAGATTTCAATTTGTTCCATGGTTTGTGAATATAATTTGAGAAACATTTACTCTGAATAGTGTTTCAAAATGAAATTTAGAGCTATCCATCACATTATGCGGAGAGAGCTACAAGGCCCGCAAGAAAGATTTCGCAGATCCATGTATACAGAAACGCAACGCGACTGCATTTTCTATGCAATATAAGTTATTCCGTACTTTTTTTTGCTTCAATTGCTATTTTTATATTTTTTACGCTCTTCTATTATCTATATGCATTCGGCGAATTTTTTATCATTTTTTTATTGTGGGAATTTGTATGCTGAGATAACGGTTAAAATAAACGTTTTACAAATGTTTACCCTTATTTACTATTTCCATTATGCAATTTTGACCCATTAATTTTAGTCATATGATAAAAAATATGTATAGCTAAAATACAGTTGTAGGATTACTAAGTTTCGATTACCATATCAGATACAATGAAAAAACGATAATGTTCTACCATTTGTTTCAACTATTTTAACACAACTTGATCAACGCAAACTGGCTTTTAATGGTCCGATCTTTTTAATAAGGGATTGGGTAGAAAGATGGCGCTAAAATTACTATTAGGAAGCCAATCAATCTCTTTTCAATCCATTCTTGGATCGATTAGGGTTGGGTGTAGGGGCTAAAAATATAAGACATTAACGTTGCAAAATAAAAACTTATCTATAAAATTCACCGCGATTGGAAATTCAAACATTCGACTGCAAAGCTTTTATATGGTATATAAATTAAATTTACAACACTCTAGAAAGTTATTAGTTATAATTAAAACTAAATTGACGTACTAGGGTTACCACATCTCTGTTCGGTAAGCAAAAATATATCCGCACCTTTTAAAATATATGAAAAGAAAAAAGTATATTTTTTTTTCATGATTAAACAACAACACAGTACAGTATCTACATGAATTAGATGTTAACTGCCAAACTAATAACTCCCACCTCATTTGACGAGGTGGAAAGTCTAATAAAAAACCTTCCTGGCAGGAAAGCTCTGGGTAACGACAAAATCGGCAACAAGGCTCTCAAGCAGTTACCGCAAAAGGGTAATACCTCATTAGTAAATATTATAAATGCTATATAATAAGGCTACAATATTTTCCCACCCGATGGAAGGAAGCGGATATTATCTTGATTCCAAAACCAGGAAAAGATCACACTCATCCAGTGAACCACCGGCCAACAAGTCTGTTTCCTGCAATGAGCAAAGTCTTAGACGAGTGATTAAAACTAGACTACAAGAAGTGGTTGGCGAGAAAAAGATCATCCCCGACACCCAACACGGGTTTCGGGCGAATCATTCGACAAGCCATCAACTTCTTCGAGTGGTGGAATTTATCAGGAGCGGATTCATTCAAAAAGAGGTCACAGCTGGCCTCTTCTTAGATATTCAAAAGCCTTCGACAGGGTGTGGGTTGAAGGGCTTGTATTCAAAATGTCGAAGGCTGGAATTGGATTACCACTAATTAACTTAACTCATTTGCGACAGGTAGACGTTTCCAGGTCAAAATGAATGGAATCCGGTCCTCACCGAGGTCAACACTTGCGGGGGTTCCACAAGGCTCTGTCTTAGGACCCATACTGTATAATATATACACCTACGACATTCCCACCGGTGGGGAAAATGATACAATTATAGCCCAGTACGCAGATGATACATCCATCTTGGCTAAATCTCGTAAACGGCAAAGCGCAGTTGCACACGTCCAAACAGTTGTCGATGCCATTGCCGACTGGTGTGACAACTGGAGAATTAAAATCAACGCAGAAAAGAGCGCGGCAATAATGTTTTCTAAAGGCTGAATTCATTAGAAAACATAACTTCAATTGCATTAGAATGCACAATACAGAGATCAAATGGTCTAATACAGTCAAGTATCTTGGACTTACCTTAGATAGGAGACTGAAGTTTAACGAACACACCGCGATTAAAAAGCGCCAAGCTAATGCTACAAAAGCGAAATTGTACTTTATGCTTAATGCTAGGAGCAAACTATCCATAAAGAGTAAACTTCTCCTATATACAGCAATAACTCGTCCAATTATGGTGTACGCCACACCAGTGTGGGCGTTTGTTCACCAAAAGCATCTGAAGACTCTCCAGGTTGTTCAGAATAAGTCATTGAGGCAAGTATGTGATGCTCCATGGTTCGTGCGTGGTTCGCTGTTACACAGAGATTTATGTGTGCCCACTATTTGCGAATTCGTTCGTGAAACCTCTAAAATGTTTCAACAGGCTGTAGGCCTTCACGATAACCCAACAATCTTTTGCTTGCAGAATTATGACGAGAAGGCCTCAGAGAATCGATATAGGCCGAGAGCTATTCTTCTCGATGATCCTCCCTAGGTAGAGACGCAATATTAAACTGACTTCTCAACTGTAGCGATCGCGCCCTCCTGTCAGAAGCGATGGAAAGGGAATGTCAAAAAATAAATTTCAAGAGTTAAAACATTTAGAGACGAAGGAGACTGGAACACGCCTTAGAACTTGAAGCTCCGTCAAACTGATATCAAAAAAAAAAAATCTACATGAATAGTTTTAATTAGTTAAGAATAATAAGAAGACATCCAGACTATGACATGGAACTTTGAAAGTAGGCAGTTTAGTTTATTAAGCGGTGCATTTTCTATCGCAATATTTTTTTCCCAGACACAATACAGCTTGCGCCTACTTAACCGTGAGAAAATTTTAAATCAAATAATATCACAAAAATATAGCAACCAAATATGGATGCGTTCTACTAAAGTAGTTTATACACTATAAAAAACGATGCATCTCACGCTTGCATATGACCTAATTTTAAAGTGAAGTTCGATACAGGACCTATTTACCTGTAATATAAAAAAAACCGTTAGGGTGGATAGATAATGGATAAATAGGACATTCATAAGGTGTTTTAGTTTTAAAACAAACGATTTGCCGTATCACAATAGAATCTTCGATTCTTTGATAGCGTCAGCAAAATACTAAAATAACATGCGTGTAAGAATTATTTAAACACTTTTTAAACAAGGAGCACTGCAAATTACCTGTAAATTAAAACGAAATTACCGAAATTGAGGCGCCGGTGTTTCGGCTGTTAACAATCAAGCGAAGTCAAAATATTCATAATTTATTTTGTGACCATTCTTGAGAGCGAATGTCGATACTGTCGTCGACGTTGACACGCGACTCATTTAATACTCAGGCGCATTGTTCTTGTATACTTTCGTTGGCAGTTTTAGTGGCTTATCATTTAAATAATCTCAGACATCATGGAAATATATAACTAATTACAAAGTGAGTAAGTTTTGATTTGGAGTTCATCATGAAACAAAAAAAGAAATCGATAAATGCCAAAATTGCAATAAACTAAAAATAGTTTTTACTTTCAAAATAAATATTAACTTCAAAATATGAATAATCAGCTTTATCAGCTATTTAGAGCTAACACAAATCAAAAAGAAGTGGTTACGGCATAGGAATGAAAAAATACATGGAATAATGAAGCTAAAATCAGAAAATAAAGAAATTAAAAGTGTGTATTCAATCGTGCTACTAGCGTATCGGTGCTCTATTTTCAGTGATGTTTACTTTAAATAACTAAAAGAAAAAGTAGATTTTTGTTTACATAATCCCCTTATTAATTGGTGTGAAAAAGATTGGAAATATATATATAGATTAGGTAATTAATTGTTAAGTCTTTCAATAATATCATTGTATTCTGGAAATGTTCACCTTCAAATTTTACCGAATCAAACAATTTAAGCCGACTTATCGGTTTTAATTGTACTGTCATAATATTGCGCACATATTTGAGTAGGGTGTATTGTATGGATCGCGTGAAAAAAGGGTAATATTTGCATAAATCATTCTGAAATTCTTGAATATTTTAGAATTACGCATACAAGCCAAATTTGCCCTTAAATTGATTTCGTAGAATTTATGGAATACCGTAGTTCCCGAGAACTAAAATTTCTTCACGCAAATAAAAATAAATAGCCTATATACATATATATATATAATATACACGACTGGCACTTCGAAGAATCACACGTCTATTTCCAAGAAGAATCCAAGGTTTTTAGCGTCACCTATGTTTAATTATTTTTCAATTTTTTTTTTTGTTACAATTTTACTTTTATTTATTTTTCGCGAATGTCGCAAAGGTTTGTGTGGTATACATTCTTCTTAGCAGGAGGTAACGAATTATTTTCTGATGATTTTCCTGTCATTTTTACCTGGGGAAATTGGAAGGTTTGAATATTTATATATAACAATACTAAGTGGCACCGTGATATTGGCTCGCCGATATTAGCGTGCTGGACGCTACCGCGCAGTGAAGACCCCGACATTAGCGCACAATATAAAATTATATTGTATTGTTGAATGCTCGCTTAAAGAAATTTACTTACCTGAGATAACTTTTCGACTAAAACTGTATCTTATTTCAAATTAATTGATACGTTGAATAATTTGGATATGTTATCTTTGACATATGTTTTAAATATTTCATGTGCGCGCAAGCGTCGTCGCGGTAACGTTGTCGCGGTAATGTCGCTGCACCATACATAAAATAGCTTGAGATAAAATATAAGGCACATTTATCAATAAAATAAGGGGAAATCGGTTATGAGAAAGATATTAGCCCAACACTACAACCAGGAAGCAAACTATTAAAAAACAATATAAATACATGATATTTAAAAAAAGGTCTCGATCACTTATCTTTTGGGTCGATTTTCAAATAATACGTTCGTAAATGTTAAAATTAAGTGGGTTACCTGCATACTTACTAAATGGTTGTCTTTTTAACTGTCCATTATAAATTTAAATTGAGATTTTGTGAACCGTTATTTAGATTTATATTTTTATGACTTTAAGCCATAAGTTGGAAAGAAAGAGTTATGAACTGTTACCCAAGGGGTGTCATAGAATTTTTGAGCAACATAAAATGTTTCACATAAACACACTATCCTTATTTGGGCATATTAAAAGAAGTTTCGAACGGTAGTCGGTCAGTGATTTATTATCGTTGTAAGATTTTTACAGCACCGACGTATTACATTTTTTCAGCAAACACCTTAAGGATCTGTCTTTATTGATGATGCAACACATGACTCATTCTCCATTGATCCACACCGTCAAAAGCCTTATTCAAATAGGTAATAATTTTATTCCAGTTATGTAAACTTTAAAAACGTTCCTAGGACATGATAAGTATCCCAGGGTCTCGGAGGAAGAAAAACAATCATTAAATGTGAAAATACTGATGAAAATATGAGTCATTGGCAGGCCTTGAAAATTCATTTTTCGTTTGTTTCTTATAAAGTCAAGCGTATTTTGTACCTCCTCCTACTGAAATGTATAAAAAGGACGAGGTACTCAGCTACAATTTTATAATAATCACTGAGCAAATGAAGCGATGAGCGTACTTCTTTCCCTTAAAATACGAGAACAAGTCGCCGTTTTCAGCACTAATAATAATGAAAAATATTTTTTTAAACAGAATACATCCGCCTGAAGAAGACCAAGGGTGCAGTGTGTCTGGTAAAGCAAAGATATGGCGAAATCTCAAAACTTATGCAAAGCCAAGGTTCGCATAAATACGATCTTACGATACATCATAGTGTATTTTGTTTTTATGCGATATTTTATTTATATTGTCTCGGGTCGTGAAACCAAAACTATTACCCTAATTCGGGTCATGGCTAGCAAGTCTTAAGAAATGCTAGCCTATGATATATTATTAAAAATAATTAGGACCGGCTAGCTCAACGAGGCAGCATGGCGAGGTGTAAATTTTTCGAAGCATGGGTCATTTTCAATTGAAAATGTCTCATCGCCGAGTCCATCCGATCCCGATGGTGATATAAAATTGTGGAGGTTCAGAAATTAGAATATGTAAACAGAAGCGCACATGGTTATAATGAATACATTCAGTCCTCGCCATATTTAAAGTAAAAAAAGGAACCATCGACCAGACTGACTGGTGTGGAATATATATGAAGACGATTGTCTGTGATGCAGGCACTTCTGGCCCCGAGCACCGCTCCTCCTATAGGGACTACAAATGGGATTCCTGATATGTTTCGCAATTCGGTTGGTACAACGAAGTTATAGACATCGAATTATTGTTTCGACACCGTCATCGGCAGGTCGTTGACATAGAAAAAGTTTCGCTGAGAATAATAATTCAGTTGCGAAAGATTCGCATTCGAAAGTTTTGACTGCCATCGAACGAACGCCCGTCTGGCCACCGGTCTAGACTGAACTCGAGGCTGATTCTCGAAATTGAGTCGTAAATCGAAATGCAATAAAAAATAATAACATTACAGGAAATACCTGACATATTTGTACAAAAGTAAGACAAGGCTTGTGACGCAAAAATAGTGTTTATTTGAAGTATTTTTACTGGAGATCTTTCAG
This sequence comes from Himalopsyche kuldschensis, assembly GCA_028554975.1. Classification (NCBI taxonomy): domain Eukaryota; kingdom Metazoa; phylum Arthropoda; class Insecta; order Trichoptera; family Rhyacophilidae; genus Himalopsyche; species Himalopsyche kuldschensis. Next base: position 6,376,521 of record JAHFWI010000017.1, on the reverse strand, counting down.
CATATTAAATTATTCAGAAACACAAATATAAATTATAAAACATTAGATAAAAATTTTCCAATCCCTCAATTTGAAAAACTCTGATTTTAACATAGATTAGGGTACAGACACGAGTCCCCGCTATAACACCTCAATCAGGGAATAATAAAATGTGTGTATCGGTTATCTAATAACGAATTGATTCAGACACAGCAAAGGGCTGTTATTATGCCAATAATGCCATCGTTGCAGTAACTTAACTTTTCCACCGTTCCGTTCCGCTGCCAATGTGGAGAACATTTAATGGGGTAATTTAAACTCGAGGATTACTTTCATGACAAACTTTAAAGCTTTCATTCACGAGGTCTATTGGGTTATGGAGGGTACTGGGTATAATTAAACAACTAATATTCAACATGATTTCAATTAAAATCTAAGATAAAATGTATTTGTCTACGTAGCAAGATATTAATTAATAAATGGAAAGACAATAAAAGAAAGTGAAGATATTCTCACTTCTCACGAGAGATCTGAGAATTATATACACTATTTGGTAAATAATAATCACATTACAAATTGTGTAAAATACAGGGCTGTGGAGTCAGAGTCGGAGTTGGAGTTGTGGAGTCGGGGCTTTTTAGCCGGAGTCGTACTCGGAGTCTTTATTTTTGCATATAATATGTCAAATTTGGCTATTGGCCGGATTGGTAGAGTTGATATTTAATTGAATACATAAATAGGAAAATTAGGCAAAAAAAAAGTGACGATATTAAACTTTTTTAGTCGGAGTCGTGTTTTTGGTCAATGTTAGAGTCGGAGTCGTGGTTTTGGTAAATGCTGGAGTCGGAGTCGGAGTCTAACTTTTTTTTACCCACTCCACAGCCCTGGTAAAATATCATTTGAACATGTGAAGTCATTTTCCCACCCAAAAATATACTGGCAAATAGCGTTCGAACGGCCAACGGTCCAATCATCAAGAAATACTGTTACTGCGAGAAATACTGCAGCAAAGAAAATGAGGACTTTGTTTCTGTTCAACCTTTCACAGTATTGCACAGCCAATAAATAATAACGAAGATAAATAATTAAATTATAGGATTTAAAATACCGTAGGAAATTGATTATCAGGATTATATACTGAATCGTACAGTGTGCATAGCTTCTGGAATGGAACACAGACTGCTAGACATCTCGTCTATTGCGAAATCATTATTGGCCGGCCAGACATAACACAATACATCAAAATAATAATACAACACAACACAATCATAATAATAGTTAGCAGTAGGCTGTCTGATACCACGGCAATGACCCACTTCCACTTGCCTACCCAGACGGGGGAGACGAGACACAGCGATGCAATCGACGGTAGACGAAGCGAGATGCAAACAATAATGTGCGCGTGACGCGCCGAAACTGGCATTATAATTTTTTGGCGCGTTTTTTTCGCAATGATTAGATTTTTTCGCGCGCGACTAAAAAAATGTTACAGGCCGTTACGTTAGCCGAGGTAGACAGTCTCATGTGGCCTCTAGGGTAAGGTGGCCAAACGTGTTGTCGAAAAAGTCATCAATGGGCGATTTCTGGAAAACTTATGACAAAAAATAGTAAAATACATCTGACGTTACTTTTTGTCAAAAATTTTGAAAAAAATTGTTGGATAAAATATCACTGAAAATATATATTGGCGGTATAATATATGTATGAGCTTTGTTGGACAATTAATGGGTTAAGAAGAATCTTTTAATTGGGTATAAATTATTTTTATAATGTTTAGATGCGTTCACGCTTACCTTATAAATTGAATATTAAATGTTTTGCACTAATTTTGATTTAAGAGCTACTGATCATCGGACACCACTTCCAAAATGTCCATGATGTAGAAGCGATGGCACGGTGAAACTTGATATACGTACACATGAATCGCATTTATTAGTGCTGGTCACCCGACTGTAGGTGGGCCGACTAGTGGGCAAGACAGAGATGATAGATACACCCAAAACGACAAAAAGAGATGGCTAAATCAACATTATTATTTAATACTCTACACACACACATGTGATTATGTAAATACCTACGGCAATGTGCATGTGTACGTTTGTACTGAGTAGGCCTAAAAATTCTAGCTCAAAGTTGTAACTACAGTGCGAAACGATATCATTAAAATTAGATAAGAACATTAAAATATCACATGTCGAAATTGAAAATACATGTTTATATGATCCATAACAATCCAAAATCATTGCAATCGCTTTCTCTTCGAAAAGAAAAAATGATTAAACATTATACTTTAGCTTTTATTTTAGTTTTGGAAAAGAAGATTTCGCATAAATATAATTCCATGGTTCTCAAGGGAGTTAGAGATATCGTTGACCCTACGCTGGACTCAATATTTAGGTATTTTTTACACCAACCATTTGACAACCCCTCCCCACCTTCCCCTTCAGTCATATACATACATCTACTTGAGTTATTCTGTCGATGAAAGATGCAGCAGATAATCGTCTGAACGCATTTTTATAAGCCATGTCTTCAAAATTACTACTATATACACCCATATATCCAGAAAACGTTAGTATATTACAGAATAAATAATAATATATAGAGCACCGCCGAGACGACGTAAAGTATCGTATTTCGATCATATTTAGGCATTTTTAGTGGGTTCCTTCGATCCTTGACATTTCTCGTCCTCAAATATGCCATATATTATAGAATGAGAAAGGATATGAATGGATTGCAACGAAAGATCCACGGCGGTGGAGTGTTTTGCAATGATTATCAATTCTATTCATCCAACACCTTTACATGAGTAGGAAGGATTTAAAAAAGACCTCACAGAGTGATAGAATCATACTGTATTATGACAAAACTAAACAAATTATAAATAGTTGAAATTAATTAAATAATTCCTTAGCAAGCGAACACGAAGATTTGTCGAATGACTAGTAATTTTTAAAATAAGCGAGTAAATAGTAGTTTTATAATATTTTCCATGGGGCCACCTGTACCCGGTAATGATCTGAGGTATTTTAATAACGGCAGATTTCACTCTCAATTTACATGCTAGCTTTACCAACACCGTTCACAAGCCCTGTCTTTTTTTTAAAAAATATTATTATTAATGTAACATTATATGTCGACACAATAAAAGAAATTCAAAAATATTAGTTATAATATCGGAGAAGTTTGGCTATATTTATAGTTAATATATAACCAATATCATATTATATTAACACCAAATTACAAATACGTTCAATGGATTCGGCGGTAACTTTCTGGAAATCCATTTTTAATAAAAACCACATTTGATAACTTTGCAATTCCATATATTTTGTTAGACGTGACAAACGTATCGAGTTAATTTTATAAAACCGAATTACTAAGCTAGAATATCATTATTAATGAAATAGAAAAATATTTTATGGATCATTTTTATAAAAAAAAAAAAAAAACGAAAATGCCTCTATAAAACAATCCGAACGCATGTGAAACGGCTTACCGTTGAACTTAATAAAGACTAATATAACTAAAAAACAATAATAATAATAATATAATTTAGAATATCGACTGAAGATGTTCGATGGAATTTAAAAATCAAGTTTGAATCCTTGAAATTTTTTACAAAGTACATATATCATATTACATATATAAAATAAAACCATAAATAAAGGGTTTTTCAATAGGGACGCTCAAACTTTTGAGGTTAACACTCGAATTATCGAAATTATCGAATCGAAAGATTAACGAATATCACATTTCATAAGATTTGGATCATTGTCGTTTACCAAATTTGTATTGATTTTCGCAAACTTTGTGGAAAAATCAAGTTCCAATAATAAAAAGCCTTCAGCTTATTGGTAGCAGTTAAACAGCAGCAGAGCAGTTAAAGTGTCGGTACAATTACGAAATTAGAATCACACATTGCATGGTTTTAAATATTCGTAAATTCGATTTCCACGAGTTTTTAAATACTCTATGCTTGATACTTAATATGTGGCGTCCAAATCTTTGCCCAACGAAGATAGGTGAAAGTTACAGGAACATACAATACGGAACATACAATGCGAACAAAAAAAATGTTCAAAATCGCTGATCAGCCAGACACCAGACGTCACGGTACACCGATCCGCAGCTATTGTCTAAATATACACTGTTACCGTTTACGGTTCATAATTTTATTTTGGCTTAATTTCGGATTAGGCGGCCAACAGCCGTGTTGTGATGATGTTGCAAATTTTTTTTATAAACTGAGCACAGTATGTCAGGCTGTTTGTTTCTTTAAACTTTTGCGACCTATTTTTAATATTCGGTACCGAGAGTAATGGTGATTTCAATATTCGCTACGCATTGTACAAACACATATAACATTGTCACACGGGAGACAAATTTCAAGACAGGCTGCGGCGCGATGGCGGTACGTCATATTCACGCGGAAATTTAGTTATTCGACATTCATTAATTAATTTTCACAGTTACTAAATCATTTTAAAAATACTAGTAAGTATCTTAGAAGCCGTAAAACAATTATTTACGCTGCACCTTCATCCGACGAGGAATATAGTATTTATCCTTAATATAATAATGCCAGCTCTAATGTCATCATGAATTATCTCTAACGCAATCAATTAAATCGATTAAATCAAATAAGCTGCGAGAATTACGTATCCGAAAAAGCTCATAATTCGAATGAGAATAGCTTGCAGTAATATTTGACAAAAGATATCCGATACTTGCAGATCGACCAAACCCACAAGTTGCTCTTTCTTTCTGGCTGTATCTTCTAAATGGAACTAACGTAGAATGAAAAGGAAAGGTTGAGCTTCGAATTAATTACTCAGGTGTGATGGTATGTTTGTTTCTTGGAACAAATGTGATTTTAACACCAAAAAGGTATTTCAATACCATTTTCATTTTTTACAACACCATTCGGTGCTGGTATATTAAGGAATGCATGGAAATGTCGAAGGACGATACTCAGGTGGTTAGTGGAAAAACTCTTTTGATTGATAGATTGTATCAGAGTTATACTATATCCAGCGGAAAAAACAAATCAATTTTAAGTGTTTGCCTAAAATCCAGGGCTGTGGAGTCGGTAAAAAAGTTCGACTCCAACTCCAGCATTTACCAAAACTACGACTCCTACTCCGACTCCAACATTGACCAAAAACACGACTCCAACTCCGAGAAAAAAAGTTGAATATCGTCCCTTTTTTGCCTAATTTTCCTATTGATGTGTATTCAATTAAATATCAACCCTACTTATCCGGCCAATAGCCAAATTTGACATATTATATGCAAAAAATAAAAAGTTCAAACTTTTCAAAATTTTCGACTCCGAGTACGACTCCATAGCCCTGCTAAAATCAATCTATTTATTATGATCGCTATAAAGATCACTGTAGTCAATTTTGTCGATTAAATTGATACCACATTACATTAAAAAAGGAATGAACGGAAAAAATTATATATTGCTATTTTATTTTTGAAAACTAGGTCAGTTTAACAGTTTAAATTAACCATCGCTGAATCAAAGAACCTTGGAGTAAGTAGGTGGTGTGGATACCGTTTGCTTGACTCGGTATTTTCGCCCGCTATGGTCAATGGCTGATCGGTCAGATCGTGAGCAAAAAAAGGTATCTGCCGAACATTTCTGCAATCTCGGCTAGACACGCACCAGACGCTGTCCCAGACGAAACACTACGCATGTCGTAATAGAGCATTGGGAAAAAAATACTTAGGTAATAGTATGTCTACCTAAAAATCAGTGGCGTACACTGACTACAGGAAAGATATCTGACATTATTATATTTGAATGTCTTATTCTGATGACATTATATTCCAGCCGATGCTTTTAACTGTCCGGTAGACTTGTAAGCGTAAATCATATTTTTTAATACATTGAATGTTTCCACAGGTTTCATACAGTTGAAAACTCCAAGAATTTCTAGTTACCAGATGAACTGAGTGTGTCTGGTGTACTTAAATATTTATTCATTTTTTTATTTTTAAAAGCCTCGAAAAGATAAGAAATTAATTAAATATGTTAAAAGCACGTTTTGATCGTTGTATCGCTTATTGGAAAATAGTTTCGCTGAAAATAAAATCACTTATGGAATTCACATTCTTTTCCTATACAAGCCCCGAAACACTATTTTACTATTGTGCTTTACGTATGACTCATGGTTCATGGGACACACAGTGTTGTACTAATCTACTAGTTACTAGTGGACAGGCGCACAACCAAGCTTTTCCAGGGCGTGAATGTTTTCAAAGTATTATCTTCTTGAGCAATTTTCCATTATTATCTTTTTACGCTTTGGCATTTTCTGTAGAAGAAAACATGCAATATTAGAATAATTATTTATTTTTAGTAAGTACATACTACCATATTTGACCACAAAGATTCTTAATCATTCAAAAATATTACAATATAAAAAAAAACTTTTCGGTTTGCTAATGTAAAATATCAAAAGCTGTGAAATACAATCAAAAATAACTTTGTTTTTCCACGTTTTGTGTTACAAATAGTGATATATGTTTCGCCTCTGAGGCATAAACAGACTTACTGCAGAAAGATGGTTTAGTAAATGAGCATTAATGTCATTTAAATAAGTATATATATGTTAGTGGTTATGTCAGATTTTCAGCATGTTCGTTTTTGTTGCATAAATCACAATCCGTGTCCAAAATATAAAATAGCTCAAATGAGTACTTTATGTACATCATGTGCCAGTGGAGCATATTCAGTAGTTTAGCAGAGGACATTTTAAAAGAAGCAGTATGTAGCCTATTTCACTACTGCTGATTTAGATGTTTATATCCTCCTCATATCAGATGCTGCACAAGTCACTGCTCAAAGCGATTAGTTTCCGAACCAAACAAGGCCAATCATGATTGCGAAATAATAACAGACGCATTCACGCGTGGAGTGCTTTTAGAAACCTACTGACTGACTGACTGACTGACTGATAGACGAGTTCAAAACATCAGTTGTAGCCAATGTGCGGCTAAATTCTTACACGACATTTTATTATGTAACTCAGTTTTTTATTGCCATCTGGAAAGATGGAAAACATAGTATGTTAAGATATGGTTTCGAAAAGTTGATCATTGGATATATCTCTTAATAAATGTCTCATTCACAACCCATAAGTTATAAATTAAAATCATACTAACAGTCGTTCAACCAATGAAATCGTGGCGAATAAGAGAATAAAATAGAGAGGAATTTATTAACGTACAGAAATCTTTTGGATTACATTTAAATATTCATAAAAGCCGACTATTCATTCTTCTTTATTTAGTAATATTGCTATTCCCAAAATCTCCGATGGCAAATTTATATTCGTTTACCTATCTTGCCGGGTATGAACACGGACCTTCTTAGCGCTGAGTGATTCTTTCTCGCTAGGCTAGAGGCCCATACTGCACGAGATGTCTTAAAAAGCATTGTTTTGATAATAACCGACGTCCAAATTTATGTCGGTATTCATCATCGTTCATGGAATCTCATGGATTTAATTGAATCATGTTATTATTTCGATTGATTCATGCACACCGTATCTAAGAACTTAAGTAACCCAGTCGAATACAATCTGCGATGGGATAAAACAGATAACGGGGACAGCATACATGTATGTATGTACATAGTTACTGCTTCAGTTTACAAAACCAACCGTTCAATGATTCCTACCCGTCGTACTAAAATCTTATCCGAATCCGAGTGTTGGACTCTCACCGGGGCCAACGAGCGTGCATTCGAAACACTTCAGAGAAAAGTACTGGATCAGCAAAGGCCGGGTGGCGCAAGCATTCCGACCAGTAATTATGTAACCTTTTCTAAGAAGAAGTCATCTCAAGATAAACCATACCATATTAATCGGATTGACAAGTCTATGTACGGCAGTGAAGTGCACGCACGACCAAGACCTTCCTAAACAGCAATCATGACAGTCGTTGGTTTAAACGGGCTTCAATGGCTGGACTCTTCATAAAGGTTTCAGGTTCCAGGGCATTATTACCGCGGCTGTCATATTATATTTTATGATTCATTTGAACGAAATTCTAGAAATCGACGAAGAGTGTACAGAAACCTGAACAAAGAACATGCCACTCAATTAGTATCTTATATATAAAACCGAAACGGCGTATGTATGTATGTCTGTGGGTCTGTAATTCTTTGGGAATGATATAACATTAAATAATTATTGGTCGCTTAGTCCGAGCGAAGCCGGGTAGCAATACTAGAAATAGCGAAACGGCGTATGTATGTATGTCTGTGGGTCTGTAATTCTTTGGGAATGATATAACATTACATAATTATTGGTCGCTTAGTCCGAGCGAAGCCGGGTAGCAATACTAGTAATTTTATAAAATAGTTATATTATTTCAGACACGCCAAATATCCATAATCAACTAAATTGTTTATTTATATTTTGGAATATTTCGGATCTTCGGTCTTATTGATATTGATTATTATATATTTGAAGTTATGTTTACGGACCATATTCAATAAAATTAAAAATTCAATGAACTAATTCCCACAATTATTTTTTATTTAGGACGATGTCGTTTGCGAAACAGATTTCCAACAAAAATTTTGAAATCTCAAAAACGTGTCAAACCGGCCCATTTTTTATTTCAAATCCGATAATTAACAAATTCTACCCGAGGATATAAAACATCCAAGCTAAGATCTCTTTAATTAGATTGTAAAAAATGATTCAATATCGAACCTGCCGGGACTTGAAGTGGGACTTTTTTAAGGAGCACTGACCGACCGCAAGGCTTCATCGGTCGTCGATATTATGCTGTTGCACTAAAACCTTTTTTTTACCTTCATATATGTGACATATGTATATAAACGGCACATATATGTATCCAATAAAAGGGATTTATTTATTTATTTATTTATTCATAAAAAAATACAAATCATGGCATTACAGCTTACGCCAATACGCCATGCATTTGACAAATGTATTCACATATACATACATACTTGTATACACATAATAAAAATTGTTATTATAAGAAAAGAGTAAAAAATATATAAAATCACATTAGATATTTTAAAGATGTCAATCGAGAGTTACGTCAAAATCAAATTTTATTCAGAAAATATAGTATTCGTCTGAACTCACTCACGTCCGAAGCAATGCCGTTTAAAATTGTTAAAGCTCTTCCCAGAGGCATTCCCATTGGCAGACTGGTTCTACCCCTTGGAAGAACAAACAACTCATGCTCACGATTCCTCAAAAAATTATCAGGATCATTCAATTTAACATTTTCAAGAATGGTGGAATTCTCTTTTTGGCCTCGGATAAGCCGAAAGAAATATAATGCCAAGTACATTTCTCTTCGAGCATTCAAACTATTGAAAGTAAGCATCCCTAAGAGAAAGTCTGTTGGATAAAGCCATGGGTAGTACCCATATGTCCTCAAATAGGGATAAAGTCTCCATAGTTCCTTCAATTGGTAAAACAGGGCAAATTTTAAAAACGTATTAGCCAATGACAATCCGAATAAGTTAATTATGTATTTCATTGTATTAAGGGAGCTAATTTGGTTCTTTAACATGTTACCCACACTACTGTCATTGCGTTTCTCTTCGATATTTACGTGTCGCAACTATTATTGAAATTGCCATTTCTTAGATGTTAAAATAGCTTCCGTTGGCAGATTTACCTCTTTACGAATTACGATTGAGCACAACTGCAAAGCAAAATTGAATGGATAGCGAAATCCAGCGGAAGACGATGCTCCTCGCATAGCAACTCGTCGAGTGACTCGCCAAAGAGTGGGCACAGGATTCGAGGTCGGGGCGAGACGACTTTCAGTTTCGCACCAGCCCAGTGGATACGGCCTGCCAGCCACCAGCCAGACGTCTGGCCCAGCCAAAGAATGACTCTTGTGCAACACTGCGCCAATACTTTGCCGTTCTTAGGCAACATTCAGCGTCTAGACGTACGCTTCTAAACATATCAAGTCAATGCCTTTGAACATTGTACAAGTATTTAAACACTACACATGTATATATAATATATATTAGAAAGCTTGCCAATCCATTTTTGATTAAACTATTTGAATGCTTGGTAGATTCATACAATATAGCCGTGAAAAGGGTACTTATTATTTTCGAATTGGAAATTTTACACCTAAGAAATGAAGTCAGGCAGATTTTTTCAAATTAATCGTTCGCCCGTCCAATAATAAACTTTTGAATGTATTGTTTGCTCTATTTTGCTCTCTTCTTGAACTCTTCTTGGTGATGTTAGACTGGTTTGTGAGAGTAGGTAAATATAACGACGTCGCAATAATTTCATAAATGAGTCTATTCTTTAACTTAATATTTCCAAAAATTAATTCACTAAAAGTTAATAGTGTATAAATTCACACAAGATTTGCCGCTTAAGGAAAATAGTTATAACAGTGACTAATATATCACGTTTTAAACTTACGGACCGCAGTTTGGGAAACATGATTCTACTTCGCAAGTGTTGTGACTGGTTTTCTTTCGACGGTTGCGCAAGAAAGCATGTAGTAATAATAGAATAAAATTATGTATGACGAGATATATTTTGTTTTTTTTTTCTTGTGTGGTGGGGGCAGATGAAAGTGAAGGTGAGAATTACCCACTGGTCTAAGGAGTCTATATTGCCTATGATGCGGCGTTCGTGAACCCATTACTTGTAAATTGTTAAAATTGCCGATAGGTTATTAGGAAATATTTTCCTTCCATTCACTTCTGGCCGAAGACAAAAATACTTGTTAGTCTTCCCCTTATACCTGTCCATAAGTGACGATTTCCTTATTTTGATCAAGTTCGCAATTCAGTAGAATCTTATATATAAAACCGAAACGGCGTATGTATGTATGTGGGTCTAAAATTCCCTTTTGCATTGTTGGTCATTAAGTTGCCATAAAAACGAATATGAAAGAAAATATGTTTGAATTTTTATCGGCGAAGACATTTAGTCAAAATGTAATAAATTAGTCTTCTACCAACTTTTCCCGGCTTTTATTAATATAATAATGTTTATTATTTACGTGAAGGTATTATTTGACATTTGGATGTTAGATTTTGTGATATAATTATGTCGAATGATATAACATTAAATAATTATTGGTCGCTTAGTCCGAGCGACGCCGGGTAGCAATACTAGTTATATATAAAGCAAAAAAATAACAAAGAATTATATCTTTAATATGTATTCCGCGATAGTTGAAAAATAAAATTTTACTCTACATCAAGATATAACTCTGATCTACTGATGTCTTTTCAATTAAATTATTAATTAACACGTTAAATTTCCATGCATATTTATCTACACCGTGTTATAAAGGAAGATGGACGAAAAGATGATTTATAAATTAAAGAAAGACTGAAACCTTTAATCATCCAATACTCGTTTACTACGTTTCTCATATATGTAGATATACGAAATGGAAAAAATATCACCAGTAAAACAAAATTATTTTTTAACCAAATAAAAAACCTCATAAATGATGAATTGAATTAATTGGTCAGTATTTTTCAATTTCATAAATACGATTACCAAATTTTTTGTACAACATAGGTAGGCAAGTGTAACAGTAAATCTTTTAGTACTTAAGGGCCATGTTAAACGTAAGACAACAGATATAAATAAAAAGAAATCTTAAAGACAGTCACTCATCAACGGTAACAGAAACAAATCAATATAAAGTTTTCGTAATTTACTATATACATATTAATGTTATTAGTAAATCAGTAAAATGTGTAAGTCAATTGAGTAAATCATTGTTGATAAGTTTGATTAACGCATACAGCTGAGAATGAATCAAAAAAAATGATTGCTAAACAATACAAGTAACATCAATTTAAAAATAAATAAAGCTAATATTTTAAATAATTTTCGAAGTTGTCGAAATGCCGGATTGCACTTGTGGACACGACCACCAGGACACCAATCACGTACCGTGGGACTACCCCGAGATGAATGCCCAACGAGCTGAGCCGTTTGCTGCTTTCCGTCCTCATAAGGGCCCAATAGGTCACGCTGACTTGATCTCGACCAAAGTTAATTTTGAGGCATTCGATAAATTTGCAACATCATATGGGTAACGGGATACTCTTGATTCCTCTTCAGATTCAACTCAAAGTAGATTTATGTAACTCCACCACCACGGCGTATTCTTAGTATACGGATACGAAGGATACTTAATATCACTTTAACAAAGTGGCAGAGCAAGTCACTTTTCCTTTTTTCCTTTCTAATTTTATTTTTTTTAGGCACTTTAGTGCATGGCTAAAATATCAGTCCCGTGCAGCTCTGTCTCGCGCCAAGTAAGTGAGGTTTAAATTCGTTTCTTTACTTGATCGTTTAGCGTTATGGAAGACGGCTGTGAAAAACGGCAGCACACACATAACGTGAGGTGGTGGGAAAACCAAAAATTATAAAAATCGTTTGCTAGAGAGATAGAGCATTATAAATGAACATTTTGGTAGAAATAATAAAACACGAGTTTTTTGACTAGGCATGCATTCCCAGAACGGTATATAAAAAGATATTGATCGTTTCTTTGGTTGCTGCTTTATCCACGGTTCGATATGCACATTCAACAATTATATTGCCAAAAGGAAAGTAATTTAATTTTAAAATTTATGCAAGAGAAGACGAGTTCAAGTTTAGTTGATGTTATCGCTATATATTTAAGATTTAATAATCGTATTTCTTCATATCCTGATGACATTATATAATCTACTTCAATTTATTCACGATATGTGAGCACTTTAGAAATCCTATGTAGTGCTGCACTCTAATCACAGGCTGAAAACCGGTTTAAGATTTGAAAAAGCCATTGACACGAAAAAAATATGTTGATTTGGTTTGAATCGCACTTAATATTAAATAAAATGTATACTTTTTGCAAGGATAGAGATTTGTAATATTTTTCTGAATTCTATCGGTGCCAAAGTTCTCGCAACAATAACCACACATGAGCTATTTGTTTTTAGGAACAATTGTCCATGTCTGTATTATAAATAACAATCACTACCATTATCAGTTTCTTCAAAACACCAACAATATAATATCTTCTCTGGACTGCCGTAGCATATTGGCAGTTGCCAACTATGATTTCTGAATCAAAATCTCTTTTGTTCTCGAGATTTAAGCAGGAAATATAGAATTAATTAAATTAAGTATCGCGGCCAATCATAAAAAAAGTATCGGAATTATTAAAAACACGAAAAATGTGAGGCATTTGTAGATTGTTTTATAATTATAATTACTGTTTATGATTGCTCGGCAAATGATTTTTACTGAAAACATACAATCGATTGCATAGCAATAAGAAATAAAATAATCACGAGACAATATTTTTAAAAATTATCAAATCAAAATTTTGATTTTTTGCATGAGCACCAATCCCCAACTATCACTATCAAATCATGATAGATTAAGCCTTGCAAAGCTAATGACTGTTCTGCTACCTTTATCAAACTCATAATCAAATTTTTTATGCATCTCATAGTAAAAATTGATGAATCCACATTTTGTCAAAATCGAGTAAAAAAATACACACGTACACTTTATATAATTCCACGCAATGTGTAAAAATAAATAACAAAAAAACCCTACAAAAAAACAGCTTCAATAGTAACACAATCTCATGATTACAAGTCCAATTTTTTTTTCACTTATGTTTGTTGCAACTAACGGGCGACTCACTACTAAATGCATTCTTTTCTAGATGAGAAATAAAGTAATATGGGAAAAATTAACTGTTAATTACTCAAAATAATAACTTTAGCGTTACACGCAAAAACGTTGTTTACTACTAATATTACTAAGTACACCTATCGGTTTTTGCTATTAGAGACCTCGTTTGAAGACCCGTAAGTAACCGTGTCATCAACCGTTTTTAAAAAGACGAACTATGTGCTGAATTATAGTAAGTTGTTTATAAATTCAAATAAATTTAATGATAAAAGCATTGAACTTCAATGAAACATCCAAGCCGGATTTCAATCGACGAGAAATTCATCAAAATATTTATTAATTAAGATATTGTACATAAAACAATCGACAGGGCAGCCTATTTAAATTTCAAATCACATGAAATAAACCGATAAGATCAGCTCGTGGAGAAATGCAACCATGCCTAGGAATAGCATTACCCGACGAATATATCAATACCGGTATTTAGATTTATCATATAAATATCAATACCGGTATGTATTCATATTATGCAAGGTGCATTACCTATGTGTGAAAATAAGTTCGGGTGTCAACCTCAGGGACAATACCGGGCCGCGCAGTCAAGAATAGTCGGGATTTAGTTGTCTTATCACAAATTCTACCGCGGATGAAGTGATTATCAAAATGAATGTGTAACTGAATACAGGGTATAGCATAGTAATACGACTGTGTGATGAAGATGGGTGTAAACTTCAAAACAATCTCGACACTTTCAACAATTTTATAGAAAATCAGTTACTAAAGAACAATGCGTCTAGCAAATTAGACACATGATGAGAAAAAATACATTCATTTTCATTTCGCTTGTGACTGATTTTCAACACCGAAATGCCGGTACATAACATTTTGAAAGTATTGAATAAATAGCTGAGTAACCGAGATCCCGTTTTTTTGCAATCCCAATCCGTGTCCATCTCAAAATTTGAATGAAAAATCTGAATTTGAAATTGACCTCTCCGAGAGTCAAACCCAGGCACATCCAATCATTACGGCGAACTAAAACTCTTACCAGAAACCATGTACGGCAGTATATAGATTCTAATTGTATGCTAGCAGGCAAGATTTTTTTTCCACGCTGCTTCATTCGAGCAAAAGCCAAGCTTGCATTCTAAACCACATGAACTATTGTATGTATATCGATCCTCTTGAACTTGTATACTTTTGGTGTTTTCCATATCATTGTGTACTCATAAATTAAATTAAAAACAAAAAATAGGAAGAATTTATGTAAAGATGGATACAAAAATGCACAAGCGTAGCTTTTTTATTTCTCACATGAACGAGATGAAATTTACAATTTAATATGTTAATAAAACAATACTCAGTCTGTATACATAATAAATAAATGTGAATCAAAAAATCACTGGTAGTCTTTTCATCCAAAACAAAATTAATGTATTGCGTGAAATGAATTTCAGCCGTAGTTCTGTCTCTGTCGAGAAACTTTATGGTAATCTGATGTTTTCAAAATTATCCACAGAAACATATATCGTCTTATTAGATTAAGGAACACTGCTTATACACCTAGTCAACACACTTTGTTGGTACCCGCAAATATCTGAAGAGAAAATTGGTCGTGTATATTTAGAATTGCTATAGTGAAGCTAGAAAAAAATCAATCAAAAATCGTCAGACTTTTATTCTCCCTTCCAATTTTTAATAGAAAATTCTTATATACTGCATAAAACAGAGAAAATTAATGTATTAAGTAAACGTAATAAAAAATCTTGGAGCAAGTAAGACGATAGTGTCCGCCTCTTCTTACATAGTTAGTATGGATAGACAAACTAAAAAGCTTTGATGCTGGTGTGAAGCCGTAATAGCTATCAACTAAATCCTACATTTCGTGTAGGACTAACTAACCAATATATTGATTACGTTTAAAAATGTACATATGTATGTATGTATAAAAAAAAAGTTCGTTTTATAATAATTGGTTGGTGCGTGCGCAAAATTTGTGGGTTACTACTGGCTAAGTTTTGGAGTCAATATGTATATAAAATATGAACGTTTTGCTAAAAGTATGATTTTCGAGAGTTTCTTGATGAGTTTATTTATTCTGATAATGTCCAATCTGTTGCATGTTAATGGTATTACTAACCACCACAAAGCATATATTAAATACAATAAAAAAAATAAGGAACTTTGCATAGAATTGTGATAAACTAATTTTAGAGCTTTTATCTTGGCGAATACTACATATATTTTATATCTTAAATACCCCGCATGTGTTTACGAATACATCGTTTGACAAACCATTTAAATTTAAATGCAGTTTTGTTAATAAAATGCACAATCGTTTAGTGGTGTCATTATTGAATTGAGAATCAGCTTTTTTGCTGTAAATTTAACAAACAGTTTGATTTCGTTTAAACAAATCTAGGATATATAAAAAATAACCTTATGTTAGAGAACCCTGAATTAGGGTGGATATGTAATTACATAAAACCTGTTGATCGATAATGTTCGGAAAAGTCAATCGTGATCGCAGACACAAATAATTCATCAAATAATATTTGTATTTTTTATCAAAACAGTCATAGTTCAACCGAATAATTTTTTTGCTAGCTCCGAGTTCTCAAGCTAAGATAACTGCGCGCTCGTAAGAAAACTGTACACTAAAATGTCGAAACTGTGAGCTGTCGAGCCCTTTCGCAGCGCAAGCGAGCGATGCCCGAAACAGCCGACAGGACCCAGCCTCCGGGGCTCGCGAAAGTTAGACAATCGCGAAATCCTCTCCCCCTTCTCCTCACACACTCACACAACCAACCGGTGGTCGGAGGCAGACGGCAGTCTAGACGAGAGCCCGCGGGTCGTTGACCCCGCGTCGCTTTCCCGGCACGGCGTTGTAGGTAGGTATTCTGCTACCCACTGAGTGGGTTACCTAGGCGTCTAGTCTAGCGATCTGCAATGTGACTGTAGGTAGGGTAGGGCTGGATGTTTGTCTAGTTCAGGGGTCGGCAATTTCCCCGACGCACTCTGTAGCCAATCAAGGAGTGGCTGTGATTCATTTGAAAGCACAAATTTTACCGTCGACACGTTTTTAATTGTGAATAAATGTAAATGGAAGAACATTCCAGATACTTTTCGTTGTATAAAGTCAGACTTCCAGCCGACATCTGTATCTGCACCCAATAATAGTGTAATGGAATAGTGGAAAGGGAATTGAATTTAATATTTTTTCAGGACTGATATTTGATACAGTACATTATGAAATACATTTTCAAAAAAAGGTAGCGTGGCATTCTTATTTTTATCAACAAAAAAAACAAAAGTATTCTGTAATAGCAGATAAATTTCAAAGCTGCTAACCGATAAACAGGAGCTCACCATGAAAGTTAAGGAAGCTGGAATAAAACTATTTTATTATTCTCCTTTACACCATGTCCGCTCCATGAAGCAAATGGACTCAAACATCAAAACAAGGTTTTACAAGAACTAGAATTCTCCCCGCCAACCTCTGATTTTGAATATTATTAAGTAGCATGACATCAATTATGCTAGTTCTCTTTTGGCTATTTTTTTAGGAGACGATTATCTATCATGGTGACATGGGATACAGTTCGAGCATCGATCACATATGCATTTAAACCCATAAGCCGTTTGATAACGAATGCCTGAAAGTGTTCATATGGGATTTGTGATCACCATCACCACGCAACCTATTATACGAAAAGCTCCATCGGCGCTCGAAACATACGAACAGAGTTTTAATCTATCAAAGTTCGTATCGAGTTATTTAATGATAGGGTAAGTGCATGCATCATATTGTAAATATAATCAACAAAGCAGGCAGATATCTTCATCCACGATTAAATAGAAAAGCATTTTTTAGCAATTATCTTTTTTCTTGAATAAATAACGATTAGCTTTATGTATTATGCAGTGTTTAAGACCAGTTATATGACGCTTGTCAAACCAGAAACCATCCCGCAAACTCTAAAAAACCTCTTTTTATGAAAGACCAATGAGTGGTTTCAGTGGTGTATGTTTTTTTCCCCACGACTATGTACTCCTAATCGAGAAGTTGATTGGGAAATTGTTTTACTGTAGCTCGCCCGCCGCAGTCGATCGACCTGTGCGGCGATAGGTTCGCGCGCAAGTTCGCCGGAACCGCGCTGGCTTATTATGTCTGCACGATGTCTAGCACACCTAACTTACAACATTGCATATACGATTTTCTTCGCTTAATTTTTATTATTGCATCTAACAGGTGCCTATTTCAAAAAATATTGCGAAAGGATTTTCGCATTACTAGACGACGGGAGTTTGGTACTACCATAATCTATAATATTAAAAAATACTTTCTTAATATGGGTCAACAGTCTATAATGCCATTAGCGATCTGTGAACTGCCGTTATGAATTTTCAATAAGAAAATATGAACTGCTTACAGATTGTTGTCGCTGTCCCGAGTGGTAACTAACGAATTTTCCACTTGGCGATAGTCTCAATCCCCGTATGTAAATTCGCATGCAATATTTTTTCCTTCCTATACATAACTTTTCATTCAATAAAACGAATTGATAATAACTAGTCTTCCCTTATTAACACGCCAACGTTGCTTTCATTAAAGAGGAGATTGAACAACTAATTTGCAACCAGTTCTCAGTGGCATTATGAGCATGCATGCTCCAAATTGAGAGCAAGAAATCGGTAGACTTATAAATCCTTATTATTACTTAAAGCACTATCGACCGAGGGCATATTGTGGAACCTCAAGTAAAAAATGGATCGCTAATAATTAAGCTGGGTTACCGCCGGTAACTTACCGGGTTGAAAGATTTATGAAACTTAAATAGCTACAAATATTTTGCTATACTAATTTTAAAAATAAACTCACCATACAATATTATGTAGTCATGCTCTAGACTGGTATCATTTAACAACTTATTGTCATTTCTTGGATTCACTGTAACCTGGAACGATAATAAAAAAAATATTTAAAGATTATATAAATTTAAAAACTTGCTTCGCCCGAGAGCGTTTTCATTTACAACAAATAAATTTGATTGAAGTTAAAAATATTTTTAAATGGCTTATAGAACAGTCACAGTAGTAAACATCCAACAGAATCGATTTATCATGGTGGCTGATATCTTGATTCGTTATATATTCCAGCAAAAGAACTCCCTACTTTTGCCCAAAATCGTGGTAAAATAAAGAATAGTACTGAATATGTTTTACACACAGCTTAGAGTACATTGATCCCATCAGTAGATACATGTCTGCTACTGTTAAGGAATAATTGTAAAATAGTCGGATTTTGTATCCCTACTGAGGTATGTATTTAATGCTAATTATCTATGTTTAATATGAAACCTGTAATAAGTGTTGCGAGGCTAAACTTTATCAACAGGCACATGATTTTCATGAGAAGCGGTTTTTCTTTTTAGTATTCTTTTTTTGAGAAAATCCATTCATTCGGAAAGTACTGGTTATACGTACTTACCAGTAGGGAAATCGCTTTACAGCTTCTTAGTAAATTTGTGATTATGTATTATGTACTCCTATTTCAAAAGAAAACTAGTTTTCAACTAGACGAGTAAATTCTGATCCGTAGTTCAAATATTTCTAAATGAATTTAATTTATACGATGTGACTGAACAGATAAAGATTTTAGTTTATGAAAGTATCTTGAATTTCGTTTGTGCGCATTCAAATTAAGAAGTCTTATACTAAGGTAGTGTTTATTAGGAATGTAAATTTTGTGCAGGTACATGTAATATTTAAAAATAAAAAAAAGCATTCCTGTATCCGGCCAAATGACATAACGAAATATAAAATCAAAACATTGACATAAAACATACAGCGTCTTCATTCAATATTGGCGGTTAGTGCACCTACTATTGATTTAAATTATGACTAACCATTCGTCCAACACAATGGTTTTCATAGTTCAAACACAACAACACTGCAAGCTGAATAATTATCAAGTGAAACTTTATACGCCTGCTTAAACAAAATATCTTTAAAAGATTATTTTGATACAATATTTAGTAGTTTGGCTCTCAGCAAAAATATTTATGAATATATTCAAGCTAATTAGGGGACGATGGAGGGATATAAAATCTCAAATTGCTCCTCATAAGCGTACCCTATGATTTGATCATTTACCTAAAACTAAAATAAAATCTACAATGGCAAAGGTGTCTGCTAGTTGTTATTTTTAACACTCTTCGTATCACATAACTTATAAAACAACTCTTAATGTATCGATATAAGAATAAACTAAATTTAACGGAAAGCAGCATGATTCTAATAGAATTTTAAGCAATTGACTTTATAAGGCAATCCTATTAATCCACAATTATGATACTTCATATTTTTTAGACGACACACTCGGATATTAGTACTACAAATTGTGCATTTTTACAATATGTGTAAATATTCTAAATTGCTTTTATAAGGAAAAACTTATGATTACTAGAAATCAATTCATATGCAATAAATGTATAGCATAATAATTATCCAAGGAAACAATATGCCATCACATTCTTAATACGTCATCGAAATGAATGAACGTGCAGTAAATCGAGACAACCTATTCAGCCATACCGTAAATGTAGAGACGAGTGAAAAGGATGATAATATATTGACGCTCAAACGTAAGCAGTAAAATAAAAAAGACAGTTAACAATGGACAAGAATTAAGTAAACTATTTCCGATAGCAAAACAATGCAGACATAGATTGAATTCTAGAATATATGTACTTATTTTTTATAAAGTGCCTAGTTTTCCAATAGACTGCGGTGTTCCGTATATGTAGTTGAAAACGTGGAGAAACACGACAGGAAGCTAAGGAAACAGACAGTTTATTCGTCTGTGGTCGGAAATTTAAAACAAATAAAAAAATGACTTTGTGGTCAAAGGGTCACGCGATTTCGTAAACTTTAGTAGAGGTCAGGCGTCAACTACTCTGCTTTAATACCAGACTTGAATTCAAATCTGCAGTAGCAGAAAAAAAAATTTTTATTCATATTATTAAAGTAAGAATGCAAACTGTGTAAATGCATATTTTTTTCTCGTTCGGCTTTCGCTAAAACATGGCAACTTTGTATAAATTAATATTTAATTTTATAATATGTATCGAACATTCGTGATTTGCCATCTTGAAAATAATAGCATCACTCCATCGTGGTTTTGATATATTTATTATATAATATAAAAATATAGGTATATGGAAGAAAACGAAATAAATTTCCAAATAACCTATACCTATTATATAACCGACGATAATTATCTGCAGACAAAGTTTTGAAATCACCGCAGACTAATTGAAGAAAAATTTATTGGAAGATGGTATTCCTCCATTGCTTCAGATTTTAGATAATATGAACTTTAAAAATATAATTAATTATATACATATATTTTGTTCATTACAAAAGTCACTCATGAAAGCTTATTGCGTTTGCAATGTGAAAAAAATGAAAACATTGCGAGAAAAAAAATACATTGGAAAATAGCAAAGAAGTCGACCGAGTGAGTTCCGACAAAATCAACTAGAATACATAAATAAAATAGTACTCGTCTGAAATCACTCACGTCCATGTGAAATATGTCAACATCCGAAGCAATACCGTTAAAAATTGTTAAAGCTCTTCCTCGTGGCATCCCCTCTGGCAGGCTGGTTCTACTCATTGGAAGAACAAACAACTCACATTCATGATTCTTCAAAAAAATAAGATCCGTGACCCCCCTTTGTAAACGATAAAAGATTGCATTTATCAATATTAAGATCGAGTTTTTTATATCTTCCCCATTCTATTATATTGCCTTTGTTAGACTGGAAACGGCGACAATGATCCAAGGTAACAGCGCATAAATAAAGTTTCAAATCATCAGCGAATAAAAAGAACTTGGATTTTGGAATGATTTTTTATAATATTTTAGTCCTTTTGATGGCATTGATTCTTGGTGAAATAAATAGTATTGAAAGATTTAACACAACACAATATTTTATTTTTTTATGTAAATACCGGCAATCACTATACACATGTTTAAATTGAAATTATGATTTTGATACAAATTGCTAAAATATGTATGTTATGAAAATACATGACAACCCTTTCAATCCATTCAAAAAATTAATTTCTGACGGGTCGGGTCCTGATAATATATCGAACGTGTTGCTGATAAATAGTCAACGGGAGAAATATTATTTGAATATTTTTATATTGAAAAGAACGGTAAACATTCATTGCCAACATATATAATGTATGAATTTATTAAGAATCAGTTTACGGCGAACCTGGTTGGCCCACATCGCTTTTATTGGGCAGGTCGATCGGCCACCTTACAACAGGATGGACGACTGGTGTTTCTTTTTACATATTATTTTTTATCCATAATTCAATTTTCGGTGCCTTCACACGCAAGGAAAATACCAAACTGAATTTCCGAGATAAAATAAAATAACCTTTTCGATTAAATTCGATTATAAAAATAAAATAATTCTGTAGCACCTAGTATTTTATTGAAGTATTGTTTTTTCATATTTTGGTCTTTCTGCATTTATATTTAAATATATTGCGTCACAAAATTCCTATTTTTTCATTAACCTTTCTTTTACGATATCAAATTGGATTGGGTACGCAAAAATTTAAATATATATATATTTTTTTTTTAAATATTATTAATTATTTTTAATATTTAAAAAAAAAATGTCAGGGTGAGGGAATGAACCTCGGGCCGGGTAGAATTTTTAAATTTCAGTCCGTGAAGACCTCTAATACACATGTTAGGAAGTGGTGTTCCATCAAAGAGCTTTATGTAAATTTTATATATGCTTACAATTAAATATTTAAAATTTACTATACAAAATGAAAATCTAGTTTTCATGGCAAGGGTATATGTAAAATCAATTTAATAATTTAAAAAATAAAATGCTTCTTCATTCTCATGGTTACGAACCGGGTTGATCAATATTGTTACAATGTAATTAGGTCCGATTTTATGAAAAACCATGCGTTTCAGGTAGATTATTTCAAATCTCTTGCAAAGGATGTGCCTGTTAATACAAGAAAACCTTTGTTCGGTTAGTAAAATACAAGACGTAAACTGAGCTTGATTCGATTACTAATTGCGGATTACTGATTGATTTTGATGAACAATTATTGTGCAAGCAAAACTTAAATTTGTAAAACCCAACTGTCGGTAAAAATAATTAATATTTAATATTTTTTTTAAAGTAAAAAAATATATTTGGCATTACAGCTTACGCCAATGCGTCAAATATTCTTAATTGTGAAAGTCATACGAGATTAACTCGATGATAAGTAATGAATCAGTTGTGCATAAAATCAACGATAAATAAAATACACCCAGCCCAAGATCTCTTTTTTCAATTGATTTTGATAATATTTATTAAGTAAACTTGTCGTAAAATCACTGTCGATCTGCTAGATTCTATTAAGGATTATTTCTAACGCAAGCAAACAACTCATGTAACCATATCGTTTTCTAAGACTAATGACTAAGCTCTTCCCTGAAGATTGTTCTTTTTTAAAACCCGTGTCCATTCCAGATGTGGAGCATATGGCACCCTTATTAATTTATCTCAATATTTTTTTCTACGAGAACTGCTTGTTACTCCGCCACTCAACCTCTCTTAAGTTCGATGAGAGTAGGTATAGAAAGGATAAGATAAGGTCGGATCTAGAGTGGTTGGCTAGTAGATCTCGCTACGCCCTGCTTCACAGGATTGGATTGCTGGGAAGGGCTTTTTAGACTACGCAAACATCCATGCTTTTGAACAGAATCGATAAATTGACTTTAAAAAATTGCTGCTCGTCCTGGGACTTCTCTGCAACACGGACCCGACTTGAACTCGAGAGAAAACCTCCAATAGCCGTTTTGTAAAAGCTCTAAAGACTCACCAATGATAGTATAAATATTACGATTGTTTTCTAAACATATAAATCGATTGAATTAATAACAATATGATTTTTTTAGTAAAAAGTTTAACATAGGTATGTATATGAAAAGAATAATATATGTACAGAAGGATTCTAGAATTTTCCCTTCCCGATAATGTGGAGCGCAAGGTCTACTTATAGAGCACCTCAAGCTCTTTTTTTTAACAAAAACTGATTTTAATTCAGTACCTTTCCTTGGAGAACACCAGACAAGTGTAAAAAATATAAATTAATAACATGGCCTAAGCTCTGCTTTCAGGACCTAGTGGAGTTTAGGTGGGGAATGTTGAAAATATCACAAAATCTCATGGCTTCAGATTGAAACATACAACATAGTTATATAAGTTTCGATGACTCAAACTATTGACCACGCGGCAAGCGGAGCGGCATTCATGACAAAGTCATTGTCAACAATAAGAAAGATATATGTTAAAAAATAGCTTTTTTAGTAGGATGGAAGTTTTAGGATTTTGTACATATTTAGTAAATATCAAGAGTACCCACCCTTACCCTTCTCATAAAGAAAGATCGATCAAGTGGAAGGTAACCAATACTCAGAACGTGGAGACTGTATTGATTGAATAATTCATAGTTATATTACATATAAGTACTCCATATTTGATTTCAATTCAATAATGATAATGCCCCAATTAGAAAGTGCACGAGTCTGGTGCTATACGGCATATAAGGCGTTGGCAGTCTCGCTGACAGTCGACCCTCGTATACCACGGTTTGAATATTACAAAGTTGTTGGCATGTGTGGTGGAATATTTTTTCAAGTTGCTATATCAGAAAATTGTGAAGAAAAATGTCCTAAAATATATATAATCCATGAGATAAACCTAAAATTAATGACAAAAGAAACGATCGCACCGAATATCTCCATGCATCAAATTAAAAAGACTAATACATTAGAAAAAACATACCCATTGGGGGATAAGCGCTAAAAATTATAAATTGAAATATAATGCGTTAGTATTTTTGTAGCATTGAAAAAATATATGAAGATTACAATTAAACTCCCACATTTTTTTTTGAGTTATTGTATGGATAAAATTTCTCGTTTTACACGGAACATTATTGTGTAAAGATAAAACCGTGCGAAGCAAGGTCCAAGTGTATCACACAATCGGCACAGTGCAAGAGGAAGATTTGTGACTTTCTATGACATTAATTATGATTATTTTGCTGTTTTTTTGTCACAAAATTTTGTCTTGTCTAGTAATGCCACGCTGGTCAAGGCTAGGCCGGGGATATTGGAAATGCCAGCAGCGACTTTTTTCATCCAGTGATACATTTACAACAGACGCCTATTGCAAAATAAAATATAATTGTTCTCTTACAACACCCATATTGCATTTGAAATAAAATATGTACTTACGTTATAATGGCTTCGCGTACAAGTACTCGTGCTGCATGGTTTTGTTCAGCTCACCAGCTGCAGTTTAACTAATAATTTTCCCTTCTGTATTATAGAAGAGGTGAGAATTGCGACACCATAATTTTATTTTAATTACTCATAGTGAGCCATCTCAAAGATTTTATTCTTCATCGTGATAAAAAAAAACAGCAAAGAGCGTAAAGTTATCGACTGTCAGAAACGTTACCATTTAACTACTCTTAAAATTTGGTAAAAATTAAGGGGACACATTGTTTAAATTCAAAACTACAAACAGAAGAGTTAAGAGTAAAATAGAGCTCAGATTAAATATTGATTTTCTTCCATAAACAATAAAATTTTAGGGCAGCGACATAATAAAAACCAAAATAATTATTTGGTTTTTATGAAGACCAAAAACTATATGTATATATGAATATTAGTCTTTTTGCGTAGAATCTTTAGAATGATTTTTTAAATAACTGAAAATAAAGTTTGAAAAACACGAATGATAGGCAACAATAAAACATCACCATTTTTTTTTTTTTGAAAAATTGATAATGGTTCAAAAAATATTAAATGATGATTATTTAAAAAGTGATTTTATTCGTGGATGTGTAATATTAATTATGAAATAATACGAGACTACTAAAATAATAATGTGTTGAACACATTTACAATAATGCTATATGTCAAATATACAATTATAAATCTAATAAGCGGATTCGAAATGAAATAAAAAAAAACATAATCTCGTCTCTTACAGCAATTCGAGTTTTCAGCGGCCTAGAGTAGATACTTATGCAGCGACCGTAGTCTGTTTCGTTTCGAGTTGTTTCACAGTCAAAATTTCTGTCAGTAAAAATCGTCACAGTCAACGGCATATATTAAGATTTTTTTATCACTAGTTCGTAAATTGAATTCCATTTAGGAATTGAAAATTTCAGTGAAATATGTCAAAAATTTAAACAAAGCTTGCCGAATAGTGTATCGTTCTTTCACAATCAAAATGTATTGAAGAAAAACCAGATAGCTAGAGAGCAGATATCGGGATCGTTGAAAAAAAACAAATTCACGAAAATCGTTCACTAGTTGTAAGTACACGTCGCACAGGTGGGTCCGGGGTTCGCATCTCGCGGTCTGTAATGGCGACGCGTTGGATTACAGACAGCGGACCACGAGAGAGAGCAGCTGAGGCCGATCGCTTTTAAAAGTGCAATATTTATTTTTTTAATTTCTCCAACGCGCGACACACGGACAGACTTTAAGCGAAACGTCCTCTCGCCTCGAAACCGCGACACACAATGAGACACTTTTGTTCGAAGGGGTTTATGGAAAGAGCGGGATGCATTTTTACGGGGGACGGAGAGAGGTGCATCGCGATCTGCAGCCAGGGAAGACGGAACTGCACTTCGCGTTCGCAATTTTTTTGCGGCGTTTAAAATAGTAAAACATCTTTTTGTACTTATGCTATTTTTCAGCGGTTCATTCGTTATCTCGAGAAAAGTCTGAGAAAAACAGTTTGCAATGTGAAAAAATATTATAACATTAAAAGAAAAAGTTTACAGATATAAGAGTGAAAAAATTGAATTGGAAATTGGCAAAGATGTCAACCAAGTGGGGTGGAGCATGCACTTCATCCGAACACAGAAGACAATCAGACTATCACTCACTTGGCCATTATATTTAATAGTTATTTTTTAAATTCAAAATTATTTTATCGGAGTAGCTTACCAGGCTTGAGTAAATTTGATCAGAGTGGATAAGGTTGAAATGCCATCAAAATCACCATCAAAACAAAAACAGTATTAGCATGTTAATTTTACACAAAAATTAACATTAGGCACAGTAATTTTGTATAACTAGAATTAAATAACAATCATTCGCAAAAAGAAAATGATTTTTTCTTTATTTGTATTATTGCCAAGCTCAATCACAAGAAGAAGAGTGAAAGATACGAGACAATATTGACATATTTGTTTTCACGGTGCTACTTGTGCAAGTTTTTATTTTAAATGACTTGTTAACATGGCCGTGTTAATTAATATTAAGCAAAAGGTGATTCAATACGTTCTACTAAAAACCCTAAATATAGTTTTACGTAAATATGTTTAAAGCAGGGCTGTCGAGTCGGTAAAAAAAGTCCGACTCCGACTCCAGCATTTACCAAAACCACGACTCCGACTAAAAAAGTTTAATATCGTCACTTTTTTTTGCCTAATTTTCCTATTTATGTGTATTTAATTAAATATCAACCCTACCAATCCGGCCAATGGCCAAATTTGACATATTATATGCAAAAATAAAATATTCAAACTTTTCCAAATTTACGGCACCGGCTAAAAAGCCCCGATTTAAAGTGACTTCTATCAATGGAATATAATCCGTAAATGTTCCGAAATATCTGTACTAACAATATCATTTTGTATATCCGCCAATGATCATGCGATTGAAAACTGACCAATTTTTTTTGAACCGTATTGATTTGGTTCGATATATAAAAATCAGATATACGAGTATGACAGCAGTCATCAATGTGTTTATTACTAAGTTTCCTTTCAAGACTCGCCAAAAAGCAGAAATGATTTTTTTATTGCATGGTTCTTTTTTGACAATCATGATGAATTATTGAAGTATTCGTCTTTATTCAACATATTTACAAAATTATTCAATATTTAATAAATTGTGTAGCCGTCCGACCTTCTATTTTAAAAGATGTAACGCTCCTGCGTGTACGTTTATAATATTTTCAAATTATGTTCAACTAATCTTTTTGAACATTAAAGACCAAGTAATTTGAATGTCATCTTGATTATAGCCCACAATTTTCAGAGAAGATAATTCAACTTTCAAATAAGAAATAATAAAAAAATTAAAATAATATAAGACAATAATTTAACCACTTCATGCTCGGGGTTTTTTTAACATAAAGTACGCATGTATGAGAAGTCATTAACTATGGACTATCTAGCTATTATTTCAATACTGATTTTTCTTATGACTTCTAAACACATGCAATAGTCAATTGGTTGAGAAACCTTGATTGTTTTCAAAGAAGCACACGTTTTCAGACAATCGTTAAATGAACAAGAACAGTGATGTCAATTCCACTTTTTCAGGGGGGTCGCAGTTACCACCCTTAAATATTTTAATTTTGTGTTTACCCAGTGCAGCAATGGCGGTAAATGTATTTATTAAAATTCCAGAGGGGTCAAATGCCCACCCCTACCGCTGCAAATGAGTTCTTTGCTTTTGGGAAGAAAATAAAGAGGATTCTACAGCGGAATAGCAAGGATACATACACACAAAATGTATCTGAAATAAGAAACCGGCGTCTCTTAAAGTAGGTCATACTTCTTGTTTCAAAGTATAACTAAATTATTGGTAACATGTTATTTGTGAGACTGACTGAGTGAATTACGTTTCAGAATACCTTTAACGTGTTTTAGGGGCACCTAAACTTTAGTTACGTCACTAGGGATTATTAAAAATGACGATTTTTTTGATATGTTATAAATTATTATGATTTTAATTATGCAAAACAATTTTAAAACCCTTAAATTTAAACCCTTGAATTTTTGAATTTTTAAAAAAAAATACATTCTTATTCCTTTAGTTATCTTGGCAAAGGAAAAATCATTTTGAAAATTTAAAAAGCAGGGCTGTGGAGTCGGAGTCGAAGTCGGAGTCGTGGAGTCGGAGATTTTTGGCCGGAGTCGGAGTCGTCGCGGCGAATTGGCCGGAGTCGTACTACGTTTTTATTTTTGCATTTTATATGTCAAATTTGACTTTTGGTCACATTGATAGGGTTGATATTTAATTGAATACACGTAAATAGGAAAATTAGGGGAAAAAAGTGACGATATTGAACTTTTTTCGTCGGAGTCGGAGTCGTGTTTTTGGTCAATGTTGTAGTCGTTGTCGGAGTCGTGGTTTTGGTAAATGCTGGAGTCGGAGTCGGACTTTTTTTCACCGACTCCACAGCCCTGATAAAAAGATCTTTATGACATATTTTATTACAAAAATAGTTTGTTCTCGAATGAGGACACCGTACATTTAGGGTATAAAAGTGAAAGTTTACATCATATATTGAACATAGTATAAGATTTCATTTTAAATGCATATTTCGGAATAAAATTCTTGAAAATAACTAAAATACAGTAAGATTATCAAAACACAGCATAACGCCACATCTCTCGCAAATACTTTAAGCATAGGTGGCCAACGCGTGGCCCGCAGGCCACGTTTGGCTCGCGAGGGTTTTATTTATGGCCCGCGGGGCTGAATTTTTTTTTTCAACTTGTATATATGTTTTTAATGCATATCAAAAGATTTCTATCGTGCGTGGTTCGGTTGCGAGAAAAATTGGAGCTGAACTCGATCGAGTCGTCGTGCACTAAAACAGTTCATATAGTTTTTTTTCAAGAAAAGTACAGAATTCATTGGAAAGAAAACAAAAATAAACGACAGCAATCCTTTTGGAAATGTAAACGCTATATGGATATTGTTTATAACTTATAATTTACTAGTATTGCTACCCGGCTTCGCTCGGACTAAGCGACCAATAATTATGTAATGTTATATCATTCCCAAAGAATTACAGACCCACAGACATACATACATATGCCGTTTCGCTATTTCTAGTATTGCTACCCGGCTTCGCTCGGACTAAGCGACCAATAATTATTTAATGTTATATCATTCCCAAAGAATTACAGACCCACAGACATACATACATACATACGCCGTTTCGGTTTTATATAATTTATATATATATATATATTATATTATTATTGTATCTTTGCGTTTGGGTGCACTGAAATAAACTGAATTGGGTTCAGAGCCAATAAATCACTAATGATGTTTGACAACGAACACTTGTGAGACGTTATAAAATGTAGGTTATTTTTTAGCATAAATAAAATAGCTCGACAGTTGATTCGAAAATCACTTCAACAGGAATGCCAAACCTTGGCCCGCGGGCCACTTATGGCCCAAATTTTATGATTTTTTGTTGCCCTTTCAAGGTTTCTAACTTTTTATACATTTTGCAATTGGTATTGGCAAAAAAACCTAGGAAAAATGAATGATTAAATATGCACCGATTTTTTTAAAAATTTGTCGCATTTCGCCGCAAGACATTCATTTGTCGCTATGCACATTTATAAAGACCCCCAAAAAGGTAACACCATAAATGAAGAGACCCAGACTTTCATCAAAAAAAAATACTTGAAAATAAATTAATGCAATAAGCAATGTGCATTATAGCTGCATTTGGCAGCAAGTCATTTTTATCAAAGCCGTAAAAACGAAACCGATTAACTGATGAAAATCGAGTGCGATGCGCGACGTCCGAATTGCCGGTCGACAATGAAACAATATCGTATGATAAAAATAAATGTTGAAAGTATATTAAAAACTGATAAAATTGTTTTAATTGTGAGCTATTTTTCAATGATTAATATATATAATATCATATTATTTTGTGGCTTAAAATATTTATGTGTGGCCCATCAGAAACGTAATTTCAGTTGGGCATCCCTGCACAACAACAGGTTCGAGCTTTTTTCGAACAGTTTTTAATAT
This sequence comes from Himalopsyche kuldschensis, assembly GCA_028554975.1. Taxonomy (NCBI): domain Eukaryota; kingdom Metazoa; phylum Arthropoda; class Insecta; order Trichoptera; family Rhyacophilidae; genus Himalopsyche; species Himalopsyche kuldschensis. The sequence continues at coordinate 6,345,915 of JAHFWI010000017.1, read as the reverse complement.
AGAGAAACTAAAGAAAATGAATATGTACATAAGAAAGGTGGATACTTAAATTAAGTGTTTCATAAATGTTGACTCAATTCACAACGGCTTTACAAATTGAATATACAGTCAACCCTCATACAGCACCGTCTGCTATATAGTGGTTTTTATAGCGTGTGCTGAATTCTTCAGGCAAATTAAATGTTTCTTAAATATGTAATATTATACATATGTAAATATGTATGTGCATTCGAAGTATATTTTTCAGTAGCTGTACGTACCTTTACTTTTGATAAAGTAATTCATAAAAAATCTCGGTAGGGTTGACTGTATTGAACTTCTGACAAATAACGCTTCGCGGACTGCTCAGTGCAACTACCAGTACAGTTTTAAACTAATCAAATTTGGTATATCTCCTGTGTATTCAATAAAAAAATATGTGGAGTAAGTTCTTCCCTAGAAAAAAAAAATTTAAGTCAATGAGTAGCACCGGGTAGGAAATCTAAACAGGGATAAGAAATCTTTAATTTTCTTATAATTTACAATATACATTGAATTTTAACAAAATAAAGCCACGGCTGAAACTTTCTTGTATTATATCAACGATGTTCAAACTTTTTTTATGCACCTTAATGTTATTCATATATTTAAGAAACTAATAAATGCTAATATGGAATTTCAAAAAAAACCGGGAAATTCCATGAATAATAAAAACTGACGACCTGGTTAGACCGTTGCTAGTTGAGGCGCAACGGCTGAAATTCCATGCCCGCTCCCTATGTGTAGCATATGGACTCATAATGGAGTTTATTATGACAAAGTATTTTTCTACGAGACCTTTTGATTGCTCATAACATAGGCGGATCCACGGGGGGGGGCATGGGGGCCATGGCCCCCCCCTGAGGAGAATTTATTCCATTCAAAATATTACATTAATTTTCAAATGAATTTTATTTAAATAAATATGTTGTAGTTCTCATTTTTTTTCACGCCCGATTAGTTTAACAACTACAGTTTTGGCAAAAGAAATCCGCAAACCCTTCAAAATTTCATTCATTCGCAATTCTTTCCTCGAAATCTTTACCGATTTCCATTTTTGTTTCTTCCGATTGTAAAGAAAACTAATAGCCATATTTTAAAGAACAATCGGTTGACACCTTTCAACAACCTTAAGATGGCCTGGCTGCTTACCGCGACTTGTCCTCATGAGTTAAACTTTAAATCATCAGAGTATATGACTCTTCTTCAATCGTCCAAAGTCCAATTTTTGTGCACCTTCGTCCATTCTAACCTCCATTTTTACATTTTTACCGTGGGTACTACGTTTTGTAAACGCCGAGCGGGAAATCCATGTGCCACGATTCTATTACGGTTATTACGGACATTTCGCATCGATCATGTGAAATCACTAGTCGACTAAAACTCAACATGGAAAACTGTAGTAGTTTTGAAGCGTCGTCCCAGTCGGTTGTTAAGCGCTCTCTGCCGGTTCAAACATACCCCTCCAGAGCACCAGTTTTACGAAATATTATTATATATGAACGTCAAAAAAACGAAAATTCGACTTAATTTTAAAATGTTTGCGATTTGTCTCTGGTATTAAACAATATCATGTTTATTAATGCTTGCATTTTTGAATTGAAATAAAAGAATCGATGATAATAGTCAGAGTCATCAAAAATATCACATGATTTTGTTCGTCGACATCACTTCTTTAAACGCAGGGTTATCATTTATTCAAAAAAAAAAAAAAAAATCGTGTAAAGAAAAGTAGCGGTGCCGTTCAAAAAATCGCGTAAAAAGGGGACAGAGTGTACATATATATTTTTTAATGTATCATATTTTTTTTCAAAATGGCCACCCCCTGGGACAATTCCTGGATCCGCCAGTGGCTCATAAGCCCAACTTCTGTGTATCAAAGTGAGTAGCGGCTGACATTCGATATTCAATAATCTATATCTGTATCAAATATCTTCAGACGAGAAACTTTATAATTTAAATAGAAGACAATCACCGCAATTTTTGCAATTGAAAATCCCGGTCCGTTTTCCAACCCCAAAATTTTACAAATCTTATTCTGTGATAATGAAAATGAAAACATGCAACCCTACCTCCACATAATTTTAATTGGCTTATTGATGTGAAAGTAAAGTTTGACATGCCTGGTTTACAGTTTATAAAAATAAAGCCAATCTCTTTTACCTCCACCTTTTTTTGTTAAATCTGGAATTCCAGAGGCAATTTAAGGCTCTGACATCTAGAAACTCTATCGTGTTCTCGTGGTATATGTTATACCAGTGGTCAGCAAACTTTTTTAGAAACGGGCTGTATTAAGTTTTCAAAAAATTTGGGTGGCCGGACGATGTATAACATTCCCATTAGAATCTAATTAGAATATTAATTTATCTGTGCACTTCATTCATAGAATTTCAATACATAAGAAAATCTAAAAAAAAAGAGTAAACGAACATCTGGTCTCCAACAATATATTTTGCCTAAATTCTTTCATTTTCGATTCACCACCTGATCATATTCTATATCAAATGATGAATTGATACATTGAACAGTTGTCATAATTTCATGATTTGGTTGTGAATTCCTATCAAATTATTAAAATTAAATCGAGATTTTTTGGAGGACCGATCGAAAATCTTTGGTGGTTCGTTGTTTGGTGACCGCTGTGTTATACGATTGAAACAAAATAAAATTGCAGAATTTCTATGCTATGACAAAATAAGACGATGAATTACAATCCTCAACATTTCAACCGGGAGCTGTGTTAAGGTTCATGAATAGTTTTCATGCTCTAGCTACCTTTATTTTTGTTTGCTTTCCAAAACCATTTTCATGTATTCAACCTGACAAGACTCATTGAAAAATTATTTTTGACAAATTTTATATCAAATACATATTATATGGCCTTATTTCAGTATTTGCGAGTAAGAAAAAAGGCCGGATCCCGGGATAGCAATCGCTAATACGTTATGCAAGGGTAAGATTTTCGTTTTGTTTGGTCGTCTCGGCCTAAAATCACATGTTGCCATTCAATTCATTTCGACCAAAATAAAAAAAACTTCCAAATGCATGCATATTTTAAAATAATCAAAAACCGTTTGAATCTTTCTCTTTATTCACACTTTAGTCGAAAACAGTAACATAATAATCAAAATTCAGCCCGTGTGTCTATCCCATTCGAACGCAGGAAAGTCATTTTAAATCCAGTTATGATGTATTCCTCGCTCTTTCTGATAGAATGTGGAAAATTCTATCTCATATAAAAATCCCAAAGTGGGATCATCTCTGCTGTAATGTGATAATGTTACTGTCTCTTTTTAAATAACTACGAGTAGAGTACTGCTGACTCTTTCACGCAATAGTTCTGTCAAGCAATGGTGTATTATTGTTTGCAAAAGTGTGTGTATATTATTTTGCTGAATACGCGAAGATAGCCGCAAGAAAATATTGTCGTTCGAATTTAATCTATGAAAATATTTTCTTGAATGATTTTCAAAAACAACAAAAAAATCTTGATTTTTTTTAGAATAGCTATTTTTAATTATAGTATTGTGTGATGGACACACTTTTTAACCAATTACATTTTGAAAACTTGATGATATTTTCGGTTTTTTTTAGCAGAAGGGCCAGCTTGTCCTTTATCAAAATGTTCTCGGGACGCTTGGGTAAAAGAGATAAAAAATAACGATATAAGTAGATTTTGAATTTAATTATTTTGAATTTAATAATAGTACAAAGAATGCACATCATGTGCTCCAACCATTCTTCACATCATGACTGAACTAACACAGTATCATATCATATCATATGTAGATCGTAGTGAGATGTTTGACACTGCATAATAGAAGCAAGCGTTTTGTGGCGGTGTTCAATGTATGTATGTGGTTGCTATTCTCAGTTCTCAGGCCATCATATTAGTGGTATCCGTGATGTGATTTGTTTTTTTTTTTTATGAAAAATGCTTATTCTTAAATGTCAATGCTTCATTAAGAATAAATTGGTGATGAAGTACTTGTCATACTGGGCCGCATGATATGTCATTTCGGGTCGTATTGTTTGATCGGTTGTGCATCACTGTATTATAGGAAGTAAGGCTCCTTTTTAACTAATTTTGAAATTAAATTAGTCATTTGACAGCATGAATAAAAAAATATATATAAATATGTTATTTCCTAGTTTTGAATTTTGGAGAGAGCCTAAACAATTTCAGTCGCGTTTTCTCAAGTAAAATTAAATATCAAATTTATTGGGAAATAAGTTATGCTTTATTTCACACGTATATATGTAATTATGTCTCAAACAATATTAGTGATGACCCAATCAACCTGCCAAACGCGACATTTTTCATATTGCTTCAACGTTAGACGCGCACCAGACAATTATAGTACATATATGATTTCACTGTGGCTCTAAATGTCTCCCTCTAACGCCATACTGGAAGACAGCGACAAGTATAAACGACAAATTAATTTATGCACGCACATATTGGCAGGCAAAAGTTATACTTTAATCTTTAATCACTCTACTCCGGCTTAGCTTTTGTAAATCAATCAATATTTGAAATTAAGAAATAGCGGAAACTTGTATTTGAAATTGGGATACGTTATATGGTGTACCTACAGTTACTAATATACGGCATGCTATTTACAGGCTGTATAACAGTGGTTCTCATGTGCGGCCACCAGAGGAATTTGCTGCGGCCACCAACAGCTTATAGTTTGATAGAAAACGTGTTTTTACTAGTTAATTTATCAACAATGACAGTGAAAATTTAATATTTTGTAAGCATTGTATTGTGCATCATCATTTTCAGTTCGCAAAAATAAAAATACATACATGTTTAGGTATTTTTCAAAAAAAAAGAAATTTAGTGCGGCCACCAGACATTTACGTAGGCCCGCTGATGTTCCTAATGCGGCCACAGTCAAATTTTACGTGAGAACCACTGCTGTATAATTTAATGATACCTGATCGTGTATAGCAACCATACTCAACCTGTGGCCCGCGGGCCGCATGCGGGCCGTCTAGCTTTTTTGTGCGGCCCTAAACACATTTATTATCAGGGACATGATTTACAAAATCTGGCATTCTATATTTCGTATATCTTGAGATTAATTTTGACTTTGACGTACAGATAGTGACACCCAACGAGGATTGTCGTTGTCGCGTCAACATCAGATCTGGTATAAGAGTGGGAATTTATCGAATTTAAGAACGATACTAATCTGAAAGCTATTTTTGAAGAGAGGGAAAGGAGCAGGGACGGCTCGTGTGAAGGAGCAGAAGTGCATTAGTCCCCCAAGAATCGAGCTCATCAATTTCAAAATATATATACCAATTTGTTCATTCAAAATTCCAACGATGTATGGTTTCATAAAACGATCTTTCACGCATGCGACCTAAACACACAAATATTATATTAGTAGATTCCCCGAAATAAGCTGATTCGATATGGTGCTTTTCTTGGAAATTCTCGAAATGTCCCATTTGGCATAAAAAAAGTAGGTAGAAAACATGACTTTATTTCACACGGCGAAGGCGTATGCAAAAAAAATCTTTTGAAATTTCGACTAACCCGGTGCATAAAGACCTTTTGCACCAACACGACTTGTGTAAAGAAATTGAGCGAAAACATATATATTTGTATTCTGTCATTCAGTATTGGCCCAAATTTTGGCAGATAAGGTCTTTTGACGAACGAAAAAATAAAGATATTTGCGGGTGATTTGTGAAGTGCGTTTGTGACAGTGCATTCTAACCTCATCTGCAGTTTCGACTTGATTCACGCAACACGCAACTATAAAAGTTTTATTATTATTTTTTCATACTTGTTTTCATTTCATAGACATCTTAATACAAACCCTATTAGCGTATATAATATGAATCTTTGTAAGTTTTTGTTATATGGAAAGGCTTTGTCTATATAAAACTGTTTAATAACTTTAAATACAATATCCTACTATATAATATTCTACAATATAATTTAACTTTATTATTATATATCTACTATATAATATTAACATATATTATAAATAAATATTAACATATATAATAAATTAATATAACAAGTATTATTAATATATGTATTATAGCATTGAATATTATTATATATATTTATTATTTATTAATAATACTAAATAATAATCAATAATGTTTCCTGCAAACTCAGTGTCCTATATCAAAGAAAATCGTCGAGATTTTTCTAAAAGGCTAGAAATCAAAGCAGCAGGACGTCCTTTGCCAGTTTTAAATATAGTTCAGAAGTGTACGGCCAAAACTAAAGTAGTCAATCGGTATTTTAATGTAGCAATTTATAAAAAAACTCCATGGCTCTGTGGCTGTACTAGCCTTAATAGAGTTTTTTGTTTTCTCCCTTGCCATGCTAAGTATAGAGAAGCAGTTGGTATCGTCAATGTCGGACTTTAATATCCGTGTTATAGATGTATTTTCAAAATCCAAGAATCGGAGGATGGATTTTTTGCATAAATAGGTTGTTTTATTGCACTCCCTAATATTCTGGTCACCGGCCGCCACTGGAAAGGAGTACATCAATTTTTGGAAATTAGTTTCTGAAAAATACAAGACTGTAAAAAATTGTGCTTTCCTGCTCCTCACATTGTTCGCATCAACATATCTTTTTGAATCATCATATTCCAAAATGAAATATGCAAAAAACGTACACAGGAATCGACTTACTGATTCTCACCTTGATGAGGTATTGAGGGTAGCATGCAGCAATTATAAGCCAGATTTGTCTAAAATTGTTGAAAATTTATCTCAATGTCAAAAATCACACTAATTTTGAAATAAACGCTTGGATACATGTTACTTTTGAGTTTTACTTTTTTCACTATTGTAATTTTTAAGGAACCGTATGCTGCTAATGATTATAAATATATACTATTATTATTATTATTCTGTTTTAGTTTATAATTTTTAAAATCTCAAATTGTTTTCAAAAAAGTGGGGTGTGGGGGGTTTCATATTTTTTTCATCATACCAGTATAGTGTTGCGGCCCGCGTAGCTTTACAAATACATGTATGTGGCCCGAAGACAAAAAAGGCACGGTTACCACGCGTCATTTATTTTAGAGAGGAGTCGTCCTTAATGTCAGTGACATGTCCTTAAGATTTATATACATTCTGAAATACTAAATGTCACTGAAAATAATCGTCACTGTCCCAAGCCAAAGGATATCTACTCCCATAAAGATAACATTTCATCCTTACAGATTGCGTGTTATCAACCATCATGAATTTAAAAAGAGACACTGGATAATCTCTAGCTTTATATTTGTGTTTTCACAATATGCGATACATCCAAATACATTTATATGGTATAAATTATATATACACAATTGTCAACTTAGCGCGATTGGCAATGCAATTAATATACGACTAAGCTATAGTTTTATGTTAGCGGCATATTATTATATAAATGTATTATTTCGTTGGAAAACTTAAATAGATAGTGGCCCGAAGTAACTAACGCTAAGCTCATCCTCGGACTTTAAATATAATCATGTTAAACGCATCCGTGTTTAATACAGGTTTTTCAAAACGGCCGAAAACTATTTTTGTTCATCAATGACTGCCTTATAAAATACATGATATATTATATGATCAATAGAACGAGAAAAATGTAACTGAATAAAACCCGGCATAGCGAAGTTAGTACGTTTCGTCATTATGAATGCAACATAGCATATTCAATGACGTTATCATCGCGAGTGAAGTGCTAGAGATCGCTGTTCAACATTGAACGCGTTCACGGTCACTTTCTTCCTTATCAGTGCTGTTTCTTATCGCGAAATTTAATCCCTCCGCATGTTCATAACTTCTAATATGTGTAACCAGAGCCTGCCTCTGATTATTCTCACATCACAACATTCAATCTGAGTCTCGAGTTTCTTTATTCTTAGCGTAGCCAATCACAATATCTAGGTACCTAATTTGTTTATCGCGAGCCCCTTTCGGCAAACAAATATTTTATTTAAGGATTGTAAAAATAACTTTATGAAATAAATCATATTATTTACGGTATTATCGAAGGAATGTATAAAACGTTAATACGAAATAGAGCAAATTTCGCTAAAAACGATTACAAATTTAAAAAATCGCGGTATCAATTCGAGTTGTTTCTTTTCAAATTGGCAGTGTACATTACATTATTATTGTATTTGTCTATTAGCACTCTCGGAAATTAATTAATGGTCAAGACTGAGATTCAATAACCTACAGCCAGCAATAAATAGCACAGTCATTTGCGGGGGCTGTCGTATTGCTTAGGTGTGCACGTCTCAACTATAAACGTCCAAATGTATAACCTGTGGCCTAACGTTAAAAAAAATTAAATGTTCTCTTTTGATAGTCATGAAATTCACATTAAATAATTACAAAAATCTATTTTCAAATTTAATAATGAAATAAAATAAAACTATCTATGGGTGCAAATTCACATTTTTATGAACGCCGTTTCAAGACATCTGATACAGTCTCATCGTCGTGCACCTTAATTAATTTTTGAGGTATCGATTTAAAATTAATGGGTGAACTTCAGAATTGAAAACTTATTGATTCGAAATACTATTATATGACAGATGGTTTTGAGAAATTGGTATTCCTCGTTTTAAAAAACTCACCATAGAAGTAAAGGAAGTGTATATTAAAATCTATGGTAGCGGACTGTCGTTGAGTTAGTTGATAATAAAATCAAAAACTGAACCATATGTATATATTCAAAACCGAATTATGTTTTTTGCCATAGTTATGTATAATTAGCAAATAAATGCCAAATCACATACATCAAACAGAATTTGAAATGTATCCAAAATAACATTATGAGCTCCGCTTAGATGCATATGCAAACTGATCGATTGAAGCAAACAATTGAAAATAAAACTCTACTAAATAATCTACAAATATAAACATTCTCAAACTATTTCTCCAAAAACAATGAATATAATCGACACCAAAATTGATAAAATATAATATTATGAGAAGGTATGCTGTATGACTCGGAAAGTGTACGCGGGCGGTCATACCCGAAGTATGTATGTACCGCGGACCTAAGTACAATTCGGTGAGATAGCAACATGTCTCAGTGAAAAGTGAAAGAGATGGCTACACCGCGTCCCGTGTTGCTAGGCAGATAATTCAGGGCGATTTTTTATTCGCCTCTTTTTTGCAATGCATGTGCGCCGTAGTTGATAGGAAACCTTTTCCATCATTAAGTTATCAACATATGGAGCGAATAGTAATATCGGAAATGTTCGTCTAATACTCATAAACTATGGTCAACAAAAGGGGCATTTATTGCACATTCAATACCTAATATACCGCTGTACTTGAGGTCTGTTTAAACCGAGATATTAGAAAATTACCCGGTTTAGACCCCAAGGCAAATCATATAAAACTTGTTTTCTTATCTCGCACTATTTTTTGTTTACTTGTAAATACAACATGATTTTGAATAATATATGTAATAACCAATTAAAAAAACAGGTGAAATTTCATTCGTTCGTCATTTAATGGAGTTGCGATTTCAAAAACACGATGCCAGCAATTGTATTCATTTGACAGTGTCAAATACGTATGTATATACCATCAATTATAAGAAAGCATTCAGTTTATATTTTTTGCAATGAACAGTATTCCCCAACGACCTTAGACGTCATAAAACCCTGAAATATCCGTCTTCAAAATAAATCCCTTACCTTGGAGCAACCTGGACAAAAAAATAAATTGTGCTACCTGTGACCAGGTTGTGTCATGCACCAATTATGGGCATGTAAAAACCTTTACGCTGTACGTGTACATATGTATGTATCGGTCAGTTGTCAATGATTTCATATTTTTAATATAATATTGTAACAGCAGTGACATCTGATCATGTCAAAGCCCCATCACATACGCCCTTGGAACTGATTTATTTAGTATGCTATGTATATCCGTATATCAATCTATAATTATTGTACACAGTGATTGTATTTTTTTCTGACTTTAAAAATCAGTTCTGAGTATTTTCATTAAATGCTTCCAAAACCCGCGATCGACCCACCTCTATTAACTTTTCAATGCCTGATCCATTTAACAAAATGTTTTGATATTATGGGGGAAAAATATGATATTTTTTTCGATGAATTCGGCATTAACTTTGTGGAAATTCTTTTTTAATATAAAATTAGATTTATTAATGGTCTTTTTCTCAAAGAGGTAAAACATCATTCCCTTTTTGTAATGCAATACGTGGAAAAATTAAGTTATCAAATAAAAAAATTATGTTTGAGCATACAATTTTTGGCCTTAAAGTAACCTTTGACACAGAAACACATTCTTTTACTTCGGCTCTTTTTTCGCTTACACGAAATACCTAGAAGAAAATATGTCCTAATATTTCTTCTAGGTTATGTTTTCTAATATAACTATAGTCTCACAGACTATTGGGACAACCCCAAACATTGAACCTTTTAGTAACACAATTGAAATATATATTTAAATTCACCTGTATATTCATAGTTGACGGATTTAACTACCATAGTCTACAATATATCATTACGTAATAAATTTAAGATTCAGTTATTTAAAATAAAATAGATATTATTGCTGGCAACCTGAGAAAATACTAGAAAATAAAATAAATAATTATACATAGAAAGATATCTCGTTAAAATACACATATATATTACAGATAGTTTCACACGAAAACAGTGTTCGCGTTTTCCCTCAGTATTGTGGACGTTAATAATTTTAGGTGGATTAAAGGAAAAAAAGAATTATTTATAATTGACGAATAAATTGCTCTAATGGATTATGATTAAAGCAGGGATTAAACTCCAAATTATTTTTTACAATAGGTACTTTCTTACACGTTACTTACTCGAAAAGTAGCGTTAATGCCTTGAAATACAAAGAATTACAGACACGAGCGAATTTCTGTACCATACACTAATATGCAATTACCAAAACCATTATATGACAGGTAAAATATATTTTTAAAATTTTAGCAAAAATATTTAACCGTTCCTTCTGTTTATGTAGGTTGACCGAATGATACATTAAATTATGGTTACTTTCGTTTTTTGCGAAATCTTCGATGACGTTTTTAATTATTTAGGATTTCCTATACGCGAGGTATCTTATATGCCGGGGGTATTCAACCACTGTATTACAGCGGCCGCTATATTTAGTCTCCAGAGTACTGACAGGGGAGGGGTTAGGCAGGGGGGTGTAGTTACAAGAGAGTAATGTATGTGAAGATAATAATATGTGTGAGTTTCGTTCTCGATGCTCACGCCGTCGATGCGGTATTGTGGAGTTATTTTATGTCGAAACACCGCGTGAGCGCTTTCAATCCTCGCCTGGCATAAATTTCTGAAATTGGGACTGAAATCCCGGGATCTCCCTATTACTTATGTCCCGGAATTCTCGGGATTGAAAAGGAGAAGTCATGGGGTTTCATAATCAATTTAAATTGTGAAATATTCTCAAATATGAAAAAAGTTTCGGTAAATTATGGATATATGGTCACGGGACAGAATTTTTGTAAAGATTTATGAAAAATAAGCACATTAAATGAAATGAATGAAAGGCTTACGAATTTTTGAAATTGTTCGTCTTTAATTTGTAAATTTATTATAAAAGAAGATCCTAAAGAATACTTCGCAATAAGTATGAAATCGAGTTTTTTTAGGAGCAAAAATTTAACCACAAACTACACAAATTATAATATTATACAGATAGAGACGGTCACATAAGTTTATTATTTGCTTAAAATAAAAAGAATAATTTTATTGTAGGCTAATATTAAAAAACAATACTTCTTTCAGAACTCATACAATAATCAGTAATATTCTTCAGATTTAATCATTTTGATTTCACTTTTATAATAATCCACAAGAAAAGTTAAGTTAAAAAATTATAAGCCAGAATGTATGAATTTTTTGAGCTTAGCTCGAGAGGATTGAGATTCTGTCCCGTGACCATATATCCATAATTTACCAAAGTTTCTTTTCAATCCTTTACAGAATACAGATCAAATAAACATCACAGACTGAATGTTTTATGACAATTGTTCTGTAATGCATTACTTCCGTGGTATAATTAACTTATTTGTAAAGCATTTGACGATACAAAATTAAATACATTCGGTAAGGGCTATCGATTATTATTCTAAGAAGGAACAAAATAGGTTCTTTAATTTTCCTATAATATTCGTCTTCTTCGGTCTTCTTTCAAATTAAAAATATATTGTCACGGTCAATCGCAGGCCTGAGATTTAAAATCCGAAATCCGGGGATGCAAAAACTGACCGGGATTGAAATCCCAAATCTCGCGGAAATTTGAATAAACCAGTAATAACATTTCATGAATTATAGCAAATTTGAGATCGTTTTTGTTCGTCGCGTATTAATGGACGAATGAAGTTAAGCCTAAGTGTTCTAATTAAAATATCATAAGAAGAAACTCACGAAGTTTCATCCCGCTATACATGACCCCTTCCTGCTTCAACAAGCATCCCACGCACAGAGAACAACACCAAGAACACTTCAACGACACTTTTCTGAAAAAGAGAGAAACGATATTATCAAAACAGGAATATTTCTTTACAAAAAGATTTAGATGGGAATGAATTACAATACCTTTATTAGATAATAATGAGACCAAAGAAAGCGATCTACTTATATTTTTGTATATAAACGATACAAACTGTTTACTACGCGTCAGTTCAAGTACATCCGTGCACTTGAAATGCCTGAAGATGCCGAAAGGCGAAACCCGTGTCGCTAGCGACAAAACTCATGGAAAAGTATAAAATTCAAACAATTCAAATTCAAGAAAAATCTTATTACGATCAGCGTTGACTTACCATTTTTAGGATTTCTTCATATCATATTTTGATTTAATATTTATATGTTAATATGGGAAAAAAATGAAATCTAGAAATAGTTTATAACTTAATTGAAACAAAAATGATTCATTAGGTACTACTATCATCTCATATTTCAATACTATTTTGTCCCATTTCTTCTTCCATTTTCATTGTACAAGTATTTAAAAAATATTTTTTATTTTACATATCTCTGCAACTAATGAGGTCAATTTTTTTTTCCTTAAAAATCGTTTACTATGAATTATATAATGAAAATGATATAGTACGGATGTGCCTTGGCCCATCGTTGAAAAAAAATATTTTTACTACAGATGCAAAATCCATAAGCAATGTTTTATAAAATAGAGTCGTAATATATTAATACACATTGTATTTTGGAAATCAATAAAAGAATAAGTTATATCTGACAGTAATTTTGGGCATATTGCGATTTTTTTATAAATAAGTTGCTTATTTCTTTGCTGCAATCAGTTGCAAATACTTATTTACCATGAAAATGTAGATAATTGAAAATGGTCTCCAACTAATAATGATTAGCGAAGTTAATGCAGTAGTAAAACTAGTCTCGAGGACTATTATATCGCATTAACATTCGAGAAGATGTGTTACAAGAATATATATATGTAAATATTTAGGCCTATTTCTCGCACTTGAACAAATTTAAGATACGATCAATATGCGTGAGGAGTCCATATGCTCTAAGTTGGGAGAGGACATGGTTAAAAAAAATTTAAAAATATATGCTTAACCTATGAATAAGAATACGTGTTGTTTTTTAATAATTGATGGTTTTCATAGAACAATATTTCAAGTGTATACTTTATATTGTTTTTTTTACAATGTTTGATTGATTTAATTATTTAGTAAAGCAGTGCTGATAACTAAACTACATATATTGAATTTTGTCTACATTTTTTTACTTGAAATTTCGTCTACTAATTCATATTCCCAGTAAAATATCACTATTGTTGAATACCTAAATGGAATGGCAAACAGCCGACTACGATACCTTATCAGTGAGGTTATCAGCTCATAATATACCAGACAACAAGGGCTATTCAAAAAAATCGTTGTACACATATATTTTGTTTAAATACTAAATATCATCGATATATGTAGTTAGGAGGACATTTATTAACAACTCTAAAGTCAGACAAGATTTAGGTGAATGACGTATTTCTAGAAGAATATTTATTTATGTATATAATCTTCTCGTCTGTTCCCACAAACCGATTTTTTTTTATAAATATAAACATACTAACTATAATCCATCACACAAATTGTGTTCATTAAAAGAAAGGTACAATTTTATTTTTATTTTGCAACTGCCATTATTGGTGGACAGAAATATAAAAAGTATATTTATAAAAATAAACATAAAAACCCTTTTTTAATTATAATTCCATTTTTTTATTATAGTGATAGCCGGTCTCGCATATTGCAAGAATTATCAACCGACGTAAAATTAATTTAATGGAGATTGTCAAATACTATAAAGAGTGACAAGGAAGTGAAAATAATTGGCAAAAGAAATATGATAAGGAATTACAGATATAATTAAGAATTTCGACTGAAGGTGCTTGATGGAATTTCAATATCGAATTTGAATCTTTTGAATTTTGTACTTTTCCATGAGTTTTGTCGATAACGATCCCGGGTTTCGCCGTTCGGCATGCCTGCAGGTATTTCAATTGCACGGATGTACTTGAACGTGTCAGTTCAATTACATATATTCGTACAAAATAAATAACGAATAAATGAAATAAAAAAATTCATAAAGTTGCCATTTTTTAGAAGATAATAAGAATTATTATAATACCGTTACTAATCTTATCTTCTTAATACATAGTTAATAATACAAGCATCGTTATTATTTATCTGATGGCTTCAAATACGCTGATGATAAGATTATATGTTCCGAAGTTAAATGATCACCATTTTGTGAATTTTGCTGTGACAAAAAATATTAAACAGTTGATTTGTAAACATTCTGTCATATATCGTACATTTACTAATTACAAATGTTTTTACAATGATATATACCTACCTGTCAGTAATTCGATAAAACAGAAACAAAGCAATAAAGTACACTTTTGGGTTAAGAGTAAATAAATAATCCCAAAATTTCTATGTTACTAAAATATTCGGTATTAAAGTTTTACTATTGAGATTGCATTGGTATGTTACTACACCGAACAGAAATTTAACGCGAAATAGTAAAATTAAATAATAATAAAACGTTTTTCTATTTATGTATTCCACATTAGATTTATTAGGATCATGACCGGTTTCTCGCATCGCGAGTATTATGAACCGATCATCAATTGATAATTATTTTTTAATATAATGCCATTCCAGCAACTATTAACAGTGAACACCTTGAACGTGACTATCAGACTGTGTAGGATTGTGTACACATATTTTTTAATTATTTTATATACTTTTATATATCTTTGAATCGAAAAATTTTTGTTATTTTCATGAGTTTTGTCACTGATGACCTGGGATTCAACCAGTGGCGGCTGGTGACAGAGTATTAGGGAGTACAAAAAAAGATTCAACTACTTTTGCAATTCTTTCTATTCTTCGAGTTCTTTCCTATTCATTGGATTTTAAAACACTTTTATGACATGGACTTTCAATTCAGATGTTCGCAATACCAACGGAGTGCCAGTCTTATGAATTTTTGGCTGTCCGTAGTACGGAAAAATAGTTGAATCTTGTTTTGTACTCCCTAATACTCACTGCCGCCACTGGATTCAACTTTAGACATCGTCAGACATTTCAAGTGCACGGATGAACTTGAACCTACAATCAGTTACAAAGCTCGAAAAGTACAAATGTAAAACGATTCCAATTTGATATTGTAATTTCAGTACCTTTGAAATCTTAACGCTTAGCAATCATAAGGCCAGACATATTGACCTGAAGGATTCTAGTGGTAGACTCTGGGGGCCCGACATAAAGGCCAGCGCAGGTATAAGTTTACCGACCTATTTCTCACGCCTGCATGCAAATTCTACGAAAAAATATTTACGATAAATACAGTCAATTATTGACACATGCTGGATAAACCAACATTTTATCATTTATATCTACCGTTATGTAGATATATTCTTAGAAAAATAGATGCATTATTTTAGTTGCTGTCGTATTTTTCATGGTGTAATAATTTTGGGACAGTCAATTGTAATCTCGCTTTCGCGAAGGTTTTTGAAGACCACTCCCACGTATTGTGACCATATTGTTTCGTGTTGTGGAACTATTATATTTTTTAACGCCGCGATATTGATCTCAGTGATTGATAGTTATAAAAATAGTGATTTTAATATACTTTTTTATATATTTAAATAGCCATCATGGAAAACAGTAAAAATAATGAAAGTTTTACCAATTTCAATTGTAAAACGAACAGTGATTATATCGATAGTAGTGACGATGAGGACCTTTTTACATTTGATAACGTTGATTGTGATAGTAACAATGGTGAACGTGTACGTTCATGTGTAGATACCGCATTCATTCGAAATTGTGAAGAATTACCAGAAGTTATCAGGAATCATTCCAATTTTTCAGACAGTGATAGTGAAAATAGTGACGAAGAATGTTTACTCGGGGGTGTCGGTAATATTCAAAGTGATACAGATAGTGGAAGCGATATTATTCCACCCAAAAGAAGAAGGTGCGTTATTTTCAGCGAAGATAATGACGAAGGAGATATGGTAATTTCGCAAAATATTATACTTCCTACACCTATCAATCTGACACTGCCTAGATCTTCTGATTCAGAAAAAAATTGGTTTTTATTGTCGTCTTATACTTCACAACAAGAAATAAATTTTTCTATTGGAAATAGAATAGTTGGGCCAAATGTCCCCGCAAATTGTTTGGAGCCAATCGACTACTTCACGCTTTTTTTTACAAATTCGCTAATTAGTAACATCGTTGATGAAACGAACAAATATGCAAATGATAAACTTAAAAGAAGTAATCCTGAAATTTTTCGAAAAATACCATACTGTTAAAAACTATAGAATCTAGTGATAGTGATATGTATACATTATAATACCATTGCACCGAATCGTTAGCTTTTTTAATGTGATAGGAATGCCCTAAATAAAATATTGTTATATAACACCTCAACTTATAAACACCGTGTAGTATGTTTGTGAAGCTGCTCATCTATGACATGCCCTATGGGCTGATCTAGCCATTGTTTCGGAACCCTGAGGCGGAATTTTCAAGTAAGTAACCAATACAAAATAAGGTACAATTTACAACCCCTAAAACATTAGCCAATAATTTGTCCAACAGATTAGGTAGTAAACTGGTCAATGGGTGCCTTTAGAAAACAAGACAAGACGATTAGAAAGAAACCTTTCCAAGGATATGCATTCGATTGTTTGTATATATTTACTATATTTTACAAAATTATTAATCGGCAATCAATATAAATGATGCAAACAAAACTTATTGAAGCCATACGTATTATTTTTAGTTACCTGATGCAGTGACGGCTGGTGACGGGGTGCTGGAAGGTGCAAAAGGAAGATTCAATTATTTTTCCGTACTACGGAAGAGAAACAGTTGGTATTGCGAACATCTGAATTGAAAGTCCATGCTATAAAAATGTTTTAAAATCCAATGAATAGGAAAGAACTCTTGCAAAAATGGTTGAATCTTCCATTGCAACCCCCAACACCCCGTCACCAGCCGTCACTGACCTGATGTGTAATTTAAAGAATATTTTTATCTCAATGTACCAACCATCCGATGGTCATACGAATAATCAGATAGAGTGTCCCAAACGTAACGAACTAAAATTATTATTTTTTACTAAAAAAATCATTTGTAGTTTTTAATTAATCATGTACTTCATCCAACCCAATTGATGACTATCACTCACTTGACCAACACGTTTTTTTTTTTTGTAAATTCAACATTTTTTTTAGTCAGAGTAGCTTACCAGACATGAGAAAATTTAGTCAGAGTGGAGAAGGCTAATCTGCTATCAAAATAGTTTTTTTGCTCTCCTAATAAATGTACTTAATAAATAAATAAGCGATAATTAAGTGCGATATCATAGTGAAAACTTAACTTAGCAAAATAGATTTTTGAGATAGGATAAAAATAGATGAATCCAAAAAAAATTCATCAGGCATTGTGAATAAAAAAAATTCGCAGAATTATGTATTTGCATATTACTTATTTAGCTAAGGTTTTTTTGTTTTTCGCGACGTACTATAAAGATATAATATAACAAATATATATATAGATGTACACCTAGGAAGAAGTATATTAAAAATATCACGATGATTATCAAATATAATCAAATAATTCCCAAGCAGATTCCATGTTGCCACAGCTGAAAACGTAGCGCGTCACCCAACGATAAATTATTATAAAAAAAGTAAAATAAAAAAAAAACGCCCGCCATAGGCCCGCTATGCAACGCCTCCCTCTCACGCCTAGGCAAGGGCCCCACTGGGCGTGGCTAGGGACCAATCGGACGCTTTTTCTATTCCCCTTTGCCCCCCCCTTCTTGACTAATAGTGACCCTTTGCTAGGTTTTTTCTGGGAACACACGTGTCGCGGTTTATTCCGGCCCATGGCTAGATAAGCTAGACGGTTTTTTAAACTATGTAGGTATTTATAATCGGAATTCATACTTTCTTGCGTTGTTCGGTATGCACGGTTGATAGGTTGTTTTTTGTCTATGTTTGTCTATGTATTATGTTGAAATAGTGAAATAAATCATTTATAAGACAATAATATATGTATATTACCTATAAGTGGCTATAAGGTTTAATATACAAAAAAATCTTTGACGTAAATGGTAGATACAGTGACGAATATTTATTTCAGAGATGGAAATTTTGTTTTTCATTCATTTCAATATAAGAATAGTTAATATTTTACCCGCGTGTTTCGTGTCTTTGAAAAGCAAATTTTTCCAGTCTAGCCACAAAACCAGCAATGTAATCAATTTAAATTGTATGGTATCGAGCCATGACATTAAAATTATTATGATTTCATAATACTAAGCAAAATACCCCATACCTACGATAATCATCAACGGGAATTTGAAAATGAATTGAGTAAATCGACGATAAACATTTTCATGATTTCGTACAATTAAACAGTATTGTAATAATCAATACAATTGGACATTCTAACTTTAAAATGGATAGGTTGCATCAATTTTATTTTCTCAAAAATTTTCATTCAAACATGTTTTTGGATTGGAAGTTTCTAATGAGAATTCA
Source organism: Himalopsyche kuldschensis (assembly GCA_028554975.1). Lineage (NCBI taxonomy): Eukaryota > Metazoa > Arthropoda > Insecta > Trichoptera > Rhyacophilidae > Himalopsyche > Himalopsyche kuldschensis. The sequence continues at coordinate 6,326,763 of JAHFWI010000017.1, read as the reverse complement.
GTTTCAAAACAAAAAATGTGGACAAAAAATACGTGTATATGTAACTTAAAACGAGACACTTGCGACGAATTGTTTCTAAAATGGAACGGAGTATATTTTATTAATCGGATTTATTAATCGGAATTTATCTCTCAAGAGTGAGAGTGGGCACTCCGACGAAGTCACCAGGAAGGCAGCCGCATCGAAATTGTCGGGCCGACAAGCCCGTGAAAGAAAAACACGCATGGAAAAGTTACGTCAATGCCACACGGACTAAGCCACCAGTAAAAAATGTTTTTTTTTGTACTATTTTTGAATTGTTTGCATTTCGATAGGAATTTACGTTATCACCATATTCATCGATATTTGAGATCGCGAGTACAGCAACATTATATCAATTGCTCATAACATGCTAATAATTCAACTAATGTATTGTTTTCTTTCAGAAAAAAACTGCAAGAAGAACTTATATTCTAAAGTAAATTTGTATGCCGGTTCCGTGGTGCAGTGGTAAACGTCGTTGGCTACCGTGACGGACCTCACAGGATCGAGTCCCAGTAAAAGCAATTTTTTCAGTCGATTTATTTATGCTGCTCGGAGGCATGGTTTTTTTATGTTGTTTAAAAATCAAAAAAACGCTGCCGATTCTAAAAAGCAGCGCCTAGCGAGAGTGATTAGCTGATCACTAGTCACATCATAATTAATCACATTGAGCAACTGAGTGTTAAGCAGTTCTCGTAGAAAACAGATGTTGAGATAATCTCCGCGAAGAGTCCATACCCTCCACGTTGGTAGTGGGCATGGTAAAAAAAATGTGCACTGTCAATGTCAAAAATTGAAGTCTCCCCTCGAGCTGAAACTAAAAATATGCACAAAATATCGATGCATATCGTCAATAAATTGTGCTTTTGCTAGTTGGCCATCAAATGCAAAATAGAATGTCAATTAGCAAGGTAATTAAAACGGCCCGCAAACAAAACGTTAAGACCAAGAGCAAGATTTTATTTTATACGTGTATGTACATAAAAATATGCACAAAAAATGCCTCATTATTAATTTGTCGGGACATCTTGAGAATTGAGAATCCTATGAATTGTTTAAAAGTGAATAGAAGACTAAAGTAGACTTACGTCATAAAAAGCGTTTACATGTTTTCAGATTGAAAACAACACAAAGTGTTTGATCACAAGATAATAATAAATAATCATTTTGCTTCTTAGCGCCGCCACCGACGGAGAACCAATCAATCATGTATGAAATAATAAAAAGCACGAAAAGTGTAACAAGCAGCCTATTATTTATTTAATTTGCTGTTTCATTGATCGTTTCTTGTGTTGAATCGTTTAAATGTCAGCTGTGGTCATTGGAATTTTCACATTTTCAAAATAAATGGGTATGAAGGGCGCAAGTATGTTAAATTGATAAAACCATAATATAATTTTCGCTGTATTTTTAATATATTCGGTGGCAACAAGCTATAATTATTTAAATTGTAATTAAATAGTATACAGAAATTTGATTTAATATCATTGTTGTAATGATAACCATTCCATGGAAACCATTAGAATATCGGTGGTTCGATGCAGAATGACCTAGAATTATTCATACTAGGTCGATTATTTTTATTTGCTCGTTACATAAATTTGAAAATATTAAATAAATCATAAATTGTAAATCAATGGACAAAAAATAGCAATCAACGTAGTTTTAGATTTGTACAATTCATAGTACATACGACCAAAAATAAATAATTTACAACCTTTTTAATTTTCTTGGTGGGCTTTAAAAAAAACAATAGAAAATGGATTACTCGTAAATGATTTTCTGAGCTTCATTATAAAAGCTGACATAGCTGATGGCTCATGGCATGTTTTTGACTCGACGCTTCAAAGTATATAGTTACACTTACGACCAAGGTATGGTACAGTATTATTTACTAAAAATAAATAGCCCAAAATTTATAACTAGAGAATATTGTAAAGCAAGCTCGTTGTGTAGGAAGCAAAAGTTGAACGCATTTCAACTCACTAGCTTTCTCAGAAATCCGTATCATTTTCAGTGTTTTATGCTTGGGCCTCTTTAGCGCTTAAATCTTGCTTTTTTGACTATTTTCTCTAACAGCCGGGTAATGATGGGATATTTTATTTATATATATATTTACAAAACAACATAAACTATTAAGTTCTAATTCTAGGTTGGTTATATGTAGCGACAGCGTGAATAATGATATCACCCAGTAATTAATTTATAAATTATATAAATCAACATTTCTAAATAATTAAATATGCTAGCATACGATGTTACTAAGTTGATAGTTCAAATTTAAATTATATTATGTCATACACCTTAAAAGTGTAGAAGCTTTATTGAATAAATACTTCAACACAAATAAAAGGCTGTAGGTACATTATAATACCCATATGTCGAGTGTTACAATATGGTGAAAAAATAAAATTATAAGATACAACTATCATTTTTTGTGTATTTTTCTTCGATTATCATAAAGATACGTGTGAGAAAATATCCCTTATTATCCTTAACCACAAACGCAAGATGACGAGCCCAACAGGAGAATTAAAAAACAAACAGGAACATACAGGTAATACCAATAATATTTAGAAACTCTTCGACTATAATTACGTCTCCTTTAAATGTTGTAATCATAAACACCTGCTAACGTGTTAACTTCGAGAAAGTGGGTTTCGACTTCAAAATGAGTGAATGTTATTTATTAAAAAACACAATTGGCTGGTACCAATGTATTATAAAATCAATTAGTAGCATGTAAGCACACACATGTAAGGCAGTGCCTGATGATGTACAATGGGGAAAAATGATATTAAAAGATCCTCGGTGTCGTTATTATAATTAGTTCCATTATTGGACCTGAGAATATTATTAGTGACTTGTATAGTGTATAGGATATTCATTGAGTTAGTGCTTTTTTTGAAAAAAAGGTGCCGGAACTCCCAGCTTCAAGCAGCCAAGCAGTCAAGCTTTTTCCTAAATAAAATTATATTCAAATATCATTTAAGAAATATTTTTGTCTTATTGATTTAGAAATATGTGAAAAAAGGTGCCGGAACGCCGTTCCACCGCTCTAAATGGAAAAAAGCCCTGGTTATATATATATATTATATAATATATCCGAAACCTAACTGCTTCTTCAGACTGAAGTATGAAGATGCTTTGCCAAGAGGTGAAACGCATGTTACTTTTTGTAAGGTAATCAGAGGAATAACAAAGTTATAAAATTTAATTTTAAATTAAAAATTTGTGAATTTTCACAAAATTACCGTCGAAGTATGTCAAATTAAATATTTTTATAGTGTTTAGTTTTCTCCTTCTTTGATTAAAAATTTAAATAAAAACAATTTATTTTTATTGAATAAAATCAACTAATTTTCTTTTATTTCCATTGTTGTGTTTTTTTTACTGTCAAATTTCATAAGAGAGTAAAAGTAAAATCGATGAGTAAAAGTCCTACTAGATTGTTATTGACTTTGATTTTTTAGTGAAAAAAATATCATTTGCAAATAAAAATGCCTTAACTCACGGTGTCTCGATGTAGGGTACAGAAAATGTGTTTCGATTGTCGTCCATGTTGGATTCATAGAAAAACATGGCCGATGCACTGCTGCAGGCGTCGGAGAGGGGGTGTCACTTCACACGTTGATTAAACGTTTATGCACATTAAAACGATAAAAGACAATAAAATGTTACTAGTATCAACGGTTTATAAAAAAAAACCTAGCCCGTGTGAAAATATTATTAGGCTTTTCGCACTGTTCAATAATAGGAACTAAATTAAGAACAGCCATCTGAAACCGAGCGGGAATCTATTGAGCACCATGCGGTTTATATTTATGTAGGTATTTAAGATGTTTTTACATTTTTATTGATTTTTTTTTAAAACATATTTTACTAACGATTAAGCTTTGAATTAAAAATAGAAAGCCAAGAAAAAAATGTTTATAGTTTTATAAAAGACAATCTATTTGATAATAACTATCAAAAATTATTCAGATACCAGTATTAAATACTATCTATTCTCACGTATATATATAGTGGAATTGCGTTGTCAACAACAAATGTAAGGATGAAGCAGCTTATTTTTTGAATATTGTTTTACACAGGTAGGTAACACGATCGAGAAAAAATAATTTATATGGAAATAAGTTAAAAAGACATGTCATTAATTAATATTATGATCACACAGAGAAACGAAATAATGTAGGTGTTACGGGGGGCTTGGTTTTTCTAGGTTGTTAGACCGGACATACCAGAATTCGTATTTGAAAAATCGCGATTCGGGGGCACATATTATGTAATTAGCAGTGAAATATACCTACATATTATTTGAAAAAATCAGCTATCGAAAAATAAAGTTAAGGTTTCCATAGAAGGAATTGCATGAAATTTTGAAACATTTTTGACATTCAGGAAATACATGTACACATCTGTATAATCTAGATATGTAGCTCAGAAAAATATTTAAACTTTATTTAACATTCATGGCTCTAGTAAAGTAATATTCTTGTCTTAAAAACATTTTTGATAAACGCTGACACATTATTTGGTTGATAAATAATATGTTTAACACATTTTTTATTTTTGCACAATTCAAAAATATACGGCTGTCGACGATCGAAACGCGGCGGTAGCACTGACCTATCTCAAGGGGGCCAGGGGTGTGTTTGGAAGCAAGCTCAACAAAATTATTTTCTCCACCAACTAGAGAAAGACAGAGCATCGTCTATGCTTTTTATTCTTATCGTACGGCATTATGTATAAATTCTGTGGCTTACAAAAGGAGACGGCAACATGCCAATGCGAGATACCTGTAGCTTCACTCTTAAAATGATAAAATGTTAATATCGGTCGTTTTTAGTGACATGGTGCATCAACGCATGCGCAAACGCATCCTTGTGCCGGCATCATTGTATCGTCACCCCCTCACCGCACTACCATAGCCCCTTGTGGAAAACGACATCCATCAAAGCGGACGCGTCAAAACACAATTTTGAGCAAGGAGCTAAGAGCCCCGGGAAATATCTAGTTGGAAAATAACTCTGGAAAATTATTTCAATAGGTTAATCAAGAAAAAAAATTATAAAATCTTCTCGGAAAATTATTCGAATATCCGTAAGACTCTCTAATGTTTTTCTAAGGTGAAAACTGTGCAAAAACGTATTTGACTACTCCAAAAAGTGATGGAAAAGTTAGTATTTATTATCATAATAACTCGAAAGACAAGTGAAATTAAGATAAAATGCAAACTTATTTTCATAAAAAAAATAATGGTTGCTTCTATCTTGGAAATACTGTCTTTTTCTTTTTTTACTGGCATTTTTTCCTGATCTTTTGTCTTGCGAAAAAAGCAGTGATCAATTTTGACCATGTACACTTCGCGACATGGAGAATAATAATGTGCAATAAAAATAAAATTATTATCTTTACATGAATGTTTACGAAGATAGGTGTATGTAGATATATGTCATTGCAACAGTAGCGTTTTTTGTTGCAACAATTTATTTTTGAAACAAACTTGAAACCCTATCAGAACGGCAAATATTTCAGAGGAAAATATGTCATTCTCTTTGGTGAGCGAAAGAGGTCTGCACTGGCTCAGAAAAGGTAGGTAGTACACGCCATTATGATAAATCTAAATAACTCACGTATTATAAAAATTCGGATTATGAACGGTATATGTCGGAGATATTTCGGGTTCGGGTAAGATGTTTGTAGGAAATTTTCGGTTGCGGACCGGGTATAACATTGAAAATTCGACCCGCACAGACCTCTAGTGAGTGAATATGCGTAGGTCGTCAACTGAATGTAAATACTTATTGAATATTCGAAACTGTTTGCTTAAAACTCAATGGAACCTTTGAAGTGTGTCTTATTGAACTTGTGTTAACGAATTTGTAAAATTGCTTTAATATATCGTAACATATTTTGACTATATCGTAAAAACAATCTACTTGATCTCATTAATAAAGATTAAGCCAGTTTTTTCTTGGCTTAATATTTTCTTCTGCGTGCTTGCCCAAATTATGATAGCCTAGTTACAAAAGGCTTCTAGGTATACATTTCGTGAGAAATTAAAAGTTATTGTTGGTTTTATTTTAATAATCATCTGACAGATTAAGCCCAGATTTATCAATACAGCTTTAAGTCGACAATAAAAAATCTTATTAAAATTAACTCCAGTAAACTTATGAAAGTCCATTATTTTAATGACAGGCGGCTATTTATGATTTGTATTACACTAGAGAAGAAGCCCATGCATATAAATAAAAAAAGTTTGATTGTTCAGCGAAATGAATGCCAACACATAAAATATAACAAAACCCAATTAATTCAGTCACCGCTTGTAAATAATTTGTTTATAATATACAATATCCTATCCACGCGGTTTTTCAGATACCCTCTGATAAACTATGGTTGGTACGTCACTGCGTGTAATAATCATGCATTCGTGCAGCGCAGCCGTCAGTTGCAAGTGTGCAAACATCAATACAATCGCAGGGGTGGCTCACGGTGTGCACTTCGTAGTCGTGTAAGTGCGAAATGTGCGCAGGCGACATTGCGCATCCATGATTACGTGGGCATGTGCTCGCATCGTTTCCCGGCACATTTTATTTTACAACACAACTAATACCTAGTTAAGTCAAAACATTTTACGTTGATTATGGCAAAAATATTAATTTAAATTGCTATCTCAGTCGTGTACAAAGTAATGATGAATAAATAAGACTTGCAATATTGGAAGCAAGTGAGAATATCACAGTATTATTATTGTATTATTCTGAATAAAAATCTTATTGTTTTCTGGTAATTTCATGACGTTTGATAAGTATTGAATTGGCTGTCACACCATCGCCGAAAGATCACTTCCACGTAAAACTTACACACTATTCCTGTTTATAATAGTCCGTATTTCAAGCCAAGGGGTTAGACGGGGGACATCTACTTAAAATCATATACTTGTAATATATATTCAAATAAATAAAACACATTATATAGTACTATTCAACATACATTTCCACGAGCATTGTCAACAATGCTCGCGATAATCGTAACCGGTCCCGATCTTTATCAGATTACACTTATGAGCATGTAGTACTCTATAATGTGTGTTTAGTTATCTAAATAATGCCTTTTAACCAAGAAGTGATAGTTTACAAGTTAAAAGTGATTATTGCCTGAAGAAAAGATAAAAACCATCGTATTGTGTTTATACTTCAGGATTATTATAATGAAGCTATCAATGCCTAGATAGCTTTATTATAATCATCGAAAACTGTGACTATGTAAATTTAACTATTTGTCTTCATTTTTGAATTGAAAACACTGTATTTTGATGATGTTTATGAAAGTAAACTTGAAGTTCAATAGTTGATTTTATCTCAGTGTTTATCTAAATCAGGGATGGACTGTTAACACTCTTGCAATGGCGCTGTTAATTAATTCAACACAAATTTCAAATTAAATATTGATGCTAACAATCAACAACTATGAGTGTCGGCAAAACACCACACAACTATATAACTTTTTGATAAAAAAAGCGGAGAAAAGGGTTTCTAGTATAGTAAAATATGTAAATATATAATCAATATTTGAAAAATAAAATTAAATCGCTAATAATGAATTTAAATAAATGTGATGGAATCGTGTGGTTTTGGTATAAAGATTTTTTTACACAGGATATACACCATATTGTATATTTTTTAAGATAAATTATATTTGACCAAGTATTCGTGAATATGTCGACAAATAACATGATAGTAAATACATGTAGGTACATATTTCTTGTCTCGTAGTAAAATTACGAAATAATTAATAAATTTTTAATCAACTTTTAATGGATTTTTACCACGAAAATGCATATTATTTACTGAGTAATGTTGAAATTCAATAAATTCTCTAGACAAAAAAGTATGCATCTGGCTGTTACCAGCCATTGCGAGAAATGAGAAATACAAGTAGATAGGTATATAGATACCTACACAGTTATTTTAATATTGAAAGGCGCGCTTGGCATACTTTGGATCCGGTCCAAAATAAAACGAATGCAGGGTTTGCGAATAAGCATAGTAAGGTACGTAATTCTAGTGAACACTGGTGCAGTGCTAAAACTCGATAATTGTATCATTCCCAAAGAACTAATTTCCAGTAATCAGATGTTCCCATAAGGTCAATCAGCAATTGAAATTCCTTTGGTATATTTTTATATATTCATACATTAACATGTCCGTGATGCATTGGTCAACATCGTTGGCTTCCGGACGGACCTCACGGGCACCAGTCCCAGTACGAGCAGTATCCTTTTCAGTCGATTTATTGATTCTGTTCGATGGCATGTTTGTTCGTGTTGCTTAAAAACTTAATCATTCGCATTCAATAATACACGTATTTGAAAAAATGGACGTTAGTGGTGATGTAATTTCAATTATTACCGACGTTCCATAAAAATTAATAATATATTGCCTGCTTACTAAGATGCTTTATATTTTCGTTGATTTATTTTAATATATAATATATATTTGCATAAATATGCGTCCTGGACACCAGTCCAAGTGGTGGTGGTGGTGGTTTCCGTACAAGTGTATTTATTGCCATTCACAAAGCATAGACCCGTGCATCAAGTCCGTAGGTACAATAAGAGCAGTGCTATGATTTAGAATACGACGATTATCGTACGATTATATTTTCTTCTGATACTATTGCCAATGTGTATCTTAATACCCTCTGATTTAATAGGCAACCCTGCGTACCAATTTGTAATTTTACACCCTTCCTTTTTTATATAACGAGTACATAGTTCAAGCACCCATAATAATAATTATCCGTATACCCGTTAGCACATTGCGATTGCATAATATCAACATAATAGGTGGATACTTAGCTACCTGGAAACTATTAATTTATGTATTCCATTCAATGCAACAACAACAAAAAAACGACAGTCAAGCTAGGCAGACAAAAGAAATACTAGATCCCCTTTTATGTGTTAGGAATTTCAATAAAATAGGCATTGACCAATCAGGTTACAGTTCAACTATCAAATAATAGGTATAAATTGGGATTTGACACGTTAATTCCCGCCACGGCGTCGTTTTGAAGAAAATCATAAAAATACACAGTAAAAAACACGTATTTACTAAAAAGATGAAACATATTTGAAAAACAGATGAAATGTGAGACTTTCGACAACCAATTCTGAGAGTGACAATGTGATGAAATATTTTCGGTTGTTTACAATAATTACAATATTTTTTTAATTTTTTAATTAAAAAAATATTTGGCATTACAGCTTACGCCAATGCGCCAAATATTCTTAATTGTGAAAGTCATACGAGATTAACTCGATGTTAAGTAATAAATCAGCTGTGCATAAAAATCAACGATAAATAACATACACCCAGCCCAAGATCTCTTTTTTACAATTGAAAAAATCTGACCTTGCCGGGAATTGAACCCGGGTCTCCAGATCACTAGGACAAAGCTCTTGCCACTAGACCACAGGGACCGACAGGGTTGTCAGTCATTTCATATTGTATAATTTATGCCGATGCAAATCATTATAGATCCTGATAATTCTGCAATTTCATGTGGTGACTTACTACAAAGCCCAGTGGGGGGGGGCAAACTTTTCGGATGGAGAGCCAATTCCAAGAATTCAAAATGGGCAGCGGGCCGCAAGTAAAATACCATTTTTAGACATACACCCGATCGTTTTTTCGTGATATATTGGTTTCAAAAAGTGGCGCACCTAAAAAAATCGCGGAAAAAAGTATCCAAAATATTAAAAAAAACAAAAATTGTTTTTCAAATTAGACCTAAGAAATATTTTTTGCATAAAAATATACCTAAAACATTCCCATTTTCATTCAAAAATAATATTTCTATATTCAGTTCGTATTAATTATTGTGCATTTATTTGACATAGTAACTCTCTGTGATAAAATTTACGACCGGGAAACGTGCTATTCAACGAATTTTATAAATGAATTAAATAAGTTTCAGAGCAGAGTCACCAATGATATCGTATAAGTTTGCGCACCATTTTGTCTGTAAAAAGAAAAATCGCGTACCTACGAATAAATCACTGTGCTGTCCAAAAAATCACGTAAAATCGAAATCACTGAAATCTTTCAAAAAGAGGACCGGGTGTTCACTATTATCAAGAAAAATATTTTTTTCAAAAAAAATATGAGAAGAAAAAAACTGTTTCAAAGATTGAAATTTTTTTTTAAATTCAGGTGCTTATTTTGTAGCTGATATTTTTAAAACTGCTTGTTAATGGTCATATAAGATGGAATCAGAATTAAGCTGAGGTTCATGATCGAAAATGTCTACTTAAATTTTTCGTGCAAAATTTTTAAGTTGGTCGAATTTGTCTGAATTAAGATCATTGTAAAATTTGCAGATTTCGTCACGACGGTGTAATTCTCTTAAATAAGTTGTAGCTCTTTCAATACAGTTTTAATATCTATTGAAAATGGATCGCTTACTAGCGCCAAACTTATCTCAATTTTTCGGAAGTCACCAAATCTTTGTGAAAAATCGTCATTCAGAGCGTTCATAACACGGAGTATTTAAGTGTGGCACGATGTCCAGAGTAAATGCAAAATCACAAATCCCTAATCATCAGTATCGGTAAAGTCCGTAACATTCTTCATTTCCAAAAATAAAATTATAATATGTATTTTTATATCACGAACTCTTCGAAGCACTTTTTCCAAGCAAAGCCATCGAATTTGACTGTGAAAAGGAATATCTGTATACTCACTCAATATCTTGAAGAATTTTTATTTGATTTTCAATATTTTTTAAAAAATATAAAAAAATATTCTTACTTAGAATTAGGATTTATGATGGCGGGCCGCAGAAAAACACTCGGCGGGCCGCAGTTTGTCCGTGCCTGACATAGCCTAATAATAGCAGTCTACTATAAAAAATATGTAGGAATTCAAGAGGGAGGGTTTTAATTAAATTATTTTGAATATATACATCTTGAAAAAGTCATATTCGGCGTCGGCACATTTTTACTTGTTTTTTCTGTACTTGCTATATCCCCATTCTTGTTTATATGTGTATTATTAATGTATAATTTATTTACTAATCGAACATGATATATCATTCGCGATCAAGCTTGTAAAGTGGTAGGTAACTGAAGCAGTAATAAGATTATGAATGTTATTTTTAATCCATCTATTCAGTACGAAGAACTGAGAATTCAAAAGTACGACCTGGAATTACCAGGGCTTTTTTCCATTTAACGCGGTGGAACGGCGTTCCAGCAACTTTTTTCCCGGTATATTTTTTTTTCAAAATTTTAAAATCTATTAGACGAAACAATGTTTGCGCATACGTAATTACAATCTTTATTTATATAATTCGTCAAAATGATAAAATATGGTATTGTGAGATACCATATTTTACCGGATGAGATATGTTATTTTATTTGGTAAAAATCTTGACATGAAGCGAGTTCCGGCACCTTTTTTTTCAAAAAAAAAGCCCTGGGAATTACTCTTAAAATGTAAAATATATGATTAAAAGTTTATGTTAGCATACCAGTTAGTTACTATGAAAATAAAAAAATCGGCCAACTTTTTCATACATATTCATAAAAATAATTAAAATTTTACAGATATTGAATTCAGTATTCTCATCCTCAACGTGTAAGCGCTAGGAAAAAAATAATAAAAAATGTCATTTCATTGGCTGAAGTTTTCTAGTGAAGGGAAACGTTCAGTCAATGAGAAAAATAGTTTCACTCTACGTACGCACTGACAATAAATTCATCAACTATTAAACTATCCTATATTATAATGTGGCTGGCAAGAAAGGGTGTTTCCGGTTCCCCTTTCTGAAGTCTGATAGTCATAGAGAAGGGAGCCGTTGGATTTTATATATTATCTACTCCAGGGATGCCCAAAAAATATCACTTGGTGGGCCAAATAAAATAATATACATATGTCTCTGATGACATTTATTATGTTAATAACAAACAAAAGTTCATAGTGGATTCTTTTTTAGTTTTTTTTTTCATTTAATGTTTACAACACCGTTGGCAAGCACTGCGTAAGTTTTTTTTTCGAATATTTATTGATAATTATTTGAACTATGTATCATCGGTAATAAGGCTATATAGATGCGACCATGGTTTTGCTAATGGATCATTTTTTAATTAGTAATCTCTTTAAGTAGTTTAATGCAATTATCATATGCCACTTAAACTGACAAAAAACAGGTTTTGAATTACATCTCTACCGAATGGATGAATATTTTTACTGCTTAGATATAGATTACTTATTTAAAAGTATTTTTATTCTACAAATTGGAAAACTGATTTTCATGAAAATCATTGACGATCATATTATGGGCATGGCCCACCCCCACTGTGAAAGATAATATTTATCTACAATGGTGGACATTTTTACTGTAGGTATATACTTATAATATAGAAGGTACTGCGTCAGAAGTAAGCCTAATGAGTATCTAGCTCGAAGTGGGATTTGAGCCAATAGCGGAACCGGATTTAAAAAAAAAAGCCGATAGATGGATAATCTTAAAAGGGCTAGTTTATAGTCAGTAGAATGTCACCAGTATCGTAAAAAAAATAACATTGGGTAAATGCATTAAGGATCGTTAATATAAGATTGATAATTCTGTTTTTCTAATAACTGTTAAGGTGTGACAACTAATGAAATTACAAATTTTAAAGTTTTGATAAGATTGTAATAAGAATGACGATGAATTAACCGAAAATAAAAAAAAATACCTAGTTATCACAAAACTTTTTTTTCACAACTCAACTATACAACTGTTCCTCATAAATATCGGGTACACAAAGATGTATTGAAAAATATTCTTCGAACAAGGAATAGTGTAAACTAGGCTAGGTTTCATAGAATATAAATGTAAACTAGAATTAAAACCTACGTATTATTGTAAACCATGAAGTATAGATGAAAAGAATTAATCAGACGAATATAATAAAAGGCACTTAAATATCAAAGGGAGGTATTCATTAGATTTCTTTTAAAAACTCTTGGGAAGCTGGCGGTACTGAAAATATTAGTACTTTCCGACAACGAGTCAGGGGCGTTCATGGTGCATCCAATAATAGGAATGAAAAAGAGAATAATAATCAATCTGTTTTATAAGCAGAAGTGTAAAAATGAACACTCATTCGATGACATTTTTGATAATTAAATTGATTGGGTTTCCAGTTTTACTATTTGTTTTCACCCCTTAATTAACACAAAACCTATTTGAGCACATCAACAATTTATACATGAAGAAAATAATGGATTTTTAATTTACGTTAAAAATAAGTAAAACATATGTTGAGATAAACACCGCAAGGAGTCCATATGCTTCACATTAGGAGCGGATATACTCTTAGATAAGCTAAGACACAAACGAACTAGACTTTGGCATTTTCATAGAGTACTTCATGCCAGCCGTCAATTGCAGGAATATATCATAAGATTTTTGAAACTACTTGATTGGCTAGTCATTTTTATGGAGTTAATAAATTTACGAAAAACAAATTAATCACGATAGTAGAGCTTTTTTATAGCCAAATATATTTTAAAAAATATCGTACAATCTGTTAGTTAGTAATAGTTTTCTTGCATGCCCAATGAATCAAGTTCTGGGCGCTATACAAAATTACATTATACAAAAAGGGTCAACGTTCGCGACAAGTATATCAATGATAAGAGTAGCTATTAATAAATTATGGATATTTAGTTATATATAATAATGTAACATACATCCAGGTCAGTACCGTAGCCGAGTGGTAAATGCTTTCGGGCATTTATCCGATTAAAGTAAATTTATTTTTCGATCGATACTCTCTCCTCATTGGACAGGAAGAGGAAGATTCAGTGACTGTCCTTAAATGACTTCGGCTAGAAAGGCTGCACAACATATAGCCTGAATATTTCTACAAAGCCAACGGTAAATACGATGTTTTTAATATTGATAATAAAATAAAACTTTTCAATCTTTTACAACAACTTAGTCAGTGGCGTAACTTAAGGATGCCAATAGCTGCAGGAATTAAAAGATTAGATTAGATTATCAAATAAACCCTCCCGAATAAAAAACATAATTTTGACCAATTGAGAGTTATATTTATGACCTTATCAAATTTAATACAAAACAACTATCATAAGAATTAAATTATATTAAATCTATTTGAAATACTTTTATTTTTTGAAAAACGTTTCCTAAGGAGTTCGTTCAGATGAAACAAAAGCATTAATCAAGGATTTGAAGGGACACTTTCTACTCCCCATGTACATTATAGCTGAAGACGTTTCAACGGGAACTGATTGTAAGTCTGTTCTCTGTTTTCAAAGAAAACAAAACTAGAATGACGAGGATAAGAGAGGACGGATTTAGTCGCCGGTCAAGAAGTGTTCTTATGCAGTATCCTGAGCAGAGTTTCGTAATTTTTACCCCTAGTTGCGATTCTGTCTGTTCGAAACGAGATGAAACCGGCTTTCGTTGGTCGTAAAATAATGCAAGAAGAGTCGCCAATGGCGTTCACGGAACATTGCAAATAGAGTAAAAATCAAATGATTATAAAATTATACTCATTTAATCCGTTGCAGGGAGAGCGAAAAAAAATATCTAATTATTCTAATATTTTCTGTTATATTTTTTTTTTGAATTTTATTTTCAATATACATAAAATTACAATTTATGAATTTGTAATTCCGCAAAATGTGTAAATAGTTGTGAAACTTATATGAGATGTAAGTAAGTATGTACATTTCTTTTAATGCACACTCGTGTTGATATGTCACTTTGTAAAAATATCGTAATCTCTGAGTCCGGAAGTAGAAGGCCTTCGTTGGCTTTACACACTACAGTAAAAAGATAGGAGATATTCACTTGAAAACATGTCAATAATTTTGAAAATGTGCACAGGTATATAACCTAAACATAAAACTACATTGTAAGCCAAGAATCCTGTTATATCAAACTCGGAATATAATCAACAGAAAACCTTAATAACACGACATTTTTTATTCTGATTGATGTTTATGACAATACAAGTATTTATAAATCGCGATGTTCAATATTTTTGCTGTCAACTAAACCAACTCTTACCTGCCACGATATTGGAAAAGATATTTTGTAAGATAAATACATAACAAGGAGGCTTAAAGTGCACCATCCGCATTGCACTGCAAATCGGCTTTCGCGGACCACGTGTATTGCAACGCGCCTTTTCTCCATATATCTACTCTGCACAAAATATAACCAGTTTTCGAAAGTATAAAAAAACGGCAGATAAGAATAATAAAGAAATAAAGCGAAAAAAATGTACGGGAGATGGGTAGATGGTAGACTGCCATGTTGCAGGATCGACCGCCATATGCATGTGCGCATGCTCATTTCACGATCATGTCGGTTCGAAATGAATTTAACGATCGCCGATCGGCTATATTTTCCAATACGTCAATTCATTGACACTCATACAAACGATCATTAAAAGATATTTATGAACCATTCTTTCAAATTTGATCGCTCTCTACTAATGGCAATTAAGTCCGTTCTAATGGACGCGTGGATTAAAGAACGGAAGGAAAGGTTTAAGTATTTTTATACTTAAATATAATCGAGTTAATAAGATTAGGATATGACGGGTATGCAATTTTCCAAACCAGTATTGACCTGGTAAAAAAAACATTTTTCAATGTGATCGTGAAAGTTGTTTGAAACGAAATGGTTGTAATTCAGTTGTTCATTTAGGTCAGAGATATAAGATAAGACTGGATAACGACTAGTAATTAGTTAATCACTCAATCTGCGCCCGCTCAAAATATCTGATAGTGTATAAGTAGGAAGAAATGAGAAAATAACAGATATCTCAATAAAAATAATGTTCTCAGCCGTACTCCAAGATTTGAAGGGGCAGCCTAGCATTCAGTACGCAACGAATGCACAATTAAGCTACGGGACCATAATATACAGCATCGTTAAAGATTCTTTGACATTAGAATAGTGCATATATACAATGTGCTATATGCTCAATCTCAAAATATTTTTTTTATTTTAAATTAAATATCTAAATATCTGTGATAAAAACCAATTAAACTTGGATGTAAAATCTTTCGAATCTATGCCACGGTTTGTAAATAATAAGTGATAAAAAAAAATAGTAATCAATTTTATTATTATGAAAACATTAGCATCCAAATATTGAAAAATATATAGCAAAATTATTATTAAACTCAAATAGTCGTTTTTCAGACTTTACACACAGAGTTACAAAAGATAAAAGATGTTTCAACTTTTTTGAACTTAATTTTTTTGTTGTTATATCACCACTTCACCAAAAATGTAATAAAAATAACAAAATGCGCTTCTATGAGCTACAAGAAATATTGTATTTTCGGGGTTTATTTTCTTGTTACATTTTATTTTACTTGCACATATAAAAATGTGAGATTAGTCTGCGAAGGATTTATAAAAAATGATCATTATAGCCAATAATTGAAGTTATTACAATTATGAGGACATTTAAAATAATTAAATTTTATCGTAATTATATCATTAATTGCGATTCGAAAAAAAAGGTATACGTCACCGAAGCACAAATCGTTTAGGGAGCATGAATGGAATTGCAGTTCACTTTATTTTATGAATGAAGATTTTGCATACAGAATATATTGTGCAAATCAAAAAATGCAATTTGTAATCATTTTCTTGCTAGGCAAAAGTTTTCTTAGATATTTCGCACTCTTTTCAATTCCTTGGCTACGAGCTCGCTTGAATGTGGATCTTTTATTTGGATTCGAAAGTATTGACAAGAAAATTCTCCCGATACTTTCATTTCAATAGTTATTTTTTGATAATTCCTCAAAAAAGATCAAATTTAATTTCATAAAGAAATGCTATAGTTAGACTCTCGAGGCTCAAATGTTATTTTCGATTTTTCCATTTCTGCCAGGTCGAGTTAACATTCCTAAAATTCTCAAAAATACAAATTCTTCTATTCTGTTCTTATTCATTAGTATTTGTTTTTTTTCTAATTATTTGTTTTATATACTTTCAACATAATATAATTCCAATGCATACCATGCATTGGCGTCATGTACTAAACTTTTGTACTTAATATTTCCATCCTATTTTTTCCATGAGTTGCGGAGCTTGGGGTTCGCATATCCATATGTCCGGACAGTTTCATTTTTTAATTGAAATATTGATTTCTGTTCGAGGAAATTTATATCAGTTTTTTTCTAAAATTTCCTCCCATTCTATTATAAAAAGGGACGTAGCGAGGGCGGTTGACTAACCACTAGTCTGTTATATCCCTTCTCTCGTCGATAAAGAGAGGTTGGACACCGAGTAGTTCTTGTAAAAAAAATCTATGTTGAGATCTCCATGAAGAGTTCATATGTTTCACATTGGGTAAAAACGGTAAAAAAATGTTTAACCTTTACTGGACATTCACCATTAAAATGCATCCATTTTTTAAATGTATACCACCACCAAAAGGAAATTTGATACTTTCAATATCTAAAACAATCAATAAAAGAATATTAGTGATAAAAATCTTTTATATAAAAATAAATTGGATACTTACAACATTTCTAATATTATGATTTTCTCGAACTCGTTTAACTAGAAAACCATTTATGACTAGAAATTATATACTTACTTGACCTAGGCAAATATTCTTTTGAAAGTGGGTATAGATACCTATAGTAAAATAGTACATGTCGTAGGATCAGATTGATATAGTATTTTTACTTCAGAGTAAAAGTAGAGGCATTCAACGGTTAATGAAAATTACTTTCATAATACTTGATAAATCTTTACTGAAAATGTTAACCTTGATAAATCATTAAGTAGCTATCACGAAACAATGTAAAACAACTAATATTTTTCAATGTTATTACGTGAGCTACGAATATTTTATATTCCTCTCAAGACCGTATAAAATGAGATGACGTTAAAATGGTCGTCCGATATGTTTTTTTACATGGTATATACATATGTATATGGTACAGGGTACATATATGGAAAAAAATCATTACTTTTTTTTATTCTTAATCAATTCTACACAAATATCTACAAGTACTTGTGTGGCTCAGAGTGCAGAGATTCTGTAAAAGTGATAATATTAATAAAAGAAGCGGCCGGCCGATTTTATTCGCACGCGCGAAAATTAGGCCTAAAATTTGGCGAAAGCCGTCGCAATCGCGATTCCCGCCCAATTAAATAACAAATATTCTAAATATTGTTCTATAAATATTTGAATATACCGTTATCTGCAGTTAAGCCATATGTCTATTTATGATCAAAAAAGGGATAATAGGTATGTTTATATCGTTACTTATTGATTTTGAAAAACATACAATTTTGAACCTCTAAATAAATTTATTAGAAAAACGGTAGTTTTTATTTGCAAATAGGCTGTACGATGTAATAGTTCAAGCTCTAAATACTATCATAACAAATATGAAGCAGTTCTTGCAAAATAATAATAAAATTTGTTGTTCATTAGAGTTGATTCTTAGGCTGAAAGATATTCATTTGTACTATTTTAAAATACACGGCACCTTGAGTACCGTTACATTTTTTCGGACGTTTAAAACCCATTATAGAATAGCTTTTTTTATAAATCTAATCTATGTATATAAAAACTATTGAAAGTTTTCCTACATCCATAAAACAATCAAATCTTTTGAGTTTCTATTGTGCATACAAAACAATAGACCTTAAATAAACAATGAAGACGCATACCTATAGATGTGAAGATATATTTTCAGTTAATAATAAAATAGATAATAGCTCATATTCGAACAAAAACACAATAAATAAGATTCAGCTTGGAAAGAAAATAAGTACGTGCAACTTGTTACAAATAGAGATGTAGTTGGTTTTCAATTTATTTATTCATTCGTGTGCATTATCCTGGAATAGGCTCTGCCGATGACAGTTGCTGGGTCGGTGAGACTCAGTGTATTATTTAAAGGATAGAAGGCGAATTATCGTTTTATATTAAAATATTACTGACAGAAACTCACCTCGCATATTGGTCCTGCTGTCATTCAAATGTCGATCTGCACAGGATTTATTGTTTATTTTAAGGATCACAGTGATGTTCGAAAGTTCGACGGGAATATTAGGGACGTTTTTTATAGGTTATGATGACGGACAACGTCGAATCTCTCTTTATCATGTCATACGCGTGTGTTTGTGTGTCTGTGTAGCCGGCGGCAATTCAGAACAATTATTATTCGCGAATCTGCGATAGCCACAAGGACGAATGTCAACGTGTGCGTGCCTATGTGTGCGTGTAGAAATGTAAAATTGTGTAAAATGTACACGGCCGCGCGGAGCAAAGCAAAACACCCGCCTTCACCATAGCTTTCTCTGCGTGCGAGATGACATTCGCGAACGAAAATTGGCACGGAGTTATAAATAATGACCTAAATTGACGCGGTCGGGCGGGATGAAAATCCACATTGGAGAGAAAGCGAAAATTCTATATCTCGCAAACGGCGGTGAGTTGAAAAAAATTATCTGGGATGAAATCGACTATCAGAAAAAGGTAAATTCGCGAATCCTGTAAGCGACGTACGGCCGCCGACGAGAAAGCCGCAGGATAACGCGGAAGGAAGGAACACCTCACAGGCCATTGTCTGTGATAGAGCCAGACATTTTTGCCTGTTGCGATTTGTATCGCTGGCCGACTAGCATTGCCATCTCGCGAATAAAACCATAAGTAAAATTCGCACACAGTGATCGATTATAAGCAAAACGATTTAGTGTCACTGAAAGAAAATTCCGTACATCGGCACTATACCTTCCACTATACGATAACTGCAATAAGCTAATATAAAATGAGAAATATTACAATTACTATTATAATATTTCTCATTTTAATTAGTCAAAAACCGATGTCCATCGGCTGTAAAAATTCTTCAGGATACACATCGGATACATCGGATACTTTTATTTCGACTAATAAATTTTTGAATTTCAGTCAAAACATTTTTTTTTTTTTTCATTGAATTGAATAGTATAATATAGTATAGATGTTCCATAGTTCCTCTATTGCAAGCAAGATGCAGGGCTCGAACCGGATACCATGGAGCCAATTTATCAATATATTACTTGTAAAACCAACTTTCTACCAAATAATCTGTACACAAGAAGTTCCGGTTGTGGCAAAATTCCCACAAATAAAAAAACGACTGTACCAAAAACAATATTATGATGAAGAAAAAATCCAAATTCAAGTAGTTGAATCATAATTTATAAAAAATGCCCCTGGACCCAGTTTCCAGAATAAAATCCTTTGCTAAATTTTGATAAGGAGTGAAACAAAGATAAAAATGAAATTCTTCAAACTGTTTTTGTCCTTTTTGACAGTGGGTATCATTATGAATGTTACATTTTTTAGCAACGAATTGCTTAACATAATCATTTCTGTTTTAGTATTTATGTTTCTTTGCATTATGTAAATATTGTGTTATAAATGATCAGCTTAACATAAATACCCAAATCTCCTATTTAAACTGTATTTTTTTCATCTTCGATTATCTTATATTAGGTACTAGTGAGTTCTGAAAAATACATTAAATTTAATAAGAATTTTTCATCATTCTGAATTTAATTTAAAAAAATCTGTTTTCAGTATATTTTTAATTCGTTTCCGTAAAAGTGCCCCACGTATAAATATTATTTAAAAAGAAGAGCCTATTCAAAAAAGTCTATATTTGTGGTTGAAAGGCATAAATCTAATATAATGTACGAAAAGAAAATATTGTTTTTTTAACGACCAATATTAAAGAAGTCAATGAAGGAAAATGAGATCTAATCTTTTCTACCATAATTAAATAAATTTACAAATACTCACTCGTTTATTTTAAATTACTAAGCACTATAATTCAACACCATTTCACAAATATTTGAATTAAAATGTTAACAGAAACGGAACTGAAATTGAATTTGCTAATAAATTTTCGAATTCTTTTGTTTTGAATAAAATTAACAAACGCAATTCGATATTCGAATTGCAAAAAAAACTGCGGTGATACCAGTGTGTAAATTTAATTGATTTTTAACTATCGCTATGTATATTTTAATCAATCCATTATTTTTTTACTATTTTTCGTATGTATACTCCAATTCCATAATTTTGAATACATCCTTACCACTTACTACTATCAATTTTTTGACACCAAATATACCACATATAAAAGTGGAGCAGAATTTTCCCAGACAAAAATCTAACCACAATAGAATTATGGACATCAGTGCTTCATGACATAATGTACAAAGCTGCGAAGGAAAATATAAAGTTTTCTCATGGATTTGTATCATTAAAAGCTTGGATTTTTCTCTACAAAATACCAATATACTCATAACACATCTCATAAGATTCCGTTAATATATGCAGAGGAAAATATTAGAACAAAAAATGACGTAGAAAATTAAGGCCACACATTGTGCTGTTCCTTCGCCCTCTGTCTATTTATTTTTTTATTTCGGTCAGAGTAAATAGTACACAATTTTCCTTGAATTTGCTTAGTTGCATTAAACACTACTTTTGATTGAAGCTCTATCAAGCTCATAAATAATAATCCATCGAAATATCGATAGGTAAAACTAGGCGAGCAACGATTTACATTGACAAGACCAGATAAAAAATAGATATGGAGAAAAAACCCACCATCGTGACTTGTGGATCTGAGTGTATATGTTACAGTCAAACTGTATTCTTAGTGAAAATGTATCAAGTAATAGATTTGTATGACAACATGATTTCACTGGTCACGATCATTGAAATTATTGGCACAAGTCGTTGATTTGCCGGCCAAAAATTTTGGTTTGCTTCAATGAAACAAAATCAGCAAGTAGTCCCTTTCATAAAAAGAGAACCAAAGAAAAACACAGACCAAAATTGGGCTGAAGATAGGGCGGTCAAATTTAATTTCAATGACAGCTTGGTGAATAATATATTTTCACTGAGAATACAGTTTCACTGTAATATTTATAAATGTTGAACGTAACCTGGACAACTTTTTGAAAAGGTTATGGCAAAAGGCCTTCAGTATCGTGTATGCAAAAACCATTTGTAAAGAACGTATAGTATACACTTTAAAGACATAAATTATAATACGTAAAAGTAAGGCGACTCCGTTGGACAGCCATATCTCGACTATAGAGTACACGCAACTTACAAATAGCCTTCAGTAGACCATAAAATAAAATAAAGGTTGAATGACGAAATCTAGTTGGAGCAAGAACATTTTGAGAGCACGAAAGTGGAGAAAGCTTGTGACCAATATTCCCTCGAGAGAATAGCTGCGCGGAAAGTTCAATAGCTGAGCAGGCCAATCCAACAAATGCGCGGCATAATTTCAATCATCGAGAAACTTCTGTTGTAATTAGGGCTGTGGAGTCGGAGTCGTGGAGTCGGGGCTTTTTGGCCGGAGTCAGAATCGGAGTCGTCGCGGTGATTTGGCCGGAGTCGTATTCGGAGTCGGAAATTTTGAAAAGTTTGAACTTTTTATTTTTGCATATAATATGTCAAATTTGGCTATTGGCCGGATTGGTAGGGTTGATATTAAATTGAATATACATCAATAGGAAAATTAGGCAAAAAAAGTGACGATATTCAACTTTTTTAGTCGGAGTCGGAGTCATGTTTGTGGTCAATGTCGGAGTCGGAGTCGAACTTTTATTTACCGACTTCACAGCCCTGGTTGTAATTCCTTCACCAGGAGTCCATATTCTCCACATTCGGCGGACGGGGATTAAAAAATATTTTTTATTGATGTGTTTTATTAACCAATACAGTAACGTAAGGCCACTAGTGGCCGACGCGTTCGGAGGTCGCGAAGAAAACAACCATTCTTATGATATTTAATGTCTCTATAATATGAAAAATCAGTCAATCTAGTTTTTTTAAAAGGTGTTTTAGAAGTCGGGTGGAAGATGTGTTGCGACCATTTTGCTCGGTACTGAAGTGGTTAATTTATGCTTCTCTACTTTGTGGACTTTTTGAATTTCTAAGCAATATTTATTCATCAGTTCGATAGAAATGATCAACTAATAAAGTTCGCGCCAACCTAGGACGCATGCGTGGGGGTTTTCAAACTGCTGCGCGGCTGCATGATATTGCTTGTGACTACGGATTGCATGCCCAAGATACTGTCGGCGTTTCTTGACTTGAATGCAAACACATCTCCGATTTGCAATACTAATCTCGGGATAGCCGCTATTCAAAGTTTTACAATATACGGATATCAAAATTCACAATTACAAAGCATTTACAGATATATTAAACATATCTAATGCTAAAGTATTTTGAGAACACTATTTTAAGATGAGAACAATGATTCGTGTACTTGGATCTTGGATCCATACCTGATCTATAATATTTAGTAAGGCTGCAAATAACTAATAAAAAAATGACTTCTTCCAGGATACATGGTCTAACCCAGTGATCGCCAAACGGTCACTCGCGAGCTACCAGTAGCTCGCAGTGGAATTTTCAATCGCTCGCGTAGGATATTTGACCATATTTATAAATTTGCTAGGATCAAATTTTTTCAACCGTTTGGGCGCAAAAACAGCAGTCATGAAAATTTTTAATCAAATGCAGCATTATCAACATTTATAATTTAAATATCTAAAAAAGTGTGGCAAAATTACTGGATTTTATAATACATATTATGTTTTAAACACTAATAGGGGAAATACAAATTCTGCATTGAATTTAAAGACATTAAAATCGGCTAAGAGTCTTTTTTTCTCCAAAATGCTTTTTTGGTAGAAAGGTCACTTTGCTTCCAAAGCCCCCGTGTATCATGTAAAAGTAGCTCATCAGACAATGTCAATTTCGGAAAGTAGCTGACATCCTTATTGAGTTTGGAGACCACTGGTCTAAGCTGTGATGTATTCGTACAGAAGAAAGAAAGCAGTCATTACTTATCTAGTTTCCATAACTATCTAAACATATTTATTTATTTGTATATTATGTGTAAATCATAAATGCGATTGATTATATGGGTAGACAATGCGTTGTGTTAAAAAAAATATATATTACGCGTTTTTTTTTAATTTGGGGCAGCACTATCTATTACCATTTATTTTCCCACCATAAACATTGATCCCTAGTGCAGTGGTTAATGTCGTTGCTTTCGTGATGGACGAGCCTGGCTCGATTCCCGATACAAGCAGTTTTTTTAGTAGATAAATCGATTCTGTTCGAAAGCAATGGGTGTTTGTATTGTTAACCCTTCCTACTATTCCGATCCCAAAAAGCGACGCGGGAGAGCGATTCGCTAACCACTAGTCCTGTCCTAGTCCTCGTATCCTTTCCTTCCTTACTCTCTTCAAAAAAGATAGGGTGAGGAACTAAGTAATAAGCAGTTCTCTTATAAAATATATGTTGAGATAAACTCCGTGAGGAGTCCTA
Source organism: Himalopsyche kuldschensis (assembly GCA_028554975.1). Classification (NCBI taxonomy): domain Eukaryota; kingdom Metazoa; phylum Arthropoda; class Insecta; order Trichoptera; family Rhyacophilidae; genus Himalopsyche; species Himalopsyche kuldschensis. The sequence continues at coordinate 6,302,303 of JAHFWI010000017.1, read as the reverse complement.
ATGCTCTAAGTTGGGAGCCGACACGGCTTAAAAAAAATATTGGTAAACCACTTACAAAAAAATTAAATAAGTAAAAATCATTAACAAATAAATTTTAAAACGACAATATTCATTTATATTTATTTAAACTACAGCAATTCTATTCTTATCCCTGACAATTTGAAAATTAGTTTTATTTTTGAAGTTTTTTGTTCTTTTTTTCATGGAGTCACAAATTCCACAACCTTGACACACACTACATCATATTGGAACTTAGAAACCCTACCCCTGATCATATCAAGTCATAAAGTTATGAAAACATAATATATTAAAAAAATATTGAAAATCATACGCTTAGTGAATTCGATTTTACCGCAGTAATTAACATTATGCTAATAAATTGATCTCTAGATTTCAAAAGGATTTCTCAAGAATTTTATTTACTATGAAAATGAAATACCACGCCTACCTTCCTATTTGTGTAAGCTCCCTCCCCCACTTCTGTCATATAGTTGGCACTGTCAACACTGAACTAGTCTACCATTGGACAACGAACGAGCTGCCATTAACAATATGTTCCTAATTGGTCCTTTATACCGAGTTATTTTGGAGATAATAGAAGACCTGGTCTCCAAATCAAGAACTTGTCTTGGATTTAAATTCGCGAACATATTTTGCCCGCGGCGCATAATCAATGAATACTGCTGCAACTACGCATAGCATTTCATCCTTACCTATAAAAAACTACTATGTACACTTTTAGGTACATACAAAACAAATAAAAATACAAAAAAAACTTCGGCTCCAAAACTTATGTAATAAGATACACTGTTTTATTATACAAAAAGATAGTTGAAGTCACTGTAAGCATATTTACAATTTTGTTTAAAAATATATAGTACAAAATCATTATATGGAAATATCACCGTAGAAATATTAAGCATACAGTAGTGTTTTCGTTAAATAAAAAAAAATCCATAGCAATTAACCTTACACTACTGTGAAATTGTGTGAAATAAAAAAAGGTTTTTTGTTAATAATAAAAAATTAAGCCGTTAATTATGTAATTCACAAAATTAGCCCGATAATTGATGATACGAAAAGTAAGAGAATTCCCTAAAATTGTCATCAAATCATTTATAAATATTATATAAGCAAATTTATTAATGAGAATCTGTGTTGATATAATAATTATGTAAGTTGAAATCAATTAAGTCAAGAGAAGAACTTTTTCAAAATTATCTGGAATTAATTATCTTCTAAGAAATTCGATCTGTTTTGTAAACTCACCACACCTTTCTGAAACTTATATTATAAATTTTAACCATTATAGAACTGATTACTTACTGACTTTAAATTTCAGTAGTTTACTGTCGTTAGGATAATCAACATCGTTTAATAATATTATGATAAATATTCTTATTTTTTTATTGTACAATTATTAACAATAGACTTTCACTTATTACCTTTTAAGCACCATTGCTCTAGAACAATTGGCAATTGTGAACATATGATTAGGATACGTGAATCCTTATTTAAACAACTATAACACAATAGCGTAAATAGTATTCTAAGGTGGGACTCAGTATAATTAATGTAAAAGAAAGATATTTTATTATTTTTTAAGTAAATTAATACATTATCACATCTGTACGCAAAAAGCAGTTATTTTAATATATTTAAAAATATTATCTTATTTTATTGAAAACGATGGTAGCAGCATCTATGAAAAAGTTGTATTATTACATAAATGTTTTTGTTCTTCATTTCAATATTCACTCTGTCCTGGATAGAAAAAAAAATATTAATAAAATTGATAATAGTTGTGGTTATGAAATTGATGGCTTCAAGAAATCCTAAAAAAATATTCAATTGACAAAAATATATATATTTTAGTCTCATGTAGTGACATCTGTGTGTGTCGTTTTGATACTATTTAATGATGGATTTTATTAATATGACAGAATCTTATAGGAATCTGCCATGAAAAATGTAGAAAGTAAATTGTAATTAGATAAAAGGGTAATTTCTTCAGGGTGAATTGATTTATGCACTTTCTGTTATTGCCTTCAACGAAATTGTTGTATGACGTTATATTATAATATAGGGTTGAAAATTTTGTCTGAGTGGAGAAGGTTAACTGAATTACTATTTATGTTAGATTTGTTATAGTGGCCATCTCTGAATTGTATCGTGTAACTGAATGCCAAATAATGCCAGAAATGAAGAATATTATTATAATTTTATCGTTAACTTTTGAATTAATTTGTTCATTATTATAATTTTATGAGAAAAAAAAACATAAACTATGAACAGTATTAAAATTATACATTCAAACTTGTAAATAATTATGTCAAGGTCACAAAAAACTTTTAGCAATTATAATGGAAAATATTTGTCGCAAATATGGAATGTATCAGAATACTTTATGCACACCGTTCTATCTTATGGATAAATGTGTGTTATAGAAAGAGACGGAAAAAGTTTGCTTTTTGTCAACCCTTTGAATGCTCTACCACAGATTATCATTAAATAATTTCACATTTTATTTTATAAATATAAAAAAATGTTCAACATCTGAAGACTGGACAAGATGAATTAAATTTTAAAATGAATTATAAAATTTTCTGAATAGTCCACGACTCAATTGCTACAAAGTGCAAATCGTCGATTTATAGCTTAATTAGGCAGTTTTATGAACCAAATTATAATTATAATTTTTAGGGTTTTCACTTTCAATACTTGGAATGGCATTTAAATTTTAATTAAAAAGTATCTTGCGTACCTTGTGCCAACTGCTCTCGCGTACTCTGAAACACGCACAGAGCGTGCGTAATGCATACGATACTCGAAAATTCATAATGGAATGCGATCATGAGATCCACTTTTACACTAGGCTTGCAAATGGATCGAATATGAAGATTTACAGTTGAGTCTTCCAGTATTGAAAAAGTTCAAAGTGAAATTTATATGGACTCATTTCAAGAGAGGACATAACTTGAAAAAAGAAGTCATGTCCTCTCTTAATGAGGATGGTTGTTCACCTGAATTATAAGCAAAAAATATCACCTCAATTGCAATAACTTTATAAAGTTGGTAGAATAGCGATAATTTCACAAGGACTATAATAAATTAGATCATAAGATAGATAGATAAGTGAAAAATTTACTTTATACAACAAAATGTAATTTAATAATAATAACGAAATTTGCATTCAATTGTACGAGCAATTGACATTGAAATATAAATGATAGACCAATTTTTCAAGTATTTGTGCATAAACATTTCAACGTCTAGCAGTATTGAGCCATAATTGAAAAAATAATAAATATATTTTATTGTGAGATGACTATTTTTAATTTAATCGTAGATTAATATTTGAATCGAAATCGGGCATAAGCACACACAAAAATCGTATATCAAACAGGTTAATATTTTCGTATATGTGATTACACGTACGTTATTTTGGATGATTCATAGCTTGCTCTACAAAAACATCGTGCTAGAAAGAGAACGGTGATACTTTGAAGTCCAGTGATGGCACAAATGTAGTGAAATAAAAATAAGTCTGCCAACTTGGGCGAGCCTAACATATTTGTGACGTCACCGCAATGGAGTCTAAAATTACATGGAGCGAAAACCGAGTGATTTTTTGAGACGTATTTTCGTGTAATTTCGCTTATAATTGCTAGAGAAATATCGATGGAGTTGACGTGAGTGCCGTGCTGGAGTGTTATTCTAACCATACGTGTTTAACTTCGACTGTTCGCGTAATGAAATTGGGATTTGATTTACTTCCTGTACGTTGTGCTGAAGATTATTCCGTAAGCTCTTTTTCTTTTACTATTAAAGCTTTATTTTTAGAAAAATGAACGGAGACATTGTGGAAATATTGCGTACTTATTTACACAAGGAATTCCTCTCCAAACTAAGAGAGAAATAGTGATTGATTTATGGTTTATTTCAGCTGTCATTTGATTTTAATCATGCAATGTTTATAGTGAGTGTCCTTCACACTGAATGGTATTTTATAGATCGCGGAAATTTATATTGTTTCCTTGTCAGGTTCTACATAAATGCAATGTCACAATATGTGCAGCCTAAGATGCCGTACATTATATCTTAACCAAGTGTATCGCGGTTGTTTTTTATCCTTCCGTTTTAAATGCAGTTTGGTTACTATTTTAAATCAGTCATTTAGCTCGGAGCTACTAACTCCGGACGTGCTTGCTGCAGTATAATAGTGAATTATCTTCGATTTCAAAGTGATATTTTGTGTACAAATCAGTGCAAATATTCAATCAAAAGTATTATCATCCATTCTGAGCGATTAAACAGAAGATATCTGAATAAATTTTATCGATTTCGTTGTCAAGGAATACAAGGTTATGTGTTATTTTGGGGAATGCGGCGCAGAAAGATGAGTTCAGTGTGGCACGGTATCAAATTTCCCGTGCGTGGTTTTTAACCTTATTTTTTGTTGTGATTTTGAAAGTGAAAACGTCATACCAAAATTTTCGCATCTGACGTTTCAAACGAGTGAGTCTGGATAACAATAATAAATTTAGTTTCTGCTGCACTGAGCTTAGCAATTAATATAGAATAAAACTGTGGTATGCCCTTTTACGGAACATATTTTTATCTGATTTATGAAGAATTTTTGCCAACCCTTCTAGATAAGTACTTGCAAATTAACTTGAATTTTTGCAAGATATTTATAAAAATTGCAAAAGCTCATAAAATTCATATCGGATTCTTGTAAGATACTACAATAGTTGCATATAATATTTTCAGCGCATGCTTGATGGTTGTGCAGGTAAGTAATCGAAATAATAGGCTTTGTAATCGGCTATTTATTCGAGAGTTTACAATTTGTCGAACTTATTAATTTTTCAATTATAAGGGACACAATGAAGTGTATTCAATATTTAAACGTGCTACTGGGTATCTCGTGCGAAATAATTTTATTTTAAATAGGATATTTAAATCATCCCAATTTAACAGAGTGAACATTTTTCATAACATGTTCAATAAACACCTGCTTTTATCGGTTTCGCTGTGTCTATTGGTTTCTATTCTCCGATAATTAATATGAAAAAATGTTGACATATTTATGGATTTTAAATTTAAAAAGAGGCTGATCAAACTAAAAAGAAATTGATTTTATTTGAATTATAAACATATAGCCCGTTATTCGAGATGTTTAATTGAATTTTAGACAATCTTTGCAGTTTAAAATATGTAGGTACTATGTATTATACTTAAATCTATAAGTATCTTTGGGTTATTGCCGTTGTTTACATCCAAAATCCTGTTATGAAGTAATTTAAATGTTAAAATTCAATACATTTGAAGACATCCGAATTCCGGAATATAATTGTAACATATGTATAACTAATCTTTATTAATTGATTAAGATTTTTTAAAATACCTAAAATCTCATTAATACGACAATATTGTGTTTTCTGAACTCTTCAAATCGGAGCGTGCTCAGCAGTTATTTGGTTGCCGACTTCTTTTAATGGTTGTACAAAACGATATTGATACAAGAACATATTATATTGAAACCACTCAAATCGCAATCACCAACAATGTAGCCTTGAACCCTGCGAAATTTTAATAGCATTGCCTGATTAATCGTGGAAATGGAAATATGCTCTATATACATACAATGAAATTTTTGAATTCAATAAGTAATGAACGAGTGAACGCGCCACCATAGCGTAACTTATAACCAAATATTAAAATTTATCACACGTCCGTAGAGTTAAATCCTTGACAAACTGTTTTCTGTACAGTACAATGTCCTTAGTTATTTGTTGTCATGGTTAAATGGTTCGAGTAATCGAACGTAACCTTCGCCACTGCAATTTTTTGTGATAGGTACACGCAAGTCATGGTAAGAATTCTGAGATATTTTGATAGAAATTATATTTGTGATTATAAAAACAGACGTGTTTCTATGATAAGCATCCTTTCGCTATTGCCTACATTTACAAAGGGTTACATTGTTTGCATGCAATTTTCATACGTGGTAAGAAAATCTGTGTAGCTTCTTCTTTAGCACAGTTTGCTTATCGATGCTTTTCGGGGGCCGCCCTATCAGACGGTGAGTAATTAAATATTCCGAATTCGTCTTCCCTCATGCAGAGGAATCCATAATTTGAGTTGAACCTTTGACGTGCATTTAAATTTCGAACTCGGCATTTCTTTTTGCTATTCAGCAAAACTATTTACGTTAAAAACATATAGGGTAAATGTACCAGTCGTTGACCATGTACCACTAGTTGACCTTTTGAGAATAAAATGGCCCAAAATAAGAAATGCAGATGCTGGATTGCTCTTAATTGTAAAGTTAAGACAATTTAAGGCATCTGTGGTCGGAATCAGCCACTAACACATCACCATATAGCCAATGGAGTGCCAAGGTGGTTATTTTAAAACAACACCTAGTGAGGAAAGTGTATTATTTCAAATTTCTTAAGTGATCAATCTAGAAACGGTGTGTACCTTGTTCCTGAACCACCCATTGCTACTTGATTCAACCAAGAGTGGTGTGACCGAAAGCCCTGAGGCACCTCTGACAGAAAGTTGACTATAAAGCCACCTGTTTAGACATGGTCAACTACTAGATTTTTTAATTTGTGAGATGGTCAACTACTGAAACAAAAACATGACTTCAAATAATTTAACACAACTTTTTTTCAACAGGTCCTTTCGTAATTTTTGTTACATAATATTAATTAAGACATGATCCAATATGAATATACATACATACTTGCTTTGCCTTCATTCGGTATAATGCTAATCCTTAATCGTTATTTTTGTTGAAATTTTCTCTTAAAAGGTCAGCTACTGGTACATTTACCTTAAGATTACTTATCCTTATATTCTCTGCACCCTTTTACAATATTAACCCAACATAAATGTCTAATTTATAAAAAAAAAACGTCATGGTCGACCAGTCAATATGCTTTTCTTGGTGTCTTCACTTGTTGAATAACGAAAAACGGGAAATTTACTGTGAATCTTTCTTACAAATCTAGACCTAAAATCTCTCCAATAACCGGTTCTATCGTCATATCACCGGCGGCAATTATGAAAAGGGAGAGTGCTACAAAAACAGTTTTTTTTTGTTATTGCTCGAATGGGTTATAATCAGTGCCGTAGTCGTTCATTTCGCAGAGGAGTATTCGATAAGTTACGCGATATCGTTAATATATTCACCCCTTATTATTTTAAAAGAAAATTGGTAAATTATGGATGTATGGTCACGGGACGGAATCCCAATCCTCTCGAGCTAAGCTCAAAAAATTCATACATTCTGGCTTATAATTTTATGTTTTGACTTTACTCTTTGAGTTCTTGTGGATTATTATAACATGTTGAATCAAAATGATAAAATCTGAAGAATATTACTGATTATTGTATGAGTTCTGAAAGAAGTATTTGTTTTTTAATATTAGTCTATACTAAAATTATTCTTTTTATTTTAAACAAATAATTAACTTATGTGACTGTCTCTATCTGTGTACATTAATTTAAAAATCGTTACAGATTTCATTCTGAAATGTTTTAATCATCAATGACATTTTTATGTTAATAATAAAATGAGGTGGTAAAAAAGTATCGCATAAGTACATGTTAAATAGAGTAATAGTATCTAAATCTTTTCTGGAAGGGAAAAATTCCGCTGGTGAGCTCATTGTTCATCGTTTCTGAAAAATTATCGACCCACTGCCTTCAAAGATGATATAAATTCGTTTATAGCAGATGATTCATATTCCGATTTAAAAAGCAAGCGTCGTATGTAGTAAATTTTCCTTTTTGAATACATCCCCATTTTACCCGCCCAAATCTAAATTTATTCCGAGACGCATGAGTGTAAAGTTAAGGACAAGAAAATAATCGTTTAATGTAATTGGAAAATAAAGGACACATATCGCAATTGAGATTTGATATAATCAATATAATGTATTCAATTTTGTTTGCAGGGGTGGGATGAAAATATTGGTAAATGGGGGCTAGAAAGGTCGTAATCCGTATCTGGGTGAAAATGATGACACGAAATCTTTGACATGGCACTTTCCGAAGTTCCCTATCAAATTTAACAGCTCTTAATTTTCCAAAATATATTCATGAAATGTACGCAACTTACTGATTTTCGCTTCAATTAAAATTAAAACTTATGAATAAAAAATCATTTTTCTTCTGTAGTAATTTATTGACTCTGAAAAAGCTAGAGATAGAAAATTTCATTTACTTCATCTTTGGATAGTCAAAAAATATGTCGACGTTCAAAATCCTTTTTTGTATCAATATCGTTTTTAATTTTCGCACGAATACATGATAAATGAATTACAAAGAGAAAATCTGAACTTCTGGCAAACTTATCCGCAAAACGCTGTGGATGTATGCCATAAGAAAACAAAAATAATGAACTGTTTGCATATATATATATAAAACACAGATAAGACTAACAATGTGGCAAGATATGTAACATCTATTACAACACAATATTATATTTACGAACAAGAAGAAATTCCTGAGAGACGTCGTTCACTGGAGCTTGCTTGCATATAAAAATGTTTCGTCATATGTAAGTGGTAAACAAAACTCAATTTTCATCGCTTCATTTAAACAATGACACAATGCTAAATCTATTATTACCTGAGTTAATAATATATTATTAAATGGATCTAAATTAAAGTTGTAATATAATTGTGTTTTATGGCCGAGATAACATTTTATTAATGAATTATTTTGCAACTCTGCATATTATGAAATATTGAGCGAATCGACTTCGCGTATTGTTGTTTGTCTATTAGAATAATATTGTTTTCCAATTAAAAACTACTTATTTTGAATAAGAATGAATCGTGGAGGCAATTGATACTTTATGAAAAAAGACAATGATAAAGGGCGTTAGTATTTACTTCTTTTTATTACGATTTTCAATTCCAATATTGAGCGTATAGGGTAGGAACGGTTCAACATAATACTTTGTTAAATGTCCATACATAATACGTACATATATGTATACCTAGTTCACCCAATGCAGAACACACCTAACAGTAATTTGTCGATGGTTGCCGACCAAATTGCTAAAAGGCTCGCAGATGTTCTGCATATTCATTTTACAAAATAAATGCGAATGATTACAATTTTCCTCTCAAATTTTGGAATAGTAGACAATCTCAAGATACTTTGAGTTTTATTTATTTAAATACAATGCCTTTCCATAAAGTATGAGTTACATGTCCAAGTAAGGGGACTTTAAAAATCTCTGACATCCATGCCTTCGAATGTAATTCCATAAAACTTTCAAAATTAATTAAGTACTTTCGATAATTCGGACCCGTAAACACTGCAACCTAACAGGATAAACACCAAAGAGTGTTCCTTGACGCCCCAGCTATCAGACCGGCAGCAATGAGTGTGATACCGCTAAGAAATGAATATAAAATAATTTGATTAAATGTAATACAGTCCTATAAAAAAATTTGAGCGATACTTTTGTAGTTAAATAATATTTGTTTGTACAAATTTTACTCGGTATCATTAAGAGTAAAGTAAACATTCTGTACATACTTATGCAGTATGATTATAATTTTAGCCTTGTGTGGCTATAATATAGTATTATGTTAAATGTGAAGTCTTTGTCGGTAAGTCGGTTCGTAAAGTTAATATATTGGTTTATTCTTATGATATTACATTTATAGAATCTTTACTATGTTTTATTTATTTTCTTCGGCCGTACATATGCGAGAGCTCGCTCGTTCGGAAATATAAACAGCTTTATACATAATTTGAAAAGAATCAATGCTATTGTTGTGTATGTATTCTATATTATTGGGAAGTAGTTAAACCTATTTTTATACCTACATACTTACTTACTTTGGGTAATATGGGGCATACAATAATGAATGTTGTGATGGATTGGATCCGTATCGTCGATAAAGTTTATTACATCGTTAATTAAATTGACGGGCCTCCAGCCGGGTTGTCAACGGCATGCTCTTCGGTAGTCGCGTCCGCTGAGTCGAATCCTAGAACGGACGTGAATAAAAAAATCATGAATGGGTCCGTAACATGACTCGAAAATATTAGAGAATCTCATAACCACAAACATGGGCTGCTGAAAAAAAAACTGGTTGTAAGTCAACGCTCAACCCGTTTATCGAGAGATGGTAAAGTTAGTAGAAAACAAATACATATGTATTATGTACAAGTCGCCTTGCCTCTGAATTCACATATTTGGATATCGTAATATCGATACAATATATTATGTCTGTTATGTTATTAGTTTTCGGCAGTGTAAGTGAAAGAACTTTTAAAGTGTTCTCTGTCAATACTTAATAAAAAACTTTTGTACTTATTCCACATTAAAGTTATTAGGATCAAAACCGGTTTTTGCTCATCACGAGAATTATGAATTGATAATAGTTAAAGACAGTTTGATCGGAAGACAGTGCAAGGACACTGGGAAAATACGAGTTAGATTAGAGTAGAGGTGTAGGAAAGATGCTGCCTTTGGACAGAATGCATTTTTTCAATTCATTGTTCTCGTTAATTTACAATATAATTTATTTTGTACGTTTTTAGTACGTGGATTTAATTGACTTTGTTTTGAAAACGGCCTTCCCATATGATAAGGTATCATATTCACCATATGCGAGTATTGTTTCAAAAATACCATTTTGTAGCTACATATAATGGCGGTCGGTTGTCAATTTAACTTTGATATCATTTCGGTTAGTTGATCAGCATTTCTGACGATTTTAAAACCTCGTCGGATTTGAGGCCGTTCGAAATGAGTTATTGATTACATTATTAACGATATGCATGTCCTTGTTCCGATGAAAAAGTTTATCTGCCATGCGATAGTAGGTAGGCACTCCGTTCCACCGATTTGATTTCAGTTACCAACCCGACACGTGAGCGGTTCGGTATCTGGTCGCCAGTCACGTGGCATGCCAAAACACGAGACTTGATCACACGTGTCGAAAGGTTTTTAATCATCGACCGCGGCATTCATTAATTAGATTCGCAATGGATGACTGCAATCAAATAATGCCAATATTTATTTTTTTAAATAGCCTTCAACAAATAAATCACTATTTTCATATATATTTTACTTAGATTTACTCTATTTCAGTCTATTTACATATATTTCAGTCTAAATCCCAAATTCACTGTGCATAGTGGCTTACATATTTTATGTACAGTTTTCGGGCTTAAGTCCCTGGTACCGGAACAAGTTAAAACATAAACATTGTGTTATCATATATGAGCTCCTGAAAAGTGAAGTGAGCCAAGTGGCATTTTTGGAAATAATGAGTTAGATGCACTATCATCTTATTCCGGTATTAAAGGTATCCTGCAAGTGAAGTCAGATGATTGAAAACACACCGAAATGGTGTTTTTTTCAGTAAATAAAAGAATGCTCTGAGCTAGTAAAAAAAAAAAAAACACTTCTCAAGGGCTTAAATTCCTTAAATGATCAAGGGCTTGCCGTGAACTCATCTCACCCCACCCATCTCACACTATTTCAATCATTATAAATAAATAAATTATTCCCCTGAAATATTTTTTTCATGTAAGCTTCAATGCAGTGTTGAAATGTTGATTGCGAATGCGTCATTGAACTTAAAAGGCCAAACATTTGAAAAATCTCCCAAGATTTGTTTAAACTTAAAACGTGTATTGACTGTGGAAGTCGGTATAAGATTTTTCTATTCTCATTTACGCTTTCCTCGTCTTGCGTTTGAAGAAAAGAAAAAAATACACGGATTGTTCGACATTTTTCTCCAAAACGTTGTTAGTACCAGGTATTTTACAAAGTTGTATCATATTATAATCATAAGATATATTTATGATTAACAGAACAATGATACATACTGTAATGACGATATAAAGTGAATCATTTTTTGTGATATTTTCTGGAAAAAGACAAAATTTTCAGATATATTACTTAACGTGGGGGTGTCGCTGTGTTTGGCTCGCAAACTGTTCATTTGTTTGTGAGATAGAGTTGACCTTCGGTATGAATGTTGGCTTAATTACCGACATGTCATTGGATTCAAATTCACATATCTGCCATTTTATTCGAAAAATCAACGCACGTAAATTATATATCGCTGTGTGCATCTGACTCTGTTTGATACCAACCTTCATCCATAGATTCAATTCTCCAAAAAGATTCTACCACCTTGTAAGGCGCGAATTCCACTTCTTTATATGGATTAGTATCTGAAACATATCCATATATAACATATTATTTCGTTTATCGAAAGATGCTAAAAATAATCCGAAATTTTCGTAATCGAGTTCTACGTAAAATTTCAAGAATTGGACGGAAAGTCAAAAACGCATGCTGCGAAATTAGTCTTCACTATCTTTGCGTTTTATTTAATCGTCATTTTGATAAATCCAAACACCTTATTATTTTTAAAGATTTTTTTGAAGATTTGATTACCTTGTCTACATCCGCATGTAAATGCAAACAGTTATAAAGCATACATGGAAAATTTATCAGATAAAAATCTTAGTTAAATTATTGCTGTATTCAGAATTAATCTATCTTCTTGTTTCCGTTTATAACTCCTCTGTCTAATGTGACAATTGTAATAAAAGTCGACGTATAATGGAAAATTTACGATCATTTTAACACATTGACGTTTCAATCGATTTTTGGTTTTTTTGTGCAGATCCAAAGATGTCTGCGATTTTTACGATTCCCACACACACATCCTATTCTTAAAACGTGATGCCAGGAGAGCGATTACAGAACCTTTTTATTGATTAGTTTTTTCCTAACACTGCCATTCTGTTAGTATCCTCTTTGATCAAAGAGAGACGTCCTGATCACAATTGTGGCATGATCATAACAGCGTGTTTTATTGGGGAGCATAGTGTACTAACATATGTATTTGAAAGAAAACTGCAACGTATTATCGTGATATTTAATTGATCAAAACAAGTCAATAGAAGCGAGCGTGACGAATCATCTGCCCACCCCTTCGGAGTGTATATGCAGTCGAATTTTCTTCACACAATGTCATTATATTGTTGTTTTCTGTGAAGGTCGTAAATCGAAAACATCGTCTAGCGCAGAGCGGGCGGGCACATGCGCCGGGCATTGCCAAAAATTCGCGATTATTTTGATCATTCTCAGTCATCTGTGCAACCTACCCGCACCGGAGTTGACGCCGCTTCTCTCCCACGGCGGTGCACCGTCGGCGAGGGCCGTCAATGATTTGCGCCTTATTTCTGCGCCGTATCGTCATCCCTGCGCCATTCGGACGTGTTGATTTGTTGCGTTTTTTTTTGTATTCAAATTCAACGCACGTCTTTCAAAAATACAATACTTTGGCGATAGGTCAGCTGTTTTCATTCTTGTGTATTTGCTCTTGATTCAACGGTTACTTTTATATTAAAAATAATTTGATAACGCTGAGTTAACGGCATTTTGAGAAGCATCTTCAAACTGAAAGTTTCGAAATATTTTTATCATTACGTCTTCGTCAATTATTGAGGAATTAGGACGTGTAGAGGGAAATATCTAAACAATAAAATACCAATAAGTATTTGCGTTTTGGGATTGTTGGATGCCCGAAGAAAATAATATTTAAAGAATGAGAAGTGGAGACGATCGTCTTAAAAATATTAATTAGTTACGATTATTAAATAGTATTTCGAGTTTAATTATTTATTTTCAACAAAGCAAAACAACACATTTTTTCAAACTCAATGTGTAAATATGTATTATTCAAACATATTTCTGAAAAATTAACAATATTCAATGACATCCATCTAACGTCAAACGCTAAGGACTCGTGAAATCATTGTGTTAAATATTTCTAATCTTTTTTTTCATCTCAAGAAATATAATCTAGTCAAATTCAGAAAATTAAAAAAACTGCGACAAAAACTTTTAAATTGAAAAGTATATGCGAGGAAGTAGTAGTAGGTTCAAAGGTCATTTTTTCTAAATAATTTTAACGGCCTCTGTGAGCTGAGAAGCCAGCATCTGATTGGTTAGGCATGCGTATCATCTCAACTACTCGAGTATCGAGTAGTAAAATTGAAAAAATACTCGAGTACTCGAGTATACTCGAGTAGTTTCAGATGTACCAAAATATATACTATTAATTCACATTTTTGGAAATAAATAGGGGATAAATAAATAAAAAAGCTTATTTAATTTCATTGATACATTTAATTCATTTTACTAAACACATATTTTAAAAATAACAAAGAATTAAATGTTTCAAATTTAAGATTTGTTCTAATTTTAGTTTTAATTATTCCCGCAGTTGAAAAAACTCTCTCGGTAGCTGTGGACGTTGGTTTTATCGTTAGCAATGAATTGAATAGTGTATCTAATTTATATCCGCTGCTTAAAAGAATCTAACTTTTAAATCTTCTTTTAAATTTTTGACTACAAGAATGTTTAATGAATTTAGTTTTCGGTTTATGAGATATCGATGAAATGGCATTTTTCAACTCTTGTTGAATAGGATCTTTATCTTTAAAATATACATATAATAGGGCATATAGAGAACTGAAAATTTGGCTATTTGTAAAAAAAAATAGTTGAGCATGTGTAGAAAAAATAAAAATAAACATTTTCCATGTCTTCTTTGTGTAATCAATCATAATTCGAAAGCCACGTCGATTTTACCACAGAAAAATACAATAGGTAACTATTTACTTCGGAGATATAAGTGAATATTTACTTAAATACAATAGCTCAATAATGCACGCATGGTGGGAAGGAAGAAGGCGAAAGACAATTAAGAGATAAATTTCATTAGCAGAATAATTCAACAACTGACATATTGTATGGGATGGTAGACGTAAGAAGCCAAATAATAATTACTTACGTCTTCGTATACCAAGTGCGATATTCGCTCCCCTGAAAGCTCAATTAGCAAAACGCGCTAAGTGGGAGATACAATAAATTTAAAAAACATGAGAAAGTTCTACAAACGAAACAATGTTCTCGCGATGAACTTAACCTCATTTTTACATGTAAAATGACGAGGAAAGAAAAATTATTGCTATAAAATATCGGAAACAAAAGCTTCTTTATTAGACTTTGTTTTTCTTTCTGTTTGACAACGAAGTGTAACACGTGTTTATATTTAATCTATATAGCGGAAGTATAAGTTTCAATAAAAAATGACGTTTTAAATCATCTTACAAAAAGATTATTATTATTTATTATACTTATTATTTAGGGGGAGATAGAAATATACAAACAGTAATGTGTGAGTAGCAACCACTGCATTTTAGCCGAGCGAAACAGTCGTAAAAATGTTATGAGTTAGACAGAGAGTGCAATACATACAATATTCGATTGAGATCGCGGTACAACAGCGGAAGTACACGTGCACATTGTTCTTACATGCTACAAACTTTTAAAAAGCTTATTCCGTTATCTAACTTTGCCAAGTTTTTAACTGTCATAACATTGTTTATTTGTGATTCGGAAAATTTTCACAATGGCCAGACAATATCTGACACAGGAAGAAATGAATAAAATTGCTGAAGAGTTTAGTGATAGTGATACTGATTCCGATAAAGATTTTGAGAACATTGCGGGTATTTCGGATGCCGAAGATATGGAGGATGATGAATGTTGTGGTCACCATATTTTTTAAGGAATACCTACTAATAATATAACAAATTTTAATCATGATACGGAGCCATTGAAATGTGTTAAAAAATATTTTCATTGAATATGATGAAACTGCGTCAGTTAAATATAATTTCTTGGAATGTTCACAAATTCACAGAATGAATATAATCTTAATGAATATAAAAAAAGTTAGTATTTTAGTAAAGATCCCGATATTTTGTTATTTCTTATAATTAAAAATATGTTTCCATTAAGAGTTTGTGTTTTTATTGCAAATGTTCAAGCACATTTGTGTGACAGATTTGTAATGTGTTTTTATGGTAATAAATTTGTTCATTCAGAGAACGAATTTACGCGGCTGTGCTTTTATTTTGACACCATGTCTCCATCCTCTTCCCTTCCGCCAGGCCCCCTCGCCCCTTCGCCAGTTTCGTCGACCGTCAAACAACACGCGACGATCACGCTTTGTAAAGTTTCAAACGTCTTCGAGACACATTCTAGGTTTCTTACGCCTATGTATATATTTTTTGTAAATAAAATTTGGATAGAGATGTTTTAAAGCTAGGATCGAGTATTTACTCGAGTATTATTCAATATACCCGAGTATCGAGCACTTGAAAAATGGACGAGTATACTCGAGTATCGAGTACTCGATACTCGAATTGGAGTCTCTAGTATCAGCACACCTCGTACTGAGGTAATTGTCAAACTGTCTCAACATATTATAATGGACATGTTTACCAAAAACATCGCGAATAATATAATATGCCACAGTAAAAAATATCCTGCTAATACAGAATTAATTTGATATATATACCTACTAGTGATTTAGTGATAGTACATGGTATTTATTAAATATCTTTTATTTTCAAGCAAGACGAGTGTAGCACGAATGTAAGATTTCAATATTATGCAAATATGTAATAGAGATGATGCCGATTTGCATGAAAGAGAACGGAATTCGATAATTATAACGTTTCTATATGGAAAAAAAAGTGCAACCGTTTTCAATTGTGTTTAAAAATTGTATGCCAAATCCATTATCGTGTTTTTTATATGATGATAATAATATGGTAATGAACATTTAAACTTTTACTTTGGAGTCGCTTAAAAACATGCATACATTGTTTTTTTTCTTATGCGTGCTCCCATTGCAAGGCGCTTTTTAAAATATTGCATATTGAGTATTCCTGTCGGTACTGTATGTGCAGTAGAGGTCTGCACGGGCCGAAATATTAAAATTTTACCCGGCCCGGCCTGGGCCGGAGGCTCATTTCCAAAAGTCTTACCCGAACCCGACCCGAGCCCGACTTTTTGCAAACTTGCCCGAAAAAAATCCGTTCCATTTTCCAAATCGAAAAAGAAAAAAAAATCCAAATTTTTTCTAATAAAAATTAAAAACTTACTCACCAATTATCGTGTGTGTGCAGTTGTTCGAAATATATTTCTTCCTAATTAGAATTATTTTTTGTTTGTTTTACAGGAATGACGATACAAATGAGAAGTTCATGTTATGAACTCGAAAAGCTGAAAATGCATTTACATTTTATACACTCAGACTATTCAACTTTTTTGTTTGTAGCCACCTCTATGATTTCACTAAATGATTTCCACACTTCACTTTTCCCATGGGTTTTTACTGACGAAATATATTCTCCACTATTCAGTTTTGTCTTCATATTTTCGAAGCCCATTTCTTGCCGGTGAATTAAAAAAAAATCAACCTAACAAATCGAATTGCGACCGATCGAAATAACCATATAAGAAATACTCAGTCAGGATCATATTATGAAATTCATTATGCGTATTAAAAAATACTAAAATAATTGCGCCAGAAGTCATTAAAATCAAAACAGTGCATCTTGTCCTTTCGAATGGGTCAAAAAGATGACTAATACGAGTACGTGAAGTTTATTATAGTATTAAATTTAGATTTACGATAATGGTGAAGTCATTCGAAAATAGCCCGATTTTTGTTATATTTTGTTGTATGCTTACGTCCGAGCCCGGCCCGGGCCCGAATCCAAACCTTCGTTACCCGGCCCGACCCGGCCCGCGGGCCAAACCCGAGCCCGTGCAGACCTCTAATGTGCAGTGATATCACGAAAGTGGAAAAATTCGCTAACGAACAAAAAATAATTCAATCGTGCCGATTTGTTATGACACCGTTTCACAAGTGCCTAGTACCTTTACGGGATTAATGTGGAACGAACAAAATATGAAGTAATAATTATTATTAATAAGCGACATCCATTCATTCATATAATATGTCTTTCTGTGAATAATAATTACTGAAAAGCAACGGTTATTTTTCTTCGGTCCATAGGTTGACGGCAAATTTGCATAATAAACGGTTGTTGCGGCAGTCCAACACACATTGTTAGCGAGTAAATTAAAAATTTCACCTTGCACCGGAGTAGAAGAAAAATGCTATTGTTTTTATTACATAACGAAGATTGTTTACGTATTTTTGATGTCATTCAATTATCACTCCAATGGATCTCAATTTTATTTTCAGAAGTTAACTAAAAACTAATCAACCCGACACTATTTGAAAAGAAACTACATTTAAATGATTTTTATGTACATACTAGCCGGTACCCGGCAAGCATTGCAATGCCACTCAAAGAAAGAAATTGTTTGTGTTTATTGAAGTGCTTCCGGATGCACAATATTTAAGATACATAATTTCGATTTAATTTCACTAAAATTGATCGGTATCGATGACATTTGGCTTTTGCCGATTGCCTATGGGTTGACACACGCGCCACCTACTGAAAGTTATATGCAGCGCATAAAATATGAAAAAAACATTGATGTTTATATAAAATACCTACTATAAGTTGATTTTACTATGCCTATAAACATCCCACAAGAGCAAGCAATAAGTTCACAAAGTTTTATCGCAATCGGATGAATGGTATGGCAACGCATAAAATACAAACAAACAAACAATGTTTTTTATATATTAGATTAGGTCTACGATGCGTTGCGTTGACTGGGTCAACCTGCAAAGACACTATGCTTCCGTTCCACGACGAAGGGATTAAATTTTCACCTGGACATTTCTTTGTATCCCAGCTAACATCCATGCTGTCGTACATGTACATTAAGTTTGCAAATTAATTCTCTTGTGATTTTGGAACCATACATATAGAACAGTGGTTCTCACAGAAAATTGCACCGTGGCCGCATCTTATACATAAGCGGTCCTATGGCCATTTCTGGTGGCCGCACCAAATTTTTAGTTTTATTTTGTTTTGTTTGAGGTATGTCAAATTGACATATACATGTTATTTTTGGAATTAATTGCATACAAAATATTTCATTTTCTGAGTCTTTGTTGACAAATTAACTTGTAAAGCCGCATTGTTTTAAATATTAATAATTTCTTTAAAACTGTTGGTGGCCGCACATGAGAACCACTGATATAGAACTAGATAAAGCAAAAAAAATCGTAACGAACTCAATATGATTTGTAAAATTATTTGTGAAAACTGATGCGAGTCAATGCGAGGGAATAAAGTGGTATATTCTGTGGTATATTCAAGGGTTCAATAAATGCTGGGCTGTTGAAGGGTTAGTACGGAATCGTACAAAGAAGCATGAACAAATACCGTAGAACCTCGATTATCCGGACTAATTGGGGATGAAGATAGTCCGGATGAAGACAAATCCGGATAATCGAAAAAATCATAATTGACAGGAAAAGACAAGTATATTCAGTATAAATCATTTTTATTTCTTTAGATTAAGACATAGCTTTATTAATACATTATTTTCTATTGAAAAAATCAATTATCGATTTCTGCTTATAGCTAGCTTTTCTATTCGATGCTGCCAAATCACGAACACTTTTAAACACAAGTTGTCTTGAATAGCACTCTTCTTGACTCTCATTAAACAATTGGTAAACTTCAAGATTTTTCTATATCCGAGATCGTTGACGTTCCGACACCATATTTATTAGACGAAAAACGTCCCGATTCACCCCGTTTCAAAGCATCGATTATATCCAATTTGTCTTTTAATGAAACTACGACACGTTTTCTCTTCGTTGACATATCGGTAATATTAAAAATAAATATGAAAATCGTGATCAATTTTTCAAGAAACAAACGTTCAATGCGCATCGAATTTGGAGGATGACTAACCCATATTTTAAACAGGACTTATTGTTAGAACAAATGCAACGATCGAAATATTAAGACTGCATTCCATCACGTACGTAAACAGTGGACGCAATTCGCCACGTACATATCTACAAATTTGTAATATTTTTGTTTATTTTGACCAATCCGGATAATCGAGGTTCTACTGTATATCTAAAAAAACATGTTTTCAAGTTATAACTAGTACTCGAAACGATCTATTGCCGTCATATGTGTAACTAAGAATAAAACTGATATAGCATACAAAGTAAAACTAGCTACATTAATCCAAATAAAGCAAAAGCCGTACACAAGTAATACCGTATTGTTTGTTTTTGAATGCAGCGTGCGTAAAGACTTCCTTCGACGATGTTTGTTGTTCCAAATTGAAACATACAAATATACTTTTATGACGTCACTAGAATTTGCAATCCCGAGATGAAAGTCTTCACAGAATGCCTTCAAATTCAACAAAATGACGCAGCGAAATATGAAGCATGATTGCCAAATAATATTGAAGACATTTATTTTTATAAATTTGATTTATTGAAGATCAATTGATTGGAACTATTTTTTTCAACTCTTCTGTCAGACAAACAGTGATGAGTGCTACAGATCAAAATTGAATCTTATGAGTTTTGTCTTTTTTTCCTCAGTATTAAAAATAATACAAAAAGCAACAGGGTAGACACTGATATTGAGTAATTTTGTGACTGCTAGTATACAAAGGTAATTCATAAGACCCTTAAATGCACGTTTATTTGAATTTCGAAAAGAAAATCTTACTTTTAGGACAATATGCATTAAGAAGGGTATACAAGTGCAAGTGTATAATATAATGCATTGCATAGTGTAAGATTTAATTTTAAACGTTTATCTTGGAATAATGTTCTCTGTCAAATAGTGTCATCGTGGCAGGATTATGCCTAAAAAGAGCAAAAAATATCTTCAAACGAGTACAATTGAAATTTGTCATTTGTCTTGATATACTGCATAATTTCCAATATGTTTTGCTCTGATTGCAATCCTCACTCCTCACTTGAAAACTAGTTATTTTTAACCTTTTATTTTTCTTTTTGTTTACAGATGACATGCGGTGTTCCCGAATGCACTCCAGTCGGCATAAGCTCAACAAAACTACGATGCACAGACCTTACAGGCTCCCGTTCATTAAAAAATAGTATATACATACTCATTAAATTTTAAAAATCACATAGTAATATATTTAAATATACATACTAAAATAGATATTTTTGTATCGCGTCCCCCTGAGTAGTGTAAATAAAAGATAGTCGTTTAAAATAGCTATCGGTAGCTAAAAATAGAACATATTAAGAAATTATAAAAACAAGAGAAATCGATAATATAAAAAAGTTTATGAAAATTTATTTACAATAATATTGCTGTGTTACCGACCGCACCACTTTGCCTTGTGATAGCCAAATCAATCAAACGAAAGAAAGCAAACTATTGACATTAACTAATAACCCGTAGTTTACTATACAATTATTGTTTTATACTTGTTGACAAAAGTGAGACTAGCTTTCAAAATGCCGGTGGTTTCGCCGAGTCGCTACTCGACGGCTTCTAACAACTCGCTGTCCAATTCTCTGTCGTCCGGCTCGTACAGATCCACTCTGAGCAGTTCGAGCTCTCTGGACAGGCCCTATTATAGCTCTGCCAGCGGTTCATACATAACACCTAGAACAAGCTCTCTGCGGAGTGCTTACTCTGACCGGACACCGAGCTCTGTGACAGAATATAGAACGCACTCGAGACTAACATACGATGGCGACAGAAAGTTGTCAACGTATTCAAGCGAGTACTCCAGATATGTCCCGAACGCGACGTCCGACTCCGATTCGGGGATATCTGGTGTCTCCAGATTCGCGTCTCGCTCCGGTTCGAGATCCAGGGATACGTCGGTCACGCGAAGCGAATCCTCCAAATCCTCCAGGAGCGACCCGCTGCCGAGGTCGTTCCTGGAGATGTCCACCGCGGACTTCTGCAACAAGTACTCCCCGGCGAACTACATTCCTCGGGCGCAGCGGCTCTCCACGGCGGTGACGGGCCCCAACGGCGAGGCCAACAACAAGGCCATCAAGGCTTTGACCTCCAGGCCGCCCGCCTCCGCAAGGAGGCTCAGTCGAGACGAGGTAAACACGGCCAACCCGCCCGATGTCCTAATAAGACCCATCAAACGCCTTCACGATATTACTACTAACAGCACCCTAGTTAACAAGTGTGTTTCCCAGTGTGATACAGGCAATACTAATATGCACTCGGAGAGGCTGACCCCGCAGCGCTGCTCGTCGACGGTGTCCAACCCCGGAGCGTCGACCACCGCCAAGAACATCGACTACTTGGCGCAGAGACACAAAGCTCAACTCTCCGCGGCGAATCCGAGAAACTCCACGTACAGGAAACCCAATAGATTGCCGGACGGATATCGCGACGGCTCGGCGGTTTCCGACGACAACGGTAACGACTTGCAGCTTTCTGTATCAGAAATACGTCGGAAATTTGATCCCAAAATGACTGTAACCAGATTACCAGCCAGAGATACACTCTACGATTCTTCGAGCGATAATATTTACAATCGCGTGAGGAATCTTGACAGTGGAGTGTCCTCTGATGGTAAATATGGCAGCCTGAGGTGGGAATTTCTGTCTCCGAGCCCCAGTCCGAATTTGGATTCGAAAACTGGATCGAATTCTCAAGTCGGTTACACAATTAAGCATGCCACTGATCCCGGCAGCGATATATCCACAGTGTACATTGCAGGCAAGATGACGGCAGATAGAGTGCCTATAGATTCTATCGTCAAAAGCCAGCTCCTCCAGCCTGACAATGCCGTTGGCAGAATTTTAGAAAAGTCCACCACTGTTTATGTCGGAAACGGAGACTTAAAACCAACAAATGTCAACAGAGAGAAAGAAGATTTCACTAAAAACGTCCTAAACATAGAAATAGGTCAAAATGACAAACCAGAAGAAGAATTTCCCATTAAGAAAAGTGCAGCGAATCATACATCTGATTTTGCCTCATATATACCGATTTCAGCCACGAACGGTATTCAAAGTAAACTGCACAACGGCTCTGATGCTGATTCTGGTATGTCAAAGTATGGAAGCTTTTCTGAACTCAGCAATAATTGCACACCAGAACTGCCGTCCAAGTACGAGAACGGCGCCTCGACAAAAAGTATCAGCTGCTTATTAGCAGTGGACGAGTGCGATGGAACCAAATTGAGATACATAGACTCGGAAGCCGGTTCCGAAAGCGATGTGAGGATGTTTGTTGACTACAATGGTAAGGACGACTCCTCAGGAGAAGAAGGCTTCGAAAACAAAACATTCGAACACGAAAACGGGCATTTATTGAGGAAAACGAACGATAAACTCGCAACCGAGTTCACGACGCCGGTCGATTACAAAAAAATGAACGGTACGATGGTTAACGGATTCAAAGACCACGATGATGAGATCGAGGAAGAATGTAACGGGAAGTCTACGTCGGAAGATGCGAGTAGTACTGTTCCAGAAACGCCGCTCTCTAAGAGGAGGAACGAGCCAGCGTTGACCAACGGGGACCTGCACTACCAAAATGTGAGTATATTTCTCATGTGAATGGGTTCTTTGTGTGATGAAAGTAGTTTTGATCATTTCTCATTAACAGTCCCTGTTTGTTAACTCTTGTTTTTTGAGTGATCTTTCTGTTTATTCTATAGTTTTCTGATTTATGAATTATTATCTGCTGTTTTATATAACTATGTATTTTTATGAAAATGAATATAACCTACGAATCGAAAACTTACAAATTCATGAACCCGGTTAACACAAGGAATCTGCTGCATTGAATTTATTTTTGTGATACTTCTGAATTATTAAAAAATTGGGCTTGAATCTTTAGCGGGACTAGGAAAGAAATGATTTATGTCATATTTTCGGTGTTCAAAACAGGGATGTAAGCTTTTTTTTTGAAATCTTTCGTAACCGTCAATAAAATTATATAGGTACCATCTTATTGTATTTGATATGTTTGTAGGTTGTTATATATTATATTGTATGATAGACTGCCGTAGTGAATTGCACCAGCACGTATTTATGCCACAGTAGTTCTACCGAGGATATCATTTCTCAATTAGATTATTAGTATTGATTGTCGTTCTATACGTACACAAATTCTTATACCGGTGAAAGTCGTGATGATTTTTTCATAACACTCGTTTTCAAGTTTGATTAAAAACCCCTGTATCTCTTTGACTATATTCTATATTGGCTTGTCAATCATTATTCTGATACTTTCTTAATTATTTTTCAATACTGGCTTTCATTTAATATCTTTCTTATTGGAAAGTAACCATTTGATAAATCATCATTCGTCGAAGTCACAATGAACATGGGTTGTAAGGCGTAACCCCAAATTTACGCCTTCCCTATTTTTAATAAGAATTTCTGCAGTCCCGTTTCATTCACTACATTCGATACCATTTTTTATGATTTTATTTCCGGCAATTTGCTTCTATATATTGAAAATTCAACTAAAATTATTAATTGACGACGTTTAAAACTATTTACTGTTGCTAGTTTTGAGTTGTAGTCCACCGAACGTTATAATCAATTTTTTGAATCGAAAGAGTACTATATGAACCAAACCAAGAAGCTTCACTTTTTTAAATAAATATATAAATATTCACTAAAAATATATATGCTCCCCCAATTTACGTTCAAAAACGTTTCACCGTTTTTACAAGAACGTCCAATCATCAATTATTATTTTCCGAAATACGGTAATGTCCCATATTCGGCAAATTTTACGGGATTTAGAAAACCCTAACAATACTCACGGCGAAAGTCAATCATAAGTAACAGTTTATATATGCATGGTGTAATGATTGCCGCCATAATTTATAAACTGTGCAAATCGTGACCAAATGGAAGGTGTTTGTATTTTACTGGGGTGTCTGTATTGTCTTGCCTATATATTGATTTTCTTGTTTCTTGTTGATGTTTCTTGACAGCCCATTAAATAAGTCTAGTATTCTTGCCGATTTGACTTGGTACATTGTTATATCTACTGTCCACTATACGTACTACATCACACTTTATCATTCTCATTGTGAAATGTGTCCACTTTCTAATCTTTTTCGGGTATGCGCGGTCGGCCCTGCTCGGCCACGCGGCCCCCCTGCGAGTCAGAAATAGAAACATCATCTAGAAAACACATTTCGTCCTGCCAATCTCTCGTTTTCTTCTAAATGCGTTGCTTTCTTTGTAGGAAGCGGTTCACAACCGACGGATCATGGCGGAGATTTATATCGTAAATACGTTTTTTTTTGTCACGCTGCCAATCAAACTTTGTGCCATTTTTTTTGACAAGCGGGACTTCGCCTCCTCAGTTAGATTATTTGGATATTATCTATGAAGGCGAATTTCTCATTCACGCACTTTATTGTATTTAATATCAGACAAATCATCTGAACCAGGAAATTTCGTTGTATGATTTCTTATTCACCTGGGGCACCAACATTGACACCAACGTCGTGTAGAGTGGTATTTTTTCAATTGCATTACAATTTAAACCTCTGATAGCAATAAAAGTAATCTTTACTTAGTGTCATGTATTTTTACGAAAAAGATGAAGAATTGATAACCAGAAATAATACAGTTTATGAAAGCCCCTGAGCAGACGCAGACAAAAATAACTATGCCATTCCAAAGTCATGGTGAAAACAATGTCATAATATATGGTTTAATACGCATTGCAATAGTCAATTGGCCTGCCTTTTCCTTCGCGCTATAGCGCCGAATGTTAGCCCAATTCTCGGTCCGGACTATTAAGCTCTTCAGATCTGGTTCAAAACTGTCCATCTATGTGAAGTTGAACAGTTATTAGTTGACTGCTGACTTCCCGACAATTTTATTTTGTCTACGTAGATTCGTTAATTACCCGGCCGAGTAAAGCTGCTCAGTTTGAAGGGCTTTCGCACAAAACTGAAGCTGCAAATAGTTAATCTCTCCCATATTATGTCCATCAGTGGCAAATCAAAATACATTATAGACAACATGCTTTCATGTGTTTTCTTACGAACCAGATCTATGGGCAGATGTCAACGAGATCATTCGGTGCAGTGTCATGTTTTTTGCTTGGGATAATAATTCTTCTCTTTATTTCGGCGTCTTAGTTGTTGTCTCTGTAAATGGAATGAAACCGTTCACATCTTCAAAGATACCGGTAAAACGGGGTGAATAGAGACTGGCAGGTGAATAGAGACAAAAACAAGGATTGAATTTTAGCTCAACTTTACTAAGTATCAAATGTATTTTTTACTATTTATACATAATTCTTTACAATGACTATAATACTATTTATTCTACTCGAATGATAAAACCAAACCAACTAAATGATAGGCCAACATTGAATTAAAACGTGTTTAAGTTCGATGCTCTTTTATTGGACGAAAATTAAAATCAATCATGTTTTTTTTGGTTAATAAGTACCGTAAAACGGAATGAATAGAGACTCGTATAGAATAGAGGTTCATATATTCCAATCACTACAATCTGTATTCAAGTCTCGGTTTACCCTCTCTCGTCTCTTTTCACTCCGATTCAATGTGAATAGAGACACCGAACAAAATTGACTGTTTCTTAATAACAATAGTGAATATTTGAAAAATATTGTCATGCATGTGTAGTAGGACCATAGTAACAAGTTTCAACCCATTCATATTTAAATTATGTGGCGCAGGTATGGAAGATACATAGTCGTGAAGGGTAAAAAGTGTTTCTATTGACCCCGTTTTACGGTACTTGAATAATTTTGAAAACTTTCGATTTTTCTCAGGTTTTCAAAAAGTATGCCTGCGATACACCCTGATGATTCACAGAGCTTCAAATACATAGTCACCCTTCGCCGTGAAACCAATTTGGTACGGATGTTATAGATCACACTGTACATACCCTAGATATCCCACGGTGCATTATTGATTGCAATATAGAATAATATGTTTTTTATTTATTCCGGCGATAATACGTATCGGTGTAGTTAGCAGTAAAGTTCGCGGAAAGAGTTATCGATAGGAGAAATGATATTTTAATAATTTTATTGCATGCTGGCGGGAGGAGAGGGGCGGACGTTGCATTTAAAATTTCCAGCGGTGATTTTATCGTTGGCCGAAACGAAAAGTGGCCATGCAAAGATCGCGGAGAAGCCAGTGGGCACTCTATTCCCGTCCGCACTCGAACAAAGTCTGCCAGCCTGCCGATGCTGCAACTCCACAATTAGATCTTAGGGAATGTGCTCCATGCTGAATTGAAATCATTTCGACCAAGTATCTGTAATGACAAGTATATCGATTTGGCGTTGACACTCTAAAATCCTCAGCGAAATCTTCTGCAAGTGTAGAGCATGAGCACCATCAATCACTACAGCGATTGAAATAGTCTTTCTTTACATCGGATACGGCTTATTGAAATGTCGTCTAAATCAATACATATATATTTAGGTCCACGGCTTTTTTCGATGATATAGAAATATAGCTACTTCATAGTTTTTAGATTGATTCGGGCGTTTGCTTTACAGAAACTAATTTTCATACAAGTCTGATTCCTTTGATATTCCACTCGTTAGATAACTGCAATAATTACTAATTTATCAATTATAATGCTACATCATATGAGATTGAATCCATTTGCGGGATTATTCGTACAAAATTATCTATAGATTCAAGGCATAGATGGAGCATAGACAAAAATCTGTAGACATGTTAAATCTTACCTACCTATAAATATTTTTTTGTTACTTGCTAGCCAGTCTAGCGGCCGATGTCGCATTTAGACGACCGCGTTTTCCGCTTAACCCCTCCTCTGCCGAGCGCGACCTTTAGCCGATTTAAATATATCGCGAAAGAAAATAACTAAGCACAAAGATACATAATCTATCAGTTCTTAACCCTCGTATGAGGATTTTTTTTTCTATTTTCATTTAATAGTCACTTTGTGAGTTTTCTTTAAATATAATTTATTAACTTATAAAAATATTATAAACTCTACTTAAATCATATTCAAATAAATAAAACATTTTGTATATATCATGACCGGTTTCGCTCGTCTCGAGCATTTTTAAAATTCAATAATATTTAACATTGTATTTCGCGTAAATGACGATACGCCCCGCAATATCAAGATATAGTTTGCAGGGCTGTGGAGTCGGTAAAAAAAAGTCCGACTCCGACTCCAGCATTTTCCAAAACCACGACTCCGACTCCAATATTTACCAAAAACACGACTCCGACTAAAATTTTAATATCTTACTTTTTTCCCCTAATTTTCCTATTTATGTGTATTCAATTAAATATCAACCCTATCAATGCGGTCAAAAGCCAAATTTGACCTATTAAATGGAAAAATAAAAAGTTCAAACTTTTCAAAATTTCCGACTCCGAGTACAACTCCGGCCAAAACGCCGCGACGACTCCGACTCCGGCCAAAAAGCCCCGACTCCGACTACGACTCCACAGCCCTGATAGTTTGTGATAAATATTATTAAATACCTTTCCAAGCATACTTTTTTCGATGAATCAAGATATATAATACCAATGCAAAGAGTTCTGCAATTTTCCAACCTAACTTATCGATCCCTTTAAAGAAGATATTGACAACAAATGACTGCTAAAACTTGTCTGGCAGAATATTTAAACTTATAAATCTAACAACAATTCTGTGACAACTGGATTTTTACTCATTTTTCTCTTTGTGCCACAATTGGAGTATTTTTTACGTTCTACTTTTTATTGACACATCTGGGAGTCCCAAATTACTATTTCCTGACTCGGTACTAATATTTTTTTTCCGGATGTTATGTATTTTCTGTACACAATTGCGTTTTGTGTCAGTAGTTTCAATGGGAAAGGCGGGAATGGAATCGTCGCTAAAAGATTATATATCAATTTAAATCAATTAGTTGAGGCTGATTAGCCAATTGAAAAACAAAGTTATTGATTTATGTTTTATATTCAAAATTAATTTCAACCGAGTCCCCGAAAAGATTGAATAATTTCGTTCAGTATACGGTTTTCATCTTTTAAAATTTGGGAATTTTCAGATTTCATCTCGTGACATGGCGGAAGTGAATGGGAAAACAATGAGCCGTTGTAAAAATATGCTAAATCCTCGCTTCCGTACGATATTTTATATACGTATTTATTTAACAGGTTATTTCGGGTTTCTATCCGTCGAGTGGGGGTGACTGATTTTTAAAAATAAATCTCGTTCGAGGACAGTGAAAGCACATGTTCACTTTATTTCGACCGTATATCGGCCACTTTACTTTCGATCACAAAGACACCTAGCGCTACAATGTTTAAATAAAAAAAATAGAAAAATGCGTCTCACGAACTATCACTCTTCCGACATTATTGATATAAAGCAAGATATTATAGAAATGATATGACGTTTTGTTTTTAGCCCTATTTACGTAATCATCATTCGAAAATTGAATAGCCTTTGAATTTCAAAAATTAAAAAATATATTTTGAGTTTGGAACATAGAATTTATTTTGTTTTCCCTTTACAATTTATGACACTTATATAGGTAAGATTTTATGAAAACTTATTATTACTATTGATAGATTGATACTCATCCAATGGAGTCGTAAATAAATTTAGAATTTTGGACCAATTATAATATATTTTTCGACTTTCCTCAAACAACTACGCATTCTCGGTAAGAAATAATTAATACATACTCTAGTCTCCTGAAAATCATATTTCTTAAAATATCTCACTTTTATTTGATAACTTTCAAATATATTATTATGAATATGTGCAATGTTTCTGAAATTACAGAAAGCAAATTAAGACATTATGGAATAAAATAGTAATTTAAATATAAATAAATTTAATATGCTTAAATTGTTTCCAAACATATCTTTAGATTTATTATCTGCAATCGATTTCCAGATAACAATTCAGTTTTATTTATCTAACTAATTATCATCATTATATCAGGCTTGCATATTTAAAATAATAAATATAAATTCAAAAAAAATAAAAGCATTTTGATAGTAAGCGCAATAATAAGTCATACAATTGAGAACTTGAAACGTGCAATTTTTATTTTTCTGGGGTTCTGTAACATTTGGTGACGGTACATATTACCATACAGTAGAAATTACAATAGACAATATCTCGTAAGAACTAGTTGGTGTTATACGTTTATGGATGTTGTGGCTGATATTACTATGGGTGGGTTGCGGAGTAGCTGCCGTTGCTTCCGTCTGCGGATTGATATCTGGCCTGACGACTCCATCACAAACTTATCGAGGTACCATTTTTAAGGAGTCAACTGTCATTCACCGGCGGAAAAAGCATTCACAGCTTTTTGTACTCATTCCGCAATTTTTTCTCTACGATCCGGACCATCTTTTGTAAATCTTCGAGATACCTGAAAATTGTCCTGATCAATTTCAAAAATCGTGAAATTAGTACATAAAATTGTTTATTATTTATAAAGATTTATATAATAGCGTAAAAAAGCTAGATAAATCTGCATACCTTTTTGTGCATGCGTGCCAGATGAATGATTTTGATAGATAGTACTCAGATTGAAAACGAGCGAGATGCATACCTTACATACTCTTTGACAATTCCGAATATAATCAAACCAATATTATAGGTCCGAGGCGTTATGATAGCAGGGCTATTCAAACGTGTCCTTCTGCAGCGCAATCAAAATCGTTACCGCTGAACGGTTTGCATCGAAGGCAATATGCTTTGGAGATTTTCACTTTCTGGATTGATTCGGTTAGTTTGTCAAAGGCTGGTCAAGCTAATTGTATTATCTTCAGAGTTGTGTGACATTTTATAATGTATATTTCTAACCCTCCTATTAAAAGGTGTTAGGAATACAGAATTTCAGAATACATCAGTATTTCTAATGATAACATTGTATGTATGTACTATGATTTCTATTAGTATATCTTATAAGTCATTTTATTTTCAAAACTGCTTTGCTATTCAGATATAATAGATCTATAAACGATCTGATGCTACACATTAATAGATAATTTAATCAAAATAGTAGATCGAATGATCAAAAATCTAATTAAATATATTTTAGTTTTGAAATTCCACTACATCGTCTGTTTATTTTAAAGGTTTCCTTTTATCTGCTGTTTCCATATCTGCTGTTTCCATATTCCGGGAGCTTAGTGATGTAAAACAAAAATGTTATTTGTCCTTCGGTTCAATTTTGAAAGCTATGACAGAATTTTGACATTAATTCTGTAAGTGAGTTAACTACTATTTATTATATTTAAAAGTAGAATTTGTTGAATTTACTTGTTTCACTTCCTAGCTTACAATGTATTTTGTTTCCTAAAATTATATTTTTACAATTCATTTTCACATGGCGTACAAGCAACATACGTGTTTGTTTATATATATATATACTTATATGGATAAATAAATAAAATTATTGAGGATTCCTAAATGATAACATATTTACTCAGCATTGTTTCTACAAATTTCATAACTATGAACAAAATTTGAACCATATTTGTCAATTGATTAACATTGAGAAGTGCGAGTGCTTATATTATGGCTTTATTTTGGAAGATAAAAAGATTACATTACTTTTATGTTGTACTGCGCAGTACAGTTTCTTTATGTCTTCTCTTCTAGTTAACTATTACCTTATTTATATACGTTTATAAACTAACATAATATGATTATTATTTCAGATACTATATATATTTTCAATTTTGTATTTTTCTTGTAACAGTTTTAATTAACATATTATTTGTGATGTGCACGGTTTCGGTTGTGATCGTTTTTGTTATGATGGGTTTTGGTTTTCCAAAGACATTTCTTTATAATTTTATGACTACTTATATTTATTAATATTATTGCATACTTACGTAGTATTTAAACAAATGTATTTTGATTTGGCTATTCAAAAATGTATAAAAGGATGACAGTATAATGCAGTCAAAGCACATATTTAACATTACATTAAATTGCCAATGACTGGAAATATTTACTCAAAATCAACCCAAGGAAAAAATTCCCATGGATGAGATCTCAAATGATAAATTGAACAAATCAACATTTGATATTGACCTTGTTGAGACATTACATCATTTTACAGAGTTTTGATAATTTCATACATATGTTGAAAAGATAAACAAAACATATAACAACTATATTTTTCTTTCTCGTTATTGGTTCAACTGTCATCTTTTTACATTAAAGTCTAACCTATATTTCATAAAATATTATATCATATTTGTTTTTGATTTTGAATGAAGGTTTATTATTTCTAGCATACTTATTTAAAATTGATATGGATTTGATAACTTTAAGTATGTGCATTGTGTTAGATGTAATTAATTTCTAGCTGATGGTACTTTTTTAGTAGGTGAACATTTTAAGTTACTGTCTGCTGGGGTCCAAGATCACATCTTTTATGTGCCTGAATAGATCATGTCGTTTCGATAATTTCTTGCGACGATATACTGATATATACTTATGTATGCTCCCCAAAAACTAACAGTTTAATTCCAATAAAATCAGTTTATCAATACAAAACAATAAATTGTAGTAGATGAAACGGATTGATATTATTCTATACTAAATTTCGCTGTGATGAAAGTGTGTAAAAAACGGACTGAAACAAAACTGTTTATCTAATATTTAAAAATACATTCAGTGTCATAATTTTTTTTAAGCACAGCTGAAAGCAACTTTACATCGTAATTCATATTTTTAAAACTTCTCCAGGTTGTTGAATATGCTTATTCGTTTTTGTTTTTAATTCGTGAATTCAAAAAATCTTATTGTCATTGCGATTATAAATCGCCCCTTAATTCATTGTTTTTCTTTGAACTGTAGAATTTTAAATTCTATTTGATTTATGTGCATGAATTAGTTTAATTTTGTAATTGATTAAATAGATGACGATTTTTAAATGACACTGCCACATCTGATTTTTCTTCTTTTATGGTACTTGTATGACCCCAAACAATAGAATAGTACACGTTTTCGATAAGAATAGTATCGGATAGCAGTGGCTCAAGGTCAAAAAATTCGTCAGTACAGAATGACAATTTCCAATATTTTAGAAAGATTTAAACAATCTTTTACTAGAATGATTTATCAGATCTTAACGAACTTAGTAAAGGATTGATGTGATGTATTCCATCACTGGCCCAAACTGGATCACCAACCCATGCGACTTATATCAGTCATTATATATAATACAGAATTTGTTTATCAATTTTTTTAATGTTAATGTCAACATATCCATGATATTTAAAGATTAAACTTTATCGCGAGCATAAAATCTGATAAAAAATATTTCACAACGTCCAATGAGAAGTTCACAATCATAAAATAACCTGACGCAATAAATTAAAACTTTCAGATTGATAATATATATTTTGTAATATTTCATTCTGAATGAAATTTTTAGAAAAATTGTATCATCTCAATAATGCGTTTAGTAAATTTTGCTTTGTATTGATCGATGACAGTATTCCACAGATGCAGGAGACAAAAGTAAGCTTTTGTCCAGTCTATTTTTAAAGACTTGTTTTAAACCTTGAAATAATTTATTTGAAATACAATTACAAAATGATTCACTTTACTTTGTGTGCAGACTTTGATATCGTTAATGTCAATACATGTCTCATTGTATTCATTTCCTCCAATAAACCTGTTTTATTATATTCTACAATTGTATATTTAAAATGTGTAAAAACTATAAAATTCAATTTATAGGTTAAGTGCATAAATCGAATACAGCATTTTTTCCCCATTTGCAATCGATTTTGATTACCAATAATGTGTACTAAAATATTTGTCTGATTGGATCCAGGATTCTGAAGCGAGTTCGTCGGCACCGCCCGCCCCTCCTATGCCCGCATCTCCGACTTGCGGCTCGCTTTCAACGTCCAGCTCGAACAACATATCCGGCACCATAGCCAGCAGGCGAAGATCCATCGGTGACTCTTCCGCCTCCAATAATAGGTCATCGCACGGACAGGAGCAGCTCAGCAAAACTAGTGGTGAATGCGCAATATCTGTCTTTATCTCTAGCTGTTGTGTTGCAGTGCTTTCCGCTGTTTATATCTGTCGGCGATCACCTTCTGTCTTCATATCTTTGTGATTGCAAATTATGTCAGACGTCGGGCATGGCCCACTTCTTCCACAAACCGTACGCAGAAGAAGTGGGTTAGTTTATGCTTAACAACGGAGTAGCAAACCAATTACTGAATGTGACTTGACAGCTTAACAATCATGGAAATAATAAAGAAACTTATGAATGCAACTATTGTGTAGAAAATATTTGCTAGTATGCGTAACACCCGATTTCCACGGCAGCTCTTTTATGCTGTGAAAAGTGAATGATTTCATAAAAAATGCTTCAGCTTCAGACATGTAACTCGTGTTCCATGGATGGTTTTCATGATATGTCATGGAACATAATTATCTATAGTGTAAATTGAGGTATGAATGTATGAGTAAAATCATGCAATAACATATTTTGTTTTACAATGTAGTCTTATATAAGTGGAGTGATAACACACTCCCGCTTAACATATTGGTAGAAGGTTACTTCCTGTATCGATTGAAGACCATATTAGAATTGTATATATTTTATATATCCGATGACAACATCAAACAAGTTTTCTTTTGCACGTTATTACTATTTTCAAGGTATGGAATTATTGGATTCAAATACTGATCTAAAATCATTTATTTCCAGGTTTGAACGGTCTCCGAAACATCGGCAACACTTGTTTTATGAACAGCGTGGTGCAGAGCCTTTCCAACACAAAACCTCTGATGGAGTATTGTGGTAATCTGGATCAGTTCTCGCCTGACATCAATACCACCCTCAGCTGTATGAAGGGGGCCCTTATTAAAGGTATACAAATATAAATCAAGAGATTTTATTTAAAATGTGATTTGAAGAACTACTTCATATCTAGATTATGGATATATTACCACAATCTTTACTTGTGGGAAGAAAACCCTCCAAACTGATGTTCTCGAATTCTTTAGTTTGCCATGTCAATTCTTCCGTAAATGCTAAGGGTTACTCTATGCCGATAATGTTAGTTTCTAATATATTAATACAATGCTTTGCAGCTTTCTCTACGGTGATATCTGAGTTATGGAAAGCAGGCGAGTCGGATGGAGTGGTCAACACGACTGCGCTGAAAGCTCAGATTCAGAGATTTGCCCCGCGATTCATGGGGTACAGTCAACAGGATGCACAGGTTTGTAAGGGCACTATCTATATCGTAAGAATCCATAATGACGCTGTAATAGTGAGACTTTTAATGTGTGCACAGAAGATTCAACTAGCAATATCAATAAGATTTCAACTGAATCAGAGAAAAATGTATTTAAGTCATAACTGATAAAAGGTAAAATAGTAGATAAATAATACGTATAATATCTTTATTATTCAACAAATGATAAATCATTTTTTTAGGAATTCCTGAGATACTTACTGGAAGGTCTTCACGAAGATGTCAATCGAGTGACCATAAAACCTAAACCAATTCTTACTGAAATTGATGATAATTTAAGGTAGTTAATGATTTATACATACATACATAACTTTAAATGATTTTTACATTAATTTTTGCATTACTATTTTCACATATGTACATAACTATAAATAAAGGCGACGTTGGTAGAATCAACATCTTTTCTATACGTCCCAGAACTTTTATATCTCAATATTTTGAAAGCATTCTTAGTTATTATATACTTAATTGTTAGCTATCATTTATTAAACTTTGGTGATTATTATCCTGGTAAATTTTTTATTGATACGATCGGGAAAGAGAAAGGAACCCTTGAGCGAATGAACATTTTCAAAGCTGTAAATCATATTTAAGGTTGTTAACAATAAAATTTATATTGAATCATTATTATTTCAGTGACGCTCAAAAGGCTCAAGAAGCTTGGCAGAGATATTTGAGAGCGGAAGACAGCCGCGTGGGTGACATTTTTGTCGGTCAATTGAAATCTTCACTGCGATGCACACACTGCTCGCATACTAGTGTAACTTTCGATCCCTTCTGGGATTTAAGGTATATTGAATCATCATTTATTTCAAATATTCGGAAAAATTTCTGTTGCGGCAGCAGTTCACAAAAAATAATTGGTTAATGATAGAAATATCATAGAACCCGCAGACCGTTCTACTATGATGGTAAAAATTTGGTAGAAGCCGCTTACAGATGCTAGAATTTCTGAATAGATTCAATTCCCGTAATCCGCTAATATGAGCATTATTATATTATTAATTTACTACACTAAAAATGAAATAAAAGCAACTTCTGTCGACTGTGAAAAAATAGTGTGTAAATTAAATAAATAAATAATTTATTTTTCAGTTTGCCAATACCGAGTCGAACCGGCCAATTGAAGTTGACACAGTGCCTCTCGCATTTCACCAAAGAAGAGGACCTGGACGGAGATGAAAAACCTGTTAGTCATTTTCATAGAAATATAATTTAGAAATACATAATTCATATTATTCGCTAGTCAGAATGCAAGTTTTTTCAAGCTGTGGGTCCTATTCCAGACAACTGACATTGATGTAAGGATTGAAAAATGAGTTGATCTGTCGTGATTCGAAGGTCAATCGGCCACAGCGATTCATTTACTCGAGTGGCCTTAGTCGGTCAATGTGCTAAGTAACTTTTTCGACAACTCCTGAAGTAGGAGGATCAGCAATTGTCGGTGCATGTTGTCTAGTGGCAAGAGCTTTGTCCTAGCGGTCTGGAGACCCGGGTTCGATTCCCGGCTAGGTCAGATTTTTTCAATTGAAAAAAAAGAGATCTTGGGCTGGGTGTATGTTATTTATCGTTGATTTTGTGTACAACTGATTCATTACTTATCATCGAGTTATTCTCGTATGACTTTCACAATTAAGAATATTTGGCGCATTGGCGTAAGCTGTAATGCCAAATATTTTTTTTATTAACTTAAAAAAAAAAATAATAATATTTTGGAATATGTACCTAGCTATTTTTAAATAATATTTCTCATTTTAACCTCTTATATGTTTTTTATTTCCTGTGTAAATTTCTTTTCAGACGTTAATATTAATAATTCTCTCTTCCGTAGACCTGTTCGAAATGCCAGATGCGCCGCAAGTGTGTGAAATGGTTCACCGTACAGAAATTCCCCCGCGTGCTAGTAATCCATCTGAAGCGATTCTCTCCTACTGAACGCTTCCGCGGCAAGCTCAACGTCCTCGTCGAGTTTCCTCTTAATGGGCTAGACGTCACACCGTACTCTGCCACCAATCAGAGAGCAGTTTATAACCTGTACGCAGTTAGTAATCACTCAGGTGAGGCTCGAAATAATCTTTACCGATGTACGCTTACTGCGTCCATTATAGTGAGGAGGCATTGAACGATTTTATGAAGAAACAAATATTTTATTTGCCTGAAAAGTTAAGACAACGAGAGCTGTACCGGTGAATTGAAAAGTGCTCTCCCAATTGTAATGCCGCAATTACAAATAAATCTGGGAGTAAAAGATTAAAGTTGACGCATTATATGCTGATAATTATTAATAGTTATATATATCTCGTGTTATCATAAATATAACCTTTCATCAAAATTTCTAAAAATAAGTGATTAAATGTATGAATTGTATTATTTTAATCACTTTTGTGTTGATTAATTATTACATTTGAAAGTGTAAATGTAGAAGATTTTGTATGTTAAATGTTTCAGGTACAACTCACTCTGGCCATTACACAGCATATTGCAAACACCCATACAACGGTGAATGGCACGAATACAATGACTCTAGGTAAGCTATAACATTCCAAGAATATGTTTACTTAAATATTCTTAACACTTTTAATATTTAAAGGTCAAACGCTTCTCAAGTCTATCAAATGGTGTTGAAGAAACCTTGATTGAACTCCGGTAAAAATAGAGAAATTGCTGGACTGTTCCCAAAAAAAAGCTTATTTTATTACAGTCAACACAAAGTACGTGCACTACCTCAATTTTAGACTAAAAACTACAAAATATGATGCTGTCTCGCTCTATAATTTTCCCCCATCAGATGTTTCCAATATGATAAGATTTCCTGTTAATATCAATAAAGGATCTCATAGAAGAAAATGCATATGCATACAGTAATTATGAATGCTAAACATTCTAACACTAGGATCGATTTTGGATATTACCATATTCAACTACACCAACTTGGCAAATTATACAATACCAACATTTTATTATTATTTGAACCATTAATCAACCTATTAAATTTTGCATATTAGAAAATTGCACATTTATAGAATGTAATCAGGGTACGCAATCATTTTTTTTTCCAATATGATAAAAGAATAAGAATGCTGCTTAATGATACAGTAAAAGTCCGTTAATTCGAACAACGATAATTCGTAATTCGAAATTTTCATAATTTGCATGTCCCAATATTGACTTTTCATAGTAAAATGTACCGTTAATTCGAAATATCGCTTAATTCGTAATTTGTAATGTTTTTTTTGTCAAAATGCACATACGATTTCTTGTAATTCGATATTTTGACAGTTTCCACAATTTCGAAATTTTTACAATTTCGTGAGTATGTTAGGTTAAAAGTTAATTGACACATTGTTTTAAAGAGTAAAGCATATGTAAACCATTAGTGTAAGTGAGACATCTATATAAAGTGAAGTATCGTGTGTCAAAGTTGAATTCGAGCATTTATAACATTAGTTGAAGCGAGACATCTATATATTAGTATTTACCTAACTTCACTAGAATGGTACATTTTTACTGTCAAGTATGTACCTAAACGTCATTCTATTTTACGCGCGAATACCTTAAATATAAGTGACTGAAAATCATTTATGTTAAGTGTTTTTTTATTCATATGAAATGCCTGTCCATAAAAAATCGAAAAAATGGCCGCGATGTTCCAAGCCGTCGACAATTGCCGCGAAAATTATTTTTTTTTAGTGACGCGTAATTCGTATTTCGTTTTTTTTGGTCCATAAAAATCTAAAAAAATGCCGCGATGTTCAAAACCGTCGACAATTGCCGCGAAAATTTCATTTTTTTAGTGATTGCGTAATTTCAATTTTTTTGGTCCATACAAAATCGAAAAAATGGCCGCGATGTTCCAAGCCGTCGACAATTAAATTTTTCATACTGATCCCGTAATTCAAATTTTTTTGAAAAATCCGGTCCCTTGAATTTCGAATTAACGGACTTTTACTGTAGTGGCAGTTTCCACAAAACTGTAAATTTAACATTGCTAGGGCTCGATCACTTTTGAGCTGTACCGTAACCTTCACAAAATTGAATTTCATTAATTCACTCTTAGTCATTACTTAACTATTTCTAATTCGTTGACGTTATTTTCAGAGTATCACCGATCGCTTCAAAGAATGTAGTGTCTAGCGAGGCATACGTTCTGTTCTATGAACTGTCGGGCCCGGTGCAATCATCCTAGCGACCTCACCACACATTCGCAGCGCCTTGCAGTCTCTATTGAAACAAATTAATAAATTACAGTATGTCAATTTCTGTGGAACGATACTAAACGGACCGTCGACGACTCGCTCACTGTGAATCTGTATGGACAAAATATCATTTGCAAAATAAACTTAACCGATTTTATCTTTTAAGGCTTATTGGGAATGTGGTGCGTAGAAAACAGAATCTTGGCTATCTCAATTCGCAGACTGGAACTTTGTGAATAAGTCTTGTAAAGATGTTAAGTACGAGTAAGGGTTTTCCGGCTGGGGGGACTTCAATGGTTAGTCCCCCGTGAACTTTTGTTACGAACGAAACTATCAAAAAACGAAGAAATGATTTCCATATTCAATTAGGAAATCGGTGCCAGATTTATATTTCGTTGCACTTTACTTTCAACAAAGTAATTAAAAGGATAGTTAATATTCGAAAGTGTGCCATTGATGTAAAGTAATATGAAGAACAAAGGGATAATGTTCACATTTCTTTGTATTTGTATATTTTGAGCATATTTGAATATTGCCAAAGTGAAATCATTGATTTATTGAAAGAAGTGATATTTTGTTCATGTAGATTTAAGAGAATGAAAATGTATGGAAACCAGCAAAATATTGAAGAATCAAATCCAATAATCTTCCGCGCGTTTGTGAAGTTTCACTTTTAGATTTCGGGCAGATTGCTACTGTAATATAGGACGCAGGAAAATTGAGTGCGGCATAAATAAAAGTGAAGCGTCGGAAAAGTTTACTAGAAGATTATGGGTAATTAAGACTATGTTTGCAATTTCTAGGAAGTGAGCGGAGCTATAAGCTTAACCGTGCTCTCAAATGGGACACGAAACGGGACACTGTGTCGCTGTTTAGCTTTTCAAATGAAGGAATTTAGAAATAGTTGAAGAGTTAAGGTTGTTTTTGATTAACTGCTGAGAGAAATAGTTTTGTTTGTGCTTTGTCATGTTTTGAGAAACTTATTCACCGTCAAACACCAATAGAACATCCGGATACTGTTATCGGACGGT
Organism: Himalopsyche kuldschensis; assembly: GCA_028554975.1. NCBI lineage: Eukaryota > Metazoa > Arthropoda > Insecta > Trichoptera > Rhyacophilidae > Himalopsyche > Himalopsyche kuldschensis. The sequence continues at coordinate 6,261,975 of JAHFWI010000017.1, read as the reverse complement.
ATTTATGTAATAGCAATGTTTCAAATGGATATCGTCAGAATAAAATATTTTAAATAAATAAAACATATTATAAAGTACTACTTCCACATGTATTAGATATATTAGAAGTAGTACCATATAATGTGTTTTGCTTATTTAAATATTGCCGCTTCACTGAGAAGTGACTGTTACTAAATACACTTGGGAGAGCGGTAGAAACAAAAATACTCAAATGCACTCAGTAAACTATCGCCTGTCTATAAACAGTATTCTGAAGTGAAATATAATTAAACACATATTGCAAATATCTTATTTGTGAAATCTATCTCTTTATAATATGTGAATTGACTTTTTACAGAATTCTCTGTAAATGTGAGTTAATTAATTTTGGCTTCTACTATTAATTACTTAATGTCAGAAATACACTGTGAGATTGGTATACAAACATACTCGAGAAAAAATTATGAAAACAATTGAAATAATGTGATTTGTAACTTAATAATGAAAATAATTGTTTATTAAACTTTTTCACCCGTGTAATTATTTTTACCGGTAGATAGATAGGTACCGTACTGCTCAGGAAGAATTATTTAAATTGTAGAATATTTTCCAACTAAATCATAAAAGATCGATATAAAAAAACTTTACTTTAGGCACTGTACATAAAATGTGAACACTGATTTATATTATTTTCGTGCAAGTTCTTTTCGTTTTTCCACCGACTGCCTACTGATAGTAATCTAATGTTTTTAAGTAAACGCTTTGCAATACTTTGTGATATCTGATATATTTTTTTGCATTGATCATCACGGTTGTATAGTGAACACTCACATATATCATCTAAAATTAAAAGAGTGTGTGAGGCGCGATTCTATTTCAAACCACTCGACATTTTCAGTTTGTTTGATGTTATTATTGTTGGAGTTTTATAATAAAATGAATTAGTGGGAAATTATATTGTAGTTTATGTGATTTGATTTTTCACTCGTGCATTTGTACAATATTAGCGTAAAACTTCACCGAGCACCGTTCTGTCGATGATATTATTCCCAGTAAAGGGTAGAGATAAATTTGTATCGGAACCCATCTATTTAATTGATATTCTGTAATAAGTTGAATGTACATTATTCTGTGACTCGAGTGGCAGGCTGATTAATTATACATAAAAATGATGAATCTCACCGAAGACGTGTACAGAAAGATACGTATTATAATTCGGCTCGCAATGGAGTTTGCGCCATTGTATTTACTGAAAAGGAAAAATGTTTTCTTCCGTCGTTCAAAATATTATTAATTCTCATGACCTGTCTTGACTAATAAAAGAATCTTACAAAATATATCTATAATACCTTAGATAAAAAATATAAATTAATACAATGTTGTCATTTAATTTTATGTGCGTTATCTAGTCAAAATATACTGTTAAATATCACAATATATCAACAAATTCTTGTAAATGTTTGTTTTGTTCAATCTCCGAAGCCCGGTGCCACTAAGCTCGGTCGTGTATATCAAATCTCACAAATAATTCAAAAACACTCATCATCAAATTGCGTATGATGCACTTATGTTGTATTAGAAATCAATAATAGCACAGATCAATTTATTAGACTGAGCCGGCGTGACAGCTGTCATTTGATATTATTGAAAAAACTATTCATACCAGTGCATTGATAACATCGTTGAGCATTATTATGTTAGTTAATGTTATGACAAAAATCACTTGAAACGTGACGCAAGTACAGTGAGGATCTTGAATTTCTTACAAAAATAATGATTTCGTACCATTTGCAAAGTCAATGAACTTACTTCTTACTCAAATCTATTTCTATAAACAAAAATATATATATTTATAACAGATAAATGATTTTATCAATAAGTAAACGAACGAGCCGGGAGCCACTAGAATATTGTATTTATTAAATCTAATAACAAATTGGAAGCGATATTTTTGCACTCGTGCGCTTGCGACTAGTAACAAAAAGTTGAGAATGTGTATAAGAGAAAGCATGTTTTTATTTATTATAGAAATTATTATTTATAGTAAAATTAAGTAGGTTATAAAATAAAATATTACATTACACAAAGGGTAATATTGTTTTGTCTTATTGCTTGGGAAATATTTTTAGTATGAAACAAATCACCCTGACACTTCATCTGTTCGATCATAAGAACAATCATGTCTCCAGTATTTGATTATTGATATCGATCTCTGGTATAAAAAATTCAGCGATAAGACAAAGCCGCTTTTAATTTCTTACGGAAAGGTTTGGCAAAAAAGAAATGTTTGCAGTTTATTATGGTATGGTGGAAGTGTTGATAAATAATTTTGAATTATATCTATGATTACATTGCAAACATTTTTTTCGTCTACATATTTTTAGTAGTGTTTGCGGCCAGATTATCAACAATTAGTCCAGATATTTTGGGCGTAGGCACCCCCACTAACTAGGTGATTAATTGTTTTACTATCGTTTTAGTTTTTTCAAACAATAACAATACAAAGATGGCGATGATTTGATATGTACATAAAGTATACATAGCTAAATTGTAAACCGATTTTACGAGGTGTAATTCAGTATTGCGCAGATGCTGGTTATTCATCTGCGGGTATTTAATTGGATGGAGATAAGTTTTCAACAAAATAATTCTCATTAAGTTTAAGATTTCATCACTCTCCCGCGTGACATATTATGATCAAAAATTGCATCACAAATCTTCAATTGTTTTTGTTTTATTATTAATCTAATTAATAGTAAAAAAAAATGACTACGCTAACAAGTAATATAAATTCATTATCAATAATACGAGCAATCAAGTTTTATCGGTGTTACCTTTGAAATTTCCCTCTGCTTCTTCTTTAAAAAATAAAATTAACTTTGTAATATATTAGCAATAGATCGCAGTCATGTAAAATTTAAAAAATCCCATGTGTACTTTAAGTATTTCTAAAAATATATTTTTCGTTTAGTCGATTTATTTTGTAAAAAAACGGACAGAGTTGTGTAAATGAAAAGAATATGGCGACACCAAAAAAAGTATTTTTTTAAAGAAGTATCGTTACCAATAATTGTTTAGATGTGGGGTTTGACACTTTGCCAAGTAGAGCTTCTCTTTGTATAAAAATATTTTGGATATGTGATTTTTTCTCATGTTGATTGTTCTTTTTTTACTAATCACTCATCAAATTGTCTGATTTTGTCATATTACGAGTTTTTTTCAGATATGTTAATTAATATTTATATAATTATTGTATTGAATATAGGTCCTGTTGTGTTTTTATTTATTTTAAAATTATTGTACATCTGTATTATAATATAAAAAAGTGCATATTAATTACATTAAAAAGTATAAAATGTGTTTGAAAAATATTGTTTTATTGCTGCCCTTTTGCCGATCCCTCAGTTTTTTGGAGTGCACATGTTTCAGAGTGAGGATTAAAAATGAAATTGAAAAATGAGAATGAAAAAATAATTACATAAAATCAACTCAGATTTGAGGTAAAAATATTTATTCATAATAAAATCCTCATTTCTTTCAGGTTACATATTCACAAAAAAATATACAGCTTTTTGGATCAACTATATTGCCATGCTAAAGAGATTTTTTTTTATTTCAATCTTCCCACAGGTTGTATAAATAGAATTTTATATATAGTTCTTATTTCTAAAATTTCTGGCTAGTTTTACTCAGCAATTCACTAATCACTCCATTTATATGACAATATGGATGATGATTATTTTATTGCTTTGCCTATGATATTATTTTATTGGAGTAGTTATGACTCCATTTCATTTTAACCAAAATTCCTTTTTACTGACATTTGGATTAGTTAAATGATTAGTATTTATATCTCGCATACAGCAATAAGCTTGTTTGATTTATTATAAGTTAAAATTTTCTAAATCATTTAACTACATTTTATGAATTTTCACCTCAGTTCATGTTAGTAAGCTAGTCAATCTTAGTTTGCAACTGGAACAAACGTGTAGTTTCTTGAGTTGCTAGAATATTATGCCGGTCTTCCATTTCCAAATTACTTTCATAATGTTCAGCTGCATTTTCGGCAGTGTCTGGTTCCTGTAGCACGTTATGAGGTGAGACACGATCCTATAATGTTTAATTACATTAGCTTCAGATGATCATCCAAATAATACTACCACATACAGCATACTGTTTTTAGAGAAAACATAAAATGACATTTATGATAAAAAAAAGTGATATGCACGTCATTCTCAAAGTCTGAAAATAATGGGAAGACATCAAGTCTCATAAAAAGTTGATAATTTCAATCAATAATTGTGGCTACATCACGTTAAACAGTATGACAACATTATTCCTGTGACACTAGCCCCCTCTCTACATGAAATGTAATTTCAATTCATGAGCATCACCTCTAACTTGAAACACAATGGGAGGATCAGAATGAAGAATCAGTTACTGCAGACTATTCAAATGATAAATGATCAATTTGATATCTCTACAGAAATATCAATTTTATAAATCCTAAATTACCCAAATTAATATTTTTATATTTTCATTGGATATTGGTTAGGTAGCAAAAATATATTATTGTGTTACTTGTGAGATTTTTGATGCAACTCTTCCAATTATATGAGATCTTTCGTGCCGTGCAAGTCCATTGGAAGATTTAAAACTGCGGTCGCAACTGCTGCAGCAGTATGTTGATTTTTCTCCCGTGTGTAATCTGTGCATGATAAATAAATATTGAGTGTCCAATGAATTCACGATATTATTTTATCATATCTAAATAATGTCACCAGAAATGTTAGCTTTAAAGTTAACATTCTTATATGTAAATGTGATATACAGATTCATCAGAAGCAGAGAAACTTAATTCATTTTTCGCTACTTTTCAGTAGAGTCAAAAAATAGGTTTCACAAGTAATCAATTTTACCTTTAACAGAAACATAATTTTTTTCATTATCTTTAACCTCTTGACCGTGGCTAATAATATAGAGAACAACGTCCATACGCGGCACCTTTTTGGCGAATTTGTTAATACGACTTAATTTACATCTTTAGTATTTTTTTAAATCTTGAAAAACATAATATTTCTCATAGTTTCGGTATAATGTTCAAATAATCATTCTTCATACAATTGGATCAAATCGCCGCCATTACTCCGCCATTGCTTACGGGAAACGGAACACTGAATTTCTCGGAACGCAATATTTTTATCCGCACTCGCTCACTTAAAAACGTTTTTGTTTTTGGACGTAATCGGTAATTTCGTAGGTGTTCACGGAAATAATATTTTAGCTGTTTTGGTTATTTTTTCTTGTAAATCCAACAGATGTCATTGATAATATACAATATTTAGTAGCATATTCAAGTGATTTGAGCTCTAAAACACTTATAATAGCTGAGATACTAGGCTCAAAGCGTATGAGCCATGTCAGCTAGGGCTGCTATGGCAGCCAGCCGCGGTCAAGCGGTTAAAGGCGATGCTTTGACTTTATGATTTATTTGTTAAATATAAATAGCTTATGTCCCCAAACAGAGTATGGCAAAAACCGAGGATCATTTTATCACATGCTTTAGTGACAGGCCAATTAACAAATTAAAACGAAACTTATATCAATACCGCTCATGTTGTCGCAATGCTTGCGCCCGCTTGAAAGTGTCAGGACAGAAGTGACATTTGAAGGGACGGTCTCCGGAATGTATCCTCAAGTGGCTGTTTAATTGACTCCCAGTGAAACAGGCTAAAATTAATTTTTCAACATGACATAAAAAAAGATATCCACTTGTTTGTGTCATATATTTATTCATACAGCGAAAGAGAAGGTTAATTTGATTATATTTTCTGTCAAGTATGCACTTTTATTGACCAGCATTCATTGACGCATAATCTCATATGGCAGCTTTTGTTATTAATATATTAATAAATATTTGCCCAAACTAAAGCGAAAACGGAAAAGTCCTTTTGGTTCAAAACTTTGAAGCAATAAACTTAAGTGTCACTATTTCAATAAGAAGCAAATTGAAAATTTGTAAGCAATTGGCTATTTTGATTGGTAGTTCAAAGCCATATTAATTTATATAGTAAATAATTCTTCAATATAATAACATTTTCTATTATACAGTTATTATATAATTCATAACAAAAAGACAGTTAATGCAGCTGTGGAAACAATGCAAACACGCTCCATATTGTATAACAGTTAAATGACCAGATGCCGAAACATTTTTTTAACTGTCTTGGCATTCCAATGTTGTTTACATAGCCCCGAATGGTATCTCAATAGAATTTTGTTGTTAAGCGTTGCATGAAAAAATGTGTGTTTCATTGACACATTAAAATTTTAGCTGTCCAGTTGATATACACTGAATCATGATAGCTATGTTATTAATATAAAGTGTTTATTTACAGATTGGACAGTGAGGGCATTTATGCTTCTTATCGCCATGTATGAGCTCGTGTTGCACCAAATGATGTTTCTGCATATATGTTTTGGTACACACAGGACAAATATACTGCCGCTCCTTCGTATGACAAACTTGATGCCTGAAAGAAGTAATGTTTAAGAGTAATTACAAGTACAAAATCAAAATCGGAAAATACAGATGGGCCTTGCAAACTTTTATTGGTCAATATCTGATATTCCAATTTAACTAACCATTTGTTTACGGGGCCCTTTTAATTACTTTTGTTTTTCATTTGATGTCCAATTAGCAAAAGTTCAATTTTGTGGACACCGTGTAATGTTAACAATTCCTCAAAATGAAAATAGTCTTTATTTATTTATCATAGTGTAATGTTCTTATTTAAATCTCTATGAATGTACAATATATTTTACTTTGCAGCTTACTTGTCGAGCATCATTTGGTTTGAAAAGTGCATATTACAGGTGACACATCTGAAATGTGAATATAACCGAAGGTGTCGTCCCAGGTGCGCTTGTGTTAGAAAGCTTTTTGAGCATCCATCATTGCATTTTATATATTCACTGTAAGCAATAATGAAAATGAGTAGAGTTATTTAATAACATTAAGCTAAGACATGTCATCCGAAAGATTAACGTAAAAAAATTATTTGTCTTTATGCATTTACATCATAAAAAGACAGCTTGCAATACCCGGCAACCAAATATTTAAACTGAATATTACGATACAGTTATAACTGTTGTTTTTTTCTCCAAGTGTTAGTTCGGACATACATAAGTTACCTTAATATGGCATATTATTTGTCCATTAATATTATGACTATATTTTTTTTTCGTTTGGATTCAAATTGAAGTAATTACCGCTAACATTTAAATATTTTATCTTTGACTCTGAATTACCTAGGGTCAATTGTCTTGGAGTGTGCAGATTCGATGTGCCTTCTCAAGCTTTGTTTGAAGCGAAACTGTTTAGGACAGGAGTCACAAAAATATTCATGGTGTTTACCGTCAGTATGAGGAATCTTTAAAAATATTCTGTGAATATCTTTAGCGTGCTTTATTACTTCAGAACTCTTTGTAAAAACTTTTCTGCACTTTTGGCAACTGTAAGGATATGCTGAATCTGCATTGATTGTTGATTCTACATGTTTATTATTTAAATGAATTTTAACTGCTTCAAAACAATTGAACGCTTCTGCACAATGTTGACAGAGGAATTTTCCATATTCATCTTTTGCAAATAATTTTTCATCAAACAGGTCCTGGAGGAGGTTTATAGAAGCGGAAAGCGGTTCAGTAGAAATAGTCTTCAATTTGATGGGCCGACTGATGTGAACACGTCTCCGATGATCACGCCATTTCTTTTGTGTGTCATAGCTTTTTGTACAGAAATCACAAGCCCATGCATTTTTAATAACACAGAGCTGTTCGTCTTCAGCATTTTCAGAAATAAAAGACCCTTTAATTGATTCTGAAGATTCCTCGCTATTTAATACAGAATTTTGATTCAAATGGACATTGAGAATTTTTAATTTTTTGGGTATAGTATTTGAAATGCACCTGTTATTTCGTATGATAACCTTATGATACAACCTAGCATGTCTCATTAAGTCGTTACTTCGTTTATAGCCCTTTTTGCACGGCTTACAAATAAACGGATAGTCTGGATTGTTCAAATTTGATTTGAGATGAACTCTTCTCTCGTGATCGGCCAAACTTTTTTGCACTGCGAAAACTTTCGGACATCTGTCGCATTTGTATAAATCTAAATTCTGTCCACCTTTTACCGTGACCGTTATTCTATTCAATTGGTATCGAAATGGGTCCCTCTCCAATCTCCCTTTACTGATTGGAGTTTTATTTTGTAATTCTAATAAATCAGATTTTTTTCGCCTGACAGCAACCATACAGTCTTTTGTCAATATCGATGTGCTATTTGCAACAACTAATTTACAATCCACGGGATCCAATAATTCTTGCCTGTTGCTGGATGGTGAATTTAATAAATCAATGTTACCGTTATTAGATATAAATGTGTTTTTAGTTAATATTTGCACTTTATGAATAGAATAAGTATGCCTAAGAAGACCAGTCATTTTTTTATAACCAGTTTTGCATAATTTACATTTAAATGGATATGTTTTTATTGACTTTGGATGTTGATTTTTAAAATGTGACTTCAAGTATTTGTACGTATGAAAAGCTTCAAAACACTTCTCGCATTGAAATGGTTTTTCATCTATTTTTTTTGGAATGTTTTCAATATGCGTCTTTGAGATATTAAAATCGCCGCAACTTTCTGATTCACAATTACCAGCATCTGATTTTCTACAAGTTTTTTGATGATGTTTCCTATCCTGATGGTCTGTAAAGTTTTTTAAATGTTTAAACATTTTAAGGCATGTCTCACATTTCCATCGCGTTGAATGTCTTTCATTTTTCATATTGCATTGTGCAAAATGGAAGATTTTATTGTGCTCTTTTAGTGTTCTTTTATTTTTGAATGTTTTCCCACACAATTCACAGCCGTGAGGATCTAATATTTCATAACTTATAATCATTTTTTCATACTTGAAACTATGATTAAAAATAGTTTTTGAAAATTTATTTGCTTGTTGATCCTTGATTTCAACATTATTTATATCAATTAGTTTATTAGAAAAACATTGTTTATCATAATTATCAGGGAATTCTTGCTTTATAGCATTCCCAGGAAGGGCGACACTTTTTCCAGAATGAGCATAATTTATGTTGTTAAAAATTATGGGATTCAATTTTATTCCGTCATACTCATAGAAAATATTTTTGAATTTGTTATTCACTTTCAAAAATCTCTCATAACTTATTAAAAATGATTCATATGTTTCAAATACTTTTATATTTCTTTGTATGACTTTCCGTTTCCCGTTATTTTGAATTTGTTTACATAGCTCAATCTGTAAAGCGCTTGTCACAAGATATTCATCTGCTTTATGCTCATTTGAATATTCTTCAAACTTGTCATAAACTTTATACTGTACAAATGATCCATCGTTTGATTCCATTATTTCATATTTAGAACATTCAGTTGTTTTGGAATTATAAAAATTGTTGTGTGTTTTATTCGGAACAACTACATCCCTGATGGTATCTCCGGAACTTTCATCGTGATTAGGTAAAGCTTCAGGCCAGTAGAAATCATCATTGCAATTGTTGATATCATTAATTGCGCATTTTCTGAGGGGAGTTTTAGCAATTTTTTCACTGTTAGATAATCGCTCATTTTCACTTTTGAAATTGTCCACTCTTTTTTCACTATCAATCAAATCATTACAAGTTTTATCTATCCGAGATATTATATTTGCATTCGTAGAATTTGAGGATTCTGATGAATTCGATTTAAAATAATTTTTTTTGTGGGTTTTTGTTTTATTTACTAATTGTGAAGGCGCTACATTTTTTATCGAAGAACCTTTTGGTACGGGCAAACCTTGCGCTATCAACTGAGCGTCTATTCGAGCCATCAATTTATCCAATGCGTCGGGTTTTTTTGATTTATTATGTTTTTTATGAAGCTTCAGATTTCGATTATTACCGTCGGAAGGTATTGATTCGTTGTTACCGATTATTTTTCTCGGTGGCTTCATTTCAAATTCATTCTTTATGACTTTTTCTATTTTAATTTTTTTTAACAAAGATCTTTTGATAGGGACTATCTTGCCTTTTTCAACCTGATAGTATGGTTCTGAAATATTTACTCGAGAAAAATCCACAATTTCTTTTGACTTTTTTTTAGATTTAAGCCGAACAGCGGCAATCGTCTCATCTTCGGAGCTTGATTCGTTTATTTCGATAGGAGATTCTAAAGGGTCCTCATTTATACCGGGAAACATAACGGTATAATCAGTCAAAATTTAATATTAGCAGTATAGAAGTAATTTTACTGTTTCACAGACTAAGAAGCCACTTCTTCCTATTAGTTTATTTACTATAATATTTTGACAGCTTCGAAGACCATAGACAATAAGTTGTCTATTATACTATTTCAATTTGAGTATATTTGTCTATGAAAATAATGCTTAACATTTTACAATGAATCAAGAACAGTTGAATACAATATGTACCACGATTTATACTTAATAAAATTTCGAATAGAATTATTTATAGTTATGATGCCATCATAGTTAAATTTTAACGAATTCATGTGCATTTACATTTTACGAGTGTAAAATCATGATTATTTGAAAGGTTATCAATCAACCTCTCCAAAATATATTAAATTTTTCAAAAACACTATTCGTTGAAAAGTGCTCTTTATGCTTCCCGATTAAGTGAAACATCTGTTTCATTTTGTAACGCAGTAAGCGGCATAGCAAGGTTATCAAGTTGAACTTTATAGTAAGATTTTACCACCGAATCCATCAAAGGATCTTTGTTCGTGTAAAGATAAAATCCTTTAAATAATGCAAAATTAAAAACATTTTTCCTTTTATCGAGCTACTTTTTCAGTTTATATCACGATAATTGAGTGAATTATATTTGAGAATATAACGCTCACAAATTAATATCCTCATACAATTATTTGCCATCACTACTGGTCTATGCATGCGTAATGCATGGTTGCATGTTCATAAGCTTATGAGATTCAATGAAAAAATATTAGTCTTAATTGTATTTAATTGACTACTCTCACACATTACAATTACGATGAACTAAAAAATATTGGTCAAGAAAAATGATTCAGAGACTTTTTAAGGCAAACACCTGGAAAAGAGCAAGGGCCGCAGAGACCTCAATATAGATTCAATTGATGACCACATTCAGAAGCCGACAAATTTCTACAGCGACTGTAAAGATCACCCTAACCCGACCATAAAAGCATGCATAGACTCATACGATATTCACGTGCCTTCAGACTATGTAAGACCGTGACATGTATACTTTTAAAACCCCCATAGACGACCTCATCTTTTCCCCCCCCCTACAGTCCCGTTCTTCTGTCTGGTTTACCGACTCCGGATCAAGACAACAGAAGGAAAAGAAGTATCAGGACCACAGAAGAAAAGAAGTAGACGACTCCTAGAGAACTTCCAGAACGTCTGGGACACTGACGGTCGACCTCCTCTCGAGGGCATGCATGTATTTTAATAAAAATTTAAAAAAAAAAAGAAAAAAAAAAAACCCTCGAGGTTATTGTATCACGAATCAGTGTCCACCAAGAGATCTCCATATTATCCCCATTTCATCACCACTCACCACTATCATCTTTTTATTTTTTTCATCAACGTAACCCCCAAGAGACGAAAGGAAAATGAGGGTTTACCACCTTCGGTCGCCCATAAAGCTATAATATAAATCATCAAGAGCAAGGGATGGGGGGCTTCAAAAATGTGGCATGTGACAAAGGATCAAAGATTTTGTGACAGAATTGGGTGGAGGAATAGTCGAAAAAATTCTATAATCTTGCAATGCTATTTATGGACGGCCCCTTATAAAAAAAAGATGATAATCCATGAAAGTACGTAAATATGCATAGGGTACCGCATGTTTCAGCAATCGCCAGCCTTACCTATCAGTAATAGTAGATTCTTTGGTGATAACTGGATTGTGAAGAAGGATATATAATATTAATAAAACAAAGCTGTTGACACAAAATAAATAATACCGTTTAATGGCACAAAACGAACGTACACAATATCCATTTTTAAACATTTTCTTCAAAAAAATTCTCAATACTTGCTACAAAGGTGACTACAAAATATGTGACACTCATGTCTTTGGTTTATTTGTCATCTATATAAAAATATGGCAAAATACAATTGTCTATATTCCCTATCAACTATGTTAGTTATCATACGATTATTTTGCAGAATATTCACACTTAATTCCACATAACTATGACATACACTGTTAATATTTAAGTTATAATTTTTCACACTCAAAGCTAACTGTAACAACACCATAGAAGTGGACTTTGGATAACTAATTATATCAACGGTAACGCAATAAAATTCACAAAAACAACCAATTATACCTTCATTTGAGATTTGAATAATGTTTCCTGCCCGTCATAAGTATGATATCCAGTAACGGACTTTCCCCTTGTAATATTTTACGATGCGCAATGCAATTGATTACAGAAAATATTTTTATCAATATCTTCATAATGAAATACATTTTATTGGTAATAATTGTGCATCATGTATTATTAGTGTAACATTTTTCTAGTTCGAGTACAATTTTTATTTGCGTGTGACAGATACTTTATTTTTGTAGTTATCCACAATCCGTTTCTGAGGTGTTCCACTGTGTTTCAAAATTTATTTGATTCCACAAAAATAGTTTCCAAGGGCAGCGTTAAATAAATGAAAACATTATATAATACACACAATATTATAATAAATTTTCATCTGAACAACGCTTTATTTAATTATATTTTGAAAATGAAATTAATCGAGTCTGGAATTAAATCTTCACTACATTGCTATTATTTATTATGAGATTTGTGACAGGTAAAAATTATTAAAAATTGAATTTTTAATCATGAATGACTAGTTTAAGCTGAATTCAATACTTTGGTTATCGATTATTATTATTACCATCTCACATTTTGACCGAGCAAGAAATATAGTAAATAAAGTTTATACCGATGCACTGTGTTTCTGGTAATTGAAATAATAATGAGCTTATCAATTGGCAATATGAATTAATATTTTGTGGATGCAATTCATTAAATTCTTAGGATATTAATAATTAAGTGTGTTTGCCCATATTTTTCAATTGTGTGGGCTGGTTTTACATATTAATTTGATATTTTTCCATGTTATAAGAAAAGAAGAAAAAGAAAGCTGGCTGTCTTTTAAAATATGAATTGCCAAGCCTCATGGTTGACAAACCGAGGGATCAACTGTAAATGTGAAAGATACAATTCAGCTCTTATGGCAGATATGATAACGGAAAATAGTTGGGTGATTTACATTGGAACTAAATACTATTTGATACTTCTGTTTAATAATACTGGTTACATTGACAATGGCTGTTTTTCATAAAACACACACTTAAGTTTAATGTCTGAAGCGATGACATGATAAAAAATAGGTTTACTATCTTACTATACTATTTTCACACACTATCACTTTTCGTGAAAATAAAAAAATTGCGAATAGTCAAACAACTTTCGCGAGAATTGTAAAAACATAACAGAACATGGTCAGATAAAAAATGATGCCAGATTAATGGTGCAAATAAAAAGTGCTTGTATTTTGTAACAAAAAAAAAAAATTAAAACAAAAAAACTTCAACAGTTTAAGATCTGCACTAAAACAATATTATAATAAGTATATGGCTTAAAATCCGGTCAACATTTAGGGTATAAAAATTCTAAAAAATACATGATATACAAAAAAAGCGATAATAATACTAATTAAATAAATAAAAATGATTGCACATTCGATTTATTTAACAAACACAAAAAAAACAACTTAGACCATTATGAGAAATTTATTTGTAGTATTTTGGATCAATCTCATTTTTTTTTGCTCCTAAAACTAATGCTATCTCTAATTTGAGGCGTAATTATATTTTGTGTGAGGTAAAACCGGTCCTGAAATAGTTCATTCGGCTATTTGTACTATTGTGTAAAGTGGTTGAATAATGACAAATGAAAATTTTTTTGTCATAAATAAAGCCCATATAACTAAAGTTGACTTGCAATATTTACGACTGAGATTGTGAGTACAATTTATACTGATAAATAGTTGAATATCAGGTCATTGGTAAATTTTATGCACAATAAGCTGCCACTTTGGACAGATGTTTTACCGGTAGGATATTTAAATGCAGTAACAATTTTTACACTACTAACATGCACAATCATTATAGTTTCATAAGAGTTATCGCAGAGAAACAATTGTAAATACGTAAAAAAAACGCACAATCACAATCGTTAGTACCTAGATAGATATGGTGCATGTCTTTCTTATGTTAACTAATAATCGAGCATTAAAAACAATTCAACAAAAGTTAGTGTTTTTTTAAATGAGGCAGGTACAAATTGGCGATCTCTTGACAAAGCGATACACATCTTATGCAGACGAAATCATTTAAAAAAAAATCTTTCAACAGAATAATTTGAATCATCATAAAATAATAAATTAAGACATGACTTGAAATTTGCAGGATTTCTCAGATTCCTCGCAAACATTGAGAGCAGCCTGTATATAAAAAAGAATATACTTATTTGAACGCTCATCGAAAAGAAAGAATCGATTATTAAATACAATGTTGAAGGGAGCATTATGTGGGATGTTCTAAATGATTAAAATTTAGTGCACTCATACGTTTCATAAGACGTGTTAGCTCAGTAATGTTAGAACTGCCTCATACACAATATTAGGACAGTCTATTTTGCTCTAAAATAGAGAGTTCTAAAATCAAAAATTATTTTCAAAGCCTATAGATAACTGGTAGGTAGGAATAGACAACAAATATTCGACTTCTGTTAAAATATTACTATCGGTAGGGAACCTGTATTACATAATATTCTAACTGCACATACACTGTATCCTAACTTATAATATCTTTTTAAATACAACTATGTACCTATAATACATCTAAAACATCACTGTTGGTAAAGTTATATCATCTAAATACTTTAGAATATTTTTCATACTATTTATGTACCATTAAATATTATGGATATAAGCATTACATTAAGGTTCGGTATCAAATGAATAAAATATTTTAACGTCTACATAAGTTCACTCAAGTAAAAGATGGTAACTGTTTTATGGTTCATTTCATTTCGCTTTGATAGAAGAAATCATCAGTGCTATAGGGAAAGCTATTTATTATTTTTGTTTAAAAGTATTTTTCTGTATGTTTTGATAAATATAATAAATGCACTGACATTGATAAAAAAAAATGGATTGAAATTGCATAATATCGAAACAGTCTTGTGTCCATGTCCTTGGTTTTTCTGCTTACAATGTTTCCTACAAGATCCCAGGCTACAATTCACACTGCTGAGTCATATTCAGGCTAGAAAAAACACATTGTTGTCCAAGAAATATAACAATGCATGCGGATCGAACCTTTCTTTATAGCCTGTATTTTCTGAAAAAAATCTCCTGAAATATTCACTAGCGAATAAGTGTAACCATCAAATTACTTTCTTTTACTTATGAAACTCAGTACATTTATGTTTGACTGAAATTTGGTTTTGTCACCTCTCAGGAATGACTACACATGTAAGTGAGTACAGTATATAAAAAGCGATTCGGAAGAATTAGCCATAGATGGTGTTCAATAATTGCCTTTAAACAAAAATAGAATAATTTTAAAATGGCGTTTCCATTATAATATGTTTAAGTCATTAGCCCAGTTCAAGTCTTAAGATAATGTACAAAGTGCCCAAAAAAGGCCAACTGGAGTTTTCAGTTTACATCGCAAACATTTTATACACGTACAATTACTATAAAGCACACGATATTCATGATTGCATCGTTTTATTATTATTTTTTTTGTTCTCCGGGAACAAAAACCCATCAACGAGAGACATGCAATAAAGAATTAGCTTCACAAAGCTTGTCTGAGTTTGCCATCGAGATACAACATTTTCCCCAGTTTCGCCATACCGAAAAATTTTCATTTTTGTGGTCGTCACAATTTATTAATGCTGCATAAATACAAGTCAACGTGTTGACTCTTATTATGATACGAAATTTCAAAATTTTATAGACTATGAAGCGTTGAGATCAGCACCGTTCTATTTTACCACGATTATTTTTATTGCATGCAGAAAAATAGGGTATTTCGACCATCAATCAAAAGTAAAATGTGCTAGGGAAATATGTTGAGGTTTGTACAAAATATTGACTGATCTATTATGGCATTGGTATTCCAATAATTTAATATATTATTGTAAATTCTGCAACATATGCCATGTAAAAAGGAAACTGTTTGACATTGATCATCAAGCATATTTGTTTCTTGTGTCTTTGTTCTGACAAAAAATTTAAATCAATGACATTATGTTTTTAGCTAAACCAGTTTTTTCATTTTTATTAGATTATTTGTCATGACAATAGAATGTTCTGCTGCAAACAACTTTATTGAAAGCATGCAGATATTAAAAAAAATCATTTTCAGTATATTAGCATTCAAAAACTAGTATTAAAAAATATAACCAACTCCCCATAAAATGCCAAAAGCATTAATGGACGTTAACAGTAGGAGCAATGCAATTTTACACATGGCAGATATTGTAAGATCAACAATATTAAAATTGAATTTTGAAACTAAAAAAGTTTGAATAAGATAGTTCGAGTTTTTATTACAGAAACTCTCAGTCTTGCAAAGCGAACGTAATCATTGGTATTCACTAAACGTTACAGCATGTAGAAGGTGAAGCCTGAAGTTGATGCATAAAAAATTAAAATTTTACAACCCTTTTTTAAGACTTTTATAACATTTCTCACTAATGGCAACATTGCATTTAATAGAGAATGTGATTGAAGGTTTGGACACCGGACCCTTTACAGGCCTCTAAATCAGCATTAGGAGACCCTCCCGAGGTCCAGATCGGGAAGCTTGTAATGTGCCATGTGATATGGAGGCTGGGTGGGGCTGGCGGGCTGCTGCTGAGACGAAGAAGACGAGTTCGAGTGCCGACTGTTGTGGTAATGATGATGGTTGTTGCTGTTTGACGATGATTGCGGTTGAGGATTCCCGTGGGGAGAGGGGCAATGTTGACCCGCAGAGCTGCGTCCTCGCTTTCGTCGCGGCAAGATTCCTTTTCGGGCCATGAAGAACCTGAGATGTAAAAGAGTGAAGATTCAAAATTTAATTCACTCTCATAATTATTATTATATATGATACGACACATAAATATATTCTAAATCAAAAATCAAACAAAGCTGAAATATTTATGAGAAAGAAACGTTATCAATTAATTTATTTGTGCTAAAAATGGATAAGGTAAATGTACTAGTAGCTGACCGTTTAAGAGAAAATTTCAACAAAAATAACGATTAAGGTTTAGCTTTGTACCGAATGAAGGCAAAGCAAGTATACTCATATTGGATCATATGTCTTAATTAATATTATGTAACAAAAATTACAAAAGGGCCTGTTGAAAAAGAGTTGTGTTAAATTATTTGAAGTCATGTTTTTGACCATCTCACAAATTGAAAAATCTAGTAGTTGACCATGTCTAAACAGGGGGCTTTATAGTGACCTTTCTGTCAGAGTTGCCTCAGGGCTTTCTGTCACACCACTCTTGGTTGAATCAAGTAGCAATGGGTGGTTCAGGAACAAGGTACACACCGCTTCTAGATAGATCACTTAAGAAATTTGAAATGATACACTTTCCTCACTAGTTGTTGTTTTCAAATGGCCACCCTGGTACTCCATTGGCTATATGGTGATGTGTTAGTGGCTCATTTCGACCACAGATGCCTTAATTTGTCTTAACTTTACAATTTAGAGCAATCCCGCATGTGCATTTCTTATTTTGGGCCATTTTATTCTCAAAAGGTCAACAACTGGTACATGGTCAACGACTGGTACATTTATGTAGTTCACAATCGGAAATGGATTATTTACACTGTTGAATAATTGAATATCACAGCAGCCAAGGAAACTATCATATCATAACATTAACTGACTTGTATTTGTCTGTAACTTGTTGGGTAATTTTATCACTGGGAGTCGGCAACAGCTAGATGATGTTTCTTGTGTCATAATCGCAAGTGACTTTCAAGTATTTATTTGCGTTTACAAAAATTGTTATAATCTCTAAATGCATCTTCGGCTCTCCAGCTTCGCATGATTATCATGTGTGAAACCAATCTTTACCAAGGTTAACCAAGGAGAAAGTGCGTTGAAAAGCTAATATGTTTATTCTTACAATTGATTGAATCCCTAACCAGTGATTATTTATTCATAAAAAAAATACATATCATGGCATTACAGCTTACGCCAATACGCCATGCATTTGACAAATGTATTTACATATACATACATACTTGTATACACATAATAAAAATTACAAATTATAATGAATACCTACTCACTAGTAATCTTTACGATTCAGTAAGATCACTTATAACATATCTAGTTATTCAAAAAGTGGAAATAGAATTTAAAGTAAAAAAAACTTACCTAATTGTAGATATAGGTATGTTGAATTGATCCGAAACGGTTTGAAAAGTCTGTCCCCTGCTGACGCAATCCGCGGCTTGCTTCAGCAATACTTCCGACCTCCTTATTCTTTTCGTGTTTCCGGGATCTGACATAAACTGTTGTTGGCTGTGCAAGGAGCCGGACTGTTGCTGCAACGTATCGTGGTGATTAGAGCTAAAAAGGTGATGATTGGAGCCCGCCTGAGGCTGCGGAAGCTGAGAGCTGTTGCCGCCGGCGGCTAAGAGTTTCCGGCTCATCGCTAACAGCTGCTGGTTGAGATTCGCATTGTTCGGGGCCAGAATCGTGTGCGGGTGATCCTGAGGAACGTTTTATAATACATCAGAATTTTGAGATGCCTGTGGTTTAGACTTATTATTGATTCCATAACTCTGAAGAAGTAGACCATACAGCTGTCTGATGCACCATGGTAGAGAGCCTTATGTTTTATAAAATTTAAATAACGTTAAGGGTTGTTTTCCCACCACTATAGATCGGTACAGTCAATTTGGTTGGAAACATGTTACACAAATATCTTTAGTACGTGTAGGTCATTAAAGTGATGTAGATCAATGAGGAAAAAAATAGATATGAAAAATCATTTACAGAATTAGAAACTTGAAACTAAGGTGGTAAATTTCAAATGTTATTATGAGTAGTGAAAAACAAATGCTAAATGAAGCAAGGAAAGAAACTTACGATATCAGGTCTTTGCTTCTTGACAATCTTATTGTTTATAGCCTGAAATATACAGATGGTATAATTTATTATAAATTAGGATTTTAGAAAATACCTGTTTGATGATGAAAGCTGGCGGTTCACAACTATCAGAGGAGTGCATGGTGTGGGCATTGTAGTTGTGGTCTTCATTGGAAACCACGGATGAAGTCAGAGGACCGGACAGCGGAGACGGAGACCGTGACGTATCATACTCGCACGTCACATTGGCTATTGCAAAATCTGCGGAAAAGCTGCACTGTTAATCTCAACAGTAAAATAAAACGTTCCTGTTTTTTTTGTAGTAATGTCGTATTTGTTTTAAAAATCTTCTGTAGTCAAAAAAAAATCAGCAAAAAATCTTTAATGTAAATAAATTTGAGACAGTAAAATATTCTTGATTTTTCAGACAATGTAGAATAATTTTCTATACATACATATATATAATTACATATTTTTGCTAAAAAGTACAAGTACAAAGAGTACACAAGAAAGTTTGTCGTTGCGCTTGCAATAAATATATTTCCGAAAAAGAGGTAGCTGGCAATAAAATTCATCTAAAAATGAAAACATTTTTTACGGTATAATATATATTTATTATTCTTTATACAATTAACACACAGAAAATGGAAATAATTTAAAATCACATCAATACATGGGATATATATTTTAATGGTAAAACAATCATTATAATATACTTACAATCTTATAAAATAACTCTCGACGTTTATTTGATTATGGACATAAAATATTTGAATAAATTTTTATCTAATAATATTTCTCTTTTTTTCAATGAAAAGAATACACTTATTTTGTAATACTTCCATATATATTATAAAGATCACAACCGGTCTTGGTCTTGATCTTTATAATATATGTGGAAGCAAAAAAAAGAGCCCTTTTTTATTTAAAATAATGCCTTTCCACCAAGAATTGACACTGTAAAAGTGATCAATATTTCTCACTGATATTGAAAGGGAATTATAATTGGAAATTCAGGGAATGATTTAAAGTTTACAACAATTTGGTACAAAGTAGGAATGCTAGAATTAAGGTTCATTTATAACAGTGGTCAGCAACCCTTTTATAAAGATGGGCATGTCAATTGTTTTCTTATGACAAAGGGCAATATTTTTTATGCCCTATTAGGAAACTGGAAGCTTAATGTTAATCCAATTCATTCAAATCAAGTGTACACCCATACACTGCCACGAGACATGAGTAAACAATGCGTTTATGAGTCACTCTACTTGAAAGCGATACAGTTTGACTGGCGAGAATGATAGTAGCAAGATTACCATCCACCACAATCTGTCTTGTGGTGTAAATCTATTAAAAAAAAATATTTTGCGACAGGCAACTGACAAGCTTCGTGGGAACTCGGGGCCAACAAGTGGTGATTTAAATTAAAACACATTTATATAAAAATTTCCAGGGCTGTGGAGTCGGAGTCGTCGCGGCGATTTGGTCGGAGTCGTATATTTTGAAAAGTTTGAACTTTTTATTTTTGCATATTATATGTCAAATTTGGCAAAAAACAGTGACAATATTAAACTTTTTTAGTCGGAGTCGTGTTTTTGGTCAATGTTGGAGTCGGAGTCGTGGTTTTGGTAAATGCTGGAGTCGGAGTCAAACTTTTTTTCACCGACTCCACAGCCCTGATAATTTCACAGCCAATAAAAAATGGCATCTATTAAGTAAAAAATAGGATTAAAGAGGGTGAATAACGTGGAATATATATCTGTTTTCAATATCATCAAATGGAATTGACATTCCCCCGATGATCTATCTATATATGGAACATTCTATTTATTGGTATCAATATTGTTTGTCTTTAGGATAATTGGCAATATCCTGATGAAAATAAATCAAAGATTCTAATTTTTTTTTAATATGACATTTCACTTTAGTCTCAAAAATCTTACTTTCCAATTTATGTATAGTAGTTTTTTTTTGATTAATTTCAGTCAACTATCATTTATTTCGTCTATCTATTCGATACATTTAATTTAATATTTTGACAGTAAATTTTTAGTAAATGAAATTTTTTATACACCTTTGGGTCAAGATTAGGAAAATAATTGTTAGATGCCAAGTAAACAAAATCCAGCAAACATCAAGAGATATACGACCTTGATTATTAAATTAATACAGGAAGTGCTTTCGACTTCAAAAGTGATGAATTGTTTTGAAAGATAAAAATCATTATATTTATAGAGAAGGGTAAATCTTTCTTAGGTGGGTAATAGATTATTATTTGCATGATATTAAACATTGTCATATTAACAATGTATTTTTGAACAGTGGTAACACATCTATGGTAATATTTTTGACCATAGACAAACTCGGTCATATTTAACTTTAGATACAAACATGACAAAGTAATATGCCACTTAATACATTATGGTCCATGGCGACGAGTGCAGATTGGATCATATGGATTTGGATAGATGGATATTAACAATGGACAAAAAGAAATCGCTTTGCTAGATTTTCTCGTGCACTGCAAAATACAGTTTTGTAAAGTTCTAAACTGATACGTGAATAGTTTAAAATAAATACCTTTCATAGATAATAGATAATGAGAGACTAAACTTATAGAGTTGGAATTGCTCAAATATAGAAAAAGTCAAACAAATCAAATAAGCTCCATTGATAAATTTTATAAATTACTGTCGAAGTAAATATTATATTCTTAATAGTGTAATTTATTTAAGGATTGGAAAAAATCATACTAATTACAAAATTCATATCAAAACTCCTAACATGTATATAATTATATAGTGTACACGGTAACTATGAAAATTATTTTTGGCAAGGTAAAACTTTAGTTTGGACAAGTTAGGGAAGAAATAATTTATACATAAAAACATCAATTAACACTCGAAAAAGAGGTATCTAGATCAATGTCTCGATCATGCCAAATCGGTAAACGAATGATGGTTTTAAATCCAAAAGATCCCTGGCCCTGAACGAGAATCAGAAATAGTATTCTCATTTAAAGATTTTGAAATGATGCAATGCAAATACTGCAACTTTTTCAAAATGTGTTTATTTCAGTCGACTATCAAACAGACACTACTCTCGTAATTTCATTATGAGATCGGCATCATTCATAATTTCCGACATCCTCTCATCTTTCTTCTCTCTAGAAAACTGGCTTTTGATGTTATACTTTTGCATCCAGCTTCTCAGAGTTTTAGTCGGGATGCCATACTTCTTAGCGGCACCATACACACTGGTGCCATTTTTAACAGCTATCAGGCCTTCTTTGAGGTTATCGAGAGTGTAACGCTTGTACGATTTGACCCGCTTGAGGTCCATGGCGATACTGCACGCAAGGAAATTAGTATCGGACATGTCAGGCGAGGACAAAAGCGAAGGCGACAAGCCTAGGAAGGCGTTCTTCATGGTTTCGCCTGCTGCGCTGTCATATAGGGAGCGCGTAGGATTGAT
Organism: Himalopsyche kuldschensis; assembly: GCA_028554975.1. NCBI lineage: Eukaryota > Metazoa > Arthropoda > Insecta > Trichoptera > Rhyacophilidae > Himalopsyche > Himalopsyche kuldschensis. The sequence continues at coordinate 6,239,253 of JAHFWI010000017.1, read as the reverse complement.
CAGCGGGGGCAGCCCTGGATTGTAGGCTTCGCGGCGCCGTATTCGCCGCAGGGCCGCCACCTCAACTGCAACAAGTACGGAAAGAAAACAGCCCTTTAGTAATTTTGGATTATTATTTTCGGATAATTGTCCCCTGAGACTTTGAATGATTCGAAATAGTTAAATAAATGATCTCTTAGAAAATAAAAGATTGTTTGGCTTTAGTAAAAATGGTAATAAAAATATTATTTTTAAAAAGCAAAGCGGAAATCGTTTTGCTAATAATGAATTCAGAACAAGAAACATACTTTGGTTAGAATAAAAAGTAACAAGTATGCTTACAGATTAAAACAAATTAAAAAAGTTTAAAAATAAAGGGCTATTTTTCTACCGAACTGTTGCAGTTTATCGAAATAGTTTTTTCATTAGATCAGAGAAACATTGTGAAGCGAAACATAAATAGTTGAACTTAATTGCAAGTGTCAATGATGTATTTTATGGTAATCAAAAATGATTGATTAAACAGCGAGTAACTTTTTCCATCAGATATTGAGTTTCCATATATTTCCATGATTCGACGAAATATTCTCAAGATGAAGATATTCTTATTCTACAATAATTTCATCAGATTTGAACCATTTAAGGAAAATGTGACACTTAAGCTGGTAAGGATCACTCGCAGTTTCCATGTAGACATTCAAAATATTTATTGCGAATTTACGAAACTACAGTGTACTCAGGAAAAGTTGTGAAGCATTTTGTTGTACCATATTTTATACGGCGGTAAGAAAAATAGCAATGTATTTTAATTCTACATACATTATTTGTTGATAGCTATTTCGGCTTATGCCCTCGTCAGAACTAACGAGGGCTAACGAGAACTGACAATAGCTATCAACAAATATATATGTAAAATTAAAGTACATTGTTATTTTTCTTACCGTATTATAATGGAGTTCTACCAAGTAAATGCCTACTCAATCAATGAAACCATATTTTATGTTTTTTTACGATATAATAGGCTATTAGGTTGCTTCATAATGTTTATTTCTCTGCAAAATTATTGAACACCAGTTTCTGATATTGATATTTGCATAAACGATCTTCAAGAAGTATATTCTACCTGTCTTATTCTATCAATATTTCTGGAACTGAATGCGATTAGAGCCGGAATAAAGTATTTTTGGTCATTTCAAAAGAATAATTTTGATAAGCAATGCGATGATCGGCAGACATGGTGTCAAGACAAGTTGACGCTGTATGGTTCCATGGTTATATAATGGAAATAAAATATTAGACAGTTATGTGAATCATGGCATTCTGGCATTTATTGATATCCATTTTTAGTTGGTATTGGATTTAATCTCTGTACCTAAAATGTATAAACAATTTTCTGATACTCATTCATAATAATGGATAACGGTCGATATTTCACTATCAAATTCACAAATGCTGAAACGTGAAATGGAAAAGTATTTTTGGATTCATTTGCACGGACGGAAAAGTAAATAATCATAGACATTTAGTATCAGTCCAATCTTTATTAATATTTATTATTGAATATATAAACCTCACACAAGTATCAATCAATTCCTAAAAATATGTCACATTGCAAATATAACACAATATTTATATATATATATATATAAATAAGATAATTCCGATACATAATAATATATTGTAATATAATTTTAAAAACATATAAATTTAGTACACACATGTAAGTATAGATATAAATATATTATTTTTAACGCTACACATGACATTTCATAGAGCACCTTCCAAATACCAAAACACGTCTTAATCAAGAATATTCTCAGCTAGTTTCTACCGTTAGGAGCCGGTGAAGCACTAGCATTTACAGTTCTCCATATGGCTCAGTTAAGATTATCTTTTCGAATGAAAAAGATAGGTTTCAAATATATCAATTCTTTTCAAAACAAACAAATCACATTCAAAGTGTGAGCTCCAATAGCTTGAACCATTGCATTTTGACAAGATTCTCATAATTCTATGAATTATCATTCAACTATAATTCATCAACAGTGAGAGGTAAAAGAATCATTACTAATAAGTATGCATTAGGCACCCTATTCTTTCATACAGAGCTTAAGTTATCGTTCTTCTTAAATTGTTATGGTAGCCAAGCATGAGAATTGCCACAGTTATAGGGTAAGGAAATTTGGGTATTTAACTTTTCAAATACATATAATATCTTAAAAAAGGTGACATTAACTGACATATTTCACATTGAAGGGTGAATGTTGGGAATATTATATGTCATGATAGTTTGAGCTGTATTATATGTTTATAACATTATTCCTTCTTTAGTCCATTAGTTTGCATAGCTTCTACGGTTGATGAGGAATGTTTTTATCATCTTTTAATAATTTAAAAATCATATTGAATACATTATCAAATGTGGTATGCATTAAGCCAATATTTAGTAGGTGAAAAAATATTCTTAAGTCTATTACTATATACTGTCGGTAACGTGGGAATGATTTATGCAGCACCATCTTAATAATCTCCGCCACTGTGTAAGTATAGAAGAATCACTTTCTATCACCTTTTGACTTGTTCGGAAAACTGGCAACTTTCATTTTACAGAATTCAGAAGCACTTTCATGGAATTGCGTAAAAAACAGGATCGAATATTGATTGATGCATTAATTAAGGGTCAGAAATATGTATAAAATGTCAAAATGACAAAAGAATTTAATTTAATGAATAGGAAACTAACTTGTTTCAATATATAATCAACAATAGGAATGTGCCCTTTGATAGGTATGCATTCTTAAAGTAAAATCATATTAAGGCATATTTGAATGCATTAGGGTGCATGAAGCATTTAAAAAACTAAAACTGATATGTCCACTTTCCAACCAATGTTTGTATGTTTGATGTGAATTTAAATTAGACATATGAGCATTTCACGGCAACTGTTGAAGTTATCGGATTTTGCATGTAATTAAGAATTTTGGGATTTTTTCGTATATCTTTATAGAGTTCGGTAAGATATTTAACAAATAACATACTGTGTGGAAAACCATATTCGTATGTATTTTTTGTTGAATGTGAAATTATCAGTTTTTGCTTTTAGATGCTTCATGTAGAGTTAATTTGTATTCCTGTCTAGATATACTGTTATGTTTCACTCGGTATCAGTATAATGATGAATTGAAAATCTATTGTCCACATAATGATATTGCATATTTCTAGTCACATTAACACTTTGTTTACGAGCCCTTTTGATTACTACGGTAATTAAGCACACTGTAAACAATAGGTTAACAGTCAGTAACTGCACCGCAGTAATGGAATAACAACTATAATACCGTTACTAATAGAAAAATTTGCAGTAAGTGAAAACAGAATTACCAACTATTGTTGAAAATAATAACATAAGTTATATTAAAAACAGTATCCGTATACTCATGTCATAAGGTGTATAGAACACAGCACTCAAATCCTCCATAATACATACTTTTTGGAAAAAGACTTAAAATTCTAAAATGACTATTAAATAATATAAAACTCTAAAAGTACGAAATGGTTTTCAATCTTTGGTTCATTAAAATAATTTAATGGTAAATTTATGTAAAACGGAAAGAAAAATAACAATGTATTTTAGTTCTACATAAATTATTTTATATATTTGTTGATAGCTATTTCAGCTTACGCCTTCGTCAGAACTATGTTTAAAACGTGTATTAGAGATAGCTTATATACCTTTGCTAGACAGGGTGCCCCCTACATCATCTCTTTCTGTTGAAACCATACCTATCGTTAATAATCTGATCGTTAAGAATTCTTAACGATCAGATTACAATTAACAGTTCACCTCTTTTAAAACCTTTAACAAACAATAAACTTAAAACAATTTAAAATAGATGCACTTAGACATTGCAGATTTTAAGTGGTTTCACACGATAAAATAACCCAAAAATACCCAAATTATTGTTTCCCACCATTACTTTAGACCAATAAATCAAACTTATTTAAATTCTTTCATGTGACGTAAGTATGGTTTCAACAGAAAGAGATGATGTAGGGGGCACCCTGTCTAGCAAAGGTATATAAGCTATCTCTAATACACGTTTTAAACATAGTTCTGACGAAGGTGTAAGCTGAAATAGCTATCAACAAATATATAAAATAATTTATGTAGAACTAAAATACATTGTTATTTTTCTTTCCGTATTATAATGGAATTCTACCAAGTAAATGCCTACTCAATCAATAAATTTATGTAACTGTAAATAATACAATTGGCGATTACGTTTGTAAAATATTATCAAGTATCCTTATTGCTGTCGGTCAATAAATAATACAAAAAAGGTAAAAATTTCGGGAATTAAAATAGTGCACCGGTCTATTCTCTGTAATTATACTTATTCTTTAAGTAAATATTAACTCAATATTACACGTACGTGTACAGCTTCATCAATATTGGAATTGAATCAGCAATGTTAATTTATATTGAGAGCTTATATTACACACAAATACCGCTGTTAGAGCGGTTGAACACAGTAAATATATTTAGTAAAAAATACGCAAACCCAAAAACTGTCAAAGTCAACCAAAATATCCTTTTCAGATGAATTGGTCAATCAAATAAAAGTGAATTCAATTATTACAAAGTCAATAAACCAACTCATCAATCGATGTAATCCATAATCTAATAATTTGGCCCAATTCAGTGCAGCATTAAAATTAAGTACCCTTTCCGTTATACCAATGAAAACTTTTTTTTATTAATAAGACTTCAGAAAAAATCTTGGATTAAAAAATTTTCTTCCAAACAAAAGATTTGAATTCAATTCCGGTCTCAATGGCGAGACATTCAATGTATTCTAAAATTCTTCATTGTAATTTTGTTTTTATAAAATGAATACTCACATCTAATAACTTACAAATAATAAATAGCTAAGGCTGACTAATAATATGGCCATTTTCAATAGTAGACCGTCTCAACCATCTCTTTCAAATAACCAATCAGATTATTACCATTGTGTTTTCGAATAGGTAATGTTGATTAAAAAGTAGTTCAGAATCCTGCATATGTGACACAAATCAAAAAATGGTATAACATTTATACTAGAAACTGTTATAATTTGGTGCAGCTAATTATTGAGATGAATGCTAAGGACAAATATGTCAAGGCAATAAAGCATGTTAAGAAAAAAATGTAACAACTTCAATTGATATCTCATTTCTATTATATGCCTGTTTTTATTGTATGCAATAATATTTCTTTCATTATCATTGAAATCAACATTAATCAACAACATCAGTAAACTATTTATTTGTGTATTTAAATTGGCATCAATTTATCAACAGTTCGAAAAGCCAATGGCAATAATTTTAAAAGGGGATCCTATCTCCCGGTCATCTCTAACCTAAAATACATTCCGCTTATTATAAAATAAAGAATCACTGAAATTCTCACTGACTACACAATCTTTTCTGATAAATATTCCCAATAATAAATTTTAATACATTATATTATGGCTACACACTCAGTCTTAAGGAATAAATGGGTCAATTTCCTCACTAAAATCTACGAATTCTATTCAATATCAGTACGAATCCAAGAGACGGTGTTTCCAATATCTTGCAATCACTGGCGAGACGTTTCAAGTCCCTCCCCCACCCACAAAAGTAGTAATTAATATAAATAAAATTATGTCGGTCATTAGGCAGTATAAGCTCTATAATTTACATATGACATTTCCAGCATAAAATAGGTATCAAACGTTCTCACTAATATTTAGATTTTAGTAAACTTCAAACAAAGATTTACAAAAAGTTTTCATGGATTAATATATAAAAAATGCAAATATTTCACTAGGGCAAAGGTCCATAAACGTATATAAAGTAATAATAAATTATAATCAACAAAAATTATAATCACCTGTATTGTTTTACCAAATTATTTAAAGAAGAAACATTAAAGATTTTCCTTTCAGTGACAAAAAGAATGGCTTAAATTCAATAATCTAACAAAAACGTTGAATCGGATTAGTGAAAGACCGAAAAATCACTTCGCCATAAATATTTTAATCAAGCGTCCTGAGACACATTCTTTATTTCATCCAGACCTGCCAACTGTTCGACGTTAGAAAACAAAACATGCTTTTTAACCGCCGGAACTTTATTTACTTCCGCTTTAAGTGTGTTGACTGCAATAACTGCCGGCTCAGGTATAGCCGCATCTTTAAACATATAGTCTTCATCATTGTGAGAGTCTTCATGATTTCCGACAGCGCCTACATTATCATCAAACAGAATGTTACCGGACATATCCATTATCTGAGAAAAGTCAGCATTTTTTTCTTTTTCATCCGCATTGTCAAGTTTAACCAAATTTCCAGGAGCGTTCTCTTGGTCATTTTTGTCAAGATCTTGTGAAGTTTTATTTAAATTAAGATCTGATTTCGCATCGGTCACCGTGGACCTTTTAATACTGGCAATATCGTCATCTTCGCTCGAGGCAACATTCAAGCCGCTTCTAAAGAACTCATGCGACATTTCTAAGAAGTGTTTAAAAGCTTCCGGATCGCTATTGTCATTCTCTCCCTTGACTGTCACACTGTCAGCGGTTTTGTCGGGCATCAAGAGCTGATCGTGGGCTGTGTAAGATAGAATATGTTCCCTGGTCAGGTCTAATTTGTGTTTTTTGTTGTTTTCAACAAACTGCTTCAGCTGCTGGGGCATGGGAAACGAAGATTTAATATGCCAGCGCTTCATCCAGTTTCTCAAAGACTTCCTTGGCACTTTATGAGTCTGGGCAGCCCTGAAAGAGAAAAATACATTTTAAATATCACTTCATGAAATTAACAATAACACAGATGAGTATTTTCATACCATAATAAATATGCGTAATAGAAGTAGGAATGATATACGGTTATATTACTGACCTGTATATGCTTCCACCCTGTTTGACATCCATGAGGGCCGCCCACATGGCCTGGTTTGAATATCTGCGATTCGGATTATATTTCCCCATCATCGCCTGTTCGATGGCTTTCCGCGATATACCAGACGAGCTGACTTCTTTTCCTGCTAAAAACTGTTCCAGATCTGAAGGCATTAGTAGATCGACCAGATCCACATTGGGATCTATAATATTGCTATCGACCATGTTGTGCTTGTTTTTCTTTTTATTTACACTGGAGACCCCTACAAAATTTATATTATTTGATTTTTTCGGAATCGGGAGCTCTCCGGTGTAATACTGCAACCATTTTTTTTCATCGCCATCGCTGGCCATCTTTTGGTAACGTTTCAAACCGGCGTCTTTGTTTTTCAAATTCGAGACGGTTTTACAGTCGACCGAAGTCCCCGTCGATAAGCTCACTTCCAGTTCTTGATTTTGAGCCAGCCACAGTTTGAGATACTCCTCGTCTTCGTAAGCGAGTTCGTCCAAATTATCATTATTGATATAATTATTTTCCAAATCCATTGGAATACCGTTAGTGATTGAATTGCCATTTATTTTATCATCAAAATCGATATTTGATCGTTTAAGTGGACGATTGAGAATATTAATATCAATATTGCAGTCAGGATTTTTTACCACAAGACTCGATAGGTCAAAGTTTTGTGTCCCGCTATCGTTGGTAAATCTATCTCTAAATTCTGCGGCAACTTGGTTACATTTTTTAATCTTGTTCATCAGCGGGTATTGAAGCGATCTGATACTTCTCTTATTGCACAGTTCAGATTTAGATTTCACCCGAAGCTGCTAAGTTTTTTTCTTATCTGAAAATTAATTTGGCATTATGATAACTGTGAGCGTAAATAGATGAACTAATTATACGAGAGATTAACAAATAACTCAAATTACAAATATGATAGAATTACACTATTACTCGAGCTTAAAAATAAATAATCTATTTTATCTAATAGCGATAATCAATAATGTATAAATAAGCTACCTACCTTTATTTTCAAATGTCCATTCACAATATGTTCTTCACTCTTGAAATTGTTAATTTATTAAATCACCGAGCACATTTTTTTTAAAGTCACTTCTGTTTAAATCTAACTAAAAATAATAAGATTGTCAAAACTGGTTGATTTTTTTTAGCACACTGGCAAGAATGATACAGTTTTTTTTAAAACCGAACACGAGCGGATTACTTTTTAATAGCTATCCACTTATCATGCGCAACGAACGGCCAATGAAAGCGGGAAAACAGAGAGAAGACACACTGCAAATAAACATTTCCTTTTTCAACAATATATAAAAAAAAAAAACTTAAAAAATACTTACCGCTTCAATTAAAAATATGCAAATAAATTATATTATAAAGCCAAATGACTACTATTTATGTGGAAGGAAATAATGAAACCCAGGTGGTAATTTGCATCAAATTAAGCTACAATATTTTTTTAAATATATATTTCATTTTTGAAGCGGCCCTAACCATTATCGAATAAAACTTATTCAACATCTTTACTCTTAAATATACGAAATACTCATCAGAAGAGCATTGAGAGTTTAACGATAGTCAGAGATGTATGCGAAATATTAAATATGGTAATTTCTCAGATTGAAAAGCAGAAAAGCAAGGTGGGATTGTTTCAAAATACGTATAAATATTGCCCAATTCGACTCACCAGAGTTAGGTAGGCCTGTGGAACCTGTCTGTAGTAAATCTTCTTCAGTCTGAAAGAGAAAAAAACTTAATATAACATCATTCCTTACTGTGAAGACATCATTTTTGTTTCAAATCTCAAGGATGTTGCGTTTTACATGATGTAGTAGAATGCAAAAATTATAAGTAATTGGTAAATAGGATAATTAATAAATTCCATCTAATGACTCTCGGCTATAGAAAATATATATTCTACTCTAATGATAATTATTATTCAATCTAGTTGGTTCTCTCAAAACGGTTGGTGCAAAGTTGTATCTCTGCAAGAAACATGGGTATTGGCATAAATTAAAATGTACCCTTTTTTTTAATTTATATTTTTGCCTTCAAAAAAGTTTGAGTTCATTATTATCTGTTCTAGTTTAATTAGGCAAAAGCCCAATTGAACAAAAATGTTTTTAAAATACCTGATCACCGCATTCCATATCATCGTTTTCCATTTCGCCATAAAACAATCCGTCCTCTTCGACAGTCTCTTCTTTAAAGACTCCTGAGCCCTCTCCGATACTGCCGCTTCCCAGTAGATTTGTAGATCCTGTCTCACCATTGATATTGTTCAATGAAGAGATGTGCCGAGTGGTGGCGCTGGTTGTCCGTTGATGATTCCGACCGTTGGTGTTGACAGTTGTAGTGTTGTTGAGTTGAGATTCGTTTGATGTGGCGGTTGAAGCGTGTTCAGAGTTTGCGGTTCGGCGCGGGGTCGGCGCCACCTGCCTCTCAGTTGAGCTGCGGGCGGTCGACTGATCGGTGAGATGATTTGAAGAAGTTTGAAGTAGTGAAGACTTACTCGCTGCAAATGATGAAAAAAAGTTTTGTAAATTTAGACATTTGTTATCAACATTGAAAATCAATTAGTAAATCAATCCAAATTACAATTCATACATTAATGGTCTCCTTGGATAGCAATTTTATTCTTTTGTATTACATTTAAATAGCTACAAACTAGCCTCGCTCTCGCACCTTCCACCACATCCTCATTTAGTAAATTTTACGTTCACAAAGTCCTCATTGACTTTATGTACTGCTTGGTGGTCTGGATATGATAAAAAATAATATTGGTAAAGAGTAGAATGAGGTTTAAATAAATTCAACACTTGCAAAACAAAAAAAAAAGATATTTTCATCATTTTGTTAGGAAAAAGTTAAAATTTAAGTATAATTATAGATTCAACGTTTTCAATGAAATAAGATATGTATATATTTAGAATAACAAGGATATAATATACTCAAGTAGCGTTTTCATCCAATTTCTGCTAGATATGTCTGTGTAAATATTTCTATGACATAAAATATTATGAACTTATATATCTTATCCAATCCTGAATCAATCTAAGACAATGTTGCACGTAATGGATAATGTGTATTTCGAAGTTGTCATAATTATGTTCATAGTCGAGAAACTGGTCTCGCATTGATAATGTAATGGAAATGGAAATAGTTTTCAGTGAGGTTTCATAGAGTTTAAGCTCTGGTATTCTAGGTATACTTAGTTGTTTCAATACTTACAGTTGCTGGTATCTTTGAAGGCAGGCGAAATAGGCTTGTCATTTGTTGGCGTCAGTTTAGACTGTTCAGAACTTTTACTCGTATTGCTAGCGTTGGGTTGAGAAGCCGAGGAGTGAATTGGAGAATCAGATTCGCATCCTGTTTGACTATTCCCGCTTCCTAATCCGCCAGAGTCAGATCCGCAAAGACCTAAGTATTAAAAAAAAAAAACAAATTTAAACGTTGTTGTGGCAGTCGTAGGAAAAGTATCATTATTATTGTGGTTGTAAAAAAATTTAGAACTATAGCAGACTGGAATTCTAAAAGTCACCTCTAATTTGCAAAGCTTCAGCGGACTTCAGTAAACTAGGTAGGTCATCTTGGGACACATTCACTTCACCTTTATACATAAAATCCACCAGGGATTGCATCTCTGAAAACCTGTTAAGTTGAAAAATTAAAAAATATTAAAACACTGAAACCAATCATATTTATTTTCTATGTATATAGTGTTATGCAAAAGAAAACATTTTTTCTAGCACAATGGCTATGAGTTCACTTCTAATGGAGTAATACAGTTTTAGTATTGGTATTATAATCTGATATTGAGTGTAATTAGAAGAGTTTCACTCATCACACGCATTGAAACCGGTTCGTATCATTATAAAATACAAGGAAGTAGTACAAAAAATTGTGTTGGTACACAAGGAAACACACTACGAACGCAGTAACGCAACATATGAACTTTAAGTGTGGAGGATAAACCAGACACCCTGTTACAATTTGTAACGAAAAATTTCAAGCATATGATATAAATATTTATGTTTCTATAAATTTCAATGTTTTCATGTATCTTTATAATACACATTGTTCGGTCCAGTTCACAAATCAACAGTAGACATGGACAATACATTGAAAGAAAAAAAAACTAGTACAAACAAAACATATTTTTTCTCAAATCATATGCTCGTCGCATCGGTCATATGAATCACCAGGAACAAGGACTGTTCAGCTGAACAACCAAAGAATGTACACATAAACATTGTTTTCTTATTTGAAAAATTATATGTTGTCTTCATTATATTTATAAATGTGTGGTGCATTGGCAGGACAATACATGGCATTATAGTTACAATAAACAAAAAAATATAAAACTTTTCAATTAGAGGTTTGTCTTAAATGGGGATAGCAAGCAAAATGGATTATCAAGGATTTGTTAATAATCTATCAAGAGAGATTTGTAGAATATTGTAGAAAACTAGGTAACACTCGTAAATATTTTACATATTGAGATTTATGGCACAGTGAACCAATCAAACAGCCTATTGTAATGTGTTTTGCCTATACATTATTCTTAGAGTGAATATGGGAGGAGTCAAAACAAATACTAAAATAAATCTGTCCGTTGCACAATTTGCTATTTAGAAAGTTATTATTTTTCCACAATTGTAAATAGACTGAAATTAACAAATACACTGCCGGTATACACAATCCAGAATGTCTAGTATTTTTTTTAGACAGAAGAGAGTTGTATTGTTCGAGAATATTACAGAAGTGATAAATTCGTGATGGCATATGTTAAAAGTTTTAGACAATTCACTACAAAGCTTTATCAAATTTTTTTCATGAAAAATTTTGTACAACAGTTTAGTTTGATATAAAAGAATCAAGTAAATTATAATTGTGTCCTAATAAAAACACAGTTGGATGTTTGATGCACGGCAATGGAACTATAATTTAAAAAAAAAACACTCAGTTTTATGACAAGTTTACTAACAGCCCATAAAAAAATATTGGTATTGGCTGATAGTATGAGCTCTATAAGTTTTGGGTGATGCTGAAAACTTACCTCATATCCTTCATGAAGATGATGGGATGTTTGCACGGATTCTGGATGAGCAGCCTCTCGAAGTATGTTGAGCAGGCGCTCAGCACAACCTTGTGACATTTGATTTGTCTGTTTTCGCACGCGAGGGTTACGTCCACAAAATTTTCAGTCGTCAACAGTTTGGGGAAAACTGTTTGCAAATTTGTGTGGTACGAATTCCACCGCACGCAAAATTGCTGAGGCGCTAGAGACATCTTTGGTTCGCGTTTATAATAAATATATATTTTTAATTTAAAATAGTTAATTTAGGTATGGTGTGCAAATTTTTGTCTGCACTGACATCTTTGGTAGTTTTATTTTTTGATTTTTTGACTTGTGTTGTAAATTAGCGAACGCGTATAATGTCTGTTTTCACACTTATGTGATAATAATTTTGTTTATTTGATACAAAAATATATATTTTAATAATTTTTTTTCAATTATTACTATTTCAATACACCTTGACATGAATTAAATTAGCACTGGTTCGAGTCTACGATATTTAAATAATCTTTGGCATATCTTCTCGCACGTTTTTTTTAATGCTGGGTTAAGGTATTTTTATGACAAGACTAGGGGTGTGTTTAAGGACTATATAGTTAAGTAGCTATGTGGCTAAGTATATTGCAACATTAATTTATGTTTTGGTAATAAAACTTGACTAGTTGGTTTTATAGGGCCATTATTTTACATATTTTATAAAAAAATATAATATACACAAACGCGACACACACAAAATATTAAACTTAATTAAGACATGTATATTTATATCAAAAAATCAGTCCACTTTTTGATAAACAAAAATTAATACTTTTTAAAATTGCACAGTTATGCAAAATATTTCTTAATTAAGTGCACGATTACTTTCCTATCGTATAACGAATGAGAAAAAATCTCGTTGACGCGTCCCGATGATGTATTACGTTCATTTGATGAAATAATATTGAAATTTTTATTAAGCGTGTGGATCTTTCAATACAGACACGGCAACACCCACACAAGGAGGATAATATTATAATTCCACATGACAAAAATAAATATTTAAGTTAATACTTTACGAGATTCCTATACACTTGCACAATAAACTCATTAAAAAGTTGAAGAGTCTGTCTGAGCGTGTAGTGGTGAGCGAACATGTGTCGGACACATTTGTTGCTACGAATATAATTATTTTGTATATCACATTGTAAATGAAACTTTTTTGCGTTTTAGAAATAAATTCGTGACTAGATACTTTATGGGTGTTCAATTATGACAGTGTTCACATATTGTTGTAGAATTTACAAGCAGGGGGTAAACTAAGTGATTATATTTAGATGGATCTATTTTAGAGAATTTTTAATATATCAATTACTCGGTTTATTAATTTTACGCTGTGAATTGTGTTGGTGAGGGAAACCTGAAAGAAACAATCAGTTTTAATAAATCAATAGCGAGATATATAAATTGAAGTAATAAAAAAAAACTTTCTTCAACTAGCTATTATAACAAAATAATACATTCTGTATAAATTATTAATTTATTTCTCTGAATGTTTTTCCCCCAGCTCACTTGTAATTAGAGAAGTGAGAGAGAGAGTGTGGGTGTTTCAATTTTAAATATTTCCTGGAAAAGCTTTGTTGTATATAACTATAGTTCTGGAATAATAATTGAGCAAGTTTAAACAGAAAATTTCATTCAAAACATTTTCTGAAATGAAAGTAGTTGTTTTTTGTACAGTTATGCTCAACTTTTAGGCAGAGGATTCTAAATCTGTAATCAATTTACTGGTGTAGTTCCAGAGCACTAAATAAATCAGCAATAAATCAGAATCAAGGTTATGAAGTCAGAGTCGTGGAGTTCCGGGTTTTTGGCCAAAGTCGTACTCGGAGTTGGAAATTTTGAACTATTTATTTATACATTTAATATGTAAAATTTTGGTTTTTTCCAGATTGGTTGGTTGATATTTAATTGAATACACATACACAAACAGGGAAGATAGAACTTTTTTTTTTCTTTTTTAGTCGGAGTCATATTTTTTTTATCGACTTCAAAGCCCTGGTTATAATCAAACACAAAACAATGAATGAGAGCAACATGCAATTAAATGGCATATTCTCTATGGCAAATGATGATCAAGAGATAATCCCATCCACAGTTAATATAAGACAGTAATGATTGGATGAAGTTAGTGGATGTCTCCATCTTGTCTTGACATGTTTAATTAGGAGAGTAAAATTACGAAAACTAATGTTTATTTTAAATTTAAAATTGTTTTAAGAATCACATATATTGAAACATGATTGACGATAAACCAAATGTTTCATATTAGTTACAGAATAAGCTGATGATGCTTACTTACTATACGAAATTGTTCAGTAATATGTTTTCATTCTCTATTAAGGATTATCTTAAGGAGTTCAGTGAATTGTTTGTACCGGTTTTGAATTTCTTTTTCAATTTTGACAACAATTAAACAATTCAGAATTTTGTTTTAATAAAAAATTTCGAATTGTGATAAAAAAAAACAACACATTTTAAGAAGCACTAAAGTGATTTTTGCAATTACAACTAAATATAACAAAAACCGGAAGAAAAATCTCATAGAAACATTGTTCGGCTACATAGGTAGTAATTAAAAAAAGGTTAATTATGAAGGTCAGTCTACGATTAATAAAATGCATTGTAGGCACACGTCATAGAATTATTTTTTTGAAAATCGTTTTCCGATTGAAGATTTCCGTTTCCGACATTTATTAAAAATATACGCGGTTCAAAGGATTCAATTTATTCTAAACAAAAGCCCTCGATATCTAAATGAGCTAATAAATATAATTATATAATGGCATCCTAAAAATGTTCTTGGCATAATAACAAAGATGTATTCAATTGAGTATGCAACACTTTTTGTAAAAAGATATTATATCATTATGTTGACTGCTTGGTACCTATTTTAATATGAACAAAAATAGTTTATTACAGACCGAGAATGTGTTTTAAACTAACGAAAAAAAGTGCGTCACCCACGGTTATAAATAAGACAAAAATAGATTTTATTTACCAGGAAATCGACGCACAAAAAGGGGATAAAATATGTAAACATTCGATGAATAGGAACTAGGAATGAGAGCGATGTTAAACAAATTACTACATATATATGACGCCATTTTGCTAATACACCCCTAAAAATTATAATAAATTAGTAAAAAAATGTTTAAAAAATGATATATTTACCCTCAAGACGAGTCTAAAAATAATTGTTAGCAACAATGATTGTTGTTAGTATAATTTAAAACCGTATTCATGTTGATCTCGGCATTAATATGGCTTTAGAGAGTAATAAATAAGTTAGTAATTAAGTGCGCGACCGAAGAACTAACATTTTTTTACGATGAAAAATCAATAATTTTAAGAACTGAGGTCGACGATTTGTTATAATTTTTCCGTAGACATACTGCGCTGTCTCTCTCTCGTCTTCAACCGTCAATTTTCCCGCATTTCATGCACTAAGCAGAGCGAGACGACAATATAACTTGCATTGTAAATAATATTGTCAAAGTACATTCGCAAATAAACGGTATAGTGGGGGATGAATATAACATTTTTCTTTTACCGAGTAAATTATAAAATGAGTTTTCACTTACCAGACTGTATCCGTGCACGATATTTGTAAAAAAACAACACAAATACCAATTATATCATTGTTTGTTATGATATTAGATTTTCACCGCGATACAAGACCGCAGGCGATTATAATAAACGACGCCATTTGCAAATTTATGAGGCGTCGTTACGATTAGTATTGTCATATGACGAGAACCAAAATAATGGAGTTCGTCATAAAAGGTTTTAAAAATATTAATTACATGAAAAATTTTACTAGGCATTTTTTCACATATTACCACAGTTTATTCTGTGAATTAACTTGAACAAATATGGGATTTCAGCGAAGTTAGTTTTGTTCTTCACTCCATATTTAGCTTTGACAACACTAAATTGGAAAATTTTCCCATGGCCAGAAATATTAAAATTCAACAAATACCTACAGCAAATCTTGTTCATTTCAAACTCCTTTCAGTTTTTTGAAGAAATATGAAAAATTGCGTTCTGTCTATATCAAAATTAAGAAAAACGTGTACCGTAAAACGGGGTGAATGAAGACACTTTTTACAAGGGCTGTGGAGTCGGTAAAAAAAAGTTCAACTCCGACTCCAGCATTTACCAAAACCACGACTCCGACTCCAACATTGACCAAAAATACGACTCAAACTCCGATTAAAAAAAGTTTAATATCGTCACTTTTATCCCCTTATTTTCCTATGTATGTGTATGTATTCAATTTAATATCAACCCTACAAATCCGGCCAATCGCCAAATTTGACATATTGCATATATGCAAAAGTAAAAAGTTCAAACTTTTCAAAATTTCCGACTCCGAGTACGACTCAGGCCAAAACGCCGCGACGACTCCGACTCCGGCCAATAAGCCCCGACTCTACAACTCCGACTCCGACTCCACAGCTCTGCTTTTTACCCTTCACGACTATGTATCTGCATACCTGCGCCACATAATTCAAAAATGAATGGCTTGAAACGTGTTTTTATGGTCCTACTACACATTCATGACAATATTTTTCAAATATTCACTATCGTTTTTAAGACACATTCAATTTCGTTCAATGTCTCTATTCACATTGAATTGGGGTGAGTACAGACGAGAGGGTGAATAGAGACAAAACAACAGATTGTAATGATTGGAATATATGAATCTCTATTCTATATAAGTCCCTATTCACCCCGTTTTGCGGAACTTATTAACTAAAAAACATGATTTAATTTAAGTTTATAAGGGGTCAAAAAGTAAGGATGCGCAGGCATCAAACATAACCACACCACGTTTGTTTCAATTTTGGCCAATCATTTAGTTGGTTTGGTTTTCTCATTCGAGAGATAGTATTACAGTCATTGTAAAGAATTATATATAAATAGTAAAAAAATACTTTGTATACTTAGTAAAGTTGTGATAAAGTTCAATCCTTGTTTTTTTCTCCATTCACCTCATTTTACGATACCTGTCTACATCAAGTTATCCCAAATGTAAATGAACAAAATTAGGACTGGTGTCAAATGTTGTGCCACCCCGGAAGTGGCGGATTAAGCACTTGGGAGATCCAAGACAAATAAACATTTCGAACGCGAGTAGTCTTTTCATTTTGTCGGTAAAAGTAAACGCCTACCGCCAGTACCGACCGACGCTACGTGTAGGCGGAACATGCCACCGCTTATGGCTGTAAATATTGAGAGGCTTAAGATTGTTTTTTTAATAGAAATAGCACCTACAACCTATCCGTTTCTTAATTTTATAACTAGGGTGGGAAATTCAATCTTGCCTGGGGCGGCTACATGTCAAGCGCCGGCCCTTCCTGCTGCGTATATGCGTAACGCCAGCACTGATTAAAAATATCACAAATATTTTATAATTACAAGCTCTTGGCACTGCTGAAACACAAATTTTCGTCTTTAACCGTTAAAAAATTTGGTTTTTATAAATATAAACCATGGGAATTCGAATTATTATACATATAATTATTTTGCAATTGAAACAAAATTTCGAGGATTTTGCTAATTTAACATGGATAACTTATAAACTTATATTTTTATAGTTTTTTTTTCATTAAGTACTTAGCAGTTTTTATCATGTAGCTTTTATCGGTTCCCAATCTTTTTCGGATGGCTACCCCTATTTATAAAGCCATGTGTCCCGCGACCCCTATGCTATTTTAAAATGCATTTTTAATAAGGTGATAAAAAAGCAACGAAAATGCGTAATAATGAATATTTATTTTAGTTGACTGTATAAGTTGGCGACCCCACAGAAAACCGACCGATGGGTGGGGAGCCCGTGCATAAACACATATATGTCAATACCATTTATTAACTACTTTTGAAATAAAAAAATTGAATTTTGTACTTTTCTATGAGTTTTGTCGCTAACGACCCGGGTTTCGCCTTCCGGCATATTCGGGCATTTAAAGATGTTGTCTATGATTTAAAGTGCACGGATTTACTTGACTGTCATTTCAAGTACATCCATGCACTTGAAATGACCGAAGATGCAGAAAGGCGAAACCCGGGTCGTAAGCGATAAAGCTCATGGAAAAGTACAAAATTCAAACAATTTAAATTTTATATTGAAATTCCATCAAGCACCCTCAGTCGAAATCCTTAACTTTTGAAATAGTTTCCAAAATCAACTGTCCTAATTATTGATTGAGTAGGCATTTACTTGGTAGAACTCCATTATAATATGGTAAGAAAAATAACAATGTATTTTAGTTCTACATAAATTATTTTATATATTTGTTGATAGCTATATACGCCTTCATCAGAACTATTCGACGTATTCGATTCGTATTCAACGTCTGACGAAGGCGTAAGCCGAAATAGCTATCAACAAATATATAAAATAATTTATGTAGAACTAAAATACATTGTTATTTTTCTTACCGCATTGTCCTAATTACTTATGTACTTCAACATGTATGGAGTAGTACTAAGTATACAAATTAATGGAGGTAGATCTTTTTCATCAATCTAACTAATGATTTGAATTGTTGGTGAGGGGAAGAGGTTAAAGGAATAATTCATAATAATTCATTTTTCTGATATATAAATCTTTATTTCAACATGATATGTCATCATATAGCATTTCTGCTATAAAAATTACATTGAATAGCAAGTACACTCTGTATCAAACAAAGCAAATTTTTATTTTAGTAAGGCTAACAAGTGAAATAAAAAATAAAGACCAGAAATTTCTTTATAGAGAACAGTTTTATGTTGTTTACATCTCATAAATTCATCAAAAATACCTAAATAATTTAAATAAACTTTTGAAAAACAAATTTCCAACAGAAATCCAATAAAATGTCTGTGGCATTAAGAATACTTTTTCTTTTAATATTATTGTACAGTGCATATAACAGCGATTGCAAACATTGATTTGGTTGAATGAAACAACAAAAATCATTCACAATTATTTACTTAGAATAACACAGATCATGGAAGGCACAATGTCAAAGTAGTACAATGCATTGGTGACATACAAAATGAATCAAAAACACTCACATAAATGTGGAGGTATTGGAGATATTGTACGCGGGAATGTGTACAATTTCCCTTTCACAACATAGGCAAACGATTGACCCAGACTTGCAAATCGTTTATTATTTACTAAGGTATAAGAATAATATGGTAAATTTATTATGTACGTATAAAAACTCTTTAAATTAATACTTAAACATGCAATATAACTGATATAAAAATATTTTTTATGAAAGATATCAAGCTCATTTGACAACAATTACTCCAAAGACTTCATTCATTTAAATGTATCTCGAATAGAAATAGAAAAAATACCATCTCTCAATGTGAATATTAAAATATTACAACATTAAATGATTACTCTAAAACTCCTCAGTCTAACTATTATGTGTTTATTTTTGTAATTGAAATATGTACTAGTAGCGAGGATAGCTCCAGCTCTTCCGAGTATCCATTCGAGAGAGGGACGCTCCGGTATCCGGTTCTGAGACATTTAAGAGGGTATGTTGCTTGACCGATGAAATTGGGATCACCAAACATGTCCTCATCCTGTACAGCAAATCTGAGGAGGGCAAAATCGGGATTGGAGACATCAAACTCGCAGATGTCATTCCAAACAGGATTAAAACCATTGTCAGCGACGGTTTTACTGACCAGTTTGACTCCAGAGTCATATTCGGCTCCAATTAACTCCACCTCGACGAAGGGGCTAGCCGTCCCCCTACCTGATTTGCAAAGGTGACGCGCACCCATCACCCGCAGCAGTACTGTGACCCCTGTCACCCCAGATAGCGTTGTCTTGTCATATGGACTGTAGCCGTCGACGAACATCACATCCGGTCGTAGGATAAAGCCGCATCCTCCATTTTCGCGAAACTTGCCAGCGTTGATCTGCATTGGCTTATCTGGCGTTTGGTAGTTCAGGGCTACCATTTGTATTCCCGAGTTCCACATAGGAGTCGGGTTGTAGTTAGAAGAATCAATCCGCTGACCTTTTGGATACACACGGCTGAACTGTGTCCGATGGTACTTGAGAAAGAAAGCATTCTCTTGTTGACAGATCAACTTCTCAGCTTTGTTTTCCGGGAATGAGGACATCTCGCTAAATGTGAGCCCTTTGGATTTGAGACGATCAATATTGAAGGCAACAGAGCGACAGTACACGATCAGATCTGACATATCCTTAGCGATTCTCCACGTGCGCTCCATTTCTCGATGCTGGAGTGAGCGGGCACTGGCTGACTCAGCGGCGTCCCTGATGGCGGCCAGCCATTCAAGGGCAACCTCCTGCGATTGGGCAGCCATGTCAAAGGGTGCACACATAGAAGGGTTCTGAATCCTGACAACCCATTGAGCTCCGGTGCCAGTTTCGCCCACCGCAAGTTCTACCACGGCTCCCGCAACATCCACGCTTCCCTTTTGAAACGGTCCCAGAGGTCCGGCGCCATCTCTATCACCTGTATGATTGCCCCCCTCGGGTTGCTCCATTTCTTGGACGTAATTGGCAGGAAACCACTGGTGACGTTTTCCACCGTAGTCTCCCCGCCACCATCCGGCATCTGGTTTGTGTACATTTGTGATAATGGCGTGTTTGCAGAAAGACAGCTCATCATCTTGCCTAGCTTTGTAGTCATACAACGCTTTCACTGTCACTTTTGATGCAAAGGAACCCGGATCCATATAGCCTGGGGTACCGTGGACTGAGTCGTCATCTGGCTCTGTTCCTGCCCATTTAAGTGTCTCCCCATTCATCGGGCACCGTAGCTTGATCTTCCGATAAAGTGGATGTTTTTCATAATACGCAACTAGTTCTACTAGGCTTTCAAACTTCACAGTGCCGATGGTGTAAAGACGGCCTTCAAGCTTGATTCGACAATGTTTTATTTCTTTCTCTGCTCTGAAAGAAATGGCAAATGAGCCACTATCCTTCTCGCTGGGCCTGACAATGAAGGCACCGTCTGCTGGCACTCGCCTGAGGAGCTCCTCCGCTTGGGTGCGGGTTGCATGAGCACGGTACCACTCTTTTCCTTCGTGCTTATTGGGCTGAGGAACCGGTTCTTGCAGAGTTATCATGAACTCTTGACTTCTGAGAGGATGCTGGCGATAATGTGTAATCAGGCTATATAGACTGTCAAAACACACCAGGTCTATCAGGTAGTACTTTGTCACCCCTTTGTCCTGCTTCAATTTGATTCTGCAGTGGTTGACCTTGCCCTGCCGCCAAAATGAAAGACAGTAGTCACCTACGAAGGTGATGCTCTCTCTGACAAGGAATGTGCCATCACCAAGGTGAGAGTGAACTCGCAAAAGATCTTCAGCTTCCTGTCGGTTTCCTGCGAGTTTACCATGGAACCAGCACTCTCCAAAGTGCAATTCGTCCTGAGGAACATCTCCATTGGCTCGTTCCGACTCTCCCTCTCCATCACTGTCGGCCTCGCCTTCTCTCTGTTTGCAGTAGCTGTCAGTGTAGAGTAGCTTGCTTTTTGTTAAAAAAAAATAATGAGGATTCCATTCTTTGTCCACTGGATCTTCCAAAAACAGAATACCTGACTTATCAGAGGTCCTGAGGTCAAGATCGTGACCTTCTTCACTGCGCATTGAAAAAGAAGCTTCATCCGCACCCTCGGGTAATTTTTTATGTTTTAAAATGATACGTCTTCTCAACTGATATGGGGAGGGCAGATGGGTTTCATTCTTTTCGAAAGGCTGAATCAACAGAAGTTCTCCAAACACCTCCTGCAAGGCGGCTGCCATTCTTCTCTGCTGTAGTAGAGAACAGTTATCTTCTATAGATAAAATCAGAGGAAACTCTGATGTGACAAATGCATGCTCTTTGATTGTGCGCAGAACGTCCATTAATTTTATTTTGGTGGTCAGCGTGTGCCCATGGAATATCAAGGGATTCCCATCAGGGCCATCCCAGCAGTCCAACTCTATGCAACGGCATCCGGCTCTCAGACAGCGTACATACGCTTCCACTGAAGATTCACTCGAGAATTGATCACCGGTGAGGTAAGTATTGTGAGAGGACGATATCCAATAATGACAGAGTGGTTTTGTCATGTCTTGTGTGACAGCATTATGCCTGTTGTCCCAGATACTATTTTGTTTAGAGAACAACATTTCAATAAACTCGACAAGGGTAAAGTAAGGATCCTGCACATCTCTTTGGGGATCGTGTAAATAGTCCCTAATGAACGATGACACATCACTCTCATTATTACCTGTGATATCATTTTGTTCATGAACCAAGAAGTTCTGAAATTCTTTTAGGGTTACTGTTCTGCTATTAGCAGAATACAACATGTGTTTATCAAAAATGTCATGTACACTATTTTCATCAAAGATTAGCTTCTGATAAAACGATGTGAAATCATCGAAACCAATTTCACCTCTTTTGCAAGTATCGACATCTTGAAACAGGTCTCTTAAGCGACTAGTAGAAACTTTGCTATTAATTTTTGGCAATAGGCTTTTTAATTCTTTCAATGAAATCGATTCTCGAACATTTGCCATGGTGTAGAAATCTCTCCGAAGCCACCTCTCAATTTGTAAAGGGTATGGAGCGAGAACTGTGTCTTCCATGAGATGCCTTAAGCCACGTATCCAGATCTCGCACTCTCTCTCTGAAAGAGCGGCAACAGAGAGCGTTCTTAGTTTAAAATCAGATCCGTAGAATATAACAAAACATCTGAGATTTTCCATCCTCCTTCCTTCTTCAGGCCATCTTTCAAAATCTTTGGAATTTTTGCCTATCCGTATCTCTTTGATATCTCTCAGAAGAACGCAACCTTCGTCAGGATTTCTCGGCACAGAATTATTTCGAGACCAGATTATTTGGTGGGTCTCCCTACGAATCATCAACAGCTTTCTTTCTGGACGTTCTGGCGGAAAAATTTTTGTAATGAGGGTACCCCTCTCCAGCTGGGATATGATCTGCTCCATTTCGTGGATCAGCCCACCACACATTCGGTTCATACTCGACATTCCAGATTCTGAAGACATACTCAGTAGAAATATTGCAATATAAGTAAGTAAATCACAAAATGAAAACTCCTTCTAGCACACATAAACTCAGTTCCATTGTTTATAGATTATATATGTATTGTATAATACATATTTAATATATGTCAATGTGTGAGTCATTGATGGATCTGTATTTACAAATGAATTATTTATTGAATGGCTGATTTAAATAACAAAATCAGGGTTGATTTATTCCACTTGAGAACAAATATTTTTTGTCTGAACCGTTTATTGTGATTTGTCTTAATAAATTTCAAGGGTATCTACAATTTTCATAAGAAGAATCAAAATGACCTATCACACCTCTAATAGATACATCATGTCATTAAAAAGACATAAATCAATTTTCAGTAATAACAAATTCTACAGCTCTGTGTAGGCCATGTTTTTTCCCGGACCTGCAGACTTCTTAAACATTCTCTTGTATTCTTGATGCTTTGAAAGCTCCAATATGGAGCAAGAAACTCAGCAATCCATCTGAAATAGAATAATAAAAAAACATTGTGGGAATTTTAGAAAAAAATAATTAAATAAGATTTTAATAAAAAAGTATTTAGTTCGACAAATTTGATATAGTTGATAGCTATTTTGGCTTCACGCCATCGACAGATTTTGGCCCATTCTACTGAACCACAAGTGAAACTTTTGGTCGTATTTACTAGAGGTACTAGTCATGCGATCAGTTGTTATATAACTTACTATTGATAAATGTAAAAATGGCTAGTTACAGAAGATTTTTTTCTAAGTGCAAAGAGTTTATGTTAAAAATGATAGTTGTATATCAATGTTATTAATATGGTTTTATACAATATGCAAATTTTCTATATTAAGTATCCATTTGCCCGTTCCAATTATCAGTTGTGATGACGAAATATGCAGCCTTTCATCGAAAGGTACAGTAAACTATAAATATTAAATTTCAGTGAAATTACACGTGATCATTTAAATTGCGGAAAGAGTAAAAATAAATTATTATTCGTTTCAAAAACAATCCTTCGTGATTTACAGGAATATATTTTAATTGTAAAAAAAGTATCCTACTTTCTCCAATTTGTCTATAGTTTACAACATTCGAGTTATTTATACAATTTTATAATTATTGTCAATATTTTGATAATTAAAAATTGCATTTTTCTGTGAAGTGCATAATTCGCTCTGTAATCTCAAGCACGATTCGAACAAGTTGTAATATTTCGGTAATCGCAACATTCATCTTTTCAACTGAAAGCCTTATCGGCATGTAGGTAGGTTTGTCACGTAAACGAATATACGAGTAATCGTTTTATGAAAATAGAGCCACTCAAAAAAATTATCGACTTCATCAAAATTCTGCATAGTATTATAATATACTATTTCAACAGAGCAACCCGCGTTGATCACAAAATTAAAATGCATAATTAATTTTCTAACAGACATGCCGTATATAATGTCGAAATAAACTGTCATTCTTACCGTGTAATGTAAAAAAATCGGCATTCAATGATTGCCTGAATAATAACGCGTTTTGTTATAATTATAATTATTAATCCAGTATTAGAAAAGTTTTATTCTTGCACACTTTTTGCTGTCAGATATTTTGACGTACTCTACTGTCACTTGACATGAGATTATTGTTATGGCAGCACTGGACAGAAACCATAGATAAACATACAGAAACCTAGGAATGTTCTTTTGTGGAATTACATCCATGTAATTTTAAACGGTCTTATAATGTTATGCAATGGAATCTTGTACCTCCTGCTAATTATTTAATATAATCTGTAGTAAGGCAGAATTTATTATAATTTGAGAAAAGTTTATAAATTCTCTGAAAACTTCATAAACATTCGATAAAAAAATATTTCACGTTAGATATTTATTTATGCAGGTACGCGTAAAAATAAAAATATTTTCTTTTTTTGGCTGAGCGGTTGCAGTCACGTATTTTTGTTCACATTTTGCTTTCAAGTAGAGCTTTAATGAAAAATTTCAGTATTGACAAGATTTCAAAATTGCACAAAGCTAATATGCATTTTTTTCATTTCAACATTCCATCAAGCTTATTGACGTCAGACTTGTTGGCGCAACAAAAATATATATGCTGCAACATAAAACTTACCTAATGGCTAATGTATAACTATTAATTTGCGGTGAGTTAATAGAATGACACTTGATTTGTTGTCCGAGACAATCTATTTTTTTACATATTGGAATTTAAGTTTGTTATAAATCGCCTTTCTACAAAATATAATTTTTGGCGTCTTTATTTTTACAGTATGCTAAAACGTTTGCAGATAATGTAACAACGATGTTTAAAGATTTGTTGTTATCAATATAAATTGTGTGAGCATACTAATCTTGAAATTATGAAATAATAGCATATTATGTATTTGGTTTGTTTCACGCTTACGATGTGTTTCTTATTGTATAAGATAGAATAAGAAAATCGCCGTATTTAGAGTAAGTGGCCACCACACAGTGCCTCGTAGATTGTCCGTCACGTGCCAACCTCCTTGCTTTATCGTAGGCCAATCCAACGTCCTTTAGCTCCATTGAGCACATCCTATAGATAGTCATCAGCAGCCTACCAGAGCCACCGAATACATCCGGTTGGTAAAAGAAGCATACATGATTCAAGATTCTCTGGGGCATCCGCAGGAAATTTTCAAGCCAGGTTTATTGGCACCTTTTTATTTTAAACATCATAAAAGACTAGTTTGTCCACCCCTTGCATCCGAGTTTTTAACAAAATCATTGTAAATACCTACATACTTCTAAAATTTTCCGCAAGGTTTTGTTTTCAAAACACAGTATAAGGTTATCATGTATTTTTGTAATGTGCCATGACTTGCAATCGTAAAGCGGCACAGACAATTCTTTATATAAATTAACATTTTTTTTGCGTTTTAGCTACAAAATAATTACTATCATAATAATAAAATAGAATAATAAGTAAATATATTAATTATTATACATTTTCAAATTCAGGTAACGTTCAAGAATTCTTGCTAGAGTTATGTAAAATACATAATATTTATCATTGATAAATGATGTTCTACGATATTACAGATCAAAACATCGTTCATTAAATTTATCATAGTACTCCCGTTCATTGAACAAAAGGGATACTTATTATCAAAATCAAGATAGGCAACCCTAAAAACAGGCGTTCACCGTAATGTCAAACGTAAGGTATATAATATTATCTACCTAGGGCATTTGATTTCGCCGCCTCGCAATTTTTAATCTTTTCTGAATTACAAATATTCCCCTATACCCGGTGGTTATCAGTGATCTTGATAATATAGCGTATCTCTCACGCAATACTAGAGTTATTTTTAATTAATCTTCTACCCGTGCAATTTGTATCCAAGCCATCAGTTTAAATATGATTGGCGCTTCGAGATGTTCTGTCATCGAAAAGTAATTCACCGGCTTGATCGTATTGTGTCTCTGTGATAAATGAAAGTGCATTGTAATATATTCTTGTGATTTTTTAAATTGTAATAAATAGTGTGGGTATGATGGGTTCCCATGTGTCCAGAACTGATTTCGAATGGGTGTATACCGAGGAGCCTCACGCGAGCCGACGTGAAAAGATATTAGGTATGCTAATTTTGCCCATTATGCAAGTTTATCGGATGTTTCCTTAAGTTGAACTTTTGGTGCCTTCGTTGATTCGAAATTACAAAATTAATTGGTTGCGATTAATGGTCAAAGGTCGCCTTAATGATATTATCATTATTAATATCATGATAAATAGTTATTGTTTTAATATTGAGTGACAGTTTATTCGTATTTTCGTTTTAGTAGGTCACTATTTCACTAGTTGAATGTCATAGTTTCCAGTAGTATTTGTATTGTCAAGTTCATGGCTATGTTTTATGCTTAAATTAGCCCTTATTTAAAGTAGTGCATTTGTAAAAACCCAAACATTGAATTACCATGTTGTAATCAGCGTCCATCTATGTGTTAGAAGTTTTTTTTTTAAATATTCATGCTAAGAAAATATTTAGGACTAAGTACTTATATGGGAGCCAAAAAAATTATCATATTCATAACTTGAATCCAAACTCGAATGGACCCATATTTTTTATAATTTGAATATTATTGCACCATTGTGATGCAATTCATTACTAACCTGTTGGATCCCAGTCCATTTTGGAAAAGGCCCGCAAAAAATCCTAAGGCATTACAACGAAAATGTTAGTCTTTATTTTATTATGTATCCCAGCTAATATTACCTTATCAGGGTTATTTTTTTTAATGTTATTTTATGATGTAGAGTGTAAAAAGTAATTGTTTCATATTGGTTGTAAAAACACACAAATGTACAAAAAAATAAAAAAAATACAGTTGAAGCGCGTTAAAAAAACTGGGGCTGCTAGCAGCTAGATCTAGATCGACCCTGTGGGATTTAAAGCGTTAAGATAATATCCATAGAAAAACATACCTTGCTTGTATTAACTTACCACCCAAATATGGATTGTGTGTAATAACAATGAGCTTTTATGCCGATGGGGTTTTTCATTCTTAACCCTTTTACGTCCAAGAAGCGCGATCGCGCTGCTTGGTACTTGTGCTAAATCATCCAAGCAGCACGGTCGCGCTGCAAAAACCATGTTCCAGTCAAGTGTCCCCACAAGTGATTTTAACACATGTTTTATTCAAATTTATGCATGTTGTGGATTGGGCAAGTTCTTAGGATTGACAAAATCAATTCCATGAATTTATTGCCTTATATATATATTTTTTAAAGTTGAACCAAATTGTAAACATATCTCACCGACGAGCTCATATTTCAGAAGAGTATTCATTGAATGACTGTATCGTTGTGCAATCGCTTGTTGTTTTCAAACATAATATTCCGTAAGGAATCCGGCATGAATGGGATAGAATATATGCAGTAGAGGCTCGTGAATAATGTGTCACATGTTTTGTAGATATAAAATATAATAAATTATCGGGATATTTGACGTAAGTCATCTGTGTTTTATATGAAATTGCTCGGAAATTGCGTAAGATATTTAATTTTTGTGAAGGTGCTGTAAGTCCGCAATTCCTATGGACGAGCCACCGCTGGATAGTTTTATGTACATATATAACCCTGTATACGTATTTTGAGAAAAATATATTTCTATTCATTTATTCAAGAGATAAGAAGGGCACAAAATATAACTTGGGAACAATAGAGAATATATAACACAAATATTTTTAAATTCCATTCATCCCTTTTTGAACAGAAAGATCATAAAATTCGTTACACTCATATGCTTTATTATTGTTTACTCGGTACATAAATTTCAAATGAACCTTTTTGACATTATGAACAGCATTTTTTTTTAATTTATGGGTTTTCGAACTAGAAGGACAATTTTTTTCAGTGTTCGCGTTTTCTATATTCTTTAGTTTACTCCGGGCGTTTGTTGAATGATCATCACAGTATCATTTTTCGTTCAGTCAATCAATCTAAAGCTTGTAATTTTTTGGTTGTGAAAAATGGGTGAAAATAATTCCGACAGTGAATATACTGATTTATCGACTTTGGATGGTGATAGTGATAGAAATATTGGTTTTAGAACACAGAGACCTGCTTTACCTCTAATTTCAGACAGTGATAGTGATAACAATAGTGATGAATGCTTTCGAGAAATATCGGAAAATAGTGATGTTCCGTCTAAAATTTCAATTCCGTTTTTGGAAACGAGAATGGAAAATCTGGAAATATTAAAAAAATTACCAGCACGAAATCTTCGTGAATGTGTCGTCTGCAGTAAGAAAGATGGAGGACCTATTAAAAGATCAAATATGATTTGCGCAAAATGCGAATAGGGTCTTCATCCATTATGTCTTGGAAAACACAAGTGTTGACTTTTTATTGTTTTTTAGTTTGGTTGATTTAGAAATTCTTATCAAATAATAAAACTTTAACTTTAATTTTTTTAGTGTTTATACTGATGGACAATAGTTTGAAGATATATTCTGCAATATAAGTATGTGAAATAGCTTGAAATATAATAACTTTTTTTAATTAAAATTTTTTTTTTTTGTCAAATTTGTATTAATTTCATGTTTATTGTATTTTTTAGGTTGTTCCAGTAAATTGAAACATTGGCTTTAGAGATTGTATTGTCTAAAGTATTATACAACAAATGTAAAATAAAAAAATACAGAAATATAACTTTAAAAACTAGAAAGTTATGACCATTTTTGTAAAACACCTAAAAAACCTAAAAAATAGCTTGGTAGTTTTAGCAAGTCCTGCAAAAAAAATCTGGATGTAAAAGGGTTAACACAACGTTCATATCATAGGACCATGTTTTTCTTGTAGCCCCTGTAATCAAACTACCAAATATTCTTTTGAATTTAATCACTATCCAGATAAACCTAAAAATAGAGCTTAAACAATGAGCTTGCATCCGATCGGGGATAGTTACAGCAACCTTCAATTCAATGCGAATAGTCTGTTATGTTTGTACTCCATCAAAACAGAGTGCCACCTTTTCAATGCATACATTTTGACTGTGCTGCATGCCATGGCACCTTATGAAAACACAGAGGAAACTTATAATTTGATTTGAAAATAGATGATTTTACTGATAATAAAAATAAGTGATATAAAATTTAATTCATTTTTTTAAATTAACGCTGTTATCACTCGTGTGTTTTGCATATAAAATTTTGACTGAAAGATGTGTTCTTTTCTGTACAAATAAAATTATCAATTTTTAGTTTTTAAAATATGTGTTGGCGCAAATACGTTATTTACATTCTGAAAGTATGTTGTTTTCATTCAAGATATAAAATTACTAGATACTCTATTTTATCTAGTTATCTAATTGAATCAAATATACTCGCATTGATTGTCTGCAACGCTACAAAGAACTCAAAGTTTAAGTTGCAGGTGTGTTGCATATAAAAAAACCAAGTGTCTGCACAATATACTTTCGTTCAAAGTAAAGCTATTTATCTTTTAAAATATATTTGAGTATTGATTACAATCGGAAAATATATATTCCTTATCAATGTATTTTCCTAGATGTACAAATATTTTACGTGTATTCATGCCGTTATTGATATTATTTTTATATCACTTTTAAGTTGTTATTTGTCAATACTTGTTCGAAAGATATCATATTTAAAAAAATAAAACATATTTTTTTGCTTGCAATTGATAATGCTTGCGATGAGCGAAATTTGTCATGATCTTTATCACATTATATATGGAAGTAGTACTAATAAATGTGTTTTATTTATAATTATTATATTAATATCCTTAATAGGAAAGGTTGCTCGCCACTGCTTACATTATTTCCAATTAAAGGGTTAAATCGAACCCTACCTGATTGATTGCATCTCATTAGTTTATATTTTGTAATGATAACGTCATTAGTGGTATAATTATTTTTTTTCTTTGTTTTGATTCCTTGCTTCCCGTAAAAGGAAAAAATCCTAAACTCCATTTTGTAATTTTATCATTCTAAAATATTAGAATCAATCATGCTTCATTACTTAAGTAAACTTTGCGATAGTAAGTCCGAAGATGCCTCTGAAAGAGGCGAAACACGTGTCACAATTAGTTACACAATACGTGGAATAATCAAAGTTATTTTGAATTTTATATTATTTTTAAATCCATTTAATTACTAAGGTGATTTTTTTTATTATGAATGTGAATTAAGCTCCTTAGATAGTTTATGAAAAAGAAGTAAAATTATTTTACACATTCATCTATGTTGGTCAGTAAAAAATCTACCATCGTAAACTTGTTGATTCTATATTTGGTATTATATGAGGTTTGCTCTGCAATTAAAATTAGCTATCGGGCGAAAAAATGTGTATTGCATACAAGATTAGTAACTATCTACCAATAGAAGCTAAAATACTGCTGTGTGGGGAGTTAAATTATAGTTATAAAATTATTAAATTGTCTCAAGTGTAATGGATGATGATGATGTAACTAATGCATTGTTAATGCAGTGCTCGAGGAGAATCAGGGTGAGAAGGTGCCGATTGTCTAATTATTTCTGCGCATCTTGTGCTATTCAAAACATACATTGCCAATACAATAAGTCGATATGTCAACCGACATACACAGTTTATTTAAAATGAAGCCCAGTCAATAAAAGATTCATTGTCAATTTCAAATCATTTTAAATTGACTGTTCTCTGATTAATCTAAGGATCGTGCAAAGTATCTGCTGTAGTTTATAGAAACTACAATATGTAGTATGGCAGTTTATCAATATTGAAAATAAAATTTGATGTGTAAACATTTGATCAATAAATTTTGTAGTATATTGACCGATTCATAAAAATTAAATCTTAACACAGGTTTCGTGTGTTACCTGATAACCATAATTCTAAGGTTTGGAGAAGTAAATTTAACTCCCTATAGATAACACATAAACTCAATATCAGAGTTTTTAGAATTTCGACTGAAGGTGCTTGATGGAATTTCAATATCAAATTTGAATTGTTTGAACTTTGTACTTTTCAATATGAGTTTTGTTAATATTCATTTTCATTGTTTTAATTGCCATGAGTCAAACTTATATACAAACGATACAAACTGTTTACTACACGTCAGTTCAAGTTCATTCGTGCACTTGAAGTGCCTGAAGATGCTGAAAGACAAAACCTGGATCGTTCCTCATCGAACGATCGAAAACTCATGGAAAAGTACAAAATTCAAATTCAATATAAGAGGCTAAAACTAATAAAAGTAAATTTATTCACACATCATCTTGGACTGGCAAATGATTTAATTAATAGCTAATAACCTGTTTTAAGATGTTGTCTGTTATGTAATATTTACAGTAAATCAGTTATTAACCTTTCCCTGCGAATGACTCATAGTGGTCATGTTAATTGCACGGAGATTTGTTCCTCATATTACAGCTATTTTTAGTATTTTAAGGCTCAACTTTGGTTGAACATGTTACAGTATATTTATATTTTTTCAATACCGCATTTTGTTTCACAAGAAAAAATAAACATGGGTTAAAAAAAATATTTTGTGGAACATGTGTCTTTGTGATGTCACACGTCAAATAATTCAAGTTTGCACTTGTCGGCCTAAGTTATCTTATTAAAAATGTTCACCCATGAAGGTAAATCGGCGCTGACTCATTTTCATTTTTTATACGTTATTAATTCCTGTATTATTTTCTGCAGCAAAGTACCCGCAGATCAAGAAATTGTTCGGCTACGATCCTCATTTCAAATGGGTTGTCACAGGAATGGTGATGATTCAGCTTGTGATGATGTTTGTCATGAGGGATAGAAGCTGGGCGCTCACCATGGTCGTGGCTTACCTGTTCGGAGGCGTCATCAACCATTCGCTTATGTTGGGTAAGTGATTTTTTTTCAAATTTGGCAATTTTTAATTATTTTTCATTTTATGTCCAAAGTCGCTTCCATTCATAAGAAAGTTGATCAACTATTGGACAAAATTTTTTTTTTTAAATTTTATTTCATAAGATATGATTGATGTACAGTACAGCCTTTCCATCCTAATTTTTTTTGCACATTAGATAAAATTTATGACGTATCCGTTGTCAGGCAATGACTGTTTGTATTTTTCATATCTCATACCGTTAACTCATTAACTCCCAAGGAAATTAACAATTTTGTTACATAACTTTTGTAAATTGCCAAGACCAAATGTATCACTGACATGTGAATATTGTCCATATTAGTGATTAAGGGTTGCCTAGGATTTTTACTGTTGATCAGGTGCGATGAAAATGAAGTATAAACTTCAACAATTACTTGTGTACATGTATGAAATAAATAGTTAGTTGATTGCTGTGTTTAACAGTTTGTATGGACGTGAAGGAATTCCGACATCACTGACATTCAAAATTTGATTGAAAAATTCGATTTGAATTTAGAACTTGTGCTGAATTATGGGTTATGCAAATACTCAAGATTATTGTGAATGTTGCAATGTGACAAAATCCTTCTTATACACTATTCATACTGACACTTGAAAGAGAATATAAGTAAAATGATTTCATTTATTAAATTCAAATTGAACTGTACCAAGTTTAGCTCTACTGAGAAGTTATAAAAGTTAAAATATAATTCTGGCTTCGAAAAAAGAAATAGAGAATCGTATACTTGCACGCTGTATTAAAATGCTTGTCAACTTTCAACTGTTCCTCTTTCTTTGTTTTAATCCACTAGGAAATTTTAGACAAAAAATATTGAAATAAAAAGTTATAATATGGACCATGGCATTCAGGTAGTTGAGATATATCAGAGATAAGTCAAAAATTATGATTAAATATTTCATTGTTATGATAAGATAAAATATGATTTGACAGTATTTCTAAGAATTATTTATTGAAGTGATGGTAAAGCGGAAACAGCTGACTTCCAGCAAACTGATAGCATTAGAACAATGTCATGGCCTACAAAAGTTTCAATTATAGCTGTGTGTTTGTAATTGAACATTTGTTTTGCTAGCTATATTTAAATGGTTCATAATTTTTATCAGGATATTTCCTGGTTACCTCTAACTCCTTTCTCCACCTCTCTCTGTCCAAACGAGCCATATCAGCTCTGCTCAGCTATGAAACTTCGGTCTGCCTCTGTTACTTCATCTCTAGTCGTAGTGAGAGCTAATAGCTTACTACTTGTCCTTTCTTCACCACCACATCCTTCTTTACTTAACTTGCAGTAAAAAGAGCTTAAGCATTTCTCCTAATACAACTTCTGTTGACATGCTCCATAAGTAATCAATATGCTACACATTGGTAGCAGACGTGTTTGAAAAAGTACTCACATTAATAATGATTGATTATGATCAATTACTTAGATGATATGACACTATGTCTGATTCCATGTATTCCTACATATTTGATATAAAATAATTTTTCTTATCATATGAATGGCATAATACTTTTCTTTAATCTCTATTGTACTTTGAATTATAACAAAGAGTTATATTGATTTCTGTTACTTTATCTATTGCTGCTAAAGCAATTGCATGACAGTCATATTGATGTTATACTCCAGTTGTAAAGTAATTTCTAAAAATATCCTTTTAAAATGAATTGATAAGAAATCTCAGTCATAAATTAAATTGATTATTTTGAAGTTATATCTATACCTTCAAGTAATACAGTCATGTTCTGTGTTATTGTGATATATCATGCCAAAATATCATGCGCTATCTATGGGCAAAACAGAAATTTATTCACGTCAATGATGTTTACATTACCTCCCACTCTTCCAATTCAAAAATCGGGGATAGCGAAAAGGATTATGATAAAAAATTAAATATTCAAATTCAAAACCCCTGTCTTCAAAGTGGTGAAAAAATGCCACAGGTTTCTGACAGGTTAGTTACTAAAATATTGTATAATCGAAAACTCAAAACAATATTTTTAAACCTAAAGTTTTTTTCAATTCAATAAATTTTCAATTTGAATCATTTCATATTGAAATTCCATCAAAGTCGAAATCTTCAATTCTATAAATAATATTTTGAAAAAAAAAGTTAAAAAATGACACTATTAAGGTAAAGAATTTGTTTATAGAATAACAAGTTGTTAAAAATAAATACCAAATAAATTAATTATTCTAAAAATATTTAAATATTATGGATGCATTTTGTATGCTTATAGAAGCATTCGTATAGACTAACATCTAATGTTGTAACTTAACTAAGGGCCAAGCAAAACGCAGACTGTAAAACACCTTAAAAAAAAACAAAATAAAAATAAATTACTTATTTTGATGATTCGCCTGGTTGTTAAATATTAAGCTGATAATAATCAAACTTTATTGACATATTAAGTTACACCTGCATGATATTTTTTACTATAAAATATGTTTGCTTTTCATGTAATTGAATGGATAACAATTTCCCATTTGTTTAGTTGGAGTTAATGCTTTTTAATTTTTTTTTCATCTTTACCTAGTAATAGTGCGATTGATCATTACTTTGAATATTATCTTGTCTTATTATGGTTGAGTGAGAATCATCATATCTCTTGCCATGGGCTTGCCAATTTTTTTACTTCAACATGATACTGACAAATTAATGAATCGTCACAAAAAAATACTTGATGACCGCTAGTTGCATGACCTCCATAACCTTCAATGAAAATTTTATGTGCTTACCAATCAAAAACAAACGTTCAAAAGATATTTTCTATTCACTCAAAGCATTGTAAGCTTGTAAAGTTTTTGTATTCAAAACAATTATCATTTCATATGAAATAAAATTTGGGGAAGCGTGAAATTTTTAGTAAGGTACAGGAGAAAAAAAATTAGAAACCACTGGGTCTATATATTTATACATTATACATATACTGTGCGAAGCCAGGTGGATCCTATTGTATTCTGATTTCTGACTGCTCAAAAAATTGTTGACTTTTTTGGCAGGGTAATATTTATGCAATGAATTGTCACTTTTTGACTTTCTAAACGGAGCATATAGAATGTTACTTCCCTTTTCAGCTACCATAGCTTGTAATCGTATTTGCAATCTTATTAATATTCAGTACACCATTCGTGTTATATGCAAGAAATAATGTATTTCATTTGGCTGCTTATAGTGTCATAGAAATATTCTTCATTAATATGTTTTCCATTATTGAATGTTCCACTTCTGTTGAATACATTTTATTGATTTTTAGATTTTTACCTTTGACCAATGCTAACAGCAATTAATTTTTAAACTGCATTATTTATTCCAATAGTAAACGACTTTCCAGTCTTTAGAATAGAATTTTTGGACGGTATAAATTCAAACAGGTCTGTAAAATATGGAAATCCTCACATAAAATCACCATGTAACTTCAAAACACTATCAAAAGAGATTGAAAGAAATATAGCAAAGACTCTAAAAGCAATTTAAAAAAAGGGTGATTCAACCAGGTCAAAGTTAACAGTTTTTTTCTTATCTTAACTAATGAGATGTTCACTTTTGGAGTGTTTTGTTTGTATAAGACTATTAACGACCTGCTTGTATTCTAAGTATCAGCTGTTATTTGTGTTATTAATCTTTTAATGTATTTCTCAATAATTATCACATGTTAATATAGCCACTTAAAGCACCTTATTATTAATTATTGTTATCAATAGAGTCAATCCATAATCGATTACTTACGACGGATGGATGGGCGGTAACTTTGTGGAAGTTCATTGTTAATTTAAAATATGATTTGTTAACTTTGTTATTGCACATACTGTGTGATATGTAAACTCTTTGAAACACTTCTTCAGACTAACCATATTTGATTAAGTTAAAATAATATTTCTTCCATGTAAAATTCTTGTTGAAATATCTTAACGGTACATGATAATAGTAAATTAAATAATAGAAGCTCCTTTTGAATAAGTAATGAAATTTTTTTATTATTTTTGTGTCTTAAATTTAATCTGGCCTAAGTCTATAATAATTATTATGGGTGCCGGTCGAGTTTCGATTAAAAAAAAATTACCTTGCAATCTTGTTACAGATTAAATTTAATGTCATGCTAAATTTACTGATTGTTTGGTGAAGCAACACAATCAATAACTGTTGTTTAGCTATCAGTTGATATTATTTTACATGCATTTCAACTCAACATACATGCAATGAATAGTTAATCACATCAACATGCAATTCAACATTAAAAATAGATTTTTGTTTGAATGTTCAATTGCGTTTCATTATTAGAACTTTATTTGTTCTAAACATTTTACTGATATAACTTTCAACTTTTTACCATCCATTTCGATATATAAAATGGAAAAATATTACGTGTCGCGCCATTTCACACCTCAAAGTTGCTCACGCACCCGTTCATCTGAAGCATACAATACTGGTTAAAGCATAACAATAAAAAATCTTGCAGGAATCTTTACCATACCATTGCACTACTTATTCTTTACGATCTTTATTGTCTATGTATTTTTGTTTCTATTCTATTTTTGAATTTTTTTTGCAGCTATTCATGAAATATCCCACGGTCTGGCGTTTGGTCACGGCCGGCCTATGCACAATCGGCTGTTTGGGTTCTTCGCCAATCTGCCAATTGGAATACCGATCTCCATCAGCTTCAAGAAATATCACCTTGAACACCACAGGGTAAAACTATGTATAATTTATATATATTTGACTGATGGGAAACCACTTTCAACTAAGACCCATTCCGTTAGTCCACTAAGACCGTTAAACAATACGGGTCGAGCATTGAAAGCGTTGCCCCATTATAGATGTTAAAATAGTGGTAGTGTCAAGGGAAAAATTTTCACATACATAATTTTATACAATAGTAGTATTTAAAAATGTCACTTGTCACTATTTAAAGATGTTATAATAGAGTTCTACCAATTAAATGCCTACTCAATCAATCAATAAGATGTTAATGTAATTGAGGATATCGATTGAAGGTGATGAGTGAGCTTGAACGGACGGGTAGTAAGATTAAAACAAGGCCACTAAGTTTAATTATTATCGCAATTGATTTATTCAATAGTTCAAGTTCACTTACAGGAAAGGTACAAAATTAAACCTTTTCAAATTTAACACTTTGTTTACGGGCCTTTTCTATTACCATACTAATTACGCAAAAATTTGTGCACACCGTAAACAATGGGTTAAGATGTGAACATTTTAAAGCCAGCTTTCTCAATTCTCCTGACTGTTTCTATGAATGCGGTAAAACAATCGAGTCGTGGAATTCCCTGAATAAATTCTGGTAGCCATAGTCAGGCCATATTACTTGTTTAGACTAAAATTTCATTTTACATTCATTGTATTTGATAGTTGATGAATTCATTTTTTTTTTACAGTATCAAGGTGATGAAGAAAAGGACACTGATCTTCCGACGTTAATTGAAGCAAAATTGTTCTGCACCACTTTTGGCAAATTCTGTTGGGTAGTACTGCAGCCGTTCTTTTATGCCTTCAGGCCTTTGATCACTTACCCGAAAGTGCCGTCGAAATGGGAGTATGTCAACCTGGTTATACAGCTGATTTTTGACGCGATTGTTTGGTATTTCTGCGGTGAGTCTTTCTTTATAAATTTAAATTTTTAAATCATTCTACTTGTAGCAAAATTGACAGAAATGAGGTAAAGGTA
The DNA here is from genome assembly GCA_028554975.1 of Himalopsyche kuldschensis. Lineage (NCBI taxonomy): Eukaryota > Metazoa > Arthropoda > Insecta > Trichoptera > Rhyacophilidae > Himalopsyche > Himalopsyche kuldschensis. The sequence goes on along the minus strand of JAHFWI010000017.1, from coordinate 6,201,082 downwards.
CAATGGGATTCTTGGATATAAATTCATTATCTGGAATAACTGTTGGTGCATTTATTTTATCCAAAGTATTAATGCAGATTTATGGGCAGGCAATCTATTAATCCCTAACTTTATTTTTCTCATATTGGCATATTCATATCTATATTTTGATACTATAATGATTATGTAACATAAAATATCAATTCCAGAGGCATTATTCTTAAAGCTCGAATTTTTATTTGCTACTAGTGGCTCCACCTAGCTTTACTCGGTATTTGTTATATGTATTAATATGATAACGGTTCTACGAAAACAAATTCAAAAATTTGTGACAAGGGATTACAAGTTATTCCGTCGTGATGTACTTAAACCCCATTTTTTTGTTTTTTTAAAAAAATATTTGAATCGTAAGAAAAAGAAAAAAATTACAGCTAGATGGAGACAAATCCGATTTGTACAATATTTTATTCAAATGAAATTTTCACTTTTTAATACAAAAGATCAAATAACCTTGGTTACGTACTGTAAATATATTTCTATAATATAAAATCATCCTGTTGCAATAATTGCATTTATTATTGGATTATATTGGTATTGTCAAGTAATAAATGATTATAGTAAGTTCTACAATTTTTTTTTATTAGAAAGTGAAAATTTGCTTGATTTAATAATAAAAAAAAATATATATTTTGTATAGCTATTTAAATGTTGTTATTTTGCAACCAATGGATATGTCAAAGTTGTCCATTGGCATGGATAACAAAATCGAAACGCAAAAAAAATTGTAACACCCAGCCTTAAAATAATCACAAATCCTGTGTTTCTTGAGGTATTTCAGGGCACGTAAAATTTATATTAGAGTCTTAATTATGTGCTTAGTTGGGTATTGCATAAAGTGTTTAAATAAATATTGTTTCCCTTGTTTAGGTGGCCGTGTTCTATGTTATCTGATTTTCGGATCTGTAATGGCGATGGGTCTTCATCCGGTAGCAGGTAATTCTAGTACAATTTTATTAATACTAGTCTAATGCTACAGATTCTTCTTTGCAAGAAAATAAATTGTTGTTTATGTCAAAACATGACATTTACCGAAGGGCGCAAGAAACAGAGGTGTTCAAAAGTAGGTCTGAAACAGGAGATATAAATTTGGGACACGACAATAACAAAAATTGATCAATTCAGAACTTGTCTAAA